>OX608073.1:73013938-75413938 GCA_951509635.1 Eupeodes luniger
AGTGTGCAATGCTTAAGCTTATTGATTTTTGTAACTCCTACGGGCTAAGAATACAAAATGGTACAAGCTTGTCGGATATGGAGGGTGAACTAACCTTTGTTGGAGGCCAGGGTAGCTCTGTGATAGACTATAGTCTAATAGGAAACGAATGGGCTGAGCACATTGTTGATATGAAAGTTGAAAATGTACCGTATTCGGACCACCTACCAATTGTTTTGACTTTTGGACATTCATCTATGGAGTCGGAGGAAGCAAGGGTTATGAATCTCTTGCCTAAACTGAAATGGAAGCAGGCAAAGGCGATAGAATACCAAGCAAGACTTGATAACTCACTGCGTAGGCAAAGAAACTGCAATCTTGGTCAGCTAGAGGAAATCATCAAAGCATCATACCCAACAATGACATCCAACAACAACTCTCGGAAGAACTATATTGCGCCTTGGTTTGACGGGGACTGTATAAAAGCTAGGGAATTATCTTTTGGTTGGTTGAGAGCTTATAGATCTTCAAGTGACGGATATTTCAAGAATCAATACTTACAAGCTAACAGTGCTTATAAAGCAATCTGTAAACAAAAAAAGGCAGAATTTTTTGAATCGGAATCTAGGCAACTGACACTGTGTAGGAGCTCAAAAGATTTTTGGAACCTCGCAAAGAGTCTGAACGGCAAAAAATTTACCATCCACTGTAGTATAAGCCCAAATCTTCTTGCATCTTACTTCGAAAACTTATTAAATCCTATCCAAGAGAAATTTAACTTTCAGTATGCGTTGCCGAGCTTTCACAATGAAACTCTGGATGCTAAAATAAGTCAACAAGAAGTTATTTTAGCTATTACAAAGCTAAAGGACGGAAAAGCATCTGGTTCAAATGGCATACCAGCTGAGTTCTACAAATATGGCACAGCGGAGCTTATTAACAGGCTGGCAGATATATATAACAATGTTATGGAAACCGGGTTGATACCTCGGGAGTTTAAGGAATCCATCATTTTCCCAATTCATAAGAAAGGAAGTTTGTCCGAACTGTCCAACTATAGAGGCATATCCTTTTTAAATTCTTCATACAAAATCTTCACCCTGATTTTGCAAAAACGCTTAAATAAATGGATCGATGATTGTAAGTTGCTTAAGGAGTTCCAAGCTGGGTTTAGGGCTGGGTATTCGACGATTGACCATATATTCGTTCTTAAAAGTATTGCGGAGTCATTTCTTCACAAAGGAAAAAAGCTGTACACGTTTTTCGTAGACTTTAAATCGGCGTTCGATATAGTTGATCGGCAAGCGCTAATTTACAAGCTTTATAATCTCGGTATGTCATGGAAGTTTGGAAGAATAATTCAAAACCTTTATAGAGACACTTTGGCCAAGGTCTGGAATGGTGAAGAGTTGTCAGAAGAGTTTAAAACGGAATCGGGAGTCAGACAAGGCTGCACATTGAGTCCAAGCTTATTTGCTCTGTTTATTGAAGACCTAGTGGATCTTTTACCCTGTGGCATTGAATACGCAGGACATGTGATAAAAGCGCTGCTATTCGCGGATGATATCGTACTTCTGGCATCATCTCCTGAATCATTGCAGCTTATGATAAATCGACTTTCACAGTACTGCAAGCTTTGGAGTTTGATTGTGAATTTGGATAAGTCCAAAATTTTGATTTTTAAAGCTGGAGGAGGTCGTAACTGTGCGAACGAAAAATGGCGCTACAATGGTGAGGACATAGAAATTGTCAATGAATTTAAATACTTAGGAGTTTTGCTTACGAGAAACTTAAGTATGGAAAGACATCTCAAAGAGAAACTGATGAAGGCTAAAGGCGCTATCAGCGCAACCTGGAATAGATGTTTCTATAACAAAAATATCGCACATAGCAGCAAGTTCAAGATATTTGAGGCAATATCAGAATCAATTTTGTTTTACGCAGCACAAACTTGGGGAGCGAAGCAGTATGAAACGGTGGAGAAACTTCTTCGATATTACATCAAGCGAATTTTTCAGCTGCCACCCAATACACCCAACTACATCATTATCCTTGAAACAGGTTTATCACCTCTTTTCACACGAACCCTGAAGTTGCAAATAGATTACATCCTGAAAATATTGAAAATGGGAAATCACCGGCTCCCAAAGATAGCAGCTCTACAAGTTATGCAAACGAAAACAAGTTGGTATAACGATTGGATGGATTTAGCTAGGGATTGTGGCATGGAACTGAATCTCAGCGACCTAAACCATGATGCCTTGAAAAGTTCCCTATACGATCTCATTTCCGCAGTAGACCTAAAGCAGCGAGATAAATATTGGATGGACGCAACAGGATCTCTTTACAGACAAGTCTACAGTCAATTAAATCACAACTTGGAAGAAAAGAATTATTTCAAAGATGAAAACAGCATTGCTGAAATATCAATGATGTTGAAGTTGCGAGGAGAGCTATTACAGCTTAATTTCGTACCACATAGAGAGGATTTACCCATAATATGCTCTTTGTGTAACTTAAACGAAAGGGAAGATGTTTTCCACTTTATGGGAAGATGCCCAATTCTTAAAGAAATAAGGAGGAATACCTTCGGAAGCGATATCCTAACGCAAAGCCAAATTATACTCTTGCTTAACAATATGGAAGTTAAAAAATTATATCAGTACTGCAGACTAGCTCTTCTCTATAGAAATAGAATTATAAATGAAAGTTTTTAAATATTTCAAATTGATAACTTTATTATTTTGAATGTTAATATTATTAAAATTCGTTTGATTAAGAATCTATTTTCAATGTAATAATATTTATGTTTTGTCAACTAGGCAGACGGCAATAAAGCCATGCTTTTTGTTTCTTGTAAAATTTGTAATGAAATCAACGTTAAATAAAAAACGATCTAATCTAATCTAAATCTAATCAACGTTCAAACTTTTTAATAAAAAAGAAATATCCTGAATACAAATATTTTATATGTGTTTTATTTACGTTTACTTTTGACACCGAAAAATGGATAACCCTGTACAAGCCAATTATTACTGCGATGCATGGTGATAAGCTGTAAAATTTTTAAAACTTTCGAGAATATTCAATTGAATTTTAAGTGATTTGAAATCATAGGGAAAACTGTGCTATAGATGATTTGGAAACAAAATTTCGTAGAAGTTCCGTAAATATCTATCAATATTTTTAATTTGGTTTTCTGAACACTATTTTACACAAGTTAGTCTCTCAATTAAACTAAAATAAGTAAAGCACATTATATCTTTTAATTGTTTTTCTTTTTTGTCAGTTATTCTATACCTGAACAAAACACACCCTTTAAATCGCAGCACTTGCAGTTCTCTAACTGAGTCTCATTTTCGACGAACTCCGGTATCTAATTCCACTTCACTGACTAAAACAATTATATCTCCATACGTAGGTTTATTTTTACTTTTGTCTTTTTTTATTTAGAATAACCTCAATTTCGAAAAAAACATCAATAAATGGTCACTCATTATTTAAGCAACAAATTATGTATATATTTTAATCTAAATGGTTTTTCGAGTTCACTGAACAAAACTTTCAGTTCAAATTTTCAGTTCTGTAAATATTGGTTCAGGTAAATGAAGCAATCACAAACATTATAAAAACAAAAATAATAAATACTGCTGACCAATTAAAGGCTTTTAAATAAAAAAAAGAAAAACAAAAATTTAATTTGAAATAACATTACAACTTTTGCTTTAAAATAAATATTTAGCTTAGCGGACCTTTTAACTAATAATAGTTTTTAATTTACATTCCAATTTTGTTGGTGTCTATGTTTATAGGAATTTGTATTTACATGCAGACTGAATAAAATCCAAATATGAAAAATATTTACTCCTCTAATTAGTACACGACAATTACATTATATTTTTTATTACTACGAGTATAAAATATAGCCGACTGTGAAGCCCTTTGCACGTGATAAAATAAATCCAAATCAATTACTCCAAGCAAAATCACTTCTATAATTGGAGTACTGTGGACTATGAACATATATGAATATGAGTTTTTGTAGCATACTATCCTGCCAGGATGTGGATTATTTCATCTTTCCTCCGTACAAAAACGAAAACACAACATCCGTTGAAGAACTGAAAAGCGATACATACTTATATTTATATGTTTCCACATCTTTTCGTTCTTATAGAGGGACGGAAAAAACAAAGAAAGAATGATTGGGCAAATTTACCATTTTTCCGTCGGCATCGGATAAATTACCCATAAAACGGATAACAAACTACAATGTTAGTCCTTCAACAGGTCCTTAGATATACACTTTGTATTGATTAGTGTAGTTTGCCAAGAATGGTTATATTCGAAGCTTTTTTTTCTCAATATGTTAAACGACCATATGATGGGCGGGAGGACGATGAAAACTTTTATAGATACCAGAGGTTTAGTATAAAAATCCACTGGTGATTACTTAATAACACAGGGTGCGCTATCTTTTATGTCGGTAGCCTTAAAAACAACAACCTGTTTCCACACTTGAAGTAATTTAATTTAATTTTGTTCTTTTGGATTTTTAAGAAATAAGTTTTTGGAAAACTACATCAGGAAATGACCTCCTCTATTGACAAAAGCCTTAAGCAATAATATTGGCACGAATATGTTTTCCTTAGGCCTAAGCTTGTCAATCGTCTGAGGATTGGTTGGGAACAATTTCCTTTTTCAAATAACACCCTCAAGAGATCCGAATTCGGTCTTTTGATAAGGATGAAATATTAAAGCACCATCAAGCTGAATCTTGAAACCATTAACTGTCTAGAAATGTTCAGACTTTTGAAGGCAGACATAATTTGCCAACATTTATCGATATTGATTTCCGTCTACTATTTCGCTTTCTCAGAAGAAAATGTCCAATAATTCAAATTATAATTTCGGTGCAAACGCTTTGTGACGCTTGGATCAATATCGTGTGAAAAGTCTATTTCTTGCTTTAGTGTCAATATTTTAAGTGAATTGGACTCTCAATCGGAAATATTCTTGAGTTAATTGCAGGGTTCGAGGTCAGGCAGGATGATCCATTCAATATAGACGACGAAAGCCAACAATCCCGTCTTCCCGACTTAGACGAAGTAAAGATAGCCATATCTAAGCTGAAGTCTAACAAAGATTGCTGGGGCAGATGGCTTGAATGCTGAGCTGGGGATAATTTGAATAGGAGCATGCACCAACTTATCTGTAAAATATAGTCGGAAGTAAGCATGCTCGATGAATGAAACCTTAGTATTGTTTGCCCGATACTGAAAAAAGGAGACCCTCTAAACTGCACCAACTACAGAGGAATCAGTCTACTTAACATAGCTTACAAAATCTTTTCAGTAGTAATATGTGAACGTCTAAAGCCCATCGTCAACAACCTAATAGGTCCTTATCAGTGTGGTTCAGACCAAGAAAGTCCACAGTCGATCAAATATTCACATTACGGTAGATCCTGGAAAGAACCCGAGAACATGAAACCCACCTCTCTTCTACGATTTCAAGGCAGCATTTACAGGGACGAAATGTACAGAGCCATGTCTAGTTTAAGCATCCCTGCCAAACTCGTCCGTTTGTGGAGGATGTTCATGGAGAATTCGCACTGCTCCATTAAGGTTGGAAACAACTTAACCAAACCTTTCGATGTCAAAAAAGGCTTTAGACAAGGTGAAACGCTCTCATGCGATTTCTTTAACATCGTCCTTAAAATAATAGTTCAAAGCTCCCATGTCAACACTAGAGGCATTTTCTTTCAAATGTCTGTCCAATTACTAGCATATGCTGATGACATTGACATAATCGGAAGAACTCAGCGTGATATCAATGGGGCTCCTGGGAGTATTGAGGCAGAGGCGGTGTGTTAAGCGGTAAATGAGGGCAAAACAAAGTACATGCTGTCATCAAGAATGAATCTAAAACACGGAACATCTCGGTCAAAACGTCACCATTGACAGACGTAACTTTCAGGTACTTAAAGACTTTGTTTACCTAGCCTCTGTTATGAACATAGAAAACAGCACCAGCGCTGAGATCAAACGAAGAATGACTCTAGCTAACCGCTGTTTTTTTGGGGCTAAGAAAGCAATTGAGTAGTATATCCCTCTCCCGAGCAACCAAAGTGTCGCTATATTAGACCATAATCATCTCCGTCCTGCAGAAGCATGGACTATGACAAAAGCGGATGAAAGCACCTTGGGTCGTTTCGAGAGAAAAGTTCTTCACGTGATCTACGGTCCCGTATGCATAGAATGTAATTGGAGGAGAAGATGGAACGACAAGCTGTACGGGCTGTGAAGTGACGTAGACTTAGCCAAAATGATAAATGTCGAACGACTGAGATGGCTTGGTCACGTAGAACGCATGGAAATCAATTTTCCGGACTGGAAAGTCTTCCGATCCACTCCCACAGGACAGCGCAGTACAGGGAGACCGTGGATCAGGTGGCGCACGCAAGTGCAAAGTGTCCTAACCCAACTTGAAGTGCGAAACTGGAGACATCTAGAGAAATAATACAATTCTTAGAGGCTTACTGATAACCAATCCGCTAATGTGCTCATGTTTGCTCTGACAAAGCCATAATACAATAAATTTAGCAAATTAAGTCCAAAATTTTAAGATCCCAGGCAGTTCTTCGAAATACTGAAATCTTATGTTACGAACCGACTCTTTCGACTATGGAATTAAAAAAAAATTGTGTGGCACAACAGTCCGTTGAGAACCAGGGCCTAGTGACTTACAACTCTCAACCAGTCCTGTGTGCGAGCAATGTTGCCAGGGATGGAGAGGACCTACAGTTTTACGCCGAATCCGAACGGATAATTTGAGAAAGCACTTTTTATGACAAGAATTACTCTTGGAGAATTTGTCAATCCCTCGCAACAGGCAGTACCTGTGAAAAACCTTTAGATGGCATAGGCAGGGATCGAACCCAAGATCTCTGGCGTGACAGTCCAACGCACTAACCATCACGTTACGGGTATTAAATGAAAAGAGTCATACAAAACTTGGTACCGATTCTTACGAGTGTCTTTGGAAGATTTTCATCGGATAAAAAGAAAATATTTAGTAAGACTCTGGTAAATCTTCTTAAAATACAACCTTCAAAGCAATTGACAACGATACTGTTCATAAAGTTAAAAAGCACTTCCTGCTATTTTGGAAACACTTAAAACAACATCACCTATTCCTTTTCTTTAAAAAAAAAATTGAAAAATTAGGAACTTTTAGAACATTATGTCATCGTTTGTGTTAACAATGCCTGATACAGCAAGACTCGCCATCATCAACCATCATGATTCTATGGCATTACCATCAGACAATGAAGTCAAAACATGACAACCATTAATCACTTAAGTCTCAAACATCACATATATTTAAATATTATGTTCTAGATAGATGTGACCTTGTTTAATTCATTAAGTACTGAAAAATGTCACGCCTTGTTTAATTTTGTTTCATTTTTCTTCCCCCTTCCCAACACCGCCGCGCCGATTGTTATTATTGAAAAAACAAAATAAAAAAAGGACAAAATTTAAATGAAAAATGTTGTTTTTTTAAATTGCATTTCTTCGTCGTCACTCGTCGTCATTCGTCGTCGCTCGTCGCGCGCGCACATCAATGATAAATGACATCTTCCTGTCAAGGTTAACACAAGAGTTTCTGACTGTCTGTGCCTGTGCGTGTCTTAAGTTCACTTTACAAATGATCACTTGACAAATGATGATGATTGTCATTGGGATGGGGTTGGGGATTGGTATTGGGAGTCGTCTGTCTCTGCAGAGCCTGATGGGCTTTCGTGTTGTGTTGAATATTTGTCGTCTGTCCCCTTTTGATTGTAGATATTATTTTTGTGTCTTCTCTTGTTTAGTGTCATTGGAGAAATACAATTAAAAAAGAAAAAAAAAAGAAGATACACCTAAACGTTTTGTGAAAGGATGACATAAAATCACACTAATGATGTCTCCAGGAGGTGACTAATCAAACCTTTTTTTTTTATTTCTTAATTTTAATCCTACCCTCAATCTAAGGAAAATCTTGTTTTTTATATTTGTATATAAAACAAATAAAGTTGCACAGTGCAACTCACTTGATTTAATACCATTTCATTGACGATAAATAAATCAATTTTTATCAAATATCAATAATATTTACAAAAACATCCAACAAAAGGGAAACTTGTTTTTCAATACGCTACTCCGGGTTTTAAAAATGAAACTCTTGATGCTGCAATAAGACACCAAGAAGTGATTTCAGCTGTAATGGAACTTAAAGATCGGAAAGCTTGCGGACCGAATGGCATACCAGCAGAATTTGTGTAAGTATGACACAGCAGAGCTAATCAACCGACTAACACCTATATATAACAATGTCATGGAAATCGTAATGATGCCACTAGAATTCAAGAAGTCTATTATTTTTCCGATTCATAAGAAAGGGAGCTTGGCCGAGGTATCTAATTATAGAGGAATATCCTTTCTAAAGGCTTCATATAAAATATTCACGCTGGTTTTGCAGAAACGTTTCAGTAAATGGATAGAATACAACAAGCTCTTAAAGCAGTTTCAAGCAGGCTTTGGGACAGGTTATTCGACGGTTGACCACATTTTTACTCTAAAAGTATCGCAGAAACATTCCTGAGTAAAGACAAGAAGCTATATACGTTTTTCGTTGACTTTAAATCTGCATTTAATATGATCGATAGATATGCGCTTATCTACAAGCTGTATAGTAACGGAATTTTACAGAAGTTCGGAAGAGTTTTTCAGAATCTATATGCAGATACAATTGCTAAGGTATGGAATGGGGAAGAGTTGTCGAGAGGGTTTAAAACACAATCGGGAGTCAGACAGGGCTGTACATTGAGTCCGAGTCTGTTCGCCTTGTTTACTGAAGATCTTACAGACCTCTTACTAGGTGGCATAGACTTCGCCGGACAAATAATAAAAGCATTGCTGTTTACGGACGACATTGTTCTTTTGGCAGCATCACCTGAATCATTACAGTTAATGATAAACCGCCTGTATCAATATTGTCAGCTTTAAAGTTTGATGGTGAATCTTAATAAGTCCAAAATTTTGATTTTTAAACGAGGAGGAGTCCGCAATTCTGCGAAAGAAAAATGGTTCTATAATGGAGAGGTCATTGAAGTTGTCACGGAATTCAAATACCTTGGAGTTCACTTAAGGAAAAATTTGAGCATGGAAATTCGTCTAAGAGAGAAACTAGTTAAGGCTAAAGATGTTTTTCTAACAAAAGTATAGCACAAGTTCAAGATATTTAAAGCTGTGTCTGAGTCTGTCATGTTTTACGCAGCACAAACTTGGGGAACGAAACAATACGAAACAGATGAGAAACTTTTCCGATACTTTATTAAGCGAATTTTTAGACAGCCATTAAATACACCCAACTATGTTATTATTTTGGAATCAGGATTATCACCTTTGTTCATACGAAGCTTAAAAATGCAAGTCGTTTACATCTTGAAAGTTATGAAGATGAGCAATACTAGGCTTTCGAAGAAAGCAGCGCTTCAAGTAATACGAACCAAAACAAGTTGGTGTGCTAATTGGATAAATTTGGCAAGGTAATGTGGAAGGGAACTTAATCTTTTGTGTAATAATTAGGATGATTTAAAAGCTTCTTTATAATAGCTCATTTCCGCAGTGGACATAAAACAACGAGAGAAATACTTGAATGACGCCACAGGATCTATGCATTTACAGGCAGCTCTACTGTCAACTAAATCACAACTTGGAATTGGAAGAGAGGAATTATTTTAGGGACGATAATAGCATTTTCGAAATGTCAATGATGGTTAAATTGAGAAGTGGAGTTATGCAGCTGAATTTTATACCCCATAGAGATGACTTACCAATTATATGCTCATTGTGCAATTTAAAGGAAAGGGAAGATGTTTTACACTTTGTTGGAAAATGTCCAGTTCTTAAAAAAAATAAGATGGAATACTTTTGGTAGCGAAATACTGATGCAAAATCAAGTTATACTTTAAGTGTGTTTTAAAGAAGCAATAGGGTGCATTTTTTTAGCGACTATTTGTTTTTGCCGGTTTCGTGGTGGAAATAAGTTTGAAATATCAAAAAACAAATCTTTGAAAATTTTAGCCTTTAATATTAATAAGTATTCGTCCAAAGAAGGGGTTTTCTGAAAATTGAACCAGGTTTGTGTCTAATTTCCCACCAACTGGGTAGGGTGCTCCGCTTTTTTTTTTTCAAAAGTATCGAAAGGTCCAGAAAAGAAGTTCAACATAGTTTTATATGAAATTTTTTTTAATACTAGCGGCCCGTCCTGGCTTCGCACGGGTAGACATAAATAGGTACAGATAATGTAACTTTCTAATGAAAAAAGAATTATTAAAATCGGTGCAGTACTTTTTGAGTTTATTCGTTACATACAAAAATACAAATCTTTCCTCTTTATAGTATTAGTGTAGAAAAATCCTGAGACCAATACCGATTAGATTGATGATTTTAAAAACATTTGTATTTGAAGAAAATGACATTTTTTAACATTTGATTTGAAAACGTATGTCAATCCAATGATACTTAAGATTCTACGACTATAAAACTGATTTAGTAGCCCGTTGTTCTACCCCGTGCGTCGGCAAAAGTTTAGCATAAACCGCAATGGACACTCTTGCACAACGTTCTCTTTTGAGAAAAAACCATCACTGGGCAAGATGATACCGTAAAATGCTGCGAAGAAAAAAACTCTATTCTTTGTATTTTTTTCCATTGTTATGGGGAAAGCATGTTTTTTTAAAATTTTAATATGAGTTTTTCCATTTGTGGTAAAAAATAAAGTCAATTTTTGAAAAACTGTATTTTTGTAATTGAATAGGTACTGCTTAATCCTCATGTTATAATAATTTAGGCTTAAAATCATAGACAACATTTGTTTAGAAAAAAAAAAAAAACAATAAACGAAGAAATTCCGAATTTGTATCACGTAATATTTGGTGCCGTAGCACCCGTGGCGTGGTGGTTAGTGTGTAGGGCTGTCACGCCAGAGGTCTTGGGTTTAATCCTTGTCTGTGCCACCTTAATTAAAAAAGAAAAAGTTTTCACGGGTACTGTAATTCTAGAGTAATTCTTGTCATGAAAAGTGCTTTCTCAAATTAGCCGTTCGGATTCGGCTTAAAACTGTAGGTCCCCTCCAATCCTGACAACATTACTCGCACACAGGAATGGTTAAGAGTTGTAAGTCACTAGGCCCTAGTTCTCAATGGACTGTTGCGCCACGTAATTTATTTTTTTTAATATTTGGTGCTAAAAAGTTCTAAAAACTCACCAACAAATCAAAACGAGTTTTTATAATATAGAGCATCCTTATTTCAAAATAAATAGTAAGGTCACGAAGTTCAAACATTTAAGGGACATCTAAACCAAAATCTACTAAGTTCGAGCTGTTTAAGTTCTGACAATTTATCCAAAGCTGGTCCAAATTTGAATTTCATAACACCGTTTTCGACCACATATTGTTCAATCGATTCAAATATGACTTCAAAAATACTCTGTCACATAAGGTTTTTGGAATATTTTTGATGCTCTCGAATAGAGGCAGTTTTTTTTCGATTAAATTCGTGATGGTTTTCCAGTACGGAGGGGGTTGATTTTGACAGATCGTGGCAACCATTTTTTTCTATTACTACTTTTGATGAGTTACTAAAGACAAATCATTGTGGCAAGTTACAGCATCGAGCAACACTTGAAAATGTTAATCCTTTTTATCAAAATGGATGTTAAACACTTTTTACGGACTACATGGTCATGCTTCCAAGTCGACTATTCAACGTTTCGTGGCCAAATTCGTGTCCAGTGAACAATCAGCCAACACCCGTACGTCAGGGAAACTCTAGATCTGCCGAAAACATAGCCGCTGTTCGTGAAAATGTGCAGCAAAATCCGAGGCAGTCAATTCATCGACGCTCAAAAGAACTTGGCCTGTCGCGGGCCACAACATTGGGAATTTTGAGTCCTAATGTGGGCCCCCACCTATCCACAATCCAACTGACCCAAGGGCTGAAACCAAACGACCATATGCGCAGCGTCGTATGATCGCTAAATGAAATTTGGAGCAGTTGGAAGTTGGTGCCAATTTTAGTCGAAAAATCATCATGAGGCCCATTTTTGAATGAATTGGTGAATAAGCAAAATTGCCTGATTTAGGACAAAACCAATTTACTCAAGGTTCACAAGGTGCCAAAGCATCCAAATAAAGTTAGTATTTGGTGTGGATTTTGGGCTGGAAGCGTCATGGGTCGGTTCTTCCATCCCCGTCAACTGACGAACGCTATATGTCAATGATCAACTTCTTGGAACCTCAATTGGGTGATATGAACACCGAAGACATATTGTTTCAACAGGATGGCACACTTCCTGCCTCACAGATGAAGACATAATCGATGGTGAATCGTGGTTATCTCGTGCCAAGGCAACATAAATTGCCCACCAGGATCGTGTGATTTTACCTGTTTAGAGCTTTTCTTGTGGGGGTTTCTTAAGTCGCACATCTATGCGAATAAGCCGCAAATCACAACATAATCGATGCAATGGGTCATATTCAGACCTTTCGAATACGCTCCACCCAGCAAAGTCTCAAATAAAAATAAAACCATATTTATATCTCATATAAATAAATAAATTAGATGGCGCAACAGTCCGTAGAGAACCAGGGCCTAGTGACTTACAACTCTAACTAACTCCTGTGTGCGAGTAATGTTGTCAGGAATGTCTTATATACAACTTCTTTTATTCAATTTTAAAAACCCTTTTAAAATCCATTTTTTCGATATTCAGTTGAAGTATTTATAGTATTTTATAAAATAATCGAAAAATCTTCATAAGTTGTTAGCTTTCAAGTATCTCAAGTTAATCTTAAAAAATCACTGAATTGAAAGTAACTTTTGTTCTTGCAACGTAACCGTCCTCTAAGCAATTCTATTATATCAATTTTCTGAAATTCATTAAAAGATATAAAAACAATGTTGAAAACGGGTATTTTTAAGACTTGGGCAGATAGTAAAAATCAAGGCACACAATTAATTATTAACTAGAAAACGTATTTTTCAAAACTATCAAAGTATTAAATTCAAGATTTGCTCAAAACTTCATATGGAGTCAATTCAAGCCTTATAACTGAGAAATTTCAAAAACTAAGTAAGATAGGTACCAAAATGTTTTAAACTGTATAGGTACATTAGACAAAATCATTATAATACAATTTATTATTAAGGGATATGTTGTGCTTTACCTCAGTCTTAAAAACCCTTTTTTGGTTGTGCTAAGCATTTCTTAAGATGCATATTTTTAAAACTAGGTGTGATAGAAAAATTTAAAGATTAGATTTGAATTCTTAAGTATTGTTTCGATTGTTCAACAGGAAAAAAAAAAACAAAATTTGTGTCCACCAATGTTATCGACACTGCCAAAAAATTAAAAATGCCGCCATCAAACCTTCCAGCAACCACAAAAACTTCATTTCAAAATTCCTTTAAGATGTTTTATTACTACCTCGAAAAAGTATTCCCAAGACTATCGAATTAAAAAAACACAAAAAAAGTAAAAAATATTGCTTTAACCATAAATCAAGTGACGTGGGGTGTTTTTTTGTTGTTGTTTTTTTTGAAGAAATTTGTATTTTGTTTTTAATTTACAAATGAGAACAAATGACAACAAAAGGGTTGTGCTAACATTTTGTTTTATGACCCGGTCGTCGTCGTCGTCGCCTGACGTATCCTTTTTTCTAATTAAAATTTAGAAAATTCACCAAAAACACACTGCGCACAGACACAATACAGTCAAGTGATTAAAAGACATAAACAATAGAAAAACATTATGAAAAAAGCACTAAAATAATAATTTCCCCCCAGTGGAATGACCCCAAAAATTAATTAAAATTAAAATTAAAATAAAAACAAAAAACAAAAGAAACATTAACTCGTTTCAATATTATGTTTCTAAGTTTTTGTTTTTGTAATAATTTTTTAATTTTAATCAGACGGTGACAAAGAATTCACGTTAACCTAGTCGTCGTGAGTCGCGCCGCTTTGTCGGGCGTTTGGTCAGTCGCGTCGTACCGCTTCGCATCGCATCGCCCTATTCTATTTGTTATCGCGGATTACGTGCTTAAAGTAATTTATTTAAATTTTGCTCTCAATTTAATTTGGACTTGTTTGTTTATTTTGGGATTCCATAAAATTAAGATAACTATTCTCATAAAAGTAGATACAGATACAAATGAGATGCATGTTGGGATTTTATTTTATGAATATTGATTGCATTCTGATTGCTGATACTATACGCTTTGATATCATTCGATTTTTGTGATGTGTAGAAGGAGAGCGCGGAGGCGGCGGAGAGCAGTCTTTTAATTACTTATGTTATTCATGGAAATGATTTTCTTTCATTTATTTGTTCGACTTAATTAGGTGTTTTTATATATGCTTTTTATTATTAATACTGAGATGATGCTCATATGACGGTTACTGTTAATCTTAGAACAATGAAACATGTATACGAGTAGAAATAAATCTGAGAAAGACGTTTCGTTTCGTTTCATTTCGAGCGACCAGCAGCAGCGGCGAAAACACATCAATTCCAGTATCACAACTCATCATGTAGGCCCACATATGGCACGTGACTGCCATATTAATAATGAAAGATATTTTAATTATATCTATTCATTGTTTGACTTCGGAGAAAGATTAATTATGTTGATAAAAGTTGCTTTTGCCACTTTTGGATTGAAGCTTATATAGGAAAATGTTTGTTAAGATTTCTTTATTTTTTTTCTTTACCTATAGAAATAAATGATAAATACAACTTATTGGATCAAATTTAGTTTGAAAATATGATCAATAACTCAGCAGTGTGCTTTCAGAAATTAATTATTAAATAATTGGTCAAAATAAATAATAATTTGGAAAATTTACTTCCATTTGTTTTGGAAAAGTATCCATTTTCACTCATTGTAATTGTTATAAAAGTAAGAAAAAATAACTTTTCATAAGCTAGAATTGTTTGAGGAAGTTTTAGACGAAACTGAATATGATTTCAGTGCTTAAAGCCCAAAATTTAACAAAAGTGAATATTTATAGTAAGTCCTTCTACTTCTAACAAAAGTTTTTAAAAAAATTAAATAATTTGTATGGAAATTTCAACCAAAAGTGAAAAATGTCTATCATTTAAAGGGTGATTTTTTAGCTATTATCATTTTGGCAACACTGGTTTAAACAACTGACGCACGTTTCGTGTTTTGTTTCTCTGTCAAACATCTTCAGTTTGGTCTATAATTTAACCATGAATCGTCTTACAAACGAACAACGCTTGCAAATTATTGAGTTCTATTATCAAAATGCGTGCTCTGTTAAGAAAGTTCATCGCGCGCTCCTTCCATTTTATGGTCAGTTTAATCGACCCACTGAAGCGGCTATTCGGGCAATTGTTACTAAATTTAGCACCAAATTTACATTGTTGGACATTAAACGACCAACACGCTTACGTACATAGAGTGCGAACTGAAAAAAATATCGCAGTTCGCAGCTGTATCGGCCAGTGTTAATGATGACCATCAATTATCGATTCGTCGCCGTTCGCAGCAATTCGGCCTCTGTTACCCACCAACGTGGAAAATTTTGCGGAAGGATTTAGGTGTGATGCCTTTCAAAATACAGCTGGTGAAAAGAATTGAAGCCGAACGACCTACTGCAACGTACAATTTTTGGTGAATGGGCTCTTTAAAAGTTGGCCGAAGATCCAATTTTTTACCGAAAAATTGTGTTCAGCGACGGAGCTCAGTTTTGGCTTAATGGGTACGTAAATAATCAGAATTGTCGATTTTGGAGTGAATATCAGCCAGAAGCATTGCAAGAGTTACCGATGCATCCACAAAAAGTCACAGTTTGGTGCGGTTTATGGGCTGGTGGCGTCATTGGACCGTACTTCTTCAAAGATGATACGAATCGTAATGTAACTGTGAATGGTGAGCGCTACCGTGATATGATATCCAACTTTTTTTTTCCCAAAATGCAAGAGCTTGACTTGCATGACATGTGGTTTCAACAAGACGGTGCCACATGCCACACAGCAGGCGCAACAATGGACTTATTGAGAGGCGAGTTCGGTGAACATTTTATTTCACGTTCGGGACCGGTCAATTGGCCGCCTAGATTCTGCGATTTAAAGCCTTTAGATTTTTTTTGTGGGGCTATATGTATGCTCATGTCTATACAGGCAAGCCTGCTTGAATTGAAGCATTGGAAGACAACATTGAAGCATTTATTCGTGAGATACTGGCCGAAATGTTGGAAAGAGTATGCCAAAATTGGACTTAGCGGATGGACCATTTGAGGCGCAGTCAAGGTCAACATTTGCATGAAATAATCTTCAAACATTAAATTGTATGGACCGTACTATCGATTCAAATAAAGATTTCATGCATTTTTTCTGAATTTTATGTGTTTTTTTTTTTGAAAAACTTTCCTATAGCTTTTAAAAAATCACCCTTTATTTATTATTCAAAAATGAATATAGTGTAAGTGATGAAATCTTAAAAAATAAACTAAAGCTTAATTGATCCGGAATAAGCGAAATATCTTTTTCTTATAAAGTCCCAAATCAATTGCTATCCTGCAAATAAAAAAACATGAATGACATAATTTTTGCTTTGAAATTGTAATTTTAAGTGCGGACTTAAGCATCAATTTTTTAATTTTGTTGTGATGTGGAATCACAACAAAATTAAAAAATTGATGCTTAAGTATTGTCTTTCCCATTTTCAAAGTCATCATTTCATTTCAAGCCTAGGAAAATTACAGAGAAAAATGTAATTCTTTCAAAGAAATTTCAAGAAGTTTTGGGAAGAGCTTAATTTAAACGTTTTAAGAACTTACGTTTTTAGAGGGATGACACATTTTATAGGGGCGTGAACGTGAAGTCTTATGAGTTTTATTAATTGATGATTCTTAAATGTATTTCATACACCAACCCTCGTTTTAAGGCTATAACCTTAAAACTAATTGACTTACAGACGACTACTTGCGACATATATGTAGAAACTATATGGCAAATATTGCATTCGTAAAAAAATTCGGATCGAGATTTTAATCAGACATGACATTACGATGGTTAAGAAGTCGAAAAAAGTGGGTTCATCGATTCCGTCCGTCTATTTTTCTGTCTGTCCTCACCCTTACCGCCCAAACCATTTAGTCGATTGACTTCATATTGAAAATTAAGGTTTTTAGCCGATTCAGGTTAGGCGTTTTTTTTATCATTTTTTTTAAACTGAAAATATAAGTAGTCCCCCATACAAATTGGTTGGTCAAAAATAAAAAATTCGAATTTTGTCAAAAACGAAACGAAATATTTTTTTAAAACTCTTTCTAAATTTGTTTCTTAATTGGACTTCTTTCAATAAAATCAAATTTTTTTTTCAAGAAAACCGATTTCAATATTTTCTTTATACAAGCTCTTATACTGTCTCAATAATATTTGATTATCAAAAATGTAAAATTTTACTTTTTCGATTTAGAAAAAAAATATTTAACACATTAATTATTTTCGTAAATCGATATCTCAAAAATGCGTCGTTTTTTTACGAAATTGGAATGTAAAACAATTTTCAAATAAAAAAATTGAAAAATTGAATTTTTTGTTGAGAAATTAAATTTTTGAAAACACACTGCTTTTGCAGGAACAAACAGGAAGTATTTTTTAAAAGATTCTTTGGATAAATGAGCAAGTTCGTGTGATCCAATAGTGAACTTTATTTAGTTTTTCTGTCTTAAAGTTCAGAAAAGTCAGAACATTTTTAAAGGATTTTACTGCACTTTATGGAACCTTTTGATTTAAAAAGGAGCTTAGAAGTGATGAGGTGTCAAGTTTAAAGAATAAGGCTCAGCTCACACATCAACACTAGAGGCACTATTTTTCAAGAGCTTGTACAATATCACTCTAAAACTTTCTGGAATAGAAACAATTTTTTTTTTCAAAAATAACCCAAAAAAGACGTTGGCATGCAACCCACACTAAGAAGTTCCCATTCGTGGCCTGGCCGTCTATCAATATTTCTAAGTTTTAAGTTTTAAAAAATATCAATTACAACTTTATGAGATTTTAATTTGTAAAAGAAGTTTTCAATCAGTACCCGTGACGTGATGGTTAGTGCATAGGACTGTCTTGCCAGGGATTGAACTTGGATACATTTTTTTCCAAAAACAACCCAAGAGGAGATTGGCCCACACCTAAACTGAAAATTTTCCATTCCTGTCCGTTTTTCGATATTTCTAAGTCTTACAAAATAATTTAAAAAAAAAACATCTTTTGTAAGCATTTTGTGTAAAATAAAAAGTTTTCATGCAATAATGGCTGAAACACAAACACAAACACGCTTCAGCTTCGGCTTCGCCTGACGTTTACGAGTTCAGCCATAGGAATTCAATGCATGCTATCACAATGCAGCTTTGACATCACGTTTCGTTTGACAATCGTAAGGAAAAGAACGTAATGTTACGTAATGTGACTCCAAACGGAAGATGTAGTTCAAATTTGCTGAACATTTGCTTTGCCTGACAGCTCAATAGCTGTTAAAAAAAAAACAACAAACAAAATACATTTGCTTTTGGAGGGATTTCCATTGGTTAATATAGGCTATGAAAGCTACTTCCGCGATAAATTTAGTTTTTTCGATTTCAAAATTCATATTTTTTACTGCATGAAAAATCAAAACAAACTTCTGAGAAAAAATAACAGCTGCTAATGACAGAAGTGCCATTTTAGAAATGTCATATTAGAAATGTCATTCAAAGCAACCTCGAAGTAGGCCCATCGTAACGCAGACGAAGCCGAAGCTGAAGCGTGTTTGTGTTTCAGCCATAACTTTCTTTGTTCTCAAGATACTTGAGTTGAAAACCATTTTTTATCAGTTTTGTAGATTTTCGTTTTTTTTTGTACTAAAAAGTTGTCAATTGGATTTTTCTAAAAACTTAACCTTAAGTTATGTACACTATTTTGCATATGATTAAATAAGTTTGATTTCAATATCAGGTTTTGTTCCCGAAATATATTAGTCGAAAACCTATTTTTACTAATTTTTAGTAGAATTTTCTTAAGGTTTTTATTTCTTATAAGAAAAATGAAAATGGATGTATTTTGCTAAGGAAATTATTTTATGTATAATACTTTTTATAGAGTTAAATAATTTGTTAGTCAAAACATTTACTTTTTCTTTGGAGATATTCGGGGCGTTAATAAATTTTTACCAATCTTGTGTAATATTTTTGATAGATTTTTATTTTGCATGAATAAAACTGTAAAGAAATTACTTAAGTTAAAATAGTTTGAAGCCTATGTATTTCATTGTTGCCAGGATATTCGAGTAGAAAATCAATTTTTAGCAGTATTTTTTTAAAAGGTTTTATTTCTTGTAAAACAACTGTCACTCTTTGATGCATAAAGTTATTTTAAAGGTAGATAATATTATTTTTTGTTCGGAAAATACTCGTAGCGACAGATAATTTAGAATCACGTCACAGCGTATAATATAAAATTAAATTGACTACATTAGTGTTATCGGTTTGAGAGATATTTGGGATTAATACAATTGTTTAATATTTTGTAATTGTTATAGTAAAAAACCTCCCACTCAATTTTTTTGAAAGTCCTTTCAGCATCCATTGATGTTGTAATCTATAAAACAAAAGTGAAATTGACATTGAAATGTCGAGAAATGCCCAAAGTTTCAATTCGACAAATCAAACCGATTACAATAACTTCCTATTGGATGTTAACAATCGCCCATCTAAATTCTTAATTACCATATCTTTGACTAATATTGACACATCCCTAATTTTTTTTCAATAATGCATTGGATTTTTGTTCAGAAATGCATCAGCTTTAGAATATACCAACAATTTGAAAAAAAAAAAACTTATACTAAACTCACCACGCCGCCTTAAAATTTTGGACCCACTACAAATTAAATATACTTTTTTATGAAATGTAAAAGACGTAAAAAACTTTCAGCTTTGTAGGATTTTTTTACAAGTGAGTATTTAAATAGTATTCCTGGACTATATCGTGTTTTGAAGTGAACAAATTGCATTTTACATAAAATATAACACCTCTATTATCTGAATTGGTAGGTATACTCATAAGTATAATTTTCAGAATGTTTTTAAAATATATATTCAATCATTTTGTTTCCTTTTCTGAGTGTAAACAATACTTCAATTACAATTGCACAAATTTCATTTCCACGAAATCAATGAAAGAGTTGACTGTTTTCAACATAAAAATAATATTAAATTACTTATATTACATTGAAGCACTTAAATACAAAAACAAAAACTTTCTAACAAGAAAAACATCAACCCTACAATTCAATCCAACCCACAACCCAACAGCTCATCACAAAGAACAATCAAAAAGTATTTTTTAGTATTTTAAACTTCACAGTGAGCATTTTATGATGGATTCTGGAATACCAGGATACTTACCAACCTACGAGTATCTATATACTATACATGTAATGTTCAAATGTTCAACATACGAACATTAAAATTTTCTAGTGAAACTCTAGAAGTTTTGTAAACCTGGAAACAAAAACCCTCATAGCTATGGTAATTTGAAATTTGAAGAAGAAAATAAAAAAATAAGCTTTTGAAGTCAAATTTTCGTTTTCACGCTGTTTTAGTTCCAAAAACAAACCTTCCAACTAACTGCCCAGAAGGACCTAACTCTCTCTCACTATGGAGATACTAAACGCTTTTGTAGTGCGGTTCATTTTAGCTGTTTGTAATTAAGTGGTTGCCGTTTTGGCATTTCAACGTTTCTACATTTGTATATACAAAAATATAGAATAATATTTCCATCGGGGTTTGGTTTGTAGATTCAACGAGAAATATAAAATCACATATGAACATTGCACACACGCACAGGATGCCCTTATATATTTGGGATTTTGGAGAACGCGCAATGTCGGTCATGGATAAGCTCTGATCAAAATAATCATAAAAGATTAATTACCGAGAGTACCTTACCTACTTGCCCCTTGCGCTGGCTGGCTCGAGCTCGGGATCGGGCTCCTCAAAACGGATTGAACCATTTAAAAATAAAAAAGATGACATATCTAATGAATATTTCACACATACACAAAATAATCTGTCGCTCATGCAAGCGAATTGGAAGTGGCGCACATACAGTACAGTGGTCCTTTTTGAATATTTTTTGATGCAAAAACAAGTAAACAACAATCAAAAATGCTGGCAGAAATTTGTAAACAATTATTGAAAATCATATATCGAAGAGAAGAATTTAAAATTTAAACTGAACCGAAATCAACATGGAAACAAATGACATTTGGAATGTTTTTCTTGTCATTGTAGCGAAAAACGTGACAGATGAACGCATTCAGCTATTAAACAAGGAGTTTAACAATATCAAAAACGTTCAATGTTTGAAAAAAAAATAGTGTTTTCCCCTTAAAATAAAAGTTCAAAATGATGTTTGAAGTCTGGCATAGAATTGAATGATTAAAATTTGGATTTAAAAAAAAAATAGTTTTCAGTTTTTTGTTGTTTCAGTGTCAAAGATAAACCAAATCAATGAACAGATTTAACTTTGGGATCATAAAGTACGTTCGGGTTGCCTTTTTTCATTGGCCATATCTTAACAATCAAAAGAGATATCGATTTCAAACAATTTTTCTGTTTTACAGATAATAACATCAAAATCTGCAGAAAGCACTTTCAAAAAAATTGAGTAGGTGTTTTTGAACAATTTGGTTGACCTCAAATATCTCTTGAACCAATAATTCTAGCGACTTCAATTAAACTTTATATAATTTTATACATTGGTAAAAATTTCAATTGAAAAAAAATCATTTCAACTCAAATATAATTTGTTTGACATTTGGTAAATTTTTAAGAAAAATCAACAGTTTTTGTACACAAAATAAAAACCTAAGAAAAATAGTACAAAAAGTTGGTAAAAATTTTTACTCGAATATCTTGGCAACAATTAAAGGTATTGGCTTCAAATTAATTTAATCTTTTCAAACCTATTGACGAAAAATTTTAAACGATTTAATAAAATGGCTATTTTTTCTGTAAGCATTTGCTAAATCGATATGGCAGCTGTCATTATCCTTGCTGTTATATTTCTTGCCAATTTTACTTGAAAGAGTTGATTGGTGTGTTTTTTATAATTGGTGAGTTACAATTTATTGTATTGTGTTCAAAATATTTTAAGACTGCTTCGTGCACAAAAATACGATGTTTGAAGTCAAGATCAAATCCCTTTGAACAGCTGGAGGATGGAAAATTTTAGTCTAGGTATAGATTTGACAAGGTAACAGATTGGCTCTTGGTTGAAAACTTAAACACCTTAGACCGAATTAGTAATGGTCTTTATTTTATAAATGGTTTATTTTCTAATTATGCGACATTATTTTTAACATTTAGTAAAATTTTTATAAAAATGTAATCGGCACATGTTTAAGGAATAAAAAAATTCAAAAAAATTGGTTATAATTTTTTTAAGGGGGCGTTACTCAAGGGGTTATGAATACCCTTATAATGATTAAACACAGTGCGAGCAGTTATGAAGAAAGGACAGGAATAGAAAGGAGATATCGATGCACATTAGTTTTGGATGTCTGAACATTGTAATAAGTGGGAAATATTGTACCTGGTAAAGCGTTCTACATTCGTGTAGTGCGACTAAAGAAAGAATTTCTAGAAGTGTAAGTATTAAGCAATATTCACATGAGCACGACCAACGACCAACGAATGAACGAATATTCGTCGATTTTGACATTTCTTTCACATGAGAGTTTTTAATTCGTCGCGAATGAAGTTTGACAGCCGAACACCATTCACCACCGAAACCAAAACAAGAATGATTTTTTTAGGTTAAGTACGCGCGATTATTTTATTCGTTGCGAGTGTGGATAATGTGGAACGCGAATAAAGTTTGACAGTTCGTATCAGCTACAATTTTTTTCGCGACGAATAAATTTGTTTTCTTAAATTTATTAATATATGATATTAAAAAGTAAAAGTATGCATCAAAAATCAAATAGAAACTATATTTGCTATCGTTTTGTTAAGAATTTGTGTGGAAATATGTCTTCAAACGTATATAAACTCACATTTTATAATTCATTCGTCGTTCGTTGGTCGCGCTCATGTGAATACTACTTTACTGTTGAATTGTTTGAGGGGAGGAGTACAACTGGCTATTTCACTAGAGCATTGTTGGTGAAAATATTGATAAAACAATGATAGGCATGAAACCTGGCGGCGGTGTTCAAGAGAAGAAAATGTCTCAGCAATAGAACGATCGCTTATCATTTTCAAAGCTTTTTTTCTCCGATTCTATCCAAAAGACTTAAGTTATTGGAGCACCAGCCCAAATGTGAGAATTTTACTCGAGTTTTGGATGAAAAAAAGCTTTGTAAATTATAGCAAAATCAGAAGCGGTAGAAAACTTCTTTCAACGTCGTATAGAACTTAAACACTTATCAGAATTTTTGGCAATTTCAAATATGTGATCACTCCACAACAAGTGGTTTGTGATGTATGTATCCAGAACTAAAAGCTGTTCAGTCTCCTCGATGGAAGAACCACCCTTAAATAGTGGTATTGGGAGAGGGCAACGCTTTTGCGAAAGCATTGTTTTTTCGAGGCATTAGGCTTGCTTCACACTATATGGTTTTGACCGTACGGCAAAATAACCGGACGGCGACATTTTGTTAGAGGCGCGAAGAAGAGCATATAGGTCTCTTTCACACTAGGCGGTTTCGTCCGTGCGGTTAATATCCGTACGGTTTTTATCCGTGAGCCATTGATAGTAAACTAATAAAATTAACTAAAGCTTTCACACTGGACGAAGACGGGTTTTTTCCGTACGGATGATTTAAAACAGCCGTCGCAACGACTGAAATATCAGTGGCGTACGTGACTACGCGAACGCATTCACAACACACGATTTTTATTCGTCTGCCGTCCGTTTTTGTGGTCACTTGTACTAAAGAAAAATATCTTAAATATAACCAAACGTAGACGATTCACGGGGAAAATACGTTATGTGTGAAAACAAAGTCCGCACGGAAAATAATCGTACGGATTTTAACCGTACGGACGAAACCGTCTCGTGTGAAAGAGGCCATACGCTTTCATATTATACGGTCACGGCCTCTAACAAAATGTCGCCGTCCGGTTTTTTGCCGTACGGTTAAAACCGTGTAGTGTGAAACGGGCCTTAAATTCTACATGCTTTTTTATTCCCCATTTGACAATGCAGTCAAGATCAGAATTTAATGAGCTTATCATACGCCGCCGTCGTCGGTAGTCCACATCCGAAAAACAAAGACGAGAATCTAAAAACGAATATGAAAAACTGAGGGTACTGTCATCAGCGAAACAATTTAGTGGTTGGAAGTTTCAGACAAAAGATCATTTATAAAAATAATAAATAATAAAAAAAAATAATAAAGAGTATCGGAGACAAAACGGAGCCCTGGGGCACATTAACGTTTATTTTGTGGATATCAGATTTGAACCCGTGCAATACTACTTGAATTGAACAGTCCAAAAGGTAATTTTTAACCAAACAAAGAAGAGATTCATCAATACCAAAAGCACGCATCTTCGTTAAACGAGCTTGATGCCAAACTCTATCAAATGCCTTTAAATGGTTTTTGACTAAAATATCTCAGGAAAAAAACGCATATTGAAATCAAACTACTTTTATCATATTGTTGTTGGCTTTATTTAAGTTTTTATAAAAATCCAATAAACAACTTCTTTTACATACTAAAAACTGAATCAGAATCATGAAAGACATTGACTTCAAACTTTCTTGTATCTAAAACAAAATGTTGCTATTAATAATTTGTAAAACTTTTGGAAATATCGACAAACGGCCATGAATGAGAAGTTATCAGTTTGGGCCGCATCCCAGCCTCTTTTCTTTTTATTAATTTGTCAACATATTTGCCTCCAAATTCTTTGGAACATTTTAAGCTTTTGTACAAATGCATCACATTATCAAGAAACAATATAAATTTTAAATTTATTTCTAATAATTATTTTTAAGTCACATTTTTGGTCAAAACGAGCCACTTTGCGATGCGATATGGGCTCCAATTCCCTGAACAGTCCTATAATAAATTAATATATGTAATTTTATAGGCAGATATGGATATTATACATATTTTCATTTTCGCGTGACAGTTTGTGTTAAACGGATTTATCAAAAAAAAAACAAAAAATCTCAAAGGTTGAAAGAAAGATGAGCATTGCACCACGACGACGACGCACGACTGTATAGGTAGGTTGTAGGTATGCTCGAATATGAACTTCAATCCTGCTTTTATGATAAACTTCCGGTTAACTTGATCAAATAAACATACAGTGGCGAAGGTTGATGTTTTGCACACATTTTGGAATGTGGTAGGCAATTCCCCAGAGCATATTCATAGGACGTAGTGCAGAATGTACATTGTACATTGTACACAGGTAGATATGTACTGTATAGTGTATATACATGTAAATTAACAACACTCATATGAAATATCATATGGAGCACCATCAGTTCAACTTGAAAATTGAATATTAATAACTTTTTGAGGGAAAACTGTGTGTCTTGCACTTTCAACTCAACCATCATTCCCAAAAAACCAGCAACATAGCAAAGGTAGGGAAGAAGCCTATAGATAAATAAAATGGAATTCCCATTGGAGTGTGAAAGCCAAAAACTAACCCTGGTAATCAAATCGTAGTTGAAGTATATATACATATTTATACCATATCTACAAGATACATATATGTACCGTAAAACATAGCACATCATGTCCATTGTGCAGTCTATGATGTGCATAATTAGATTGAGGAAATTACTTAGACGGTTGGTTACCATTCTTATGTGTCTCTGGTCATGTCGTGTTTGAAAGAATACGAAATTAAAAGTATTAAGGTTGTGAAAAAGGAGATCTTTTAGCCAGACAAGTGGAAAATATGGACGTCAAAATTTCATTATTAAATTTTAAGAAAAATTAGTTGTTTGTATTTGAAAATGAAATTGAGGATTTGTATGAAAGAAGATGTATTTTAGTTTTTGAGAAGTTTGCTTTTTTATTTTCGAATGTTGATATTTTCCTTTTTGAAAATTTCAAATGGGATTACTTCTAGTTTTTAAGTATTCTAAAGATAATGATAAGCGCAATTACACAAGATGTGACAGTTACAGAAATGTGACAACAGAACCGTGTATAGGATAACCAAAGAGCTGGTTGGTGTTAAGACCAAATAGCGCCCATTGAAAGATATAGATGATTCCTTGCTGATCTCGAAAAAGGGCTATAGCTTAGAAGGTGGAAGAAACATTTTGCTTTGGTTTTGAACCATGTATTAGACAGCAACTGACATCTTCTGCACTGAACAATAACAAAGCGGTAGGACTAGATGGCATCCCCGACAAAATTGTTGCAAGTAGTGCAAAGTTCATCGAGTGAATTGCTGCAACAGCTCATTGAAGCAGATAACTCTTCCCCGAATGGTAGAAAAAGGGAATTGAAGTTTCAGGCACCTTATGAAGTGCGAAAACTGGAGAGGTAGTAGCGATTTTTTTAAAACGCGTTAAGAGAACACCTCGAAGCAACACTTGACACTGAACAAGCAGAATTTCGCACTGGTTCTTCCTGCATTGATCACATCAACACCTTTTCGATCATCACACCAACACCTTGACCAGTTCGATGAATATCGATTACGACATCATCTACTGTTCATCGATTTTGAAAAAGGTTTTCGATAGCGTCAACAGGGAGCTTATCGACTTGCTTTGCGGAGGAGGGGTATCCGGGATAAACTTATTTCTATTATAAATGCGACTTACGAGGGGTCCAAATTGTAAAGGCAGACATATCGTCACCAATTCGATTCTTCTTGTTGATCAGTGATGTGCTGCTGGACTCTGACAACATACCTGAAACATTTAGACTACGCAGAAGATGTATGCTTGCTATCACATAAGATAATGGACCTTCTTCTCCATGAAATAAAAACAAGGGTGAATAGAGAAACAGAAATCTTGGGGCTGAAAATCCACACGGAAAAAACTAAGATGTTAAGCCTCGGAACATCACACTCATCCTCTCTGATAACCATCGATCAACAACCAGTAGAAAGTTTCTAGTGTCTTGGAAGTATTGTCTTTTCTAAAAGCGGAACCGAACTAAATATCAATAGCTATATCAGAAAATCTAAGGCTGCGTTCCGGATGGTTTGGAAGAATAATTTTCTCAACTAGAAGACAAAACTAAGACTGTTCCTCTCAAACGTCGAATCAGTATTGTTACACGGATATACCATTTGGAAAAAAAACAGCAACTATTGCCAGGAAAACCATCTTACAGATTTTCTGACATAATCGATTATTAAAAGAAGAACTATATAGGCCAACGGATCAGGAACCCATTCCTACCATTTAACGAAAGTTCAAGTATCAGTGGGATTGGTAACATGCTTAGTAAGTATTTAAGCTAAGGTAAAAGCAATGCAGTGGAATTCCTTCACTCAAGAAGGCAGAAGAGCCGGGAAATCGAGAAGCACGTGGAGAAGAACAGTCGAGGAAGAACCGTCGAGAGTGGGAAAAAACTGGAAGAAGCGCCAAGACGTCGCCCTATTTAACGCTAATGATCACCCATGGATTTAATAGGTCTAAGGATCTAAGTAAGTACCTAAGAAAATAAGTTTTCTGAAAAATCACAATGCACAACACAAACTAATCTACATTTGGCAAGCAGGCCTTGCACTGATGGTCATTTGAAATATCAGACACTCGGAATTGCTAAGGATTTAGCAAATTTTCTTAAGTCAAAGTAGTAGAATTATAATTTAAGCTTTTGTGAAAGCTAAAGAGATAGTAATATGCCAACGTTTTTTTCCCATAAGAGGTTTCACTTTTAAGCTTTTTACATTTGAGAAGTAAAAACTACGTTATTACTATAAAACGATACATGTTTCCACAAAGCCAATGTTCGGAAAACTGAAGCACTTTTCAGAAATAATGTAACTAGGACAGTTTTGGAGTGAGAACTGTCTCCAGATGAATTTCGAGATGCTATTATATTTTCAATCCACAAGAAAGGATCGTTATTTGATGCAGCATAAGCGTCTTGTTAGTTGGATTGAGACCGGAAACAAGCTGAGGGAGTTCCAGGCTGGATTTAGACCAGGATATTCAGCAAAAGATAACATTTGTATGGCAGAGAATTTCTTGAAACAAAAGAAAAAGCTGTATGTATTTTTTATCGATTTTAAAGCAGCTTTTGATCCAATCGATCGAGGTGCACTATTCTATAAGCTGTATAGTCTTGGGACATCATTGAAATTTAGTGGCGTTCTTGAGCACCTATATATAGAGGAACAAGGGCGGATGTATAGACAGGTGAAGAGCTCTCTGACTGGTTTGAAACCTCATCGGGAGTGAGACAAGGTTGTACATTAAGCCCTACTTTGTTTGCACTATTCATAGACGACCATTTAGACTACCTGCCGGGTGGAGTGGATTTCGCAGGTATGCGGATTAAGGCACTTCTGTTCGCAGACGATAAAGTCATGTTTGCGCATTTACCGGAAACTTTGCAGCTCATGATACTGGTTTACCAGTATTGTCAGCTATGGAATTTAATAGTAAATATAGATAAATCGAAGGTTATCATTATTAAAAGTGGTGGTGGACGTAATGCATCAAATGCAAAATGGAGCTTTAATCGCGAAAATATTGAATGTTTGCGAGACTACAAATACCTTGGCATTACTGTTACAAAAAATTTAAATATGGAAAAGCAATTGAAATTGGTTAAGACGAAAACTGCTATTAATATGATCTGGAAACAATGCTTCATGAATGAGGGTATAGCACATAGTAGTAAGTTTAAAGTATTTGAAGCAGTAGCGATATGGATCGCAGATATGGGGATGTAAAAAGTACAATTCGGTTGAAAAACTCCTAACGCACTTTATAAAAAGAATATTTCATTTGCCGAAAAATACGCCAAACTACGTTATAATGCTGGAACTGGGTCTCTCTCCTTTGTGTATTAAACCATTGAAGTTACAAGCGGACTTCTTGCTTAACGTTTTTAAAATGAATGATTCACGGGTCGTGAAAAGAGTGGCCATAAAAGCGATACAAGATCAAAATAGTTGGTATCGAGAGTGGCAAAATCTTGCTGAGGAATGTCAAATTAATTTTAATTTACCCATCGAGGATTTATCAACCGCTAAAAACATCTTGTATGAAGTCACTCTAAAGGTTGATGAGAAATGTAGAGCTGAATATAATGCTGAAGCGTTTAATTCCTTGTACAGAAGAACTTACAGCAGATTATATCATAACCTTGCAGAGAACAACTATTTCAAGGATTCCAATAATGTCCATATGATTTTCGTTCCATATCGTTTGGAATTATCCATTCTACAAAATACATTACATCCTATATTAAATAAAGACTTGCACCTTAAGTTTAGTTAAAAGAATTGAAAAACAAACCAGTAACAACACAAATCATTGCACAATTTTTAAACTTTCCTTAAAAAATTAAATATAAAAAAACAATGACTTTAGTAATTTAGGATGAATTGAAAGATAATCTTTGAAAAACCTTGAACACCACTCTTGTAAGACTAATAATAAAACCATCTATCTAACTATGGTTCATCTACATTTAAATAAACTCGAAGTCGTTGAATGTTGCTTCTCTAACTTGACACACATAAATAAAAAAAAAAAAAACAACACGAAAAATATAGGAATTTAATATATTACCATAATATGCCGATTCTCAACTCATGAATAATATTTGTCAAATTTTAAAAATTAAAATATTCTCTTCAATCTAAAAATATTCCACGTTTAATTTAAAAACACAAGAATTCCGTCACAGAATCAAGTATGTTAATATCCATATACATATACGAGTATATATCATAATAAAAAGAATTTATTTTATTTTTTAATAATTCGGAAGCTAAAATTCCAATTAACATTAAACTCTAGATCAATACCAAATATAGAGAAAATTAAATGGCGCCCAATGCTTAGTTATTTTTTTTGTTTTTAATTTAACCAAAAATATCTCAAAGAATGTTCATTATTGTAAGCATAAATGACTTCTTCTTCTTCTTCTTTTTTGGAAATAAAAGTGAAACTCACAAATCAAACAACGCAAAGAACACAAAAAGCTATAAAACTTTATAAGACATACCGCGCGGCACGATCAAAATTTTTGGATACATAGATATTCTTCCATATCCGGCGCGGCGCGGCGCGGCGCGGCGTGGAGCGATATTTTGTTGAAAATGTTGAAAATATACAACATACATAAATACCAAGTCAAAATGCTGTAACACTAGTCTCGTTTTCGAATACAAATTTTTTGTGATCTTATACGATGATAGCCATCACAAATTGTGGATTCGTCCGGCTCCGGCAGAGAACAATCTACCGAAAAAGGGGCCTCCTTTTTGTGTTTTTTTGTTTATAGTGACATCTGTAGTTACGAATGATAAAGAAAAAATTGAATATTGTGCATACAAATGATAAATTGCAAAAGTGCCGAGGGATAGGTAGACATCAAACGTCGTCGTCGTCGTAGGTTTCTACATACATATCTACACATAAAAATGTACTCAGGTACAATCGAAATGCATAAAACCTGCAGTTGGTGGAAACAGTTGGGTGATGGAAATGGGAAGTCTGCTGCAAGCAGACTCATTGAAAAAAACAGAATTACCGCGCTCAAAAGGTGCAATTGCGAATTGGGGTGTTTTTTGTCAGTTTTGTTTTAGTGTTGCAAACTTTTTTGGCATTGCAACTTGAAGCCTTATACCACGCCTATTTTTTTAAATCAAGATTGACAGAATGATTTAGTAGTTTTTGATAAGAGAGTATAATTGCATTTGCAATTACTTTAATCTTCCGCTGTCAGGACTCGAAAGTGGTAAATTGATACTTGATGTAATTTGTGTTTTTAGTTTTGTTGGCCATATGTGTAGTGTATGGACCGCAACAACTTAATTAGACAGCTCTTGAATTCCACATCCAGTGCCATTATAACCAGGTTAACAAATACAATAACTCAAAATAAATTCGATGAGTTATTTAACAACGGGCCTCATATACATTAGGTATTGTAGGCTCAAAGTTGTGACATTTAGGCGTTTTAGGTGATAGAAAGGTTAATTTTTATCCTCGGATAAGAAAAAACACACAACCAAAGGTAATTTCAAGAAATTGTATGAAAAGTAATGGATTAGTTTTGACAGAAGTTAAATGTCATGATAATAGAAACTTAGAAAGCTCTTAGTGAATTAACAATAACTGGTACCTAAGCCAGAAATCTGCACGTTTCTACCATCGATCGATTAGAAAGCCACGCAGCTGTTTGTAAACAGCTAAAAGCTAATTTTTCGTTTTGCCCGATAATAATCAACAGCACAGTTTAATCAAGGGTGTAGAATAGAAATTCTGCTAAGATGTTTAAAATGTTTCAGAAGGCCTTCGGCTGGTTCTATTGATAACAAGAGTTTGAGCGTTTAAGACGAGGTACAGCCAGGACAAACACCATCATCAAATGATAAGCAAAGCACGTTAGCAAAATGAAAGAATTCGTGATTCAAAATGTTCGATTAACAGACCTAGATCTTGAAAACCTTGTTGGTGTATCGTAGGCTCAATTAAAACCATTTGGGCCTCAGAAAATTGAAATTTCGATCGATACCAAAAACCCTTAATTTCTGCCCTTGTGATTTCTTATTATTTCGCTAAAAACTCAATCCATATCATTTCGCAACCAAACCATATTAGCACCAAGTGATTTCTAGCTATTTCCTTAATTTAGGAGACTGCTCCGTGGACACTGTTTTGAACCGATAGAAACTTAGAAGGGGATAGAATTTAAGGCTACAGATGGAGAAGACTTTACAATACGTATTTAAAATTTGAAATAATGTAAGAACAAGTAAATTGCATCTCGGGTCGGGGATTACGTTGAGGAAGATGAAATGCATTTAGGAGAAAAAAATTTTATTTTTAGATGATGACTGCCCAGACGCGCTTCCAATGGTCTTATCCCTATAGTAAAGGGTAATTTTTTAGCTATTATCTTTTTGGCAACGCTGGTTTAAACAACTGACGCACGTTTCGTGTTTTGTTTCACTGTCAAACATCTTCAGTTTGGTCTAAAATGTAACCATGAATCGTCTTACAAACGAACAACGCTTGCAAACTATTGAATTTCATTATCAAAGTGCGTGCTCTGTTAAGAAAGTTCATCGCGCGTTCCTTCCATTTTATGGTCAGTTTAATCGACCCAATTGTGACTAAATTTCGCACCAACGCTTACGTACATAGAGTGCGAACTGAAAAAAATATCGCAGCTGTATCGGCCAGTGTTAATGATGACCATCAATTATCGATTCGTCGCCGTTCGCAGCAATTGGTCCTCTGTTACTCAACAACGTGGAAAATTTTGAGGAAGGATTTAGGTGTAATGCCTTTCAAAATACAGCTGGTGAAAGATTTGAAGCCGAACGACCTACTGCAACGTAAAATTTTTGGTTAATGTGCTCTTTAAAAGTTGGCCGAAGATCCAATTTTGTACCGAAAAATTGTGTTCAGGGACGGAGCTCATTTTTGGCTCAATGGGTACGTAAATAAGCAGAATTGTCGATTTTGGAGTGAATATCAGCCAGAAGCATTGTAAGAGCTACCAATGCATCCAGAAAAGGTCACAGTTTGGTGGGGTTTGGTGGCATCATTGGACCGTACTTCTTCAAAGATGATGCTAATCGTAACGGAACTGCGAATGGTGAGCGCTACCGTGAGATCATATCCAACTTTTTTTTGTCCAAAATGCAAGAGCTTGACTTGCATGACATGTGGTTTCAACAAGACGGTGCCACATGCCACACAGCACGCGCAACAATGGACTTATTGAGAAGCAAGTTCGGTAAACATTTTATTTCACGTTCGGGAACGGCCAATTGGTCGCCTAGTTCGTGCGATTTAACACCTTTAGACTATTTTTTGTGGGGCTATGTTAAAGCTCATGTCTATACATAGAAGCTCGCTTCAATTGACGCATTGGAAGACAACATTGAAGCATTTATTCGTGAGATACCGTATGAGATAAGAGTATGCCAAAATTGGACTAAGCGGATGGACCATTTGAGGCGCAGTCAAGGTCAACATTTGCATGAAATAATCTTCAAACATTAAATTATATGGACCGTACTATCGATTCAAATAAAGATTTCATGCATTTTTCTGAATTGTAGGTATGTGTTTTTTTTTAACTTTCCTATAGCTTTTAAAAAATCACCCTTTATTAAAAAAGTGAAGTAATACTTAAGTCGAAGTAAGTAATACTTTAGTCGACAAAACAGACAAATTTTCCGGTGTATGGAAAAAGTTATTTCATACACCAATATTCAAAAAAGGTGACAAGGTGGACCCAATAAGCTACAGGCCCATTGCAAAGCTTTCTTGTGTTGTAAAACTTTTTGAACAAGTTGTTTGTATAATGTAGTATTATTTTAGTAAAAACCTTATTTACGAACAGTAACACGGATTTGTGAGAAAAGATCAACAGCTACAAATCTTCTCGCATTCTCAAACAAAATTTCAAACGCTTATGAACAGGGTTATGAAGTTGACTATGTAGACACTGAATTTTCTTAAGCTTTTGACCAACTTAGCTAAGGAATTATTTTATTTAAAGTTTAATATCTCGTTTTTCCACTTTTTTTCTAAGGTTGGTTTGAATCTTATTTTGAAAATAGTTCCTACTATGTCAAATTTAGAAATTGTCTTTCAGAATGTTTTGTTGATCAATCTGGTGTTCCCCAGGGAAGCCACTTGGGTCCTTTTCCGTTCATCCTGCCTATTAACGAAGCACGTAACGTCATGTTTGCAATCATGAAAAATTTTCATAATAATAAAGATCAACCATGATCCTATTCTTTAAAAAATGTTAATATTGAGAAAAATAGCCTTTCCCTCCTTCACAATGCTGAAATATAACTTTTGCTTAAAAACGAATCCCACGTGGATTTGATTATCATATTTCACAGCAAAAACTCTCTGGCGTCTTTACTGTAAAAGATTTAGGTGCTCATTTATGTTCCAACTTAGAATTTACACATCACATCAATTTTATGGTCAATAAAGCAAGCTATATGCTTCCTTGGGAGGATCCTTTATCATTTGCCTCCCTATAAACATCGTTTTCAGCTTCTTCAAATGCAATTTCTCCACCAAAAGCGTGTTGATAATGTCTTAAAATTGATGCACTTTATTTATAATCGGAACTCATCACCTACGTGAATTTGATTTTATAAATATTGAGTTTCTAAAGAACTAACTATAAACTATATAGAATGAATGGTAGAGGGTTTAGTGAAAAAAATAGTGAATATACTTTTGTAAATAGTAGAGGTTCTTCAGTGATTGACTACTGTTGCCCTTCGTACGCAATCTCTAATTTAAAAAAAACAAGCATATTTTGTTAGCCTTACTAGTAGTCTTGAATCTGTTCCTTCAGCCAGAGAGCTGTGAAAAATTGGTAAGCAAATACGCGGACAATCGATTTAAACCACAACGTCAGTAAAATTAATTGAATTTAAAATGCATTTTGAAAGCTTACTCTCGAAATCAAATGATTCAGCTACTATCTCATACACTCTTCCTCAGCAACATTGTCCAGAGTTAGATTACCCCATTGAGCTGCACGAGATATATTCTGCTATATCTTAATCAAAAGATCTGAAAACTCCTGGTTTTGATGGAATACTGTATGAATTTTATAAAAATGCATGTCCATTTCTTATTGAAGAAATACAGAAGTTATTCACTGAGATTCTTGAAACTGCAACGCTACCATCATCTTTTAGAAAATCCATTATATACGCACTGTTCAAGAAAGGAGATACAAATGTTGTGTCAAACTCTAGAGGACTTTCATTTCTTGATACGCTCTATAAGCTGTTTACTAGAGTTCTCTTAAACAGACTGCTTGAATATCTTCGAAGATACTGGCTACTATAAAGTCTCTTCTGCTGCAGCTGTTTGAGATGGTTCGTGTTTGTCAGACTTCTTCCCTACTAAGATAGGTGTTCGTCAGGGATTTGTCCTAAGCACTCTTCTTTTCGTTCTGTTTTTAAATGATCTACATACAGAACTACCAATCGGTATTGTTTTAAATGATCTTCAAATTAACGCCCTCTTATATGCGGACGATATTTTACTTATGACAGATAATCCTTCCAATTTGCAACAGCTAATTGAGGGTTTTAAGACTTACTGCATTCAATGGAATCTTGAAATAAATCTTGATAAGTCGGAAATAGTAATATTTCGCAATGGTGGAAGAAGAGCATCGTCCGAAAAATTGGTTTTACAATAATTCTGAAATAAATGTGTCTAATTAATACAAATATCTTGGCGTAGTGTTTAATTACAATATGTCTTGGGATGAGCATCTAACAAACAGATTGGGAGCATCTAAAAATTCCATCAATGCAACGTGGTCGAGACTGCTGCGAGACAATACCGTCCAACACTCAACAAAGTTCAAAATATACAATGCCACCTCAAAAGGTATTATGTTGTACTGTGCTCAAGCTTGGGGATACCGCGAATACAACCGAGTCGAAAAATTGCTGCGTTTCTTCATGAAAAGACTGCCCGATAATACTATAATACTGGACCGAATTTGAAGTTAGTGCGACACAGTATCAATTTCATGATGAATATTGGAACTTAATGTGCTCTGACATATCGAACTACTTTGATGACTCCAATTCACGTGATATGATTTCCATAATTTTTAAAGCTCACTGCGGGCTCCTTAATATCAATGGAAGAGCCTTCCAAGGATGATACAGATGGAATATGTACTGTACATTGTGTAATATAGATGAATCGGAAAATACTATGCACTTCATTGATACCTGCCCCAGTATTCAAAACGTACAGAAGAAAATTTCTTGGCAGCGGCATGCTTTCAAATTCAAATGGTTACTGCTACTCAAACTTATATTACTTCTTAAAAGCGTCAATTAAATATCGCAATATTATTATAAATGAATTTTCATAACTTATGTAACTTAATCTTCTTACTAAGCTTATATATTTTTAAATTTCCTTTTTAACCTGACAATCAACTTAAAGTAATTGTCAAAACTAATTTTAAACCAGCATTACTCATTTTTCTGTAAAATCTTTATGAAAGTAAAATTATTTATCCATCTATCTATCTATAGAATGAAGCTATAAACCAAATGAGAATTTGCATTCTATATAACCTCAACCTCTCCATTGATTGAATTTAATCTATATAAAGTCGGATTAAAATTTATTGTTTAGAACCAGAACCAAAACCACTATCGTAAACGTTTTTAGATTGATGCTTAATTCTGAAGTGTAAAAACCAATGTCAAAGCATTAAATTTCACGTGTCGTTTTCAAAAATCAAACATTTTCAACATATTTTCGTTAAACTTTACTTTTTTGTATGAAACGAGAACCTGAAGATTTTAAACATACTAACTTTTAAGTTTTATCATTTTCCAGTTCCATCCCTTAAAGAATCTTCAATATAATAAAATAAATCTATTCCACGTAATTCGCTTAGGCTTGCAGAGAAAAAACAAAAAAAGTATCCCCAATATTATATATCAACCCTCACAATGTTTTATATTAAACTTTACTTTCAGCAACAAAATACAAAATAAATTTCTTGCCGTTGGTTGCCTGCCTGCCGGAATTTAATCTGTCAGGAGTTTTCCTTTCGAAATGCGAAACAAAAATTTTAATTTGAGAACTTTAAGGAGAAAGGTAAATACACTCTACAAATAAAATAGCAAATGAAACAAGGGATAAGAATACTAAATTTAGTTGCTACTATACTATAGGTATAATGTTAATGTAATTTCTGCTATAAATTCATCAGTTGCATATTTAATTAACATTTTGTGCAACAAAATAAATAAAACCTTGCAGAAAAACATCGCCCCTTTAGCAATTTAGCAATGTTAGAGAATGTACTCGTATATTTCAAGCTTCAAGCCTATTAAAGTTGTTATATCTTATCTTATCGTATTGGCTGTGTTTTGTTTTCATTATCTTGTTATAGAACTACTTCTTACCATAAGCGTTTATGATAAGAATATAACTATATCTAAGTCTGTCTGAATACTGAAATACCACCAACGAATTAAACCCCAGACATACAACCTACTTGTTAGGCAATCCATCTCTCTAATGACACATTCTAAGAACTATATATATACATAGTTGTGTGTTAAAACTCCTCGAGTGCTCGGAATTAATTAAATAACAAACACCCCATAATGTTATGTTAATATCCGAATAAATCAAATACCCACCTGAAGTCTACACTCCGACTCCATCACAAATAAAACAACAATAAAAAGAACTCAAATTACTCGAATACCTTATCCATTATAGTGATTGAGCTCTTATTTGTGTTGTTAAGCCTCTCGCTGAGAGAAGTTTTGAACTATACTAAGCTAAGCAGACACATTTAAAGCCGCCGACTCCTCCGCTTAAAAATGAAACCATATTTTAATGGTCGATCTGGAAGAATTGTAATTTAAAATTATTTTATATGTTGAAGGAACTACGTATATACAAAACAACTTCCAAGTTCCAACATTTATAACATTTATATACATAACCCATGTCAGAGTATCTCAAAGATACATACATTAATAATGATTAGAGGCATTGATTCCACCGAATGTGGGTTGAAGCGTATTTTTTGTGGAGCGGTACACACGCCGCCGGCCGCCGCGCCGCGCCGAGTAGAGTATCATTTGAATTTTTGATTTTATGCCTAAACATGATATTTTGAATGCATAAACATCAAGAGATTGAATAAAAATAAATATCGTCAATTGAAGTAAATCGTTTGAAAGGATCTGGTTACATTTTAAGCAGTAAAAATGTCAGGACATGGAATTGATATTCAGAGCTTTTATTATTTGGATACACTGTTTTTATTTTTATTTTTAAACTTATTTTTGTCGGTATTTTGATGTTTGTGTTGTGAATAAAAATTAGGGTTATAGTAGGAGAGTATTACAAAAATGAAAAACTTGTATTTAGAGCGGAGTAAAAGTTCAATCATAATAGACATTTCACTTTTAGTCCGGTCAATTTAGACAATTGAAATAACAAAAATTCCGACAGAGCCAAATCTTGGTGGAGACCTTGGGTTTACCCTAAGAAATAAAAATTTAAAAGTCCCCATCAATCCCATGCGAGCTTAAAAAGTTATTCGGGGTCAAAGGTCAACATTTTAGGTTTTTTAGATTTTTCTCAAAAACGGTAAGATTTATCACAAAACTCCTCAGACCGAATTTGTAAATCTCAAAATTCTCTACAAAAATGGTCCTGATGTTATGTTCAACATAATATGCACATATTTGCCCCATATACACATATTCGTGTCGTTCTTATACCTGCTTCTTTTATTGTTAAACGTTCTGTTAGAGTGAATATACGTATTTATTACAAGCGTTGACTATTAGAGTCTGTATTGAACGCGAGCGTTCGAGTTTAACACCACTACAGCCGGCAACCGCCAGCTAAACCTACACTTCAACATTCTTTATTCTTATTATGTACTATACGAAAGAGCATACAAAATAACATGCATTCTTCGTTCTTATAGAAAATATATTTGGTCTTCATTCCGATATTATTAGGTTTTCCGCATTACCATGCGAGGTTTTAACTTCGGTTTAAACAGAGTCTGTGCTGATCAATATTTTAAAAAAAAAAAACGTCACAGTTTTGTTTTATTTGCAAGAAACTTTTGTCTCAAGATGAAACTGTTGTGGTTAATCGTGGAATGCAAACTTTAATCGATGCAAGTGTTGCGAGAAATGATGAGTTTATTGAGTATTTAATAAGTGAAAAGTCCGTAACAATACACGTTGATTGCAGAAAAGCATACACCCGGAAAAGTTCAATCTCTGCAGCAAAAAGACAACGGGAGAATGAAGAAGCCAGTACTTCAAAAGTAAGTCCACCTCGTACTAAAGCGCGAGTAAGCGAATCCAGAGAGAATCCAGCAAGAAGCCTCGAAAATTAACATTTATCTGTTTTGTAGACAATTACCAAGACAGTTTAAGTCAAGCTTGGTCTAAAAAAAACTTGGATGAAAAAGAAAAACGCCTGATAACTTTGAAAGCTGCGGCAAAAATCCTTCGAGAAGATATTCAATCTTGTGTATTCGATAATTCTATGAACCCGCCACCTGGTAGAATGTTCGAGGATGTAAATAACGATATTCCTGAATCATTGTTATATTTTTTGGAACAAATTGTTCTTAAAAATAAGCGTCATAATTTGGATCATTTAAAGTTAGTTTGTACAAATATTTGCCATAGTAGGTACATATAATGACTGCTGTTCGGACTAGAACCTTTAAATCTAAATCACAACTGGGTCTTTCAGTTTCTTGCCATCGGCGGTTTGGTTCGAAACGTCTCATACAAATTTTCTCATCTTTTGGTTTATGCGCATCTTACAGGAATAGGCCTACCGGGGAAACCACGTTAAAAAAAACGCACCGAGTACACTACCTCACAGGTGGTGTGGAAATGTGTGCATATTATGTTGAACATAACTCTTACAATCGCGATATCTCAGGAACGGTGATACTTAGAAAAAAAATCATCAGGACCATTTTTGTAGAGAATTTTGAGATTTACAAATTCGGTCTGAGGAATTTTGTGATAAAACTTACCGTTTTTGAGAAAAATCCAAAAAACCTAAAATTTTGACCTTTGACCCCGAATAACTTTTTAAGCTCGCATGGGATTGATGGGGACTTTTAAATTTTTATTTCTTAGGGTAAACCCAAGGTCTCCACCAAAATTTGGCTCTGTCGGATTTTTTGTTATTTGACCACTATTTTTATGTCTAAATTGACGGGACTATTTGGAATAGTTCCCATATTGAAGAAAATTGAGGATATCTATTTGAATCCTAAAAATGTCATTTAAGCATATAGAGTTATGATTATTTTTGTTTTCGAAAATTCCAGTTTTTAGCTTTCAACTGTTGAATAATAAATGCTATAAGAAAAAGTTATTTTCAGCTAATTTTTAGTAGATAATGGTCTAGAGACTCGCAGGCGTGTACGTACTTTTTTAATTTAAATTCATAGAACATAGTAAGACATTTGTTTTTTGAGATTAAATACAGGGTCCGCCATCTAACTTTTTTTCAAATAGTGTTTATTTCGTGAATGGTAACACTTAGCTCATGTCTGATTTGGCAGATAATTAGTTTCATCCTTCCGCTGAACGAATATGGTTGTGTATACGCTTGAACAACGCTGGGAAATATTGTGACAGTAATTTTAAAATCATGGTAATGTTGCAAAATGTGTGCGAAAATTGCGTACGGATTTTGGAAGAAGAGAAGCGCCGTCAGCTCCGTATTTTCGTTATCTTGTGAAGAAAAGTGAAAGAAAATGGCATCCTCATCGATAAACCAAAGAGTGAAAAGTCAAAAACTGTGCGTACACCCGAGAATATTGCTGCTGTAGCAGAAAGTGTGCGTGAAGCGCCATCAATATCAATGTTGATGTTAAATCAGCTCTAAAGGATCTCAATGATGATAGTCAACCGGGACCTGATGGCATTCCACCAATTGTATTGAAAAACTGTGCTGTTGCTCTTTCAAGGCCATTAACTCTACTGTTCAATGTTTCTCTCGCAAAGGGCCTTTTTCTTGACGATTGGAAAATTTCCTATCCATTAATCCGGCTCTAAATAGGATGTTTCTAATTACCGTCCAATAAGTAAATTGTCTACGATTCCCAAAATTTTCGAGAAAATAGTTTATGAAAAACTAACCTTTATTCTTAAAGAAACGATTGCGCCATCTCAGCATGGATTTATAGCTCGAAGATCCACTACAAAAAACCTAGCTATTTTTTGTAACCAAATCACTAGAAATCTCGAAAATTGTTTTCAAACTGATGTAGTCTTTACGGACTTTTCGAAGGCTTTCGATAGGGTCAACCATTTTACATTATTAAAAAAGATGGAATCTATCGGATTCCATTCAAATAGTTTAAAATGGTTTGCGTCCTATTCCATAGGTAGAACACAATTTGTCCGCGTTAATGATTTACGAGTATTTTCTGAAGTAATTCATGTAACCTCTGTTGTTCCTCAAGGAAGTCACTTGGGACCCCTTCTATTCCTGATTTTAATCAATGACATACCAACGGTTATCAACAATTCTCTCTGCCTAATGTTTGCGGATGATATCAAAATTTTCCGCTGTATCAAATCTTTGGACGATTGTCTGTTACTTCAAAGTGACCTTGAGCGCTTATCTGTATGGTGCATTGCTAACCAGCTTTTCTTAAATGTTTCTAAATGCCAATCTTTATCTTTCTCTCGTAGTCTTAGTTCAATTTGTTTTGAAATCGAAATAAATAAAACAAAACTTACTAAGCTTAGAGAAAAGAAAGACCTAGGTGTAATATTTGATTACAAACTAAACTTTAACTCCCACATTGATTTTGTGGTTGCTAAAGCAAATACTATGCCAGGGTTTGTGGTTCGCAACTCAAAAGAGTTTAAAGATCCATTTACCCTTCGGTCATTATTTTATGCTTATGTGAGATCTTCCCTAGAATACTGCTCAGTAATTTGGAATCCTTTACAGCTGCACACAATCGATACTAAATAAAGAAATTTGAGAAAATATTCAGCAGTTTTTTTGTATAGCATTTTCAAAAAATGGTGGACCCTTTATATATGTAGAATAGTGAATTTGAAACTTATTCGAGTCAACTAAACAAAATATATTTTTTAAAGAACTTAACAAAATAGTTTTAAGGTTTTATTTTGATTGGAAATAGTGCGTACTGAGTTGCCATAAAATTCTGCAGGACTAATAAAAAATCAAAAACAAGCATTTACAAGAAATATTGGACAAAAGTTTATCAGAAAACAATTAAATTAAGAAAAAATTAGTTGCAATAAATTAAAAATATGTTCTGTCAAAATATAATAGTTTATTTCCAGTGACACCATAGTGTTTTGTATGTTTGACACAACTCTACGATCACAGCCATCAGATGTCAAACATACCAACGACTTAGAATGAAAACCTGGAAAATTGCTTTCGATACTCGACCAAAATTCAAATCTCTATCCGCAGCAGGATTTCACTTTACCTTTCATCTGCAGTTATTCTACTGCGGATGTTGTATTTGTTATTTGTATACATTTCTACTGAACTGTAATGATAGAATTCCTAGAATGTAAACAACCCTTCCAACAACCTTTAATTTTAGATGAATGGCCTGTTTCGGGTTAGGGTAGGCTAAAGTGGCTGTCCGTGATGGAGTAGGACACACTTAGGCCAGTTTAGTGGCATAAATAAATAAATATTGTGATACCACATGAATCTTAAGGCTTTCTTCTAAACTCAATGAAACCAGTTTGAGTTCCTTACGAAACGTGAAAGACAGGTTAAGTTAATATGATTAAAATTGTTTTAGAAGAATTATCCTAGGTAAGCCTTGCGTTTATGAACTAGACAAGAGCATGGCATATCTGACTATCTGAGAAAATACGGATATCAGATGTTGATATAACGTTTTTCTTAAGCCAGATGGGGTCGTGCGAAGCGATCCGCTTATACAGAGGTAAGCTGAACGTTGGACTTTATTTATTTTGTCGCGGTTTATAGCTTTTTCTAAAGAAGTCCACCATACTGCCACACCGTACATTAAAATCGGTCTGATTACCGATGTGAATATCCAATGCGTGATTTAGGGTTGTAAGCCCCATTTATTAGCAATAGCTTTTTTGCAAGAGAATGGGAGCTACAGTAGCTTTTTTGACTCTTTCTTGTATATTGCGTTCCCAATTTTTTTTTTATCTAAAATAAGACCCAGATACTTAGCCTCGTCTAAGAACTTTAATTGAATACCTTTAATATAGGAAGGGTTAACACATGAAATTTTGTATTTCCCCGAAAATAGGGCTAAATCGGTTACGTGTGGGTTGACACTCAGTCCAAAATGATCAGCCCAAAATATTAGTTTATCAAAGACGCTTTTGTAGGAATTCTTTTATGGTGTTAATATGCTTTCCTGAAACCGCTATAGCAACGTTATTCTAATAGACAATTACTCTGAAACCCTCCGCATCCAGACCACTTAGGATTTCATTTACTATCAGACTCTTGAGGAACCTTGCGGTGTCCCTCTGCTAACGAATCTTCTAGCAGAAGAGTTGCCCAGTTTTGAGTTTATTATTCTTATAGTCAGCATTAAATAAATTAACTCCCCAAGCGAAGCCTCCTTCGATGTCAAGGAAAGCAACCATAGAGTACTCCCTATACTGGAGGGAGCATTCGATTGTGAACTAAGGTGTGTAACGCCGTTTCCACCGATTTGCCTTTAAAGTAGGCATGTTCTAGTCTTGTAATTAACAAGGTATTGTTATTATTCAACTAGATACATTGCCAATCAAGAGTTTACCAGGGATGTTAGTTGAAATGTTAGCAGAATTTTTCGATGAAGGAAACACTTCATTATCAAAGCAACTTCGAAACTTTCTTATTCAAAGTATGTATTGAGAATTGGATTCTGAACCATACTTATATTTCAGGAAAATCGTAGATATCATTCCAAAACATATTATCTCTTTTGAGGCAAACCATTCGACAAGCCACTTTTAGACTTCTTCAAAATTGGTCAAACACTACTCTACAAGTGAGTGTCCCATCGCTGAGAAAAGGTTATAGTCGGACGGGGCGATGTTCAGAGAGTACGGCGGTTGCGATAATATTTTCCCATTCAATTGTTTTAATGGGTTCTTCACATCGGTATGAGACGGTGCGTAGTCATTGTTGTAGAATAATTTGTCCATGTCTTTGGGCTCATTTCAACCGTTTTCTGATCAACGCATTATCCAAATTGATAATTTGTTGTCGGTAACGATCTGTATTCAATTCACCCTCTCACCAGGTATTAATAACTTGAAGTAAACCACAAGACACTGGTCCCACCAAACACAGAGCGTTGTCTTACGGGTAAAGCGATTTATCCTGGCAGTCTATAGCCCGACGACAAAACCAAAAGTATGTTTCCAACAAGTTTCAACAACCGATGAACTTCAGCTTCGCAAATGCGGTTTACTTGTAACAAAAGCTCGACATGTTCACTATTATTTTGGCAAAATTTAACTTTCCTATTTTTTAAGGGCTAATGTCAATATAAAAATATGGCATAATCATAGAAATGTATGCATATCACTATAGGGACATCTATTGAAAAAATTGACAAATTTCAAATAATAACGCATTTTTCTGTAAAATGAAAAAAACATAATTCGTGACATTTTTTAAAGTTGTACTCTGATCTACAAAGCTCATATAAAAACAATTTGTATGGAATTTTCCGTCTAAAGGTTACAAGCTAAAAGGATTTTTCGGGACGTTTTTTGTCATTTATTTATAACTCCTCAACGCTTGTAATAATATTCATCCATTTGCGAATTATTGCCAAGTTCTTAGTCGCAATTTTTCAAAATCAAAGCAATTTAAAGAAAGGATACCAAAAATTTCAAAAACCACAAATTTCTCGATGTCAAATTACCCCAAAAACCTCTATGCCGTTAACTATGATACAACTTTATTTTAATGTACAATAGTACCATAAGCTGTTCCTACTCGTATATATCAAATATGTATCGTGAGAGTTGAAATCAATTACAAAAAAACTTTTTATCCAACTCAAATATCAAAATAATCTATTCATCGAAATTAGCTATGAACCTATATTCCTCCTTCGATAAACTCGTATATTGGATGGATTCTTCTTTAAAAAGGGTTGTCAAAAATGAATGTAAAGGTTGAATTCATACCAAAGTTAAATTGCTTCTTAATCATCAATCTGAGATTGAATATTGGGATCCATGGATAAACAATGTGACCGTACCGTCTTTTGCTTTACATCATCATTATAGTTAAAGATTTGAATAGATTTTTATATCCTGGTTGATTTATTCTTACTCTCTACAGTTTGAGTAAGACAAATGGTTAAGCTCAGCAAACAACATCGACTAGATTTGACATCTCATACAATACCATTAAATGGTTCACAGAAGTTAGTGTCCAAATAATCACATAGTCATACCTAAGAGAACCCTCCATATATTTGTGTAGTTTATAAGAATGTTTAAAATAAAATAAACAAAAACTTAAAGAATGCAAATTTATCGGCTTCTTTTTTTTTCCGGAAAAGTTATTTATTGTCAAAAAAAGTCACGAATTAACGTCTTTCTACCCACATATTCATTTTAGCAGTTTTTTCCAACAATCTTTTTCATAGACATAAATGTCGCAATGTCTTCTCTTCAACTCAAAGAATCAACACGTTATTCAATACTTTTTCAAAGGTATTTGGAGATTTCTTAATTTTGTTTTAATCTTTCATCATTCATATCAACTTAAGTCACATAGAATTCTGCACATTTAATTAAATTCAGCGAAATATCTTTCTGTTTTGAAAATCCAACAGCTTTTCTTTTTTTAAATCATTTAAGAACAAACAAAATGTTTACCCCTTACGACTTACGTAAATGGTTCAAATTTACAAACAAACTTTTTGATATATAAAAACATACATATGAACCTATAGATATATTATACTTTCTTAGGATATCTGAAACTTTCAAGATACGAGGGTTAAAAAGTTCATCGAAATGAATAAAAATATAAACACTTTTAGTCTTATTTTATTTCTACAATTTTAAAGGTTCTTTAAGTTTTGAAACGAAAGACCGACATTTTTGTATGGAGAGAAAATTTAAGTTAAATTGGCAAAAAGTATTGTTTTCTTATGTATATCATTTTATTTTTTATTTACTTATTAAAACACATTTCCCAAGGACCATCAGTACTACCTAAATGTAAAGACAAATAGAGAAAATACTTCTAAAGAATTATTAAAGTTTTGTTGTCTATTTCAGGAACACAAACCTTACCATCATGATGCTATATAGAATATGGATATTTGTGTAGATATATAAAAAGAAATGACCCTTATAGGAAAAAAGTTACGTGACACTGTGTTATATTTAAGAGCGATAGAGTTCGGGAACGTGTACTTAAGTCGTTTTTAACATGTCAAACAATAATAGAAGGAAGGAAACTATATGCATCATCCTTTTAGTATAATATATGTACGTACATATTTTAAGGAAATATGAAACAATGTGAATAGGTTATAGTTAAGGGAGCTTTTAATTTCATACTTCATACCAAGGCTGCATTAGCTGGGTGAAATCAGAACCCCGAACTTAACATTTTTTAACCGGGTATTTCCCATTCATTTGTCCACCGTTTGTCTACGTTTGTCAGGAATAAAGTTATTCCGCTTTTATTTTTAATAGAAACACTCTTATAGGAGTCGTCTTACGGCCACAATTAACGACTTAGGATGATGGGATTAAGTTTATTCGTTTTTCCAACGACTTCTTTAGATTGTCCATTAAACATCTTAGTTCAAAAAATATAAGACATTCGTTTTTATAAGAACATCAAAGAAATTAAAAAAATGTTAAGCTTCCCTAAAATTATACTAAGAATACCAACACCGATAGCTGCATTCGTTTTACCACCGACTTATCTTTGAAGAAAAGTATTATTCAACATTCCCTTTTTATGGAAACTTTTGAAAAACAAAAATATCAATGAAGTCTACATCCACAAAAATCAACTTAGAACCTTGAAAGTGATTGGAACTGTTTGTACAAAATCCGTGTTTTGTTGGGAAATCTATCAATAGTATAGTACGATTTTACACGAATAACAAAAACAATATCCGTAGTATGAATACTACCGATAAAAGTTAAAGTAGAATCTTACTACGGATGGGTTTTTGACATTTATACGAGTCTCAAATGGATCTTATGTGATTTCGTTCTCAAATGTTGGTACGATTGATATTGCATTTGTATCTCGATGGCTGTGTTCGTTGAGTAAATGTGCATTTGGAATCATGTGTTTTCCATTGGGGAAAAATATCAATCTATTACTGTTGACATTATTTAGTTTTGTTAGTGAAAATGGACTAACTGGGCTTATTTTGCAAGAGAAAACAATATGTTTTCGCACCAAAGGTTTATCTCAGTTTAGATTAAATAAATCTTTTTGGTGTTTCCACCGCACAAGAAGATTTAAAAATGATTAAGTTTGACAGCACTTTCTATAATGCAAATGGTGTTTTGGTGTTTCTTATGAAGTGCAAGTGAGATAGTTTGATTCGTGTTAAACAATGAAAAACTGAATAGTTCAGCACCATATAAGAATATGCTACCTACTCTATGTGCAATTTTTTTTTTTAATTTGATTAAAACAAAACTATATTTTTTGTACACAAACATGCAAATAAACAGACCATAATGCATTATCTGTGAAACCAACTCCTCCACACAGGTTTTTCTTCACAAATTTTCACTCGACTCCGATCCCCGACCGGAATCGAGGCGAATCAAGCTCATTTCAACTCGATTCAGGTATATAAAGAATTTAGACGAGCTTCAAGCTCACTTCAACTTTAATTTAGTAGTCTACGAACAAACCCTCTTCTTGAAGTTTTTATTTTATGTCAAATTGCTTGGTTAAAACTTTGAAATCGACATTACACATTATAAACACATTATCACATTGCACAGACGTATTTTCTTGATTTTGATAGTCAACTATCAAAAATCAGCTTACACGATTTCACCCTTAGCCTGTATTTCGCTTTTTTTTGGAATTTTTTGATAAATTATTCTGGCAAATATTCAATTGTATCAACTTTCAAATATAAAAACCGGACTACTGCGGATCGTTTTTTTGGCAATTTCTCACTGTACTATGTATGGAATACCAAAAAAAAACACGGCTAAAGCCTCCTTATGTTTATCACCAAAAATTGACGTTTGTGTAAATTTAGTTCAAAAGTTTTTCAACTTTTTTTTTATTATTATAGCATTTATTTTTTAGCATCTTTTTCGAAACCAGGGAAGATAATCCTGATTTTCTACAATCATATTTCAAGAAAGATCAGAAATGTTACCATCCAGCTGACATCGTTTTCTATTGTCAATGGCATACCTTCTATTTTGCATTGACACGAACATCAATATGAAATTTCTTGTTGGAAAACCCTGTGTATTCAAAAAAAATCTTACTAACTAACAAATTAACTCATTTTTAATACATACAAATTTTTCTCACCAAATAATTCTAAACAATTGCTTAACAGAAATAATAAACTTCATTCATTAACATTTTTACTGATCTTTTTACTTTAAGACAATAAAATCATTTTATTTCAAAGTAGTTAGTACATTTGCTGTCAGTATTCTTTTGAAAAATAAATCTATAACAAAAATACTCAAAGAATTTACATACATATCGAAAACCTAACTCATTTGAAAATATTAAAAATCTTGCTTAGCGTAGCTTTTAATCTTCTAAGAGCTTAGACCACACACATTTATTTAACATTTTTACAGAGTCTTAATTAAGACTTATTCAAATGAAGGTAAATCAACTTCAACTTCAACTCAAGAACTTACAAAAGAATTTCAACAACAAAAAAAAAAGATTTGTTTATCAGCTACTTAAATTAAAAGAACGAAAAAAACTAGTTATAAAACCTTCAAGTTGGCATATCAAAACCTTCATCATAAGTGAAATAGAATCTAAATTAAAACTACACATAAATATGTGTAAACATTACATAAAATAAAATTCAAAACAAATTAAGAACTCGGTGGTAATAAAAATCAGACAACCATTAGAAATAAAAGATATTTACAAGGCTGGCAAAGCCCTAATCGGCTATATTTTTAATGGCAGAATACCGAAAACGAACATAAACATCGTTAAGTATCGATATAAAATGTTCAATTTTAAACTTCTATCCATTTTAAGCCATAGTTTTTTTTAAGAGATTCAAAAATTCAGTAGACTAAACCAAATTAATACTTTCATAATATAATCCATCACTATTTTACATTTTGAATATTTGAAAACAAAAAGTCATCAAATTTTTAGGATAATACTCGTAAAAAAAAAAACCATCATCATTTCAAAGAATTAAAGTTAGGTACAACTTCAAAACATTTTACCAAACCTTTAAAATGCCACCAAAAACATTAAAAGAACTAAGCCGATTATAGAATGCTAATATTGAATTTTACCAAAGATTTCCTCTCAATGCCGACAAAATAAGCCTCAATTTTCTATTTTCACTGCACATAAATTACTTCCGCATTAAGTTTGACGCCAACGACGCACGAACAAAATCGAATTGAAATCAACTACAAAAATTCTGGTACTGTTAACGCTTTGTTGTTGGCTTCAAATCTCGTTGCTTTTCGAACTGACCAAGTCCTTTTTTTTGTTTGTTTATTGGAGGGAGCTATTATTGAACCTTTTACCGCCATGGAGGTCGTGTGGAAATAATTCAAACATTATTCAATACACAAATGATTATTATTATTGATCGAACATATTTTCATATTTTATTCAAGTTTCACAAATGTGTCAATGTTGCGCTGAGAGGGTGTGGTCATGGTCATGATCATTGTCATGAAAAGGTAAATCAGAGCGTTGGTAAGTGCAATCAAATCACTCAATTATTTAAAATAGACCGCAAGAATTTGCTCTTGAAATTGAAGATAAGAAATGGAAACGCAGAGTTTCCACAGAATTGAAGGAAAAAGCACCTAAGTCGTTGGTATATTCCTGTAATTAGACTCCAATTATATCAAACCCTTTTTATCTTTCTGGTGCACAAACAAAATAATACTTTATAAGTTGTTCTGTATTCGAATCTTGCCACATCAGGGGCCCTACTTTGTAATGCGTTTCGAAGGCCAATCCGATTCGAATCTGATATTCGATTCGTTTATTAATGCGTACGATGTAAAATGTTTGAATCGAACAAAACAATCATCTAGTACTTTTTCTATTTATAGAATAGATTTGCCGAGTCTCGAAGTATTTCTCATGAGATGTGATGTGTCAAAGCAAAAATACAAAATAAAAATCAAAAAAAATCACAAACAAGACGAGGGATGAGCACACGTCATGAATTCGACCATAATTTCAAATTACTTTTGTTTGGTAGGCACATTTTTCGCTGATGATTTATTTGCTTAAATTTTGAATAAAATTATTATTTCCTTACTTAGATTTTATCTATTTCACACAACTAAACACATTTTTCCTTTTGTGTCCTTTAAAAACGACATTCGAATTGTAATCCGTTACCTCTCTTGGTGTAGAAATAAAATTTCCGTTTTCGAACGCTAATGACATTCGGAAACGCATTGCCAGGTACGAAAAATCCGAATGCGGATTTGTCATTTCGTAAGTACTAGATTTCTTATCCGTATTAGAAATAGAGAATATAAAATATTCGTTTTCGAAAATATTTGCTTTCGAAACGCATTACAGAGTAGGACCCCAGGTTTTTAAAATATGCCACTCAAAAACGCTTAAGTCAACCAAAAATAAGGTTTTAAAGGCTAAGTTAAAACACAACACATAACTGGCGGTAGGTGCTCTATTTCGACCAAAACTTCCTTTTAGAAAACGCACTGAGCCTTGTGAATAAGATAAAAGCTACGGCTATTTTTGGACGAAAAAATTTCTTGTTATAGCATCCTTCAGCTACCGTGGTGGACACGTAAATAGCACACTTTACCTTGTGCATGGTGAATTGCATACAAAACTCAGCTCTTCTCATAAAATAACGGGGTTTCTCTTTGCTTTGAACTAAGGAAACCCCGAGAGCATAAAACCGTTCGATTTTTCATGTTTTTTATGAAAAGGTGAGCTTTATATGTGAAACTAGTCAAAGATCATTGTTAATGGTTGGTCATTTAATTAGCACAAGGAAACTGTCACTCAGTATTTTCTATATTCTGATTGATTTCATATAAATATATTAACTTTTATTTTAATTAATTGACCGGTAAGTGCTTATGCGTGAATTTAAAAAAAAGTTTCTCTTAAAATAAATTTGATAGACATGGGAAAAGGACCACATTGCACAGAGGATAAAAGGCAGATAATAAATGGGATGAAAGCTCAAGGAAAGACGGTTTCGGAAATTTCGGAGCTATTAAATTGTTCAAGAAAGTTTGTTTACAACGCAATTCACCACCTTGAGACATTTGGAACTTCACAAAACGTTTCGAGAGCCCCACGTGCAAGAAAAACCACATTAAGAGAAGATCATTTAATACAAAGAGCTTCGACCGCAGACCCATTCAAGACTTCAAACCAAATAAAATCTGATGTTGAGTTACATAACGGTATTTCTGTGTCTTCTAGGACAATCAGGCGGCGGCGGTGGAATGAAATTCAATTAAGGGGCTGCATATCACAGAAAAAACCATTCGTCTCAAAAAAAAATATAAAGTGCAGAATTCAGTTTGCTAAGGAACACCTAAGAAAGCCTCTTAATTTTTGGAAAAACGTGCTCTGGAGTGATGAATAAAATTTCTGCAGATTCGGATCAGATGGAAAAAAATATGTTTGGCGTCCACCTAACCAACAATACAACCCAAAGTACACTCTCAAAACAATTAAACACGGAGGAGGAAATGTTATGGTGTGGGGAGCTTTCTCTTGGCACGGCCGGCGGCGGCGTTGGCCCAATTGTCAAAATAAGCTCAAAATGGATCAAAATATTTATAAAAACATATTGACAGATCATATTATTCCCTACGCTGATGACAATTTGCCTTTAACATGGCGTTTTATGCACGATAATGATCCGAAGCATACTTCTCGGTTAGTAAAATCATGTTTAGAGGATAATTGTGTTAGTGTTTTGAAGTGGCCGGCTCAGTCTCCCGATCTCAACCCGATTGAGAATCTGTGGAATGACATTGAACGCCAATTAGAAGGTCAAAATCCCAAAAATTTTGAGGAATTGTGGAAAAATATTTAAAACGCTTGGTATTCAACACCAAAAGCACGGTGCAGAAAATTGGTGGAAAGTCTGCCAAGAAGATGTAAAGCCGTGATTGACAGCAAGGGTTTTCCAACTAAATATTAAGTAAAATGAAGAAATCAAAAGGTAAATTCAATTTTACAGCACATGTGCTAATTAAATGTCCAAGCTATAATGACAAAAGTTTACTAACTGTGGTTTTTATCTCTATTTTCTTACAGAAATAAGTGAAACAAAGAAACGTATGGTTCCTAATACATTAAGAAATATATGAAATTTAATTTAAGCAATAAAAACTTTATGTACATAAACCTTAAATGCTCCTTTCACTTGAATTTAATAAAAGATCAAAATTAACAATAATGTGTGCTATTTATATGACCACCACTGTATGTACATTGTACATATAATAACTGCTCATTGTGCTAAAGTCTTTTGGATACACCGTTAAGCTTCAAATTTGGTACGGATACAGAGTATTTTAATGCCATTTCATGAGCTTGCGATGTTGTGACAGCTTTTCTACGACGACGGCGAACTCCGAAAAAAGGGTTTTGATAATTTCTGCGCAGTTGATTTTGTTTACGCAGGTTTATTTTACTTGAAATTTTTCGCCAACAGCGAACCGCTCGCCAACAAGCCCCTACACGACGAATTTATGGCGAACACGAACAAGTTCGGCGAGCATATTCGTCGTTTAGGTCCACCTTAAGGCTAAAGAAACCCTTTTGGTTGATGTATTAGGAAATCTTAAAGGTTTGGATACAATCGGTAACTCCAAAAGCTATAGGAAACATGTATTTTTCTGGAAAAGTTTGCCTTTTCTTCTTTCAATTTCTCTACGACTGAACTTAAGTGCTTTTAACTTCAACATCTTTTCCTACACCTAACTTAAATCCAGGTTCACTCAGATATGTCAAAATTATCCTCATCACCTGTTTAGAGGTCAGTGCACCTTTTCTACGCTCTATTGCAGCTTTAACTACAATATTATAAAGCGTACGTTATTTTTAATTACACAATTTGGAGCTTAAGCTGGTCAAACAAAGGTAACATGAATCTTGCTTTAGCTATTTTAAAATAAATATAGAAGACATTTTTTTTAGTTTCTAACTAAAGGTTGTTTTAAATCACACAAAACCTAGCCTTGACCAAAAAATCAAAGTTATAGCTGTAGCTTTTCTTATTCACAAGACCCATTGTTTGGGCTACACAAAATTTTCACAGGTTGTTCAAGCACAAAGCAACTCATTTCGTTCCGCGGAGATGTGATGGGAAACAGGTGTAAATATCAAAATAACCTTTAATGAGCCTCAACTAGGTGGTGCACCCTATATTTAGCCTTTACAGAACAAATTTGCTTTGATTTGAGAAAAAAACCTTAATACCTTGGTAGATGGTACCTTAATTTCAACTTCTAAAATAAGCACGGTCTAAAATTTTATTGAAGTAGAAATAAGTCTTTATGAAATTAGGCTAAGGGAATCATTCGTAATATATTCTAACCAGTCCCCAAGCTACCATCCAAAGGCACACAACAAACTTGTCATCCATCATTTAAGAAATAGAATAAACAACAAGTTAAGTAGGTAAGTGCACTTTTCCATTTAATGGACATATCAACACATAAGTGTATGGAGGGAATATTTGTATAGAATACTTTATTGAAGAGGAATAATTCCATTACTGACACTACCCTAAGAGCTAAGCATTAATCTATTTATAATAATTTGACAATCATGTAACACTTTCTTCTCGTATTAGATGCGTTGTTTTGTCAAAATATCCGAAGTGAAGTATGATTTTACATGAATCTACTACAAATACAAACTCTTCACTGCTAGAAGTAGAAATAGGACCAAATTATGGATATAATTTTGACGTTTGCTCGAGTCTCAAATCAAAAATAAAATTTGGGTACCACTGATAATTCTTGTGTATCTCAAGGGCAAGTTCGTAAAGTATTGTACATAGTAATGTATGATACAGTATGATACAATATCGCGGCAAAAATGCATATTTTCAATTTTTATTAGTCCTACCTTTCAGAATAAAACACAAAAAGTATCGGGACGAGTCTTCAAAAAAAGATAAAGACAATAAAATTCAAATCTTACTTCTCATTCTAGTTTTCAACGTAGCTTAGCATAAAATCGATCTTTGAGTTCTTTCTTAAGCCTAGTACATACTTGTGAACCATCTCGTGAACCCATACAAATTTCGGTTTTTGGTTCACCCGTGAACGTGCTCGTGAAGCTGAGTGGAGAACAAAGTGGAGAGTTTTCGTTCACGGGCAATTCACGTGCAAAATGTACGGGAACTGTTGGTGAAGCTTTGACATTTGGTTACAAAAAAAGGACAGTTTTCAATTTGTACTGAATACTGATACTGATTCCTCATTTAAAGTTTGTGGCTGCTTTGCGTGTGGTTTTAAAAAAAAAGTTAAAATGCATTTATATGAAATAGAATACAAATGTTCACAACGTGTATTCACAAGTGTGTACCAGTGAGCAATTTCAAAAGTTCACTTTCTCCACTGGCGAACGTTCACTTCACGAGGAAGTGAAACGAATTTTTTCGGCGGTCTCCAAGTGCAGAGCAATGGAAACGAAAACCACAGCGGAAAAATATTTGTGGAGAGTTCTGTCAGCTGTCAAAAACAATTGACAAGTTCTGACAGTCAGCTGCTAGTAAACAAAAGTGAAAAAGAAGCCTATGCTCCAACTTTCAAATAGCTTCACTGGCTTCGACCAACGAAGCCAATTTTTTTTTTGTCCTCCGAAGAGAAATCAATTTTTTTTCTTCGGTTTATTTTTTGAAAGTTGAAGTTCACTGCTCGTCTTCATCACTTCTTGCACATCACCAATAACATCTTCAACATCCTGAGGTTCCGAAGACAAATCCATTTTATTTTAAATTTTAAATCAAATATAAATCAAAGTCAAAACACCGAAAGCCACGAGTAAACAATTTTTTTTTTTTCAATAAAAAAATTAAACGTCAAAATTTCGCAAGCAATTAATATGCCGGGCAATTAAATTGAGAACGAAAAGAGTGGAGAATTGTACTAAGAAATCTAGTACAGCTATCCACTAAAACGACACATTTCGTCGTTCAGCAGCGTACTGAAAAACGAAAAGCACAGCGAAATTTTTCGTTTATGATTTCGTCATGTCATTTTTGTATGGGAATTTTCGTTTCGCATCAGCAGCGTACTAGGCTTTATAAGTAATTTATTTTAAATCTAAATAAAAATGCAATTTTGTTTTTGTAAGCTCACTCGACTAAGTTGTTTCATTATAAGGATATAGATAAAAGCTGTAATACTTGTTTGTTTTTTTTTACAAATACTTAGTGTCATTAAATATAGCGCCATCTGTTGCACTCAAAGATCTAAACATGGTTAGACCATAATCTACGAACACACCCTTTTCCTTCAGTTCTTCTTTGATTCAGAAGTTTAATTAACAAAATGGAAAACATAAAAACAAATAAAATAAAAATTATTCCTGATACTTTCTTAACATATCCTCTTTAAAATTATCAATTTTACCAAGTTAAATTAAATTTGCTCTAAATCTTTTACAATTTTGTTCTAAATTATTCTGACAACTATTAAATTGTATCAATTTTCAAATATAAAACCGGATCTTCTATTTTAAGAAATGTATCACTATACCTACTATAGGTACCTATATGGAAAGCCGAAGAAACACCGCTATTGTATAATTTTGAATTCATGCACACAAAGTCCTCCATGAAAGTATACAAAGTAACAGCTGATGGGCCTAAATCAGGATAAAATACAAAATATGGAAAAATCCCTATCGGAAAAAATAAAAAACAATTTATGGACATAAAACAAAAAAGACAAAAATAACACAGAGATAAAAATCGCTTTGACAAACACAACATTTCTTTTAGCCTTTTTGAGGCACAAACCCTTAGAGCATATTAACATTCCAAGAACGTCTACAAACGCGACTTATTGAATTCGCTCCACCCTACCCATATTAAAATTTTGTTAGGGTAGGTAGCTATCATATAATTTCTTCTATAGTTACGTTAGGTATAGGTATCTAATGCACTCATTCTATAATATTTTCCCTTAAAATGTACATATGTAGGTATCGTTCTTTAATAAAAATAAATAAATATCTACATTTATGGAAATAAGTTCTTAAGTGTGGCCTGTACAGCATTTTCAATTTATATATAAATTTTTGTAAACAAATAAAAATAAAAAAACAAAACAAAACCACTAACTTTTTAATTAATCCTTTTTTCCTTTAGATGACGACGGATGACGATACGAGTTTTAGTTTCTCCAAATCTAAAATCAGATGCAATTGCATTTGACGCAGTACGGATACGAATACGAATACGGAATTCTTCCTTGAAAGTTCAGGGTTGAGTAATAAGTATATCCATCTTTATTTAAATTCGATTTTCTCTCGTCGAAGGACACACTCACTTTCTGAAATAAATTATACGAATTTATTTTTATTTCTTTTCACTTAAATTTTCCTTGTTCAAGGAACATGCACCACTTTTTGTAGATTCACTTTGTAGTTATACAAAGATTTTATGCAGGGACATAGGTATATGGGGGAGAAACCGAATCGAAATACTCGCGACCTTATTTAATTTAATGCTGCCTCGTTATCAATGAGACATCTGAAGGTATACAAATAACAAAAGCATTAACTTCAAGGTTTTCCAGATTTCCAAAAATTAAAAAAAATACAACAACACAAAAACTGAATTTTACATTTGAACCAACATTCCGGATGAGTATTTATACCTATTTGTTGCTCCTGTTTTTCGTGTTTCTAAATTTCAAATCTTTAACCCCACGTTCACATGCGAACTCATGTGCATGCAACTTTGGGCTATGTCTACATATGTATGCAGGTATATGTACAAGTACAACTATAGTGAAAAATGCAAAGGAAAACTTGTTTTGGACAACATTATACCCATGAATGAAACTTTAAGATAGGTAGATATAGACACTCTTTTACAACACTTTGCGACTGTTACTGCGAGTATGTCGCAATCGCAACACGGTAACTTTTGACAGACGACGACAACGACGACGGCTACGAGTACGACTACGGCTATAGCGGCAGGCAACGAGAACACGAGAAGATATTTCAATTGTATTTCTGTACAAACAAACAACACAATGCCGCTACGTCGTTACAGTTCGAGGTTCAATTCGTAACTGAACTGAATGAGTGAGTGAAGTGAATGACAAATGGTGGTGAACGGGGGAAAATGAAACCAGTCAGTAAAATACCATCTGTTTTACACCGAGGCGGCACTTGGTTTGGTCTTTGGTACTAAATTGGTCACATTCCTTTAGATTGACTTAAATTTACCCATACAAATTCACCAGACTAGTAAAGAGTAATATTTTCACCTTCTTCAACAGTTCTCATTCTCAGTGAGAAAGAAGTTCTCATTTCTTAGCTGTCACTCAAATCACCACGATTTTTAAGAGAAATTTAAAAAGTTATTCACCTTTTTGAGAATTCACCACATTTATCTGACAAACAAGTCTCTCTCCTTCTAAATGTAATATTTATTATTAAAACTCTATTTATTTCTCGAGGGGATAAACTAACTAAAGAGTGCATACAATTTTAATCAACTTTTTATTTTATGCAAAACATATCTAAAGCAGTCAATATTTAATTTATTACAATTTAATATGTCAATATCAAAATAAAGTATAAAGCTATCCGTTACAAAATTGACAGATTCAAAATATAGAGCTATTTTTGTTCAATTGATTTTTCACCTTCACCAAAATAAAAGGGGAAATAAATGATTTGGTAAGTATCTCCTTCTACTTTAGTTAAAAAGGGTCATTCTTTTTTAGGTTTGGAAAGAAAAAAAAACTTAATTAAATACAGACAGTACCACATTTTTCATGAAAACTGTATTTTATTTTAAAGTTAAGACTTTGCCTTTAAATGTAATGGCTGAATCACAAACACGCTTCAGCTTCGACTTCGTCTGCGTTACGGTGGGCCTGCTTCGAGGTTGCTTTGAATGACATTTCTATTATTTCATCTCTCCAAAGAGCAAATATTTTGTTTGTTGACATTTTTTTACAGCTCTTGAGCTGTCAGACAAAGCAAATGTTCAGATAATTGAACTATAGCTTCCGTTTGGAGTCACATTACGTTACATTACGTTCTTTTCCCTACCATTGTCAAATGAAACGTGAGGTCGAAGCTCCTTCGTGATAGCATGCATTGAATTCCTATGGCTGAACTCGTAAACGTCAGACGAAGCCAAAGCTGAAGCGTTTTTGTGATTCAGCCATAAAAAACAAAAATAATTCAAATATCGGAAGTAATTTTTAACCAATATTTAGCACATTTGGGATGGCATCTTCACCATAACCTAAGAAATATTGGTTTTAAATACAGGTAGAGTTCGGGGATCACGGTATTTTGTATAGCTCTGAAGATCAAAATCTTACACTGTCAAATCTTATAATGAAGACAAATTCTCACTTAATTGCCACATCTTGTTGGAACCCCACATTTACTCAAATCTTGATCTTCAAGTGCCGACCAAGAGAAGTTTGGATTATTAGCCACATTTGCACTTGCAATAGCAATATTTTCGACTGAGTGTGAATTACAATGATGCACAGGTCTTATGGAATCAGCAACGCTTCCATTGTTTTAAATTGTTTTGAAAATTTTATATTACTAATTGCGTGCGTAGTCGTTTGGCTGTATTTTAATCATCAATTTTGTAGTAATTTAAAGTTATTTCTAACATCATAAATGGCAACTTTTAAACTAATATAAATGTAGGATTGAAACAAACTTAGACGGCAACGCTGAACCTGCTCTTATTTTCGGACTACTTACAACTTCCAAAAAGAAACGAATTCTCCTAAAAAGAAGAAAGAAGACACACTTAAACGAGACGACGAACGACGAAGACGTGTGTCAATCCCGCTGAATTCTTACTTTTTTTATTTCAACTTACTTTTTTTGCATTCCTTGTTTAATTTTTGCCTTTTAATTTCCATTTTGCTTTTGTAAATTTTGAATTGTTTAATTAAATAAAAATCGAATTCTACAATTGGGGGCTCAACTAATCCTTTTTTTTTTAAATAATTTTGATGCCAGAAACTCGATTTTAAAATATTTGCGATTTTTTTTGTCAGTCACGTGGTTAATTGAGAATAGTACCTACTTTCGAATTAAAATTATCGTGAGCAAAGGAAAAAATAGACGATGGTAGGCAAACGACGAGGAAGACAATTAAATAGCACTGCAATGAACTCAGGTGCTGATTTCTCAGAAGTATTTGAGGTTCTTGTGCAACGAGAAATCGACCTCAAAAGACGTGAGAAAGAGTTGGAGTCTAGCAAAAACAAGTGGAGAATGTCCATGTTGACACAAAGAGGCAACGTGGAAGCACCCCAGAATGACGAGGAGGAGATGGATGACGTTCTGCCTGATGTGCCGATCGGCAGGAGGACGATGGCGAGGGCAGAAGCAAGTCTGTTCGGGGTGCGACCACAATTACCTCCTACAAGAGGACTCCAAGATGACGAACTCGGGAACGATGGTGGTGGCGGAGCTGATAACGTCGAATCGATGCACGCAAAAGATGACCAAAGACGTGGAGTTGCAGTTAGCGTTGAACTAGAGTGTTCACTGCTACGAGCTGAACTCGAGGAGCTCAAAAGGCGTGATATTCAGACAAGTATCGGATCTTTTGAAGACGCTCTTAATGCTGTTTCTAGTTTCAGTGGTCAGGGAGATGTTGCTTCATGGGTTGACGAATTTGAAACGGTATCATCCTTGATGAAGTGGGATGACACGCGGAAAATTTTGTTTGCCAAACGGTTGTTGTCTGGTACCGCTAAAATGGCGATACGGGCTAAGCCAACTATAACAAAATGGATGGAGCTTAAAGAACTGTTGTTGGACGAATTTGGAAACGCGATAAATACTGCAGATGTGCACAAAGGTTTGGCTGCAAAAAAAACAAAAGAAAGGTGAAACAATTATGGAGTATTTGTTTGCAATGCGAGAGTTAGGGGCTAAGGGTGGCGTAGAGGAACTCGCCGTTATACAATACGTTATCGATGGCATTGACGATTTGGCGTTGAACAAAGCCATGCTTTACGGTGCTCGAACGATGGGCGATTTTAGGGCTAAATTACTAGAGTATGAGCGATTTAGAAGTAGCCTTGGTCAACGATCTTCTTCAAACCAGTTGCAGACCATCAAACCGAAGACGAAAGACCTTAACCATAGCAATAATTCGGGAATTCGATGCTATAACTGTGGAATGACGGGACATAAGAGCAGAACATGCGAAAACAAGTCGAAAGGTCCAAAATGCTTCAACTGCGATACTTTCGGTCACCTTTCACCAAACTGTCCAAAGAAAGCAGACGTCGCAAAGGTGGTAGACGTCCCAAAAGCAGTGAATGTGGTCGAGGCTGACGTAAGCGAGTTGGAGGTTAAGATGGTTTTGGTGAATGGCTTTCAGGTTAGAGCAAGAATTGACACAGGTAGTGACGTGACGGTGATGGACTCGACAGAGTATTTTAAGATAGGCTCTCCAGCATTAGAGGTTGATGAAAAAGTTTTTCGAGGACTATCCCAAGAATGTACGAAGCCTTTTGGATACTTTCTCGCCACGGTGAAAATAGATAATATGTTCTATGAACCCAAGATTTACGTAGTTTCGTCAAGGTGCCTACAGCACGCGCTTTTAATTGGCAAAGACGTCTTACGAGGCACACGCATTTCACTGGGTAAAGACGGTGTGCACATAGAGCAGATAGAGTCGGAATTACGGAACTGTTACCAGGTTAGTAACGAAAAAGTAGAACTTTTTGTTGGCAATCCGTTGTACAGGGAGCAAGTTCAGAAACTGGTCGACAACTACAAGCCTGAGAAAACGAAGACAACAAACGTTCAGATGAAAATTATTCTCCGTTCTGATGTGCCGATTGTTCATCGTCCAAGACGACTTGCCCCACTCGAAAAAGATATCGTACAAAAACAAGTAGATGAGTGGCACGAGAAGGGTTTTATACGACGAAGCGAGTCAGAATACTCATCACCGGTTGTACTCGCAAACAAAAAAGACGGCACGAAAAGGTTGTGCATAGACTATCGGGCACTCAACAAGATCATCATCCGGGACCCGTTTCCAAATGCTCTGGTGGAGGAACAGCTCGATCAGTTGAGTTCGGCGAAAGTTTTTACGACAATGGACTTGGAAAACGGCTTTTTCCACGTGCCTGTAAGTGAAGAGAGTCGTAAGTATACGTCTTTTGTGACAGCATATGATCAATGGGAATTTAACGTTGCTCCTTTTGGAATATGTCTATCACCAGCTGTATTCCAAAGACATGTTAATGCAGTCTTTAAAGATTTAAGACTACGAAAAATTCTATTGATTTTTGTAGATGATTTTGCGATTCTTGGGAAAGATTATGATGACGCTTTGAATAATCTGAAACTGGTGCTAGAGGTGGCGAGTGAATATGGTCTGAAGTTCCGCTGGAAGAAATGTCAGTTTTTGTGTGAATCCATCGAATACTTGGGATTCCGAATAGAAAACGGGAACATCAAACCATCAATTGAAAAAATAAAAGCCGTTCAAGGATTTCCACAGCCGATAAGCGTTCCGAAAATCCAAAGTTATTTGGGACTCACTGGATATTTTAGGAGGTTCGTGCCAGGCTATTCCACCATCGCAAGGCCACTAACGGATCTACTAAAAAAAGGTGAGAAGTTTCAGTTTGGACCAAAACAGATAGCCGCATTCGAGGAGCTCAAACGAATCTTGACGACTTCTCCTGTTCTTAAGCTATATAGACCAGACGCAGAGACGGAGCTGCATACTGATGCGTGCAAATGGGGTTTTGGTGCCGTCTTGCTCCAAAAAGAAAATAATGCCTTTTATCCTGTTTCTTATTACAGCAAGAAGACCTCATCGTCGGAGCAGAGCTACAGCAGCTATGAGCTTGAAGCTCTAGCAGTGGTGAACGCCCTGAAGAAGTTTAGACACTACCTACTCGGACTGCGATTCAAGATAGCGACGGACTGCGCAGCTTTCAAAGGAACGATGGAGAAAAAAGAGTTCTCTTCACGAATTGCGGGATGGGTGCTGATAACGCAGGAGTTCGACTTCGAGTTGGAACATCGGAATGGGGTAAGAATGCGTCATGCTGATGCACTAAGCAGAAATGCGGTAGGTGTCATTAAAGGTGAGTTCCTATCTAGAATTATAAAAGCACAGGACAACGACGAAAACATACAACTGATAAAAAATATTTTGAAGTATAGCCCTTATGAAAATTACGTTTGTGTACGCGGAGTAATCTACAAAGAAGATGACGAAGGACGGAAGCTGTTGTACATACCAAAAAAGATGCAAGCCGAACTATTAAGGAATGTTCACAGCAACGGGCATTTTGCTACTAAGAAAATGATGGAGATCGTGAAAAGAGATTATTTCATTCCTCATCTCGCAAAGAAACTAGAGGAAACCCGAAGCAATTGCATTGCCTGTATTTTATCGGAGAAAAAATCAGGAAAACAAGAAGGGCTCCTAAGCCCCATCGACAAAGAAAGCGCCCCTTTGTGTACATATCACATCGATCATTTAGGTCCTCTGACCAAAACAGCAAAGCAGTACAGCTACATTTTCTGTGTAATCGATGCATTTTCCAAATTTACATGGATTTACCCAACGAAGACGACTTCAGCAGCAGAGGTAATCGCCAAGCTTGAGCTTCAAGCTGCAACCTTTGGCAATCCAGCAAGAATTATTTCCGATCGTGGATCAGCGTTTACCAGCAACAACTTCGAGGATTATTGCAAGTCAGGCAATATTGAACATTTGGTAATAGCCACAGGAGTGCCAAGGGGGAATGGCCAAGTGGAACGCATAAATCGTGTTATCGTTTCTGTTCTAACCAAGCTTTCAGCGACGGATTCAAGTAAATGGTACACTCATTGCAGTAAACTTCAAGCATCCATCAACTCGACCTGGCAGCGAAGCATTAAAACCACACCGTTCGAACTCATGTTCGGTACCAAAATGAAAAGCAAGACTGACCCTGAACTGACAAAACTAATAGACGATGATATAAGAGAGCTGTTTACTAAGGAGAGAGATGAAGCAAGGCAGCTGGCACGAGAATCTATCGCAGAGATACAAGACGAGAATCGGAAGACTTATAATCGGAAAAGACGTCCAGCTCGAAATCATAATGAAGGTGACCTGGTGGCGATTCGGCGTACACAGTTCGGGCCTAATTTGAAGATTTCCAGGAAGTATCTTGGACCCTACAAAATTACCAAGGTTTGCAATCATGACAGGTACGAGGTGGAGAAAATTGGAGACCACGAAGGACCCTCCGTTACAACCAGCTGTGCCGATATGATGAAAAGTTGGCGCCTTACGGATATTGATTCAGACTCTTCTTCGGAAGAGGAAAACGATGACTAATTATTTTTTTTATTATTTCTTTTCGACAGAACGCTGAGGACAGCTTGTGATCAGGATGGCCGATCTGTAGGATTGAAACAAACTTAGACGGCAACGCTGAACCTGCTCTTATTTTCGGACTACTTACAACTTCCAAAAAGAAACGAATTCTCCTAAAAAGAAGAAAGAAGACACACTTAAACGAGACGACGAACGACGAAGACGTGTGTCAATCCCGCTGAATTCTTACTTTTTTTATTTCAACTTACTTTTTTTGCATTCCTTGTTTAATTTTTGCCTTTTAATTTCCATTTTGCTTTTGTAAATTTTGAATTGTTTAATTAAATAAAAATCGAATTCTACATAAATGTCTTCAAATGAGTTTGACAAGTGTCAAATTCCCTACAAATTCCCCAAAAAAAACTACAAAACAACAACGAAAATTTGAAGGCCATTGAGTATATAGTTTGTACTTTTCATCACTCTTCGGTGATATTTCGTTTTTATGAAAAAGAAAACATTTTTAAAATCATTTCAAATTTAATTGCTTTATTTTAACGTCTAAAACTAAGCAAAACTGCCTTTTCCCTCTTAAATGACTCCAAGATGTGTATGAATTAATTTGTTAAGTGGTTTTATTAGGATTTTCATAGTGTTTTTGTTATGGGTGTTTTGAAAACGACTTCAGCGATTTTGTTGAAATGTTCAGATATAGTTTTTATATTGTTAAGAATAATATTGAAAAAAATCCAGGTTTGTCGACTCTTTGTCAATCTCTGAAATTAGGCATTTAACAAATTACATTACTTTCAAAGCTCAGCCAGAATAAGAACTGAAGACGGGCGATCATCAGCAACGTCGTATTTTCACTATTTGAGTTTTTTAATAAATTAAAATGATACAAATTTTCACTAAAAATCATCTTCATTGAAGAGGCCCGGCCGGTGGCATGGATGGCGCAGTGATTGGAAGTTGTGTTTACGAAAAAATATGCTGGATTGCAGTACCAAGTACCAAGTTGTGATGAATGGTTAGTATAGTCAGAATTGGGGAATGTTGATGAGGACGACGTGTATTTTCACTAAGAAAGAAAGCAACGAGTCAAATAATCGCAATTTTGCAATAAAAAATGTATGGCTATTTTGTTTCGTGATTGCATTTGGCAGCAGACACCTTGGGATTTAACAGCTTTAGACTTTATTCTTGGCGAACACTTGAAATATAAGTTCTATGTCAAAGGTCCACAATCTTAACGATGAAGACGTACAGTACTATCAAAATTAAACCTTTTATTGGAAAACATTAAATAAGACTTTTAAGACACCATTTTTCCTTAAAATCGGTTGTGGGTTAAGGACCTTTCGCGCTCACCACATCATATAATTTGAGAAAGCATTTGTCATGACAAGAATTATTCCTGGAGGATTTGTCAACTTATCGCAAGAAGCAGTACCCGTTACGAACAAAATAAAACTTTAGGCGGCACAAGCAGAGATATAACCTAAGATCTCTGGCATGATAGTCCTAAGCACTTGCCATCACGCCACGGGTACTAAGCCCATTCACAAAATAATTTTTTTTCACGGACTTATTTCAAGACAAACATGTTTGAACTCAGAAAATTCTTTAAAAAAAACATTGGATCATTTTCGTGTCTTAAAGGTACTTAACATTTTATAATTAAGAAAGTACCTAATTGGTCTACATCTAGTTTTTTGTTAATTAGTGTCTTAAAACTTACTCATACGATTTTATTGAAATTTTCAGAAATTGTTTTCATATATTAAGAAACCGACCGTGTACGTCTCTGCTAAAGCCCGTATAATGTTGAAAAACTTCATGTTTGTCGATTCTTTGTATATGTGTGGAATTAAGCATTCCACAAATGACATTACTCAAAGCTGAATCAACAGAAGAACTCAAGAAGGTCGATCATCAGCATCGTCGTATTTTCACTGTTTAAGTCCTTTAAAGGCATCAAAATGATCCGAATCAAAAAATCATCCTCAGCGTGATTAGGAAGTTTTGTGTCTGAAAATAAGGCTGAATTGGGCTACTGATTAATAGCTTTAATAGTCGGAATCGAACCATATTTATAGCTCGTTGAGAACCAGGGCCTAGTGATTTGCAACTCTCAACCATTCCGGTATGCGAGTAATGCCAGAAATCGATGGGAATTATGGTTACAAATCCGAACGGCTTATTTGAGAAAGAACTTCTCTTGACAACAATTAATCTTGGAGGATTTTTAAATTCCTCGGAAGAGGCAGTACGCGTGAAAAAACCTTTAGGTGGCACAGGCAGGGATTGAACACAAGACCTCTGCCGTTAAAGCCCTACTCCGATGCACTAACTACCAGACATTTTATTTCCATGTCTGGCATTTTCTTAGAAACAAACAGTACCTATATATCATTTTCGTGGCTTAAAATGTACTATTACAAAATTATTATAATTATTAGGCAAATTTGGCCATCATATCGAGTTTTTCTGTACCCTGGTTAGTAAATATCAACAATACTCTACTCAGCTACTTACAAAATTGTCTTTACCGTCAACAACAAAACTGACTTTCAATTCTCTTAAAGTTAAATTCACCTCAGAAAATTTTCACCACACTGCTTGATGACTTTTTCGCTTAGGTACACAGAACAGAGTTTCGTAAATTGTTCGAATATATTTCGATTGGTGTTGGCGTTGTGTCTTGTGTACTGCGCTTTGAGTTTGAGCATTTGACCGCAACATTCCACTGCTGCTGATTCACTTTTATAATATGTTTCCATTTCCATCTCACACAAAATTAATAGAAACCTTAGACAAAGATAAACTCTTAATTCGGGCCTTGCGCGGCTTCGGCTTCGGCTTCATCTAACATGGTCCTAATCCAACATGAAATTCATCGAGGTTAGCATTTTTTAACTTGGTCTTGGTCTGGGTCTGGCCTCTGGGAGAAGACAACAACGACGACGACGATGCATGATGATGATGATGCTAACAACTCCGTCGTCGTGCGTCGTCATAGGGAAGGGGCGCACGGGCTCGGGCAACGACGCGGACGCAAAGATAAAATTATACCTTTAATCATTTTGTTTTGTGTTCCTTGTTTTTCCTTTTGATTTCGTTTGCTTTTTAACCTAACCAAGGGTTAGTAGTTTTTGTTTTTCCTTCAATATTCAATTTCGTGTTGTGCTGTGGTATTTATAGCCGACGACAACGACGACGACGCTCCTTTTTATATTTTGCCTATTTTACATAAAATTGAAGGAAAAACTGGTGACGTAGTGATAAAAATATTTATTACCAATCTACTGGAAAAGATTGAGGCAGAGATTCAGATATGTATACAAAATAGGATGATTTTTAAGTCAAGTGTGGGGGGATTTAAGGGTGTAGCTGTCTCTAAAATATGTTTAAAACTAAATAAATATCTTTGATGATACCTTCTGGTTCTGGGTTTAAGGGGAAGGACAAGGAGAACATTAACATATTATTTTCATTTAATGTTTTTATTTTATGTCAGTCACACCACCACTGGCAGGCACTGGTGTATAATTTGTGGTTGGTATTTCGTTATAATTTATTGATATCCAATACTAGGAGTGTTTTTTTTGTAAAAGCCATCCGCAGTACAGAAGAATATTATATGCTTATAACAAGTACAACATCGGCAGTAGATTTACTGCAGATAAAAGCTAAAGTGAAATCCTTTTGCAGATATGCAAAAGGGATACTTTGATTGTTTGAGAGTTTAGTACAAGTATTAATTTGATAGAATCAAGAAGTATGGGTATAGTTAAGGGTCTAACCAAGGAGGAAATAGGCCAAATTCGAGCTTACCGCTTTAAAGCCAGCAAAATTAGAAGAAGTTCAAATGTTGTATACAAATACCTACCTCAAGGACCCAGAGAGGTATTGAAAAAACCACAAAGATAGAGTCAAGAAAGCCACATCTTCTCAGGAAAGGCGGACGGTAGTGAAAGATGCTTCAAATTCAAGGCTTCTCATTAGTAAAATCAAGGCAAAAGCTTTGATAAATACTAGGAGATGGACTGTTACTCGGGTGATAGAATATACGACACCAAAAACTGGAGAAAAAATCACCTTTGAATGCTACACGGAAGAACCCATGCATACAGCAATGACATAGCATACAGTCGTCTTTTCCGACGAAAAACAAATTATTCGGAAGGACCTGATGGATATAGCTGATATTTCCATGATTTAAGAAAGGAAAAAATCTATCTTGAAAAATGGCACAGCAAAGGAGGCGGTGTAATGGAATGGGGAGTAACCACCTATTACGGGACAGTGAAGCTGGATTTTCAAAGCTCTAAAATGACGGCAATCGCTTACAAATCGATTCTGTAACGAGCTTTTTCGCAGTTTTCTGAATTATTTAGTAGACAAAAATTAAATTTGTGAACCTATTACCATGGCCCCCATATTCTAGTGACCTGAACATTATTGAAAACGTTTGGGGATGGCTTTCAAGAAAAGTCCACGAAGGAGGACAGCAATACCAAAAAATCGAAGATTTTTGAAGCCATAAAACTTGTATTTATCAACTTAATCCAAAATGTCTGTTTGCAATATAAATTTTATACATACATACCTCATTCATTCCACATTTGGGTTTTTCCAAAAAAAAACCTAAGGGCTTGAAAAACATTTTCAAATAAAAAACGAAAAAAGCTTGTCACTATTCATGTGACATGAAGTGTACTTATTTGTCTTTTATTCCAGTATCGAAATTAACAGCCCTATTACGGTTGTCAATTATCAATACGCTAGTTGACATTTGTCAATGAAATTGATGAATTGGTTTTATCGTTGTCAGCAATCAAAATTTTTGATCAACTGTGAACGCTCTTCAGAAATTAGATCTATTGTGAATGTTTCAAATTGACAGTCTTGGTATTATGGTTGTTAAAATATTTGTTGATTATCAAATTTTCAGTCAATCACAAATTCCTTGTTGATAAAATATTTTACGGATTGCGAAAGCCAAAAGCATGTCTACTATTGAACTATTTTTCGGTGAAAATGAAATTGAAGAAGAAAATACTTTGGAGCAAGCAAAGATTCGAAGAAAACTACGCAATGCTTTTTTTGGTTTTGCATTTTAGGTCAACCCATATCTGCGTTAAGAAGAATTTTTAATAAATTTATTTATATCCGCAACACAATACTAACTAACCCTCTGCCACTTGGTTGAGTCTCGTTCTGGTGGGCCTAAGCTGTTTAATTCCACCGCAATCTCTGCCCTCTTCTTACTCATGAGTGGCTTTGAATAAACACCCTTAGCGAAGTCTGGGTTCTCTTCCATCAGTTCTACCAATCTGGCGAGCTGATTTTTGTTACTTACAATTTTATCCTACGTAAAGAAAACACTTAAAATTGAATAGCACCATTAATTTATTGCAAACTACTTACATTTTTAATCCAAATCAACCAAAATAAAATTCGTCACACGAAACAAAAGCAGTATGTTGAAAAATTGTAAATGAAATTGAAACGTCAAAAGTAAATAGGCACTATTCACAATAGATTTTTGATCTTTGTTCATAATGGATCAAAAAATGATCAACTCGCGTTCATAATACCAATGCATCAATTAATTGACAAAATGTTTCAATTGTCAATTAATTGATCTTTGACAACCGTAATAAGGCTGTAAGTTTCGAGTTTTTCATTCTTAGACTTTGGAAATTTTGGAACAGATACTCAAGGTCGATGTATGTATGTGTTCGCAGAGTACACAATGACGTCCTTTTAAAACACAAGATGAATTTTGACATTTCGTCAGAATTTCTTTTCAAAAATTTTGTGACGACTCCATTTCAACTGTAGAGTACGACTATCATTAAGATAAAACCTAAAAAGTATTTGGCAAGTCTTCAAAAAAATACAAAGACAAGAAAACTCAAATCTTACTTCTAATTCTGGTTTTCAACGTAACTTTCTCATTGTATTTTATATGGAATCCCAAAAAGACACAGCAACTGTAATAATTTTATTTTTTAAAGCACGGAATTTAAGTTCTAGGTTGCCCTTCAAACAGAGTTTACAAAATACAAAATATTAGGTACATAATTATATTCAATATTCATTAAAAATTCAACATAGAAAATACCTATAGGCATCTATGTATATCTAACTCTTATTGAAATAATGAGATGAAGATTGAGATTGAAATTTGTATACCTTCTATGGTTTTATAGATAAAAAATAATAATTGATATTTGATTCTCTCTTGCTGAGATAAAATGAATGAAGGTCATCTAAAGTTTGTTTTCCGCTTTTACAATCATCAGACTTAAAAGAATAGGTTGAAGGTTAACTTTAAGGCTTATAGCTATGTATGTGTACCTTTGATGATATCGTTTTATTTTAAAATTGAATCACTTTTGCCACTTTGTATAAGATTTGTTGATAATAACTGATTCTGTGTAATTTTATGTAATTAGTAAAACGGCGAATTCAGGGAAAAGGAGTTTAAGTGAATAGAATTATAAAATAAGTATTTTATATTGATAAAGAAGATACAGATACGTAAACATAATTTACTTCTTTTGTCGAAGCTAAAAAGAACTGAGATTGACTTTGCTAAGTTCCTGCAAGAAAAGTTGTTATTGTTGATTAAAATATCAATAATTCAACGTTTCTTTGTTTCAATAGTTTGTGAAGTAAAAAGAGATTGAAAACGCATAGACACAAACTATACCTTTACACCATAGAATGTTGTTGGTTTTCATAATGCTCAGTAATATTCCTGTAGTGATTTTTATAACATTTAATTATTGATGAATATCAAATTAAACGGGATAACTTTGCTCGAAATTAGATTTTTTTAGCTGGTGGACTTGAATTTCTTTCGTCTTTTCGATTTCTATAACTTATTGCTGTTGCTGTGAACGCGCCTGATTACACAAAATATTAACAAATTTACCTCTTGTGTGCTTGTCCGTCCTGGCCCGGCCTGAAATTAAAAAAATGATTTTTTTTTAAATAAAATTGAAAATATAAAATAATTAGAGGTTTTAGATTCAGTAGATATTTAAGAACCTTATGGCTGATAAATTCCATAGAGAAGTAAAATGTGTTTATAAAGAAGAATCATCAAATACACGAGTATATTTAAAACTTAGTTGGCCAATACACCTTCCATAATATTGTACAATATATTTATTTCCACAATAAATATCGAATTGAACAATATCATAATATTTTATACATTTCAGGTATTCATAATAAAAAGTGGCAATACTCTTTGCGGAGTTGACAGCTTTTTGACAGTTGTCACTTGATTTATGTTCAGTTTATGGTTTTCCATTTTATAATGAATAGACTTATTCCTTATCAACGCTTAGTAACAAAATAATGATTCGGTGCGATTTAACACTGCTGGACTATTCTTTGTGAGGTTATGTAAAGTCGCTTGTCTACGCAGATAAGCCCCAGACGATTGATGCCGAGGAAGAGAATATTAGGAGCGGTATTGCTAACATACGGCCATAATTGCCAATTGCGTTTTATTTCTTTTTGAAAACCACCCTTTTGCATTACTATTTATAATTTTTTTTAATTATTTTTGGAATACTGTTCGGTTTTTAGATGACCTGAATAGCAATAATACACTTTTGATTGAGGATTGAGGAGACAATTCCTGGAAACTTTAGATGCTCCAAAATATTAGCTTTTTTTAAAAAAAGGTGATGGAGATCAGCCAGAAAATTATAGGGATATATTACTGTGTTGAACTCATTGAGAAAAGAGACTTATTAATGATGTTGAAAATCACACCCCAGAAGTTATAATGATAGGTGATGTTGATATTAAGGTCCTCCTTTATGCAGAAGAGCTCGATATCATGTCAGATAATACCTTTACTCTACACCATCAAATCAATAAGTTACAAAAATACTGTGATAGTTGAAGTGGAAACATGCAAAGGCAAATAAGTATAGGAACAATCTCCAACGCAACTTAAACACAGAGGAACAACTCAATATAAGCGAGATTGATAATTTAGCTAAAATATCGTATCCATCGTGCATACAGGTTCATAAAAAGACATTTGTTTATAAGGATAAATGGTTTGATAAGGAGTGTGAAATAGCAAGGCAAGGAAAATCTTTTGGTTGGCTCAAAGCCTTTCGAAAATTTGGAACTATTCTCTTCAAGGATCTTTAAACTAAAACCAACATTGCCTTTAAAAGACTATGCAAAGAAAAAAAGAAATGCTTTCTTGAAAAAGAGGCTCTTATGCTTACATGCTGCAAAAATACAAAAGAATTTTGGCTAGCAAAAAACAAATTTAATGGTAAAGCACCAAAAATAAGTATTCAAATAAGTGCGAGCTTATTAATGATGGACTACTTTCAAGCTTTGTTAAACTTAATAACAATCACATTACCCATTCATTATGCTATACCCTTTTATTCAAATGAAATGCTCGATGCACCTTTTCTTATGGTGAAGTAAACCAAGTTTTGAAAAATCTTAAAGAGCAGAAGTCACCAGGTCCAAATGGGATTCCCATTGAACTTTTTAAATACGCTACAAATGAACTGAAGGAACAAATGACAACTGCTTTTAATAATATACTGGATACGGGAGTTATACCACCACAGTTTAAAGAAGCAATAATATTCCCCATACATTAAAAAGGAAATATAGCCGAGCCAGCTAATTATAGAGGAATATCCTTTTTAATGCATCCTATAAGATATTTACAAAACTCTTGAATAATAGAATGGCACATTGGATTGAGAGTCAAAAACTTATTCATGAAAATCAAGCTGGTTTCCGTAATGGTTACTCAACCGTAGACATTTTTGTGCTTCAGAACATTGCTGGCACATTCCTAGAACAAAAAAAAGAAATTATTCGCCTTCTTCATTGATTTCAAGGCAGCCTTTGATATCATCGATCGAAGAGCTCTGTTCTATAAGCTCTACAATACTGGAATGAGTAATAATTTTGGAAGGGTACTCGAAAACATGTATGAAGAAAACCGAGCAGCGGTATGGTGTGGAACTGATACTTCGGAGTGGTTTGTAACAAATATGTGAGTAAGACAAGGCTGTTCCTTAAGTCCTTACCTGTTTTCGTTGTTTATCAATGACCTCACAGACTGTCTACCAGGAGGAATAGAGTTTGCCGGGGTGTTATTTAAAGCACTTCTTTTTGCAGACGACGTGGTATTATTCGTGTACTCGACCGAATCATTACAGCTGATGATAAACCGCCTTTATATGTACTGTCGAACTTGGAATTTAACGGTTTACCTTGGAAAGTCAAAGGTGATCATTTTCAAAAAAGGAGGTGATAGATTATGTAGAAAAGAGCAATAGCATTTCAATGGAGAACCAATTGGAGTTGTTAAAAAACTACAAATACCTTGGTATGACGATTACTAGTAATCTTAACATGGAGTTACATCTGAAGGATAAACTTGTAAAAGCAAAAAGTACAATATGTGCTGCATGGAAAAGATGTTTTTCAAATAAATTCTATGACCATACCGTTAAATACAAAGATTTCGTTGGAGTAGTGGAATCGGTGATGCTGTATGCTGCACAATCTTGGGGACTCAGTCAACATGAAACCGTAGAGAAACTCCTGAGATACTATATTAAAAGAATCTTTGGATTACCAAGTACAACACCCAATTATATGCTGATAATCGAAACAGGCCTTTCACCATTATTTTTTAAAACTTTAAAGCTCCACGTAGATTACATACTGAAAGTTCTTGAGATGCCAGACGAAAGACTTCCCAAAATTGTTGCCATGAAAGCTATTCAAAGAAGAAATTTATGGTTTAGTAAACTTGAGGAGCTTGCGAGTTACTGTGGGATGGATTTCAATTATTTAAGGATATCAAACGGAAGTCAACCAAAAGATATGCTCTATGAACTCATTTCCAAAGAACTAATATCTGCCATCTTTAAAATGAGGGGAGAACTCATAAAACTTAACTACATACCACATCGTTCGGATTTACCGATCTATTGCAGCCATTGCAACCTCGCGGAGCGAGAAGATGTAGTACACTTTATTGGTAGATGTCCTGTTCTCAAGGAAATTCGTAGATTGTATCTAGGCAGTGATATTAAATCTGAATCTGAAGTAAGAGCTTTTTTAAATTGTGAATCAGATGTAAAGCTACTTCTAAACTATTATAAACAAGCAATAACTTACCGAAACAATATTATAAATGAAAATTTTTAATTTCAAAACAATTAAGCTACTATTTATTTTGTAAATGATGTAAGATGTAACTAATACACAAATTTCTTCTTATTTTTTATTAAATGTCAAACAGGCAGACGGCAGAAGCCATGCTTTAATGATTTATGTATAAAAATAAAAAATGTTTGTATCATAATGAAGAAAAATAAAATCATCATCTATTTATCTAACTGTGATAGTTGGAATCTCAAAATAAATAGCTCGAAGTTTAAAATTATGGTTTTCAGATCATGCAATAAGTTTTGATGGTAGTTACAGCCCAGTCAAAAACTGGTATGATCTAGCTGTTTTGAATGACTTTCCGATCACATTAGTTGGTGCAACATTCCGTTGAGAACTAGGGCCTAGTGACTTACAACTCTAAACTATTTCTGTGTGTGATTCATGTCAGGGATGGAGAGGACCTTCAGTTTTAAGCCGTATTCGAACAGCTAATTTGAGAAAGCACTTTCCTTGACAAGAATTTCTTTTGGAGAATTTGTCAATTCCCCGCAAGAGGCAGTACCCGTGAAAAAAGTTAGGTGGCACAGGAAGGGTTTGAACCCAGGACCTCTGGCATGACAGTCTATCGCACTAACTATAATGCCACGGGTACTTCCGATCACATTGCGAACCGATAATATCCAAGAACTAAAAATGACTTTATACGACTGCATATCTTGCAGAGACCAGAGGTTATATGGAAAGAGTTTCTCTTTCAACGTCAAGGAGTGTTTATAAACAGTTAAGTCTTATCCTAGGTGAAAAGAATTATTTTATAGATGAGTTTTCAGTTTCAGAAATAAGGTTGACTTTCAAAGTCAGAACTTAAATACTAGAATTGAATTATAGACCTGAGTTAAATCAGGTCTTGATCAGAAACAAGATTGTGTCAAATCTTACAGGAAATTTGTAAAATCATATTTTCTCATTGTATTTTTGTTTTAAATTGTATTTTTATTATACGACAGGCGACATGCAGCCATGCAGCCATGCTTTGCAATAATTTCTTGAAATACGTTATTATAGAATACGCATTGAAAAAATAAAAAAAAGAATTGAATTAAATCGAATTGAAAAATTAATTTTTTTTAATAAAATACTTTTGTAAGGCGTAAGGCCTTATTACATATTTTTTAAATAATAAGTTTAAGTTTAAATTTAAAGAAATTAAAATAACAATCCTTTGTTTTGGCACACACTTTATTGAATTGAATTGAATTGAATTGACAGAATGAATGACTTGATAGAGAAACTCAATAGCCAGATCATCATAGATAAAACACTAATATAGATCGAACATCATCTTTCAGTCTCTTCATGCCGGTTTCACAGTTTCAAAAGTTGAACGTGATGGGTGCGTTCAACAACTTCATTTTTGTCACAAAATCGAAAGTAAAAAAAAAAACTATAAATAATTATTACTAAAAAATAAAAAACAATTTTGTTTAAAACAAAATTTCTACATTTATATGAGAAAGCTTATAACAAAATATATGTTACTTAGAAAACCTTAAAAATTAAACTTGTTTGTCCTTTGTATATTAATTAGTATTCATTACGCTCCGGAAATTCATCTTAAATTTAATTCTCGCGGCAAGTCAGATATTTTAATTATCAACTTTTATTTTATTCTAACAACTTCCATTACCATACCCAGTGCACCTTTATCATTAAAAAATAAAAGATTGAAATACCGAAAGCATCCCTTTTATAACCCGAAAACTGTGTTTTGGGAACCAAATATCCCAAAGGTATAACAAGGTTCACTCACAAGTGCGCTCAAAGTAAATCCATGTCACATCCGAGTTACATATATTTTCTGATGCTTATAACCAGACAAACAAAAAGACACATTATACCTGCGGAGGAGACTCCAATAAATGAACTGTTTACAACATCCAAGCACACCTTTGGTAATGGAAGAGTGTAATTAATGAAACGTCCTTTTTTTACTGAGACTTCCAGGCTTGCAAGAAAAATCCTTTTGCCACAACATTATAATATGTATAAACCTACCTCAACATACCTCTGGGGAATATGCTAAGTGTATATTGTAAACATGCCCCCATATAGCCATCAAAGTTCAGCCATAAAACCATCACAATTATTCTGTTCTGAAAACTCATACCTACGTCGCACGACGAGTTTAGGTACTTTGAGTTATTTTGTAAAAAAAAACTACACATTCCTGCACTCGGCTTTGACGACAATTAAGGCGATACCCCCATGGACCCTTCCGCGTCGCGTCCTTGGAGTTGGAGTTGGAGGGAGGTAAACGAGCAAATCTCATAACTGTCATAAATTATTGCGTCTATATGATCAACACATAATAATATAATGAAGGTGAGATGAAGGTTCGGGTAATATGGCTTAAGGTGAAACCCTTGTATACACGCTTTACCAAGGTATCATAATCATTGAGTACGCTAGTGTGGGGGGGGGAGGCAGAGGTAGATTTAAATTCGTTAACACTATAAACAACTAGTTAAGCAGGCCCTTTTTAACTTCTATGTGTTATAGCCATTATGTGGGCTACCCGTTTTTGATTCTTATACATATATAGTTATGTACTTAGGTATATACTCTTTGGCAAAGCTCACCACATTTAGCTTACCCCATATAGTCAGAAGCCAAAGTCACTCTTGCTAATTGTTGATTGCATTATGGGGATAAAGAAACTAATCTCTGATTGTGTGTACTTGAACTGGATGTCATTTAATGAAGAGGGACCTTCGGAGAACGGTCTTTTACTTTTGCTAATGGATGTGACAAGGCGGTCGTTGGTGGAGCGAGCGGTTGGTGGTTAGTGGTCGGTGGCGGCGACAACGACGACTATGACGACGACGGGTGGTGGGCGGAAGCAAAGAGATTGATGTGCCTAAGTAAAAGTAAATATGAGGCTTATGAGTTTTCTCTCCCAAATTAACTTATTGATGGCTGAAACTCATGGGATTGACATAATGGATTCGTTTGAATTTTACTTTTAAGCTACTTTAATTGAATTTTCCAATAACCGAATAGAACACAATATGTATGTACATAATGAATTAACCTACATATATGTATATTGTACATACAGTCAAAATCGGATATATACACATGAAGGTACAAAATTCGATAAAACTAAAGAATTTGTTTGTTACAGCCAAATTTCTACATTCTTACAGCCTTATTAAAGTTGTTCAAGATCAATTAATTAATAATTGATACAGTTATCAATCGTTGGATATTATCGATATTAGAAATCAGAATTAATACATTTTTGATTAATTATTGTGAATAATGAACAAAAACCAATTGTGAATATTGCTTTTACATATATCTCGTACACAAATTGTTATTAATATCTAAAAATACATTATTGAGAGTTGTTTTCGAAAGTCTTAAGTTTTAAATGAATCAACAAATTGGCTTAGTCAGTTTTTTGTAATTTCATTAAACAAAATACTTTACACATGTGTTTTACCAAATCCGATAGGTTTTAAGCATTTTTCTACGAATTTGTGCTTGGTCCAACGTATTTTCTTATAGACGCCATGTTTTGAGTTACGCGATTTGTACAAATATTTTATCAACAAGGAATTTGCAGTTGACTAAAAAATTAATAATTTTAACGAACAATAATTTTTATCACCATAATACCGATATTAGGCGTTTTTATTTCTAAGCTCAGAACGGAGCACTGATAAGAGCCTGAACAGAGTGTGATCAGAGCCTCCAACTTATGAAACACACTGGAAACAAACAAACGTGAAGTCAGCCACGCTCAGCTTTTTACTCCATTTGCTCGGTCATTTTATCCAGAAATCATAGAGCACGCTCCGAGATAGATCTGATGGAACAAGAACAACAAACCTAAAACTCTGATATAGTGATATCTACGAGAAAAATGAGAAACACAGATTTATCTTTGACAGCTCAGTTCTCTGTTCTGAGATTAAAAGTAAAAACGCCTATTGTGTATTGTCATTATTTAAATCATTCACAATAGAACTAAATTCTGAAGCACGTTCACAGTTCATCAAAAATTTTGATTCTTGACCACGATGATACCAATTAATCAATTAACCAATTTAAAAAAAAATCAAATGACGTATTGGTAATTAAGAATAAATAAGGACACTTAAAAAATAAGAGATACAAAAATATTAAAAAAAAAATTAAAAATAACAATAAATTATTATTACAATAATATAATATAAGAAGCTTCATGTAAAATTGTCCGCTATTTGTTCAGCTGTCACTTTTGAATCTGTCATTATTTGAAATTTGACAAGTTAAAACTACACCATCACTAAGATCATTTTAACTTTTAAAATTTGCAATTTTAAATGAATGCCTATTTTCCCGACTGTGTTTTTTCTCGAAGATGTGTTCAAAATTGGCCAACAAATATTTCGGTTTAATACTTTTAGACTTTTTTCATAGCAATCACATAAAAGATTAATTATTTATATGCTAATGCTCCACAATCGAATCAAATTATAATAAAAAAAGAGGCTGGGATGCGACCCACACTGATAACTTCCCATTCCATCTGTCGATTTGTCTTGCTTAAAAATTTGTCTATATGTATCAATTTTTACCAAATTTGCGTACTATTTTTGGGAGATTTCATTTTATTGAATATCGAAAACAATATTTTCTGTGAAATAAAATAAGTTTGAAGCCAATATTTTTAATGTTTGAAAAGCTATTTGAGTCAAAAGTAAATTTTTACCAAGTTTTAGTATTGTTTTTTTTTAGGTTTTAATTTTTTGTAAAAAAAACTGTCAATTCGATTTTTCTCAAAATTTTATCGAACGTTGACAACAATATTTCTTATAAGATAAAATTAGTTTTAAGACAATATCTCAAATTTTTGAAAAGATTTTACCCGTGTTTTGTTGGCAAATCTATCCATAGTATAGTAGGATTTTACACGAATAACAAAAACAATATCCATAGTATGAATAACACCGATAAAAGTTAGAGTAGAATCTCATTATGGATAGGTTTTTGACATTTATATACGAGTCTCGAATGGATCTTATGTGATTTTGTTCTCAAAAGTTGGTACGATTGATATTGCATTTGTATCTCGATGGCTGTGTTCGTTGAGTAGTTGTGCATTTGAAATCATGTGTGTTTTCCATTGGGGAAAAAACCAATCTATTACTGTTGATATTATTTAGTTTTGTTAGTGAAAATGGACTAACTGGGCTTATTTTGCAAGAAAAAACAATTGAAAAGATATTTATGTTTTGCTATGTTTACACCAAAGATTTATCTCAGTTTCTTTTGGTGTTTCCACCGCACAAGAGGATTTAAAAATGATTAAGTTTGACAGCACTTTCTAAAATGCCAATGTTGTTTCGATGTTTCTTATGAAGTGCAAGTGAGATAGTTTGATTCGTGTTAAACAATGAAAAACTGAATAGTTCAGCACCATATAGGAATATGCTATCTACTCCATGTGCAATTTTTTTTTTTTTAATTTGATTAAAACAAAACTATATTTTTTGTACAAAAACATGCAAATAAACAGACCAAAACGCATTATCTGTAAAATCAACTCCTCCACAAAAGTTTTTCTTCATAACTTTCCGATCCCCGACCGGAATCGAGCAAATCAAGCTCATTTCAACTCGATTCAGGTATATAATGAATTTAGGCGAGCTTCAAGCTCGCTTCAACACAACATGCTAATGTAGTAATCTACGAACAAACCCCCTTCTTGAAGTTTTTATTTTATGTCAAATTGTTTGGTTAAAACTTTTAAATCGACTATCACATTACACAGACGTATTTTCTTGATTTTGATAGTCAACTATCAAAAATCAACTTACACGATTTCACCCCTGGCCTGAATTTCGCTATTTTTTTTTGGAATTTTTTGATAAATTATTCTGGCAAATATTCAGTTGTATCAACTTTCAAATATAAAAACCGGACTACTGCGGACCAATTTTTACCAACTTTTCTTAATTTTTGTTTAGGTTTTTTATTTTTTGTAAAAAACTGTCAATTCGATTTTTCTCAAAATTTTTCCGAATGTTTAAAGCAATATTTCTTATAAGTTAAAATTAGTTGGAAGCCGTAATCTCAAATTTTTGAAAAGATATTTGAGTCGAAAATCAATTTTCACCAACTTTTGATAAATTTTTTTTAGGTTTTTAATTTTTTGTACAAAAACTGTCAATTCGATTTTTTTAAAAATTTTACTGAATGTTGGCAACAATATTTAAAAAAAAAATAAAAGTAGTTTAAAGCGAATATCTCAAAGTTTTGAAACGATATTTGAGTCGAAAATCAATTTTACCAACTTTTAGTAATGTTTTTTTAAGGTTTTTATTTTTTGTAAAAAAACTATTGATTCAATATTTCTCAAAATTTTACAAAATGTTAACAATATTTCTTATAAGATAAAATTAGTTGGAAACTATAAATTAAAATTTTTGAAAAGATATTTGAGTCGAAAATCAATTTTTACAAATTGTTGTTAAATTTTTTTTAGGTTTTTAATTTTTTGTAAAAAGACTGTCAATTCGATTTTGCTCAACATTTTAGCAAATGTTGAAAACAATATTTCTTATAAGATTAAACAAGTTGGAAGCCATAATATTGAAGTTTTGAAAAGAAATTTGAGTCGAAATTCAATTTTTACCAACTTTGAGTAATGTTTTTTTTAGGTTTTTATATTTTATAAAAAAAAAAAACTGTCAATTCCATTTTTCCAAAAATATTACCAGATGTCAAAAAAGTTATTCTTCGTTGTACAAAATTGTTCTGGAGATAAAATCATTTTTTGTTCGTAAAATTGTCGAAGTGACAAATTTTTTTTTCAGTTTTTTTGATTTATAAAAAAAAAGTTAGTTGGATTTTTTTCCAAAAATATATTTAATTGGTATCACGCTACAATATATAACATACAATTTAATTCAAGTCTCTAGCGTTATTGGATTGTGAGATATTTAGGGTTAACCAACATTTTCACCTTTTTTTATACTGCTATGGTAAAAAAACCACCCACGCAATTTTCTTCAGAGCCCTTTCTGCATCTTTCTGCCTTATTATCTGTGTAACAAATTTTATTTGAAATCGATATCTTTTTTGGTTCTTGAGCTATGGACGACGAAAAAACGTAGCGAACGTACGGACGTACGAACGTACGTACACACGCACGCACAGACATCTTTCTGAAAATCTTTTATTTCGACTCTAGGGACCTTGAAACGTCGAGAAATGTCAAAATTTTCAATTTGACCAATTGGACCCATTACAATAACTTCCTATGGGAAGTTAATAATGAGTTCTTAAAGTTTTCGAGAACATACATTTGCATTTGCATGTGAGATTTGGTCATGGAAAATGTCAAGTAAAGGATATGGTTCTGCAATAACATCCGGGCGGCCATTTAGTTAATTTAATTTTCCATAATAATATGTTAATGGCATTCTTTACTCATTAGAATATCCATTTCTCTTTTAAAAGTACAGGTTTTTGTTAATTTTAAAATATTTAAATGAAACCACCTATTGGAAAACCCTTTAGTAGAATTTATATGAACCTTTGCCAAAACTTCAAGAATTAATACATACTTAATAACCAATAATTCGTTATAAGCGATTTCGAATGTACTTAATAAATTTTGTGTATATACTATTAATACAACCTATGTACATACATATATGCAAGTTGAGTGTTCAATATGTTTTATTGATTAGGTAGGTTACTGTGGATGAAGGTTGCGTCTGTTGCTTATATGTAGGTTAGGTAGGTATAGGTTTATCTCTGTATACCATATTATATTTGAGAAAATGATGGTGACAAACGTGATAAATTGCAATTTTATGGACCAATTTATACACATACATATGTACATATAGGTGGTGTTAATTCTTGGATGTTAATAAAATCATCAATAATCATAAATCATCCGTTAGACAATGAATTAACCACCAATTATGGATTAAAGTACGAGTATAGTTGCAAAGTAACACAACTGCTATTCTGCTCAAACCACAGACTGCAATCGTATCTATTTTAGTCCTGTGATTATTGGAACATAATTTGATATTTAACAGGACACTTTTCGCAATAAAATTTAAATGGCTCAAAATCACCAAGGTGCAGAATTGGCTTTGCTAGCAATTTAATGTCTTAAATTTTGACTTAATTGAGAACAAAAAATTAATAAAATACTAAAACTAACCTGTTTTGTGTGTCTATCAAACAATATAATTTATTAATGAACTAAATTTTAAATGAAATCAAGATACACGCATAGAAAATCATTTCGGGAACGCGTCCTAATCTACAATCTTCAACAACAAGTCCAAAATATAATTGACAAATTTAAGGTATCTAACCCCGGTCATTACTTAATACACCGTATTTTTTATACAAAATCTAGTTTTAGAAACGATACTAAAAGATTATTTGTTTTTAACTATAAAAATGAAAAAAATGCACAAGTTATTTCAATAAAAATATCGATAATCGATCAAAAATAAGTGAACGCAGCCATTCGGTGTCAAACGTCAGTCGAGGAAGAGGAGAATAACAAAGCCGGCTGTCAGAGTATTTATCGTCAAATAAATTATATCCAAATGGTAAGCACCTTTCTATTCATTATTCGTAGAGCGTACATCAATAGTTCGTCATTCCGTGAACGTATTTATTACATTTAATTATTGGTGAAATTCTTTTTTACGACACGAAATAACAAAGTTACCTCAAATATTTTCCTATTGACAAAGTCAGATCGCATTTAAGATGGCTGCCGTGTAATCAAAGGGCGCTCTTATTTGAAATCGTCATTTTGTGAACGGTCATTTCGGGAACGTTCCTTCCCGGACATTATTTGACGTATTTTACTTGTAAAAGATTTTGTATGTATTGTTTTTATTATTGCTTATTTAATACACATACATAATATACCCATGTTATTAAACAAAGCTTAAATTATGTGCTTTGTTTTGTGTTTTGTTGATTTTATCAAACTTAGAAAAACGTTCCCGAATTGATGGTTTCTGTAAGATATTTAATACTAAAAAATATTACTAAAAAAGTATAGAATTCTGTGCGCTGCCCTGTTAAAGTTTGTTAATATACAATTTTTGCAACTGTATAAACTAAAATTGATCATTATAGCTTGCAATTTTGTTTGTCATAAAACCAATTTTGAAATTTGCAACCTTTGTGATTTTGAGCCATGTCTACATTCATATTCAATTAAAACTAAGAATGTTAATCAATTAAACTGTTTTTCTCTAAATAAAATAAAATGTTTGAAATAAAGTAACAGCTTTTTCTTATAGTACTTTTATAGGACGTTCGTAGAAAAATTTAAATCGTAACCATAAAAAAAACCGGAACTTGGGCCCCTTTCTTTATCTAAGCTTGATTAAAGCGGAAATAGTTTTGCGTTCCTCTTCACTGCATTCACGGTATGCAATTATGAAGTAAGAAAAATCGATATAACTGAATTGAACGTTGCACCATAGAAATCTCTTTTGAACTGACCATAAAACAATTATCCCGAACGGAACGATGATGATGGTCTTTCGCCTCTCTATAGTCTATGAAAAAAGGGGTTTTCAGAAAGCTAAAAGCAACACAAAAATAAAAACATGAAACAACTAACCATAGGTATACATGTGGTTAACAACTATCGATCAATATTCTGATACTTCGGATCATCAGCCGTTAATTAAATTTCAAATAAAAGGAAGTACTCGTAATATGTGTGTTCTTTTGATGTTGAAATGAATCCATAACATTGAATCGAATGCGACTACGATGACGATGACGATTATCCTGTCCATATTAAGATATTTCAACAATAAAGAGACAGGAGAATGTGGCAGTGAGAGAACACTACTTGAACTTGTACTTGTACGCCGCTGAGTCGTTGCCGTTGCCGTTGTACCTGCGGACATGAGGGTACCGGCTCGGCGGCGTACCGCAATAATTACACTAAATTGCAATGACATGATGACAGACTGCATGGTCTGTACTTCATGTTTTTCCAACGTCATCCTCTTCTTCAAATTATGCTAACGCTTTCTTCTGCCAAGCAAGAAATGAAAAAGAACAAAAAAGGCGGTTCAATTTAGATACCTTTCATAAAGCCATTGTACGGATTCATATCTACGAGTATCTAAGAGATATAACGACCTCTGCTATTCAAAACAAGAGGAGCCGTACATTCGTATATATGCTTAGAGTCGGAACCTCTCTGCCTTGAGATTCAAGAAAGGATCAACAAAAAGGAAGAAGTGGGGGCGGAATGCCAAAAGGTAAAGGTGGTAGTGGTTACATGGAGACACACCTCTTTACTAGTTTCCCAAAGAAATGCTTTCAGTGTAGATATACATACTTGTATGTAGGTAAGGTACCGCTCAGGTTACTTGACGTCGCGCGGTCGCAGTCGTCGTCGGCGGCGGTGGTGGTGCAGCGATGATTTGCATATACAATTTTATGAGTATAATCTGGTACGAGTACTGGTACTGAGGGGTACGTCTTGAAACTAAGGCGCAGTCACTCTATAACTACCATTAATGTGTTGCATGGAACTATGCTTATTCAGGAATTTCAATTAGCCGCTGTTGTCGTCGCCATCATCATCATCATCATCATCATCATCATCATCAACATCATCAACATCATAATGATCATCGTCGTTGTCTTCTTCGAGACAAAATAAAAGGTGTAGCCTAGCCTATACCACCTCTGCACTCCCATATACCCACTTTTTGACTTCAAAAATTGTTTTCGTAATACCACAACAGGAAGTTTGTATTGTGTAACAATAACACATGGAAGTCTTGAGGTTTCTCTTAATCCAAATAAATGTTAGTATATTGTTGAAACATGAATGAATACAACTCGTACATTGAATGCTCTATAAGGCCACAGGGCTGGATTTTTTAGAGGTTATGAAGATTATTTAAAAAAAAAAGAAAAACGAAGACGAAACGTTCAAGTCCTTCAAATCCCATTTTGACACCAAAAAGAACTATGGACCTCCAAAATATTTTAGGAATCGAAATGAAAAATTAAGAAATTTTTCATGACGGCGTTATTTGCCTTCCGATTCCAGTCAAAGACTTTGCTGAAGCCAGGGTGGGCAAATCCTTCGAGGGTCAACTCCATCTAGGAACCTCCCTTTCTAAAGGGATCACTTCCCCAATCCGTGGATAAAATCGGGCGACTATTTTTTTTTAATTTCCATTGTACAGTGCTGAGGTAGCAAGAACCCCTCCCCCCCCCCACATCTGGCAAACTAAGTTCAGCTTCCGTAAGCATGACATGCTACCGTAGCCTGGACACCTCCTTCTTCCTGTTTTCAGGATCATCTTTTGGGACTTATAGTCAGGAGTTGTAATATTGGTAAGGAAAGGAGAGGTTAAGACCGGAAAGGTTTCTTTGAAACCTGGTTTTTGAATTGAAACAAAAATAATAAAATAAATTAAATTAGGTGGCGCAACAGTCCGTTGAGAACTAGGGCCTAGTAACTTACGACTCTCAACCATTCCTGTGTGCGAGTAATGTTGTCAGGAATGGAGGGGACCTACAGTTTTAAGCCGAATCCGAACGGCTAATTTGAGAAATCACTTTTCATGACTAAAATTACTCTTGGAGAATGTGTCAATTCCTCGCAAGAGGCAGTACCCGTGAAAAAAAACACAGGCAGGGATCGAACCCAAGACCTCTACGGAACAAAAATAATGTGACCAACAAAAATATGTCCACAGGCCACAGCATTAGTCAGTTGTCCATCCCTAACATGGGGAATGTGCTCGAAGGACCACACAGTGTCTAATTATCAAATTAACAAAGGGGGATAACTCGTATAACAGTGACTTTAAGTAAGGAAGGCCTGGGTGACCCATTAAGGAAAGGTCTAAAATGAGAAATGCTCAAAATGATATCTCTGAAGACACTACAGAAACCAAAATATTACCATCAAGTTAGATAGCCAAAACTGTGAAGGCTTTGGGCAAGTACAATGTCTCATTTCATTGGGTATTGGGGCATATTGTTACCTGCAGGATTTTCTGATACCCAAATGCGACCACAGGAGCAATATTCTTAATTGTTCTAAACCGAGAATGATGCACACGGTTTCAATTCATCACATCACTAACTTGTTCGAACAGCTGAAAACTTTCCACCAGTTTCACTATTGCTGGCTGAGAAGGTTTTTCACGAACGGTCTAAAAGTGCAATATTTTAACGAACAGAGACTGCAAAATTGTAACCATTTTTGTAGTGATTTTCAAAATAGGAGTAGGAGCACCCGTGGGGCGATGATTATTGCGAAGGACTGCCATGTCAGAGGTCTTGGGTTCAATATCAATTGATCCACCTAAGGTTCTTTTTGCACGGGTTCTGCCTCTTGGGAGGAATTGACAAATCCTCTCAGAGTAATTCTTGTCAGAAAAACTGATTTCTCAAAATGGCCGTTCAGACTCGGCAGACAAACTGTAGGTCCCCTCCATCCCTGACATTACTCGCACACACGAATGATTGAGAGTTGTAAGTCACTAAGCCCTAGTTCTCACAAGCTGTTGAGCCTCCTAATTTATTTAGGGTTATTGTTCCATTTTTAGTGTTGTCGTAGGTTTTTCTTGTCAAATGTCAAAAAAGGTGACAGCTGTCAAATAAAACTCATATTGAAAAACACTTTTAAAATGATCTAGAAAACTTATAAGAAGTATTAAAAAATACAAATCAAGACAAATAAAAATGTGTAGAGTTTAATGTTACGCTAGAAAATAAAAAACTTTGAAAATAAAAGAGAACCGCAGGCCCTTTATATAACTGTGCCTCAGTCTAGCCCCGTTCGGTATGGTAGTCGTACATCATGACATCAAGTTGACGAACTCAAAATTGACAACAAAGGCAGGAGCGCAGTGAACAACGAACGATACCCTACGACGAGTATAGTAAAAGGAACGAGAAAAATAAAGGAGTGCAGGCAGAATGCAGTCTATCAGTCACGCACTGAACAATTGAAACAATCAGTCGAAGTCGCAGCTTGAAATTTAACTTTTTGTTTGTCTTCTTTGACGACGACGACGAACCCTTTACTTGATGTGATATCGAATTTCACTCAACACAGTATACAAAAGTAAAAATTGTATGGTATCGAGTCGACAGATTCTTTATTCACAATAATTAGGGTGGGGTTACACATCGCAGAGACAATAAAACAGCATAAATGGTGAAATTTAAGTTGAAAATTGTGAATGTTCGAGTATTCGCAGAATATTCAATTGCAATTTACGCAGCAGTTAAAATTACTTAACATTATGGCTTCGCTTAGTTAGTTAGTGGCGTTCCAAGTCATGTGTTTTTTAACAATGAGATTCAAGTCACAAAATGAATTCGTAGTTTTAGAGATTTTAACAATACATGAAATACTTATTCGATTTAAAATATTTTTTTAAAGGAAGTCAACGCTTCCACTTATAGGCCCTCTTTTCAGTTCAAAAACTAACTAATGGTTCTGATTTAATTTCTTATACCTCGTACTTATTAACTATATAGGGTTTTCCAATAAGAGGTTTGTGGAGAGGAAGGTTAAACAATGAAAAACGATATCAATCAAATACCCGCATACCTATCTAGATGCTCTACACGACTGCAAAATGTTAATCATTTCAATGAGTTTTTAAAGTGTGTATCATTCCATATTTAGCAGTGTGTGTCATTTCCAGCAGAAATTTTCTATTGTCAAATGTCAAAAGATGACAGCTTCAAAAGTGACAGCTGCCAAAATAGTCGGCCATTCAAAAGGAAACTTCTTATTGGAAAACCATTAACTTCTAATTAAATAAGCTTACTGCAAGCGTTTAAAGTCTTTGTTGACTTTAAATCAACAAACTCTTAACAAAACACAAACTTTATTCGTGACAACAAACAAAAATAAATATACAGGGTGTCCCGTAAGTAATGGATAACCCTGAAATGCCGCATAGTAGACCTTATGACCGTCCTGAAAACTGATACAAAAAAGTTCTATCCCAACCACAAGAAAAGTTATATGCATTTTTTTGTTCAGTGCATTATTTTTTTTCTTACTTTACATTTTTGAATACCACGACTACAAGTGAATGAGTTCCATCATTTTTTTTTGCAGGAATATTTTACATTACTTGTGCCAACACATAAGTAGAAGAAAATTATTATAACTGTTGGACTTCTTAGAGAAAAAAATTCTTTAACATTGAATTTCAATGCAAAATGTGAAAACAAATAATTTTTGAAAAAGTTAAATCATAGCTGGTATAAAAAAAATGCATGAATACCTGAGTGACCAACTATTTTAAAAATATGCGCGTCAAATGCAGATTTCAAAATGGTATTACTTATTATTATATCTAGAGTCAATAGCAAGTTATTGGTAAAAATCTGCAATACTAGAGTAAATTTAGCAAAAACAAAAGTTTTCAAAATTAGCACAGTAAACGTGAAAATAATACCAAGCGTTGAACATAGCAGATTTTTGATTTATTTGCTGTTTCTACGATGTTGCGCTAATGATAAATCCAAGCTTTCAATTTCTAGGGCCGAATGCATAATTGATAAAAATGTCAAAAAAGTGCAAAAAACGGTTACATTTTCGAGCTTGTTTTGAATTTTGCCTGTTCTATTGGGCTTTAACAAACCCATCAAATATTTTGTTGATTGCTATTAGAGATACCGAAGACTAAGTGCTTGCGGAATTTGACCGAGATCCTACAGTATCAATCCGAGCAATAGCACGACGCACTGGGATCGGAAAGACGACTGCGCATAATGTGCTAAGTAAATATAAATGTCAACACGGGTGCAAACTCTCCAGCCGCAAGATTTTGAAACGGGAATTAGTTTTTGTCGACAAATGATAATGAAAATTGAAGAAGATCCGCAGTTTTTTGACAAAATTCTTTGGAGCGATGAGTCGACATTTAAAAGAGATGGCTACACTAATCTCCATAATCTCCACTTCTGGGCACTACAAAACCCAAACATCATGAGGGAAGACAGGTCCTGTTTTTGTTTTCTAACTAAGTGATCATGTGATTAAAACCTGGCTCAAAAACTTTTTGTTTAGATAAAATAACAAATAAACTATTAACAACCAACAAAATATTTGATGGGTTTGTTAAAGCCCAATAGAACAGGTAAAATTCAAAACAAGCTCGAAAATGTAACCGTTTTTTGCACTTTTTTGACATTTTTATCAATAATGCATTCGGCCCTAGAAATTGAAAGCTTGGATTTATTATTAGGACAACATCGTAAAAACAACCAATAAATCAAAATCTGCTATGTTCAACGCTTGGTATTATTTTCACGTTTACTGTGCTAATTTTGAAAACTTTTGTTTTTGCTAAATTTACTCTAGTATTGCAGATTTTTACCAATAACTTGCTATTGACTCTAGATATAATAATAAGTAATACCATTTTGAAATCTACATTTAACGCGCATATTTTTAAAATAGTTGGCCACTCAGGTATTCATGCATTTTTTTTATACCAGCTATGATTTAACTTTTTCAAAAATTATTTGTTTTCATATTTTGCATTGAAATTCAATGTTAAATAATTTTTTTCTCTAAGAAGTCCAACAGTTATAATAATTTTCTTCTACTTATGTGTTGGCACAAGTAATGTAAAATATTCCTGCAAAAAAAAAATGATGGAACTCATTCACTTGTAGTCGTGGTATTCAAAAATGTAAAGTAAGAAAAAAAATAATGCACTGAACAAAAAAATGCATATAACTTTTCTTGTGGTTGGGATAGAACTTTTTTGTATCAGTTTTCAGGACGGTCATAAGGTCTACTATGCGGCATTTCAGGGTTATCCATTACTTACGGGACACCCTGTATACCCATTCCTATGCCTACATCAACATTTTTGTAAAATTTAAAAAAAGTTTGGAATAAGGTAAAAGACCTCATGTCTCATTAGCATTCAACTCGAAACGAGATTGATTAAATGAAAGTTAAACGACACTTTCCCAAATGACAATTCAAGCGTAATGCCCCCACGAAATTTATGGGCGACTTATGAAGCCGTAGGTACCTAACCTATTCGTATATAAGCATCGACGACGCCATCGATTACGTGCGTTAAAATCAGAACAGTGTGCTGCTGCTGCTGCTCCGTGCCGCTAACTCCGAAGACGCCGCTGTCTGCCGCGCCACCGCGCCGCCGCACCAGTCACTTGCAGACTTTTCAATCCTACCATATCGGTAAATTGCCTCTACTGGATGAATACAAATCGCACTCGCGCGTGTGAACGTCAAACTTATGCGCACGAAACGAAAATAAAAAAATAAAAACTGTCAGACTTTACCTATCATTAAGCATTAATTGTGAACCGTGGTGGCGCAAATTTTACGCAGATATTTTCGAGGAACATGTCTGCCGAGTCGAATGCGGATGACGACAACGCTGCGCAGCGCAACCGCGCCGATAATTTCGTATGGTGACGCGACTCGACCCGGCGCCGTCAATAACGATGGCGGATAATGTTTGGTGATGCAGTTAGTCAAGTCAGGCATACCACGATCACCAATAAAGTACAACAGCCATACGCAAAATTTACATCTCTGTTGAAGGAAATCAATCACGCTGTTTTAAAGACTTTTATCCACGTTCTTTTTTTGACATAATATGTTGTGTGAATTTGTTCTCCGAACAATTCGACTAACTTAAAAGGTTTAAGGTTACTGATATCTCAATTTGGAGATCGAACGATTATTCGTAGAAATTTGAGTTGTTGGGTCAAGTTAGTTAGTTAAAACCGTGTATGTCACTCAAGAACAATTTAAAATATTACTGCTGAAGCATGTAGTGTTGACGAAAACCCATTAAAACATTACCTAAACGACATTTCACTGTATTTTGCACAAAGATATAAGTCTAAAGGCTTTGAAAGATTAGTTAACATATACACTCAAGCCGGTCGATCATTATCAATAAAAACTTTCGCTGGCTGAGCCTATGTGAATAATCAGAATTGTCACCAGAGCTAGGAAAACCCAAAGATGTTTGTTTTAAAGCCTCCCATTATGGCTGAAACACAAACACGCTTCAGCTTCGGCTTCGCCTGACGTTTACGAGTTCAGCCATAGGAATTCAATGCATGCTATCACAACGAAGCTTTGACTTCACGTTTCGTTTGACAATCGTAAGGAACAGAACGTAATGTTACGTAATGTGACTCCAAACGGAAGCTCCTGTTCAAATTTGCTGAACATTTGCTTTGTCTGACAGCTCCACAGCTGTAAAAAAAAGTCAACAAACAAAATACATATGGTTTTGGAGGGATTCCCATTGGTTATTATAGAAATGTCATTCAAAGCAAACTCGAAGCAGGCCCATCGTAACGCAGACGAAGCCGAAGCTGAAGCGTGTTTGTGTTTCTCCCATTAATGTTTCGTTCTTTAATGTTTCACCCTTTGGTCTTGTTTTTGGGCTGGCGCACAATGGAAAGAATTTATGGGCAAAACAGCAAAATTAATATCTCTTGTATAAATGGTTCGAACTAAGTTTTTATGCATGTAATCAACTAGTGCATTGAATATCTACGTTATGAACTTAAAAACACGTACAAAAACCAGTGATAAGTGCCCTGCAGAGATTAATTCGACAAAAAAGAGTTGAGCAGCAAACTGTTTTTTTTTAGAATTCAAACTTTATTTTCATAATCTTGTTTATATTTTTTAAGTTATATTTTTAAATTTAGCTACCGATTTTGTTATTAAAAACAATTCAAATATGATGTGATTACTATGTATAAAATATCAATGATAATAAAGAAATAATTAATGAATTAATCGCTATCGCTCTCTGATGCCCACAAATTATCGTCCAAGTTATTGCTGAGTAGATATTGATCAATATCTACATCGATTCTAGGTATATGTGAGCTATTTGAACATAAATTTGAAATGAGTGGGTCTGAAGTAATTAATAAATGATTTATTAAATCAGTCATCGCACTTGTTCTAGAGCACTTTCGACTATGATCAAGCCCGGCCCTCCGGATTTCCTTGTGTCTAGCTTCTAATGATTCTTCCGAAAGAACACCAATAGGTAAATGGAAAAAGAAATAATACCCGTGTTTTGTTGGACAATTTATCCATAGTATAGTAGGATTTTACACGAATAACAAAAACAATATCCATAGTATGAATAACACCGATAAAAGTTAGAGTAGAAACTTACTATGGATGGGTTTTTGACATTTATACGAGTCTCGAATGATTCTTATGTGATTTCGTTCTCAAATGTTGGTACGATTGATATTGCATTTGTATCTCGATGGCTGTGTTCGTTGAGTAGTTGTGCATTTGGAATCATGTGTGTTTTCCATTGGGGATAAACTTAATCTATTACTGTTGATATTATTTAGTTTTGTTAGTGAAAATGGACTAACTGGGCTTATTTTGCAAGAGAAAACAATAGAAAAGATAATTAAGTTTTCCTATGTTTCCACCAAAGGTTTATCTCAGTTTAGATTAAATAAATCTTTTTGGTGTTTCCACCGCACAAGAGGATTTAAAAATGATTAGGTTTGACAGCCCTTTCTGAAATGCAAATGGTGTTTTCATGCTTCTTATGAAGTGCAAGTGAGATAGTTTGATTCGTGTTAAAGAATGAAAAACTGAATAGTTCAGCATCATATAAGAATATGCTGCCTACTCCACGTGCAATTTTTTTTTAATTTGATTAAAACAAAACTATATTTTTTGTACCAAACATGCAAATAAACAGACCATAACGCATTAAAACCAACTCCTCCACACAGGTTTTTCTTCACAAATTTTGACTCGACTCCGATCCCCGACCGGAATCGAGGCGAATCAAGATTATTCCAACTCAATTCAGGTATATGAAGAATTTAGGGGAGCTTCAAGTTCGCTTTAACACCACATGTTAATGTAGTAGTCTACGAACAAACCCCCTCCTTGAAGCAATTGTTAAATGAACTTTTTTTGTAGAACCTCAATTTCCAGATCTTTTCTTACCATTTCTTCTTGAAAATTGTCCATTTTATTAGTTTTAGTTAGTTTTTTGGCTTAGTTAATTTTAACATTTGATTTTCATAAACCTTTCTTCTATTTGTGTGTTTTTTTTATTAGTATTCTGACAGATCTTCTTTCAGTTGTACCAATTTTTAAATACAAAAATCTGGCTACTGCGGATCGTTTTGTTGGCAATTTCTCACTGTAGTATATATGGAATACCAAAAAAAAGCACTTAATGTCTTTAGCATGAACCAGAAGCTTATGGACGCTGCTAGGCATATAAAACCAGCTGTATTTTGAAAAGTACATGGTTTTCGTATCTTTCAAGAATTTAATGAATCTTTCCATTAATTAATTTCACGACCAGTTGCAATGGTCCTCAATATAATTCCGAAATTCCGTATGAGCTCCTTGTCTATCCCTGTTGTCTTGGAACTCAGTTCAGAATTTGCGAAAAAGCGTCGAGCCGTATTTCCATCGTTACTTGTTCCATATCCTGGTTTGGGAAAGTGGACAAGTAACCCCGTTTTTGACCAAAAGTTTTCTTGAATAACTTTTTTCTTTCCCCAAAGACCGAATTATTGTCTTTGTCGCGGACCAAATATTTGCGGAATTTTTTAGTTATTGTCCAGCACTCGGCGCCGGCCGTATAGTAGAATTGGTAAAATTAGAGTTTTATTCAACGTTCACTTTATCTTCGGTCTTATTGAACTAGCAGGGGCACGCTAGGGTAATTCTACTATCCATAATTGATATTTGTTCCGAGGTAGGTGAACTCCTTGACAACCTCGAAATTACTGCTACCAACAGTGACATTTTGAACAGAAGATGCTTTGTTTGTTTGTGGATAGCATATACTTTGCTTTGTCGTCACTCACCTCATCCCCAACGGATTTCGCCTGTTCATCTATTCACATAGCTGTGTATGCTTCTAGAACAGTGACCTATGATGTCCATTTCAATTGTAAAGTCCTGTTAAAGATAGTGCCTTCAAGGTTAAAACAACTCTCACACACTATTCGCTCCAAGACTAAGTTGAAGAAATCACATGATTTCGAATTTCCTTGAATGAAGCCTGGGCATTTCAAGAATTGCTGGGGTGAGCTGTTACCTATTTGCTCGTTGCACCGCGTATTTTGTAGCGTTGTCCTGAGTTCAGACAACGCCAATAGAAGCTCTTGGCGATTTATGATATCGTTATGCGTCTTTGAATTCTATGAAAAGATTGTGGTTTCTGACTTGAAATTAGTTGGCCTTTTTTCAGGATTTGTTTTAATGTGAATACTGGGTCTATCGTTAATATGCCTGGTCTGAAGCCGATCATAATGTTACAGAAATTTTAAAGACGCTGGATAGGATCTTCTAGGTGTTAGGTGTTTTCCCCTAAAACCATAACGACCGAATCCTAAAATGTCATAAAGCCCAAAATTGGTCACAAAGCCCGAAAACTGAAAAACAAATCATCAAAAAGCCCAAAGCCAATGTCGTAACGCCCAAATTGTTAGTTTTCATTTTGCCCAAAAGAATTTGTAATCTTGAATTAGGGTTTTACGACAATGGAGGTCGGGATTGGTGGCGTTTTTGAGTGATATGACATTTTTACTATGTTGGCGTTATAATACCGAACGCTTTTATTTGGAATTTAATAAAACCCAAAAAAGTTTTAGCGCCCAAAGGTTCGCTAATATTGCCCAAATCGTACAGCAAAATGTTAGTAAAATTGTTTTGGCTGCTATGACATTTTTAACTTGGGCGATATGGTTTTGGGCGAAAAGACATTAAGCCGATCTTCTAGGCAACATTAAGCAGGGATATGCCTATGTAGTTTTTGCTGGACATAAGACCACCTGATTTTTTTTAAGGGTTGCCAAATAAATATTTCCTTTCTACAACACAGCAAATTAAAACCTCAAGTTCTCGTAATTATTGTTTTAAAACAAATAAATTTATTTCCGTGTTGAACCATCACTCATCGAATTAGATAAAATTGTAATTATAGTTTTTAAAGTAACGTAAGCTGCTTTGGAGCACTTCTTGCCTTTTTCTGACCTTTGTAATAATAATTTTTGGGTAAACAGTTTATAACATTGTCTTAAAGTTGCGTTTTTCGTAAAAGTAAAGATATTTCCCCCGTCTCTCACTTTTTTTCTTTTAGCCTCTATTAGCCCTTACCAAGCCCGTCATTTTTATTTTAGAATTTCCATCTACGCGCTAATTGAGTTGGAAATTGGTTGGATTTTGTTATTTGTTCTTTGAGTATACGCACGACCACGAAGCTGAGGCACGTGACCACAGTATGCATCTTACCACAATCCCAAAGACAAATAACGCGGTGGTGGTGTGGTGGCAGCTGTGGGCGACAAGACGCGACGCGACGCAACGACCGCGACGATCAACTGCCTCACGCTCTCTCATCAACGAAATATCAACCTGTGATTAAGGCGACATGTAATATTCTTGGATGCATGGAGCGGTGCTCCTTTATTCAAAAAGAAGACCCACTAATGCCCTCATATGTAGGTAGATAATATTATAGTAAGCATAATATTATGCATATATAAGTCCAAGTCTTCACATAGAAGGCACGCAGAGGGAAATGGAATGGTTTGATCCTCTGTCCATCCGCATGGCGGGCGCGGCGGGAGGTTGTGTTATGTGTTTCTCTCCTTCTGATGAGCTGATGCGACTTTGTGCTGGCTTCCTGGTCATTCGGAACCAAGGGGCAGTTGGGCAAAGTGACACAAGACAACATTTTATTTTAATTTTATTACTTTTTAGCTCGTTCATTCATTCGGACTAAAATGTTGTGGTTGTTGTTGTTGTTGTCGTTGTCGGTTGTGATGAAGACGATGATGATGATAATGATGATGATGGTTGTAGGTTAGTGTTGATCAAAGCGCCATCATCGTGCCACATTTGCATCACTTATATAGGTTAGGTGAGCCTGAGCACACTATAAAGACACGTTTATAAGCGATCTGGAAAGAGGTCGTCTTCTTGTCTTGTACACGCGGCGGGCGGCGCAGCGGGAAACCATGAATACTTACGCGAAATAATATGCTTTAGCTTAATTTCTTCTATGCTGATAAACATCGAGGAGGCCTAAAGCGAATGTAGTATGAAAAACTTGGTATCTTAGTTTCCCTGGTTTCTCGCTTTTATTCTATGGCAAGTGCAGATATAGAAGAATTCTGAGTAAGTTTGACCCTTTCTTTAACACTGGAGAACTGACAAGTAATTATTATTTGAGAAATGTCAGATGTAAAATGACAAAGAATTTTATAAGAGAATGGTTTGGAAGACAAAGATTTCGAAATATTTGAAGACTCGGCTTTGTGCAAGAAAGTGTGATATTTTAAGTCCGGAGCAAATTCCTTAGAAAAACTGGAGATTTGACAAGGTAACAGTTCGTTTCTTGGTTGAAAACCTAAACATTATTATTACAAGTACTTATAAGACTTGTCATGAAAAAGTGCTTTCTCAAATTAGCCGTTCGGATTCGGCATTAAACTGTAGGTCCCCTCCATCCCTGACAACAGTACTCGCACACAGGAATGGTTGAGAGTTGTAAGTCACTAGGCCCTGGTTCTCTACGGACTGTTGCGCCACCTAATTTATTTTTTTTATTTACTTATAAGACTCCGGAGTACCCGTGGCATGATGGTTAGTGCGTTGGACTTGACAAATTCATGCTGCGTCTAATCTCGTTTCTGATATCCAATGGAATAAAACAAAACAACAATGCACAGGTGCTGTTCTGGTTGATTTGGAAAAGGCCTTTGACACCGTATGGTTAGAGGGTCTTTACCTAAAACTGAGCAGGATTGGCATAAGCAAGCCATTGTTGTATATACTTTATGATATGCTTAACGGTAGAAAGTTTGTTGTCAAAAGTGGTAATGTAACTTCTACCACAACATTCTTAATTAAAAATGGTCTTCAACAGGGAGCGGTGAATTCGCCGATTCTCTTCAGCATTTACACCAGCGACCTGATAGGTAGTCTTACAAAGGCAATTGCGTACGCCGACGATCTAATTGCGTACAGAACGGCCCGAAAGGTTGAGGTTATTAGAATTCTCTTGCAGCGTGATTTCGACAAGATTCAGCGATATCGAGACGACTGGAAACTGAAAATAAATGTCCAGAAGTCGGAAACAATTCTGTTCCGGACTCCGTTGGCTAGGGCCACGAGGGATACGTGCAAGAATTGGCGCAAGATGGTTATCGTTGATCTTCACGGGCAGCCATTAGCGAGCAAAAGTGTAGTAAAGTACCTCGGTATCTGGTTAGATCAGTATTTATATTTCGACAGACATATAAATGCTGCTCTGACCAGGGCCAGAGGAGCCTTCGCCCTGACGAAACGGCTGTTTTTTAGCAGTCGGCTTGACCCCAGAGTGAAGGTAATTTGCTACATGGCCCTCATACGGCCGATGATCGTTTATGGTTGTCCTGTGTGGTTCAACGTTGCCACTTCCCAAATGGAGAAGTTTCGGGTGTTCGAGCGGCAGTGTTTACGACGCTGTACCGGCTTATATCGAACAGCCGAATCTTCTTACGGGCATTACTATTCCAACGAGGTCCTATACAACGGGGCTCGAATCAACAGAATTGACAATTTCGTGATAAAACTCGTTCGAGGTCACATTACAAGAGCTATGTCTTCGACCAACAATTTAATTTTCGGGGCGTTCTATCCGAACGACGAGTATTTTGAGAGTGCACGCTTGAGCGGCTTCATTCCACCAGAGGCATTCCTCTTTTTAGACAGATGCGGTCTGATACAGGATAGATTGGCAGTTCCGTTAATCTACCACGTCAGACGACGAACCGTGGATAGGCGACTCCTGTACAATCGGGACGTCATGGCACACGACGGAGCAGAGCTCCTTCGGTTCAGTAGGGCTGTGTCCGAACGGGACCGAACTGATAGGGTGAAGCAGGAGAACCAGTTTTGGTGGCTTCAATCGGCACTTGATAGTGGGTAGTCGGGATGGGGTTTTAAGCCTTGGCCGGCTTACATACTTGTTTTATAGTTTTAGGGTTTAGTTTTAAGTAGAATAGGCATGGTGGCACAAAAAAAAATACAAAAAAGAAAAAAGAAAAACACAAAAAAACATGGAATATAAAAAAATAAAAAAAAAAAAAAGACAACAAAATATGAAAAACAAAAAACGTTAGATAATTAGATTTGCTGCTGTGTTTGTTCTAGTTTTAAGTAGTTTATAGGTAGAATAGGTAGTTTTAGTTAGCTTTAAGTTTCATATTAAGGACCTTATTTTAAGTAGTTTTTAAGTAAAAATAAAAAAGAATATTGACATTAGTTTCTTCTAAATTTTCTAATGAATACAAAAATAAATAAAATGAATTGAAGTTAAATAGATCTTAGGGCCGAAAGGCATTAGCATTAAGTATTATTGTTTAACTTAGTGTCCGTATGGGACCAGTAAGTTAGTTGTAAGCTATGGTTTATTAGGCTAGTTTTATGAATGTTTGTCTAGCTTGATAGGTTTAAGATTGAAATTAATAAAAATGAATTTAAAAAAAAAAAAAAAAAAAAGTGCGTTGGACTGTCGTGCCAAAGGTCTTGGGTTCGATCCCTGCCTAAGCCATCTAAAAAAGTTTTTTTTCACGGGTACTGCCTCTTGCGAGGAGTTGACAAATCCTCCAAGAGTAATTCTTGTCATGAAAAATGCTTTCTCAAATTAGCCGTTCGGATTCGGCTCAAAACTGTAGGTAACCTCCATCCCTGATAACAGTACTCGCACACAGGAATGGTTGAGAATTGTAAGTCACTAGGCCCTAGTTCTCAAAGGACTGTTGCGCCACCTAATTTATTATTTTTTACTTGTAAGACTCCATTTTTTTTGGAAGAAATGTTCATCAGGCTGATATTGGAATGTAAACTTTCTATTTGGTTTTGACTTCCGAGTGTCTGAGTTATCTGACATTTCTAATTAATAGGTCCGTTTATGTTTGTGCTTTGTTTATTTACACGAACTGTCACTGACATGTTCCGATGCCAGTTTTTTAAATAAAAGGCAGAAAGCAATAAACTAGTTAGCAAAACAAAAAGAAAGGTTTAATATTTTAGAGTGGCTCGTAAATTATTAAATATTTAGAAAATTGCAACTTAGTAAGCCCTTAAAAAATATGTTGTTTAAAATTTTGATCTATTCTTTTTAAGAGATATGAATTAAGGTGAAAAAAGCCAAGTGAAATAAGGCAAATATTTGAACAAATTGGCATTAAAATCACTTGAATTCGTCTTATTACACTTTACAAAAGTGATTTTATTGTAAGGGAGAAGTTTTGCAATTAACAATAGAAAACAATTGCCATTACCTTATCCATTCGCGGGTCTGGAGAGTCCGAAGGTCAAACATTTTGTTTTATTGTGTTGGAATACATGCCCCCAAAGTATGATGCAATTTAATTAATTCAGCTATATTCACTGTTTACTTTGTCTGTGGTAGTTGCTAAGGTTCGACGTGTTTTTATGACCCCGGCGATTTTTGCTGAAACTGCTGAATTTTGACCAAAAAAAACAATCGCTCAAGAGCTGTTAAATGGCGTCAACGACGATCTAAGTTTGTTTGAAAGGGTCATAACTGGTTATGAAACATGGGTGTACGGTTATGATGTCGAAACCAAAGCACAATCGTCCACCTGGAAGCAACCAACGTCAAGAGCGAAAAAAGCACGTCAAGTTCGATCAAAAGTGAAGGTTTTGCTTACTGTTTTCTTCGATTATAATGGCATAGTGTATCAAGAGTTCTTACCACAAGGTCGTATGGTTAATAAGGTGTATTACCTTGAAGTTATGCGACGTTTGCGTGAAGCAATCCGAAAAAAACGCTCAGATTTATGGAAAAACAATTAATGGCTTTTGCACCACGATAACGCACCTGCTCACTCGTCGTTGCTTGTTCGTAATTTTTTGGCCAAAAACAATACCGTAGTCATGCCCCAACCTCCATATTCACCAGATATGGCTCCGTGACTTTTTCCTGTTTCCAAAGTTGAAGAGACCAATGAAAGGATGGCGTTTTCCGCGATTAAAGAAATAAAGTCCGAATCGCTGAGAATGCTCAAGGACATATCAAAAAGTGAATATCAAGAGTGCTTCGAAGATTAGAAAAAACGCTGGCATAAGTTTATTATATTTCGGGGGACTACTTTGAAGGGGACCACATTGATGTAAACGAATAAATAAATTTTTAAATAAATTCCGGGTACTTTTTTAAAAAACACCTCGTAGAAGGCAATTGAGAAGTCAACTTCTCTCTCAAGCAAGTAAAGTCACTCTATAAAACAATCATCATCATCCTGCCGAGGCTAGGACCTTGTCAATGGAAGATGAACGTCTTAGGCCGCGGCCACGCAGTAAGCGGCTGAGCGGAAAAAAAATATAAAACATATGAAATCACATAGAAGCGGCCACGCAATGAGCGAGCGGCGAAACAAAACCTGTTTTAATTTTTAGTAATGTTCTGAGCGGCAAGAAGAAAAGATGGCGAAAGTAAACATTGAGTTGTTAATTTCGTGTGTGCAATCTCTGCAAAAACTACTAATCGCTCAAAAGCAGTCGCTCAGTGCCTGGCCATACGTCGCTTAGAGTTGCCTCTCAGCCGCTTAGCCGCTCAGCCGCTTACTGCGTGGCCGAGGCCTTAGAATGCTTCGAGAAAAATATCTCCGGGTGATGAGTAGAAGGAGGAGAAGGTACAACAACGAACAGTACGAAGTGTTCAGCGACACTGATCTCGTCAAAAGAATAAAATAAAAGTGCAACCACTTAAGTGCCTTGCACATGAGCAACGAACTGCGAATGGACGAACAAACGTGATTTTACACATTTCAAAAAGTCAATTCCACACAGAAACACATTTAAATTATAAGAAACCAATTGACACTAATATTAGAATAATAAAATTTGCATTTTGTTCTCTAAAACAAGAGAATTTTGTAAAAACAATTTGGTAGTAACGAATCGCAGTGTCGTTGCTGCGAACTGTCAAACTCTATTCGCGTTCCACATACGATCCACACTGCAACGAATAAATTGTTCGCGCTCAACTTAACCTCAAAATTATACCACTCTTGTTTTGTTTTTGTGTGAAAGATGATGGCTGAGAAAAATATGGAGAAAAGGGTTGACAATTCGTCGCTTCCTGCGAATAGAAATAAAAGCTCATGTGAAAGAAAAGTCAAAATATGCGAACATCCACAGTTCGCAGTTCGCAGTTCGTTGCTCATGTGCAAGATGCTTTAGATGGCTAAGTCATTTAGAGCAATGAATATTAACGCTAAAACCCGGAAGATCATCAAATCTAATCCCAAGGGACGGATCAGTAGAGGAAAACCGTCACAAAGTGCCGGTCGCAGATGGGAGAGGAAGTAAAACAACTTGGCGTTTGAAACTGGAGACAGCTAGCTAGGGACCGAGTTGCCTGAAGACGCGTGTTGGTTGAGGCATATGTAGGTCCATTAGTAAGAATGCCTAGTTTCAAAGATCGTCGAGTAATCGACAAACATAGGTTTCTGTCAAAACTAAGGGCTACAGAAGCAAATTACTCACTTTTCTTCTTGTTTTTTTTTTACGTTTACTGTCAACAAACAAAAGATGGCAGCTAAATGAATAGCAGGGTATTCATAATGAAACCTCTATTGGAAAATCCTTTATGACCAAATTAGGGCCCTCTAATTCAATGCACCTATCAAGATTAAACTCGATAGAAATAAATGCACCGCCCTGAAAATAGATTTCAGCAAATGATCAAGGCACAGTTTCCATTTTGTATTATAACTAAAGTTTCATATGAAAAATGTAATCCTTGAACTCTAAGCTATCAATTCATTTTGAATAAATCAAAAAGGTTTACTATGCATCTAACTATATAGAGATAGACCTAACTTTAATTAACTAACTTACATAACCGCTTTGTTATATAGAGTTCATCTTTTCTATATTCAATAAAAGTACATATTCATGGTCACATTCATAACATATTCATTTTGAGCTCATGGAATTCACAACTTTCATGTTATGTTGCAAGAATCCGCACCCATTGTTTTCTGCTTGAAACTTAGTACCACCCATATACATACATGTACATATGTATATGCTGTCTACACCCATGTGCTTCAGAAGCTGTGATGGCGCATGTTTTGTGGATGATTTTGCCAACCATCTCGGGTCATAAGCACGTGATGCATATTCAACAATGAGCTTCAACTTCATCTTGAAGCATACTAATTTCACTTTTTAAGCCCTTGGTGGTGGTTACAACAAAGTACGAGTAACATCCCACCAGAATAGCGCCGTCGTCGTCGTCACCATCATCGCCAACGTCAGTTTCAGCGTCACTTGCACCACCGACCGCACCGCCAACCTTCGCCGCGCCGCTGTTGAGTCTCTTGATGATGCCAAACTGCACCATCAGCATCCATCCATCCACATCATCACATAATATTCTCGGTGACCATGGAGGAGTTAGTTGGAGCTATAGAGCTAGCATCAAGCAAACATTCCAATCCATGTATAGATACATATTCAGAAAACGAGTTGAGTCGTGATGAGAACACCAGGAGATCGGCCCGGCCGCGGCGCGCTCTGGCATCTGGGATACAGAGGGTTCCCACATCCTTCAAAGGGCAATTGTTTTATTTTTGGTCTTCTTATTTTATACCTACTCTTACCTCGTAGCTCGTAGCTTTGGTGCGCTTTGTTTCGCTGGCTGGCTGTTGAAATTGATGGCGCATTGTTTGGCTCAAAAACAAACTTGAAACATGAACCAGATTGACGTGTCTCGATGAATTTTTATGTTTTTTTCTTTTTGTATTGCATGGTCCTCTCGATAACGATGAAGAAGACTACGACGACGACGAGGGCTTTACTGAAGACACAAAACTTAACTAACAACACCAATAAAAGGAATTCCAATGAAAATCCACATTAAAAGGAAAATAAACCGATTTTATACACTGATCCAAGGTTGTAATTTGGCGCTGTACGTGCTTTTGGAGCCAATAACATAATTGTTCGTGAGTCAATTCCCTTGGGACGGATTCGAATTCGGATTCGATTGGGATTCACATTCAGATTCAGATTCCGATTCGATTTTGGTATTGGAATTGCAATTTTACTTTGGTAGGCTTATTTTTAGTTTTAGGAAATGAAAAATTAGCTCGCCCTGAGAAATTATATGAATTTTAAGTATCAAAAGTTGTTTTGTTTTTTGTTCCCACATCAAACATGTTATGGACCTTTGCATGTTTTCCATTTTTATTATGCCAAAAATTCCTTCGTTAAACGTGACCTTTTCAGAATATCTCGTTATATAAACCCCATCTTGTATAAACCCCTTTATAAAAAAGAACAAAACATAAAACGTAAAACGTAAACGTATATTTCGCAATCAAATCAATTAGTTAAATCAATTTTTTTGTTGTTTCTCCTTGTCTCTTCCTCTTCCTTAGGACACCAGCATAAACTTTTGCCTTTACCGGCATGAACCACCTAATTAAGTCGCTTAAGGCCCAAACTAAACGGAGATGACGAACGAATACGAAACAAATGTTTTCAATTGTGAGGTTAATAAACATTCAACATTAAAAAAAACAACAACGAAACAACGAAACCGAAACCGAAGCATGATTTGCATGTCAGCAAATGATTATTATGAGAGTTGAGGGCTGCTACTTCTACTTGGCCAATACCTCCTATGTTCATCATCATCATATTGCATGAGTAAGCCTTAGAGATAAAAGCTACTTTTTGTTAGATACCTGGACGTATAGGCGACTTGTATGTTTAAGTAAGCAAATAAACAAGCATTAGAAATTTGTTTTTTTTTTAACTCATCTACCTCAAAGTTGTTGGGAACTCTTGATGAATCTTTTTTTCAACGAATACTAAACAGATATTTACCAAGGGTACTTTTTGTCAAGCTGCTGCAAAAAAGTTACTGTTTTATTTTCTGAAAAAATTAGTACGATATATTTTCGAATATTGTGCGAATATTTTGATACAAACGTTTTAGAAAAATGTTAAGGCCATGGCAGTGAGCAAATAAATTGAAATGAGGACTTAACATAAATAAATAAATTGGGTGGCTCAACAGTCCTTTGAGAACTAGGGCCAAGTGGCTTAGAACTCCCAACCATTCCTGTGTGCGAGTAATGTTGTCAGGGATGGAAGGGACCTACAGTTTTAAGCCGAATCCGAACGGCTAATTTGAGAAAGCACTTTACATGGCAAGAATTACTCTTAGAGAATTTGTCAATTCCTCGCGAGAAGCAGTACCCCTGAAAAAAAAAAACTCTGGCATAACAGCCCAACGCACTAACCATCATGCCACGGGTACTACGAGGATTTAACATACTTACCTACTTAAGGTGGCGCTACAGTCTGGGCGGACCTGGGCCTCTATCAACATTCGTCTCCAGACAGCTCGGTCTTATTTCTCTCAGTTTCATTCAAAAAGTTGGTTGAGTTCTTCTCTCCCCTGAGTCGCAGTCTTCCTTGACAGCGCAGCGCCGCCGTTCCTTCGGGATTGGATTCGATAACCTTCCGAGCTGCAGCTTTTATATTCATTCGCTTTACATGATCCAGCCATCTAAGTCGTCGAGCTTTTATTCTTTTTACTAGATCAGTGCCGCTTTACAGTCCGTAGAGTTCATCGTTCTATCTTCTCCTCCAATCTCCATCTTTGCAGATGGGGCCAAAAATTACCGGAATAATTTTTTTCTCGAATCATCTTAAACCTCAACGCAAGAAATAAGAACTGATGGGAATAAGTGTTCGAGAGAGGATTTTAATACTCAATTGTCTTCTTAGTCCAAAGAAGCAGCAGTTTGCAATAGTTACCCCTTGAACACAATGGGAATACGCTAGTCGCGGTAAAAATCGCTGTAGCACAAGCTATCACTAAAGTCGCTCACTATGTAGCAAAGGTCGCCCACAATGGTGTAGCGCAGGAAGAACGTCAGCTGTCATTTTTTTTTTGACATTTATACATTTGTGTTTAGTTTTGTAAGACTATTGATATTTTTGGGCAACTTAATTTTCAATTTTTAAATTTTAAATTAAAAAATGGACCAACGCGATGAAATTGCATTTATTGCAATGATAATGCAAATGTGCGCTACTGCGAAATGAAGCTTTTAAAGCTTTAAAATGTAGCGCGCTCTAATAGCGGAAAGTAGAAAATTATTCAACAATGGCGACAGCGATCGCTGCAGCAACAGCTTCCCATTGTGGCGTTGTGTACTATTTTCGTATGTTTCAACTTTGACAGCGCGACAAGCGGCCGCTACAGCGACTCCATTCTGCTGGTGCTGGGGCAGTAAGTCTTCGTTTGATTTTAGCGATGCATAAGTAGACAAAGTCCTAACTACTTCAAGGTTATAACTGTTTTTGTTTTTTTTTTTTTATTTTATCAAAATCTTAAAACTATCTTAAAGCTAGACAAAACTTCTTAAAAAACTAGCGTACATTTCAAACACTTAAAAAAATATCTTGCTGGCCCTATGCAGGTGTTTTAAGTTAATCCATTATCTTATAATTACTGCCTTTCGGCCTAAGAACAATTTAAATACTTAATAACAATAACTTAATCTAAAACCAAGAAAATTAAAAAAAAACTTGTGATCTTTATCATTATTTCTTATTTTATATAAAACTTAAAACTAAATAAAAAAAAACATAAAACCCATTATAACACTTAAGCTACTTAAAACTAACCAAAACCAATAACACTACTTAAAATTACTTAAAACTATTTAAAAACTAGAACAGCCACAGTAAGCTTTTTAATTTTGTTTTGTGTTTTTGTGTGTTTTTTTTTTGTTGTTTTTTTTTTTTTTTCTCTGTTTTTTTTTTTTTTTTTTTGGTGCCACCCTGACTGTCCCTAACCTAATCTTTAAACCTATGTATGCCGGCCAAAACCAAACGCCCTAGAGAACTTTAAATGACATTCTCAATTTGAAGCCACTAAAACTGGTTCTCCTGCCTCACCCTTTCTCTTCGGTCCCTATCGGAAACAGTCCTACTGAACCGAAGGCGCTAGGCTCCATCCAGTGCGAGGACATCTCGACTGTAAAGTAGTCGCCTATCTACAGTTTTACGGCTGACGTGGTAGATTAGCGGAACCGCCTCCCTATCCTGTATCAGCCCTCGATTGTCTAAATAGAGGAAAGCTTCGGGCGGAATGTTTCCACATAAACGTGCACTTTCGTAGTTCTCATTTTTGGGGTAGCAAGCCCAAAAATTAAGCTGTTAGTCGATGAAATCGCTCTCGCAATGTGACCCCTACCAAGCTTCAGCAAGAAATTATCTATTCTGTTTATGTTGGCTATGTTGTATAGAATAGTAATGTTTGTACTTCGAATTTGGTGTTCTGTGTAGCCCAAGGCAACGATGTCGCAGCCATTGACTCTCAAACACCCGCATCTTTTCCATTTCAGATAGGGCAACGTTGAACCATACCGGGCACCCATAAGCAATCATCGGCTTGATAAGGGCAATGTAGCAAATCACCTTCACCTTCCCTGCTGCCAAGACAGCTGATAAAAAACAACCGTTTTGTCAGGCAAAGGCTCCCCTAGCTCTGGCCAGAACAGCACTCATATTTGTCTGTCGAAATACAAGTACTGATGTAACCAGATGCCAAGGTACTTTACTACACTTTTATTAGCCAGTGGCTGTCGATTTGATCCAACGATGACTAGATCTTTCCAGTTCTTTCTCGTATCCCTTGAGGATCCATACAGCGGAGTCCTGAACAGAATAGTTTCGCATTTCTGAATGATTTTCAACTTCCAGTCATCGCAATATTGCTGAATCTTGTCGAAGTCACCCTGCAAAAGTGTCTTGATAACCTCAATTTGTGGGGCCCGGCCGTTCTGTACGCAATTAGGTCTTCGGCGTAAGCTTTTGCCTGAGTCAGACTTGCTATCAGATCACTGGTGTAAATGCTGAACAAGATCGGCGAGTTAACCGCTCCCTGTTGAAGACCATTTTTAATATCAAAGATTTTGGTAGATGTTACATTGCCAATTTTGACAATAAACCATGTCATAAAGCATATACAACAGTGGTTTACTTATGCCAAGTCTGTTTAACTTGAGATACAGATCCTTTAACCATACGGTGTCAAAGGCCTTCTCCAAGTCAACCAGACAAGTACCCTTACATTGGCTTTTAGATTTGTTCCGCTGGATATCAGAAACAAGCTTTAACGCAGCATGAATAGTGTTATTGTGCGCCTTAAAGCCGAACTGATTATCCGGAATTTTTGTAACGTCCTCAGCCCACTTGGACAGAGCTCTATTTATAACCTTCTCGAATACCTTACTGATACTCGGCAGAAGACTTATCGACCGGAGATTCGACGGATTGGAGTTGTCCTTTCCCAAGGTTATAGCTGTCCATGGTGACGTTTTGTCTAAGACGTCGTTGTTCAATTTCCTTTTTTGATAACAGCATACACCTGCTCTTGTCTCATTGACCACTTAACATATCTTCCCCGCTTCTGTCGCAATTCTCAAAAACGCACCCAATGACATCAAATTTTGACATTCTGATTATATCATTGTCAATAGCGTATCGGAATAATTGAACGGACCTTTGCAAGATTATGCCTCCAGTGTTGACGATTGAGTTTTGCACAATTCTTTCAAGAATGATGAACTTAGTTAAGGTTCAAAAGAGACATAGCTATCTTCACTTTGACGAGGTCAGGTAGCGGAATTGTTGTTCTGCATCGTTTCGTCATCGCTGTTATACAGTTTATAGAACTGACTTTTCGATATTCTCAGCATAGACTGCGGTTCTACTACCATGTTCCCCGGATCGTCTATACAGGCTTCGGTTCGCGGGTGGAACCCATTGGATGTTTTTTGTACCTTTTGATAAAAGTTACGAAAATCATTCTGATAAAATTAGGTCCTAGGTCGCAAGTTATTCAAGGATGAGTGTCTCTTAAATTTTTCGAAAAATATCTCCTTTTATTTTCAGTAATACTATGTTATTACATATTACAAACTTTCACAGTCTAGATGTGTTCAGAGGCACTGTTAAATAAAAAGAAGTCAGTAGTTTTGTAGTTAGCAAACAAATAAAATTTGGAATAGCTGTTAAATTGATAAATATTTAGAAAAAAGCTTACACTTTTAGAACTTTTGGTCATTAGAACCATAGCAAGTAGGTGGAGGTTTATTTTTGAACAGTCCGCTATAAGGACAGCTGTCATTTTTAAAGCGTTCACCTTTGACATTTGACAAGTAAAAACAACTTCATTACTAAAAATGGAATGATTCACTACAAAAATGCTTCTAATTTTTGTGCTCACAGCTCGCAAAACTAAAACTAACTTGGGTCGCCGTGAAGCACCATTTCGGACACCAAAAATGAAACTGGTGGGAGCATAAGAGCTGTTCGGACAAGTGGGTGAGCTAAAGAATCAAAACCATATGTGTTGATTTTAGCAGAATTGTTGCATTTGGGGCGTAAAAAAATCAAAGAATTATTGTTTTAAACTTCTCTATCCTCAACTTGTCACTGTTTGGTGCGTTTGAGCTACCGAGCTATGATTAATTGTATCATATGGCCGTAATTCGAAGATATTAATATGATTGAGCGTAGTTTATTTTTAAATGACTGTGGCGCATCTTGCCACACAAACAAAGAAACAATCGAAATTTTGGATAATAAGTGTCTGAGATCTTCTAATTTAACACTCTTAGACTTTTTGAATGGATGAAGTGCTATACCAACTCTCCACAATCGGTAAATTTCTCTTGAAAAAGACATATTCTTCTGAATATACAAATAAAAAGAAAGTGACAGTAGTAGCAAGTTAAATTTTTGTAACTGAAATAATTGGACATTTTAGTACCCTTGGCATGATGGTTAGTGCGTTGGACTGTCATGCCAGAGGTCTTGTGTTCAATCCCTGCCTGTGCCATCTAAAAGTTTTTCACGGGTACTGCCTGTTGCGAGGAATTGACAAATCCTCCAAGAGTAATTCTCGTCATGAAAAGTGCTTTCTCAAATTGGCCGTTCGGATTCGGCTTAAAAACTGTAGGTCCCCTCCATTCCTGACAACAGTACTCGCACACAGGAATGGTTGAGAGTTGTAAGTCATTAGGCCCTAGTTCTCAACGGACTGTTGCGCCACCTAGTTTAATTTTTACATTGGACATTTTTATTTGTTGAATAACGTTTCAGGCTTGTTTGCACCCAAAATTTAAAAATGTTTGTTTTAATGAATATAGTGGCGCAAACATTTTAAGAGACATTTTATGAAAGCTTAAAATGTTACTAGCTTTTCAAAATTGTAAACGTTTTATGAAGTAGTTTGGGCTTCTGTAGATAGCAGAAAGCCTATAAGAAATTGTAACTTCTAAACAGTTCGTTGCAGAAGGTCTTACTTTACACCTTTTTATTATTTCTTGAAGCTGAAGCGAAGTTGTTCGGGCCAGCTAGTTAAGGACTAAAAAACAAAGCGTACTAAAAAGTGAACTGCCTATTATATTTACTCACTCACTGACAAAATTATTGTAGCTACGAAAAGTCCAAAACAATTAATCATTTCATTTAATAACCGATAAGTTGTGATTTCTTTCCCAACACCTAAATTTGTACCATCAAAAGATAGCGCCTCGACCGCATTCCACAAGCATCAAAATATATCAATGGATTCACTGATTTGGTGAGAATAAGAACCCTTATTTGCTTTGCGTTTACATTTGCAGGTAAATAAAATGTGTTGTAGATTCAATGAAGGTGTTTTTCAAAGGATATTCTTTTTTTTTTTTAGACTAGTTTTATTAATAAAATATAAAAACTATTTGATCTGAGAAGCAATTTCTATCTTTTTCTATGTTTGTGCCTTCATATCCAATGCATGCCTTGAATGGATAGTCGCATATAAAAGCAATACAAATTCTTTTGTTTCTGTTCTGTGGAACATGATGTCTGATGGTGATGGGAACTTGGACAATTCTGAACAACAGGTACTTATATCCGTATCCCTGGGTATAGATACTCGTATACCTACCTACACCTAGTCCTAATGGTTCGTAGTCCGATTGCGGGAAATCCATATATGCTATCGTGGGAAACCTATAGAGTAGAGCAGACTTTAGCTGGTGCTGATGCTGATGCTGATGCTGTTGTTTCTGATGATGATGCTGATGCAGGCTGGAAGTTGCATTGATCTCCTCACATCATATAAAAATACTAATGAACGACAGTTAAGGATTTATGATGGTGCGTTGAATTGCTTCTTAATCCTGTTGCAGCATCTGCAGGGCAAGACCGAGCGAGTGATAGCTGAGCTGATAGGAGGTTGGTGTGGTAAGTGGTGTAGTGGTGCAGTGTATAGGGAAGGGACATGTACATGATTTAATTTTTCCAGTGCAGATTTCCACATAAATGAGACAATGTTTGCATCCATCGCATTTCGCATCAGCATCAGCATCACATCGTATATAGGTGTTCTCTGTGCTGGTCCAATGAAGCAGCAACATTGCTCCGCACTCTGTCACATTTACCTGGGTCGTAATAATTATCTCCTCTTGGTTCGATTAAATTGAATCTTGTTTTCAGTTTACATCTTTTATATTTAACGACGCGGAGAGGCTGAGGTTCAGGCTGTGGATGATGCTGAGGCAGAGGCTGAAGCAGACAGAAGATGGAAGGGTATTCGATGATGGTGGTGCGGAGGCAGTTGAATAAAATGGAAACATAAAAAAGACATAGTATACTGCGCGAAACATGTATCTCGATTTCTGAATGAAGAAACTAGGCCGCATGCCTTTCAGAGATATTTCAACTGTTGCAGTATAGATGTTGCATATATCTATATTTATGTTGATATATAGTCATTTTGCTATCAAGTATCGGAGAGCATCTAAAGCTGGTTTGTTTTTTTAGCCATGGAACGGATTTTGCGTTGGTTCATATTCGGTGTACACACCAACTATCGACGACAGCCACAGCGACACAACGACGAACGTTGCAATGCGATGTGCCTTGTTAGGTTTTCGTCTTCGGTATCGGTATATGAAAACGTAGGCCTGTAGAGTGTAGATTGCGTATTGCGTATCATCCTCGTCGTCTTCGTTTCGTCGTCGTCGTCGTCGACTTCGACTTACCCGTCTTTCGTCGTAGTTAAAATCATCTTCCACTCCAATTCGCAACGATATCTCATTGCGCACATGAACTTGAAATGAGCTCTTTCATTTGAAAGATTATTATGGAAAGTTTCTGTTGTCGTTGTTGTTGTCGTTCTTGAAGTCGAACTCGAACTCGTAGTCGAATCGGCAAAGTATCGTGATTGTAGTTGTGGTCAAGTCTCAAAGTTGCTGAGTTGCTTTGTGTATGGCAAGGGTACAATCTCTAGCCTTATAGGTACTTAAAATTATGTGTACAGATATACGTAGGAGCCGCTTTAAGACGATGAGTGTCTATATGTACTTGTACCTATATATGCTACGCACCTTCAATGGGAATGTCTTTTTGCTTACAACTGAAGTGTTTTAATCGGGCGTTATTTTCCCGTTTCAAATATTTTCTTTTCTGTAGTATGGAAAGGTTTTCAATTACGATTGCCTTGACGAACGTCGCGTAGACAAAAATGGAAAGGTAAACGGAATGAAATTTTGAAACATATCTAAGTATTTAGAAATATGGTTTTTACAAAACTTGACAGTTGTCAGTTATTTTCCACCATTTGTCATGACAACATTTTGGAACTTTAATGTAAAAAATTTAATTCTATTTTCGGAGTTATTTTCTTGAGAATAAACCTACCTTCTATTTCTCTTTGTACTTGAATCCAAAAAAAGAGGCTATATGATAATGACTTTCCATTGGTTTCCATCAAAACTTTAACCTGATATTTCTTCGTATTAAGCCAAATTGATTATTTACCACAGAGTGTGGCAAGGCATTTCATATTCGCGTAGTACGGCTAAAGAACGAATCTCTTTACTTGAACGTACGACTAAAGTTTGACTCAAGGGTTTACTGATGAACATTCCTGGAGGCTAGAGTAATATGGTTGAATTGCTTAAAAGAAGGAATACAGCTGGCTATTACTCTAGAGCAAAATCCATAGCAAGTGCCACTAATTTATTAGTGGTAGATGTCCCCGTCGACAGGGGGGAAGGGGGGGGGAAACCCCCGGGCCCGGGATTTTCTAGGGGCCCGTAAAATTGATAGCAATGAGAACATACTCTATATTTATCATCAACATACCCATTTCCACTTATTTTTAGAGGCCCGAAAATTTAAAATCATTCATGCTTTCGCAATCGGGCCCCTGTTTGCATGTTATCTACCAATCTTTCAGTCACAAGCTTGCCGATCTGGGCCCCTGATTATTATTGGCGTACATTTTTGTTAATATTTAATGGAAAATTGGGCAACTCTGAACTATTGAAAGAAAGTTATAATAAATTGTTTCGCTTTTCTTATTTAATTTAACGTAAATTTCAAATTTATTTTATTTTGAAAATTTTTAAAGTCAAAATAAGGGGCCCGGCAAATTAAAACAAAACACAAATATTCATTTTGGTTTCTGTTTTTATAAAGTTTCTTTTCTTCTATTTTTGTTTCTGCTGTAAACGAAATTTTTAATTCTGTTTCGGGGGACCGGAAAATCCCACCAGGGGACTAGGAATACGAGGCGATAGAAATCTTATTGGAGAGCCAATTAATGGACATGTTTTCGGCATTTTGGAATTAATTAGTCATTATGACCCCATACGTCAGGAGCACTTCGAAAAAGTAAGAATTTCACAACAAGAGCACAAACGTTTCCAAGTCCACTACCTTTCCGTTGAGATCCAAAATGAGTTCAATAAAATTTGTGCCCAACATGTGAATTCAGCTATTTTGAAGGTGATTGTCGATGCAACACCCGATTCAAGTCATGTGGAACAAAACACATTTATTTTGCGATATCTGCGATTGGAATAGAATGTGTTCACCATCTAAGAACGGTTTTTGGAATTTGTCGATTGCAACAAAAAAAACTGGCACCGCAATAGCTGATTTGATCTGCGAAACATTGGCAAAGAACGAAATCCTTTTAGAAGACTGTTTTGCACAAGGCTATGAAAATGGAAGCAATATGAAAGAACAGAATAATGTTGCACAAAGGCATATAATGGGTGATTTTTTTGAGGTTAGGATTTTCATGCATTAGTATTTGACAGATCACGCGGGATTTCAGACATGGTGTCAAAGAGAAAGATGCTCAGTATGCTTTGACATTTCATCATGAATAGACTTACTAACGAGCAACGCTTGCAAATCATTGAATTTTATTACCAAAATCAGTGTTCGGTTCGAAATGTGAAATCCGCTTTTTTATCGACAAATTTTGTTCAGCGATGAGGCTCATTTCTGGTTGAATGGCTACGTAAATAAGCAAAATTACCGCATTTGGAGTGAAGAGCAACCAGAAGCCGTTCAAGAACTGCCCATGCATCCCTGTTTGGTGTGGTTTGTACGCTGGTGGAATCATTGGACCGTATTTTTTCAAAGATGCTGTTGGACGCAACGTTACGGTGAATGGCGATCGCTATCGTTCAATGCTAACAAACTTTTTGTTGCCAAAAATGGAAGAACTGAACTTGGTTGACATGTGGTTTCAACAAGATGGCGCTACATGCCACACAGCTCGCGATTCTATGGCCATTTTGAGGGAAAACTTCGGAGAACAATTCATCTCAAGGAATGGACCGGTAAGTTGGCCACCAAGATCATGCGATTTGACGCCTTTAGACTATTTTTTGTGGGGCTACGTCAAGTCTAAAGTCTACACAAATAAGCCAGCAACTATTCCAGCTTTGGAAGACAACATTTCCGAAGAAATTCGGGCTATTCCGGCCGAAATGCTCGAAAAAGTTACCCAAAATTGGACTTTCCGAATGGACCACCTAAGACGCAGCCGCGGTCAACATTTAAATGAAATTATCTTCAAAAAGTAAATGTCATGGACCAATCTAACGTTTCAAATAAAGAATCGATGAGATTTTGCAAATTTTATGCGTTTTTTTTTTTTTTAAAGTTCTCAAGCTCTTAAAAAATCACCCGATATTAAACAAAGGTCAGAATGCCGTGTATTCACCATGTGCAGCTCACAGCCTTAACTTGTGTGGAGTCGATTCAGCGAAATGTTGTACTGCCGCAATAACATTTTTTGGAGTTGTTCAAAAGTGTTTCAAATTGTTTAGCAGCAGTGCCCAACGTTGGGAAATTCTTAAGAAAAATGTGCCCGGATCCCTTCACAAGCAAACAAACAAGATGGTCAGCTAGAATTGAGGCAGTGAAACCATCTGAAAAACCTTAGAACATCATTAGAAGCCTTAAGTGATATTAATTTAACTGAAACAGAAACTCGAAGAGATGTAAATGGCGTTTTAAAATATATGCACAAATTTGAATGCGTCCTGATGTCTTCGATTTGGTGTAAGGTTCTTAGCGCTATAAATGAAAGAATTATCATTCTTCAACCCAGAAACATGACTATTGACGTTGAAATTCGAAATCTTGACAACTTGATCTCCGATTTGAACTTCATAGTTCATTCGAAACGGATGGGATCAAATTTTTCTGAATGAAAAGCAATTGCTACTGGATTGGGGGATTTTCCAGAATCGTTCCCATCGAACCGGCAAAAGGCAATTAAACATTTTGGAGAAAATCGAGGAGCTGGAGAACAAACTGAAACAGACGAAGAAACAAATTTCAAGAAAAACACCTTTTACGTCATAGTTAATTCAATTATATCTGAAATTTCTCGTCGGTTCGATACGATGAAGAATTTGAATGCTACATTTTAATTTTTATGGCAGTTTTCAACAATGGACGAAACTGAGATTAAAAACTCCGCTACAAGGTTCATCCAAAAGTATAACTCGCATGTGTCTCAAGAGTTGAAAGAAGAAATAATTCATCTGAAAAAAAAAACAATTTTGAAGCAGAACTTCCGCCATTGTGTTTGCTCAATGGTCAATGCTATTTATTCCCAGAACTTGGAGACGATTTTCCCCAAAATTTGTGTTGCTCTCCGTACCTGTAACCGTAGCTAGTACCGAACGTTCATTTAGCATCCTTGCCAGAAAAAGAATTTTCATCATTCGTGGCTCATCACAAGATCGTGTTTCTGGACTTGCTACACCATGTATCGAAGCACCTTTGGCAATGAAATTGAATTTCGATGTAATTAGAAGTTGTTTTGCTGCTCAGAAAGCTATTAAAGTTCGTTTGCAAAAAGAAATATTTCATTGAATGCACACTAATTCTAATGAAAACATTGTGATATATTTTAATATAAAAACAATAAAGAGTATTTAATGTAAACCTTTTAAATACATACAAAAAGACAAATTTCAAATACTTTTACTTCGGTCTATTTTATTTTCATAGTAGGTAGGTAATAGATCTTCATGCTAATTTTTTTTTAAATAGTTAATCGACCAACCAACATGTCGTTGGCAATATCGAATTGAATGTATGATTCTGTTCCGTCCATCCATCCATCCATCTTTTATTTTAACTAAACTGGACTATACCCGTGGGATTCATTTGATGATTAACACTTTTTCTCGGTTCACTTTGCAAACAAAAAATTATTATTTCCGTTAATTCCAACCAATTTCATGCTATTCGTAATTGAAATTAGAACGTACCATATTAGTAGGCATGAACTTTGAAAAAACTGGCAAATATGGGGGGACCGAGATTTTTCCGTCCCGGGCCCGGAATTCCTCTCGACGGCCCTGGCACAGTAGGTAACATTGAGATTTCAACGCATTAAATTCTACTCGATTTTTGATTCCCTATTTAACAATACTGTCTAGGTCAGAACTTAACGAGCCGTTGAGGATCTGCATTGGAAAAGCAGAGTTATGAATCTAAAAACTAATATTAAGCTGAAGGTTCTTTTGTCAGTGAAACAGAGAAATGGATTAGAAGCTTCAGACAGATAATTAATAAATATGAGAAAGAGTGTCGGAGACAGAACAGAACCCTGAGGCACACCAGCATATATATTTTTTGTTTCTAGGACTTGAATCCATCTAATACTATTCGTAGTGAACGATTTGAAAGGTTATTTATAATATAATCCAACGAAGGAGGGCTTCATCAAAACAGAAGACACACATTTTCTATAAGAGAACCTGATGTCAAACTCTATCATATGCTTTTGAAATATCATTTATGTAACAATCTTACTTTCTTCAAAGGGATTTAAATATTTGTTCCACTGTTCGGTGAGATAAACCAGTGGATCGAAATATTACTTGAGCCGCCGATAATTAAACAGCGTTTTCACCTTTTTTGGTATCGGTTGGACAAATGCCGTTTTCCATCTACTCAGAACGAGACCTAAAGTTTACGAACATTTGTGTGTTAAGATCTTTTAGGTTTTTAGGACTGTACTTGAAAGAGGATTGGTCCTATAAAATCATTTTCGCTCTCAAGTACAGGCGGGGTAATTACACTCTCTGACAGCGTTGAGTTTTTGGGGAACTGCCTAGAAAAGAGATTAGCTTGCAACGACTGTTGGAACCGAGAAAGAAGAAGAATTCTTCATGTTTTTTCCGAATGACCAAACATATTTTTACTGTCTTTGGGCTATAATTTTTGATCATCCATAAATTTCGTCAATCGAAATGGGCATCGCAGGCCTTTCTGGCTTATTTAAACTTTTCCCAGTTATCCCCAGAATTTTCCAAAATTTTAATTTTCTTTTAAATTATACCTATTAAAAAAAAACACCCACCTATTTTAATGATAATCCTTTCTGCACAGCTTGTTTTTATTATCTGTTAAACAAGTCTAGTTTCTGCTTCTTCTTGAGATATGGAGATCGGAAAAAGTTATCCTGAACGTCTCTTAAACATTAAAAATTTAAATTCGGAAAATCAGAAAACTCCTCAATCCTAAATCCTAATTGTGTAACTTGCATAATTTAAAACATTTTTTAAATATCTAAATGTACTCGATTCGATTCTTGGTTTTAATTTCAGTAGAAGAATTTACTACAAATTCCAAGAGATATTTAATGAAAAGTGTCTTCACAACGCATCGCATTTTTTAAAGCTTCAATTTGCGCAAGGCTTTTATAATGCTTATTTCAAGTTAATCTTTACATATGTTTACAAAAAATTAATTCCTAACCACTTTGATGATTTTTCGAATTTGCTTTGATTTTAATATAGTTGTTTTAAAATAAAATGATTCAGATCAGGAATTTATCATATTAAAAATTAAATTTTATCGAAATATTGAAATAAAACAAGAATTTAGTATGTACTTACAATATCTTCCAAATTGTTCGGTTCCTTCATACCATGACGTGGGTTTCTGCAAAGACAGAAAAAAAGAAACATGTTACAGTTGATGAAAATTTAAATATTTATTTCAAAAGTGAATTTGCCAAAACATATAGACTAATTTTAAAAAGAGGCTGGGATGCGACCCACACTGATAACTTCCCATCCTGTCTGTCTATTTGTCTTGCTTAAAAGGTTTGTAGGTTTTCGTGTTGTCTGTTGAATTATTCTTAAAAATTTCAAAATTACCAACAATATTTTGCATATATATGTAATGAAATAGTTTGATTTCGAAATCTTTTTTAGATTTCGAGATTTTTTGTCAAAAACCAATTTTTATCAATTTTAGTAGCATTTCTCAAAAGTTCTCATTTCTTATTTAAACAAATACAAATTGGTTGAATGAAACTAATTTGAAGTAAATATCTTCTATTGTTCACGAGCTATTGAGAACCGAACATCAATTTTTAACAATTTTGCGTACTATTTTATGTAGATTTTAATTTTTTATGAAAAAAAACTGACTGTTGGATTTTTATAAAAAAATTACAGAAACAATATTTTCTGTGAGATAAAATTAGTTGAAGCCAATATTTTTAATTTTTGAAAGTCGAAAATCAATTTTTACGAACTTTTAGCAATGCTTTTTTAGGTTTTTATTTTTTGTTAAAAAACTGTCAATTTGATTTTTCTCAAAATTTTATCGAATGTTCAGAACAATACTTCTTATAAGATAAAATTAGTTTGAAGCTAACATTTTTAAAAGATATTTAAGCTGAAAATCAATTTTTACCAACTTTTAGTAATGTTTTTTTTTAGGTTTTTAAATTTTTGTAAAAAAAATGTCAATTTGATTTTTCTCAAAATGATATTTATAATTTTTTTTTTTTAGGTTTTTATTTTTTATAAAAAAACGGTCAATTCGATTTTCTCAAAATTTTACCAGATGTCAAAAACGTTATTCTTCGTTGCACAAAATTCTTTTGAAGATAAAAGCATTTTTTATTCATAAAATTTTCGAGGTGACAAATATTTTTTTTTCATTTTTTTTTATTTATAAAAAAAACCGTTCATTTCGATTTAAATGCATTATGTGCATTTTTGTCGACACGCTTAATAAAGGGAATGTTCATTTAACTATCTAGCCTTGTCTAAGAGCTTCCACGAAGAATTTCGGTACCTATAGTGTAAAAATTGCTATTGAGCTTGTTGAGTTAAATTAAAAAAAATATACCTTTCATTGGATGCCTAATTTATCTATCAAAAAGTATCTTGCAATACATAAACTCTTATTTACAACCGCTAAGTTCAATCTCAAATATCTCAGGTTGCACCTGAACGATTTTGAAAATATTGTACCAATATAATAAGCTAAACGTCATCTTTCATTTGATACCAATTTTTCTCATCTACACTCTTGACCAGAAATGAATAATTCTATTTATATTTACTAACCTCAAATGAATAAATTATTTCTATTTCAACCATTCATACAAGTTTTACAAATATTTTCTGTTTTTAAATGAGAGATAAGTTCAAGAACTTGCGAATGCACTGAAAATAGAAAGGAAATAACTTCTTCGTGATACATCGTCATAAAGACGTTGATATTTTTATACTCAAACGATTCCCTCTTTTCTTGAGCTTCCTCATAAATAGAGCATAACTTCCTGTGTTACGTTTCCAGGTTGCATTAAATTGAACAAGCAGCAGGAGGACTTCGGTTTTCAGAATTGTGTTTTCTTGGTTAATATAGAATAGCTATTCGATGAGGTTATTCTGCACAGCAAAGCTGATGTGTATTGTGTATTCAGAAAAGAGCTTCTTTTCTGCACGAAAACGAAGAAGAGGGGGGGAGGAATAGGTTTTCAAAGATGATAAATTGCGATAAATTAAGCAACTTTATACCTATATACCAAAAATGCGGTGTAAGTAGCAATTTTCTTTAATGATGTAAATGTTGTCCCTATAACAAACGGAAGCTGACATTGAGCGGATACAATAATGGAATAAACGTATTAAAGATGTTTTGATTTGATTTTATTTTATTCGACAAAACTAAGAAAGAGTAAAAAAAAATTGTCAGCTTTAACATAATCTGACATTATATACAAATATTGTTTCAAATGCTTGACACTCGTGTGAATTGTGTAACAACATTGCGGGAAGAAGAATTTTCATAAATCATTGGGCGTATTCACTAATGTAGTCAAATACGTAGTGAAGTCCAAGTCATTCTGATTGGCTTCTTCCAACTACAAAATGAGTTAAAATTTTCTCTCCGACGTAGTGTAAAAATGTCGGGTACAAAGTTAGTGGAGAATGATTTTGACGTTTCACAATGACCTGCTCAGTAAAGACACAAGAATTCAAAATAAAATAAACCGTTCAGTATTTAAATACAAATATAAATCACTCAAATTGTGTCTTAAATTTGATTTTATTGAATTTAAAAACACAAAAGATTATTTAAAGTTGTCAAATCAAAAATGTAATGTCAGTTATATGACAGTTTCAGATTGACTAGCTTTGTAGTGCTAGGTAGTCACCAGATTTATGAATGCGCCCATTGTTAAAGAATCTGACAATTGCTGATAGGAAGACGTACGAAATCTCCAAAAAAAAAAATGACCATTAGAAAAAACCACACAAAAATATTCAAATTAAACATTATCTCCAAAGAGGAAATCTACATGGAATAAATCTCCAAGGAATCAATTTTTAGTGTCAAAAATTCCCAAAAAAACTGGCACTAATTCTCCGTTGGCACTTACATGACAATCTTAAACGGTGAATGCAATTGACTTTTTTTTTCTTCTCGTTCAACAGCATTTTGCCCATATGATTGTAATAGAAAAAGACGGTTGGGTGTCAAATCGCCCAAAACCGAATCGCCCAAAATGCAAAAAAGCGAAAAAATGTCAAATCACCCAAAAACTTTTTTGGGCGATTTGACATTTCAATTTTTTGGGCGATTTGACATAATGTCAAAATGCCCAAAAAAATAATTTTGGGCGATTTGGTGTTTCGACAATTTTAGTTGGCCCTGTGTCAAATCGCCCAAAACCAAATCGCCCAAATCTGAAAAATGTCGCATCGCCCAAAATTTTTTGGCGATTTGACACTATGAAAAATCGCCCAAAAAAGAAAAATGTCAAATCGTCCAAAGTAGAAATGGGCGTTTTGTCGCAATCCAAAAATACTAATATTTAGGGTTCTTTTAACAAATCGCCCAAAATATTTATTGCAATTAGACCAAAATATAAAAAAAAACAAATTTGTGTCAGTTCCATACCAGTAAAAATGTTATTTTTAACATAAACCATTCGATCTAAAAATCTCATTATAATAATGGCACCGTTTTCAAGAAGCGCAGAAGCCTCCATTATATTTTTGTTTCTCTCTATATCGATTTTTTTCCTTGATTTGGTACCAGTAGTGCCACCATTTTCTATAAGCATAGAGAAATTACGGCTTTTCATAAATTCCTCTTCTTGGAGGACTTTAACAAATTTAAAGAAATTCCCTTTTTGGTCAACATTCGTCCACTATATACTATACTATATATATACTATTGTAGCCTTCAATATCGGATGTTGTCCTTGTTAGCTTTTTAAAAACTAAGAACTGTAGTGGCCCGATCTAAAAGTAAGTAATGGGAAAAAAAATACTTTGAACGGAAATGAAGTAATTAAATGTGTTTTGTTATCGTTTGGACTTAGCTTTTGTTGTATGCTTATGCGCGAGGGCAAAACGGGGGGCGTGCGCGGCGCGGACGGGCGACGCGCGCGCCGCCACCCGACCGCAAAGCGCGCCGCGCTGGCCCCTCCCCGCGGTGGTTTCATAGTATTACCTTTCACAATCATTCACAAACATGATTATTTAAGTAAATTTATATTCATTTACATACCTTTCGTATCCAAAACTTCTCATAATAAGCCAAAAAGCTGTCAAAATTGTTGGAAAATTCTTCCATTTCGAGGAAATACAAAAAAAAAACTCATTCATGTGGAGAAGAACCAACATTCCGATGTGCCCGTTAATGTAACTGTTACAATTCTTCTTGAACATAATTTTTATCCCAATTTAACGAAAGTGTCAAATCGCCCAAAAATAATGCTAAATCGCCCAAGATTATTTATATTTTTTGGGCGATTTGACATTATACTAAATCGCCCAAAAATGAAAAATGTTAAATCGGCCAAAAATTATTTTTGGGCGATTTGGCATTATTCTTCATTTTTGCAGTTTGGGAGTTTTGGTTTTGGGCGATCTGACACATGGCTATTTTTGCATTATGACAAAACGCCCACTCTTTTTGGGCGATTTGACATTTTTGTTTTTTTGGGCGAATCAACATAATGTCAAATCGCCCAAAATTTTTGGGCGATGTGACATTTTCAAGTTTTGGGCGATTCGGTTTTGGGCGATTTGACACCCAACCGAAAAAGACCTTATAGCCTTTTTCAGAGTCAAAGGTTTTAAAAGAAATCATATAATTGTTGATGATAATTAAGATTTATTGTTAGATCATAGTCCTGGGGAGGACAGAATACCTTTTGAATTTTATAAACATCTTACCACCAAATTTCTACGACTTCTTACTGTCGAATTCAAAAAAAAAAGGGGGCATTTCATTTTTAAACACTGCGACAAAGCTTTGAAGTTCAGTATTGTATACTAGATTATCCAATTGGATTGAAGCAAGGACATTTTGACAGAGTTTCAAACAGGGTTCAGAAAAAATCTTTCAACAACCGATCAAATATTTTCTTAAGTAAATATAGCCGAAATTTACAAGAAAAAAATCTATTCCTGGTCTCATGTATGCTGACGGTATAGGCTTCATGGCCGAATCTATGGACGGAATGCAGCTGATGATGAATAGACTTCAGTGCTATTGCAAAGTCTGGACCCTATCAAATAATTTATCAAAGTCCAAAATAATGATATTTAGAAGCGGTGAAGGGAGATACTCTAGAATGGAAAAATGGGCTTTTCAAGAAGAAGCCGTAGAAATAATTAAAGAGTTCAAGTATCTTTGTGTATTGATTAACTCGAACCTGAATCTCGATACACACCTCCGAGCAAAAGCAGCGGAAGCTAAGAGTGCAATGTGTAACGTATGGAGAAGCTGTTATTTGAGAAATGACGTTTCACATATTGCTAAATACAAAGTGTTTCGAGCAACTGTTATTCTTTTTTACGATGCGGAAGTGTGGGGTAACATGTCGTTCGATTCAGTGGAAAAGTACGACACCCAACTATATGCTGCACCTAGAAACAGGAACAGGCCTCCCTTTACTGGAAACTCTTAAATTATACTTTAATTATGTGGCAAGAATTATGGATATGGGAGAAAACAGGATTTCGAGGCTTGTGCTAAGTCAAATTATTAATTCTAGAGGAGCATGCGTAGGTGAGTGGTATAAAATGGCGAACGATTGCTCAACAACTTTTTCAATATCAACTGAAGATAACCTTTCTTCGCTTAATTCGAAGTATTAAAATTTTGAAGTCAATAAAACTAACTACTCCAGTAAATTAATGGTTGGGTGTCAAATCGCCCAAAACCGAATCGCCCAAAACTTAAAAATGTCACATCGCCCAAAAATTTTGGGCGATTTGACATTATGTTGAATCGCCCAAAAAAACAAAAATGTCAAATCGCCCAAAAAGAGTGGGCGTTTTGTCATAATGCAAAAATAGCCATGTGTCAGATCGCCCAAAACCAAAACTCCCAAATTGCAAAAATGAAGAAAAATGCCAAATAGCCCAAAAATAATTTTTGGGCGATTTAACATTTTTCATTTTTGGGCGATTTAGCATAATGTCAAATCGCCCAAAAAATATAAATAATTTTGGACGATTTAGCATTATTTTTGGGCGATTTGACACTTTTGTTAAATTGGGATAACAATTATGTTCAAGAAGAATTGTAACAGTTACATTAACGGGCACATCGGAATGTTGGTTCTTCTGCCCATGAATGAGTTATGATTAGAGAAATATTTGCCATTACCTGATAAGACAGTATAAAAACACTACTCGAAGTGGTAACAAGTTGGTGAATTATCCTCATAAAATAATGTTTTTTTTTTTTTATTTCCTCGAAGTGGAAGAATTTTCCAATAATTTTGACAGCTTTTTGGCTTATTATGAGAAGTTTTGGATACGAAAGGTATGTAAATGAATATAAATTTACTTAAATAATCATGTTTGTGAAAGGTAATACTATGAAACCACCGGGGGGAGGGGGGCGGCGCGACGCGCTTTGCGGTCGGGTGGCGGCGCGTCGCCCATCCGCGTCGTCGCCCGTCCGCGACGCCCCTCCGCGACGCCCGTCCGCGACGCCACTCCGCGACGCGCGCCTTGCACGCGCCCCGTTTTGCCCTCGCGCATAAGCATACAACAAAAACTAAGTCCAAACGATAACAAAACACATTTAATTACTTCATTTCCGTTCAAAGTGTTTTTTTCCCATTATGTACTTACTTTTAGATCGGGCCACTACAGTTATCAGTTTTTAAAAAGCTAACAAGGACAACATCCGATATTGAAGGCTACAATAGTATACTTGAACGAATGTTGACCAAAAAGGGCAATTTCTTTAAATTTGTTAAAGTCCTTCAAGAAGAGGAATTTATGAGAAGCCGTAATTTCTCTATGCTTATAGAAAGTAGTGGCACTACTGGTACCAAATCAAGGAAAAAAATCGATATAGAGAGAAACAAAAATATAATGGAGGCTTCTGCGCTTCTTGAAAACGGTGCCATTAATATAATGAGATTTTTAGATCGAATGGTTTATGTTAAAAATAACATTTGTACTGGTATGGAACTGACACAAATACTGAAAAAATTTGTTTTTTTTTTATATTTTGGTCTAATTGCTATAAATATTTTGGGCGATTTTTTAAAAGAACCCTAAATGTTAGTATTTTTGGATTGCGACAAAACGCCTATTTCTACTTTGGACGATTTGACATTTTTCTTTTTTGGGCGTTTTGTCACAGCGTCAAATTGCCAAAAACTTTTGGGCGATGCGACATTTTTCAGATTTGGGCGATTTGGTTTTGGGCGATTTGACACAGGGCCAACTAAAATTGCCGAAACACCAAATTGCCCAAAATTATTTTTTTTTGGGCATTTTGACATTATGTCAAATTGCCCAAAAAATTGAAATGTCAAATCGCCCAAAAAAGTTTTTGGGTGATTTGACATTTTTTCGCTTTTTTGCATTTTGGGCGATTCGGTTTTGGGCGATTTGACACCCAACCAAATTAATGACTGAGTGAAATGGAAATAAGAGAACAGAAATAATCCTATGCTTGCAAATAAGAGACCAAACTGAAACGAATTTAGAGATAAACTTGAAAGTTTTATAAGCCTTAGATCTCTCATGCTAACAAAAGAACAAATCGATAATGAAGTTTAATAATTTAATGGTGATGTACAAGAGGATGATGTACTGCGGAAGAAAGTACTGCAACTTTTTCGAACTTCAAAAATGATTCTCGAAGTAGATTTCTAAAAAGTCAGATGACAGCACCAAAGCGTCTTAAAAGATCCCAGATACAAACCTCGCAAATAAAATCTCAACAATTCAAACGGATCTGAAATCCGAAACAAAACATCTCGCGATTGTTTTTAAACCATTCTCATTGAAAGACACGACGGATGGGAAACTTCTTTTGTCAAGCTCAAAGAAGTCAGAAGCATGTGCCAACATAAGTTATCTAATAAAAAATAACCAGGGTACGATATTATTTCTACTCAAGTTTTGAAAGAAAAGCCTTGGTAGCCTATAAAAAAGTCCTATTTATAATAAATGTATGATCAAACCTAAGACATGTAACATACCATTGGAAAATGGCAGAAGTCATTTTTATACTACGTACCTTAACAAGGTAAACCACTAACAGAAGTAACATCTTACAGACCAATATAGCTTGAACCAATCATGGAGAAAATTTGTCTCAGCAAAATAATAGAAGATAGAAGACTAATTCCAAACCATCGCATCAATTTCTAACCAACTTCTATTGGGAAGCTAACAAAAGTTTATGAAATTACAGAAAGTTTATTTTATTGAATTCTAAATTCCAACGAAAAGAATTTAACATCGTTAATTAACAGCATTTTTTTAAGGTTTGCCAGATATCTACCTATTTATCTCCAGTTTTTATTTCCTTATCTTACAGCATCTGAACGCAACGTTTTGACAAATAAAAAGAGAAAGGCAATGTCTTTTCTTCCAAATGTTTCAAATCAAATTAGTCAAAATATCAAATATCAATCTAATTAGTAGAGCCGACCTTTCCAAAAACAAAACAAAAACATAAGAAGAAGAAGAAGAAGGAAATACCTGTTATAGGAGAATTCGTTGTTACCATAATATATCAGACTCATTAGAATGCAAAATGTCAATCCATAATATCTTGTTGGTCAGTTGGTTTCTATATACATACATAGGTACCCAAGGGACACATTGATTTTTCTTTGTTGACTTATCTAAACGGCAATCCCAAGTGTCAGGTGTAATATTTTTGACATCTCTAGGCCCTATAGCCAACGCAAGTGTCATTCATCATCATTTAAATTATGGAAATCTTAGAGGCAAAAGCCCGCTATATTTACCATAAAACATATATTCATATCACATGTATGAAGCAGGTAAAATTAGATAGACTACGAGAAACAGTTTACTATACAATATTATTAACGCAAAGATTTATATCGTTGAATTTAGCGGTACCTATGACACGACGGGACGTGCGGCGGGTAGACGAACTGATGGAACGCGTTAAACAGCACGAACGAATAAAAATAACGCGTAGGTTGACTTGACATAATCAACTGCGTATTTTGTTGTTTTTGTTTTATTGTGAGATGGTGGTGCGTTTTGCGTCGCGCCGCGCCGGTTTCTAAGGCACAGTTTAAGTTTGAAAATTTCCATATGCTTAAGCTGACTTACATTATAAGAAAATTACACATTTTTATAGACATTCTTCCATCTCATTAGTGTCAAGCTTTGAACAAATGCGTGTCTTCTTTCGGTTGTATGCCTGCCTCCCACTCCGTCTTCAGCGGTCATATTAACATGGCTCTTGATTCGAGAATGGCCACCAAAACGGAAGTAAAATATGAATGACAATCAATTTGACGTTTCTTCAGGAAGACAAATACAAAAATTTACATGCAAGAAGACTAAATAAAGTTCGTTCAATCAGGGGTGAAGCAAGGTTACATGTAAAGATAAGGTACTTTTTTTGAAAATATAATTCCAATAGCTGTTGAAGATACATATAAGCTGTGTTTAGACAGCTGTACTGGACCACTTTGGCCACGTTCATTCAGCGCAACAAGTTAACTCTAGTTCTGAATATTCTGCATAGGTAAGAACTGTCATAATCCGCAGAATCATTATTCGATTATATGTTGTAAACGAATAAAGTTGAATTTTTGTCTGAGTTTTGTGTTTAATTTTGATATAAATTCAAGTTTTGATTTAAATATTAAATTATGGATAGAATAAAAATAACGTCTAAATAAATAAATTAATAAATTAGGTGGCGCAACAGTCCGTTGAGAACTAGGGCCTAGTGACTTACAACTCTCAACCATTCATGTGTGCGAGTAATGTTGTCAGGAATAGAAGGGACCTACAGTTTTAAGCCGAATCCGAACGGCTAATTTGAGAAAGCACTTTTCATGACAAGAAGTACTCTTGGAGAATGTGTTAATTCCTTGCAGGAGGCAGTACCCGTGAAAAAACTTTAGATGGCTCTGGCAGGGATCGAACCCAAGACCTCTGGCGTGAGATTCCAACTCACTAACCATCATGCCACGGGCACTACTAAAATAACGTCTCAAGAAGGCGAATCCCCAATGTTTACTTTATTAATTCAAAGTATATTTAGATGATAAATTGCAGAGGTAAGTATTTGAAAGTTGGTTGAATAAAGATGAATAGGAAGAAGACGATTTCGAGCCAAGTATATCATTAGCGCCGGCACAGGCAGTGGGAATGGATTTTGTCCTTTTGCCATCGTCTTCAGCACAGGAATTAGAAAAGGCAGTTTGGCTAGAAAATGATATCCGGTATTGAAGTATATCCAACGTTGACAATGCGCTAAATAATTCTATTATCCACTGTATTCAAAGACAGTTTTGGAAAGAAGAACTCCAATCCTTCAAAACATCGGTCGATAAGTCTTCTTCCTAGGTAGCATCAGCAAAGTTTTCGAGAATATCATCAATAGAGTTCTGACTAAGTGGGATGTGAACAACACAATAATTCTGGGTAAACAGTTCTGGTTTAAAGGGGGACATAACACAGCTCATTTCTGATATTCAAAAAAATAAATTAAATGAATAGAAGCAACGAACAGGTGCTGTTCCGTTTGATTTAGAAGATTTACGACACCGTATGGTTAAAGGGTCTTTATGTGAAACAGAGCAAGCTTGACTGTATTGTATATGCTCGTGGCAATGTATAACTTCTACCACAACTTTCCAAATTAAAAATGGTCTTCAACAGAAAGCGGTGAAATCGCTAATTCTCTTCAGCATTTGCACCTGTGAGTCCTGCGATCTTATGGCCTTAAAACCAGAGGAAAAAGCTTACTGACTTTCTGCAGGAAAAGTTTTAGAGGGATACAGTTTTCTGTACTCTTCGGGCTCTGTAAAAGCATCAACTAATTGCTTATATTACTGCAATACTAAATCGAAAATGAGCTACAAACTCTTTCTCTGAGTAATTAGGAACAACTTTATTTAAGTACTAGCGGCCCGTCCCGGCTTCGCACGGGTAGATATAAATGGGTACATTTATTTAAGTTATAAGCATGCTAATTAAAACGACCATGAATAACTAAATTAGAAAACATTTTTTTGTCCTATCATTAATACTCTTCGCAGCGTATGCGATGAAAGACATTTTATGGCAAATTTGTTTACACCTTCGGTTGATTTTAATAGGAATTACTAAAGATTTCTATCGTAATCTAGTACTAAATATAGCCTATGTAACTCAGTGATAATGTAGCTTTCTAATGAAAAAAAAATTATTAAAATCGGTCCAGTACTTTTTGAGTTTATTCGTTACATACAAAAATACAAATCTTTTCTCTTTATAATATTATTATTATATTATTATATTTAAGTATTGAGTAACACAGCTTCGGAAGACAAAAATCTCTTGATAAATCATTTTCACTATCACTGTTTAACAACTCTTCTAAAATTGTATGACGTTTCTGCTTCAATTTGCTTTGACAGTTTTCATGAACTTGCGTTCCTCTACACTGATATTTTTGTGGTTGAACACAACTTTAAACTAACGACTTTTTTTTATAACGGCGTCACAAGAAGAAATAAAATGCACCACTGGTTCGCACGAACTTGCTCATGTCTCCAAAAAGTCTGTTTACAAATATTTCCTATATTTTAAGATTTAAAAATGTACCTTCATAAAAATGTTGTTTTCAAAAATTTAAATGTCATTTGATTTTTCAAAAACTCCTTTTTTCGTTAAAGGGTTTTTTATTAATTAATTTTGAATGCATAAAATTTTTCAATTTAAGTTTAAAAATATTTTTAGTGTGACGTTTCTGCTTCAATTTGCTTTGACAGTTTTCATGAACTTGCGTTTCTCTACACTGATATTTTTGTGGTTGAACACAACTTTAAACTAACGACTTTTTTTTATAACGGCGTCACAAGAAGAAATAAAATGCACCACTGGGTCGCACGAAATTGCTCATGTCTCCAAAAAGTCTATTTAAAAATATTTCCTATATTTTAAGATTTAAAAATGTACCTTCATAAAAATGTTGTTTTCAAAAATTTAAATGTCATTTGGTTTTTCAAAAACTCCTTTCTTCGAAATTTTTATTTAAAAATCGTTAAAGCGTTTTTTTTTTTAAATTAATTTTGTATGTATACAATTTTTCAATTCAAGTTTAAAAATATTTGTAGTGTGCAATTACTTAAAGCTTATTAATATACGTTTTACGTTTCAGTTTCATAACAGAATTTGCAAGACATCGATGACATTCTTGATCATCAAATATATCAAATTAGTTGTTAAGAAAACTTAAAAACAAAATAAAGCTTTTATGGGTACACTTCTGGAGCAATACCAAAATATTTGTTTGTATAGAAAGAAGCCAAATTAGGAACAAATGTTTAGAGAAAATTTAATAAAAATCTATCCGTTCGTTTTTGAGAAAATTCTAGTTTAAATTGTTGACCAAAAAATTTTAGTCTTAAAAAAAATGAAAAAAAAACGCCCAATGCGAATCGGCAGACAGACAGATGGATGGAATCAGGGGACCCACATAACATCTTAATGTCATGTTTGATTAAAATCTCAGGCTCAGCATTTTTTACGAATGCAATACTTGCCATATAGTTCCCTTTTGTCACAATTATAAAACACACTTAGTACTGCCCCATTCGTTTTAAAATATTTTTGCTCCTTAGAGACTTCCTGGCTACTTTTGTACGAAGTTTGCATGGGCGATTTTAATGTTTCAAAATTCTAAACATACAATGTTTTGCAAAAGTTAACAGAACCTGAATTAATAAATATATTCCAATTTTGAATCATCTACTAGGAGCTCGGAAACACTGTTAAATTGGCTGTTGGGTTTTCAACTGGGTTACAAGTCAGCACATCCAAAAAACTGATGGTTTGAAATTTTAAAAATTCTAAGCTTTGAAAAATAACCTGTAGATAGAAGTGTTATCTTATCTGTATGGGTTTAAAGTAAAAGTACCTTCACACATTGTGTTTTTTAAGCCCTAGTTTTTTGGTGAACTCGTTTTTACGGGACTATGTTAAGTCATTGGTTTATGCGGACAAACTTCCAATTTTTGAAGTTTCAAGGCACTATTGATCCCAAATGGTCAGATTTATTGGAAATTTGGTGAAATAGGACTGATCCAATGGACTATTGCAGACATATGCCGAAATCATTTTTAAACAAAAATGGTAGGGAATTATCTTTAACAAAATAAAATTATATTCCAACCACAACTCTTAAAATAAACAATAAATTCATTATAAAACCTTCAGTGACCAAAAAACCAAAACCGATATTCCTTTTTTACACGATAAGTGAAAATATTAATTTAAAGATAAAATTTTCGTATCGAAGCAATTTTTTGTTTTAAACTTGAAAAATTGCAAATTCAAATTATTTATTTGAGTTCTTTATGGCAACCATTTGGATGCTTGGCCTCTCAATTTTAATGTTAAAAAAAGCTGAAATTTGAACATCAATATTATTTCAGCCAACTCTGAGCGAAAAAGTTATAGTACCGTTTAAAATCGAAGACTTTTAAGGTTTTTTGAATCAGTCCTGTAAATACATTTTTACATGTGCGGTCGTACTTTTGCATACTCAGTACAAGTGTAGATACAAGTATCTAATGCAAGCAACATATTTTATTCAGTTTCAAATTAACCTGCCTCTCTTAGAAAACTCAACAGCCAATCTAGCGTTAAGGCAAATAAACGTGGATGCAAATAATGCTAAAAAAATCAAAATAAAATAAAATTAATTACGTATACGCTCATTGAACTTTTTTATTGAACCGTAAGAGGTTGTTCTAATTTAGAAAAAAAGTGACCATCTTATTACTCAGCAGATTCGGAATATTTCAAGAATTTCATTTGATTTTGTGTATTTTGCACAAATTATATTTAAATTGTATGCCCGTGACCTATAACTCTCTAAGTACTTACAATGCTGAAAATTTCAACACAAATAAAATCACGCACTGGGCCGTATGTCTACTCTAATAGTTCAGTGGAAATTATGGGATTTTAAGAGTTTTCGGTATTGCATGCATTTCAATTAGCCTTATTAATCCCAAAAATAATCAATGCACATAAATATCAAAAAATATGAATCCCCAATATATACTTAAATAAAAATCAAATCACATGACTATTTAATTTAAATCAATTGTTTTTTAATATTGTATTTTATGAGTTGATATGGCTCCATCTAAAACCGCAAAACATAAAAATATACTTAAAAATAAAACAACTGCAGTTATATTGTTGAAATATTAATTCATTTTTATTGTCAATTTTTGGAGGTAAGAGAAGGTGATATAGTTTTGTTTTTTTATAACATGGTAAAAGGACAATGTCACGGGACAGGTGATACTCGTACCACAAAATCCTCGTTGTGGTTTGGTAAACCACAGACATTCCAAGCCACAGGATACCAACGTGTTAATGCTGAATTTTTGCACATTTTCATAAAGTTGGCCTTTAATATTTTTCATTGCCGTCACTTTGTTTTTTACTTCTTCATATACTTTTTTGGGAACCATGAATGATGTGGTAAATGTTATACGAGAAAGAGATTATTTGTTTTTATTTTAATTAATAGTTATTTTATTATTTATTAATACATTCCTACAAAAATTTCATTTCAAAATTGTGGTGAAAAAAGAGCAACAGGGTGAGTTATCTAGAGGCTTCTTTTTAAATCATAGGTTATTTTGAAACAAGGAGCATTTTCATATCGGTGCCTTCGTCAACAAACAAAATTGCTGCATCTGTAACAAAAGCAATCTCCAAGTCTTGATTGGCCTTCTTTGGTTTAATTTGTAAGAAACCGTGTAGGACCGAAAATATGCCAACAATTCCAAAAAAAACTCAAGCACTTATACAAGCTTCAGCCCGAAACCATTGACAAGGTCTTGGAAAATTGTGATGACATGCAAACAGTTGAGCAAGTGGATAATGAAGTTCAACAATATATTGCTGATATGCAACGGGCTATGAAAGGAAGTCCTCCAACAATTTCGGACTTGAGAAAAACACTCCATTTTATAATAAACAAAGATATGTACCTGTACCATATTATTGAAAAATTGCAGAACCAACAAATTATGGCAAAAGTTTTCGAAAAGCTGATACTGAAAAGGTTCAGCAAAATAATAGAAGAAAGAAAACCAATTTCAAACTATCAGCTTAAATCTAGAAATGAACATTCCACGATAGAACAAATACATCGAATTACGGATGTTGTGGAAAAGGCACTTGAAGAAAAACAAGTCTGTTCGGTAAAGCAAGTAGATGTTGTTCAAGCCTTTGACAAGGTTTGGCACTTGGGACTTGAGTATAAAACTACGTAGGGACCTTCCCAGGCAGAAATACTGTCAGGTTTTATCTTTCAATGTTAGAGGTCTTGGAAATAAAACCTTATTTTGTAATTTTTATAAATATATATGTAATTTTGAAATATTTTTTTTATATGAAACCTTTGTAACAAAAGAAAATAGTATAAGATACGAAAAATTCTTCCCTGGTTATAAACTTGAATGGATCCCTGCGACAAGAACACAACAGCAAATACGAGGCAGAGCAAGCGGCGGCTGCTTATATGGATACAAGAAATGTATTGAACAGATCTACAAACTGAGCTTCATCAAACAACACGACACCGTTTTTCTCAGAGGTTATTTTGGAGGTGCTTTACTTAACCTGGTCCCTGCGTACATCAACTGCAATCACTGAATCGACTTTGAAAAACTTACAACTTTCTTCGAAGAAACAGACCTTAATAATTTCATGTATGAATGTAAGAACAGGCACGAAAGGAAGTGTAGATTAGAGTTGCAAAAATTCTAATGTCAATTCAATGCATTACTTTTTATTTTTTTATTGGATATTGTTCTTTGACTGAAATAAAATATATAATGCTAATTGTCATCTATGAATTACCCATTAAAAATTTAATTTATTGCCATCAATATTAAACTAAAAATTAAAAATTATTTTATTGCAAGTTTTATTGAATTAGTAAATAAATGGTATTTTATTTCAAGTCAAAATTAAAATTGAATTAAATTCAAAATGAGCTACAATTTTTTAATTCAATGCCTAGTGGGAATTTATTCAATTATTTCCATTTATTTCAGTTAATATTCGAAATCTTGACGTAAAAATGTCCCAGGTTGAAGATTGACTGATATTAAAAAATACATTTTGAAAAAATTCGTTTTTCGGTCGAACAATAATAATAATAAATTATAATATTTGAATAATTGTTGTGTTTTGTGTTATAATTGCGTCATAACCGTAAGTCATAACATTAATCAGTTTAAAAATTTTGGAAATAAAAACTTAAAGTATTTTAATTATTAATTGCGAAAGTCTGCCAAATAAAATAAAAATACGTATTTTTATTTCAAAAGTTTTGCATTGGAAAATAGTATTTGAATTTGATAGAACACAATTAAAAAATAACATTAAATTATTAATGCCATACGGTAACATTGAAAAATAAAATTTAATGAATAATTAAAAAAAAGTAGAATTAAAAATTGAAAAATATTTTCTAATTTATTCAAAATGCATTATAAAATTCAATGCATTATTTGCAACTCTGGGTAGATGTGCAGCTTTTGAATGAAAATCTGGTTTCAATGATTAGAACATCAAAGGATAATTCCTACGATCGCAATTTAAACGCGTTTATAGAGTTTTTAGAAGAGAAAGGAGCATTCATTTTGAATGGGAGAGGTTTCGGCGACAATACTGGTGAATTCACATTCGTGAGCAATAGAAATTCTTCAGTCATTGATTACTGCTGTCCATCGTATAGTAGTATCGGTGCAATATGTAACTTTAAAGTCGGTTGTGAAACTTTCTCCGACCATATGCCCCTCATTATAAATCTAAACATACAATCATCATCGACGTACAACGATAACTTGAAACTTCTACCAAGGCTTAAATGGCGGGAGGACAGAGTATTCGCATACACAAACAGTTTAGATCGACACATTTCACAAACGATTACTGATATAGACGAAAATGAAGATCTTTGTCTTAAGATTAAGGAATGTATATACAACGCAAACGGGGAAATTAATTGTCCGAGTATGAATTTCACGCCAAAGAAACCGTGGTTTGATACTGCTTGCTTTTATGCCAGGAGAAATGTCATGAATAGCCTAAAGATGTATAGAAAATACAATATTGACGTTTACAGAACACTCTACCGTGATGAGTACAAGAAATTTAGGGCACTATGCACAGCAAAACAGCGTAATTATTATCAATATATCACAAGTCAACTAGCGTCAGTTAATACAACAAGTGACTGGTGGAAACTGGCAAAGAAAATACGTAACAATACAAACGAAAGCAACATGTCGGAAAATATAAACACATTAGAGTTTAGAACACACTTTCAAAACCTTCTCTATCAAACATTGTCCACAGAAACATCTTTCGAATATGCTTCAATAAGAGTTGTATATATACCCTTGCTTGATAAGGAAATTGAAATCAGCGAAGTTCTTGCAGCTATTACTACGGCAAAGGATAATAAAGCTCCCGGAATCGATGGAATTCCATTTGAATTTTATAAAAATGCAACGCCCAACTTAATCTTAGAAATTCACCGTCTATTTAGCGATACCTTTTGCACTGGTACAATTCCTGACTCGTTCAAAAGATCAATAATGTTCCCTCTTTTTAAGAAAGGAAATCCCAAGGATGTAGCCAACTACCGTGGTCAGTCTTTTATGGACACTATATATAAGCTGTTCACAACTGTTCTTCTGAATAGACTAAGCCAATGGGTCAAAGCAAATCATATTTTAAACGAATTCCAATCTGCATACAGAGAAAACTACTCAACCACGGACCAAATCTTCAATCTCTCCTGCCTTATAAGCCTTCAGCTTAACCGGAAAAATAAAATATGCGTTTTTCATAGATTTGAAAGCTGCGTTCGACAATATTAATAGAAATGCATTGTTCTACAAACTGACACAGCTAGGTATATCTACAAAAATGGTATTGATTCTTAAAGCACTCTATACCAACAACACTGCTACAGCTACAGTATGGAACGGCACTCATATCAGTGACTTCTTCCCTATTAATCAAGGTGTGAAACAAGGATGTGTTCTAAGCGCTCTGCTATTTATCCAAATGGCAACTGCATGTGAACCTAACAAAATCAGAAATAGTTATTTTTCGAAATGGTGGACGTCGAGCAGCTGAAAAAAAATGGAAGTACAACGACACCGAGATCAAAATATCTAACAATTTCAAGTACCTAGGAGTAAATCTCACATACAATATGTCGTGGACGGATCATCTTACGAAAAGGCTTGTAATGTCTAAGAATTCAATTAATGCTACTTGGTCAAACTTTATCAGAAATAAGAACATACAACACTCAGATAAATTCAAAATATACGAAGCTGCTTCAAAGTCTATAATGAATTACTGTGCCCAAGTTTGGGGATATTCGGAGAATGACGAAGTTGAAAAGTTGCAAAGGTTTTTCATTAAAAGATGCTTCTCCCTTCCTAATAACACGCCAAATTATGTTCTCAATATTGAAACTGGACTAAGAAAAGCTTATATTACGACACTAAAACTCCACTTTAAATACATCCAAAGGGTAAGCACGCTCCCTGAAAACAGACTGCCAAGAAGACTTATGGATATCATCGTGAGAAAAAAGATCTACTGGGCTGTCAAATGGTCAGAACTCTTTAACGATTTGAACATTCAGTTTGACTGGAACACTAAGTCTGAATGGAAGGCACTGCACGCAGAAACTTGCGAAAAATTTGTAGAAAGGCATTGGTCGGAACACACTAATAGAGCTCTACAATCACGATTCCATGATGAATATTGCAACTTGAACTATGCTGAGGTACCAAACTATTTCAATGATAGTAACTCGCGTGAAATGATAAGTATGGTATTAAAGTTCAGGTGGGGATTGCTCAACCTCAATGCACGAGCATTTAAAAATAATACGGATGGAATTTGTACGATCTGCAACCTTGACGCTACTGAAAATACGTATCATTTTGTAGGAGTGTGTCCTTGTTTCCGAACTTACAGAAAAAGATTCCTTGGAAGCGAAAAACTTAACCGTGATTAGTTCCTAGAAATCCTGAATGGCCAAAACTATTTACAACTTTACAATTATTTAAAAAACGCTCTAAGGTATAGAAAACTAATAATTAATGAATATTCCTAAAAAATACACCAATCCAACGCTGAACTTACTTAAGTAAACAATTTAACCTGACAGGCAACATAATATGTTATTGTCATTCATTTAATTTATATTATTACGAAAACCATGAAATTGTTAATATTCATAAAATAAATTTTTGTATCCATCTATCTATGTATCTATCTACTGAAATTTGTTTGTATGTTACGAATCAACCCTTAAGAGTACAGTACGACCAAAATGACTCGAATATAAAGTAAATTTAAGTTGGTTTACCGCAAGGAAGTGTCCTAGGACCAACCTTGTATTTTGTATATTCCAGCGGATACCAAAGGTATCATAGTCGATCTGTCATACTTTGGTCCTGATTAACCGATAGTTTGAGTGCAGTAAGAGTCCTACACTACCCGGTACCGATTTAGCCGTCTTTTGAAGTTTTGCATCGGATAGAACAAAAATAAAGCTTTTTGAAAAAGAAACCACCTTTTACAATTTAATCTCTTGACAATAATAAACGCAAAAAACTAGTCGGGTATTGCGGCCTGTGCTCTCACCACAAAAATAATTTTACCACCCATACATTTTTAAAGCCACTAAAGCCCTACGATATAATAATTGTTATAAATTCTAAATTATCTTTGGTTTAAATGCTAATTTTTAAAATACTCAACAGACCTCATCTCCATCTGAATAAGTAGTATAATATTGTTTGCGGTTTAGACTGAAGATTTGGTTTTTCTATGTATCCCCACAGGAGAATCCATTTCTTCTCACTTATAACTTAACCTAAAAACTTGTTTGTTTTTGTCTTTATTTTGTTAACATTTTGCAAATCATGTTGTTTTTTGCCTTGAACTTCTTTAATACTACCTACTACAAGCCCTTCCTACCAATGTACCTATTTACAATCTAACGATTTACTCTGCCATGCAGCAAAATTAGCAACGTTCGTCGTTGTCGTCGTAGTCGTCGTCGTCCTCAATTACCTCTTGCATCCTGGAAATGCTATCCATTCAACTTATTCCCAAAAGATTTCCCTCTTTAAATACAAATACGTAACGTACCTTTATATGACTGGGGATCTAGTTGAGATTTTCAAGTTGACATTTACAGTGCTGTGTTCTTGAAAAAATGTTATTTTATTTCTCAAAATAAGTTTCTAATAAGAGGTTCTATTTTGTTATTTGAAAAATGGATGTATATTTAACTGTTAAGAGGATAGCCATTCCATTGAAAACGGAAACCTAAATCAGCCAAGTAGCACAATATCCTTTTCATAACATTTTCCATGATCACATTTGCGGCTGTATGTCTTAACTTCAAGAATTCCATCTTTTAGGTTTTAAATCGATTGTCCAGCATTAGTGTAGACCTTATCTTACACGTGGCCCCAAAGAAGAAAGTCCACGCGTTTTTAAGGCGTGTCACTCCATTTTTGGTATAACCAAGCTTTTACTAGTCAACTGTCAATAGATGACAGCTTCAAAAGTGACAGCTGTCCAAATAGCAGGCTATTTAAAATGAAACCTCTTATTAAATGTAGCTCATGCATTATTTTTTAATGGAAAAAGTGTGTTTCACTGAGTTGGAATTGGAGACATGACAAAAATATTGGCGCAAAATTAAAACCTAATATCAAACGACTTTAAAAACTTACTATCTCTTTACATTTTGCTAAAGTTAATGTCACAGATGGCTACTTTAACTTTAAGCAATTTGCTAAATCCATATGACAGTGTATGGAATGTTCCATTCCAGTCTACTGTTGGAAATTCCAATGATTAGGTTCGTTTAAGTTTTTAGACATGTTCGGATGCACGTTTGGAGTACCTATTAAATTGCTAATTATTTAGAAAGTTGATAATTAGGAAATTGTTAAGCCCTTGATTGTATAAAATTTTGCGCTATTTTGATTTATGTATATTTTTAAGAATTTAAGAAAAAAAGTGCACAGTTCTTTACTCACGTATAGACTTTGAATTGTAGCAAAGCAGTGTCAAGGCAAAAATGTAACTCATGCAGATGTGTATAGGGTCCTACTATGTGCGGTGCGGTGCGGTGCTGTGCAGTACGGCGTATACGTCAAGGGGTTGACGGTAAAAGGGAGACCAAATCACTTTATCATCATCATCCACATCCACATCGCCCACTCGAAAGTACGTTGCATATAGTATGCAGCTGCAATGCCATTCACGCTCCAAAAACTAAGTATTCTCATATACATATACAAACGGAACATAACATACCTACGTACACAATGTACAATGTACATATCCATATGTCAGTCTTTAGTTTATGGCGTTTTCAGTACACAGGAAATAAGTGGGTGGTGCGGTCTTTGAGTTCCAATAAACTTTCAAGAATACTGAGCACAAAGAATGATTTTTTTTTCTTTTTCTTCTTCTACAAAATCCAGCGCAAATCATCGATCTCTTTTAGCTTAAGTTTCAGTCCCGATTCGGAAATTAAACTTAATTGGACTTCAGGCTCATGACGACAAGTCTGACGGGTTGACGGACCAAGACAACATCCATGTCGTCCGTCGTCGTAGTCTTCGTCGCCGTCACCGTCACAGTCAGCGTCACCGTCATCATCGTTCGTCTACGTTGTTAAACGCTGGAACTTTCAGCTGAGGAATAAATAACAAAGAGCACAGTTGACTCTTGGATTGCACCCCCAATTTTCGGGCACAGCCAAACCAATAAAACACAATTTCCTCGATGTGAAGCTATAATGATGTCTTAAATGGCAATAGCAATTTTTGTTGTTTGGAGTGTTTTTTCTTGTTTTCCTGAATCCAGAAGAAACCAAATTTAATGATTGCACTTGGCTTGGATAGAAAAGTAATCATTTAAGTTAAGTGATTATATTCTTGTGCAGTGCACTTAGAAAAAAACACACACATATTTTGGTTAAATTTTGTAAGACAGCTGTTGCTAACCTTCATTTATATGTAACCTCATTTAATGTCCTTAATAGACTTTTTTTAGAAACGGAAAGAGTTCTGAACAGAGTCTTATCAAAATATGTTCTGAGCGCTCGGAACCATTTTTGAAACACAGTTGAATACTTATGGGGTTTTCCATGATATAATTTGTCCATTGGGAAAAATAAATTGATTTTATTTTGATTTAAGATCAAATCTACAGATCTGGATATTTCGACAGATTTACCCCTCTCCAGCAATACTAATACAATTTAAAAAAAAATGTTTAGCAAAAACAAATCCAATCGTGTTCCATGCGCCACGAACAAAATCAATTTTTCTAAGGAAATCTGAATTTACAATGGAAAACCTTATCAGTTGTCACTATTTGACATTTGTCAATTTTCTTCTGCAGAAACAAAAATTAAGATTCAAAACTGAAACAAAAATAGAAGAACTAATTATAATCAAAAAAGCATTTAATTTATTTTTTTATAAATAGAGGGTAAAGATTCTGATGTTTGTGTTCAGCGTTCAACTCGATCTACTCAAATTTTTGTATTCTGAAATAAGAGGAATTTAAGAAAACAAATTTTACGTCGAGTATTGTAATTTGATTGATACGAACTTTCAAACACAACTCGCGTTCCACATACGATCCACTATTCAACAAATTCAATGTTCGGGCGCGTCTTAACCTAAAAATGTCATTTTATTTTGTGTTGTGTATCTGTAATGGCGAATGAAAACACGCCACGTGAAAGAAATGTCATATCATAATAGACGAATATTCGTTATTCTTTGGTCATTAGTTGCTCTCATATGAATAGTCCTTAAGATCTAAAGCGGCCCATAGAAACAATACTTGCGTGCACACCGGTGTACTGGCACCCGGTGGAGCATTCCGCCACACACGACAATCGTACACACATTGGTTGCGAAAAAAATCTCAAAGAGGAAAGATCAGAATCAGTGACGTTGAACCTTGAAGCTTTTATTGAAACAACTTCCGACGCACCGCACTCAATAACGATTTAGATGCAACTGTATAGTAAATGTTCTCGAGCATCCCCATCTACATGACACCGATCGAGACACATACACAGAAAAATCAATAACTTTTGATTTTCCTAGCTCCGTGTCTGACACCGAATAGAATATGATCGGTGTCAGCTCAAGCCCACACACAGCACACATTTCTGCACATCCACACAAATGTGGTGTCTATGGGCCGCTTAAGTCTTTCTGTAAAACACGTTATAATGTCGTTTGTGCAATACTACTAACTATAGAGATCGACGTGGAATCGACAAACTATGGTTTTTGTTAACACTGCAAAACGTTCACCATGTTTTTAATGAATTTCACAATTTCAATGCGTTGTTAAAACGTGTATCGTTTAATTGTTAATATTTGGCTAGTTTATGTTTCTAAGATTTCTGAGAACTTTCTCAAATGGATTGACAGAGCAGGAGAAAAAAATATTAACACAATTCACGAATAATTCTCACTTAGTAGCCAAGTTTGCTTCTTCTGTTTTGGTCTTTGAGAAATCGAATTATAAAAATTCTATTCTCAGAATTCTTACAGTTAAAATTAGACGTTTGAGTGAGAAATTTTGTTTATAAACAGACCAAATATTAATATAGTACTTAAATGTCAAAAATTGACAGCTTCAAAAGTGGCAGCTACCAAATAGTGGTCTATTCAAAATGATATCCTCTATTGCAAAACTCTTTAGCGCCTTGGGCGAATTTTAAAACAACGTTAAAATTTATGCTGACCTATTTTAAATACATAAAAGATTTTCAGTTTTAGTTTAAGAACATTTTCGGAAATATTTTGACGTCTTAAAAGTTGCTCTGTTTTAAAAGTTCTCAATTTTTTTTAATTTAAAAAGTTTTTTTTTTCTCTCAGTGTATGTTACGTTACGTAACCCCTTCCACCATCAAAGAAGTAACGGCCAATAGTGAGCTATTATTTGTCCTTTCCTTTGCTGTGAAACTTTGACAGCATAATAGCATACTAATTGGGGTATAATTAACAAATAGGACCATCGTTTTCTATCGTTGTTGTCTGTGTTTCGTGTCAAGACTATTTCCTATACAATGGACAATTATGATGGAAGGATTTATATTGAATGCAAGAAATTTTATTGAAGTAAAATTTTCCAAGCATTTCCAAAACTTTTTTATATAGTATACTCGTGTATAAATGTTCATGGTGGTTAATTCAAATTGTTGTTGAAAGAATTCTTTTCGAAAGTTTTTTGGCATAAACCTACTCGTGTTTATAGTTAATGAGAATAAATTAATAAAGTTTTAATAGAGTTGCGTTGAGGCAGAGTGAAAACTGTGTCGTGTAAGACATAAAAATGTATTTTTTTTAGTTAAATTCATAAATTTAATAAATTTCTTTACTTTTGTCAACAGAGACAATCCAACGCACTAACCATCACGCCACGGGTACTACATAATATTCCTACTTTTCGAATAAAATTAGTCAATATACGATACACAGGGTTTTCAAAAAAGAGGTATTATTGTGAATAGCCCCTATGTTTGCAGCTGTCAGTTTTTGACATTTGAAACGTAAAAACTACGCCATTTTTTTTTTTAAATAGAACGATACTACAGGCTAATGAAATTAAAATTGTTAAAATTCACTACAAAAATGGTGAACTGTTTGAAAAAGTCGTAAAGCAAAAAAGGGAAAAGTTAGACGTGAACCAATACTTGAGGAAATTTTCAACAATTTCCATATTCCTTCGGCATGGAGAGAAATGAAAGTTGTTTTCATACCTAAAGCAGGAAAATGCTCGCAAGTCAACCCTAAAGATCTTCGACCTATAAGTCTATCAGCATTCCTTCTTATCACCTTATAAAGATTTATTGATATTCATTTAAGAGCAAGAATTAAGATACAAGAATTCTGTCCATTTCTCAGAATCCCTATACTGTATAGGCAAATCGCTGGAAACGGCGTTACACACCTTAGTACGCACCATTGAGCACTCCCTCCATCATAGAGAGTTCACTATGGCTGCTTCCCTTGACATCGAGAGTGCTTTTAACACCGTGGACATGGATCTGCCATCACATCTGTACTAACGTCTCTGAACGTAGAACGTAGGTTTGCTTGGGGAGTTAATTCATTTAATGCTGACTAGCAGAATAATTAACTCAAAATTGGGCAACTCTTCTACTAGAAGATTCGTTAGCAGAGGGAGATCGAAAGGTGGTGTTCTATCCCCTCTTCTCTGGAATCTGGTGGTAAATGAAATCCCAACAGCTCTGGATGCAGAGGTTTTCAGAGTGATTGACTATGCTGATGACGTTGCATCTTAACACCCTAAAAGAACTCTTAAAAAACGCCGTACTTTGGGCTGTTCGAGGAAACACAAAATTCCATATAAAGCCCATCGTCAACAACCTGATAGGTCCTTATCAGTGTGGTTTTAGACCAGGAAAGTCCACAGTTGATCAAATATTCACATTAAGGCAGATCCTGGAAAAAACCCGACGAGCTGTATAGTGCCCTGTCTAGTTTTGGCATCTCTGCCAAACTCATCCGTTTGTGCAGGATGACCATGGAGAATTCACGCTGCTCCATAAAGGTTGGAAACAGCCTAACACAACCTTTCGATGTCAAAAAAGGTTTTAGATAAGGTGATGCGCTGTCATGCGATTTTTTTAACATCGTACTTGAAAGAATAGTGCAAAGCTCACATGTCAACACTAGAGGCACTATCTTTCAAAAGTCAGTCCAATTACTAGCATATGCTGATGACATTGACATAATCGGAAGAACTCAGTGTGATGTCAATGGGGCTTTTGTGAGTATTGAGGCAGAGGCGGCAAAATAGGTTTAACGGTTAATGAGGACAAAACAAAGTACATGCTGTCGTCAAGAAAGGACCTACAACACCGACGTCTCGGTCAAAACGTCACCATCGACAGACGTAACTTTGAGATAGTCAAGGACTTCGTCTACCTAGGCTCCGCTGTAAACGCAGAAAACAACACCAGCGCTGCGATCAAACGAAGAATAACTCTTGCTAACCGCTCTTTCATTGGGCTTAGAAAGCAATTGAGAGGAAAAGTCCTCTCTTGAAGGACCAAAGTGTCGCTATATAAGACCCTTATCATCCCCGTCCTGCAATACGGTGCAGAAGCATGGACTATGACAAAAGCGGATGAAAGCACCTTGGGTCGTTTCGAGAGAAAAGTTCTTCGTGTGATCTGCGGTCCCGTATGCATCGAAGGGGAGTGGAGGAGAAGATGGAACGACGAGCTGTACGGGCTGCACAGCGACGTAGACTTAGCCAGAATGGTAAAAGTCTAACGACTAAGATGGCTGGGTCACGTAGAGCGCATGGAAACCAATGCTCCGGCCCGGAAAGTCTTCGAATCCACACCCACAAGACAGCGCAGTAGAGGAAGACCGCGAATCAGGTGGCGCGCACAAGTGGAAAGTGAACTCACCCAACTTGGAGGGCGAAACTGGATAATTCTGCGGAACTGGATAATTTACTCAACCTAACACCTCTTGATATACTTAGCAAACAAATAGTTGCAAGCGCTGCTATTCACCTCAAAGCTTCATCGCAGTGGGTTAACAACAACATTGGCCACTCCGTAATTCTTAAGTATTTAGAATCATTTCCAAATGCAACTACAATTCGACAGAAACTTCCAGATTTCTATACCTTCCAGATCTTTCTGGGAGGATAGGGTATTCCTGGAAAACGAGTCAATCAACAAAAACAAATGAAGGGGTTGGTAGAGGTCTGTAGTCTAAACGACTGAAATTAAGTCTCTCATTCCGCCTTCCCAATCATTGCAGCGTGTTCCAGGCGGAACTTTTGACGATAAAAGGAGTCTTGTCCTGGGTTAAAGAAAACATGATATCAACATTTGATATCCGTATTTTCTCAGATAGTTAGGTTAGGTTGGAGTGGCTGTCTAGATGTCATTGACACACTTAGACCTCAAGGGTCCATTGTGATACCACTAATGAGGTTACTCATGGGAGAGTAATGAATTTAAACAAACCATTTTGTGCTTTTAATAAAGTTAGAGAGACACTTTGTTTCAATCGTTGCCAGTTCACTGGTATTGTCGAAGAAGGGATTACCAAGAAAGTTATTCCTTCTAATGGAGAGTGCTGGACATGTACATAGCAGGTGTTGGACTGTCTCCTCTTCCTCCTCGTCCATGCAGCTTCTACAGAAGTCATTTGTGTAGACTCCTAGCCTCAGAGCATGTCTTCCTATGAGGCAGTGTCCTGTTATTACTCCAATTGTAGAGCTTATATTTTGTCTGCTCAAGGATATCAAGCCTTTTGACCGATTTGAGTCTATGCTTGGCCATATTTGCTTGGTTGTTAGGCAGGTGGTGCTCTGTGACCATCTAGCATTTGTTGCTTCTAGAGCATATTGTTTGAGAAGATATTTGCATGTAGCAAGTGGTGTTCCTATGTTATGTTCTTGTCTAACAGTAGGCAGAAGTGTTCCGTTTTTGGCGAGCTCATCGGCTTTGCAATTTCCCGTAATGTCTCTGTGGCCCGGCACCCAAATGAGGTGAATATTAAACTGTTCTGTCATCTCATTCACAGATGATTGACAATCGTGGACTACTTGTGAGTTTGTGGAGACAGACGCGAGAGATTTAAGAGCGGCCTGGCTGTCCGAGAAGATCCGTATATCCTTGCAAGATATAACGTTTTCTTTGAGCCAGGATAGTGCCTCTTTAATCGCCATTACTTCTGCCTGGAATACACTACATTGATTGGGAAGTCTATATGATAGACTTAGATTCAGTTGTTCCGAATAGAAACCACTTCCAACTCCGTAATCGGTCTTTGAACCGTCTGTATAGAAGTGTATCGCATTGTCTTCCAGGGGTCTCTCTTCTTCCCAGGAGGATCTTGAAGGGATGGACACATGGAAGTTTTTACCGAATACCATTTTAGGGGTGGTATAGTCTAAGCGATCTGGGATAGATCTGAAATTGTCTAGAATGATAATATGTCCAGTATTGTTACTGTTCCATTGAGAGGTGGCTCTAAGCCTCACACATGAGTTGGCTGCCACCATTTTGGAGAAGATGTCAAGAGGTGTTAGGTTTAAGAGCACATCCAGGGCTGCGGTTGGTGTTGAGCGAAGTGCTCCTGTGATGCACATACCTGCTGACCGCTGGACCTTGATGAACTTATTTAGATTTACCATCTTGTCCAGTGCGGTCCACCGTACGACAACTCCATAAGTGAGTATCGGTCTAATTACCGAAGTGTATAGCCAGTGGGTTATTTTTGGGGAGAAGCTCCATTTTGATCCTATGGCCTTTTTACAAGTAAAAAGCGCTACAGTGGCCTTTTTTACTCTTTCATCGATATTTGCCTTCTAATTTAGTTTTTTGTCTAAAATGAGGCCTAAATATTTAGCTTGGTCGGAAAAGCTTAATGGTATTCCTTTAATCTTGGGTGGGCTGATCTGAGGAACTTTGTACCTTCTCGAAAAGAGTACTAGTTCTGTTTTATGTGGATTGACGTCCAAGCCACATTGCTTAGCCCATTTTGTTAGCCTATTCAAGGCATTTTGTAGGAGTTCCGAGAGAACTTGGGAGTGTTTTCCAGATACAGATATTGCAACGTCGTCAGCATAGGCAATCACCCTGAAACCCTCTGCTTCCAATGATGTTAGAAGGTCGTTTACTACCATGTTCCATAAGAGAGGCGAAAGGACCCCACCTTGAGGGGTACCTCGATTCACCGATCTGGTGGTAGTAAAACTTCTCATGCTGGAAGTAATTGTCCTGCTTTTGAGCATGAGACTAATTAGATCTATGAGTGGTTTCTCTAATTTCAGCTTATCCATTGCTGTCGTGATCGCCTGGTAACTGACGTTGTTGAAAGCTCCTTCAATATCTAGGAAAGCTACTAGGTTATATTCTTTGTATTCGAGGGAATATTCAATACTACGTACCAGCGAATGAAGTGCTGTTTCTACTGATTTTCCCTTAGAGTAAGCATGTTGAGCTGTAGAAATGAGACATGGTTTTAAGTTATGTCTGATGTAAATTTCAATCAATCTTTCTAAGGTTTTAAGAAGGAAGGATGATAGGCTGATTGGTCGTAGATCTTTAGGGCTAACGTGGGAGGGTTTCCCTGCTTTAGGAATGAAGACTACTTTTGCCATTCTCCAGGCTTTAGGAATATATCTCAACCTTAAACAGCTTGTCAGAATGATTTCCAATGGTGGAATGATCAAGTCTGAGCATTTTTGTAGTTCGGCCGGAATGATTCCGTCTGGTCCTGGAGATTTATATGGATCAAAGCTATCTATGGCCCATTGCAGTTTTTTCCGCGTTATTAGATCAACTAAATCGCTTGTAGAAGCTTGAGACTCTGATGTTAAGTCGTTAAGTATGTTATAACTACCTGGAAAGTGGGTGTCTAATAACAGATTAAGAGATTCTTCATCTGTGATAGTCCATGTGCCTGCTTCTGTCTTTAAAGCACTGGGTATTGTTGGACTTTTTGAGAGAATTTTCCTGAGTCTTGAGGCTTCTGAAGTATTTTCTATTTTGCCGCAGAAGTTTCTCCAAGAAGACCTCTTACTCTTCCTTAATTCTTTTTTATATTGCTTTAGAGCTTGTTTGTATAAGTCCCAGTCAGAAGGAGATCTAGTGTACTTAGATCTATTGAAGAGACCTCAGATAGTCAGGTCGCTATAAAATCTCTGGACTCTGTCTCTACGAACTCATAACTGTCGATCATCTTTAATGACTTTTGCAGAAGTTATATGGATGAGGAGGAAACAGTTCATGTACAGAGAGTACATGCTTTGCTCTAGCTCAAAAACGAAGCGAGACCTACCTAGAAGAATTCTTCTATAACGATCTAAATGATTTCAATTATATTAACATAATCAGTCTTTCACGTTTCGTAAGGTACTTAAACTGGTTTTATTGAGCTAAGAAAAATCACAATGGACCATTAAACTGGCCTTAGTGTATCCTACTCTATCACGGACAGCCATGTTAACCTAACCTTAACCTAGCGATGTGAAGAATTGTAACCGTGTGTGTCGTTGTGTTGACGAAATCCCAGTTTTGTCGAATAGCGGCATTCCACAACGACACTACAGCGTATTTTGCACAGACCTTTATGTTTTAAAGCTCGGTGAACCCAAGTCCTCAAACTGATCAATCACCAGCAACGTCATAGATTCGCTGATTGAGTCCTTGAAATAAACCAGATTTTCTTAGTCTGTGATGAGCCCACTTCCAACTTGGTTTTCTTTTGTATCAAACTTAATCTATTTTTGGAAAACCTATGCATGGTTAACTTACACTATTTGAGAACTTTAAATTAGCATAGATTATTAGGTTAGACATTTCCAATGTTTAAGTTTATATAAATTACGACGTATGTTAAGAACACGCCCTGACAACTTCTGTAGCACTATACAAGTAGACCCTCCATTTCCATGAATAAACTTACTTCGTTCGAAATATCATTGTTCATATGAAACATATGCAAAATTAAATTTTCAGTCATGTTTTTATCATTCATGTGTAAAATAAAATTCTAGGCTAATAAAAGCACAGCAAGTGTTTCCAGCTGTGCCATCGCCATATCAAAAACCATAAACTTCAAACCCAAAAATCCATTACTTGACAGAAACAGAAAGAGAAAGAACAAAAACAAAAACAAAAACAAACATCAGAAGAGCGCAGTTTTTGAAATTCCAAATGGAATCCGTGACAGCACAAGTTTTTTAATAAGTTCCCATAAAGTATGTAGTTTAAAATCCAAATCCTCATATCCTTACAGTAGAATCTTAATTAAGTGCCCAATATCAACAAATATACATGTACTTCCATTTTATCCACTTCCACACCAATTTGATGTTATTCTATAGAAGTGGGAGCGGCTAGCGGTTCGGGTTGATCCTTGGAAAAAGGATTTATGGAAATTTTACGGCCAAACGAAGAGGAAAACTTTCCCAAAAATTCAGTTGAAACTTTATATATATTTGCGGACATTCCCCATGAGCAACCAAAATTGGTTGTCTTCTTCTTAGTTTATTTTCTATTTAACATTGTTGATGCAGTGTTGTTGTGGTCCTTCAACAATCGTCCTGGGACTGGGACTGAGACCGAGACCGGAGACCACCCACATCCCGAATGATGAGTGTTGAATCTCGATTACAAAACCCACCACGCACCGTCACCATGGACTTCGGATAAAAGGACTGTTCGTATTTTCACATCATCATCATCATCATCCATGGTCATGGCCGCAACAACGCTGACTTCATCGACAATTTCCGAAGAAATGACGACTGACACGCTAGCAAATCCGATTATATTCGGTTTCCTGACTCAACTTGGTGGTCTTCTTTTCGCTCAGGATTTCCTTCCTTCCTCCGGCTTTTGGTTTTTCTATCTCGTGCAAGGAAGCCTTGAATCCGATTTGACGTGACAAAGCTGATGAAGTTGATGATGATGATGACGATGACTATGACGATGAGTGTGGGAAAAACTAAGAAAAGAAAGCGCATCACAAAATTAAGCCACCCATGGGATTGGACCTACAGATTGGAGAACAGAACTTGACAAAAATAAAACTGAAGGACATTTTGAAAAAGTAAACTGCATCAGTCAGCATGCATTAATCTGTGAATCTCATTGTTAAGCTCCGAGGAGGCTTATTACACATTTCTCCATTTGAAAGCATTTTTGCCATTCGTGCCATTCATGCAACTCGACTGGACTGGAGTTGATATCATTTCGTATGAATTGCCTTTCCAGCCGCAACATGTAATTAATCCGACCTTATTCCGTTGATAGTCATAGAACGTAGACAACGAGTTGGAGTCGTCAACATTGCCGCCGTTGTTGCTGTTGCTGTTGCTATTTCTATTGCTATCGTTGTTGATTCCGCCAACAGCGCCAACAACGCCAACGTGACGAAGTATTAAAATTACCCAGACTCACCAAGAGGTCGTATCGTATCGTATCGTATCGTATACAACTACAGGCCCTTTCTCTAAACGTGTGTCTGACTGTCTGGTATGGTTACTGTTTACTCTTTGCTTTGCTGATGATTGACATTATGATTAGAAGTGACATTTAATACCTTCCTGGATTCTGGGCCACAAAGCACAACATAAGCTCTACAATTTGTCTTTAGGAGAGAGATGGTTTTTGTTTGAAGTATTTTGTGCCACATTTCAAACAAGAAAAAGGACAAAAGGCATTTGTCTCTGTGAGTCCTGATCCTGATGACTGCTTGCAATTGTTTTGATTTCTTGAAATAGCATCCTATTCTTCTCAAGCCTTTTCTCTATGCCACAATAAGAGAATCTGTGTAGCTAAATGTTTCATTATATTCTCTGAATGGGGTATTTTCTTCTTCTTCTCTTCTTGTTTGTCTTTCATGAAATTGCTCACAAATGAATAACCTTTTAGCTTTAAGGGTTCAAACCATTTTCGTCCTTATTTATATTGTTTTGTTTTGATTTCATTGCTGACAGGAAATTGAAACCGCGCATCGGGAGGTAGTGTGCTTTTTTGTATGTACTCGTAACATAGTCAAGTATAATTTCAATTGAATTGTGTCCTTAGTGCAATCTTTTTCCCATCAATAAGAGTGCAGTCCTGGATGAAGGATGAAGGATGTCGATGTGATATTCTATTAAAAAAAATTGTAAAATTTTAAATTGACAGCAGAAAATTGATTAAGGATTGCAATCAAAGAAGTCAATTTTATGGAACTGTCTGTCATTTGGAAACTGATGGAATTCTTCTATATTTCACTTGAGAATTGAGAGCTATTTTTTTTTTGTAAGGAAGGAAGGAGCAGAAAATTAATGAGAATTTAGATTTGAAGAGTCGCTGTTTAAAGGTCAACGAAGCAGTTGATGTATTCAAAGTACGTTTTTTAATTAAATTTGATTTTAAAATCATTGTTAAACAAGATTGCTCAAAGAAAATTTGATTTATCGGTTTCAGTAACTTTTAAGGAAATTCGTACAAGTCTGCAAAAAATATTCGAGGTTAAACGTTTGAACTAGTTTTATTGAAAAAATACCTTTTTAGTGTTAACTATTTATTCACAAAACATTGCTGACCGATGCTTACTTTTTGCCCTCTTTTCTATCTCTGAAACAGTTGAACGTATAAGTTTGATAAAAATATTGCTGACAAAAATTGTTTCAAACAAAATTCTTAATTTACTGGACTATAAAGCAATTTTCCTAATAACTAAGAGTAGTAGTAGTAGCCCACCTTGAAATTTGCCTTTCTGTAGAAAAGACACATAAATCTATACTCTTGCAATTTTTCCAGCAAAAATTAGAATTTTGTCAGGACTTTGCTACAGAACTTTTATTATAGGTAGATAGATAAAGATTTATTCAACTTTTCAAATTGTTACATGTATACAATTTGTAACATAAATCTTTTAAGGCATGGCACGATGGCCGTCACTAGTGTGACCGAGCATTTTGATAACCTGCATTACCGACGTTATTTCCTGAATGATGTGTACGCTGAGAAGTAGATGGCGGTATTACTGATGTTTGAGTGACGTTTTGCGTAACAGTGACTGATTATTGTTGTGATTTATTAAAATTGATCTTTGTAAATTTATATTATGTTTTGTTGAAAGTATGTCAAAATTATTAACCCTTCCACCCATTAGATCATTTTCATCGTTCGAAAAGAAAGAATGATCTTAAATTCGCATATTATCATCCACCAAATTTATTTTGAGATGTGGGTTTTGTGACTTAAGAGCCTTACACATGAGAGCCAACAACGAATGAACGAATGGACGAACAAACGTCATTTTCCGCATTTTAAAAAGTCAATTCCAAACAAAAACAGATTTAATTTATAAGAAACCAATTGACACTAATGTTAGGATAATAAAATCTGCATTTTGTTCTCTAAAACAAGAAAAATTTGTAAAAACAGTTTGATAGTAACGAATTGCAGTGTGGTTGCTACGAACTGTCAAACTCTATTCGCGTTCCACATACCATCCACACTGCAACGAATAAATTGTTCGTGCTCAACTTAACCTCAATATTATACCACTCTTGTTTTGATTGTTGAAAAGGGTAATTATAAATTGCCAATTCGCTGTCTGCGAATAGCAATAAAGCTCATGTGAAAGAAAAGTCAAAATATACGAACATCCACAGTTCGCAGTTCGTAGCTCATGTGCAAGATGATTTAACCTCCCTTTGCAGCTACAACAAGATGGTCCTCTTTCGGCGCATTCCAACTGGATAGATATGCATAGATATGCCAGTATTTGCAAGCATTTTCCATTGGCTAAAAATATCACTATGATAGCTGTCTAGTAGGAACCTTTATGTGAAATGTTCGCTCAGTTGTAGATTTGGTGTTAAGCTCCTGGAAGTGCTCAAATTCGATCGCTTTTGTGCTTTTTGTTATGATCGTTGAAGTATTCTCTAGGTGCTATTTCGGGTCTGCATCTGCACTGCTTTCAGTTGGGAGATGAAAAATAATATTTTGATCTCGTATATGCAATTCGGAAATATCAAACTTTTATTCAAGATGGTCGCATCTTATTTTCAAGGCCTTAACTAGCGATTGCAAACTTTTGTTGCTGGTAAGTAGTTGCCCTAACTAGCATAGCAATGGGTCAAGGTCTTGTTTCGTTGCAAAACTTCTGAACCTGTCATCGAGCATCTTAGTAAAATCTTCCAAAGATAGATCCCCAACAAAGCTCATGTTTCGATTTTGCTTCTTAAAGTTAGGATGTTCTTCAAACTCGGGTGAAGTTTCGAACAAATTTCGCTTCTTTGTTGTCGGTGTATTGTGGTTAGAACGCATTCGCTCGTGTTAATTGATAGAATATGAATCTTATGACTAGCTATTATTTACACTTGTTTTTATTTGATAACGAAAGCACACAAAAATTGACACCTTTTCTTATGGTTTTCCGATTTATTTAATACTTTTTAATTGCAAAAAACTAATTAATTTCTCACAGCACTCAAAAAATCAAAAATTTTCCCAACTTTTATGAAGTTGGCCCAAACTAAGACTTAGCGAACCGCGAACAATGGCTCTGATCGTTATCTTTTTGAAATATCGAAGAAAGATGGTACATTTTCAGCATATTGACTACGACAACGTGTACCTAAAATTGCTCTATAAATTTAGCCAGTTATTTTTCCATTTATTTAAGCGATTGGCGACCGTAGACAATGGGCCTTACCAATAATCAAATTTAGTGACGACTTAAATATTTAAGTGGACTCTAAATAATGAACCATACCAATAATCAATTTAATAGTCATCTTAACGCTAAACGTCACTCTAAATTTTAGAGTAGAGAAACGCGTGTTTAACTTCGTGATTAAGTGTAAACGTCATGTTTGTGCTGTCATTCTGGTAGCAAAAGAAATTTTTCATATGTTTCTTTTATCTGTTGCAAATTTATTTTTGGCCGTGACCGTGAGCTCATAAAAATTAACAAAACTAAAAAAAGGTAATAAAATAAACAAATAGATTAAGTAACATTTCAATTTATTTCAGAGTAAATTGTTATTCCAATGGCAACAAAGCGAAGTCGGTCTGTTAACTGGACACCAGCAATGAAGGGGTCTATTAGCATCCCGAACGTGGGGAATGTCATTTCGACAGCAGCTGCCTGTTTGGCAACAAATGTAGTAGATAATGTAATAGAGCACAGTTTAGTTAAAGACGTGTTTAATTTGGTTATTGGTTAACACACAAATAAACTCGTCTCTAAACGTTAACGTGGCGTTTATCTAAACGCTTGTTTAGTCAATAATTATTGGTAAGGCCCAATGTAGACCAACCCCATACTATAACCGATGAAACTCCATGCTTCACGGTTTTTTTTTTTGTGTATTTCGAATCTACATATGTATATCCTCCTTCAATGGAGGGCCCCTAACATTTAGTCTACCATGCATCGTTTTCAAATACATTTAATTTAGACCCTTAAATGTGTTTTCTTCCAAATATGAGTCTTCGAGTAAGGTCTGTTCATCAATGTTGTTTTCCTTCATAGGTTATTTTAGGTTAAAGCCTAGTACGCTGCTGACGCGAAACGAAATTTCCCATACAAAAATGACACGACGAAATCATAAACGAAAAATTTCGCTGTGCTTTTCGTTTTTCAGTACGCTGCTGAACGATGAAATGTGACATTTTAGTGGAGAGCTGTACTAGATTTCTTAGTACAATTCTCCACTCTTTTCGTTCTCAATTTAATTGCCCAGCACATTAATTGCTTGCGAAATTTTGACGTTTAATTTTTTTATTGAAAAAAAAAAATTGTTTAATCGTGACTTTCGGTGTTTTGACTTTGATTTATATTTGATTTAAAATTTAAAATAAAATGGATTTGTCTAATGTGTTCCAACATTGCATTTCTGAATCGGAAACTCAGGATGTTATTGGTGATGTGCAACAAGTGATGAAGACAAGCAGTGAAATTCAACTTCCAGACAGAACTCTCCACAAATATTTTTCCGCTGTGGTTTTCGTTTTCATTTCGCTCTGCACTTGGAGAGCACCGAAAAATTTCGTTTCGCATCAGCAGCGTACTAGGCTTAAGGTGGCTGCTGACAGGAAAAACTAACACACTTAGACCAATAGTTGGTTCGTAAAGATCTAACTTACTCGTTTAAACCAAGAGATGCTAGCTTTGTAGCATTTGAGACAATAAATGTTTGAGTTTCTCAGATAACTAGTGTCATTTTAGTAGAAGTCTCCTATAGCTAAAGTCTTTTTTAGAGGGCAGGATATGAACATAGAAGGTGAGACACTGTCTCCTTTTCTTCATTCACACAGTTTCTGAAAAAAATTGTTTGCAGAAGCTCCTTGTCGAAAAGCATGCCTACCTATTAGGCATTGTCCTGTAAGTACACCTTTAACGCAGCTTATGTGTAATCTACCAACAGAAACGAATTGCTTTGAGCACTTAGCATCAAGCATTGGCAAAATTAGTTTAGTTAAGAGACTAATCCATTAAACCAACTGTGTTTCACTATTTTATGGTATCATGGTATACCAATGTTAAATCTGTTGTCCAACAAGGGTTAAATTGTTCCATTTTTTGCAAGTTCATCAGCTTTGGAGTTTCTTAGAATTTCTCTATGACCCGGCACCCAAACTGTTCTGCCATCTTTAAAAGAGATGATCGACAGAAAGAGCCAAATGATTTTATAGCAGCTTGACTATCTAAAAAAAATAGTTTATCGGTAATCGATATCGCGTTTTCTTTGTGTCTAGAGAGGGCTGCTTTGATGGCCAGAAGTTCTGCCTGAAACACGTTACAGTCATTGGGAAAACGAAATGAGAGACATATGTCCGATTTCATAAACAAACACTAAAAGCACTTTTATTTAAAAGCTTTTTAAATTTTATCAGGCCTTTAAATTTTTTCAATTTCACCAAGCTTGAAATGGGAAATTTCAGGGATATTTTTGTTAAAATAGAGTTCTCTTCACAACCCTGTAAAAATAAAACCACTTTTTTCTTTCTATTAAGCGAATTGTGTGAGAAAAAATAAGAAAGCATTATATGTTGAAATAAATGACAAGAATCGTAAAATACAACAGTGTAAACTTCTTCAAAATCACAAATTGTGTGTCGTTCAAAAATAAAATATGAAAATGGATTCTTGTGAACGCGGAATACTCTTGAGCGGCGAATAACTATATGTTGTTCTTCTTCGTCAGATGAAGATGACCAATCTAATATTCTAATTAAAAATTAAAATCATAAAAATGATATTATAACTAGTAATGCAATGTTTAATTTGTTTACCTATTCATTCTGTATCTCCAAATATTGAGAACACAAATTTTACAAAACAAAACATCAGCTGTCAGCTGTCATGAATATGACAGATTGCAATTATCACATTAATATTTAAAAACAATAATGCTTACAATTTCATCTAAGAAAAAGCAAAAATGCCAACATCAAATTAGCAAAATAATTGTACATCAGTTAGATTTAATATTTATTATGAGATGTCAAACAAAACTAAGAATAATACATGTGACAGCTGTCAAAAGACCCAACTACCAAAAAAGTATTGCCAGATTGAAAACCACACGTCTAAAAAAAAATAACCGCTACTTCCAGGGAAAAGGATGTCTCGTTTTACTATTGAGCGTTATGGTTGAGGATTTCAGATCCGCTTTCAAATGTGTGTTAACGAGAAGCATTGCGGACTCTGGCATGTCCGTGGAGCACTTCTTAGAAAATAAATTATAAATAAATTAGGTGGCGCAACAGTCACAACAGTCGCAACAGAGTAATGTTGTCAGGAATGGAGGGGATTCGTCGTTCAAATTGACAAAAGTTCTATTCGGATAGTCAAAGTTCGTCGGTTGATGGAAAACCCTATGGATGACCTAGGATAGATCAGATAATCTTAGGCTGAAAGTTTTCATTGTATACGCAGTACCGATGTACACATGTTCCTATAAAATGTTAATGAAGTTGTATTTTAGTGTAATATTTTTGGGACAACATGGATAATCCACAAAAAGGTGAACCCTGGTGATCTGAACAATCCGTTTATATATACAAAAATGAAAACAAATATTTGTCACACCGAATATTTTGAAAAAAGGAAGTGACAGCTTTTTTACAAAAAAAAAATCAAAATAAAACAACTAAAAGTTGGTAAAAATGTATTCAAATATTTTAGCAACAATTCAACATATTCCCTTCAAACTAATTTTATCTAAAATACTTTTCTTAACATTTTATGAAAAAAATCCAATTGTCAATTTTTTTATAAAAAATAAAAATCTACAAAAAAACATAACAAAATTGGTTCAAACTTATTTTCAACTCAAATACCACGAGAATAAATAAAATGCAAAATATTGTTGTTAACATAAGATATAATTTTCTTAGAAAAACCCAATCGGTATTTTTTTTTTATAAGAAATACCAACTTTCAAAAAATGCTACTAAAATTGGAAAATTTCGGTTTTAACTTAAATAGGTATCTCAAGAACAGAAAAAAGGTGTTAAAACCTAACTTATGTTATCATATGCAAAATATTGTTGTCAAGTATTTTTACAAAGCACACAAATAACTAAAGACAGATAAAATGTTGTTTTCGACTCAAAAATCGTGAGAACAAAAATAGATATTGACTTCAAACTTTTGTTTGTATTACGAAATAAATAATATTTTGTTAAACATTAACAAATATCGACCACCACTTGTTGTGGAGTGATTACATATTTGACATCGCCAAAAATGTTGCTAAGTGTTTAGGTTTTCTCCGACGATGAAAGAAGTTTTTTACCCCTTCTGATCTGGCTTTAATTTACAAAGCTTTTATTCATCCTAAACTCGAATATAACTCTCATATTTGGGCTGGAGCCCCAATAACAGACTTGAGTCTTCTGGATAGAATTGAAAAAAGAGCTCTAAAAATGATAGGAGATCGTTCTCCCACCGAGACATTTGCTTCTCTTGAACACCGCCGCAAGGTCCCATGCCTGTCATTGTTTTATAGTTGTTTTTATAAACAATGCTCTCGTTAGTTTCATTCCTCCCCTTAAACAATTCAACCGTAATACCCGTATTGCTAGGAATGCCCATCAGTTTACCCTTGAGCCCAATTTCGGATGTACTGATAAGGGAGCGTTCAAGTAATACGTAACGCAATTTGGGGGAGGGTGTCTCGTAAAACGTTACGATGCGTTACAGGGGCGGAGGGGGTCTTTCTTCCAACACGTTACGTAACATTGTTTTTTTTTTTTAAGAATAGGGAATTAAAACTCCAAAATTGGCAACCATTTTCATTTACGTTTTACGGGGAATCCCTTTATTGTATTAGTCTGGTCGTCATTTTTGATTTGTTCTCACAAGTTGGCAAACCTTTTTGTTTATATTTCACGGGGGATCCCTAGATTGTATTGTTCGTCATTTATTGTTGTTCTCGTTGTCAGTATGGTAAAAATGGTCACTTGAGTGTTACGTAACGTTTAGTACGTCATTTATTGTTGTTCTCGTTGTCAGTATGGTAAAAATGGTCACTTGAGTGTTACGTAACGTTTAGAGAGTGGGAGTGGAAGCGGGAGTACAGAAAAACGTTACGGTGCGTTCCAAGGGGAGGAGGGGGGTCAAAAATCTTCAAAAATTGTGTTACGTAATACTTGAACGCTCCCTAAGTACAGAGATTCTTTCTTTAGCCGCACTACGCGAATGTGGAATGCTTTACCTGACTCAATATTTCCCACTCATTATAATGTGCAGACATTCAAAACCAATGTGCATCGGTTTCTCCTTTCTAATCATATCCTCCTTTCCTAATTCCTCGCACTGTGTTTAATCATTATAAGGGTATTCATAACCCTTTTAGTGATCGCACAATATAAAAAAAAATCGACAGAGATGCGCGAATGGGTAGTAAACGATTTCACCAAGCTTATAGGATACAAAATTTTAGTGTTTGTCCAACTTTACTGTTCACTCAGTAATTTTTTCAATACCTACTGTCGGTTTACAAACAAGAAATATCGACAAATTGTTTCAACTTACATAGGTAACAAAGTGATTTAATAATTCTTCTTAAAATATAGACATAGTTCTCAAAATACCTAAACGTAGTTTCTTAACCTTTGAAAGATAACCATAATTCATAAATCATATGACAAACACATACCTACCTACCTAGTTTATGAGAACATTTATCAAAAGATTAATAAAATAGATTGATAAAATATTTACACAAATGAATTTCAAATGTCTTTTAACTATTTCCGTACTTATATATCTATGATACCTTATAGACCCCACTCCCTCTACCAAACTCAACCTAGACAGATAGATACTATTTATTATTTACGTTTCCATAGGTACTCACATTACAAACAGTTGATTTAGAATGATTCAGCCAAGAAAAGTCTCCCAGTTCCACTTCCAGTTGATGATGTGTTGAAATATTTAGGTTTTTATTGCTGCCGGTTGTGGTACCTAACCTCCGAACAAGAAGTAGGCAGGTAGGTAGGAATATGTTATATCGGCCCAAATGCCAAGTAATTCCGAAAAAAATCTCGCAAAACCAGTCAGCTAAAGCTAAAGTTAATTACGGCTCCAACCAGATTAGATATACAAACGTAGATAGGTTGCTATATGTAGATTTTTAAAATTCAAAACACAAACTAGGTAAACAAACTCTGGAGCTTGGACCGACGCGACCGACCGAAGACGTGACGATAGGTTGGATGACGTTGGCTATGGGTTTTGCCTCTTTTTCATTAATGCACGCAGAAATTATTTCTGTTTTGGATTTTTTTATTTTTCATGAATGAAAATTGAACTCAATTTTTTATTATTTTCTCTTTTTTGTTGCCAAAAACACACGACAGTGTATCCTCTTTAAAGTAAACACAGTTATCACAGATAAATGGGTATACAAAAATATCTATAGCAACGATGATTTACATACATATGTATATCTAAATTCGCAAGATGCACCTGTAGCACCTGTACACATTCATTTGCACTCAGGTATGCTATCGTATCGACGCATTCACTCGCACCAAAGCTATCGCCGCGCCGCCAAATGGAAGTGATAGAAAACAAAAAACACACAATTATTCTTTTCTCCAAAATAAACAAAAACCAAAAGTTGTTGCAAGAACGGGACCACGACTGTTGTCCAAAAACAAACAGAGAAAGATATATTTTTTTTATGGCGAGCGAAAAAGAGAACAAACGCGTCAAAAATAAAAAGATCAAGAAAAGTTTGGAATGTGAACGTGAACGCCGATCGCCGAAGTGATCGGTTTGCTTCGCCGCGCTGTTCGGTTGGGTCGGGTCCGGGTCGGGGTCGGAGCGACGAGGTGCGGCGCAAGAGCACGATCACGGTAGTCACAATCACAACTCACAAGAATTTCTTCCCAAAACCGGGTTTAGATACTTAAGACAGCCAGCGCCAGCGCAGCGAGAAACGAAAGAAGCGAATTTATCTGAAAATAACTCCACCGCCGACCGCAGCGCAACGTAGTAGGCAAAAACACAACTTGAGCCTACAATACGAATACACTCCACTCACTCAGATGACCGGACAACCAATGTACTACACCAACACACCTGGAAGACCAAATAAAAATTCACGAATTTCTTCAAAACGACACGACAGAATTTTCACACAAAAATAAATTCAAAATTCACTCGAAATTCAGGGAGTTAATTGAAGTTTAAACACAATATTCCTATTTTCCGTTATTATTTACACTTGATTAAGGTTAAATGATCATATTTTTCAATCAATAAACATTATTTTGTTGATATTTTGTTTAGAAATTACACCGCGCGACGCTTAGTCGTAGACGTCTGCAAAGAACAAACTCAGGTAGTAAAACGTAAAAGGTAAAAGCCAGTATAGGTAAAACTTCAATTTCACCACACTTTATTTTCTCGTTATTCTATTTACCTGTCGAAATTCAATGATCATTTTGCTTGCTGGTAGTGGTAAGTAAGGTAGAAGTAAAGGTAAAGGTAACAGAGAAAAAGAGGAAAGTTGTTTTGGAAATTCTCTTTAGTCAGCGATTGGAAATTGTGTTTACACTTAAAAATAAACAAAACTCAACTCAGCTAACCAGCAATATCCACCATGGCAAATATAACTCAGTTTTATTAAGCATTTTTGGTTACTGCTTGCATATTTACGAATAGTGAATATGTTTGATAGTAAGATGTCGCTAGCAAGCCGTTTTGAGAGATCTATTTCTTTCTATTTTAGATGCGCACATGGGAATAATTGGTGATTTTAAAAATATGAATTTAAAGTTTTGATTAACTTAATTAAAAAATAGGCTTCCCATCACATCGGTGCGCTTTAAGAAAATATTTGTTTATGCAATGAGCCAAATTGTCATTTGAGGAACTTTGAAAAGTATGCATCGATCAGTAGTTCTGGTCGGCAAAATTACTTTTTACATGCGACATATAGGAACTACCTATATGGCAAGTATTGCATTCGTAAAAAAAATCGAACTCAATATTTTAACCATAAATGACATTACGATGGTAGAGAAGTCGAAAAGAGTGGGTCCCCCGATTCCGTTGAATCGATTGAGTTCAAACTTTGAAATTAGGGTTTCAAGCCGATTCGCGTCAGGCATTTTTTTTTATTTTTTAAAGACTGAAAATAACAGTAGTCCACACAGAAATGTGTTGGTCAAAAATCGTAAATTTGAATTTTCTCACTTATTTAGTTTTTAAGTTTTAAAAAGAACTAATTAATCGATTTCAAGAAGTTTTTTCAGCACAAACTCTTATACCGTCTTAATAATATTTGATGATCTAAGATGTCATTGATTTGTTTTTGATTTTTAAAAAAATAGTAATTTTTTTTTCAAAATTCGATATCTCAAAAACGTGTCGTCATATTTTTAAGTAAATGAAATGTTTAAAGTATATGAATAAGTTCTAAATAAATACATGCTAAACATATTTTTTACTCAAAGTAAGAATTTTGTATACCTACATACGAAATTGATTTAAAAACTCGCTCTAACGATTTTCAAATACAATTTTAATGATTTTAGTGTATTACTTAGTTTTTGGAAGGTCTCATTAGTTTTGAATCCTTAATTGACTCTTTATAATGTTTCGAGCAAAACTTGAATTTAATAATTTTTAATTTTTGAAAAACAAGTTTTGGAGTTAAATTTTAGTGATGATTTCAAACCTCAAGTATTTTTTCTGCATTTCATTTGGCATTTCCCAATTTCAGACTAACTCTATTTTAACCAAAGATAGGAACACAATCGAGCAACGCGTTAAAGTTATTCAGGTTGTTATGGAAATGGGCGTCCAAATGTGCGTACAATCGTAAAAATGCAAAAATTTGAACAAACCGGGTCTAAAGATGTGAAAACACAATTGGCATTCTAGTACTTCTAAAAATATTACTGCTTGCATAAACACGCTTACAAGGTGCAATTGACTCAAGAACTAAAGCCTCTTGACAATTTCAAATGTCGTGAATGGTCGGAATGGCGGCAAGAAATGGCAACACTAAATAATCAATTTTCGAAGAAAATCATCTTTAGTGATGAGACACATTTTTACCTCACTTTTTTCGTCAATAAGTAAAATTGCCGCATTTGGGCGAATGATAATCCAAGAGTAATTGTCCAAAAAACAATGCACCTACAAAGAGAGACTATGTTTGGTGTGGTTTATGGGCTGGCGGCATCATCGGGTCGTATTTTTACAAAATGAGGCCTGTCAGGCAGTTACTGTGAATAGTTTGGAGTTATTTCGGCATAGAACCTCAATATATGCCTCAGCGTCATCGAACATTTGGACCTTCGGATGGAGGTGTGCCGCCGAGGTCGCGGTTGCTATTTGGCCGATATTTTGTTAAATACATGGTTGAACCATACTTATATTATTATAATAAAAAGAGGCTGGGATGCGACCCACACTGATAACTTCCCATCCCGTCTGTCGATTTGTCTTGCTTAAAAGTTTTTAGGTTTTCGTGTTTTGTTTAAAAGATTCTCAGTTGAATTATTCTTAAAAATTTAAAAACTACCAATAATATTTTGCATACAATGAAATATTTTGATTTCGAAATTATTTTTTTGTTAACGAGATTTTTAGTTGAAAACCAATTTTTACCAATTTTAGTAGCATTTCTTAAAAAAATGATTTCTTATATAAACAAATACAAATTGGATGAATGAAATTAATTTTAAGTCAATATCTTCTATTGTTCACGAGATATCGAAAACCGAACATCAATTTTTACCAATTTTGCGAACTATTTTTTGTAGATTTTAATTTTGTATCAAAAAATTGACTCTTGGATTTTTATAAAAAATTTACTGATTGTCGAAAAAAATATTTTCTGTGAGATAAAATAAGTTTGAAGCCAATATTTTTAATTTTTGAAAAGATATTTGAGTCGCAAGTAAATTTTTAGCAAGTTTTAGTATTGTTTTTTTTTTAGGTTTTTATTTTTTGTAAAAAAAAACTGTCAATTCGATTTTTCTCAAAATTGTACCAAATATTGAAAACAATAGCCTTTTGAAAGAACGAATTTGACACTGCTACCAAACTTTAAATAATAAAAAATATGATGATCCAATGCTGTTTTATTATCATGATCTGATCCGGATCAGATAATAGTGATAATAAAACAGCATTGGATCATCATATTTTTTATTATTTAAAGTTTGGTAGCAGTGTCAAATTCGTTCTTTCAAAAGTGACATTTCGAAGAAAAAAAAAACAAACACATACCAAAAATGGAAGCTCCACAACTTTTGAAAATGTTCCTGAAAATCACCATTGCACTCTTAAACTCAAAGCATCCAGGAACGCTTTGGTCTCACATGTAGTCCAGATTCTTTTTGACCTTTTAATAAATGTGACACTTAAATAATTTAATTTAGAGATTACTTACAATTTATTTGAACATATTTTCTCCCATTTGTGCAGCAGCTTTCTCGATTTTATTTATATTTTTTGACATTTAAAGCAGGGTTGCCCAAAGAACATTTTGCTCAATGATTTTTTGTTGTTCCCTTTTTATACCCATAAATTATGTCAAATATACATTTTTTTGGACTTAATTATTTTAATTTCACCAAATAATATCTATTTTTGTTAAAATATCTAATTATTACATGGATTATATACCAAATAAATAAATATAAAGCTTCTCGCTTTCTATTTAAAAAATATTTTATTCCAGTCAAATGGAAATTTTTATATGGCAATACAGGTTTTATTTAATTTGTTTGCAATGATACCAACATTTACATGTGAAATTACAATGATAAAGCGCTCCTTGTTGTGAAGAAAAGAATTAAATTTTGGATACAAAGCAGGATCTTGTGTTGTTGTTGTAATGCATGTAAATTCAAGATCCGGATCAGATCATGGTGATAATAAAACGCGGCTATTGCTTATAACAAAAAATTAGTTTAAAGCCAATATCTTAAAGCCTGAAAAGATATTTAAGGCAAAAATCAATTTTTACCAACTTTTATTAATTTTTGTTTAGTTTTTATTTTTTTTTGTAAAAAAAACTGTCAATTAGATTTTTTTCAAAATTTTACTGAATATTGACAACGATATTTTTTAAAAGATGAAATAAGTTTAAAGCATATATCATAAAGTCTTGAAAAGATATTTAATTCGAAAGTCAATTCTTACCAATTTTAGTAATGTTTTTTTTTAGGTTTTTATTTTTGCGTAAAAAACTGTCAATTCGATTTTTCTCAAAATTTTACTGAATGTTGACAACAATATTTTTTAAAATATAAAAATAGTTTAAGGCCATTATCTCAAAGTTTTGAAAAGATATTTGAGTCGAAAATAAATTTTTACCAACTTGTATTAATATTTTTTTTAGGTTTTCATTTTTTTGTAAAATTCACTTCGATTTTTCTCAAAATTTTACTAGATGTTAAAAACATTATTCTTCGTTGCACAAAATTGTTTTGGAGATAAAATCGTTTTTTGTTCGTACATTTTTAGAGGTAAATAATTTTTTTTTCATTTTTTTTTTGATTTATAAAAAAACCGTTAATTGGATTTTTTTCCAAAAATATAGTTGTTTGGTATCACGTTACAATATATAATATAAAATTTAATTCAAGTCTCTAGCGTTATTGGTTCGTGAGGTATTTAGGGTTAACCAAAATTTTCACATTTTTTTTAAACTGCTATGGTTAAGAAACCACCCACGCAATTTTCTTGAGAGCCCTTTCTGCATCTTTCTGCCTTATTATCTATATAACAAAATTTATTTGGGGTCGACATCTCTTGTGGTTCTTGAGCTATAAACGACGAAAAAAACGTCGCGAACGTTCGGACGTACGAACGTACGTACACACGCACGCACAGACATCTTTCTAAAAATCTTTTATTTCGACTCTAGGAAACGAAACGTCGAGAAATGTGAAAATTTTCAATTTGACAAATCGGACCCATTCACGATAAACAAAAACAAAAAGGTATGCTCATTAGATACACCGAATTCGCCATCTTGCCTATGCTGTGACGTCATCGTCATCTGCAAGTTTGACAAGCGAGTACGTTTATTGGAAATTTTCAATTGGTTTTTAATATTTTATTTGTTTTCCGGTTTAAAATTGAATTTTAAAATTTAAAAATGGTTGTTTGTGCTGTGTTAGGGTGTAATAATACACCAGACAGAAAAAACAATGAAAAAACATTGAAATATCACTATTTCCCGAGAGACGCTAAAATGTGCAAATTGTGGATTAGTGCTTGTGGGAACAAAAAAGAATATTCTTTAAAAAACAGTCGTGTTTGTTCCGAGCATTTTATTGAGAGTGACTATACACTTAAAGATATACTTTTAAATGTTCCTATGCATAAGAGAGCTTTAAGGAAAGAATCTGTGCCGTCAAAAAAATTGCCTAATGAACTTGAGCTATCTGCGAGGGACAAGAGACAAGAAATACGAGAAAGCAAAAGGATCGTTAATGACTGTCTATCTGCTTTCGAAAAGTAATTTGAAATAAACTCTTATCGCTATTATTTATTTAATCATGTTCAATACCTACAGTTGTCAAAACCCCTCGACAAGTAACTTTGTCCCGGGAAGTCCACAAAAGGAAGAATTTTGTGAAGAGCAAGATCAGGAAAATTGCTTGTATTACACAAATGGTAGCACTCAGACAGAGTAAGATATACTTGGGAATAATTTTAAGTTACCTAAAATATTATTTTATTTTATTCTGTTTTTTAAAAATAGAGTTGAATACAACTGCAGCAAGGAACTCAAAATTATGGAACTGGAAAGACAAGTCAGCAGATTGAAGAACAGTCTAAAGCGGAAGAACCAGCAGGCACAAAAAGATGAGGCTATGAGAACGGCTATGAGGACATCTTTAAAAAGGATATTTACATCTACCCAATCAGATCAATTGGAGCATCCCAATAAGAAGGCACGCTGGAAAGCTGAGGATATTTCTTCAGCAATGTCCTTATATTCAGCTGGTGCCAGATCCTACAGGCTACTCCGCAAACGAAATTTCCCCCTGCCCGCCCCTTCAACTTTGCGTAGATGGGCCAAACAAATCGAAATAAAACCAGGTATTTTAAACAAAATAATTCAATTGATGTCTAAGTGGGACTATGACCAAAATGAGCGGCTATGCGTGCTCTCATTTGACGAAGTTAAAATCAAATCAACTTATGAATACGACAAGGCTAATGACATTGCGATGTGTCCGAAAAAATATGCACAAGTTGTTATGGTAAGAGGGCTGGTCAAAAACTGGAAGCAAGTGGTCTACTATGATCTTGATGCACCCATGACTGCAACTATTTTAAAATTTATTATTTCTAAGCTAGAAGAAATATGTTTTACAGTCATAGCTGTAGTTTCTGACATGGGGCCAACAAATGTTTCTTTGTGGAGAGAACTTTCCATTTCGGAAAACCAGCCTTTTATTTTTCATCCATGCAACCCTATGAAAAAGATATTTTTCTTTGCAGATATTCCACATATGATAAAACTTTTAAGGAATCATTTCATTGATACTGGGTTTGTCCTTAACGGAAAAATAATTAACGTCGAACCAGTTAAAAAACTCCTTGGCTTAGAAAAAGATGATTTAAAAATTTGCTTCAAAATTTCTAATAAGCACCTTGAGGTACGACGTAGTGACCGGCAGAAAGTTAAATTTGCCACTCAGCTGTTTTCACATTCAGTTTCCGCATCCATAAGACGATGTATAACTTTGGGAAAATCATTTCCACCTAATTCCTTAGAGTGTGCTGATTTTCTGAAGGCTACTAATGACTGGTTTGATATTTTCAATTCAAAATGTCCATCCATTGACTCTAGGCCAAGGATGAGAGCTTTTGGATTAGCCTTAGATGACCAGCGGGTAATAATTAACACTATGACTGAAAATATACGCAATATGCGAACACCGACTCGACGCTCACTTCTCCCTTTTCAAAAGGGAATTTTGCTAAGCAATGCATCTCTGCCTCTTCTATTAGATTACGTAAGTTTTAATCATAGTTTAAAATATATAATTACTAATAGACTTAATCAGGATGACTTAGAGCTCTTTTTTGGAGTTATTAGATCTAAGGGTGGTCTTCATGACCATCCAACACCATTAGAATTTAAGTATAGGTTACGTTCCTGCATTTTGGGTAAGCATTTTATATTCAATAAAACATATATGTTCGTGCTGTCTTTAGTTATTAGTTGGTGGAAGTTTTATTAACAAAATGATGTACCTTATAATATAACTTACTAACAAAATAAACAAACAATTGCTATTCTCTAACATAAAGTTAACTTATCTTTTCAGGAAGGTCGGATGCCACGCAACAAGTGAGTGACTACAGCAACGTCGAAAGAAGAGACGAGGACCACTACGACGATAATCAACTAATAGCACAAATGCTTTCTAAAGTGTTGGAATCAAAAATGAATCCAGAAGCTGCTGATGTTGAAGAAGACGAATCGCCAACAGAAGAAGAGGAAGAAATTTCATCACTTGAATTCGACGAGTTGAAAGAAGACGCTATTGAATACCTCGCAGGATTTCTTATAAAAAAATGTAAAGTGCCGAACGATCCTTATACATCTTGCAGCTTTACTTGGGTGGATCAAAAGTCGGAAGGTGGACTTAAGAAACCCAACGAAACATTCCTTAAAAATGTTACAATTTTGGAAAGTATTTTTATGAAATACAATAAGGAACATCTGTACACAGAAGGGAAGTTCATGGAAAAACATTTAAAAAAAGCTGAAGCTGTGCCTCTAGATATAAGTGTAAAAAAACTATTTTTTAAGTGTAGACTGTATTTTAGAATTAAGCATTTAAACAAATTATTTTTAACTCAAATTAACTGTAAGGATAGAAAAATAATAAAAACAATACAATGAAATGGTATTCTTTTCTTCCATCGTATATCCGAACCAGATGACGATGACGTCACATTACATCTGTCAAAACACAATGAGCATACCTTATATCTGTTTATCGTGGGACCCATTACAATAACTTCCTATGGGAAGTTAAAAAGAATTGATAATAATTTGTGTTTTATTCAAAATAAACATCGGCCCTTAGAATTTAACCATCTTATGGGGGTAAATAACTTATTTTTATTTAACGCAGTGCTGCGATCGAGACATTCACAAAACAAAAGTATTGATTGTGATTGTGATTGTGAATTGATATAAAATATTGAATCACAAGTTTCTCAGCTCCTCGTAATTTCAATTTCGTTAAGAAAATTTTTATTGAGGCAACGAAAGAAATCTAAAATCTAAAGTACTAGTAACTATGTTATGCTTTTTTTCTTAAAAGTTTTGTGAAAAAATGAAGCAAATTGTAAAATAAAATTATTTGCATTTTTTTTAAGTATTAGCTCAGATAAAATAAACAACAAAATATCAGCAAAAAAATGGCCAAAAAACTATTTTTACCAAAATATTTTGTAAAAAAAAATTGTCAACTATTGTAAATTTAGGGTTAAGATTTTCTTTGATGACTTGACCGAACTATATTCGCAACGAGAATTGTCCAGGAATCGATAAGAACATTTTTAAACAGCAAAACCAAAGAATATCAAATATTCTAAATCTGATAATTTAATAACATAATTAGTGCTCATAAAATTATGATGCAATAAGTTTTATTATATTTAAAGTTCATATTTCTTTAATTCCTGAGATAACAAGGTGCTGTAAAAATCCGGTCAGTTAAAGTATGGGGTATAGGTACTTTAAGTTAAAAAGTGCGGCAGGTACTCGATTTGTTTATTTGAGGAATTTGTTTTAAAGATAAAAAATACCAAGTTACAAAAGTATACATTTATTGATAAAAAAGAGTGTGTCATTTGTAACTGAAATGCAAAATAGCTATAATTATAATAACTGTTCAAATCAGTTTTCTTCTTTTTAAAAATAGTTTTACAATGCATTTTTATAGAATAGCTTAAATAACAGCTGTTTCTTAGTACTATGTGTAAAAGGTATCATTTTAAGTTTTTACGAAATTTAAAAATTTTCCCTGGTTAAGTTTTAAATTCGGAACTCTTTTGGCTGAAAGAACTAATCTGAAATCAAAATATTTCACATAATCAGAATCTACTGTATTATTCTATCTAATTTTGTATAACTCATTTAAAGTTAAACAAATAATGCTACACGCACTACTTCGTTATTCACCACTGGTTAAATAACTTTCGTTTTCTTAACATTATTTTCTTCCATTAAATGTCACAATTTAAATAAGAAAAGGACATCTCAATTTTTACTCAAACTCAAAATAAGGTATATATGAATGGACTTTACTTTAAAGGGTTGGTACCTATAGTTGGTAAATATTCATCCTAAGTCAACCTGAACACGTCTCTAATATTGTCTTTGTTGTAAACTGACTTCAAGCCTTAATTTGCTCAGCAAATATTTATTCCTAACCATCAAAAAGAGCATTTCTATTATATGTAGGTACCTACTCCTATACGCCTCCTGTACCACAGTAGTTAACGGACCACAAGGCCTGAGATGTTTTCACAACTAATACAGACCGATTTCCATTGATAGGAAAAAAGCATTTATTGTCTTGAGAGTTAGGAGTATAGCTATTAGAATAGAATATATGAGGCGATATAGAAGTTAACTGCAAGGAAACGGATATTGGCAATATGTTTGGGTGTTTGAATTATTTTAACATTTGTCTGAAATGACTTTAAGAAATTTGTTTTTTTTTTTTATTTGGAGACCACCTTGATCCCTTCCATTACGAATTAATGGATTCGTATTGTGGTCAAGAATTTAATTACAAGGGTACAAGTTGCGTAGAAGATCACTGTTCTGCATAGAAGACGATGCATATACATACAAATAATGGACAGTGGCTTGGAACTAAATTGTTCTACCTATTTTATTTACGTTTAAGGATAAAATGAAAAAACACTTGTGTCTATGAGGTCCTGATAGTTATTTGTATAAAAGTATTAAAAAATGGCAAAATAAAAAATAACTGCAAATAAACTAACCTATCTTTAACATATTTTTTTAAATCTAAAGTGCCAACTGAGAGCTAGAGGACATTATGCTGTGCGTATAATATAAGTTTGTGTAAAATGTGTTTTTTTGCATTTGTGTATATTTGAAAGATATCTCAAATACCATTATTTTGGAAGAAGATAATAACAAAAAAGGAAATGTTTTTTTTTTTTTTTGAAGATTGTATAGTAAAACATATTTTGGGGGATCTCTTGCCTTCGGCATCTTTTAAGTATCTACTTAAAGTCGGCTATACCACATCTCAAAACCTCATAGCAAATTAACTGAATTACACAATTTTTCACACTGTATGGACATATGCAAATAATAAGTAAAATTTTAAGCTTCTTTCGCCATTTTTATTGTTTTGACGATGATTTTTTTTTAATTTCCCGGCTTTCAAACATCAAATTGTTTGTGTTCAGCATTTTACTCCGTTTACTCTGTTTTTTTATTCTGAGCTCAGAGAGCGCGCTCTGAACATGATCAGAACTAAAAAAGAAACACGAATTTGAAGCTCTGAACGATCAGAGCTCAAAAAGAAACACAATTATTTTTTTGACAGTTCGAGCTCTGCTCTGAACTAAAAAAGAAAAACGCCAAATAACTCGAATCTCTGAAAGTTTCGTTAAATACCTTATAGTACGTTTCCACCAACAAATAATCCGAGATTTAAGGCAAGTGATTTAAAATAAATCATGAGGTGTTTCCACCAAAGAAAAGGAGATTAATTTGACGTTTGGTTTATGTCATAAGAACCAAACTTCAAATTATTCTCCTTTCGAAAAGAAAAAAAATATGTATTTGTTCACTCATCATCTGTAAGTAATTAGTTTTATTATATTCTTGTACATATTTATTATTTTTGTATACTTACATTTTATTTCGTCTGTGATTTCTTGAAAGTTGTTTATTGTTTTCAATTTGAGTCATATGGAAGTGAGACAGATAGTTTTTGTTGACATTTCCATCTGTCAATAAACGAAATTGGCGTTTAAATGGGTCGGTTCAACAATTATTCTCCGAAAAAAAAGTTTGTTTGATTTGACAAACTAATGTTTCCAAGTAGATTTCAATGAGTTTTATTTGAAATCTTCATTTGAGGAGATTAAAATTTGTATGGTAAATCTTCGAGATTTCAAGGAGATTTGTGACAAATCTAGCTAAATCTCGGTTTAGTGCCCGGTGGAAACGTAGTATTTGTCACAAATCTCCTTGAAATCTCGAAGATTTACCATACAAATTTTAATCTCCTCAAATGAAGATTTCAAATAAAACTCATTGAAATCTACTTGGAAACATTAGTTTTTCAAATCAAACAAACTTTTTTTTCGGAGAATAATTGTTGAACCGACCCATTTAAACGCCAATTTCGTTTATTGACAGATAGAGATGTCAACAAAAACTATCTGTCTCACTTCCCTATGACTCAAATTCAAAACAATAAACAACTTTCAAGAAATCACAGACGAAATATAATGTAAGTATACAAAAATAATAAATATGTACAAGAATATAATAAAACTAATTACTTACAGATGATGAGTGAAAACATACAAAAAAATCAATAAAATCAATACAGATTTCATATTTTTTTTCTTTTCGAAAGGAGAATAATTTGACGTTTGGTTGTTATGACATTAACCAAACGTCAAATTAATCTCCTTTTCTTTGGTGGAAACACCTCATGATTTATTTTAAATCACTTGCCTTAAATCTCGGATTATTTGTTGGTGGAAACGTAGTATTACCCTCTGTAAACAAACTAGCTCTTAGTCTTGTTTATAAATTCAAAACGAAAACTTATACCTACAAAAAGAAAAAACTCTGTTTCGTCGAACTAATCACCAATCAGAGCTTCCATTTTGAATAGTCCAATATTTGGGCAGCTGTCACTTTTGAAACTGTAATTTTGAAACTGTAAAGAATATAGCGGGTGTAGCCCGTAGTGTTAAGATGTAGAATCCCGTAATGTTAAGAAGTAAATCACTTTTGTGTATGCAAAATCTATTGATGCAATGTGGGTTGGCTACGAAATCCCGCATCACGAAATCCCGCGTAACGAAATCCCGCATCACGAAATCCCGCATCACGAAATCCCGCAAAACGAAATCCCGCAGAACAGAATCCCGCATCACGAAATCCCGCGTAACGAAATCCCGCCGTTTCGCTCCGTTTTCAAATTTTTTCGACACCGCTGTTTTCATAGGAAAGGAGACACTCTTCGATGAGAATCATGTATCATTTTTAGATTGTTTGGTAGACAGCACTGTATTGGTTTTGGCCAATCAAATCGCGAGAATCTGTAGAACGCCGGAAAAAAATTTGTCGTTTCAAAATAGTACTTAAGCAGGAATATTTTTGGAAATTATTTAGTAGGCAGCGGGATTCTATGGATGGTGGTTGGTCGGACACGGATGCAGTTGTTCCAGGTAGGTATGGAATGAAATGTGATTGGCTGGATTTTTGGTAAGCTGGGTTTTTGGTAATTTTGTGATTGGCTGGATTTTTGGTAAGCTGGGTTTTTGGTAAGTAGAGCATTGCTTTGGATGTTCTCAGCATTCAGGAATAGCAATATTCCTTGGATGCGTAAAGGACATTTTAAGCATGCCTAGGGGTTGGGTTAATGACGCTTAAAATGGTGTTTAAGCGTTAAAGAAATTCAAATTTTCTTTTGAGGTTGAAAACGCTTAAAATTTCGTTTAAGCGTTTAAGAACTTCAGAAATGGAGTGTTAAAATGTTCTTTTTAGGACTAAAAAAATTTTTAAAGAGTGAAACTAATTTCAAAAAAATTTTCTTAAAAAAAAACTTTCAAAAAGTGAAAATCTTTTTTGAATAAAAAGCACCTGCGGGTGGCCCGCTTCGCGGGATCTCAGGATTTTAACTCCACTTTTCGGGGTACACACCCGCTCACGCAACTCCGTTGCTCCGCTTAGGGTATGTAAAGTCGCCAGGCAGGCGCCTATATCAACAACTTCTTTCAATAAAAGCACCTGTGGGTGGCCCGCTTCGCGGGATATCAGGATTTTAACTCCACTTTTCGGGGTTCACACCCGCTCACGCAACTCCGTTGCTCCGCTTAGGGTATGTAAAGTCGCCAGGCAGGCGCCTATATCAACAACTTCTTTCAATAAAAGCACCTGTGGGTGGCCCGCTTCGCGGGATCTCAGGATTTAAACTCCACTTTTCGGGGTTCACACCCGCTCACGCAACTCCGTTGCTCCGCTTAGGGTATGTAAAGTCGCCAGGCAGGCGCCTATATCAACAACTTCTTTCAATAAAAGCACCTGTGGGTGGCCCGCTTCATGGGATATCAGGATTTTAACTCCACTTTTCGGGGTACACACCCGCTCACGCAACTCCGTTGCTCCGCTTAGGGTATGTAAAGTCGCCAGGCAGGCGCCTATGTCAACAACTTTCTTAAACAAAAGTAATTGACTGTAATCCTATATGATTTCTATCGCAAAATTTCCTACCTCAGTCTCAATCATGAGAATCAACACGAACGAAGGAGGCGTATCCAAAGCCAATTGAAAAAACAGCCATTCATCCTTTGAAAAGAGTATAAAAGTAGTGCTCATTTCGCATTATTTTCAGTTCTTCTTAGAACTCCATGAGGTAAACACCTCACTCAGAGATATGAACTCTTGCAGTTCAACCAGCGCTCTATTGAGAGTGGCGAAGCGCTTGAAGTGCTTTTAGGCGTTTTGGTTGATTCGATATGTGAATCTTCCTTTACGCTTAAAAAGCATTTTAAGCGTGTTGAGTTCGCTGCCCATTGATAGGCGTTTTTATTTTTAAGCGTTTTAGAACGTTCGTTATGGGAATGTTCTTAAGCGCTTGAAAATTGAAGCTAGACGTTTACTAGCTTAAAACGCTGTTTAAGCGTTTGAAAGTTCTTTTTAGAGCTAAAAAAAATATTCAAAGAGATAAAAACAAGAATTCAAGCTTTTGGAGCGTTTTTTCCAAAAAAATCGGTTTTAGCTTAAATACGACTCTAAGCGTGCTAAAAATCAATTTTGTCCATATAAAATATTCAAACAAGATTTCTAGCTTTTGGAGCGTTTTTTCCAAAAAAATTAATTTTTTCCATACAAATACCCTGAAAAAGGCTAACTTAGCCAGAATAAGTTTGAAAATCAAATTTGCCATACAAATAGCCTAAGAAAAAAAATGACCAATCAAAATAATAAGCGAGAAGGAAAAAATATTTTTTCAGACAAAATATTTTTCACTACTTTTCAAAAAATATTTTTTCCAAAGTACTTTTTTATGCCGTACTAGAAATCCTGCCAAAAAGGAGTAGAAAAATCCCGCCGGTCATCGGCGGGATTTCGTTACTCGGACCATTTTCTGTGCGTGTGTCACACCAAAAATATCAAATTTAATCGGCGGGATTTCGTTACGCGGGATTTTGTGTTGCGGGATTTCGTAACGATCCCATGCAATGTACTATTTCGATTCCACATCTTTACATTCAAATAAATATAAAGGGTGTTCTCTTTAGAAGCGTGGTTTTACGCATATAATTTAATGTTATGACCAAGAATTTAGATTTATTATAAAGATTAGGGTTTACCATTAAGTTTAAAACATGATTTTGGGCAAGTAGTAGTAGTAGTAATACGTTCCTGCTGAGAGGGCAAATTTGTAACCACGTCTAGGACTTATCGCCATAGACAAACGACTTAACTTACCTCTACAAAAAACAATCGAGCGTTACTAAATCGCATGATTTTGGAGGCCGCCGCTACAGACCCTCAACACGTGAGATAATACGCTAACCAAAAGTTTTCTTCAATAAATTGTTGAGTCCCGCTAATTATTTTGGTATAATAAATGTGCACTATTTGCAAACGTTATTCAGGAGTTAGTCTATTCATAAATCAATAAATCAAGTGACAGCTGTCAAAAAGAACAGCTACGAAAAAAGTATTGCCAGATTGAAAAACATACTTTAAAAAAAAAACGTTATTTAGGTAAGCAGTTGATTTTAGTCATTTATTTGAATACTTATCCTTAGTTAAAGTTTAGGTTTATAAGTTAATGGATGTTACCACGAATTTTACATTAAGGAGGTCATCCCATGTGATGGGTTCAAAGAATCGTTTTTTGTTCATAAATTGCTAGTTTAATATGTCTAGAATACGGTAGTAAAGGGATTTTTCAAAATTCGAAGTCGTTTCAAAGATACAGCAGGTCCATGGAAAAATATGGGGTAAAGTATCTTTCATACATCGGCGATGGTGACTTACTACTTATCAGTTATCATCTTTAATGAAGGTTTTGAAGGTAATTTGAAAGTAATGTCGGTTATGGGATGCCTTATGTTGAGAAACGTGATGAAAAGCGAATCTCACGTCTGAGCGTCGCGTAAGTGATGCCGTTAAACAAGCCAGTATTGATTCAAGAGCTGAACAATCTGCTTTGAAAGAGTTTCAAGAAGAAGAGGAAGGAATACTCAATGGACCAGGCATCGCCGATTGAAAGGTAAGTTGATATTTTCATAGTTAAGAGGACTTCAAACTTTAAACGAGTTTTTCTCAAAACTGTGTTTTTCAAACTTTCCTCCATCGTATCTCAAAAACGGCTTGGCCGAATGACTTGAAATTTGATGGGTTGGATTCAGCACATGTAAACGCATGGAATGGACGACAAGCAAAAATTCCAAAAATTTCAATTTTTTTATAGCAAAAAACGAAAAAAAAAAACCAAAATTCGCGACTTTTTTTTCAAATGTCTCCCAAAAGTCCAATTTTTGGTATATTCATTTGATGATAGTTCATTTCATGCATTTAGGCTCACAGGTTAAAACCCCGTTTACTTTTTTTGTTTTAGATAAGCCAATCAGCCGGAATCGTGTAGGAAGTGCGAGCCCATTTTTTCGAGGTGGAGTTATTCACACCGGTGTAACTCGTGTTCTTTACAATATTCCTAATCCTAAAAATTCCTTAAAATACAGGCCGTCACATGGGATGACCCCCTTAAGACCCATTGTTTCATTCAAGAAGTAAAATGTTCACAAGCAAGTAAACAATCGCAATTCTGCAAGAAAAAAAAAACGCTTTTGCTTAGACTTATTACTTCGAACAGAAGAACATGCATAAAACCCTACCTTCATAACTAACCAGAAACATTTTAGTTAGCTTGAAATTTTAAAAGTTGTGAGTTTCACCTGAACGAAATTCCATGAATTAGAAATAAGATTTCGAAGCACCCCAAGAAACTAACCATTCATTTTAGTTTTGAAAAGAGTGAAATTTCGAATGAAGTGATCGATTTCAAGCTTGCCTCAGGGTGAAATACATATTTTCGAGTGAATAAAAATATAATATATATGACTGATTAATTTAGTTACTTATACAAAGAGATTAAAAAGCTATTGACATGTTAACGTGCTGCTTCATGTGTAAAATATTTTATCTTATCGAAATTTCATCGGTTTGTCACTAAATTATGAATCAGACATAAATAGACTTTTTTTTTACTCAATTTTGACTCATAATGCAAAAACAATCTTACCAAAACCCCTGGTCTATATTTTAAACAATTGGTTTAACAAGATGAAAAGTTCATTGTTAATAAAAATAAGGAATAGTAGTTATTTATTTGTGAAACTTATTTTATAATTTATAGTTCTACATCAAAATTTTATTTATAATAAACGGGCCATTGAACTTAATGTTTAAACTCCTACTGATTTATATAGTTCCCATTCCCACCAACCATTTTCTTGGAAAACTTTTTCTAGGGACACTCGCAAGTCGCGAAACAAGATAAAACTCCAATTTCATGGCGAGTTAATCCTATCAAATGGAAAATAAATAAAATTAAATACGAACCGAACATTGTTGCTTCGCTTTATCTCTCTCCATGTCTTATAAAACTTAGTTGTCTTCCATCTCTATAATATACTTACTTATAAAAAACAAAGAGGCTAAAGGATGCTAGGAAAATATGTATAGGTATAAATATATAAATCAAACGACTATAATGTAGAAGCATCAGGAGCAGGACGTCAACGATAATGGCCACCTTGCATCACAATATTTCTGTCCACATACAGAGGTCTGCACTCTAACTCTTACTCAAGCTCTAGCACAAAATGAATGACCTAGCATGAGTCCATTATTACATTATTCCAGAGAAACCAGTTTATTTTCAAAATCACTTCCTCTGGGTATTTTACACCAGGCTATATGAACTTGAGTCGCAATATTTTACTATGGAACAGGATCTTATAGCTGCCTTAAATTTTCCAAGAGTAGATTGAATTTTATTGGAATAAAATGGGAATTTAGTCTTGCCTAGGAATATGGCAAATATAAAAAGGATAACATGTATAAATAATATATATGTAAATTATGTATATTATGAGTACATTTTCTATATATATACAGTATACACAGTGAATTTTAGGATAAACCATGAAATAAATCGAAATTTCAATCAGATTAAAAACATACGATGATATGAAACACACGAATAATAAAATGTCTTCCAATAAGGATTTGTCAACTTGCTCAATCATAGAACGTACGTCACGTCAAACATTCCATCGGATTCAATTCTCATTCACCGTGATCCGTACCCAAAATATGTCATGATGTGGTGTGAGCGATGCCCAATTAATCAGGACGCCCGTGGAATTGACAAATTTGAATCGTTTGCTATACGGACGACTGAACACCACAGATATTTTGCTGTCACCAACTAAGAATTTCGGTAGACAATTTTTATAATTTGCAGAAGTTTCTATTTCATTTTTTTGACAATGACAGTTCGATTGTCAGTGAAAGGGTGCGTTCAAACATTAAATTCAATTCAAAGTTGTCAATTCTCTATTGAAAAACCCGAATCAAAAATACGTGGGTTGCTCCTTACATTTTCGACCTTCGTAAAATGAAGTATTGTAGGTGCTTTTTGACATTGCCACTAAAAAGCTTGACATTCTTGAAAACTACAATTTTCGTAGTGTTTTGTATTTGAGCACGATTCATTTCATTTAAAGTTTTGCCGTGGATATTGAAGGCAAGTATGCTTTGACCAGCTTAAATGCAGGTTTGATGTTGAAGATCCATTATGTAATACTGTTAAGTCCTTCTATAATGAATACGACCTTGGACTTTTCAAAGACGAAATTTTTGAAAGCCAGGCGATGCGGCAGAAATAATGGATTCTGTGCGAAATCCGGCAATAAAATATCCTGATGTGATATACTGGGAGAGAGCCTACCTTAGTGTGGCTAGCATTAATCAGTCCTATCAGGAGTTTCACCCGAACGTCATTCCACCCGAAATAAAATTCATGTTCAAACAATTTCCCTTATCATGAGCATTAAATTCGGACGAACAAAATTGTAATATATCATTTATGTTGCGCTTTTGGTATGTTCAATAGAAACCATAGGTTCAGATTTCATTCTCTGTTTCCATCACAGATATGGGGAAATTTATTGAGAGCTGTTTTCTGAACACATCTATTTTTTTGAGCTGTCAGCTCTAAATTTCAAATGAAATACAGGGTGATCCATTTTGTGGTTTCAAAAGTATAGGGCTAGAATTTGACATCTGTCAAACTAAGTTGTTAAACAAATTTTTTTCAGTTGAAAGTCTGACATTTCGGGGGAACAAAAATATTACGGGTGAACGATTTTCCGGGTGAAATTCTTGATAGGGCTGAATAAGACATTGCATTAACAATTATTTGTGAAAAAAGTAAGTTCACATTGTAGTTCACACATAGATTAAATGCTAAAGAAATTCAAAGGCGGTGACTCAAAAACCCTGTATAAAAGTTTCAAGACGATCCAAATTGGACTTGTGGACTCGATCAATACCACTTGAAAACGGTAAACTCGCAATGATAGACAACGATTTTTTTGCCCGATAAAAAAACATTTTAAATTAATTATTATTCTGTTATCATATATAGGACGGAAATAGAAAGAGCAACCAAAGTAATACAATATATAGAAATTATATATTAAAATAAAACTTGTTGTGAATGATGATAAAATCCTGAAATTTTTCATGTATTAGGCTTTATAGGATTGATTTTTTGAGACATTCTTGATGTTGTTGGACTCACGGATTAATCATATTGGCATAACATCGGTCCTTCAGATTTCCTCTAAGTCCAAAGATGTCAAATTTTAGCTCCGAGGCAGTCAATTGACAACACTGATAATTTGGTGTACCTCTTGTAGCATTTTTGTCTATGACATGGACCAAAGATTGTCCAAATCCATGTCTATAATATAAGTAAAAAAAGATGACTAAGATACATAGCTCTGTAATGCTCATCGTTGACCAAAACCTTGTTTCCAGTCTCATTATCGTTTCACAAAGGAATATTACTAAATTTCTGTCGAGATTTTAAGCGGGAAAACAGCTGTCAGTGTCAAAAAATCACTAGATGTCCCACAATGTTTAAGCATTCTTAAATTTCTTATTAATGCATGGCGTAGTGCGTAGTGCACTAGCTCCTCACACGCTAGGTCGCTTGTTCAAGCCCAGCTCGGGCAAAAGTTCTTCAATAATTAAATTGAACAAAAAAGCGATTAAGCACCACTAAAGGAGTCTGATGATCGGGTTGGCCCCCGTGAAATAGCTATAACTCCAGCCTATGAACTTGGTGGTAGCACACACAAGTTATTGTTGTTTCATTCTAAATTTTCAATGCATGTTATTATTAGACGTTTTTTTGTTGTAGTTCAGACTTCAGAGCACAGGCAGAACTGTCAAACGAAAATTTGTGTTTCGTTTTCATCTCTGAACGCTCAAAACTTCAAGTTTTTGTTTATTTTTTCGTACTGAATGTGTTCTGAGCTTGTTATGAGCTGAGAATAAAATAACTCAGCAAACCGAGTTGAATGCTAAACGCTGACATTTCCAATTAAATTTATGTTTGAAATCTTTTTTTTTCTGTACAAAAAAGTGATAAGTAAATTGATAAATGTCAAATAGTGGCAGCTGTGACAGTGTCAAATTATGTTTCAAAAATAATTCTGAGCGATCAGAACACGCTATAGAGGATGTTTAGAGTATGCTTGATATGCTCGGACTCTGTTCAGATCTTTTTTCTGAGCTTCAAAAGAAGAACGCCTATTTTTTATACAAGAAGATTACCAGGTTCGACATGACTCAGTAGAAGATCAATTTTATGAGCTACTTTGGAACCTAGCTTTAGCTATTAGCATTTTCGTTGCCCCAATGGATGAACTAATAAAAAACGTCTTCCTCGATAAGATGGTTATCCGATCAGCCAGCGGCGGCGACGATGGTCTAAATCGGTAACAAAACATTTTCGAATATCTGATAAGACTTACAACCTTTATTAGTATGTACATGACAAACTCAATTAGCTTTTTTTAAATCGAAAAAACTTAGATACTTACTCATTTTTCTGGAATTTAGAAAAAAATGACTGTACATTTTCCAAAAAGCAATCAGAGGTGTCACCGACGATAAGAAGCATTTTAAACTCGTGAAAATACATAGTCTACATAAAGATATGCAACTGTTAGCAAATTTATAACGGCTGGCTGAAGTTTCTTTTGGCCTCGGAGCAGTCTTTTTAAATTTCAAAAGTCTTATTTAATAACAAATACAAAAGCAGAACTAGCAGACAAGACGTGTTTTTTTGGAAAAGCCATCCGCAGTACAAGAGAAATGTATATGATTAACAAATACAACATCCGCAGAAGGATAACTACAGACAGAAGGTAAAGTGTAATCCTGCTGCGGATAGAGATTTGAATTTTATACGAGTATCGAAATCAATTTTTGAATTTTTCATTTTAAAACGTTTGTACTTTTAATACTTCCTTAAGTCTCGATGGATATGTTCGTAGAGTAGTGTACGATACACAAAATACTCTGACGTCAAGACGAACTTTGATATTTTGACAGAATTTCTATTCAATTTATTTCAACTTATGTTTTACTAATTTGATTACTTTTGTATTTTTTTAATGAGCTGACGACTCAACACTTATTTAATATTTTATTTAAAAGCATATTTTCAATGTTGATACAGTTCTATAAAGCTTTGTGGCGACTCCGTATCAACTGTAATACGACTATCTTTCAGAATATAACCTAAAAAGTATCTTTCCAAGTCTTCAAAAAAGATGTACAAGTACATATATAAGAAAATTCAAGTATTACTTCTCATTCTGGTATCCAACGTTGCTAAGCATAACATCGATCTTTGAGTTCTCTGCGTGTCGTTGTAATCTTTGTTACAAATCATTTTAAAACTAAGAAAAAATATATTTAGTTTTTGTAAGCTGACTCGACTAAGTTCTTCAATTGTACCAAAATAAACATATGCTGTAATATTTTCACTGTCCACAAATACATAATAAATATTTATCTAATTCAAGTTAATCTTTTTGTCGACTTTTGTTGGAGACTCAAAAATCTAGCACCGCCTAATGGGACCGCCTAATTTGCCCAACATTACAAAACGACCCTGTTTAAAGCGCCACCTTTGAAGAGAAGCTATAAAATCATTATCCGACACACCTAGTAAATACAAAGTTTAACAAGACGTCGTGAAGTTAAGACCGACCGACTACGCTCCGCCAGCAAAGCAACTGGAAATAGAAAAGAGCTTTTTTGAAATGTTATCAATTTCTATGATAAAAATTAATTTTTATAATACTTTTAAATTTTACGTCCATGGTGGCTGTCGGGTTTAATACAAAAACGGGGAAATATCTCCCAGATCGGATTGAGTACTTGCGGAAAACACGTCAACGCCATAGTTGGCCTCTGGAAGTTCTTGCTAAGACAGAAGCAAGGCCACACTCGGCTCCTTACATTGTGTCCATTCAGATTCAAACGGAAGAAGGACAATCGCTACACTATTGTGCTGGATCAATCATCAACGAAAACTGGATATTGACAGCAGCTCATTGTTTGGATTCGAAGGAAGTTGTCGAAAATTCTATTTTGGTAGCTGGTTGCCATGATATTCATTCTACAAAAGATGATGATAGTGTGCAACGTCGAAACATCGAATTTTTCATCAAGCACGAGCTGTTCCTAGGAGGTGTCAATCCCTATGACATCGCTCTCATTTACACGAGAACACCTTTCAAATTTTCGGAATATGTGCAACCAGTTGAACTGCCCAAGCAGGGTGACCTGGCGCATGGAGCAGCAACGCTTTATGGATGGGGAAATATCTCAACGACTTGTATACCTTTGTTTCCAAGCCTATTGCAGGCCACTGACATGCCGATTCTAGACATGGAACTGTGTGAAGGAGTTCTTGGTGACGTCGGAATGTGTTTGCATGAGACAAACTTGTGTACAGGCCCACTTGATGGAGGTAACAGCATATGCACTGCCGATTCGGGAGGCCCTTTAGTCCAAAGAAGTGTCTACTTTGGAAGAACGACGATAGTTGGAATAGTGTCGTGGGGCAAGATGCCTTGTGGTCAAGTCAATGCGCCGTCCGTCTTCGTAAAGGTTGCGTCATTTATCGATTGGATCGAAAATACTATAAAGACTGCTGAGCAGAATTTTAAATGCCAACAATTCTCGAAAGATATACAAATTTAAAAAATATTTAAAATAGTTATATGATCTCAAATTGTCATTAGAACAACTTAGTATAAAACAATAATTTATCTTAAGTGAATAAGTGAACGTATATATAAAAATACAAAAGTCCAAATAAACACAAATAATGTACATAACTTTCAGTATATTTGATATCAAAAGATAAGCTTTTTTATTTCTCAAATTGTGAAATAGAACAAATTTTTCAAAAAATACTCATGCATATCAAATAAAAATGTCATATGAATGGTATAAATTTAAAATATCAGCATGATTTCTTATCGAGGAACAACTTTGAGGTTTTTATTTAAGAATTTAATTGTGAAAGCAGTGTGTCTGCGAAGCTTGAATCCGATTTTAACTGGGAATACCGAATTTTGTCTGTGTTTTAAATTTTAATGATAGAACAAGATTACCTATTAGAGTCGGAGTAATAAAATAGTTTAGACTTTGTTTTTGCTACATGAAACCAACTACAAAAATTCTAAAGAACAGATTACACTCATGAATACGTAAATGCCAAGTTTAGCAGTACACAAAAAACCCGAGTAACAAAAGTGACATGAAAGTAATGAGATCCTGCAATTCGATCTTCTGCAATTTACTTTTAGCAAAGCCCGTCTTCCCATGCTTCCATATATAATCAACTAGCGACCCGTCCCGGCTTCGCACGGATAGACATAAATAGGTACAGATAATGAAGCTTTCTAATGAAAAAAGAATGAATGAATTATTAAAATCGGTCCAGTACTTTTTGAGTTTATTCGTTACATACAAAAATACAAATCTTTCCTCTTTATAATATTAAGTGTAGATTACTTCGTCTCTACTTAATTCTATATATTGAACTAGAATATTCCTATATTCAATAGAAGTCTTTCTTGTAAGAGATATATAATATGATAAATAAATGAAAAGTGGGTGTATACCACGAACCCTGAGTGAACTATGTCAGTTTGTAAAATTGTTTGACTTCTTGTACAAAACAACGTTTAGCAGTCTAGTACATTTTTTTTATCCTACAACACTTCCAAGTGTTCATTTTAATGTCTACCTATTATGAGAAAGCAGGTGGATACCACGCCCCCAAACAAAAAAAACTACGATTTCTACATTGCGTTACAAGGCATACCTTTTAGTGAAATCTCAAATTGATACAATAGCGGGAAGAGCTTCATAATTAAGATGATCTGAAAACAGTTACGGTTTTTCTTTGTATAGTTCTTATAAAAAGTGCTTTCACAAATTAGACGTTCCAATTCGACATACAAATTTGTAGATCTCTTTCATCCTTTACATTACTCGCACACAGGCGTGATTGATAGTTGTAAGTCACTAGGCCTTGGTTTTCAACGAGCTGTTACGCCACCTATTTTTTTATTTTGTAAGCCGTTTTTCATTTTCAGTTCGAATTCCTAAACTCTTGTCTTTAGAGCATTCTGAACACGTTTAAAATAAAGTCTGCTCAGACTGTTTTCTAAACACTAACACATTTCGTTTTGACCTGTCTACTTTTTGCGCCATTTCAATGGTTTTGCGAATTTGTATTTATTTTTCTCGACTTCACGCACTTAAAATGTATTGTATTCAGCGTTTTATTCAAAACGGTCGGCTCGGATTGTTTTCCGATGTCATTGAGCACACTCTAAGGACCCAAAAACTGTCATCTAAACCAAAAATACTCCATTTACCAAGATCGGAATCTTTCGTACGTTTCACTCTCCAAAACCCTTTTGTTTACATTGTTGTATTTGTAATTTTGACAATTAGTCCATGAATAGATGTGAGCACAAAAAAAAAAAAAGATGCCGTGGGCTAGTGGCACTTTGCAAAGCAAAAACAAAATGGGGTGGTTAATAAGTTTCTTTCAGGTTTTTCTTTTTAATTCTTTTCGATGAAAAAGTCAGTTTTAAGCTTTAATTTTGCAGTCATTTTGTTGATAGCGAACCAATGTACATTTTTGTCTTGAAAAAAGCATGTTCAACATCAGTTTATTATAATTAATTCACTAATTTACAGTAATCACTACGAAATTATTTAAATTTCATAATTAACCTTGAATTATTGTATCAAAGATGCGTTCGAAGAACCATCAAGTTAAGGGTGCGAGCGCAATTTTTTTTATTGAATTCTAATAAATTTTCGTTAATGAACAGCCCAAATATTTTTTTTGCAAGTAATTGAAATCTGTATCAATTTAATTAATCCAAGTATATTTATAGTTTGTTTTTAATGATTTAAGCTTGCAACTATTTTTCAATTCCATTTTGATTAATAAATATTAAATTTAAAAAAATAGTTATGATCAAAAAATACCTCATCCATAACATTGTTGATTGATGGAAGCATACATGTATTTGCTATCAAAAAAAATTATGCTTCAAAGGAACACCAACATTTAACTTGTTGAATAATTGCAGAGCAAATAAAATGCAAATTTTGACGTTTATCACAAAATGAAAACGTCAAAAAATCGTTCTGAATTCATGCACAACTCATTCAATAGATCATGTAATCGACATTAATGTTTATTGTTGACGTACAGAAGATTTTTTTAGTGAATTCCCACAGTTTAACGCAAAATACAATTTTCATTCATTCCTTAAAAATGTTTAGTTACCAAAGTTCACGTTTACTTATTATTGTTTGAAGGTTGTGTTTAGTAAAAATGCTGCTAATAATGAAAACAAATTAATGAGTTTTACGTATATGTTTTTGTTTTTCTTAATATAATAAATACTACCGTAGATTACATTTTATAAATGCAGAATATAGAAGAAAATATACATAAACAAAAGTTTAAAGATATAAAGCAGAGGTTAGAGTAGAAAAATATTTTTGAGAAAGCCAATAATATTTTAGGTATGTTCATTAAAGAAATTTCCGCTTCGGCTAACCTTTATCAACTTTTTATAAAAAAAATTTAGCATTAATAGCAGCCAATTATTTCATAGCATATTTAATTGTTCACATTGTAAAATGTCTAGAAATTTTCATATGCTACAAAATTCGTAATTTTATGCGTAAACATAGAAGATAACATTATTTAGTCAAGAAGTATGGATTTTGGCGAGTTTACCGGTTGTTTTCTATTGGGTGTTCGGTTTCCTCATACTGGAATAAAAAAAAGTTACTTAAATCTATTTATTGCACTCATTTAGTTGATATTGTGTGTAACCATATTGCCTATTTCTATTTCTTAAAGATGCTTTACACAAAGCAACTTATTTTTAAAACATGGTTCCCTCAAATCTCTATTCCAAAATCTAACTACAAACTAAATTCTAACTCTAACATAGTCCCTCAAAAAGAAATTTTCAGGAATATTTCTGCAACAAACAAAACTAAAATTTGGTCTTGCAATTATCGAAATGTAGTACCCGTGGCATGATGGTTAGTGCGTTGGACTGTCATGCGAGAGGTCTTGGGTTCGATCCCTGCCTGTGCCACCTTAATTTAAAAAAAAAAAAAAAACGGGTACTGCCTCTTGCGAGGAATTGACAAATTCTCCAAGAGTAATGCTTGTCATGAAAAAGTGCTTTCTCAAATTAGCCGTTCGGATTCGGCATAAAACTGTAGGTCCCCTCCATCCCTGACAACAGTACTCACACACAGGAATGGTTGAGAGTTGTAAGTCACTAGGCCCTGGTTCTCTACGGACTGTTGCGCCACCTAATTTATAATTTATTTAATTATCGAAATGCTTAAATGATGAAAATACTAACCTAATTGAGGAATCTGAACTAGCTAAAGTTGGCAATGGAACTTCACAAATATGCTTCTCGTACAAAAAAAAAACAAGGAGACACCCGCCTATTGTTTCCACCTGAACTTCTAACGTCGCCAAAAAAATGCTCTAAGTAAACTACAGCTGAAAAAATTGTCTGCTTTGTTGTTTTACAAAGTATTGAGTTACACTTTTGTCCATTTCCAATTTTACTTAACCAGTTGCAGCGCATGTTGCGTTTGCAAATAATTTAAGTAAACAAAAAACAGCACTTATAAATCATTTAATATGTATTTGGTCAATCTTATTTTATCTAATATACATTCACAACATTTATTTGGATTGAAATTAAAAAGCTATACAAATCTTCCAATTTAAGACCATGTCAGCACTTCAGATTCTGTTGGTTAGGATTGTTTAGTTTTTGAACGAGGCCATGAAACATTCAAAATGAAGCATTTAGATGGGCTGAGGACTAATATGAAGCATTTTTATGGGCCTGAGGACTAAATGTGAGAATGTGTTTGGTTTTTTTCATCATTTCATGCACACTTTCTCACATTTAGTCCTCAGTAGCTTGTAGGCAAACCGAAATGTCAGTCAGAGATTGTGATCTTGGTAATGGAGTATTTTTGGTCAAAACTGACATTTCGTCTAGAAATAATTCGCCAATCTTCGAAAATTATTACGGACACTGCTGAGGAAATCGTTATTCACAAGTGACAAAAAGTTCCCAAAAATTCCAAGTGAGCATACAAAGTTGGGTTTTTAGTCGAAAATTTCCAATTTAAACCATAAGTTTTAAAAAAAACTTCTCAGCTAGACTTTATAGATAATAAAATATACTACAAAATACCTTCAGTATTTATTTTTCTATGAGGAAGCGGTTTCAAAAACGGTCAAATATCGAAAATATCGAGGATTTTTCGCATATTGTAACGGGTGATTTTTTAAGAGCTTGAGAACTTTTAAAAAAAAAAAAACACAAAATTTGCAAAATCTCATCGATTCTTTATTTGAAACGTTAGATTGGTCCATGACATTTACTTTTTGAAGATAATTTCATTTAAATGTTGATCGCGGCTGCGTCTTAGGTGGTCCATTCGGAAAGTCCAATTTTGGGTAACTTTATGGAGCATTTCGGCCGGAATAGCCCGAATTTCTTCGGAAATGTTGTCTTCCAAAGCTGGAATAGTTGCTGGCTTATTTGTGTAGACTTTAGACTTGACGTAGCCCCACAAAAAATAGTCTAAAGGCGTCAAATCGCATGATCTTGGTGGCCAACTTACCGGTCCATTCCTTGAGTTGAATTGTTCTCCGAAGTTTTCCCTCAAAATGGCCATAGAATCGCGAGCTGTGTGGCATGTAGCGCCATCTTGTTGAAACCACATGTCAACCAAGTTCAGTTCTTCCATTTTTGGCAACAAAAAGTTTGTTAGCATTGAACGATAGCGATCGCCATTCACCGTAACGTTGCGTCCAACAGCATCTTTGAAAAAATACGGTCCAATGATTCCACCAGCGTACAAACCACACCAAACAGTGCATTTTTCGGGATGCATGGGCAGTTCTTGAACGGCTTCTGGTTGCTCTACACTCCAAATGCGGCAATTTTGCTTATTTACGTAGCCATTCAACCAGAAATGAGCCTCATCGCTGAACAAAATTTGTCGATAAAAAAGCGGATTTTCTGCCATTTTTTTTGGTAATAAAATTCAATGATTTGCAAGCGTTGCTCGTTAGTAAGTCTATTCATGATGGAATGTCAAAGCATACTGAGCATCTTTCTCTTTGACACCATGTCTGAAATCCCGCGTGATCTGTCAAATACTAATGCATGAAAATCCTAACCTCAAAAAAATCACCCATTAGGTACCTAAGCGGTACTTTGTATGTAGTAGCGCTTCAGGTGATAACTGTTATTAACTTCCCATAGGAAGTTATTGTAATGGGTCCGATTGGTCGAATTGAAAATTTTGACATTTCTCGGCGTTTCAAAGTCCCTAGAGTCGAAATAAAAGATTTTTAGAAAGATGTCTGTGCGTGCGTGTGTACGTACGTTCGTACGTCCGTACGCCTGTACGTTCGCGACGTTTTTTTCGTTGTCCATAGCTCAAGAACCAGAAGAGATATCGACTTCAAATAAATTTTGTTATAAAGATAATAAGGCAGAAACATGCAGAAAGGGCTCTCAAGAAAATTGCGTGGGTGGTTTTTTTACTACAGCAGTTTAAAAAAAAGGTGAAAATTTTGGTTAAACCTAAATATCTCATGAACCAATGACGCTAAAGACTTGAATTAAATGTTATATTATATATTGTAGTGTGATACAAAACGAGTATATTTTTGGAAAAAAATCCAATTAACGGTTTTTTTTATAAATCAAAAAAAAACTAAAAAAAAATGTGTCACCTTGAAAATTTTACGACTAAAATATGATTTCATCTTCAAAACAATTTTGTGCAACGAAGAATAATGTTTTTGACATCTGATAAAATTTTGAGAAAAATCTAATTGACAGTTTTTTTTATGAAAAATAAAAACCTAAAAAAACATTACTCAAAGTTGGTAAAAACTGAATTTCGACTCAAATATCTTTTCAAAAACTTGAGATTATGGCTTCAAACTTATTTTATCTTATAAGAAATATTGTTTTCAACATTCTGAAAAATGTTGAGAAAAATCGAATTGATAGTTTTTTTACTAAAAATAAAAACCTAAAAAAAAATTAATAAAACTTGGTAAAAATGGATTTTTGACTCAAATATCTTTTCAAAACTTTGAGATATTGGCTTTAAACTACTTTTATCTTTCAAAAACTATTGTTGTCAACATTCATTAAAATTTTGAAAAAATCGAATTGACAGTTTTTTTTACAAAAAATTAAAAACCGAACAAAAATTTAACAAATGTTGGTAAAAATTGATATTCGACTCAAATATCTTTTCAAAAATTTGAGATTATGGCTTCCAAATAATTTTAACTTATAAGAAATATTGTTTTCAAAATTAAGAAAAATTTTGAGAAAAATCGAATTGACAGTTTTTTTTACAAAAAATAAAAACCTAAAAAAAAAAAACAATACTAAAACTTCGTAAAAATTTACTTTCGACTCAAATAGCTTCTCAAAAATTACAAATATTAGCTTCAAACTTATTTTATTTCACAGAAAATATTGTTTTCGATATTCAGTAATTTTTTTATAAAAATCCAACAGTCCGTTTTCAATGAAAATATAAAATCTACAAAAAATAGTACGCAAATTTGGTAAAAATTGATACATACAGACAAACTTTTAAGCAAGACAAATCGACAGACGGGATGGGAAGTTATCAGTGTGAGTCGCATCCCAGCCTCTTTTCTCATTGGTTTTCTATCAGAAAACATATGCATTTTTTAAGATAAATTTTTTAAGCTGTACATTGTTTTTTATAAAATGGAAAAAAAAGTTAAAGCACCCATTTTTTACCTTAACTCTCGATCGCAATGCTTTTGAAAAATATTTTATAGCTTATTTGTTAATTAAGTAGGGGGTACCATTTTCCAAGCAACACATAACTAAATTTTGCTATTTGAAATTGTCTTTTTTTTTCTCATAGAAATTCTTTATTGTTTTCTTCATAAAAATGTAGTCTCAGCAGCTGTTTTAGAACATATTTATTTCAATAAATCTACGTGGAAACAGTTTTCTTTTAGAAACAAATAATTTATACTTCAAACCATCTTAAAAAACTACAGTTTAAATTTTTTTTAAATGAGTTAGTTTTGCATTTTTCCATAATTCCACTATTTAGCTCGAGCCGCAAGTTTTGATGTTACATTTTGATACTTTATGATTTCTTAAGAGTTTTAGTGGTTTTAACATGAACAAAAATTGGATTCAGAATAGAACGCAACATAAAACAAACACAAATAATACGATTTTGGACAAAAAGCAAGTGCGAGCATTGTGAAATATGTTGAATTTAAATTCATGATTAAATATACCATATTATTTGCGTACTATTTTTTGTAGATTTTATATTTTCATTAAAAACGGACTGTTGGATTTTTATACAAAAATTACTGAATATCGAAAACAATATTTTCTGTGAAATAAAATAAGTTTGAAGCTAATATTTTTAATTTCTGAAAAGCTATTTGAGTCGAAAGTAAATTTTTACCAAGTTTTAGTATTGTTTTTTTTTAGGTTTTTATTTTTTTATACAAAAACTGTCAATTAGATTTTTCTCAAAATTTTACTGAATGTTGACAACAATATTTTTTGAAAGTTTTGAAAAGATATTTGAGTCGAAAATCAATTTTTACCAACTTTTGTTAAATTTTTTTTTAGGGTTTTAATTTTTTGTAAAAAAACTGTCAATTAGATTTTTTTTTAAATTTTTTTCAGATATCAAAAACATTATTTTTCGTTGCACAAAATTGTCTTGAAGATGAAATCATATTTTATTCGTAAAATTTTCGAGGTGACAATTTTTCAGTTTTTTTGATTTATAAAAAAACCGTTAATTGGCTTTTTTCCCAAAAATATACTTGTTTGGTATCACGTTACAATATATAATATAAAATTTAATTCAAGTCTCTAGCGTTATTGGTTCATGAGATATTTAGGGTTAACCAAAATTGTCACCTTTTGTTTAAACTGCTATGGTAAAAAAAAACCACCCACGCAATTTTCTTGAGAGCCCTTTCAGCATCTTTCTGCTTATTATATGTATAACAAAATTTATTTGAAGTCGATATCTCTACTTGTTCTTGAGCTATGGACGACGAAAAAAACGTCGCGCACGTACGGACGTACGAACGTACGTACACACTCACGCACAAACATCTTTCTAAAAATCTTTTATTTCAACTGTAGGGACCTTGAAACGTCGAGAAATGTCAAAATTTTCAATTCGACAAATCGCACCCATTACAATAACTTCCTATGGGAAGTTAAAAAACTGGAAAACTTTATGTGCTCATTTGGAATTTTTGGGAACTTTTTATAGCTTTATAAAAATGATTTTCTGACCGTACCAATTGTCATCAATATTGGAATTTTTCCTGAGAAAAAATTCTATTTTAATATTGTTTCGTTACATTAAAGCTTATTGAAAAGTGAGTCGTATTGTGTGTTATTTACCAAAAATGGATGTTGAAATTTCTGAAATTATTTAATATATTGTAATGTGTATACACTCTTTCAATAATAAGGGGCAACATCTAGTGGTAGTAATAGGAGAACTCGCTTCTTTAAGCATCGAGAAACATCTAGTGGCTAATAGGAGAACTCGCTTCTTAAGCATCGAGAAACATCTAGTGGCTTAGAGGGGAACTCATTCAGCGCATACAAGAACCTCGAAAGGGGTAAGCATCTAGTGATAAAGTGGAGAACTTCGTTAAGCATCGAGAACAACCTCGTAGATTCTCGAACCGATTTGAGGTATATAAATAGGCGCTTGGAAGCGAAGCGGTTCATTATGGATTGTGAATTGCTATAAAGAAAAGACTGTGTTTGAAAAGTAAAGACTGTGTTTTAAAAGTAATAATTGAAAGTGTTGAATAAAGAATTTTTGTGAGTAATTTAAAAGAAAGTGAATTTGTGTTTTTATTTACGAAGTTTGAATAAGTTTTAACTGTCGGACCAAGCCGAATATTACATTGGTGTCAGAATAAGGGATTAAAACTTATTGAGAATAAAAACAGTGACTGAATTTTGTGTAAAGTAGTGAAGTTAAAAATTAAAAAAAAAAAAAAAATAAAAAAATGAGTAAAGTTTTGAAAGACTTAACTGTCCCTGAGCTAAAAGCCGAACTAAGCAAACGTGGCTTAAGCGGGACAGGAGTAAAAACCGAACTCGTTAAACGGCTGCAGGAATATCTGGAGCAGCAAAATGAAGACCCAGATACGTTTGCTTTCGAATTAGAAGCAAAAGTGGAAGAGGTAAATACAAATGTTGCCTTATCTAACATGATGTCGGTTCTTTTAGCCAAATTTGAAGAAAATAAAAATGATGTCCTGAAACAACTAGAAGCCCAGCGAAGCGACCAAAAGCAAGAACAACAGAATGTTCTCAAACAACTAGAAACTCAAAGGAATGATGTCCTGAAACAACTAGAAGCCCAAAGAAGCGACCAAAAGCAAGAACAGCAGAATATTCTAGAGCGGTTCGACGAACAGAGAAACCTTTTAGAAGGCAGGTTTTCGGACTTCGAACAGAAAATCAATACTCTCGAAGAGCGCGTCGAACAGCAAAATGCACGTTTCGAGAAAATGAACAAACAAATCGAAACCCTCACAAATGAACTAGAAAAAGTGCGAAATATGAAAGCTCGAGAACCTTCTGGTGAGTGCTCAAGGAAGAGAGAAGTGAATCCTCCAAGCTTTGATGGGCAGATTTCGTGGTCAATCTACAAGAAACAGTTTGAAGCAGCAGCGTTAGCAAACGGCTGGGACGATTACGAAAAATACATTGCTCTTACGCTTGCTTTAAGAGGATCTGCTGCTGAACTGCTACAAACCATCCCAGCAGAGAAGAGTGGTGACTTCACAGTTCTGGTAAACGCAATCGAACAGCGGTTTGGGAATAGTCACATGGCAGAACTCTTCCGAGTTCAGCTTAACAATAGGACACAGAAAAGAGGTGAAACTCTGCAGCAGCTTCAGGCAGATATCGAGCGATTGGTTCACCTGGCATATCCAACAGCTGGTAACGAGATAATAAATCAACTTGCTGTTGAAGCCTTTGTGAGAGCTGTGGGCGATATAAATCTCCAAAGGGCTATCCGCATTGCCGGAAAGCGAACACTACCAGAAGCATTGGCTTTCGCTCTGACGATGGAAGCTGCAGAACAAGCTTCGAAAAACGTGCATCGCGTAAGAAAATTAGAAGTTAAAGAATGTTCTTGTCAGAAGACTACTATGGAAAGGAGTCAGCGAGGCGGACGAGCACGATGCTGGAACTGCAATAAGACTGGGCATCTACAGCGACAGTGCAGATTACTGCGAAGAGGAACCGCATGGCAAGACTTTGGAAACAGAAGTAATTCAACTGGTCAAAGTTACACCAACAACGTTGCTTCCGAAGTTGTTTTCCACGCGGGAAAACGAATAAGAACCAACTTTAAGGGGCAGAAGCTGGTTTCTGGCCCCAGGAACGACATCCAGGTTTATCAAACGAAACCTGACAACAAGAGCAGACCATATAAGCAAGACTGTAAGCATTGCAGACGACAAGAAGAAAAAGAAGTAGTTACTGTCCAACGAACCAGAGTCGATCCCATTTATGGCTGGAGGAACGACAAGTTGAGGAAGGCTCAACAAGAAGGACTCCTTCAGATCCACGACAATACCAGGTTGAAAATAAAGACGTTCAGTGACCGAATGAAGACACGCTACGATATACGAGCGACAACAAGAGAGTTCCAAGCAGGAGATCGGGTGTGGCTTTACAATCCCCATCGACAAAAAGGATTGTCACCGAAACTTCAACGGGACTGGGAAGGTCCATATACAGTCATTACAAAAATCAACGATGTCGTGTACCGGATACAAAAGGGAGTCAGAGGAAAACCTAAAGTTGTACATCGCGACCGGCTACATCGCTACAGTGGTGATGAGAACGATGGATTTGTTCGGGACGATCAATCCTAAGGAGGGGGCAATGTAATGTGTATACACTCTTTCAATAATAAGGGGCAACATCTAGTGGTAGTAATAGGAGAACTCGCTTCTTTAAGCATCGAGAAACATCTAGTGGCTAATAGGAGAACTCGCTTCTTAAGCATCGAGAAACATCTAGTGGCTTAGAGGGGAACTCATTCAGCGCATACAAGAACCTCGAAAGGGGTAAGCATCTAGTGATAAAGTGGAGAACTTCGTTAAGCATCGAGAACAACCTCGTAGATTCTCGAACCGATTTGAGGTATATAAATAGGCGCTTGGAAGCGAAGCGGTTCATTATGGATTGTGAATTGCTATAAAGAAAAGACTGTGTTTGAAAAGTAAAGACTGTGTTTTAAAAGTAATAATTGAAAGTGTTGAATAAAGAATTTTTGTGAGTAATTTAAAAGAAAGTGAATTTGTGTTTTTATTTACGAAGTTTGAATAAGTTTTAACTGTCGGACCAAGCCGAATATTACAATATTGTAATGTGTATACACTCTTTAAATAATAAGGGGCAACATCTAGTGGTAGTAATAGGAGAACTCGCTTCTTTAAGCATCGAGAAACATCTAGTGGCTAATAGGAGAACTCGCTTCTTAAGCATCGAGAAACATCTAGTGGCTTAGAGGGGAACTCATTCAGCGCATACAAGAACCTCGAAAGGGGTAAGCATCTAGTGATAAAGTGGAGAACTTCGTTAAGCATCGAGAACAACCTCGTAGATTCTCGAACCGATTTGAGGTATATAAATAGGCGCTTGGAAGCGAAGCGGATTATTATGGATTGTGAATTGCTATAAAGAAAAGACTGTGTTTGAAAAGTAAAGACTGTGTTTTAAAAGTAATAATTGAAAGTGTTGAATAAAGAATTTTTGTGAGTAATTTAGAAGAAAGTGAATTTGTGTTTTTATTTACGAAGTTTGAATAAGTTTTAACTGTCGGACCAAGCCGAATATTACATTGGTGTCAGAATAAGGGATTAAAACTTATTGAGAATAAAAACAGTGAGCAGTGATTGAACTATTTTGTGTGAAGTAGTGAAGTAAAAAATAAAAAAATGAGTAAAGTTTTGAAAGACTTAACTGTCCCTGAGCTAAAGGCCGAACTAAGCAAACGTGGCTTAAGTGGGACAGGAGTAAAAACCGAACTCGTTAAACGGCTGCAGGAATATCTGGAGCAGCAAAATGAAGATCCAGATACGTTTGCTTTCGAATTAGAAGCAAAAGTGGAAGAGGTAAATCCAAATGTTGCCTTATCCAACATGATGTCAGTTCTTTTAGCCAAATTTGAAGAAAATAAAAATGATGTCCTGAAACAACTAGAAGCCCAAAGAAGCGACCAAAAGCAAGAACAGCAGAATGTTCTCAAACAACTAGAAGCTCAAAGAAGTGACCAAAAGCAAGAACAGCAGAATGTTCTCAAACAACTAGAAACCCAAAGGAATGATGTCCTCAAACAACTAGAAGCCCAAAGAAGCGACCAAAAGCAAGAACAGCAGAATATTCTAGAGCGATTCGACGAACAGAGAAATCTTTTAGAAGACAGGTTTGCGGACTTCGAAGAGAAAATTAAAACTGTCGACGAGCGACAAAATGCACGTTTCGAGAAAATTGACGAACAAATTGAAACCATCACAAATGAACTAGAAAAAGTGCGAAAGATGAAAGCTCGAGAACCTTCTGGTGAGTGCTCAAGGAAGAGAGAAGTGAATCCTCCAAGCTTTGATGGGCAGATTCCGTGGTCAATCTACAAGAAACAGTTTGAAGCAGCAGCGTTAACAAACGGCTGGGACGATCACGAAAAATACATTGCTCTTACGCTTGCTTTAAGAGGATCTGCTGCTGAACTGCTACAAACCATCCCAGCAGAGAAGAGTGGTGACTTCACAGTTCTGGTAAACGCAATCGAACAGCGGTTTGGGGATAGCCACATGACAGAAGTCTTCCGAGTTCAGCTTAACAATAGGACACAGAAAAGAGGTGAAACTCTGCAGCAGCTTCAGGCAGATATCGAGCGATTGGTTCACTTGGCATATCCAACAGCTGGTAACGAGATAATAAATCAACTTGCTGTTGAAGCCTTTGTGAGAGCTGTGGGCGATATAAATCTCCAAAGGGCCATCCGCACTGCCGGAAAGCGAACACTACCAGAAGCATTGGCTTTCGCTCTGACGATGGAAGCTGCAGAACAAGCTTCCCAAAACGTGCATCGCGTAAGAGAAATAGAAGTCCAAGAATGTTCTTGTCAGAAGGCTACTGTGGAAAGGAGTCAGCGAGACGGACCAGCACGATGCTGGAACTGCAATAAGACTGGGCATCTACAGCGACAGTGCAGATTACCGCGAAGAGGAACCGCATGCCAACACTGTGGAAACAGAAGTTATTCAAATGGTCAAAGTAACACCAACAATGTTGCTTCCGGAGTTGTTTCCCACCCGGGAAACGAATAAGAACCAACTTCGAGGGGCAGAAGCTGGTTTCTGGTATCGATGGCCCCAGAAACGACATCCAGGTTTCTCAAACGAAACGTGACAACAAGAGTCTGACCGTGGAAGCAAGTATAAATGGCAACAAATGTGTGGCTACCATTGACACCGGTGCCACGGCGTCCATCGTACGGCAAGACCTCGTCAAGAATGCATGGCTCCACAACACCAATAGCTATCGTCTAAGGACTGCAACTGGAGAGGCCGCAAAAGTTTATGGTGAGGTACGTCTTAAGATCCGGATGGCAGAGTTGGAATTCTCTCACCTGTTCCTGGTAGCAGATATATGCGACGAGTGCATTGTTGGCGTCGATTTCATGAAAGATCACGGAGTGATATTGGACATCGGGAACCAAGTCCTGAAATATGGAAACATCGAGATTCCGATGATCTATGGGACTAACTCGTATGAGACCTCGCCATCTGTGAAAGCCGTCATCAAAGAAGATCTCACTTTGCCTGCTTCTTCAGAGGTATTCGTGTGGACGAAATTGAAGGGTAAGCCTGGCAGCCATCGATACCTCATGGTCGAACCAGCATCTGTAAAGTCCTCCCAAAACGTCACCATTGGGAAGACTCTTGTGAGACCATTAAAGAACATGGTTCCGGTACGAATACTGAACATCAAGCCGTATGAAGTTAAGCTTAGAAAAGGTGAGATTGTCGGACAATGCGAATCTGTATCAGCGATAACAAGGATCAACGAAGAAGAGTCAAGGCAATCCTTGAAGTCCGAAGAGCTGAACTCCATAAAGACGAACATTCTCAAGTCATCTAATCTTGGCCACCAACAACGAAGAACTGCAGAAGGTCTCCTCGAAGAATTTGCAGACATCTTTTCGTCATCGAAAGGGAAGTATGGCAGAACGCAACTGGTGCAACATCGAATCAATACCGGGGATGCAAGGCCGATTCGTCAACCTGCAAGACGCCTTCCACTAGCCAAACAAGGTGAGGTGGAAGAACTGATAACCACCATGAAGGAAGAAGGTCTGATCGAAAACTCTAAAAGCCCTTGGGCGTCTCCAGTGGTCCTGGTAAAGAAGGAAGACGGATCAACCCGCTTTTGCGTGGACTATCGAAGGTTAAATGATGTGACCAAGAAGGATAGCTACCCTCTGCCTAGGATCAGTGATACTCTGGACGCAATGGAAGGAGCACAATGGTTCTCAACTTTGGACTTGAAAAGTGGTTACTGGCAAGTCGAAATCCATCCTGAAGACAAAGAAAAGACAGCATTCTCAACAGGAAACGGATTGTGGCAGTTCAAAGTAATGCCTTTTGGACTTTGCAATGCTCCAGCGACTTTTGAGCGCCTAATGGAATGCGTCCTGCAAGGACTCACATGGAAATCTTGCCTAGTCTATTTGGATGACGTCATAGTATACGGGAAAACATTTGATGAACACTGTACAAATCTGAGAGCCGTGTTTCAAAGACTTCGAGAAGCCCACCTCAAGCTTAACCCAGAAAAGTGTTCACTCTTCAAAACCGAAGTGAAATATCTGGGACATATCATCTCATCCCAAGGAGTAAAAACGGATCCTGATAAGGTTGACACCGTGAAGAATTGGCCAACACCACAGGATAAACACCAACTCCGAAGCTTTCTGGGTCTAGCCACCTACTATAGGCGCTTTGTGAAGGACTTTGCTGGAATCGCCAAGAGTCTTCATCAGCTAACGGAAAAGGGAAAGCAGTTTAAATGGTCAGGTGAGTGCGAGCGCAGCTTTCAAGAGCTCAAGCAACGCTTGTGTAATGCACCAGTGCTGACCTATCCGACTCCAGGAAAACCGTTTATCATTGATGCTGATGCCAGCAATGTCGGGATTGGTGCTGTACTGTCGCAGGTACATAATGGCGAAGAAAAAGTGATTGCCTATTACAGCAAGGTACTCTCGAAGTCGGAAAGAAACTATTGTGTAACCAGAAGAGAACTTCTTGCACTGATTTTGGCAACAAAGCACTTCCATAAGTATCTCTATGGACAGAAGTTTCTTCTCCGAACTGACCATGGAGCACTAAACTGGCTTTTGAATTTCAAGAATCCAGAGGGTCAAGTGGCGAGATGGATTGAGAGGCTGCAGACGTACGATTACGAAATTCAACATCGGAAGGGGAAGCTTCACTCAAATGCAGATGCACTGTCTCGGAGACCATGCAAACAAGACTGTAAGCATTGCAGACGACAAGAAGAAAAAGAAGTGGTTACTGTCCAACGAACCAGAGCCGATCCCGTTTATGGCTGGAGCAACGACGAGTTGAGGAAGGCTCAACAAGAAGACTCAGATATCGAACCCATCCTCGCTTGGAAGGAACACCAGGAAAAACCAGAATGGACTGACATCTCCGATAGAAGTCCGACTCTGAAGGCATATTGGGCACAGTGGGACTCGTTTCATGTCCAAGAGGGTGTCCTTCGACGTAAATGGGAATCAGCAGATGGAAAGTCTTATGTAATGCAGCTAGTCTTACCGAGATCGAAGGTTATGGACGTTCTGCGAGAGATGCATGGTGGAGTTTCGGGAGGCCATCTAGGAGTAAACAAGACGCTAGAAAAGGTTCGACAACGATTTTACTGGCTACATGCAAGAGAAGATGTCGAGAAGTGGTGCCGAAAATGTGATACCTGTGCTGCCACCAAAGGCCCGAACAAAAAGAACCACAGCCAAATGCAGCAGTATAATGTCGGAGCACCCTTCGAAAGGATTGCAGTAGACGTGGCGGGTCCATTTCCGGAAACAAATAATGGAAATCGTTATATTCTGGTCGTCATGGATTACTTCAGCAAGTGGCCTGAAGCATACGCCATTCCAAACCAAGAAGCCAAAACAGTCGCAGACCAAATTGTCTTCAACTGGGTGAGCAGATTCGGCGTTCCATTAGAACTGCATTCCGACCAGGGAAGGAATTTTGAATCAAACATATTTCAGGAAGTTTGTGGGCTTCTTAACATCAAGAAGACAAGAACAACACCACTTCACCCACAATCTGATGGCATGGTCGAACGATTCAACCGAACCCTGAAGGAACATCTTTGCAAAGTTGTGGACGACAACCAGCGAGATTGGGATCGACACATTCCACTGTTTTTGATGGCGTATCGAAGTGCAAGACATAGCTCAACTGGTCATACACCGTCTGAGATTTTGATGGGAAGGAACATCAGACTGCCGAGCGAAATAAAATTTGGATGTCCCACGTCGGAGCTGCAAGCCGAGGATGACTACATTGATGACCTCAGAGAAAGACTCCTTCAGATCCACGACAATACCAGGTTGAAAATAAAGATGTTCAGTGACCGAATGAAGACACGCTACGATATACGAGCGACAACAACAGAGTTCCAAGCAGGAGATCGGGTGTGGCTTTACAATCCCCATCGACAAAAAGGATTGTCACCGAAACTTCAACGGGACTGGGAAGGTCCATATACAGTCATTACAAAAATCAACGATGTCGTGTACCGGATACAAAAGGGAGTCAGAGGAAAACCTAAAGTTGTACATCGCGACCGGCTACATCGCTACAGTGGTGATGAGAACGATGGATTTGTTCGGGACGATCAATCCTAAGGAGGGGGCAATGTAATGTGTATACACTCTTTAAATAATAAGGGGCAACATCTAGTGGTAGTAATAGGAGAACTCGCTTCTTTAAGCATCGAGAAACATCTAGTGGCTAATAGGAGAACTCGCTTCTTAAGCATCGAGAAACATCTAGTGGCTTAGAGGGGAACTCATTCAGCGCATACAAGAACCTCGAAAGGGGTAAGCATCTAGTGATAAAGTGGAGAACTTCGTTAAGCATCGAGAACAACCTCGTAGATTCTCGAACCGATTTGAGGTATATAAATAGGCGCTTGGAAGCGAAGCGGATTATTATGGATTGTGAATTGCTATAAAGAAAAGACTGTGTTTGAAAAGTAAAGACTGTGTTTTAAAAGTAATAATTGAAAGTGTTGAATAAAGAATTTTTGTGAGTAATTTAGAAGAAAGTGAATTTGTGTTTTTATTTACGAAGTTTGAATAAGTTTTAACTGTCGGACCAAGCCGAATATTACAATATACTAAAATCAATTTTAAGTCTAAAATTTTAATAATTAATGAAAATAAAAAAGTACGTATACGCCTCATTATACTATACTATTTTCTATATACATATATGAAGTGAAATGATCACAATTATAATTGTAAACAATATAATCGTAGAAAAATTAAATGAATGTTTTCTGATAGAGAAACAAAATATGTTACTATTTTTATTACATAAAACGCTTCTAGACACAAAGTACCGTTTGAACACAAGATCAGAAAAATCGATATTTTCGACATTTGACATTTTTGAAACCGCTGTAACTTCTTTACGCTCGTAGAACAAAAAGTTCTGTGTCTGTATTAATTTTCGTCAATATTAGAATTATTTTTAGGTTTGTCAAATTTTATGTAACCTGTTAAAAATTCATTTGCATAGAACCATTAATATTCCACTGGGATGAATTTCATCTGACCTTTTAGATTTTTATTTTTCCCGTAGAAAACTGTTTAAATTTTAGTCTCTCTTGGTACCTATACAATTTTTATTTTAGTTGGAGCGGTTATTTATCTATTGCTATTATGACTTCACTAAAAAGTGCAGACTGCTTGTAGTTATTCTTTGTAGAGATATGAATTATACTTCTTCACTCGAAACCACTCTATGGAATCCCTGAATTGAACTTTTTTTCATTTTTTTTCTTTTCTGAAATTCATTCAAGGTTCAAAAATGATTATGCACGTTGAAAACAACTGTAGTTTTGATACTTTCATTATTTCGATACTGATCTGTAGTATACATATACTACATTTTCGCGTTTTTGCAAAACCTTTTTGATCCTGTCTCTATCGCTATCTAAAAATTTGGGTCCCAATTCTGGAAACTTATGGTCTATTGTTTTAAAGCATTCTTACAGTATTAAAGCTTGGTAAAGGCAAATCATATTCAAATTTTTATTTTGTCAAGCATATGGTCATGAATCTGGCTAAATAATGAGATGGTTTCTGTCTTTAATATCGTATCAGCTACAGCTAATAAAGAGCTTAGGTGTGTTAAACACCATCTTCACCATGGTACCAAAGATCATTTCTAATATTCCCTTTAATTTTATGAATTTGTAATGGGGAAATACGTACCTGTTCCTAGGTAGTAAGCATTTCCGGGTACAAAATTTCCAAAAGGTATAAAAAGCGATAATCGATTCCAAAATGTGTGTATATCCTCATCCTAGTGATTGGCAGTGTAAATCAGCAGTGCAGTTAAAAATACTCCAATTGAAAATTTCTATTTCTAGCTTCAATATTTCCAACTATCTTCAACCCTTGGGGGCCTTGGATACAAACTGCATGCATGCACAGACATGTTTTCGCATTATACTCACTCAATTTTTCATTGCATTTGATTGAGAAGTTATTATGTGTAATTAAGTACATTTCTGAGTGACAATGACAACTCTTTGATACCACGGTTGATAATGTCGGTACAATTGTACTTTATTTGATACACTTGATCATACTAAAGTACGCTAATTTGAGAAAAGTCACAAAGTACTATACTATACAAAGTACTTTGCTTTTTATTTTGTTCACCAAAAATGAAGAACCATATTCATCAAATTTTCAGTAAGTAGAATAAATATGTAAAATATGAATGAACATAAATATCCTACAACTTTTTAAAAGGAAGATGCAAGGGGATTTGTATTCTAAGTGTCAAAAAGAAACGTCAAAAAACAACATTTACTTTTCATTCTTTTTTCTTCATAAAAGTGAGTAAGAGCAAGAAAACTGACAAAAAAAAAGATATTTTTGGTGGATCCCTCGTAGGAATTCGTTTTTGTTGGTCCTTGTTGCTTTTTCATGTACAGATCTTTGTTGCTACAAGTTTTGAAAGTAAACTATAATTTGGAAAAAGTTTTAATAGAAATTGACGTTTACAAAACAGTGAGTGAAAAAAAGAATAAAGTATAATAAACAAAAGGAACAAAGTACAGAGTTCTTATTGCTAAGAAATAAATAAGCACAAAAATGGTTAATATTATTACATGAAACACAAATTAACAACAGTTTAATTCATTTTTGCATAGATGATCATGGCCAAACTCAGAAATGTTATCTACAGAATTAAACCAAGAAATTAAGCATGAATTTTAATGTTCCTATTAAAAAATACAAAAATACAATAATTTAATCGCAAGTACTTTCTTTGACTTTGTTTTGTATAATTCTTTTTATTTTAAATTCAACTAAGCAAACATTTTAACTCGGATATGAGTCAGAAATTCAGCAGAAAAAAGAATGCACAATCTTTAAAAGAATGCAATGACTGCAAAAGAATGTAATCAAATAATCCAATCTTTAAATGAAAGCTGTTTCCATTCGCAAAAGATTGTATTCTTTTACAAGGTTGATGCTATTTAAGCGAACAACATATACATACTACATTCTGTTTTCAATACGAGTATGTTATAAGAAAAAATTCATGACCAGTCTGGTTTTCCATTTTATACTTACTTACTCCTAGACAAGGCTTGCAAATCTCTTTGTCAGATATGCAAACGTGTCGCAAAAGCGTTTAGGTGCTGATTATATTAAAACGCACAGATTCAAAACATAAACATGTTTTTCGGATTTCCACAAGCCAAAGAAGCAATCGACTATAACCACATTCGAATGCCAAAAATCAGTGGGCCCTCAGCACAGTTCTATGCAAACAGAAAGGGAAACTACTTGTTAAATTTGTTTCAACGGAATACGCACAAACATTTTTAAAAATACATTTTTTTTTAATATTTCATGTTTTGGGCCATCTGTAGGTGTTGCTAATTATATAATGATCTCTTTTCTTCTGGTTAAAATTTTGATTGTCATACTGTATTAGTCCTATGTTTTAATATGTATTAAATTAAATATGTATTAGTTGCAAACTGCAAAAAGAAGTTAAATATGTATTTGTATATGCTAAATTTAATATTATTCCAGTCTGCAAGAAATTTATGAAATGTCAATAACCTTTGAAATACTTATGTAATTATTATATAATCACAGCTGACTTTCATATAACTTTCAATAGCGAGGTGTAAAGTTTTCTTACACTTGTAATATTTTCATTCTTCCTTGCAATTTAAAATAAAGAAGTCATTTTTATAACGTTAAACTAAAATACGCATTTTATTAAAACTTAAAATAAAATCACATTATTTCGTTAGCTATATCTTTTGCCGCGAAATTTGTTTAAGAAGTTTAAAGTATAAAGTTTAAAGTTTAAAGTATAAAGTTTAAAGTTTAAAGTTAACTTTTGAAGCCAAATTAGTTAAGAACTTATAACTTAAAAGTAAATTTAATCAACGTGAGTGGAAGTTTGCAATAAAATTGCCATTAAAATCAAAAACAATCAGAAAAGCATCAGAAAGTCAAGGAAGCATCTTTGGTTACCAAAACTACCTCATCAGATCGTAAATCAAGGGACAGTTAAGGAGCACCGTATTAGCTGTATCTTCACCCGAGAACTACTTACTGCTACCTCATCAAACCGTGAATCAAGGGACAGTTAAGGAGCACCGTACGAGCTGTATCTTCACCCGAGAACTGCTTCCTGATATCCTTAACAAAAACCATTAAGTATATGGCATTAAGGTAAACTGTTTCTCTAATACCATACAATTTACATAATTATAACACATATTTAATAACTTAATATAATTCTCATGTGTTAATATTAAAATTATTTCATATAAAATTTAAATCAAGAATTTTGAACTGAAATCCAAAATCATATTTATTAACTCTCAATCAGAATCTTTAACATTAAAAAAAAAACATGTCTAAATTGACAAAATTAATAGAAGGACAAAGTTTAACTTTATCTGAATTGTCCAGTGGTTACGAAAACTATTTAAAAGAAATCGCGTCGCGAAAATCAAAGGGGTACGTGAACGCGTGTATGAAAGAAGTTGAGGACATTTTTTCACGAGCCAAGAAAGACCACGCGGTTATAGTAAATAGTACGTCCGATACTTCTAAAGAAGCATATTTTTCTGATGAAATTTTTTTAAAAGTTAAATACATATATTACAAATATATCGGTACTATAAACGATGATAGAGATAAGCTATTGGCAGAGAAAGCAACAATCTCTTTAGATTCAAGTGCTTTGAATTGTACTAATAGCAATTTAAATAATTCAAAATCATACAATTCAGATGTGCGCTTATCACGCATCAAAATAGAACCTTTTTCGGGTAAATTTGAAGATTGGATAGAATTTTTCAATCTTTTCGATAATTTAATAAATAAAAATGAAGAACTTTCTGATATTCAAAAATTACAGTATTTAAAAACATCTTTAACGGGTGATGCTGCTCGTCTGATACAACATCTACCCATAGAAACCAAAAGCTATGATTCTGCTTGGCAGATCATTACTGATAGGTTTCAAAATAAACGAAAACTTGTAAATACGCAAATCAAAAATCTTTTGGAACAAAAAAAACTAAATATCGAATCTGCAGACTCTTTAAAATCGCTTCACGATAAAAGTGTCGAATGTGTACATGCTCTTGCCAACTTAGGAATTGCGGTAGATATGTGGGATGCCATTTTAATTTTTATAGTATTTCAAAAATTACCATACCAAACCCAAAAAGATTGGGAAAACAAGCTTGGTGCAACAAAAAGTTTGCCTGACTGGAAAACCTTTCTAGCATTTATAGAAGGTCGATTTAACTCTCTAGAAAATATTCTAGACATGAATGAAAATCAAAAAAACCTTGCACCAACCAATTTTGTTCGAAAAAACGTTCAATTATCGCACCATACCCAGCCGGGAAATAAAAATACAAATTTCAATTGTCGCATTTGTAAAATGCCTCATAGCACACGTCATTGCAGGAAGTTTTTAAATTTGGATGTTAAAACTCGTACAGATGTCGTGAAAAAACATTCAATTTGCTCTAACTGTTTAGGCTATGATCATCATGCTTCAGTGTGCAGCAGCACAAATCGATGCTACAAGTGCGGACTCAAGCATCATACCTTATTACATATTGAGTCTCAAAATAACTATCAACCAACTAAATCCTTAAACACATACCAAGCAAATGCATCTCATTCGAAACAAAATGTACAATCCTCAAATAATGAACCTCAATCACATTGCTCTAATACAGAGCCAATTAACTATAAAACGCATTTCAATCAAATGCAATCACAATCCCTATTGGCTACTGCCCTTGTTAAAGTCTTCAAACCAAATGGAACTCAACATATTTTAAGGGCTCTTATAGACCCAGGATCTCAAGCTACCTTCATAACCGAAGATGCAGCTCAGATCTTAAAACTTAAAAAACATAAAACACATGCAATTGTTAAAGGACTAGGAAATACTGAAACTGGTACATCAAAATATGAAGTCAATTTTAAGTTATTCTCAGTACATGATTCTGATTTCTCTGTAGATGTTAGGGCTCTAGTATTCAATAACTTAACCACTACATTGCCCACTCAGAAATTTGATGCATCTAACTTCAATCATGTATCAAACCTGTTACTTGCTGATCCAACTTACAATACACCCAGAAAGGTTGATCTTTTGATAGGTGCCGATGTGTATTCGACAATAATTTTGGATGGCGTAGTCAAGGGAAGTACAGGAACACCTGTAGCCCAGTTGACTGAATTAGGGTGGATCTTAACTGGAAACATTCACACACAAAAAATTCCAATAACTATCCAAAGTCATCATACACAATTGGATATCCAACTTACTAAGTTTTGGGAGATTGAAGAAAATCTTGATGAGAGAAAACTTACTGAAGATGAGAAGATGTGCGAAAAACATTTTAAGGATACATCTAAGAGAAGAGTAGATGGTAGATATGAGGTACGCCTTCCATTCAAAAACAACAAAAGGCCAGTGTTAGGGAATTCCAAACGAGCTGCAGTAGCAAGATTTCTACAAATTGAAAAACGAATGAAAGCAGATAGTAACTTTAAAAAACTTTATGTAGATTGCATGAATGAGTACCTTACCTTAGGTCACATGAAGGAAGTCAAAGTTGAGGATGAACTAGGTCCAAACTATTTTTATTACCTTCCACATCATGCGGTTATAAAAGAATCTAGTACTACAACCAAACTACGGGTAGTATTTGATGGATCTTGCAAATCATCAAATGGACTTTCATTAAATGAATGTCTTATGGTAGGCCCACGTCTCCAACTCGATATAATTGATCTGGTGGCAAGATGGAGAAAATTCAAAATTGCGCTAGTTGCAGATATAAGCAAAATGTATCGTCAAATTTGGGTGGCTCAAGAAGACACACCATATCAAATGATCTTATGGAGATCATCCCCAAATGAATCCATAAAAAGCTATTGTTTAAATACAGTTACCTTTGGAACTGCTTCTGCTCCCTTCTTAGCTGTACGAACATTACAAAGGTTAGCTGAAGATATTGAACATAATTATCCTCATGTAGAAAAGGCAATCATGGATGGTTTTTTTGTCGATGATCTTATATATGGATCAGATAATGAAGTTGAAGCCATTAGATTGCAAAAGGATATTGTTTCAAATTTACAAGCAGCAGGGTTTCCTCTCAGAAAATGGGCGAGCAACTCACAAAAAGTTATGGAGGGAATTCCTGAAAATTATAGAGAGATTAATCTTCCTCTTGATTTAAAATCAACAGATTCCATAAAAACTACTACTTTAGCTTTAAAATAAACTTACCAGAAAATTCAAACTTATCAAAGCGATCAGTTCTAGCCGATATCGCTCGCCTTTTCGATCCATTGGGATTGATTTCTCCTTGCATTGTCAAGGCAAAACTTATACTCCAACAACTTTGGACTAGAAATTTGGCTTGGGATACACCTTTACCACAAGATATAGAAAAGTCTTGGACAGATCTTCGCAGTACACTGCCAAAAATTTCACAAATAAAAATACCACGTTGGATTGATTATGAAATCTCGTCTGAGGTGGAGCTGCATGGCTTTAGCGATGCTTCAGAGAAAGCTTATGCAGCAGTCATCTATATACGTGTCATACAAAATAACATTGAAAAAATACACTTAATAGCATCTAAAACAAGAGTTGCTCCAGTCAAATGCATTTCTTTACCACGCCTTGAACTTTGTGCAGCATTACTCTTGTCTAAACTAATATTCAGAATTATTAAAGCCATGCAATTTGAAAACATTAAAACATATGCATGGACCGACTCTATGATTACGTTAGCATGGATAAAAGGAAACCCGACCACGCGCACCACCTTCGTTGCTAATCGAATAAGCGAAATTCAAAGTTTAACTAACATCGAATCCTGGTATCATGTTAGCACAAAACAGAATCCTGCAGATTTAGGATCGCGAGGATTAACACCTGAAGAGCTTATAACTAATGAAATGTGGTGGGATGGACCAAAATTTCTCAAAAATTTTAATCCACAAGATCATTCATCAAAAACTACTTTTGAAACACAACAAGAAACTAAAAAGGAAAGCAAAATCAATACAAAAACATTGTACAGTAAGAATTTTGCAACACTATTAAACTTCTCTTGTGTTGCAGCTTACTGTGTTACAACAGAAAACGATTTTTTAAGGAGAGTATCCGATTTAAGAAGATTGGTTCGCATCGTTGCAATATGGCAACGATACATAGCTAACGTAAAGTCAAAATTAAATTCAAAAACTAAATTAGGATTAGAGAACAATCCACTTAAAATTGAAGAACTTAATGAATCTAGAACAACAATTATCAAATTAGTACAAAACGAACTATTTTATGAAGAAATAAAGGCTTTAAATGAATCAAGAGCTATCCCTAAAGGAAGTGGAATTTTGAATTTAAATCCCTTCCTAGATAAAAACGGTGTCTTACGTGCAGGTGGTCGACTTCAAAACTCCTATTTACCTTACAGTCAGCGGCATCCAATCATCCTCAAGGATCAACATCACTTTTCGAAACTAATAGCATGCGATGCTCATCAACGTACTCTACATGGTGGACAGCAACTCATGATGGCAGATATTCGAAATTATTATTGGATAACCAACCTTAAACGACTAGTAAAAGTTACAATACACAAATGTGTAAGGTGTCATAGACATGATGCTATAATGCAAAACCAACTAATGGGAAGCCTTCCAACTGAACGTGTTATAATCACAAGACCATTTACAAACACTGGTGTGGACTATGCTGGACCTGTTGAGATTAAAATGTGGAAAGGTAGATGCAACAAATTCTCAAAAGGGTACATCGCCGTGTTCGTATGCCTATCTACAAAGGCCTTACATCTTGAATTGGTCAGTGATTTGACCGCAGCAACCTTCATAGCTGCTTATAGGAGATTCGTATCCAGGCGCGGAATATGCAACAACTTATTTAGTGACTGCGGAACTAACTTCAAGGGTGCAAGCAATGATCTCAAAAGAGACAGCAATTTTATAACCTCTGAATGGTCATCCACAGTTTCAAAAATTCTGGCCACGCTCTATACCACTTGGCATTTTAATCCTCCACTATCCCCCCATTTTGGTGGACTATGGGAGGCAGGGGTGAAATCCATTAAACATCACCTTAAAAGAACAATTGGCACTGCGAAGTTGACTTTTGAAGAATATTCTACCTTACTAACTCAAATAGAGGCGTGCCTTAACTCACGACCTCTTTGTCCAATGACATCTGATCCAAACGATCTCAATGTCTTGACACCAGGACACTTCCTTATTGGAGGGCCAATCAATGTATTGCCTGACAGAAATCATACAGGAAAAAATTTAAATAATCTTGATAAATACAAATATATTCAAAAAATTACACAAGATTTTTGGAAGCAATGGAGCACAAGCTATCTTCACTTGCTTCAACAACGACCAAAATGGTTACAACAAAAACCAAACATCAATGTTGGCGATATTGTCATAGTTAAGGACGACAATTTGCCACCCTCATTATGGTTACTCGCGCGGGTTATCGAATTACATCCGGGAACTGATGGTCTAACGCGCGTAGCTACCATAAAAACAGAAACTTCAACGTTCAAACGGCCGATAACAAAATTATCCCCTTTGCCGGTAACAAATCCGTCGAACTCCAATCCGTAAAGAACAATATAAACGATACCTGCATATACATATATGACATAAACACTAAAGTGGAGCAGGAATTAACGTCACTTTTAATTCTCAATATAATTCATGAACTTTTAAAAATTAAATTTAATTCTAAAGCCCATATCAATGACCTATTTATAATACAACGTTATAATGCCCATATCAAAACAAATCTGTAATACACTTCTGCTTTATCGTCGAATAAAATCTTGACATCAACTATATATGAATGATATTACTCAAGCCAAACAGATAACTATATTAATTTATAATTATCCTTGTTTTTTTGGGTCTAAACCAACTAACCTTCCTTCTTTTCTATAATTTTCATGATTAATCTGATGAATATTGTACTGAGATGAATCCAATTGACAAAAACAAGGAGATTCCGGACGCCATGCAGAAGTCGCCAACAACATCCAACACTTTGGGCGGGAGCAAACACTTTGGGCGGGAGCATGTTGCTTCCCAACATATTTTTGTTTGTTATTAACATCACTTTTGTAATTTATATCTCAAAACCACTTTTGTTTAATTTGTATCTCAAAATTATATACATATTTATTTAATTCAAAGAATTTAAAAATTTTATCTGCACATTTGACACTAATGATGAAGGCGGGAAAAACATTCGTTGGACTGAGATGCTGAGATGCCTTTTAAGAAATTAAAACACAAGGTTTAACAATCTCAACAACCAGTCAAGCGAATTTTTACCTTGCTCTTCTATTTAAGTTATTTCGATTTATATGAATTAAATTAAAACGAAACAATTTAATCTAAACTTAAAATCACTAATTCACGCGCGAAAGAAACAAGCCGAAATGTAATACATGAACTGTCAAATACGAACTGTCAAATGTGCAGACTAAATGTGCAGACTGAATATGCAGACTAGATTGCAGACTATATTTGCAGACTGCAAAGCTAATTATATAATGATCTCTTTTCTTCTGGTTAAAATTTTGATTGTCATACTGTATTAGTCCTATGTTTTAATATGTATTAAATTAAATATGTATTAGTTGCAAACTGCAAAAAGAAGTTAAATATGTATTTGTATATGCTAAATTTAATATTATTCCAGTCTGCAAGAAATTTATGAAATGTCAATAACCTTTGAAATACTTATGTAATTATTATATAATCACAGCTGACTTTCATATAACTTTCAATAGCGAGGTGTAAAGTTTTCTTACACTTGTAATATTTTCATTCTTCCTTGCAATTTAAAATAAAGAAGTCATTTTTATAACGTTAAACTAAAATACGCATTTTATTAAAACTTAAAATAAAATCACATTATTTCGTTAGCTATATCTTTTGCCGCGAAACAGTAGGGGCTAACTACTCCCTAAAGATGTTAAGAAAATATTTTCAAAAGAATTATTCAAAACAACCATCAGTTTTTCTTTCGCCCATTTGCAAAGCTTTCTACTACGAAAAAATGAACTTTTGGGACCACTGAATAGGTAACTATCCTTAAGTATATTTAAATACTGTTTAGACCAGATGAGTACGGCAGTCTTTGAAAGAAGTGCACATTTGTCATGCGTTATCATGACTAGTAGGCCAAGATTATGGGCCAAGAAATGTTAGAATATTTATTTAAATTTCTTTCCAAAATTCCGTTTTACCCAGATAGAGAAATATAAGATGAAACGACCTCAATGTTAACTGTTTCTTTATAGCCGACAAAACTTCATATCACAACACATCTTTCACGGCTATGATAAAGCTTTTAAAAACCATTTAGTTTTCTCGAGAAATTAAATCCGAAGAATCTGATGCACACCTTAAAATTGCTCGTCTTCATGCTGCTGTTGTTTTGTATTTTTTCTGACCGAATCTTTATTTTTTAAGTAAGAATAAAAGGCATTAAAACTTCAATCAATTTTAATTGAAAACCCTTATAAACAACGACTTAATTGTAGTTGTATCTATTCACTTGATTCAAAATTCTGTATTTCAAAAATCTGTTTATCAAAAGTCTGTATTTCAAAATGCTGTAAACAGTGTTTTGAAATACAGAACATTAACCATACAGTATCATACAGAATGTTGACCAGTTTTTTAAAATACAGCATTTCGACCCGCTCGCAAAAAAAACCTCTTCTTTACGTATGCAACACTACAAGTGGTCGAAAACGAAAGTCGATAGTTAGGGGAGTAATAAGCATCAACAGATGGCACAAAAACCAGCAATATATGAAAGAAATATACAAAGTATTTTACAAAATGTATGTGTAAAATAAAGAAAGTGTAAAGCTAAGTATATACAAATGGAAGATCTTCCAATATTGGCAGATTTTTTGCCATGTAAACACCCAATTTTATCTGTCAAAATTGACACACAAAAAAACTGTTTATCAATAAATCGGAATACTTCTTGCAATCGTTTCTACTCATCTAAACACCCAATTTTTTTGTATTTTCAAATAATTGGACGAATTTCCGCTAACTGAGTATTGGATGATATTCTTTTCAACCAACATCATTTAATTTTTAATTGGCAGAAAGTTTTTGAGCAGGAAACAACAACACAAGTTTACAGGATTTTTAAATTTTACTTCATTTTCAATTCGGCCTCATTATTGTTTCTCTTTTTTATATTTTATATTTTTTTTAAATGTTATTGTTTTTACTTATAAAATAATTTTTCTTAGTGTCATCTGTCGAGGAAATTGTCTTCCAATTGTATTGATTTTTAAAGTCTGCCGACTGTGTAAACAGACAACTGTTAATTAGAAGATACAAAATTGTCGTCAATTGTCGGCCGATTTTCTGCCAAAAAAATGTTTAATAATTGGATAAAATCAAACAACCGTATAAACGGATAATTTTAGTTTGATAGAAAATTGGCAATTGTCACCTAAATATATTCTATTAGAACACTTTTGACAGTCCGGCTAATATTGGAAGATCTTCAAAATCGTGTACACTTAGCTTAAGTGCTTCAACACCTTTTTCACTATTTCGAGATTAAAATGAGTATTAGTGAAATGTAATAAATAAGGCTATTAGATTATTTATTTTGATAAATTTTGCTATTACTCTTAGCAAAATAACAGATTTGGCACAATTAATGTTCATTTAAAGAAAACAAAATTATACTATTACTTTTTTGCCATCCCTGATTTTCACCACACTCTCTTTTTCAATGAGTGAGTCAATGAGTGAAATGTTTAAAATAGAGATATACATAGACATAGAGTGAGTTTCGTATCTTATTTTCGTATTTCGTCACAGCCAAAGAAAAACCACCATGGAGAGAAGATCGCTTTTTTTCTGCGTATTAATAATTATATTAATAGTTGTTTTAATATTTATTAACTTTATTGAAAACACCCCATCCAACTTAAATAAAACTTTAATTCCAAATTCGACGTCTATTCCGGGTGATCGAAATTATAATGAACACAATTTTCATAATTTTAACTCAAATCCATTTATATTCCCAAACATATTCCCGTGTCACATTCCGTGTGGGCAAAATGTTAATAAAATCAACAATTATTACAATTATCAACAATTTGAACCTAAAACTGTGGCCGAATCTAAATCTGCTCCATTTGTCGTTTCATTTTTGATGCGAAATAAACATGTGTTCGATGGTGTTATTATTTCAAGAGAGGTAATATTAACAGCCCGCCACAATTTAACCGAAGACTATGCATTACATCTGAAAGATATAACAATTGCCGTGGGACATAACGACAACTTGCTTCTCGATCATTCTCAAGTGCAAATGCGCAAGATACACAGGTACTCAATTTTGGATGAGGAGGATTTGGCGCGTGTGCATTTAGATACACCGTTTGAATTCAATGATTGCGTTAGAGAAGTAGCTTTGCCCAAAGAAGACTTTTGCAAACCAGGTAAAGAAGTACAATCATTCAGTTTTGGACCATGCAGCGAAAATTTCATGGACTCGACTGCATTGCATTCGGTGACATTAAAAATTCAGACTAAGGAAATATGTTCCACTGAGTATGGACCTTCTAAATACAAACTTTGTGCTAATGACAAGTATAAATTTAATGGTGAGAATTCTACTTTCTTTTGTAAGGGCGACTCGGGTTCGCCACTGATTATGGTGATCAATGACAGGCCAACACTGGTAGGAGTGTTATTAGGAGGGAACAAGGGATGTTCTCAAGATTCGGTCATTTTTGTGAATGTATTTTTCTTTAAAAAATGGTTACTTGAAAAACCAGACAATTTATTTTATTCTAATCGATTTATGGAAATGAAAACGGAAGTAGATAAGCTTGCTAAGTATGCAATGTAGATAGCTTAACAGACAAATTGCATAATAATGTTAAATAATTAAATACATAATCAGGCTCAACTTTCCATTACCGCAGCACGAATTTCGACATATTTTTTTATGAATTAAAAGTGTTTCCTCGCCTTAATATTTAAAATATGTTCTATTGAGATCCCTTCCTAACTTAAAAAAAAATCAATCAGTTATTTATTATAATCATAATACAAATAGAGCCTAATCTTCTGCACAAAGAAGATAGGTACTCTTGGCTTTAGCTGAGATGGTTGCTGAAACTCTATATTATGATTATTATTTTATTTGGTTCTCGAGCTTATCACAAAAGAATACATTGCAGCTAAATTCTGAGCTGTATGTAATCCTCAATGCGATTGGTTTTGGAACTTCCTAACCAAATGTAGGTATGTAAAAATGAATAAGATCTACACATATTCTACTTGTGCTTTAACTAGCTGCAACAAATCTTAATGGATGTGATGGTTATCCACTACAAGTTGGGGCTGATTGTGCTGCACCGGTGGTGTTGCAAAGTACTGTGGCCGAAATAAGCTAAGTAGCTACTTTATGTACCTATTAACCTAATTAAAAAACTTTAACATTTTCTAGATTTGCGATGAAAATATAAAACTTATGGCTGTAGATGCTAGATATGGAGAACGTGCTGGCAATAGTTTTGTTTTGCGCCAAAGTGGTGAGAGAGGGACATTGGAGAGGAACTATTTATCATCCAGGAGATCATCATGGCTGTAGGGTAACATGAAATGAATTTTAATCATATTATACACCTTAGTTAAAAATATTTTTTAAGGTGACATGACAGTGGCTATTCTACGGAGCCTTTCCTACTAACTTCTTGAACACAAATGAAAATTCCCTTGCCCTAAAGTTTAATTCGCCTAGAAATGTTGGTAACATTTTAATAATATGCTAGAATATAAGGTATTGTATCTTACTGAGTAAATTTATGCAAATAAAAATAAATGAAGAATCTTCATTAATTTTTGTTGAAATATTGTTATGTTCGTTTATCAATAGTTTTCTATGTAACTTGAATTATTTGTATTTCTAACGAAAAATAAAGATTCGAGATTATTATTTTTAAATATCTTAAACACAAAGGACGTGTTTTTCATGAGGTTATGGGCCCAGGCAGCGTCGTAGAATAGAGAATAGGAAATGGAAAAGTTTGCAGATTTTGAAAAATTAACAGGAAAGGATAATTTCCATAAATGGAAATTTTCTGTGGAACATGCGTTAAAACTTCAAGGGTATTGGAAATCAGTTTTAGGCACTGAAACCAATTAGGATACTATAGAGAAAGCTACATCAAGATTAGTTTTACGTATATTATCAAATCTTTATGAACATGCTCAAAGATTTCCTACTGTGGGATAAGCTTAATTCTACATTATGACGATTCTGGTTTAACAAGCGTTGTGGTTTGCTTAGAAAATTAACAACGACGCAATTGGATAATTGTGCAAATACTGGAGAAATTGTTGATAAAATTATTGATACAACAGAGAAGTTAAACCAAATTGGAATGAATCTCGATGAGCAGTGGGTTGGAAGTTTGCTACTCAGCGGTTTGCCGTAACGATTCAAACCTATGATAATGGCACTAGAGAGCAGTGGTAAGGACATTACTGGTGATCTTGTGAAAACTAAATTACTGCAAGACTATGACAACTACAGTAAAAATGATACGAACGAAATTAGTAACAATGTATTATCTAGTAAGTATAAGGGAAACTATTCCCGTGGAGATATTGCAAAGAAAACCCTAAGTCAGAATTTATGAACTATAAAAGAACAATGGCACTGACATTTGCTGCCGAATTTTATATTGAATCTAAAGATTGGCTAATTGATTCAGGAGCATCTGCACATATGGCAAGACGACAAGAAGATTTTATTAATTTCAAAACATTTTTAATTGATGAGTTTGTTACTGTTGCAAGCAATTGAAAAAGGTGATGTGCCAGTTCATGTTCTAAAGAATAACACAATAGAAGAAATTGTTGTTCAAAAAGTTTTACTTGTCCCAGACATTTGCATTAATTTACTACATATTAGTAAGTCAATTAACTAAAAAAAGGTTAACCGTTAAGTTCTTCAAAAATTAAATATGAAATATATCAAAATCGAATGATAGTTGCAGAAGGAATTGCGATAAATAATATGTGTAAATTGAATGTTGAAAATGATTACAAAGGTTTTCAAGTTAATTCGAAAGAAATTTGACATAAACTTTAGGGCATACAACGGATGCTAATATTGAAAATCTTGCTTTACAAAAGTCGTATGAAGTATATATTGACAGAACATCAAAAGATAAGAAATGCGTTTCTTGCATTCAAGGAAAACAAGCAAAATTACCTTTTACAAAATCTGAGAGTGTTACAACTGAAATATTAGAATAAGTTCATACAGACATTTGTGGTCCAATGGAACAAATATCAGTGGGAGTTGCGCTTTATTTTGTTTTGTTTTTGGATGATTTTGTGAACAAAGTTTTTGTTTATATGATGAAGCATAAATCTGAAGTTGCAAATATTTTCAAGAAGTTTAAACTAATGGCAGAAAATCAGACAGGCAAGAGAATTAAAAAAGGGAAGTCAGATAACGGACTTGAATTTATAAACAAGGAAATGAAACAGATAGGCGTATAAAGCGGTATTATTCATCAAACTTCAGTACCGTACAGCCCACAGCAAAATGGTAAGGCTGAACGGATGAATCGGACTCTTATTGAAAAGGCAAATGATGATGCAAATTTAAAAAATATATACTGGGCAGAGGCAACCAATACAGCTGCGTACATTTTGAACAGGACACCTCGAAAGCGTTTAAACAATAGTTTACCAGAAGAGATATGGACGGGAATTAAACAGAATTTGAAATATTTAAGGGTATTTGGATGTGTAGCAATGGCTTTAGTACCAAAAGAAAAGCGTAAGAAGTGGGATTCAAAGTCAGAAAAATGTTGATGTTAAGATACTGTGAAAATACCAAAGCTTAAAGACTTTATAATCCATTTACAAGGAAAAATAATCATCAGCCGAGACGTAATATTTATAGAAGAACTTAAATATATTTTTCAAGTAATAAAAATAAAAAAACAAATAAAGAGGGTAATGAGTCATATAATCAGGATCAGGATGACACAATCGTTGAAGCTGAAAAAGAACCATCACAAATTGAATCAGATGATTTTTAATCGTTAGAAAGGAGCTCAAGTGAGGATGAAAACGAAAAAGAGAATCAAATTCTTAAACGATCAACTAGAATTCGTAAACCACCTACTATGACGGATTATGCAACATTTTTGGCAAATCTGAATTTTAAAAAACCTACCTACAAATTACGATGAAGCTATTTCCAGTCTTAACAGAGAAGAATGGATTGAAGAAGAACATAAAACCATTAATTGAGAACAATACATGGAAGATCGTTGATTTACCTTAAGGTAAGAAAACTTTAACTACTATATGGGTTTTTACTATTAAACGTAATGAAAAAGGGAATGTATTATAAGATATAAGGCAAGATAAGTTGCCAAGGGTTGTGAGCAACGAAACGGTATAGATTTTCAAGAAACATATTCACTTGTGATGCGATATAGTTCGCTGAGATATCTTTTAGTTTAAGCTTTGAAATTTAAAATGCATATCGATCATTTAGATGCCACCACAGCGTTTTTACAAGGCGATCTTAATGATGAAATATATCTACATACGTACACCAGACGGTATGAGCGTTCCAAAAGGAAAGGTTTTCAAATTGAATAAACCTATTTATGGTCTTAAACAATTGGCTAGATTGTGGAACATCAAACTAAATCAAATTTTGTTAGAATTTGGGTTAATCAAATTAAAAATAGACCAATGTATATACATTTTAAATAAGGATCCAAAAGAAATGCTTATTTTAACGGTATATGTAGATGATTTGTTAATTTTTTGGACAAACGAAAATAGAAGAAATTCTTTGGTAAATCATCTTTAGACAAATTTTAAAATGAAGGAACTTGGAGAAGCAAAATCATTTTTGGGATTACATGTTCAGTACGATTATGGAAAACAAATTTCAATAAATCAAAAAAAATATATTTTAAAATTGTTAGATAAATTTGGAATGACAAATTGTAATCCAGTTTCTTCTCCAATGGATGTGAATATTAAATTGTCAATAGAACAGTGTCCGTCGAAAGATAAAGATAAATTTGAGATGAAAAAATTTCCCTATCAAGAGCTTATTGGGAGTTTATTATTTGCAGCTCAGTTTTCAAAGTCTATCTGAAAGCCTAATTTGTAGCATTTGCCAGTGAAAAGTTACAGCCTAAAATCGGAAAGAAACTTAATAACTTTTTATGCTCAGGTGGGATTTTTGGAGACTGCTTATCACTTGTTGAACACGATGTTCTCAGTGTTTGTACCAATGTGAGATATTCTTAGAAAAATTACAAATATAACAATGTTAAATAATAGAAAGAACCTGAATAAAACAACAACAATTACTTGTGTGTACTTAGAAAAATGCTAATCGGTTCAATATAGTTCGATAGAACGAAAAAACCTGTAATTGGCTTACAACTTTCATGTGGGTGCGGTGGCGTAGTGCGTAGTGCACTAGCTCCTCACACGCTAGGTCGCTTGTTCAAGCCCAGCTCGGGCAAAAGTTCTTCAAAAAATTAAATTGAACATAAAGCGATTAAGCACCACTAAAGGAGTCTGATGATCGGGTTGGCCCCCGTGAAATAGCTATAACTCCAGCCAAACTTGGTGGTAGCACACACAAGTTGTTGTTGTTTCATTCTAAATTTTCAATGTTAAATAAAGTTTGAAATCTTCCAGGGGTGTCTTTAGACTTTTGGGGGCCCTGGGCCCAATAGGATTTGGGGGCCAAAAAAAGTAGGTATAATTTATTTTTTTTAATTCTTTAGGTTAAAAAAATCATTTTAAAATTAATTTGTGTTTTTTTTACATATTTTTACGTTGTAAAAAGAAATAATAAAATACATAAAACAGGTATTTTTTTTTCGAGGTGCAAGGTAGAATACCTCAAGTTCTTCCGCATTAATATCTACCTACTTATATGGTTTTTTGAAAACTGTTCGCAAGAATTTTGCAACTCCACTGAAGTCAAATATTGCAATCGACAAAAAAAGCCAAACAAATTTCTTGATATTAATTGGATCGTATTTTTAATTACAAAGTAATAGTGTCAATAATTGGACAAGTATTTTAGACTTTTCTTTCCCAATTAGCTGGACGGATGGTGCAGGACCATCAAAATATGTGGCACGCGAACTTCGTACTATTTTACGTTGCAATAAGTCTTTATAATTAGCATCCGGATTCTGAATTTTGGCACATGCTTCAAATTTATCAAAATTCTCCAAATTCATTATTGAAAGAACAAAGCAAATTGGCAGCAACGTCAATCGTTATTGCTTCTTTTTTAAGGCTCTTGCTGGTTTTATGAATTCTTTCTAATATTGTGCTCCGAATTTCTGTGAAAATGAGGAACTCCAGTTTTGACATTTTCTTAGACAAGCTTAGCGCTTACTTTTTGTGTCTGGAGCTTGCTCTGGATCACTAGAGATAGATGTCAAGGCTTCAGTAATTTGCTTGTAATCATGATGAAGTACGTTAACTGCATCAGCTCGTGTAGGCCATCTTGTTTCAGAAAGGCTTTTAAGAGCCCAATTTATTCCAGCGATGGGTAGAAGCAGAAAAAAAGTTGTATATTTTTTGAACCAATTGAAAGAAACTTGTTGCCTCCTGCACACAACCAGCCGCATGAAGGCCTACTAAGTTAAGAGAATGTGCTGCACACGGTACAAAGGTAGCAAATTCGCACTTCTCCTTTAATCTTGCTTGCAAACCAGAATATTTTCCCGAAATATTAGACGCATTATCATAGCTTTGTCTTCTACAATCCTCTACTGAAATATCATGATTTTCCAGAAATGTCAAGATTGTGTCAGCCAAGTATTCAGATTTATGTTCTTGAATAGGTATAAATTTTAAGAACCTTTCGATGGGAGCACAATTTTTAACATACCGAATTACAAAAGTCAACTGGTCGATATGAGAAAGGTCGGGTGTACTGTCAACACATAGGAAAAAATATTTTGCCGATCTAATTTCACCTAAAATTTTCATTAAAACTTGTTTTCCCATTACATATATCAATGAATTCGTTGCAAATATTTGCTGATAAGTAGGAAGTGTATCCCTTTCCTGAGTTCTCACATTTCTTTAAATGATCTGCGATGAATGAACCATCATGGGACAACTTTGTGTTTGTTTATGGAGTGAGTTGAAAAGTCAACATGTGTGCAGAACTTTAGAGCAGAACGAAAGCAGAGTTGTTGGAAAGTAAAATGAAACTTGTTTTTCTGTTACTGTCTACTAACCTTATTTCGTTTTCTATATAATTCTTATATAGATTCATTCATTTTGAGTTGGTGGATTTAGGGGCCAAATAATTGCGGGGCCCTGGGCCCTAGCCCACCGGGCCCATACCTAAAGACGCCACTAATCTTCATAAGGTGTTTTTGATAACACTTAAAAACAAAGAACTAAGGAGATATTAACAGTTTTGTATACTATACAACACTTCATTCACAAATATAATTAAATATGAAGTTTCAAATAGTTTATTCATAAAGACTTTGTGTGGCAGGTTTGGCTTTTAAAATTATTTATCTTCTATTCCTTCAGGACCTGCTTAAAATGCGTTTGCATTTAACAATTTGTGTTCGACTGGGATGAATTTCATCTGATCTTTTAGATTTTTAATTTTTTCTGAAGAAATCTGTTTGATTTCGATCTCCCTTGGCATAAAATCTTGATTTTCCCTAATATGTCATATGAAAGATATGAATCATACATACTCCTCCACTTGAAAGCACTTTATTAAATCCCTGAATTTAACATTTTTCATTTGATACATTCTTAGATGGATTTTTCACGTTTAATTTCTTTCTTAAGTTCGTTCAAGGTTCGAAAATGATTTTGCGTGTCGAAAACAACAGTAGCTTTGGTACTTGCATTTCAAATTATATCTCGATACTGATCAGCAAAAAAATGTGTATCCCACTTTTGGAATCCTATGGTCTATTATTTCAAAAAGTTTCCTTGCAGTCTTAAAGCTTGGTAGAGGCGAATTATATTAAATTTTTTATTTTGTCCAGCACATGGTCATGAATCTAGCCAAATAATGAGAAGGTTTCTATCTTTAATATCGTTATCATTTTGAACAACTTTCGCAATTCTTCTATCAGCTATGTATGTACATCTGTGTACATGTATATATGTAAATGCAGTGAAAAATACTCCAATTGAAAATTTCTATTTTTAGCTTCAATATTTTCAACTATCTTCAACCCTTGGATACAAACTGCATGCATGCACAGACATGTTTTCGCATTATACTCACTCAATTACACTTCCCGCTCTTTTCAAGATTGAATTTTTTTTTCATTGCATTTGATTGAGAAGTTATTATTTATGTGTAATTAAGTACATTTCTGAGTGACAACTCTTTGACACCACGGTTGATAATGTCGATACAATTGTACTTTATTTGATACACTTGATCATACTAAAGTACGCTAATTTGAGAAAAGTCACAAAGTACTATACCAAGGAAATATTTTCCTAAAACTTTTTATTTTGTTTACCAAAAATGAAGAGCCATACTCATCAAACTTTCAGTTTAAAATAAATATGTAAAATATGAATGAACCAAAATATCCTACAACTTTTTAGGGGGGATATGCAAGAGGATAGGTAGAGGATTTGTATCTTAAGTGTCAAAAATAAACAAACAACAAAAAACAACATTTACTTTTGATTCTTTTTTCTTCATACAAGTGAGTAAGCGCAAGAAAATATGTCAAAAAAAAATCTTTTTGGTGGATCCCTCGTAGGAATAATTTGTTGTAGGTCCTTGTTGCTTTCTCATATACAGATCCTTTTAGAGTTCTGTCACTTGATTCATGAGCAGTCTGGTTTTCCATTTTATACTTACTTACTCCTGGACAAGGCTTGCAAATCTCTTTGTCAGATATGCAAACGTGTCGCAAAATCGTTTAGGTGCTAATTATACTAAAATGTACAGATTCAAGACATAAACATGTTTTTTGGATTTCTATAAGCCAAAGAAGCAATCGACTATAATCACATTCGAATGCCAAAAATCAGTGGGCCCTCAGCACAGTTCTATGCAAACAGAAAGGGAAACTACTTGTTAAATTTGTTTTAACGGAATACGCACAAACATTTTTGAAAATACTTTTTACATTTTTTTAAAATATCCCTAAAGATGTTAAGAAAAGATTTTCAAAAGAATTATTCAAAAACAACCATCAGTTTTTCTTTCGCCCATTTGCAAAACTATCTACTACGAAAAAATGAATATTCTTTTAAGTCAGCTGAATAGGAAACTATCCTTAAGTATATTTAAATACTGTTTAGACCAGATGAGTACGGCAGTCTTTGAAAGAAGTGCACATTTGTCATGCGTTATCTTGTTTAGTAGGCCAAGTTTAAGGGTCAAGAAATGTTAGAATATTTATAAAAATTTCTTTCCAAAATTTCGTTTCACCCAGATAGTGAAATATTAGATGAAACGACCTCAATGTTTGCTGTTCTTTTATAACTGACAACACTTCATATCACAACACATCTTTCGCGGCTATGATAAAGCTTTTAAAAACCATTTTATTTTCTCGAAAAATCAAATAGTTTTTCGTTTGAAAAAACCACGTGATACCATTCTTTTTCCATTTTATTTGAGTTATGAAAAACTATAATTGCATAACTTTCCGTTGTTCGTCAAATAGAGGGTTTTTTCTTATGTTTGAAATGGCTCGAATTTTAATAGCTATTAAAGCAGTTGAGTGACTTGCGTTCACGCCAATTTTTTGTTTTATTTTTGCCCTAGGATCAGAAGAATCTGATGCACACCTTAAAATTGCTCATCTTCATGCTGCTGTTTTTGCCTCCCTTTCTAATTTTTTTTTACGAATCTTTATTTTTTAAGTAAGAATAAAAGGCATTAAAACTTCAATCAATTTTAATTGAAAACCCTTATAAACAACGATTAAATTGTCGTTGTACCTATTCACTTGACTCAAAAAAAAACGGGTTGGGGTCAAAATATTGTATGGATCGTTATGCTGTACTTAAAATATTGTATCTCAAAATACTGTTTGTACAGAATACTGTATGAACAAAATACTGTAACTCAAAGTTCTGTATTTCAAAAATCTGTATATCAAAAGTCTGTATTTCAAAGTGCTGTAAACAGTGTTTTGAAATACAGAACATTAACCATACAGCATTTCGACCCGCTCGCAAAAATAAACTTCTTCTTTACGTATGAAACATTTTATAAGTGGGCGAAAACGAAAGTCGCAGTTTTATTTGGATAATTACGGGGTAAATAAGCGTCAACAGATGGCACAAAAACCAGCAATATTTGAAAGAAATATACAAAGTATTTTACAAAATGTATGTATAAAATAAAGACAGTGAAAAGCTTAGTATATACAATTGGATCTTCCAATATTAGCCGGACTGTGAAAAGTCTTCCAATAGAATATATACTTAGCTTAAGTGCTTCAACACCGTTTTCACTATTTCGAGATTAAAATGAGTATTAGTGAAATGTAATAAATAAGGCTATTAGATTATTTATTTTGATAAATTTTGCTATTATTCTTAGCAAAATAACAGATTTGGCACAATTAGGCCGTGTGTGAATTGCGTTAAAATGTGTGTTAAAATTTAACCAGCGTTAAAATTTGACACTAATGAGGTGAATAAAATGGGTTAAAATTTATTGAGCTGTGGAGCAGGTTAAAGTGTGTTAAAATTTGACGTTTCTATTGATAGAGAAATTTGCTCTTGGTTTTGCATTCAATTTTTCAGTGTTACCACACCGAATAAATCGATTAATCAAAATGGGAATTTTGTTTGAATATTTTTGACTGTTGTTTTAAAATATGACATTAGAATCGAGAACAATAAATAAAAAAGATTTGTTTTTAGTTTCAGAGACTTTTTATTAACCCTGTTTTCTTAAAAATATGTTTTGTAAGAGAAATTATTTTTCCGCGAAAAAGAAAACCAATTTTTGTTCAGGGAAATTTCTTAAATTATCGAGGGAAATTTTTTTAACCTGCGCAGAAATCTTGGTTAAAATAATTGTTTTAACGCAATTCACACAGCAAATGGCTAAATTTGATCCCACCTCAAAGAAGACGTCAAGTTTTAATCGTGGTAGAAGTTTTAACGCAATTCACACACGGCCTTAATGTTCATTAAAAGAAAACAAAATTATACTATTACTTTTTTGCCATCCCTGATTTTCACCACACTCACTTTTTCAATTAATGAGTCATTAAGTGAATTGTTTGAAATAGAGATATAGACATAGAGTGAGTTTTGTATCTTATTTTCGTTTTTCGTATTGTCTTCGTCACAGAAAAACAAAAACCACCATGGAGGGAAGATCCGTTATTTTCGGATTATTAATAATTATTTTAATAGTTGTTTTAATATTTATTAACTATGAGGTGTTGACCTCAAGTGCAAATTCTACTTCTATTCCGGGCCATCAAAATTACAATGAAAACAATTTTCATAATTTCAATTCAAAAAAAATCGTATTCCCGTTTCACAATCCGTGTGGCAATGTTTTAAAAATCAACAATTACAATTATCAACAATTTGAACCTAAAACTGTGGCCGAACCAAACTCTGCGCCATTTGTCGCTTCATTTTTAATGGGAAATAAACATCGGTTCGATGGAGTAATTATTTCGAATGAGGTTATATTAACTGCCGGCCACAATATAACCAAGGACTATGGATTAGATCTGAAAGATATAACAATTGCCGTTGGGCAAAACGACAATTTGCTTCTCGATGATTCTCGAGTGCAAATTAGAAAGATTCACGGCTATACAATATTGGATGACGAGGATTTGGCGTGTGTGTATTTAGATACACCGTTTACGTTCAACGAATATGTCAAAGAAGTAGCTTTGCCCGAAGAAGACTTTTGTAAACCCGGTACGGAAGTAAAATCATTCAGTTTTGGACCACACAGTGAAAATTTAATGGAATCGACTAAATTGCATTGTGTGACATTAAAAATTCAGACTAAGGAAGTGTGTGTAAATGAGTATGGACCTTCTGAATATAAAATGTGTGCTAATGATAAACACAAATTTAACGGTCATAACTCAACTTTTTTTTGTAAGGGCGATTCGGGTTCGCCGCTGATTATGGTGATCAATGACAGGCCAACACTCGTAGGAGTGTTATTAGGAGGGAAAAAGGGATGTTCCCAAGATTCGGTAATTTTTGTAAATATTTTTTATTTAAAAAAATGGTTATACTTGAAAAACCCAGACAATTTAATTTATTCTAATCGACTTATGGAAATGAAAATATAAAAAAAAGTGAGCCGTCATAAGACGCCTGGCAGATGTGAAACATTGTGTGTGTACAAGTAATATGCATAAAAGATAATATATTTACAGGAATTAAATATAGCCTAGTGAAAAAATGAAGTATTACGAATTTTTTACAGAAAATGTTAACTTTATTCAATAAACATTTATTTACATGAGGTATAAAAATTTGATATTAATATCAAGTGGCCACAATTTAAATATTTTCATCTGTGACTTCAGTAATAGTTATATTCGATGTTTCCTTTGCCGGTATTACTGTGACGAAATTAAATAAAACGCAGGTTATGTGTACCGTAGTAAACAACAACGTCGAACAAAAAAAATCACATCAAAAAATTACCTACCAATTGATATCTATCTACAAAAAAAAAATCTTTTAAGCTCAAACAAATCTAATGTTGAAATATTGAAGAAAAACTTAATGCCAAATAAAAGCAAAATACCCACTCGCCAAAATATATGTACATAACTATAACCAAACGTATAACTACCCCTGTTCAAATGGTAGACATGTGCATTCAAGAGGACACAAGCGTCCACAGGTTTTTCTCAAAACCAACCTCTGTCTATCAACTCCTACTCTCACCTCCCCGTGGTGAACATCGGATGCCTAGTACCTCAACTGGAGATTGGATTCTAACCCCAGTGGAAAGTTGTTGGGGGCAGCAAACGAGAGAGGGGGGGACAGGTGTTTCCACTAAGGCACCTCTCCTTATCCAGACGGCAGCGGACGAATTCTCGAGATGGAATCAACGGTGGCGTCTACAGTTCCAGCAAGGTTGAACTACTTAGTGAACACCTTATAGGGCTTCTACGACGTATTCGGAGCCCAGGCCTATAAGGAGCGGTTTATCCGGCTCCCCGTCCTTGGAGTTACACTAAGGATCTGGCCCTCCAGGTTGGGGGTTGTGCCGTCGGGGTGACTTCCCGACCACTTAAAAATCTTATAGTTGCGAAGCACCAACAAGCCTCGGATACGGACGGATTTACTTCACAAAGATCTGCACGACAAAAATTGCATCGTAGCTTTGTATACATAATACAAACCATGGTTCATATACAAGGATCGTACACAAGGAGAAGCAGACTTATGAATGTACATAAATAAAAACAAAAATCGGTACAAGATCCTAAACAGCTGATGTAAGCATACAAAAATTTCATTCATCCCCTTATTAGACACAATATTGGGACATTGCCGTTTTTCATATAAAAGTGAATTGATATAAAGAAAATACAAAAACAAATTCATCGACCTTCATATGGAAGCTTAGTATATGAAAACATATACAAGGATAGACTCAAATAGAATGAAGGAAAATGTGTTGACTTTTTGGCTGCAAAATTAATTGTCTCCCTTATTCTGCTGGATGCTTATGGCAATGGAAATAATATTTTTCTCTCGCTCCCCCGAAATGTCTCCCTTTTCGACACTACCACCAACGAGACGGGGCGCGGCGCGCGTCCGGTCGCCCTTAAAATGTCTGCTCATGGGAGTAGCTAAAGTTTTCATATACAAAGACCGTACACTCTACTACCCCAAAAATATATATATATGTATACCTTAGTATACCGACCCGTCGCCACGCCAACAATTCGGTTTACAAGTGATCCTATAGATATAGATGTTTCACATCAAAAATATCAGTTATTTATTATAATCATATATAAAAATAGAGCCTAATCTTCTGCACAAAGAAGATAGGTACTCTTGGCTTTAGCTGAGATGGTTGCTGAAACTCTGTATTATGATTATTATTTTATGTTTTGTGTTATTTTGAACTTTATTTAGTTCTCGAGCTTTTCATGAAAGTATACATTGTTTATGAAAGAATACATTGCAACTAAATTGTGAGGTGTATGTAATCCTCAATGCAATTGGTTTTGGAACTTCCTAACCAAATGTAGGTATGTAAAAATGAATAAGATCTACACATATTCTACTTGTGATTTAACTAGCTGCAACAAATCTTAATGGATGTGATGGTTATCCACTACAAGTTGGGGCTACTTGGGCTGCACCGGTGATGTTGCAAAGAACTGTGGCCGAAATAAGCTAAGTAGCTACTTTATGTACCTATTAACCTAATTAAAAAACTTTACCATTTTCTAGATTTGCGATGAAAATATAAAACTTATGGCTGTAGATGCTAGATATGGAGAACGTGCTGGCAATAGTTTTGTTTTGCGCCAAAGTGGTGAGAGAGGGACATTGGAGAGGAACTATTTATCAGGCAGGAGATCATCATGGCTGTAGGGTAACATGAAATGAATTTTAATCATATTATGGCTCATAATCACCTAGGTTGCAAATTTCAAAATTGGTTTTATGACAAAAAAATTGCAAGCTATAATAATGAATTTTAGTTTATACAGTTGCAAAAATTTTATATTCACAAACTTTGACAGGGCAGCGCACAGAATTCTATACTTTTTTAGTAATATTGTTAGTACTAAATATCATACAGCAAACCATCAATTCGGGAACGTTTTTCTAAGTTTGATAAAATCAACAAGAACAAAACAAAGTACATAATTTAAGCTTTGTTTAATAATATGGGTATATTATGTATCTGTATTAAATAAGCAATAATGAAAACAATACATACAAAATCTTCTACAAGCAAAATACGTCAAAATCATGTCCGGGAACGTTCCCGAAATGACAATTTCAAATAAGCGCGCGCTTTGATTATACGGCGGTCATCTTAAATGCGATCTGACTTTGTCAATAAGAAAATATTTGAGGTAACTTTGAAATTTCGTGTCGTAGAAAAGAATTTCATCAATAATTAAATGTAATAAATACGTTCACGGAATGATGGACTATTGATGCACGCTTAACGAATAATAAACAAAAAAGCACTTAACATTTATGATATAATTTATTTGACGAAAAATACTCTAGACAGCCGGCTTGTTATTGTTCTCTTCCTCGAATGACGTTTGACACCGAATTATTGCGTTCACTTAAAATAATTTCTGATCGATTATCGATATGTTCACTGAAATGACTTGTGCGGTATCGGACAAACTATTTTTGCATTTTTATAGTTAAAAACAAATAATCCTTTAGTATCGTTTCTAAAACTAGATTTTGTATAAAAAAATACGGTGTATTAAGTAATGACGGTGTATTAAGTAAGTCAAGATTTAAGACATTAAATTGCTAGCAATACCAATTCTGCACCTTGGTGATTTTAAGCCTTATACACCTTACTTAAAATCATTTTTGAATGTGACAATGGCTTTTCTACGGAGCCTTTCCTACTAACTTCTTATAGGATCACAAATCAAAATTCTCGTGACCTAAACTTTAACTTCGCCTAAAAATGTTGTTAAACTTTTAATAATTATGCTAGAATCTTCATTAATTTTATTGATAAACTTCGATGGCGTATTACTTTGAAAGAAAGGAAATTACGATACAAGCCGATAAGAGCGGTTAAAATAATAAATGCCTGCGCTGCATTGCACAACATAATATGTAGGTATATGCTGCAGCCGTAATGAGCCACAACCAGACGAAAACTAATGTTTCATAAGTCCTTTAAATTGCTCCAGTTGCAGTTACCTCTTCGAGTACAGAAGCTAAAATAATCCTTGATGGAATTAGAGATGAACAATTATTTGAATTATAATTTTTGCGAGCTTGAATTAATAAAGCAGAAAATAATCACATACAACTAAGATCTTAGACCAAGAGCCGGCAGCAAATTTTGGGAGTGGAGTGATAACCAAAATATATATACATACATGTATGTGTAGATATACGCAACATTATTCCAGATTCAACCGTCTGGCAGGTTTTTTTTCAGCCGGGGCGGGGGTGGGCGTTCGAAAATGTTAATTTTTAGATTTTGGTGTCGAAGTGATAATCACTTAAATGGAATGGAAATGTTAAAAAAGTGTGTCCAAAACGTTTTGCTTTCAGCCTTCCCCTTGCCAGACGGCCGCCAAAATGCGCGAAAATCAACTTTTTTGGTCGAAGTGATAATTTTGCGGATTCAAAAGTAAACGTTAATAAAACACATATAAAATATTTGTTTTCATGATATAAGTCCAGCGGTGTCAAATCGCATGATCTTGGTGGCAAGTTGATATCGCCACGACGCACGAGAAATTACGCGGCCGGGAAATGTCTCTTGCAATAAAGCCATATTCGCTCGAGTTGTGTGTGGCGTGTGGCATCGTCTTGTCGAAACCACATATCCTCCAAGTCGTATTCTTCAATATTTTTTATACATATGACCAAAAACACTCCGAATTGACGGGAACAGTCGTTTTCGAAGAAGTAAGGTCCAATCACACCTCCGGACCAAAGAGCGCACCAAACAGTGACTTTTTGTGGATGTAATGGCCTCTCTTCAATTACTTGAGTATTCTCAGAACCCCAAATACGACAATTTTGTTTATTAACATAATCACCGAGTGAGAAATGTGCTTCATCGATGAAGAAAATTTAGTTCGAAAAATCGCCGTCCACCGCCTATTATTCAAGCACCCATTCGACGTATCTACAACGATGTGACTGGTCAGCTAGATCCAAATGCAAAATACGCCATAATGTGCAGTAAGACAGTCCTAATTCCCGAGAACGACGAGCAATCGACACATTGGCGTCCACTGCAGGGCCGGACAAAGCATATAAGAATAAGAAAACTTTTGCAGTGAATGAGCATTTCATAGAGTTTTTGAAGGGGGAAGACAAGACCGGAATGGAACTGACTCAGTTGATTTTAGACAAGCTTGAATTACATATAATTTTAATAAATAGGCTTTGATGATCTCATTTCTGAATTTGCAAAATTTAAGGCCAGAAAAGTAAGCTTTCAAGTTTAAACGTTTCCTCTCTGCTCATTTCTTCGCTGCGTTTTAGTTTATGGTTGTTAATATCTTAATTACATTTGATACATACAATCATATACATATATAAACATATGTTTGTTACTGAGGATTAGGCCTACCGGGGATACCTCAATAAAAAAAACGCATTGAAAGTCTACCTCCTGGGTAATGTGGAAAAGGCTTATGCTTGTGTATCAGTTTATCTGTGAAAATATAAAAAAGGGGCGCTTTCTACAAATCTTGCACAAGGCGCAAGTTTGGCTGGGGCCGGCCCTGGTCCATTGTATATATATCGGAATATATATACAATGTCGGGTCTTCAGCAACACTTTCACTTACAGCAGCAATATTTTCCGTTTTGCCAGCTCCAACTCCAACTCCATCCACTAGTCCTTCTATGAAAGTTGAAGCCGCCAAAACTCCTTTTTGTTTTTCGTTATATTTTAGTTTCTCATTTCCTTTTTAGAAAGATCTTTGGATTTTTTTTTTCTTTTTCTAAATGGGCCACCAATCCTTGAAGTTAAGAAATTGTTCATTTTTAATTGATCGCACTTCATTAATTTCATCATAATTGATCTAGCGTATAGACCCGATCATATACATACATACCTTCGGACAACTCGCTTTATTGGAACGTTTCCATCAAAAAAGTTTGTTTGTAAAAATATTAACCGTCAGCATTTGAAGATTTAAACAAAAAATTTCAAACATTGAGTGGAAAAAGGAAAATATTCCTGAAATTTTTTCTTGTTGCAACTCAGTGAAATTTTGTTTGCATCTTAAAACATACCTTTTGTATTAATGGTGGTACCGATTGTGAGGCCTCCTACAATGCCCGTCACTGCAGCTTCCATTCCACAAGCTGCAATTATAACTTCGTCTACTTTAAATCAAAAAGAACATCCACTAGTTTGATTTATGGAATTATTGTTGTCCGTTAGTTTTTGTCTTGGTTTTGTATGTCCCAAGTGTCTAAATCTTATTTAATATAAATGTTTATATTGTTTCCATTTATATTATTAATTTGTGTTTTCTACTTACTGTCTTAAATTCTGATACAGACTTTGTTGACAGCCCAAATGTAATTTAAGCACTTCACCAGTAATCAAAACAAACAATTTTATTAATTTACAACTACTATCTTATCTTATGTAGGTAAACTTACATTTTTGCAGAAACACAACTTTTTCCTTTTCCACATTCAAATTTGCACCAAGTTTCCCAAACTTGGGCAAGTGCTACTTGCCCTTTAAACTTTACACGGAGCAAAGAAAAATTGATAATCAAAATTAACTATCAAAATAGTGACAATCAACTATGGTTTTACTCGCTTCTAGCCCAGCATTTTCAGTTTGAATATGATTTGAGTTTAAAAAGTGTTTCCATACAAATCTTATGTGAACTGAAGTTGTAAGCGATGTTATGTAAGTAGACTGATTCCTCTATAGTTGGTGCAGTTAACAGGGTCTCCTTTTTTCAGAATCGGACAAACAATACTGAGGTTCCATTCATAGGGCATGCTTTCTTCCGACCATATCTTACAGATAAGTTGGTGCATGCTCTTAACCAAATTATCTCCAGCTGAAGAGCTCGGCATTAAAGCCATCTGCTCCAGCGGCTTTATTAGACTTCAGCTTAGATATGGCAATCTTTACTTCGTCTAAGTCGGGAGGTTGGGATTTTTTGCTTTCGTCGTCTATGTTGAATGGATCATCCTGCCTGGCAGCGAAATTGGGTTCGTCGTCGTCGTTATACAGTCTGCAGAAGTGGTCGTTTCATATCCTTAGCATTGACTGCGATTCGATTATGATGTTTCCACTTTCGTCTTTGCAGCCTTCGGTTCTAGGTTTATGGACTTGTGAATTCCGTTTCACCTGCTCATAAAACTTTCGAACTTCATTCCTGCTTTTGAACCTCTCAACATCTTCGACCGCACGCTTCTCATGCTCTCTTTTTCCTTTTGAGAAGTCGGTGTTCCTCTCTTGCCTAAGTCTGGCTCCAATGACAAAGCCGCATCCAAATAAACGTGTTGGTTTTCTCGGTAGCAGTCACCATAGTAAATATCGCAGTTTTTCATCCTCTTTTTGCCCGGCGTATTTCCTGGATGGCGGTGATGTCTGCTTTATAGCGTTCTGTTAAGGAACCTAACATTCCACGAAAAATGCGAAGTTCGTTGTCCTTAATTCGTTTGCGTGGGTTGTCAACAGTAAATTCGTCCGTATCCAAGGCTATATTTTTACGTGGTCAGGAAGTCACCCCGACGGCACAACCCCCAACCAGGATGGTCATATCCTTAGTATAACTCCAAGGAGGGGGAGCCGGATAAACCGCTCCTTATAGGCATGGGCTCCGAATAATTCGTAGAAGCCCTATAAGTAGTTCAACCTTACTGGAACTGTAGACGCCACCGTTGATTCCATCTCGAGAATTCGTCCGCTGCCGTCTGGATAAGGAGAGGTGCCTTAGTGGAAACACCTCTCCCCCCTCTCTCTCGTTTGCTGCCCCAACAACTTTCCACTGGAGTTAGAACCCAATTTTCAGTTAAGGTACTAGGCACCCGATGTTCACCACGGTGAGGTGAGAGTAGGAGTTGATAGACAGATGTGGGTTTTTGTGGACGCTTGTGTCCTCTTGAATGCACATGTCTACCATTTGAACTTTATTACTCTATGATTTATCTATTTTCTACGCAACTTCAATTAATGTTTTCTGTAAAAGAGTTTCTAGTTAATTTTTAAAAGAAATAAGTACAATTTCTTTACAGTACAAAATACAAATCGTGAAAGACTTGTCGCTTGCCTGAGGAGTGTTTTGTAAACAATAATGTTTTTGGTAGCTTTTTTTACTATGAACTTAGAGTAGAGGTTTGTGAAGTAAAGTTTTGAATTTGAAATTCATGACACTTGAAAAACTAACTAGTTGCCTTGGTCAAAATTTACGTTCAAAGAATGAAGTTGACTGCAAATGAAGTCCCTTGTGTTGTCTGAACCTGCCCTTTAACATGTGAGCAATGACCGGGCTCATGTCTAAGACATTATTGGGGTTTGAATACTACAACAACAACTTGATTATGCTACGGCAAGGCTTGAATTGCGTATGTTTTAAGGCTGCCAGCCAATCGATCATTAGATTCCTTTGTTTGAAGCAATCAATTGTGGTCCATCGTGCTTGAACTATGGCGCGTTTGAAAATAATTAGTGCAGGAAGCTTGTTTCGTCTAGCAGATACACAAGCTAAAACAGTTGCAAACTTTTGGCCAGAACCACCGGACACGTGGTTTAATGGAACACCTTTTTCTTCTTTGGCTTTGAGACAGCTCGTATCACTTCACGTTCAGAACAAAAGCTGCATTTTCAGAAATTGTATAAAAGTCGAATGTGATATCGGCTTTTCGCGCGGCTTGCTTTTTGTAAGTGTTCTGGTTTTCTTAAAGACAGGTTTGGATGCCGTGAGATGAAGTCCCGGTAGCATTCGTCTCTGGAGCTCCGATTTAGGAAATGAGTAAGTAAATTCATGGTTCTTATCGCAAGGGTAACCAGTACGTGACCTTGAAATAACACATTTTGCTCTTGTGAGTTCCACGCAAGGGCACAACAGGTTTACTACATAAGAGACCAACGTCGAAAACAACATCAACATAGTGAATGGGATAATTATGGAGAATGTATAGACGGTGTGAAGTTTTAACACGCTTTCATGAAAAATTTATTGAATGACATTTGACACCAGACCGAGAAAGATCTATTAGAATAACGTAAGAATCATGCATTGAAGTAAGGGTTTTAAAAAACAAGGTTTCGTCAGCTTAAAGTGAGATGTGAGAATATCTAGTTGGTATCATCTTTGTATATGAAAACCATAGTACTCTCATGGGCAGATTTTTTTTTGCGCGACCGCCGTCGTTGGCGGTAGTATCGAAATTGGAGACATCTCGGGGGAGCGAGAGAAAAATATTATTTCCATTGCCATAAGCATCCAGCAGAATAAGGGAGACAGTTAATTTTGCAGCCAAAAAGTCAACACATTTTCCTTCATTCTATTTGAGTCTATCCTTGTATATGTTTTCATATACAAAGCTTCCATATGAAGGTCGATGAATTTGTTTTTGTTTTTTCTTTATATCAATGCACTTTTATATGGAAAACGGCAATGTCTCAATATTGTGGGATGAATGAAATTTTTGTATTCTTACATCAGCTGTTCAGGATCTTGTACCGATTTTTGTTTTTATTTACATTCATGACTCTGCTTCTCCTTGTGTACGATCTTTGTACATATATGAAAAATGGTTGTATTATGTATACGAAGCTACGATGCGATTTTTGTGAAGAAGAAACATATTGGGATAGTTATACGTTTGATTATAGTTATGTACATATGTACATATATTTTGTCGAGTGGGTATTTTGCTTTTATTTGGCATTAAGTTTTTCTGCAATATTTGAAGATTAAATTTGTTTGACCTTTAAAGTTTTTTTTTTATACATAGATAGATATCAATTGGTAGGTGATTTTTTTTCAGGATGTATGTGGGTTTGATTTTAAATTCAAATTTTAGATATAAAAGGTAGGTAGGCAGGTATTTCATGAAATTCCATAGGGAATTCCTGATAGTATCCGGACAGTGATAATATCCGTACACTTAGCACTTTGTTTGAGATAAGTTGATAGGTATGTAGGTACAGTATTTATAAATATGTAGTTTTAAATAAAAACAAAAATGCATTCTTTATGTTGGTCCAGATAATTTGAATAGTTTGATAATTGAAATTTGTGTCTGTCTTTTATTTATGTTCAAATCCTCTTTTATTGTATCATTTTTAATAGGTAAGTAAATGTTAACAATACACCTAAGAGGGCACATTACATTACATAAAAATGTAGTTTATATTTAGGTAGGTAGGTACCTTATGTGTATAATATGTTGTTTGCTGTTGTAGGTACCTTTAATGCAGTTTTGTCAGCTCGTTTATTCTAAGATGTGTGACTTTTTTTTTACTTAAGTATTAACTATTAGTAAGTATAGTTTCGTAAATGTAGTGTCGAAGTATAGGTTTTTTTTTGTATTGATTTGAATTTTTCTTTTATACTTACAATTTCAAAGTTTTTTTGTGCCACTCACCAAACAATAATTCGTTAACATAAAACGCAAAATTGTACCAATGATGACTGTTCATGATATTTCAAATCCTTGATGTTATAACCTTGTTAAGACAAAGAATTCTTCAGATATTTAAAGTCAATTTAAGACTTAATTTCACAATTTCGAAAATCATGGGTCTAAACTTTAATTTTCTTACTTGCGTTTTATAGGCAAGTTTTGCATTCATAAAAAATTTCGAACTCGAGATTTTAATCAACGTGACATTTCTCGTTTCAAGGTCCATAAAGTCGAAATAAAAGAAGTTTTTTTCGACGTCCATGGCTCAAGAACCAGTAGAATAATTTAACTTCAATAAAATTTTTCACTTCGAAAATTTTACGAACAAAACATGATTTTATCACCAAAATAATTTTATGCAGCCAAAAATAACGTTTTTGAAACCTGGTGAAATTTTGAAAAAAATCGAGTTGACAGTTTTTTACAAAAAATAAAAACATTACTAAAAGTTGGTAAAAATTTATTTCGACTCAAATATCTTTACAAAAATTAAAAATAGTGGATTCAAACTAATTTTATCTCACAGAAAATATTGTTTTCGACATTCAGTAATGTTTGTATAAAAATCCAACAGTCAGTTATTTCATAAAAAATTAAAATCTACAAAAAATAGTACGCAACATGGGTAAAAAATGATGTTCGGTTCTCGATATCTCGTGAACGATAGAAGATGTTGACTTCAAATTAATTTATTTCATCCAATTTGTATTTGTTTATATAAGAAATAAAAACTTTTAAGAAATGCTACTAAAATGGTAAAAATTTATTTTCGACTAAAAATCTCGGTAAAACAGATTTTGAAATCAAACTATTTCATCATATGCAAAATATTGTTGGTAATTTTAAATTTTTTAAGAATAGTTCAACTGATAAATTTTTTTAACAAAACACGAAAACACCTACAAATTTTTAAGCAAGACAAATCGACAGACGGGATGGGAAGTTATCATTGTGGGTCGCACCCCAGGATATTTTTTAATATGAAATGTATGGCTTTTATTTATATTACAACAATTCTACTTTTTGTTTCATTTTTAACAAATTAATGTGGACAATAAAGCTCGGACCTTAAATGGCATAAACAACATATATGTAAAAATGGTTTATATTTAGGTAGGTACCTACATACATATGTATGTGTTGCTTAAGCCGATAGGTTTTTGTATTGCTCCAGAAGGGTACCCCACGTTATTTTGATTTTAAGTTTTCTTAAGAACAAATCAACTGATTTCAATTGTTTTTTTCTGCACAAGGTCTTATATTGGCTTTATTTTTGGATTTTTTAAAAAATAGTAAATTTTTTTCTATATATCCAAACGAGTTATCAGTTTTTTACGAAACTCTATATTAATTAGTTCAAAATAACTGCATACCAAAAATATATATTTTACTAAAATTGAAAAATTGTATGTGTACAAAATTAATTTAAAAAGTAAACTGCGCTAAAGATTTTCAAATAAGAATTTTGAAACACTAAGGTTTTTTGAGAAATCAAATTTTGGAAACAAGCTTTTTTAACAGGTACATTTTCAAATTTAAAAATACAGGAAATATTTTAAATAGTCTTGGTTTGTCAATTGAACTGATTCGTTCTAAAATTGCCTCTACCTCCTACACGAAGAGACATAGACCGACATTTCGGTAGTCAAAAGTGCACGTACGAGTACGTATATTTTAAAACAGTAGTAAAACGTTATGTTTATTTCAAATTTATAGAAAACTTACTCCTAAGTTAAAAACTTTGGTCTGGCATACCAAAATTGGATTTGGTAGAATTTAGATATCTTAAGACTTAGACAAAGGCATCAAATGTATGTAAGTACAATTATTACAAAGTCTAATAGGTACTTTTCTAAAAATAAAGATCCAAATAAAGTCTTGTACCTTATTAAAAGTAAACATTTGCTTATCCCCTTGACAATTCAAAATTGTTGATAGGAAGGTCCTTCTTTTAATAAATACCTACATATATCATAAGAACTTACAGGCAAAAGTGTGTTTCAAAATTTGTCCTTGAAACACTTTTTTGACCGGAACTTATAACTACCTACTTTATAAACTGGAAGATAGGTAGGTACCTATGTATGTGCTAATTTTTAAAACAAAAAAATTTAAAAGTTCCTCATCCCATTTAAAAAATTCACTACCATTACAAAACGTCCAAAAATTAAATATCCATCTTTTCATTATACCTATGTTGTCAACAATTTTGTAACCAGCTTTTAAATACATAATTGTATTAGGTATCAATTAACAAATTTATTTATTAAAATCTCAACCAAGAATATAAAATTCCTACACGAAATCGCAATTCACCTGCTTTGTCTTATCATCTTTGTATAGAAAGACTACCGTTTTGCGTAAACCTTTGTATATGAAAAAGTTTTCATAACTTTTCATCATCTTCATATCGTTAGTAGTGAGGATAAAAGAAAAGGTAGGAATCGAAAATTGTAGACGCAGCTTTCTAAGTAAGAAAGTATTTATTACAACAAAACCTAGATGCAGTGAATTTTTTGTAATAAATATGTTAGGGAGAACATCAGGCTCATGTAAAAATTTATCATGTAATTGAATTTATTTTGTTTCTAAATGTTATGTTATAATGTTTTCATAAATTTTGTAATCCACGAGTCTATATCAAAAAATTTCTTAACCGTAACTACCTCTTCAAATTTAAACTATCTTAATTTACTTGAATTTGATCCCATAACTTATGACAAAATCTATATTTTTATTGTTTTACTTTTTGTAAGACGTTTCTTGTTTTTTTAATTTTTGAAAAGATATAATATATTTTACATTGTGTTTGTTAATCGTTGGCGTTACCTCAGTTTTTAATCTCTGCCCAACCAATATCAAAAATGTATTTTTTATAGTTTCGGAATCGTGTATTTATTCGTAATTTTTTTTTTTTTTTTTTTTTGAAACAAGACAAACAAATTATTTGGGTAATTTTTCATGTTTTGTAATCCACGAATTAAAAGCAGAAACACGCACATACACAGATGGAGAGTTCTTCTGACCACACGGTATTTTTGCCCATGAAACAATACCAATCAAAGTATTTCCCTGCATAAGTGGACCTCCAGAATCAGACCTACAAATGCTTATTCCTGAGTTCATGTCACCGGTGCATATGTTGGTTTCATGCAAATTTGTTCCATGTGATCCAAGTTCCTTTTCACATTGCGATAATGTCAAAATTGGTAACGAATTTACAACCTAAAATAATAAATACAATTTTTAACAATATACTTTCTTTTAAACACGAGTCATGAGTGTATCACCTGAAGTGAAGAAGGGAACTTATCAACTGATGTCGTTGATGTACTTCCCCATCCATACAAAGAAGCACTTCCACTAGGAATAGATTCGGCTTGAGGAAGACTGGCAGCTCGAACCGCTGTAGTCCATTTAAATGCTGTCTTAGTATAAACTAAACCGATGTCATAGGGAGCGATACCTCCCACAAATAGGTCATGCACAACATAGTAGTCAATCTGGCGCTTTTGAACGGTACTCGACTCACCGTCTACTAATATGCTTCCAGCAACCAACACCGTACTGTCCACCAGGCTCTTCGAGGACAAGCAATGAGCTGCGGTCACAACCCAATTAGCATTGAGTATCGTCCCTCCACAATAATGAACACTACTCCCCTTTTCAGATTTTTGGAGCGACACAATAAAGGGTGCACTATTTGCAAGCGCCTCCTTTCCACCTACAATACGTGCTTGTCCTGCAACGCTTATCGAAGTCGTAGCGAAGCATATTAAAAATACCACAAGAATGGTCGCGCACCGTGATTTGATTGCCATGCCTCGTTAAAAGCTTTTTGATTTAGAATCCAACAGACGCCAAGTATTTATGTCCACGATAAAATCATGCATATATCAGAGACGTCTTTCTATTACTTTGTATATTGTTTTGATGCAAGGCTGCTTCGAACTTCAAGTCGCCCGCACTGTCAACGTGATGGACTTTTAATTGCTACTAGAACTTTTTGAGTATCCGTATACATACTTAAAAGAGAAACAAGATAATTGATTTAAGTTATTATTGTTTTTTTTTATTTTTAGTTTATCTTATCGCTATTTATTACGAAGAAATTGCAAATTACAAAGAGTGTATTAGGCAAGGCGGAAAAGGGGAAAGCCCAAATTTATAAAAAGAAGATTAATCAAAAATGTATGTTAGACGGTTTAAAATTTCGAAGATTTGGAAAGAACTAATGAGTGTTTGAGATTTGTTTACTGTTATGAATAATGTAAATATTAATGTATGTATGTATGTTATTTTTTTAATTAAAAAAAAATGGTGATGTATTAATATTATCAACATTGTTTCTATTTGTTTGATAAAGATTTTTTTTTTTTCTTAGTTGATAATAGTCCCATCGGTTGAACCATTTATCACTTGAAATTATCCGAGCATGTGCTTAAGTAATTTGGATCTTGATTCCTTATTGAAAACATTTTGTATTTATTTTGTTATTATTGTCTGAGAAAAACACCCTTTGACATTGACAACCTTTAGACTTGTTACTTAGGATAACTTCTGCGTCAATTCTAATCATAAAATGTCATGAATTAATTATTTGGACCTTTGAGCCTATCTTTCCCAGACTATGAATTATTCTAAATATTATTTTGAAGAAGATTGAGTTTTCAAAGCTTTTATCACATACATATACATATGTATATATACAAGATGAAACTTTCTAGGAAACTTACGACAGATGATTTTAAAATGTGTAAGTAAATGTTTCATAAGATTTGTCTCTTCTTTTTGAAAATGTTGAAGAACAATGTAAAGGCCCAGTTATGGCTATTAATAAATAAATAAATTAGGTGGCGCAACAGTCTGTTGAGAACTAGGGCCTAGTTACTTACAAGTCTCAACCATTCCTGTGTGCGAGTAATGTTGTCAGGAATGGAGGGGACCTACAGTTTTAAGCCGATTCCGCAAGAGGCAGTACCCGTGAAAAAGCTATTATTAATTTTAAATCACGCAACAAAGTTTTGAATGATAAAAACTAATGATAACTAGCCCTAGGATGAGGCTGGGGATCCTTATTTAAAATATTTAAATAATTAAACTCAACTATTTAATTTGCAATTATTAAAGACAAAGAAGATTTGTTTAAATGTTTTTAAAAAATATAATTAAATATTTTTCTAATACAAGACAAATACACATAGTCCAAAAAGTCTCCCTACACCAACTTTTTTTTTGCTGATTCTGGGATAAAATATTTATTATAACAATATATTAAAAACAGGGGTGGAATCGGCTAAGGTGATTGTTGATAATTGACAGTCAAAATAATGGAATTTGATCTATGTAAGGTGATAGTCAAATTGATACCTAAAAAGCTGTCACAAGAAAATGTGATAGTCGTTTTCCTACAAATATGTCGTTTCTGAATAGAGCTACCAGACGCTTACAAAAAACGAATGGACAATTTTGTCAGTTACCTTTTTTAGGTACAAAAACACATTCCTGTGACCGACAAAGCTTATGAAATTCGAAAAAAGCAAGAGAAGTAAGAATTTTATTCAAACAGAGCCAATTTCATACTTTTATTTAGATATTTTATAGGAATCAATTTAAAATTTCACTAAGGCAACAATGAATTTTGACAATTTGAATCTGAAATTGTTCAATCGAATTGAATTGAGTTGAATCATCTTACACAGACGGAATGAAAATGATAGTCAATTTGATTATCAAAAAAATGATAGTCAACTATCACCTTAGCCGATTCCACCCCAGGGTTTTTGAAAATTACAATTTTTTAAAATTTGGTAAAAAGGTTAAGGTGGAAACTAACTTTTTTTCAATGTTCCCACTTTGGTTTTTACATTTATTCCTAGTACTTTTTTTTAGGCTGCTGTACGGAGACTTTTTGGACTATGCGTATGTAAGTTTAGAGTCAAAAAACGTGTAATTCAGAAGCCTAAAAACGAGCTTGGTGTTAAGAAATGACAGGCAGAATTACGAGGATCGTCTTTTTCGTTTCCTCTATAATAGAAACGTGAAACGTTAAAAGCCTTTGAATGATCCCTCTTAAGTCTTTCCTTACCCCACCCAAAGCTTGTGCGGATGAACTGAACTCTTGGTCTTAAAGAGACTCCAACGGAGAAAAGTCGCAGCACTGAAACTTATGGTGTTGAAATTGTTCCCAAACCTTTCGGAATAGTACTCCTGTGCTTCCCAAACAAATACCAAAAATAAAAAAACCTGGCATAGCAACGATATTTGAGGAAATACAAAATTGTTAGGGGTTCTCTTAAGAAACAGTTCGCATTCATGTGACCTGGACTCCTGAGTGGCATCCAGTGGTCTTTCCGACGAAGAAAAATTATATTTGTTGTTTCTTGAAACTTCAAGGGAATTCTTGAATTATCAAATGGAGGTCTTGAAATTTCAAGGGAGTTCTTGAAATATCAAGGGAGGTCTTAAAATTTCAAGGGTTGTCCGGAGATTCCAAGGGACGTCTTGAAATTCCTAGAGAGGCTTTGAAATATCGGAGAGGTATTGCAATTTCAAAGGAGGTCTTGAAATATCAAGCAGGTCTTGACATTTTAAGTGTGTTTTGGAGATTTCAAGTTAGGTCTTACATTCATGTCTTGAAACATCTGGAAAAGTATGCAATTTCAAAGGAAAGTCTTGAAATTTCAAGGAAAGTCTTGAGTTTCCAAGGGAGGTCATGAAATTTCAATCAAGGGAGGTCTAAGGGAGGATTTTAGCAATAAGTTTTCATTATTCGTTTGGTTCAAGACTTAATAGAAATTCCTAAATTAAAAAAGTGAGATGTCAAAAGAAAGAGAATTTTCTGCGAATTAAAAATGTATGGATTTAGTTATTTTTCGTTGAAATACTCTACTTTTTATTATGATAAAAATATGGAATTCTGGGAAATGATGTATCAAAAGAAAAGTTTCTTGTATTCTTCTAGTTCTTTTAAATGATTTGTTATTATCTTTCTTTATTTCTTTCTATAAATTAGTTTTCCCTTATTTCATATTTTTTTGTTATGAGTTCTTGCTTATAATTTAAGCAATCTGAAGGATGAGCTGAGCCGGAAGATGAAAGGTGCGGATTGTTTCGTGGCGGAGATTAGCCAAACAGCATATTTATGAGTATTTGCATACTATAGCCTTTTAGAAAAATAGTAAAACATTTTTCTAAAAGGCTATAAGTTTGAAACCCAAGAAAAATTAATATGAAGTATAAAAGTTTGAAACACATGATTAATTTGTAATTTATTTATATAGAATGTTTATACATTAAGATAAATTAGTGGGGAATAATATTATGGTTAACATAACAAACAGTAAATAATGATACAAAATGAAGCTAAGTTTTGTACGAAAATGAATTGTGTTTTGCACACTCCTTATGTGCACTGGTAAGGAGTTCCACAAGCGTTGATGAACAGACGCTCCGACGTTAGAAGTGAAAAACGAGGATGAATAACTTGGAGTATTCTACCTTTTGAAAGGCGTTGAAAAAAATTTAAAAAAAGCAAAAGGACCCATTGCAGAGGAAGTCTTGAAAAAGTTTACTGCCGTTTTTCAATGGAAACACAGGGTTTAGAACGATTGAGCAGATAAATTCTGTAATAAACGACGACGTATATTCCAAACTTCCAGGAAACATTGAAGTGAATAATGTTGAAAGTTTTAGATGGGCTCCACTCGTTTCAGCTGAAGTTGAGAGATCATTTAGCTCCTTTAAAGCCCTTCTAAGGAACAACCGAAGGAGATTGCTACCTGAGAACTTTAAAAAACTCTTGGTAGTCCAATGCTACTATAGTAAAATGTATTTTTGTTTATTTTTCTAGTATTTTTTAATAAATGCCTTTTCTTTGCCTTTTTAAGTGTTTTGTTTTGCCTTTTTTTAATTGTTTAGGTCAACAAAATCCTATACCTGGTCATGAACTTCAAACTCTACCTTCAGTTGATCGTGCACAAACTACCAAAAACATGATTGTCTCCAAACGCTCCTCAGGCAAGTGTGTCCCAATTGAATGTCCTATTCAAAGTCATGCCGAAATTTTGTGCCGTGTCAACGTATTCTAAAACTCATTCATTTTAAATTACACGGGGACAAATTAAGAGGCTTACGTCTGATCACTATACATTTATATTTTGACGACTTAACAAACAATCCTTTCTTCTTAGAACAAGTAGGGATGAGCTGCAAATCTGAGTTTATTGAACTTATACAGTCTTCATCAGCATACATATGCACAGAGGAAGACAATTATCTGCTAAGGAAGGTCATTAATATATAAGAAGAAAAGCAAAGGACCTAGAATGGAGCGTTGCGGTAAATTATACCTTCTTTCCTTTTTTTAATTTTATACCATTATACATACACAGCTGGTCAAAAAAATAGGTGTGAGAAAATTTTTGATATCCACTGTTGACTTGTTGCTGATTAGCGGTTGTTTTGACTGCATGCAATGCAACCAACATTTCTTTAAAAGAAAGAACAGTTATTCTCTCTATGAGGATGCCAAACTTTTTACATTTACATTTAAGTAATGTAATGCTAAGCAGATAAATTATTTGTGTTGGAATAAGATTTTGTGTGTTCTAGAAGTTGGCCATAAAAATAGGTGTGCTCCAAATAATAAAATCCAAGCTTCTTCTAATATTCCTTATTTTATGGTGTAAACTCTTGAGGTGGGTTGTTTATAATCTTTTTATTAGCTTCAAACAATAGTTTTTTATTCATTAGGGTTTAAATATGGGTCGTAAATTCCACTGCTCGCCAGAGGAAAGGAAACTAGTTCCTCGACTTAGAGATGGGGGCAAGCACCTACAAATTTATTGCGGAGGTCCTAGGCTTATCTCAAAATTTAATATCAAATGCTCTCAAGTCCAAGGAGTACTCGAAAATAGAGGCCGGCCGAAAAAAAACATCAGCTACCATTGACCACCTCATACTATTTCTAGCTTAATCTAATCCCTTTATTTCTTCAACGACTATAGGTGCTCAAATTGATAATGTGCACGCTCGATCCGAAGAAGGCTTCAGAACTCGAATCTCCTAGGAAGAATCGCCGGTAAAGTTCCATTCGTTAGGGCTAGCAATATAAGCTCCAGAAAATTAGTTGCCTTAAACAATGCTAATTGGAACGAACCAGAAGGCGTTCAAAAACGGCAAAATATCTTGTGGAGTGATGAAACAAAATTAAATTTGTTTTTATCGGATTCTGGGCTCAATTTAAGGCGACCAAAAGGTAGGGACTACCAACTCCGCTATACACAGAGAACTATTAAACACGCAGGAGGGAATATAATGGTGTGGGGCTTTTTTTCCTGGTACGGTCCTATATTCCTTTTTAATAACATCTTAACAAAATACGGATATAGTGATATTTTGGAAGATGTCATGTTACCGTCTACTGAGGAAAACTTGCCCCTGTGATGACACTTTCAACAAGACAACACTCCTAAACACACCGCTGGTCTTGTGAAATATTGATTTCGAGAGAAACAAGTATCCGGTGTCCCATGGCCATGTCAATCCTCTGATCTCAATCCTATTGAAAAGTTGTGGAATGAGCTTAAGCGTAAGTTAGGGGGTCAATATTTCACTAATGGTAACCTATTGTAAGAAGCGGTTCAAAGAGAATGGTATTCCATACCCCAGCAAACATGCCAAAAGTTAATAGAGTCAATGCCGCGACGACTCCAAAAAATGTTAAATAATAATCGAGGATACTGGTTTTTAGGGTAAGTAAAACAAAAATTGTGATAAGATACAGAAATTATTATTAAAAACGATAATATTCCTATGTACTTTAGGAAGACACACCTATTTTTTTGTCCAAGTGAAAAAACCTCCATTTGTAGTTTTAGGGCTATATTATCTATAATTGTAATGTATTTCAATGCCTTAAAGTGTTGTTTATTTAATTAATATAAGAGCTTTAAAAATATCTACGTAAAATTAATATTTAACATAAAAAAGTAAAAAAAAAATGAATTATCACACCTATTTTTTTGACCAGCTGTGTATGTACTTGTTCAGTTGTATACTTAAATATTTTAAAGTTACCAGTCGAGCTGACGGCTAAGCCAATGCTTAAAAAACAAAATCATAAAAGCTTTTGTAAAATTTATAATCATTACTTGCAATAAATGAATATTTGAATTTAATTGAATTGAATAATCTGAATTGAGTAACTTTACTTGAAAATAAAAACTAACTTGCAGGAGTTGTGTAAATAAAATTAGAAATGATGTTAAATTAGTCATACATCTAAATTTTTAACAACAGTGTGTGTAAAATAATAAATACATGACAAATAACTTACCTCGCATGTCCTTTTTTGAAGAATGGTTCCAACATATTTTTTTTTTTACTCGCAATCATATTTCACCTATGCTCTTAACCTCTCCTTCAGATGTATTTTTGGTTTTGGTTGATGAGATAGATGACATTTTATCTGTTGTATCGCTTTCTAAATCCAAATCAGTTGAAGATAGATCTATTGATGTAGATGATCCAGAAATATCGCTCCTAAAAACTGTCCTGTTCTTGTTTCTCTTGACTTTTCTCGCCATTTCATTGATTCCGGTTAGACTATTGGAAGTACTTGAGGAATTAGAATGCGCATAGTTCTCAGACTTGTCACTACAAATTAATTTCAATTCAGGCAATGTAACGGACCTGTTTTCAGTGCAGGTGTTTTTTAAAATTGCATTCTTTTCAACATTGCCATCAAATGTAAGTGAATCAAGAAAAATCTTTACAGCTCGTTTTATTTCTGCTTCTCCTAAACATTTTTGCTTTACAGGATTTCTCCTTTTATTGTCTGTTTTAATCCCTTTTAAAGTTTTCACAAATAATGGATTTTGTTGTAAAAATGTCTCCCTTTGTTCCCCAAGTGTTGACGTAGAGGAGTTATTGGAAAGATTGACTTCTTTGATTTTTTCCTTCTCAGTTGGAAACAGTTTGGAAACATTTAACCCTTCATTCGGTACAGGTGTTGGATTTTGGTATTCTTGATTGTTCTCTTCTTGATTATGCTCATTTTTAGATGGACAATTTTTTGAGATAGATGTGGTACCATTTGTGGTGAAGTTGTTACGATTGTTGAATTTATCCAATGCATCAGGTAGGTCGTTAAGTATTCTTTGAAATATCTTAGCTATGATGTCATCTTCAGCTGGGTACTCCAATCTCTGAAGAGGAGCGGTTTTCTTTAATGAATCATCATCATTATTATTGATCGATGAGGGCAACTCTGACTGAGAAGATGATTTTGCTTGATTCTGCAATGGTGATGTTATTTTTAAAATTGATTGTTGGCACTCCTTTTCTGTTTGCACATACACTTCACATCGGCTTTTAAGTACTTCACCACATCGACTTTGAGAATTCTCTATGGTATTCTTTTCGTTTCTATTTAATAATGGACTATCTGAAGTCGACCGTACGCTGTGTTGAATCTCGTTAGCTGTCGAAGTGGGATTTACATTTTTCAATGAGGAACTTGATGAACTTATTGATGAAAATGATCGACGGGAAGAAATTGATTCCCTTTTAAGTGGAGAGGATTCACTGCTTGTTGCAGAGTGCTGAAACGAAAAAAAAAAATAGCTTAATTAAATGATTTTTTCAATCCATTTGGAAGATGTAAATAGAAGTTAAGTGTAGGCCACCCGCCTGTTATTTTAACACTCAAAATTGTATTATCCCAGAGTAGTAAGTTTATTCCTTAGTTCTAAGCAGATAAACCTGTAACCTGAGATGTGCTAAATTTGTAAAACCGATAATTAAGTAGATCGCAATCTGTTTTAGATAGATTGAACCTCAACTAAGCCTTATTTTTTTTTTTCACAGATTGAGACTTAAAAAATTAAACAGTTCCTTCAAGTTAAATTTTTTTAAATTAAATTCTACATAATTAGGTATATGAATTCGCAAAATTTACAAGCATTTAAGTTTTAAAATATGGATAAAGCTGGATGATGACGACTGTCGTAAAAGGTAATACATCACTATGTGTAAGGAATCCAAGGAGTATTCAGGGTCAAGTATTTTATTGTTATAGTTTACACCTCCATTAATTTGATTCAAACAGAGGACAGCTATCGAATCTATGAAGGAGATTTGTTTGGACAACGACTATTTGACTGATTAATTTGCTGCTACAATAATTCCACTACCAATTCCTCCATCGAATTAAAGTTAGAGACGATCACAGCGGTAAATTTAGTAATTACTATCAAAAAATTCAGAATCAGCAATTGATGAACATAGCCATGTTTCTGTTAAAACAATTACATTGTGACTGAGGTTGGTTGATTTAGCATAGACTTTGATTGTTTTTGTCGGTAAGCCATTAAGGATTTGATAGTAAATTAATAAATGCTGCTGGGATTTAGCGTCTTCAGTTACTGTTCAAAATGGTCTTATTGTTTCTTTGAGTTACAAACTCATGTACGATCACGCCATTATGGCGTGGACACCTTTATTTTATTTAAATAATATATTTTTCCACTGTGATCAATTCTAGTTTTTTTTTTACCTTCAACAAATTTAAGTCCATGTTCAATAGGAGCTTTTGACCCTATTTTCTTTGTGTGCCGGTTGCTCTAGTGTTGAATTAATAGGACGTAATACTAATGATTCAGTCAAGGAGTGTAGTAAGGAAGCTAGAACTGATGTAGAAGGTGAAATTGAAGTAGTTGTTTAAATAGATGTTGTTTTTTGTGCAATAAAAAGATTAAATTCGGTTGAGTATAAGAGTCAAATACCGAAAGACTTTGTTTCTTTGTAGGGTTCAGTTGACCAATATCTGTCCATTTCGTCTTTAGTTCCTTTTGTATACGAAGAAGAACTTTGCTCAGAGTTAGCATTAGAATTTTTTAAACTACCACTTATAAGTCGACTTTAAGGTGGCTTCGAATAGTCTATACACCGAAGAAGCCTTACAAAACAATCTTTCGAATGGAATTTTAACCATAATAAAAACTGAGGTCAGTCGCAATAAATTAAAGCAGATTTAAGGATTATGTTACTGCCGTATGCTTCAGGAGTGATAGCGCTGCAGTACATGTAGCCGGACATTCTAAATATCTTCCAATGATATTATTCCCTTAAATTGTATATTAGGTTTAGAAGTATTAGTATTGAATTTTATTGTTTTTTTTTTCTTATATTATATAGATAATTCAAAATGGTGCAGTTGGCTTTATGCTGTCATCCGAAAAAGAGCTTTTTTTTTAAAGTCCTTGTTTTTAATTTCTTGTCTGTACTTTAGTGTACTTTTGATATAATTGTAGAGAACGTTTCAAATTTCTCCGTTAAATATTTGAATAAGTTCGTCCCTTTGAAGCATAGGTTTTCTCCAGACTTGTATTCTTATTGTTTTCAGAACTAGGCACATTGCGATGAAATGTTGCATAGGGTACACGTTGATTTGGAGTTTGTTTCGTATAGTTCACCTCTGGTCTTACAGATTGTCGATATCATATCTACACTTCACTTAGATCATCATGGAAGTAGTTTTTAGTTTCCAGGTTATGGATATCTTGGATTTGATCGTGGAAGCTTGCAAATTAGGTGGACTCAACTTTTTCAAGGAGTTCATATACTGGCCACTGCCCATTATATAGTTCACTAACATTGTATTCTTTGCAGAGATTGGACCATTCATTGAAGCACTGTTTATTGCAATTTTTTAGATGCAAAGCAATTTTAAATGTAAGGCGATGTACTGGTCATATGGAAGTCAGATGGTGTTCCAAATCTATAATCCTTTTCTTCGATATTTATAGTATTTTATAACATTTTCAAGAAATTCATAAGTTATTGGACTTCACGTGTCTCAAATTAATTTAATATAAACGCTGAACCATTTGTGCCAAAACGGATTTCAACAGAAAAAAGGCAAAATGAATTGAAAGTAATTTTTGTTCTTGTAACAAATTCGTCATCTTAAATTAATAAATATAAAAATAATGTTGAAAACAGGTTTTTTAAAAGTTGAGCAGAGTAGTCATAGTCAAAGTTTAGTATTGAAATCAGCACTTAAAATTAACACTAAAACCTATTTTTCAAAACTAAAAAAGTATTAAATTAAGTCAAATAAAGACTCATAACTATCTATAAAAGAAGTAAAAAAACAAAGATTTTCACTTTGCAAATTTATCATACAATTAATTGTTAAGGAATATGTTGTATTTTAGCTTAGCCTTAAAAATCCCGTATTTGGTTGCCTTTAGATTTCTTAAATTGATATAAGTAAGTAAGTAAGTAAAGTAAGTAAATACATTATACATTTGTTTTTGAATTTAAAAGCTTTGGCTTTGCCGTTAGCTCGACTAGCAACTTATTTATTGGTCTACTTTGTTTAAAATTCCAGTTGACAAGATTTGTCCAATCTAGTCCATCCAATATTAGAATTGTCTCTTGTAGAGTGAGAGAATTTTTTAAAATATGAGAATCGCTTGTATTTGAAAATTGGACATACGCTTATAAAATGAAAGCAGTCTTCTTTGGATTTATAATTGCAGTGTGTACAGAACTGGTTGAAACTCCCATTGTATGGGCTACCGTTAAGACATAAGACTTCGCATCTTGCTTTGAAAATTAAAGAAATATCTTTGTAGCTTAAAGAATTGTTGAAATAGTTATTGTTACTCAGATTAAATTGTAACTGGCTATATAATATTCGACTCTCTGATTCAATAGCTGTTTTTACAAGTTGATTCCGAACCGAGTCTTCATTTAGCTGGATAGTTTTATACATTTTTTCCTTTACATCAAGAATGTTACTTGTATCAATTTGCATATCTTCATCAGATGAAGTGGCAATTCGTTGCCATTTATCATACCACCAATCTTTGTTCCTTAATGTCAAGGTGGCTACTAAAATTTAGCAGTGGGTTGAGGTTCACTCCAAGATATATATATTCGTTTATCACTTCCAAACTTCTTCCGTTGTACTTCCAATTATTTTCAGCTTCAGTCCGATTGGATCGCGAAAAGATCATTATTTATGATTTATCTGTATTGATTTGTAATCCCCATTTATCGCAGTATGCAGACAGTCGGTTTATCATCAATTGAAGATTTTCTTTCGATTCCGATAATATGACCATGTCGTCAGCATATAGTTACATTCTAATTCCTCCAGGTAAGTGGTTAACAATGTCATTAATGGCTGAATCACATACACGCTTCAGCTTCGGCTTCGTCTGCGTTACGTTGGGCATGCTTCGAGGTTGCTTTGAATGACATTTCTATTATTTCATCCCTCCAAAGAGCAAATATTTTGTTTGTTTACATTTTTTTACATCTGTTGAGCTGTCAGACGAAGCAAATGTTCAGATAATTGAACTAGAGCTTCCGTTTAGAGTCACATTACGTTACATTACGTTCTTTTCCTTACGATTGCCAAACGAAACGTGAGGTCGAAGCTCCATTGTGATAGCATGCATTGAATTCCTATGGCTGAACTCGTAAACGTCAGGCGAAGCCGAAGCTGAAGCGTGTATGTGATTCAGCCATAATGAATAGTGAAAATAAAAGTGCACTAAGCGGACAACCTTGTTTGACATCAGAATCAGAACTAAACCATTTGAAATCGACAAACATCGAGTAAACCTTTTTATTTCTTGCCTCAAATGCTTTGACTATCGATGACAGAGTAATGATTTGGTCAACAGTGGAATAATTTTTCCTAAATCCAGCCTGGAAGTTTGATAGTATATTTTTCTCTTCTACCCATTTTTCTAAACGGTCCACAAGAACTCCGCAAAATACCTTAGCTATTAAATTCATTAAAGATAAACCTCTGTAGTTAGATACGTCATTTAGGGAACCTTTTTTATGTATAGGGAAGATAACCGATTTTTTGAACGAGGAAGGAATTTCCTTATTCGTAAGAATTTTGTTAAAAAGCACAACAAGTTGCAACTTACTTCGTAAGGTACACCATCTTCACCAGGTGTACAACTGCTTCTATCTCAAACAAAGATATCTCGGTGTCCAATATATCATCGGTGATGAGAGGTTCAGCATAAGTATAGACTAAGGTAGAGTTTGCTTGAAAAAGGTTCGAGAAATGAGAGGAAAGAAATGATAGGAAAGATTAGCGAGGGATACACCTATGCAAATTATATGTTGTGTACCATTAATATCCTCCGCAAGTTTCCAAAATTCCAAGTTTTGCCAAGTGATTGTGCTTGTTGATTTTCACAACCAGGTTTCTTTACATAGCATAGACGTTTATATTGAGAATTCGATTCCATGTACCATTTACGAAATTCTTTATTGTTATATATGTACATAAACCTGATGTGATAGAATTGTTCAAAGGTGAGGTTCGAGTTCAGGGCATCTTAATCCTTTAAAAAAGTTTTGCTAGAGTAATAGACAAAAAACTTAATTTTGTCGAATAGTGTTGTTATTTAAACACTTTTTGATTTGATTGTCATTTGATTCAAATGCTTGAAAAACTTTAAATTTGAAACCGCTTTATATTAAGTTTTGCATTAAAATTTGTTTTGAAGATACTTAATAATATAAGCTCTAAAGTTTCAAGCTTAAGATTACTTTTCATTGTGATGCTGAGGCAAATTACTGTACTATTGAGTATGTTTCAAAAACAAAATGCAAGGACACGCAATATCATGTGATTCTTACAATTCTATTTAAAGAACACTGCGTTATATTTTTAAAAATGTGCTCCAATATGTAACACTTTTCAAATTACATTCCAATCAAGATGTTACAATTTTGACTCTTTGAATTGTATTAAAACGTCAACACGTGACTAGAATCAAGCGACTAGATATCAATGCTACTGCCAACACTTTCTTGAACTTTTGATCTAAACAACGAGTAGCTTGTTCGAAGTCTTGGAGAATGTAAATACCTATAATAAAAAGTCACCTTCCTTTTGGCTACCTTGTCTCGTTCAAACTAAAATAAACCTTTGATAAACCGTATCTAAATCATAACATGGGACCATTTTAATGTTCTGAACATTATTTTAGCAACAGGCCAGAAAGGAAATAGAGATTTGTTTAAGAAGTAACCAAAATAAACATAAATTTTCTACTCACTTCATGAAGATAGTTGAATTCGAGCGCCTTAAAGAATTTATTTCCACTCGTTGCATTATCTTCCATTTCGGTAGTACCTTTTTCTTTTTTATCTATTGCAGTTTCATCTAGAATAATTTTGGGTTCAAAAGTTTTTTCTCCATCTTCATGCCTGCATTCGATGTACCTAACATTACTTGTATGATTTTCCTCTGCCGTCGATCCTAAAACGCTTTCAGTTTTACCACAGATGGAAATGTTTGTAACTTTTTGGACTTTGCATTCTGGTCTGATGTAAAGAACAGGAAACCTTTCGATATTACATTTTTTATGTTCAGCTAAATGCTGGGATTTCTTCTGAAGCTTATAGAAACCTTTAGAAGGACTTGATGCAATAACATCATAGCTCTCTTCTGGTTTTTGAATTTGTTGCACAGGTGCAGCAAAGACATTTTCTTTAATCTTTTTTAAACGAACAATTTTCTGTGTACCTTTAGTACTAGGTTTGTTTTTCTTGAGAATGCCATTCCATGTGTCAGATATTACTACTTCTGGAGTTATTTGTGGTGGCTTAAATTCTGCTTCGAGTACATTCAAGCACTCATCGTCATTTTTGGAAACACACTCAGTTGACCTATGGAATCGCCTTGGAAACAAGGTTGTCTGCTTAGATGTCATGTCCAACTCTAAATGGGGGTGCTCCTTGAAGAAATCAATGTTCTTGTTTGTAGATTCAGCGAATCTCTGCAATGGAAGCCGACATGAGCTTGTTGCGAGGAGTTTTTTTGATTGCAAACTAATTTTACTGCTTTCATTTACATTTTGATTTGTTTTAAGTTTAGCATTCGACGACACAGGTGAGTATAATTTTTTTGAGGGTTTGTCTGCAGAAGCTAACGATTTTTGAAAGCTAGGAAAAGACCCGGTTACATCCACTTTTTTATTTGAATCAAGAAGCAATGGTTGGGTTATTATTTTTACTCCACGCAGTGGCTTTTCATTTAGAATATTTGATTTCTTGGATAATCTGGATTTGTTTTTGAGTTGAAAAGAATCTACAACAGCGTTATCTTCACAGGTTTTTAGTGTAGCATTGTCCCAGGATGTCGACAAAGGCTCTGGTTTTTGTAACTCGGAAACTACAGGGAATTCCTTCGCTTGTAGTTTGAATTCCTTTCGTATTTTACTTTGCAATTGCTTGGAACTTTTTAGAAGCTCTTCCACAGATTTATTGTTAAAATCGGTACTGTTCATTTTTAAATTTTAATAAACATAAACAAATGAAGTGACAGTTTCATTGAATTACTATACAACAACTTAACCAAAAATTACTCCAATATAAGGATAGAAAACATTACCTGTCATTTCAATTTGCAAACATACTGCCGATTAGTGATGAGTAAAATATGAGAAAGTGTGTGTAAGCTTGGTATATGCAACCGTTAGTTGTGTTTACCAACTGACAGCTGTCACTTAATTTATTTTCAGTTTGGTTTCCCATTTCATATTTCAAAACTCGATTTTTTTTGTGATGCGTGGAACACGATTCGCATTTTTGTAACTCCGTATACGTGTTTATGAGTGCGGTTTAGTTTATTATTAATTAACGGAGAAGAAGTAGATCTCCTTTGTAATTTCAATAACAGAACTTGACAGAAAGAAATGAGGCAGCAAACCTATGCAAAAACTAAAATTATTCTTATGGTTTGTTTATTTTTTTGGTTTAAATAATGTTTACCGAAGGAATGCGAAAAACACATCCAATATTTTCCTTAAAATGTCTTGAAGTCTTGTAAATGTTTATTAATTTGTTGACACTTTCACTATAGAGTCTAAAATTCTTTCGAAAGTATGAAAAATAATTTATTACATAGTTAATTATTATTAAGGCAGGTTTATTGTTTATCACTTACATTTTTCTCGGAATATTTATTTACAAATTCCTTTACAAAGTTTGGAACCCGGTTTTTGTTTCTTCTTTGAAATAGGATCCTCATCAAATTTAAAAAAAAATCTTCACCTCTTGGTTCAACTTCAAAGAATGTAATATTTACATAATTATAATATAATATTATAAAATAACGAATAGACTTACTCCTTAACCGTACAAATTTATTTCAAAAATAATGATTTGATTCCATACAGCCAACGAAACAATCAATTTATTGAAGAAAGCTTTTGATGAGCGCATTATCTTACGTCGTCGTGGGCCTGTGGCGTGGTCTTCAATTTTTTGTTTGGATCGCCATAGCTGCAATGTAGCGCTTAAGGTTTTATATACAAAGGTCAAAGTCAAAGAAGTCTGCACTAGCTAATGTCACCGTGGCTACTAGATGGCACTTCCGTAGAGTCTCCCAGCTAATAATCGTCGCACTGTCATTGTCCATTAAACTTGCACATCCTCCGATCTTTTTATATTGTGTATGTGCGTCTCACAGATGTTTTTATGTTTATTTGTTTGGACAATTTATATTTCTAAGATTTCTGAGAATTTTCTCAGACTGATTGACAGAGCAGGAGAATGAAATATAAACACAATTCACTATTCATTCTCACCTCACCTGCGTATCGAAGCTTGAGCTCCATAGAAAATTATCTCCAAAACTTGGTCAAGCAAAGCATTTTAGCCGAGTGGTACGCAGTACTAGCTAAAATTTCATATATTTGTTTCATAGCGTTTGAGCTGTCAAAGTTTAGCGGAGTGATAAATTGCTCGATGCATTGGCTGCGTTCAATATTGTGTTGGATAGGCTATCTTGGATAGGTGGATTTTTAGATAACTTGTTGAACGAGTTGGATAGCTGTCAAAAAATAAAAACAAATTTCAGCTGTTCACAAAAAGCAGAGAAACATAAGCTTCGAAGTCAAAATTGTTGTAAATAAGAGATAACCTTAATCTGTAATCTATGTTAAATTTCCTCTTAGCTCAATTGGAATTATACACGATTAATAATTTACTTGCGAAATCTCAGGTTTTAAATGATTTACGTTTAACAGAAAACCTAGATATAGTTTGGAAGAATTTCGATCTCATTTCCGAATGAGCAGAAGTTGCTTTGAGGTAAGATTTTGAGTTGGTTTGTTCACAGTAGATAAAGTTTAAGCTTAATGGTGGGACCAACGCAAGAACTTTTGTTACATGATATATCCGTTTGGTTATCCAACGCTTCTTTAAAAACCATTTAAGGGGCACCATCAACTAGAATAGCCAATAAAATGTGAACAAAATAGTTTTTGGGTCTCGGAGCTGGTCCTTTCTCTTTCTGCACTCCTCCAAGAAGAACAGAATGGATTTATGTTCCCAACCTTAAAAATGGGAATAGAGTGGTTCTTCTTTGGGGTTTTGAATCATCTGAAAGAATAACTTACCTTTCCTTTCAGCGACCTTATTTGCTTGTAGCTCCACAAGCTGTCCACCTCTTTCTGTTTTTATACATAAAAACAAAAAAGTTAGATTTATTTATTTCCACAAGATTAATATATATTTACCTCTATTTTGTTCTACCTCTGCAACAGGATGAGGTTCTTCAACTTCAGAATGCTGGACACTAGACTGGAGGTAAGACCTAGCAAATTGGTCATCTACAAAACGAGAACAAAATAAGTCAATTTTGAAGTTTTAAAAAATAGATCAACTAGTTTTTTGTATCTTTTTGTTTACCAACAAATACAAAAAGCTGAAATCAATTTTCAAGTTTCTTGAAATTCAACCATGTGTTGAATCAGCTGTTCTGTCAGATACCTACATACCCCAGAAATTCTTGGATACCATTGGATTCCTTTTTTGACATTTTAGCTGTTTTTGATCAGCTGTTATTTCACACGTAAAACACTAACAAAAGGTATCCGGATACCCTATCTGTCTGAGATCGAACGCAGCCATTTATATCGAGCCAAATTTTGACAGATTATTGAAGGTGGCAGCTAAAAGGGGAAATGGTTAGCAGGGCCGTCGAGAGGAATTCCGGGCCCGGGACGGAAAAATCTCGGGCCCCCCTATATTCACCATTTTTTCATCAAATCAATCCCACGGGTATCGTCCAGTTTAGTTGAAATGGAGGATGGATAGAAAATAATTCTACATGCGAGTAGATCAGATTCCAAACATAATCATACATTCAATTCGATATTGCCAACGACAGAATTATCCTTACTACCTGCATATAATTATGAAGGTCATACTTTTATATGTAAACGTTTTTCAACGTTTGCTTCGGATTTTCTGGTCCCCCAAAACCGAATTAAAATTTTCGTTCCCAGCAGAAACGAAAATAGAAGAAAAGAAACTTTATAAAAACAAAAACCGAAATAAATATTTGTGTTTTGTTTTGAATTGCCGGGCCCCTTATTTTGACTTTTCAAAATAAAATAAATTTGAAATTTACGTTAAATTAAATAAGAAAAGCTGATGGTTAGGGTTTAATCTCCTCAAAAATTTTAGTTTTAACAGAAAAAAAATGATACTTCGGATAAAAACACTAATACATATAAACATAATATTATCTGCTGAGAGAAATTAAAAAATATATTTTAAATAGTGTTTTTTTCAACATTTTAGTTAGAAAATAATTTTCAATTTTGAAAGGGTTCTGTCATGGAATAAATTGAATTTTGTATGTTTAGTTTGTGCCGTGCTTAAATAAAATAGATATTGAGGAGTTATTTCTTAGACAGTATCTTTCGAAGCCGAAGAAAACGCAAAATACGAACAAAATAATGTGTTCTGACGAGAAAAAGAAATTCGGCTTGTGAGCAATATCCCCTAATTTGGAACTTGGAGGTATGTAGTTCCCACAAGATCACAACGTTCTTCTGACAGAATCTAGCTCTGCTTTTAGCTGTAGTCTGAATAAAAAAAACGTGAACTAAAGACAAAACAAAATGAGCTTAACATGAACTCTTTTTGACGAAGATGAGGATTTAAATGACCTTTTTTTGGAAATGACAAGATTTCTGATAAAGCCTGTTTGAGTCACCACAAGATTTCTAATAAAGCCTGTTTGAGTCACCATAATTTTTTTTGTTTTATGTTTTATGTTTTCTTTTTTTTTTAATTTTGCATTTTTGAGAAATCTATTCTCCATCCCACTTTTCTGAAGCTTGTTCTGAAGGACCTAAGCTATTCAACTCTACAGCAATATTTTCCCAGTTTCTATTAGCTACAGCCTACAGCTTTAGAAAAACATCCGGTGGCGAGTTCAACGTTCTCTTCGATTCATTAGATAAATCTGCACGCTTGTTTTTTGGGACGACTTTCCATTACTAAAGCAGAAAGGTGGGGGGTGTCAATATAGAAGACGTTTACAAAATGAAGGCAAGGAAATACAGTTAAATAATTAAAAACAGATGTTTTATTTTTCGGTTTTGACCCTTCTTTTTTATAAAATTGTATTTTGGCTCACTTTACCACATCTAAAACAAGTTTTTTTTTAACAGATAGTACCGCACACGAACTGAGAAATATGTATTGGGGGCATAATGACCTGCTTGGTTACACTCGTTACACTATAGAATTTGGAGTTGGTGCTAAGTTGGGTATATGTAAATTTTTTCGCATTTGAGGACTAGATATGTACATACATATTCCATACTTGTACCCGTGGCGTGATGGTTAGTGCGTAGGACTGTCATGCTAGAGGTCTTAGATTCGATCCCTGCCTGTGCCACCACGGGTACTGCCTTTTATGAGAAATTGACAAATGCTCCAAGAGTTATTCTCGTCATGAAAATCATAAAAAGCGCTTTCTTAATTTAGCCGTCCGGATTCGGCATATAAACTGTAGGTCCCCTCCATCCCTGACACGACTCGTACACATGAATGGTTGAGAGTTAAAAGTCACTTGGCCCTGGTTTGTTATTTTTTCTTTAACAAAATTTAGATTCTTCTTATTAAAAGTCACAATGACGTTTGGTTACGTTCATAGTTTTGAATAGTTTTATCCAGCAAATTCATTGGAGAATTTTAACGAAATTTTGTGAAATTTATTTTTCATACAAAATTTGACAGTTCATTTACTAAATGGTAAACGTAAATAAATGGTTTTCTTATCCAGTTTTGTACAACATAGCGTGAACACCCTTAATATGATTTTTTCATTCAAACACATAATTTAAATATATTTACATTGGTTCAACAGTAGGCGTATTTTATTGATAAATTATTAGCTAGTGCAGTAATGGAAAGTAAGTGCAGTAATGGAAAGTGTGAATAAAACATATGTTCACTATTGTATGCACTTTTATTTTAAATCCAAGTTGGTATCTGTGCAATTATACTTATGTCAAAATCAGCTGTTGAAAATACGTACTCAAGGGATGTGTTGAAAAAGTATTATTGTTTTTATGTAAAGTTGAATAAGAGTTCAAGTTAATGTGTACATGCAGGTCCAGTCAGAATAGAGTTGAATATGAATTGAAAGATTGAAATGACATAAGAGTGCCTGTCCACATTACATTTTTTAATGTTAGGTGCAAGCAGTGAGACAGGTAGATTATATGTGAGTGAAAAAGAGAGAGATGGATAGATTACAGCCCAAATGCAAACAATATTCTTGGATTCAACATAAAAGATTTTGTATTGTATGAGTGAAAGATAGATAGATTTCAAGGGTGTGCGATAGGGATGTGCAGATTGATTTTCTCTTCATCGTATGTACACAACGAACATAATAAAACCCAGCATTAAAAATCCAATGTAGACAGGCACTAAAAGCCAAAAGAAGGGTGTGAGGCGAGATTTTGTCCTTCCCCGTAAGCCCGTCTTGCCTACAAGCTCCCAGTTGCTGGCAACTCAGTTTTCCTGGGTGAAAGGGGACAAATCAACGCGAAACATTCAGCGCCACAATTAAACTTTCTCTTCTCAAAATAAACTTACACTGCGATAACTGACGCGAAGCGAATCCGGGCGAATCATTCACAATGATAACAAAAATGACAAATAAACAATGCCGCGTCGGCGAATGTGCCACTTTCGCGTTGGTTTGGGAGAGCCTTTAAACCCGACCAATGACGAAAGTTTTGTTTTCGCATCAAATGTTTCGCTTTGGTTTTGGACGAGTCCTAACACACATCACACATCAATAAATTTAGAACTAGCACTGTGATTATTGATGATTTTTGGGTGATGTCAAGTAGTCAACGCATTGAATATTTACGTTGTGAGTCTAATCGTAGATTAATATTTCAAACCAATTTATTTTTATTCTAGTGAAAACAGAGCACAAGAAAAATACGAACGCATCCCCAAATAATAAAATCCTGCCAACCTTTAAGTAAAAAATATTTCTGGAACTGGATGAAGTGTCATTCTATTCCAACATTCCAAAACTTTATCTGAACTATTTATATGCACTATTTTTGCTGCCTTATTTATCCGCACTTTTTCTTTGTTGTTGTTTAGTGTGTAAGATTTTGCTGCGCTGCGTATAAATTTACCAATAAAAACCGGCTTATGTAAATTTTTTCGCGTTTAAATACTAGATACATACATATTCCGTATCTGTACCCGTGGCGTGATGGTTAGTGCGTAGGACTGTCATGCTAGAGGTCTTAGATTCGATCCCTGCCTGTGCCACCACGGGTACTGCCTTTTATGAGAAATTGACAAATGCTCCAAGAGTTATTCTCGTCATGAAAATCATAAAAAGCGCTTTCTTAATTTAGCCGTCCGGATTCGGCATATAAACTGTAGGTCCCCTCCATCCCTGACACGACTCGTACACATGAATGGTTGAGAGTTAAAAGTCACTTGGCCCTGGTTTGTTATTTTTTCTTTAACAAAATTTAGATTCTTCTTATTAAAAGTCACAATGACGTTTGGTTACGTTCATAGTTTTGAATAGTTTTATCCAGCAAATTCATTGGAGAATTTTAACGAAATTTTGTGAAATTTATTTTTCATACAAAATTTGACAGTTCATTTACTGGTTTTCTTATCCAGTTTTTTACAACATAGCGTGAACACCCTTAATATGATTTTTTCATTCAAACACATAATTTAAATATATTTACATTGGTTCAACAGTAGGCGTATTTTATTGGTAAATTATTAGCTAGTGCAGTAATGGAAAGTAAGTGCAGTAATGGAAAGTGTGAATAAAACATATGTTCACTATTGTATGCACTTTTATTTTAAATCCAAGTTGGTATCTGTGCAATTATACTTATGTCAAAATCAGCTGTTGAAAATACGTACTCAAGGGATGTGTTGAAAAAGTATTATTGTTTTTATGTAAATTTGAATAAGAGTTCAAGTTAATGTGTACATGCAGGTCCAGTTAGAATAGAGTTGAATATGAATTGAAAGATTGAAATGACATAAGAGTGCCTGTCCACATTAAATTTTTAATGTTAGGTGCAAGCAGTGAGACAGGTAGATTATATGTGAGTGAAAAAGAGAGAGATGGATAGATTACAGCCCAAATGCAAACAATATTCTTGCATTCAACATAAAAGATTTTGTATTGTATGAGTGAAAGATAGATAGATTTCAAGGGTGTGAGATAGGGATGTGCAGATTGATTTTCTCTTCATCGTATGGACACAACGAACATAATAAAACCCAGCATTAAAAAGTGTGAGGGGAGATTTTGTCCTTCCCCGTAAGCCCGTCTTGCCTACAAGCTCCCAGTTGCTGGCAACTCAGTTTTCCTGGGTGAAAGGGGACAAATCAACGCGAAACATTCAGCGCCACAATTAAACATTCTCTTCTCAAAATAAACTTACACTGCGATAACTGACGCGAAGCGAATCAGGGCGAATCATTCACAATGATAACAAAAATGACAAATAAACAATGCCGCGTCGGCGAATGTGCCACTTTCGCGTTGGTTTGGGAGAGCCTTTAAACCCGACCAATGACAAAAGTTTGGTTTTCGCATCAAATGTTTCGCTTTGGTTTTGGACGAGTCCTAACACACATCACACGTCAATAAATTTAGAGATAGCACTATGATTATTGATGATTTTTGGGTTATGTCAAGTAGTCAACGCATTGAATATTTACGGTGACAGTCTAATCGTAGATTAATATTTCAAACCAATTTATTTTTATTCTAGTGAAAACAGAGCACAAGAAAAAAACGAACGCATCCCCAGATAATAAAATCCTGCCAACCTTTAAGTAAAAAATATTTCTGGAACTGGATGAAGTGAACTATTTTTACTGCCTTATTTACCCGCACTATTTCTTTGTTGTTGTTTAGTGTGTAAGATTTTGCTGCGCTGCGTATAAATTTACCAATAAAAAACGCCTAGTATTGGTAAATAAACAAAATAGCTGTCACGATTATAGGCTAGTTTATATTCTGATAAATCACAAATTTCCCTTTAGTATTACTTGCAGCCACCACTTGAGTATTAACATCGTAATTACGATAAAATATATTTGTATTCTTATCAAGGTCACAAACCAAAATACTAAACTGAACAGCTGCAATTTGAAAGGCAGATGGCGCTCAAAACAGTGATTACATATGTAGATAGGTAATTGTTCTTGTTTTGAGTAAAGCTTTTTGTTTTTTTTAAAGGTTCTTATAATTAAGTATGTGTATTATTTGTTCTTTGCCGCCATAATCTCATACACGTTAGGTACAGGCAGAACCGACGCGTTCCTTCCTAGTTCTGTCGATTTTTTTAATTATCGCACGAAATATCGTTTAATGTAGGTACATAAATGGATGCATGCAAAACCTAACAGAATTTGTATTATGGTATTATAAAATGTTGCCTTGTTACTGTTAAGGTTGCTTCGATTTGTTCACCGATTGCTAAAAAACAGTTATATTTGAATTGCTACAAATTGCAGGAAAGTACCTACATACATATATGTACATTTGTCCATTAGAAAATCATTGCCTTACAAAAATCTGAGTCAAAGCGTTAAAGTAGCTGAAGGCCATTCTACTAGAACCTATACAACTGTCAAATCACTTTGAAAAGTCAAAACTACTATACAAATATTTACCTATTCATAACATCAAAAGTATCGAACACATTTCGAACTAACCATTCGTATTCATAAAACGTGCAGATACATAGCACGTATGTAAGTATTTGAAATTTGGCAACAATGAGTTCTTAAAAATTTAGGCACGTTTAAATTAGCGATGTTCTGTGAAAAATTAGTTTTTTTTCTTTTTGCACACAAGTAACTGATGGTGTGGAGTCGTTTTTAGTTTGCGGCAGCGGTGACTAAAATCAAGTTTGACAACTTCTACTACGCAACTCACATTACAATCACAGGGTAGCTTCAACTTCACGTTCACGAGGAGACTCACAATCCAAATCCACACAACATAACATTCGTGGTCGTGCAGAATCATCATGTGGGGCGAATGCAAAATTGGACTTTTACGTGACGTCGTGTCTTTTGCTTTTATTTGTCATCATACTAGGTAGTTTGCGCTAGGAATTTTAAAGACTATGGTGGAGTACCTAGGTATACAATAATACACCTCAATCAGCTAAAGTAATTACTAAATATAATACCTACCTGGAATAAAAGCGAAGAAGCAAAAAAGGAAACGTGCTTTAGCGTGACTAAAATCAAGTCTTTTACGTGCTGCGTGCTATATAAAGTGCATGCATGCAGACTATTTGTACAGTGGTGACCAAAAGTGAGAAATGTATATTATTTTAACAATTTTAAATAAATATGTTTTATAATGAATTTTAGTGAACAGTAGGTTAGGCACGTCGAAAGTGTAGTGCAAAAAGGTACATATAGGGGCCAGTTACAGCTGTCGTTAGTTTTCATCATTGATATTTTTGACAGGTTGGTTATAGCTTTTATTTTGGACACCTTGATTGAAATTAAGCATTTCTCTGATTGCAATCAAGCATTTGAGGTTAGAGTTGGATATTGAAAGTAAAACTGACGCTTTCAGTGGAACGATTATGTTCCAAAATGTGAAATTAATAATCTGCTGTTCATTGAAAAATTAAAAATGAACTAATAGAAAAGTTTTGCGTTAAAAAATGTATAATAATTCATCAGCTTAATTTTTACTTACTTACTTTAATCGCTTTTAAATCTCGAAACAAAAGTATGTTTTAAAGAGCGTCATATTCGAAGAAATAAAATTGGTCAAATATGAACTTCCCAAGGCTTAGGCTACATGAAATTATAAAAGTTAATGTCTGATGACCGACGCTATTCACATTTGACGTTCTGGCGACTCTTTTAGGCCTGTTCCCAACCTTGTCCAAAACTGCCAATTGTCAACAATTGTTGTCCAAATGCTATTCCACACTTCACAAGTTTTGTAGTTTTGGGTAGAGTAGGGCGCTTACGAGAGTGTTAAATAATTCCCCCTCCTTGCAAACTGTTGGTCTGTCAAAAAAATGTAATATTGCGTAAAATAACTGTTATTAGCGTCTTCCGTTTGATTTGCTTCGCATTGATGGGTTGCCAAAAAAAATAACTTGTGTGATTTGCTTCACGTTGAGTAATAAATTAAATATTTTTATTTTAATTGTACCTTGTTTATAGGCTCACGCTATAGAAAAGAATAAAAGAATAAAAATGAATAGTGCGGCTTATAGGTACAGCAACATTAGTAATACAGAGTTCACCGAAAACATATTGGCGTGAAAAAACTGATATGTAATTTTAAGTGTCTAGGTTGGATTTAGTTGGAAAGAGTTTTTTGACAGGAAAACGAGTGACAAGCTCTTTTTAGGTATATGGTGGGATAATATCTTCCACAAAATCCTTAATGTAATTTCGAGGTGTCTACGCTGCTAATGCCAGTTTTTAAATTATTATTGTTGAATTTTTGTAATTGAACAAAAAAACTTCACAACTCTTCTTCATAAAAATGTTAAAGAAGAAACAGATTAAGATATCAACTCAATAGCAACGATAACTTCGACTTCAAAAGTCATGTGAAATACATAGATTAGAAGTCAACAGCGCTTTTGCAAAGCAAACTAATTTTGCCGTTCTTACATTGTCAAAACCAAATTTATTAGATCAAATTTTGATTTGAGTGTTGATAAACCTGAAAAATTTCGCCTTTAAAGTTGGTAACATTTGTACATTGAAATCGACTTTAGGATTAGGTCTATGTTGCTGTGTTAAAATACTTAAAAATGTGAAGCGGCTGTCGAAGTTGCTCAATCTGTTTCTCGCTTTATGAAAACTTTGACATATGATTGTGTCATCTTGTAATTATGTAAACTAATTTATCTGAAATAGGTACATATACCAAAATAGAAATAACCAACTATTTTCTTTGGTTAAATTTAGAGAAAACAAATTAATTGGTAAATAATTTCTATTACTTATAAAGGGTGTTTTTTTAGACTTTAGGAGTTGGGGTTTTGACAGCTGTCAATTGATTTATGCTCCGTTTGGTTTGCAATTTTACAGTAAATAAACTTATGTATGTAGGTAAACCTTTTGCAAATCGTGCAAATTTATTCCCAAAATAATGGCTTGGTTTGCAAAAAAAAAACGATCAATTTATTGAAAGAAACTTTTGGTGTACACATTATCTTGCGTCCTCGGCCTGTAGCGTGGTCTCCATGACTTTCATAGGTTTTCTAGGTTTGAATAATCAAACTCTTACATTCAAACAGCCATTTTTCTTGCAACATCCATTACATCAACCAAAATCAACATAAACCAACAGCTTATGTATTTCAAATGCTTTTCAAAAATTGGCCAAACATTGTAAGCTATCATAACGAATTGACTTACTCACTCGCTATGCATAATAAATCGTTAAAAAATAAAAGCCCTCAGAGTCAATTCTTCCAATCTTTATCAACTTACATTTAGGTGGATATTGTACATACATATGTACATATGTACACATAACCAAGAAGAAATACGATATACAGAAATCTTCCTTCCATCTCTGAAAACCATAATAAGATGGAAAAAGAATATTCATTGAAGTCTCCTCGCGAAAGATGATGTCCTTTTTATTGCCCTCGCCTCATATATCCAAATGACGAGTTCAGTCAGAGATCTTCCAATAAAAAAGAGCTTAAAGTGATACATATGAGTCTCGTTCCTCACATGTTTCTAATGCAGCCCACTCTATACGCTATACGCCTGCTATACCTTCTCGCATTGAGACTCAGCCCAGGACCCACATTATCAAGTGAAAGAAATTCGTTTTGTGTGTTTCTTCGTAACTTTTTGGCCAATTCCAGTCACGAATCCAATCGAAATGTGTACGGATGTCCTTCAAAATGTTGGTCACGTCTGCACAAACAGCCAGCTAGAGTTAATTTGTATGCACACCACATTACTCAATCCTCTACTGTATATTGTGCTTGGCTTGGTTTAGCTTGGCTGGCTGGTTCGTGGTAGTTCTGTCCGCTTCTTCTGCTCATATTATCATTATTATTATGGACAAGGGATTACCTATAGCGTGGAGGAAAAGCTGAAGCTGAAGCCTGAAGCTGGAGTTGGAGTTGGAGTTGAAGTGGTGTTGTGAAAATTGGAAGAGTCCACATGAATTGAAGATGGTGGTGCCAATGGTATTGGTGTTTGCGATGAGATTAGTATTCGCACCGGATACAAGCTCCCAAGGTATTCTTTCAGTTCAGTATTCCTCGAGCGTTCATCTTTCTATACTGTTGCTCGTTTTACGTATTCACTTTTTGTCCATGACTTTTTCTTGTCATGTCTTGCTGTTTTATTTTACTTTTGTGTATACTTATATGAGAAGGTACTGGGGGTAGAGAGAAGGTGAATCCTTTTTGAATGGCTTCATAAATCGTCCAATAAGTTTTGTGTTCATATCAAAATTATCAAAAGTGATCTGCATTTCAAAGAGTGTTGGTTTGGTTTGTTAGATATTTGGCAGGGGTGCGACGACGACGGCTACAGCGACGTTTGAGTTTGAGGTTGAGGTCACAAAAAGACCGCACTGGAATTTATAAAACTAAGTTCTGGTTGATTGGGCGGATGGATGATAGCATCCCCATAAATTCAGGGATATTAGAATGGACTTTTGCATGAGTATAATTTCAGTGGTAGGTATATGAAGCAATTCGGATGTGCGGTGCGGATACAGAAAAAAAAGAACGTCGTCGTCGACAGGAGGCTATGGGAAATATGAAATATGGAAGTATTTTTCAAAAAAGATTAATCGCTTGCTTAGAAAATGGGATGAAATTAATGTAAAACGTGTTTAATTTGCTTGTTCATATACGAGTAGATGAGGCAACATATTATTTAAATTATACATTACAATATACCAACAAAATAGTGTTTTTAATTAAATTGGCACAGTTTAATAATATTTATAAAAGTTAAGTAAAATTAAGTCAAGTTCATAAAAAATGACACTGGAGCTATGTACAAATAAAAAAGCAAAAATTTATCAACAAAATTACGTTATGTGGGAATTTTTTTTTGAAGGAGAAACAATTTTTGTTAAAAATTGTTGATCTGTCAAACTACAGTGGTCTTGTTTTGTTGAAACCACATGTCATGCAAGTCAAGTTGTTCCATTACCGCCTGAGGACAATGAAAAAACGCTTGCATCAGAAGCTGTCGTTAAAAACGCAAAACGAAAGTCATAAGTTCTGAAATACATACATTTAACAATCCCAAAGCGAGTTCTTTTCAAAACTTAAATGTAGATGATTGTGTTGAACGAACCCATTAAAATGTCAAAAATCTGCCCAGCATCAGGTCAAAAGTTTTCAACTTGATTTCTCAACTATCCATATAAGCCATACAAATGTCAAAAATCTGCGCAGCATGAAGTCAAAAACAAAAGTTCACTCAACTTGGGCTTTAGCTTTAGCTTCGGCTCCAACTTCCCATTGCAGCGCAGTGTGTTGTTTTCCTACTTTTCTCCTTTCACAGTGTTAGGGACCAAACTCTTCCGAAATGGCTTCTCCGATTTTTATAAAAACCTTTGTACATGCTCACCCCAAAATATTTTTTTAAATTTTGTTGACAATTGTTTTTAAATTTTATTTATCCCGAATAAAATCATATCTATTATAAAGGCGACTTATAAGGGTCCAAATGTCACGTCTTATACGAAAGTAAGTTGTCAGGAGAGTTTGAAGTCCAAAGTGGAGTCAAACTGGGCTGCATAATGTCACTAATTCTTTTCTTATTGGTGATCAGTGATGTGATCACTACATTCTTGAAACACCTATACTACGTAGACGAAAATATTCTTGCTTTGGCTGAAAACCAATGCAGGCAAAATTAAGATGTTCAGCCTCGGAACCTCCTACTCATCATTTCTGATAAACATTTCTCAATAACCAATAGACAAAATGGAGAGTTTTCAGTATTTTGGAAGAATTGTCTCTATTGAAGGCGGAACCGAACAAGATATCGGTAGCGGTATTGGGAAATCTAAGACTGCGTTCAGGATGTTGCCCAATCTGTCAGCTTCAAGAGAAAATTACAATTTTCAGTACAATTTTAGCATTTGCAATGCTGATAAATCAATCCAATATCTGTCGCTAGGTGTTGGCATGCCAAAAACAGTTTATATACAGACCACAAAATAAATAGAAGAATTTTATGTATCATAGAGCATTGCAAAAATAAAAACTGTTTTTGAAAAAAAAATTGTATTCATTTATTATACCCTTTCGAATTCAATAAGACAGGACAACGTCTGTCATATTTCAACTAGCTTAATAAATAAATAGATATTTCTTGATCATAAGAACAATGAATTTGACAGTTCAACATTTTCAACTCATCTCCTAACTGAGTTGTGGGTTTTTATTATAATATGTACTGTTTGACACTTCAACTCTGCAAACATTTTGTAATTGAGCTATTTCACCATAGTGGTGGTGAATTATTAAAAAGATAGTGGTGCTACATAATTTCAAACGATTTTAACATCTTACTATCTCTTAACAATTTGCTAAAGTTAAAATCACGGAATGGCTACTTTAACTCTTAGCAATTTACTTAATCTATATGACATCTGTACAATTATTCTTAAAAGAGAAGTGGATGGAATGGTCCAGTCAACATTTGGGAAATCCAATTAATAGGTCCGTTTAAGCGTATTTTCTTTGTTTATTTTGACGAATTGTTACTTTTTAGACATGTTTGGATGCTAGTTTTTTAATAAAAGGCAATCACCAATTTACTAGTTGGCAAAATTCCTTAGTAAATTCCTAGATAAATTGTTAAACTTAACAAAAGGATCATTTGTCATTTGAATCTCTTGATATAAATTGAGCTGATTAGTTCACACTAAGCAATAAAAATAAACTTAAAATGTATTCATTTAAGTGTTGACCTTTGGTTATAATAATATAAGTATCGTTTACATTGACGTTTGGTAAAATGTAATAAAATCAGTAAATTTAAATGATTACAAAAGATTGTGAAAATACAATTATCTTTTAAAAACTCAGAAGTATACATATCATTTCAATTTTTAAGGAAAAATTCGCAATAATTTTAGAATTGTTTCATCTTGAATTCAGTGCAATTTAATTAATCTATAAATAAAACATATCGTTAATTTTGTTTAAACAAATCTTTATCAGTATTACAAACACGCAATGCATGAAATTTCTAAACAAAGTTCCACGCTTTACTGATAAGCTCTCCCCGATAGTAAGGTTTTATCAGAAATAAGTTTTTTTTTTTGTGTAACATTATCATGTACATTATATATGTTTATTATATAGTTAATAAATATACAATAATTATATAGAACAGCTAACGACGTAACAAAATTTATTGAGACTGAGATGACTCGAAACACCCGGCCACTTTATGACTGATAGTCTTATCATGCTTTGATAACGATATTCACTATAAGTAAATATAAATTTCTTGTTGACAAAATTTTAATTTAAAACATTGGACATATGGGTATATTTACCGCAATGTGCTGATCAATGATATTTTAAAATCTAAGAAATTTATTAATTCTTCAATAAATACTTACTTTTGGTTTTTGTCAGTTTTCCACTTTTTTGCCTTTGATAAATTTATAATGTATTAGTTAGGGTTGGTTGTATTCTTTAAGGATAAGTATCCCACTTTTAGCACCGAAATGTTAAGTCGAACTCTTTATATCACTGACATGAATATTTCCAAAGTATTTCGATGAAGTTTTTAAATACTCGTATATTATTTTATGTTAGTTAAAACCATACAGTGAAATATATTTTGCGCGGACACTAATGATGCGGAATAATATTTTGATTAGAAAATAATTAAAGCTAAGTGCAGACGAGCGACGATTGGCGCACACGATTTATTTTTAGGTATGCCAACTTATATTGTTGTCCGACATTTCTGACAATAAAGAAGTTATCACATTTTTCGTTTTTCTTAACATCATATAATTTCGTTAATTTGAGATTAAAAATTACGGTGAGAAAAATTCTTTAAAATTAATTATAGAAACTAGCTTAAATGTATGAATATTGAATTGGTTTATTATTGCAATGCTCTATGGCATGACTTTTTATAATTGTTGCCACGAAAACACTTAGCGAGTGTCCTTAGATTGGGCAGGTTCAGACGACATATGGGACTTGAAAGTAAGGAAAGTTTCTAATATCTAATTGGCCAGCTGCCAAAAACTTGCCTTCCAATTAAGGCAACTTTATTGGAAAGTTAAACTGGAAAGTTTGTCAAGAAAGACTTCCCTAACTATCAAGTAAAGTCTACTTATGTCAAAATGGCAATTTATTTATTTTCTACACAATTCCATTTAATGTTTTGTGTAAAAGGGTTCCTTGTCCAATTGGAAAAGAAATAAGTAAGTAATATTCATTTGAAATACAAAATACGAGTTGAGATTGAATAGTAGCTTACCTGAGGAGTGCTTTGTAGACAATTATGTTTCTGGTAATTTTTATACTATGAACTGAAAGTAAAGGTTAGTGAAGTAAAGTTCTGAGTTTGAAATATATGACACTAACTCACAAGTATTTTTGGTCAAAATGTACTTTCAATGAATGCAGCTGATTGTAAATGAAGTCCCTAATGTTGTCTGCAGCTGACCAATTATTATCTATCGGCATTCCAGATATGCTAATTAAATTGGATATTGTAATTTTTAAAGTTAAATGACATGTCGTTTGGAATCAAAGGAATAAGTGGAATTAAAACGTCTTTACCTTTGTAAAGGGTGTTTCCTTTGAAGTGTAGTTTAAAAGAAGAAATAAACGCATATATAATTTAATGTTGTGTCCAAGAATTTAGCTTAATTGTAAACATAAGGGTTTGCTATTATTTTTCAAAAATGATTTCGGGTAAATGGCCAACGGGGCTGGGTCAAATAAATTCCCCCCGATAGACCCATTTTTTAACACCTTTTTGCAGCATTTGGGGCCGCATGTCAGCAATAACGCGTCAAATATTCTCTTCCAAAGTCAATCGTATAGGGCTTATCTACAAAAAAAAAAGCCCAGCGGCCACGCCCAAGTATAGCTGGACAAAATTTACACACAAATATCTCCTTATAACCTAAACAAAAAGTGAGGCCAACGCGATCAACACCCAGAAATTATCTTTATGATCTATATACGCAGTTTTTCTGAAAACATTTACCTTCGTTTTTAAGTATAATGTTATCAGTCACGTTGTTGCCTAAATAGTTTCCCTCATATTGATGAGTAAATTTTTCATATCTAACAAATTGCCTTTATCTACCTAAAGGCATTATTCATATAGGTACACAGTTGGACAGTTGAAAGCAAAATTGTGCCAAAAGCATGAGTCAGAAGGCCTCAAAATTCCGAACTCAATCGCAAAATAAACTCAAGATCAACTTGAGCATTTTCTCATATAACGGTGTAAAGTATTTTGGATAAACACATTTAGGGCCCCCGCAGACTGCAGACTTCTTATCGGCCGATAGTTTAGTCGGCTTCTTAATCAGTATGGAGAGGAATGCATATGCGCACACTACAGCGATTCAGTATCGGCCGATAAAAAATTTTGATGGGCTACCCGATTACATTCAAACTAATTTGTCGGCCAACTATCGGCCGACTGTTTAATCAGTATTGGCGCATACACTCCTTCGCATACATGACGATTGTTTAGTCGGCCGATAGTCGTGTGCGTGTATTTTGAATATGGCGTCACCCAAATCACAATTGCTGATTCGAGAATAGTCGGTCGGCTGTTGGATAGTCTGCGCCCTGTTCACCAACCAACTCGGTGTGCGCACTTTCAGCCCAACCCGACTAAACTATCGGCCGATAAAATAAAAAGTCTGCAGTCTGCGGGGGCCCTTAAGTTAAAATACTGGAATATGAGATCTGGAGAGATTCTGCTGTTTAAATGGGTCTATTGACATGACAAAGAAAAATGTTTATAAATAACAAAGTGATTTTTTTGAGGTTAGGATTTTCATGCATTAGTATTTGACAGATCACGCGGGATTTCAGACATGGTGTCAAAGAGAAAGATGCTCAGTATGCTTTGATATTTCATCATGAATAGACTTACTAACGAGCAACGCTTGCAAATCATTGAATTTTATTACCAAAATCAGTGTTCGGTTCGAAATGTGTTTCGCGCTTTACGTCCGATTTATGGTCTACATAATCGACCAAGTGAGCAAACAATTAATGCGATTGTGACCAAGTTTCGCACTCAGTTTACTTTATTGGACATTAAACCAACCACACGAATGCGTACAGTGCGTACAGAAGAGAATATTGCGTCTGTTTCTGAGAGTGTTGCTGAAGACCGTGAAATGTCGATTCGTCGCCGTTCGCAGCAATTGGGTTTGTGTTATTCGACCACATGGAAGATTTTACGCAAAGATCTTGGTGTAAAACCGTATAAAATACAGCTCGTGCAAGAACTGAAGCCGAACGATCTGCCACAACGTCGAATTTTCAGTGAATGGGCCCTAGAAAAGTTGGCAGAAAATCCGCTTTTTTATCGACAAATTTTGTTCAGCGATGAGGCTCATTTCTGGTTGAATGGCTACGTAAATAAGCAAAATTGCCGCATTTGGAGTGAAGAGCAACCAGAAGCCGTTCAAGAACTGCCCATGCATCCCGAAAAATGCACTGTTTGGTGTGGTTTGTACGCTGGTGGAATCATTGGATCGTATTTTTTCAAAGATGCTGTTGGACGCAACGTTACGGTGAATGGCGATCGCTATCGTTCAATGCTAACAAACTTTTTGTTGCCAAAAATGGAAGAACTGAACTTGGTTGACATGTGGTTTCAACAAGATGGCGCTACATGCCACACAGCTCGCGATTCTATGGCCATTTTGAGGGAAAACTTCGGAGAACAATTCATCTCAAGGAATGGACCGGTAAGTTGGCCACCAAGATCATGCGATTTGACGCCTTTAGACTATTTTTTGTGGGGCTACGTCAAGTCTAAAGTCTACACAAATAAGCCAGCAACTATTCCAGCTTTGGAAGACAACATTTCCGAAGAAATTCGGGCTATTCCGGCCGAAATGCTCGAAAAAGTTACCCAAAATTGGACTTTCCGAATGGACCACCTAAGACGCAGCCGCGGTCAACTTTTAAATGAAATTATCTTCAAAAAGTAAATGTCATGGACCAATCTAACGTTTCAAATAAAGAATCGATGAGATTTTGCAAATTTTATGCGTTTTTTTTTTAAAAAAAATTCTCAAGCTCTTAAAAAATCACCCGATATAATGGAATGGCATATACACTATACAGTGCACAGTCACCAGACCTTAGAATCATTGGGCTGACGTAAAGACAACTCAGTGCAGGTCTGTTATTGTTGCGTCAACTAGCAGTCACAGTTTATAAATGACATGCTACCAACTGACTTAAATGTCTATTTACTATCTTTTATGTTTTTACCGTAGTAAACGGCTCATGGAAAATAATAGCACGTGAGGCAGAAAATTTGAAATGTTAGCCCTTGAAAATCTTAAAATTCCAAGTAAAAATAAAAAAAGAAAATATCCTTTTCCAAAATAAAAAAAGCAAGGGGTGGTAATATTATTAGAAGTGGTAAAAATGTATCTTCTATATAATGTATGTATATAAAAGAGAGTAACGTTAATCTCACTTACTTACTTAAGGTGGCGCTATAGTCCTGTGTGACCTAGGGCCTCACCCAACAAACTTCTTCGGTCCCTAGCTAGATATCTCCAGTTGCGCATCCCAACTTGGGTGAGGACACTTTCCACTTGTGCTCCCCTACTGATCTGCGACCTTGCTCTACTACGCTATCCTGTGGCCGTGGATTCGAAGAGTACTCGTTTCCATGTGAAAAGTTAGTCAAGAAATATTTTCCTATAACTATCAAGTCAATTCCATTTATGTCAAAATGACAGCTAATCATAATTTTTCATTCAACTGAAAGCTGAACTTTATTTCTCTGTGATTTATTTATTTTCTGCAAAATTATATTTTGTGTTTTATGTAAAAGGGTTCCTTGTCAAATTGGAAAAGGAATAAGTTATATTATTTGTAAGTACAAAATACAGGTTGAGATGGAATTGTAGCTTACCTGAGGAGTTTTTTGTTGACAATAATGTTTTTGGTAATTTTTGCAATCAACTCAAGGTAGAGAGCAATGAAGTAAAGTTTCGAGTTTGAAGTTTATGGCGCTTAAAAAACTAACTAGTTGGTCAAAATTTACGTTCAAAACGCTCTTGATTGCAAATGAAATCCCTTATGTTGTTTCAATACCTATGCCCATTTTTTTGAAAATTTCTTAAGACACTTGCTCCTTTTGGTTTTTGATTAAATGAAAATAGGTATACATATCGCACTTAATTCACCCTTAACTAATTTTTTTTTTTCAAATATGGACTTACCTAGGTACATATACCATTTCTAAAAAAAACTGTTTATACCTAGGTATCTTAAAAAATCAAATTCATAAAGATAAGTACCTAGCTACCATGTTCAATGTACATATCTAGCACTCTATTTAACCAAAATGGGTAGGTATGTATATCTATATAATGCATGTAGGTACATTCATTCCCATTTAGTATTTTAATTCAACACGTAGAGCGTCGGGCATCCCATGCCAACTTTTTCAACATCGCCGTTCCTTAAACTTAAATATTTATCATTTTTTTGTCATTCAAACTTAAAAAAGGTGTTTTGTACGTAGCTATGCAGCTATACAATGTACATAAATATACATACATATGTACATACATATACAATACATATGTATGTAGGTACACATAATGTTCGCAACTTTTCTCCCCCAATTTATTATTCAATCCCTGATGTACCTAGTTGATTGTAAAAAGACTATCCACCCACCACCCAACGTCAATGCACGAAGACTTCAACTTCAACTAACGACAAAAGCTCCAACTAGCCAAAAGCTTCCAATAAACATAATACCTATACCTATATATATATGTTTTGTTCTTATACCTACCATCTTCTTCTATGTCATAACCTCCCCTAAATCAGAGACAAAAGTCGTTTGTATTTCTACCTATAGATATAGTCCTTTGAAGTACGCTGAACCGTGAAGCATAAAGCGATAGCAGAGCTGACGTAACACTCCCCCAGGGAGCTAACTTACACATCGATAGCCTGACGACGACGACGCGAGTGTATAACATACAATTTTGTTACGAAACAAAGACCTATAGGTATCGTATCCTATCCAATAGTTGTCCTGGCCATTTACCCACTTCCTATGGATATGTATTCCTTCCGTACGTTATGTGCTTTAAAAAATCGATAATACACCCTGCTGGGCTTATACCAATACAATTTCGAATGAATATGAATGATTTAGTCAGCTTTCAAGTCCAAAACTTCGGAGCTAGGCTGTCTCATATTTTCACTCTTCTCTCTCATTTTGTCTTGCACGCAAGGCAACACTTGTGCAATAATATTGATTAGGTAAACTTGATCATAATATGCTGTAGCTCAGCTCATAGCTGTGAGGTAAATGGTTCAAAAGCTGAAAGCTCAACATGAGCATAACTGCTTTGTCCCAGACCATGGCCAACTTTTCCGTTTTTTCATATTCTTGTTTTGGTTTCATCCAGGCCAGCCAGCGCCAAGCCAGCTCGTTGACTACGAAAGCAGCGACCAACGACGACGCTACACATACAAATGCAATCCGAATCCAAACTAGCGCACAATCATCAGCAATCGGGAACAAGTAAAGTGACTCCTTCGCACTTGGATCGATAAAGCTGCTCCTATTCTGGCTTTTCTGGGAGCATGAACTGTGGGGCTGCATATCCTGATCCTGATTCCTGCCCTGGGAAAGGTGTGTACCTTTTACACGTCGTCGTAGGTATCTGGTATTCTACGTAAAATAAATCGATAAGACCACACATTCAAAGCTTTAGCATATCTAACGGTTTATTACACCAATACAACTTCCTTTTCTGCTGTTGCAATGCAATACGTTTACATACATACATATTACATATACTTATACGTATGGTGACTGGTTCTAGATTGGCACAGATATTGTGCGAGGCACGGATATGTTGAACTTGCTTTTGGTTGCAAGGGGCTTTCCAGTTGTAGGTATTTATTTTTTCTTTCTGAATTTTGTGTTGCCACTATGGCTACGTTTATGCGCGTTTGTTATATTCCGGTTTAGGCCGTGAGTGTCCTTCACCCTGGGAATCATGAACAACAAAGTTGAACCTATGTAAATATGTATGTGTGTAATAAGTACCTATACATATACATACTCGTATACAATACCGCGTCAACCTGAAAATTTTCTTATAGCTTTTAGACTACTATATATTTTTTTTTTTCAAAAAATGCATTCGTCTGATGGAATGATAAAATGTAAATGTCTTTAATTCGGCCCCACTATGTAAAATGCATCAAACGAAAAACTTGCTTATCTAGGGAAATATACCTACTTGACTTGTAACTAAGAGCAATGAATTTTCATTTGGAGTCTCATTCTAGACAGCATTATTTTTTGAATAAGAAAAAGTGATATTAATCTATTTAAAGAGTTAAACCATCGCGTCAGTCGTGATGAAAAGATGTACATATGTTGTTATAAATTGTAAAAGATAGACTTTTCTTAAATTCCTACCTACCTACATATAAGTAATCCATAAAAACTTGGTAAAATTTTGAAGTTGGAGAGATATCAATATAACTCTTCACGACAACGAGTTGGTTGTGTTTATTGTGACAGGTCAACATTTTTCCAGTGAAATGCGTTGGAAATATTTTTTTGGAATAATATTATACTTAAGTGGAGAGTTTTGTAAAATGTGTAATAGTACTACATTTCCACCCGCTATTTATCCAAAGTTTTGTCAAGTAGTTTTAGAAAAAAAGTTTTTTTTTAAAGGCACAATGGGCCCTGCCGCCAACCAGATTTCCCTGGAAATATTTCCCACATTAAAAAAATTCGCATAGTAAATGGTGTTTCAAATTTCTCACGTAATTTAGGGGCCGGTTATAGCTATCAGTAAAATCCATCAGTAACATTTTTGTTTTTAGTTTTTGAACATGTTACAGATTTATTTCTAGCAAAAGATTGATGCAATAAGATAAATCCTATATTTAAGTATTTTTTTAAAAAGAAACAGTGCATTTAAAGTTTTATTTAATTTATAAATCCATTTTAATTTTTTTTAATGATGAAATTTTATTTTACTGAACAGCTGACTGCCAAAAGCCAAAAAAAAATCCATTTCGTTTTCTGTTGGTGTTCCAATTTTTTACTGTTCCGATCACATCATAAAAAATTTTACTGATGAAAGCACCAGTAAAAAAATTGTCTGAGGCGCGAAGCTTCAAAATGACATTTAATTTAATGACGTAAATTTACTGATTGCTATAAACGCTCATCAGTAAAACATTTCAAATTCCTCCTGTTTCAAATTTTACTGATGGATTTTACTGATAGCTATAACTGGCCCCTTATTGCTATCTTTTTTTTTTGTAAATTGTTAAATTTAAGAACTCAATCCAACCAAACAAAATTAATTCCAAACAAATAGAAATTTTATTGTCAAAAAACTGTGTTAAGAGGTGGGGGGATTTTGTTGTTTTTTCGGAATTTTAACTTTTAAAATTCATAAGACTACCTACATCGTTCAAGCGCAAAAATCTTTTTGGTAACATCAAAAATTCAATTATTTTATGTGTTGTGCACCTTAGGAGAATATTATGAAATTTTATAAAATTCAGTTGAAATGAACGCACTTAATATTACTTTCTTCACTTTGATGGGGAATTTTTATTTGGGATATTTTGTTTTATTGTTATGGGAATTTCAACTTAAACCTTATTTTTTGTATGATTTATGAACCTTTGATAACAAAAAATAATTTTGTTTTTTCAAAATACATACATATATCCGGAAGGAAAGTTCACGAAGTTTCCGTGGAAAATAAAATTCCCAAGAGATTCCCGATAGGTACCAATCAGATTTTTTTTTCATTTCGAGGTATATTTTGACTTTGGATCTTTGGCAACTCACACAAGAAATACAAATTGATAAATATAATCTATTGAGATTTATTTATTTTATATACTATTTGTTTAAAAGTTGCTAGTTTTTTTTTTTCAGTTATCATCAACTTGCAAAATTGGAATCGTACTTTAATATAATCGAGCAGAAAGTATTAGTGCCAGTGGCCAGTATTAGTGCGCAGGAATGTCATGCTAGAGCTCTTGGGTTGAATCCCTACATGTACCACCTAAAGAGTTTTTCACGGGTTTTTCTTGCAAGGAATTGACAAATCGTTCAAGAGTAATTCTTGTAACGAAAAGTGCTTTTAAAAATACTCTTTTGGATTCGGTATATGAACTGTAGGTCCTCTCCATTCCTGTCATAACTGGCACACAGGAATGGTTGAAATAGGAAATATCGAGCAGAAAGTACCTTCAAAATAATTACGATCAAAAAAATCCTTCCACAAGCTACAATTTCATAACAAGTTGAGTTTGGTATTGCTACAACAAATTTCTTTTCTCTTTTCCAATATGATAAGGATAAGGAACCCTTTTACATTAAACATTAAATACAATTTTGCAATAAGTAAATAAGTCATAAAATTATGAAGTTCAGCTTTCATCTGAAAAAAAAACATGATCAGCTAACATTTTGACATAAGTAGACTTGACTTTTTCTTGGCTAACTTTCCAGTCAATACTCCAATAAAGTCACCCTAATTGGAAAGCAATTATTTGGCAGGTGGCCAATCAAATTCTAGAAACTTGCTTTCCTTTTTTAATATAAACCTGCTTAATACTTTTGTGATAAACAATATGCCTGTTAGGACTCATGTAAGTACAATATCCAGACAATGGTCAATAAATTTATTAAATCAAGAGTTTTAGAGACACGGGCTAGGAGTCAACTTATACTGATAACATCAAATTCGTGTCGAATTTTCTGAAACTTTTCGTGTTTTATAAAAAAAATTATCAATTGAATTTTTGCCTTTTCTTAAAAAACGAGCATCTAAACATGTCTTAAAAGTGACAGTTCGTGAAAATAAACAAAGTAACTACGCTTAAACATACATACCTATTTATTGAAATTCCCAACTTTTAACTGGACCATTCCATCCACTGCTCTCTTATAAGAATAATTGTACAGATGTCATATGGATTAAGCAAATTGCTTAAAGTTAAAGAAGCCATTTTGTGACTTTAACTTTAGCAAATTATTAAAAGGTAGTTAGCTGTTAAAATCGTTTAAAATTAGGTAAATCATCTTTTAAGCTTAGTAAATTGCTGAAAATATCTTTAACATTATACTAAATCGTTTTAAATGTTGCGCCAATATCTTTAATTGTTGCCAACATATTCGAGTCAACTGTCACTGGATAGAATCAGACAACATAAGGGACTTCATTTGCAATCAACTTCATTCTTTGAACGTAAATTTTGAATTTCAAATTCAGAACTTTACTTCACAAACCTCTACTTTAAGTTCATAGTACAAAAACTACCAAAACTCCTCAGACAAGCTGCAAGTCCATCAATATTTGTATTTTGTATTGTAAGGATATACATATTACTTATTCCTTTTCAAATATGACGAGGAACTCTACAAAACATTTAATGAAGTTGTGCAGAAAATAAATAAAGTTCAGCTTTCAGTTGCATGAAAAAACATGATTAACTGATAGTGAGGGAGATTTTTCTTGGCTAACTTTCCAGTCAACTTTCCAATAAAGTTGCTTCAATTGGAAGGCAATTTTTGACAGCTGGCCAATCAGATACTAGAAACTTCCCTTACTTTCAAATGGAGGTCAAACTGACTCCCGTGTAGATGTAGGGAAGCTATATGCTTGTCTGCAATCTGGGAGAAAGAAGTACTTACTTGCACCTCCACGTGGTGGCCCCCAGGCACAAGTTTGAGACTTGAGTGTATATTCATTGATGAGCCGATACTGTCCAATTAATTATAATTGATAAAAGGCACGCTGAGAATTGCACTGTACAAAGGTCTCTACTTGTGAGCGAACGCAAGAAGTTATTGTTTCTCCCATGTTGAGATTGAAAAATCTTAAGATCGGCGGAACGAGGGACCGTTCGTCCTGCCTCAAGGGTTCTGAGGTAGACTTACTGATAAAAAGTTATAAAAATCCATGAAAATCAGTAAATACAAAAATCGACCTCTTCTTAGTGAAAGTCGATGTTTAAAATAAGATTAAAATTCGGAGTGCACAGTAAAAATCATTTTATAAAAGAATGATGTTAAATGTAGATAAAGCTGGTGGATTGGAGTCCCACCATGAAACCGAGCGGTCACTTCTGGGGTTATCTTCCCTAGATCCGTACTATCAAAGAACGAAAGTTAGCGCTGACCAATGCGTAATTGGTGCCACGGGGTATGGTGCAAGCCCCGCGGTTAACACCGTGACCATTCATGGGACGGCCTCTTCGGAGAGTTTCGTGGTGGTTGTGGTTATCCTATAAGCATAGGGTATTGGTTTTAGGAGGTTCACCCGCCTAAACCAATACTTACAAATGAGCCGGCATTTGTTAGGTCTTGGAAGCTTAGAAAGAGGAACTCACTCGAAGGTATTTGTTTAAAGAGTGGGTGACTCTAATGAAATCACTTTAAGTGCGTTTCAAAAACTAAGCGACAAAGCAATGTCAAGGGACAGCAAGTTAAGTAAGCTTGCCAGTAAATATGGGCTAACCACTAGGTGTTACTGTTGCGGGCTAACCTATCTTAAACTTACTTTCAAATCCCTTATGTCGTCTGAACCAGCCCAATTTTTACCAACTTTGAACTGCTGTTTTTTTTTTTTTTTTTTTTTTAACTGTCAATTCGATTTTTTTAATTTAACAAAAGTCAAAAAAGTTATTCTTTGATGCATATACAATTATTTTCAGCTTTTTGAAACGTTAATCGTTTTTTTTAAATTTATATACCAATTTCCTTATACGTCACAATGTATGATATATGTATGTAAGATTTATATGAAGTCTCTAGTCATTGATTCGAGAGATATTTGGGGTAAACGAAAATGTTTTTTTTTTTTTTAATTGTTATAGTAAAAAAAAACACCCACTCAATTTTTTTGAAAGTACGTTCTGCATCTTTCGATGTTATTACGAGTATATGCAAAACAAAATTAATTTGAATTCGAAATCTCTACTGGTTCTTGAGATATGGACGACAAAAAATAGTATCCCGAACGTATACGCATACGCAGACATGTCTCTAAAAAATCGTTGATTTAAATTCTAGGGACTTTGAAACTTCGATAAATGTCAAAATTTTCAATTTGACAAATCGGACCGATTTAAATAACTTCCTATGGGAACTTAAAATTAAAAATTTAAATTAGTAACTTTTATGTACTTATTTATGAAGCACGCAATATTTCTACGCATTTGTGGAGTATTATTTTTTCCAATCACAGATTCCTCGAATGTAACTTGAACCGCCCGCCGCCGTGCGCGTCGTTGAGGGCAATTTTCCACTCCAAACCTCGATACAGATACCTCGCTGGAACCGTTTAAAAATATTTTTTAAATTACATAAAATCCTTGGTTTTTATTAATTGCAGCACATCTGTTTGGGCTCAACAGTTCCCCTTCTTGGATGCTATGACGTCGCACAACTGTTATACGTACATATGTGACGGTCTGATCTTTGAAACCTAGAAAGGCGACTGAGATAGCCTCTTGTGGATTGTGTGTATCGGGTCGTTGTCTATATTGAAGAACCTAACATAACAATAAAAAAAGATTTCAGTATAAGCCAGCAGAGCAGACCCAACATAGCATTTATTTAAAGAAGTGGGCGAACTTACTGATAGCAATGAATGTGCTTAGCCAATACCTTAAGGTATATTGACTTATGCGCCTGGGCGCCTCTAACGAACGGCCTTGCTATCTTCAAACTTAATGTGAAATCTAGTGATTTTGTTTTAATACATTTCATTTTCATTTTTTGTTCATTTCATTTATTTTAAATAGATGAATAAGCCAATTATATTCATAAATAATGTGGCAATCGAATTTGTTAATTCAAAAATGTACAACAAACTTATTGCTATATGAATTGCGATTGTGTGAATAATTGAAACTTCACTTTTAAAAATAATAATCAGTGATGACTTTCATTATCTTATCAGCTGTTCAAACCGACCTCTATTATCAGTAGATAAACGTTACTATAATCATCCACACACCTCACCATTTTAATAATAGTCCTCATATCATCACTTAACGTTTTGTTTGTCTCTGATTTTAAAAAGCAATATACAAAAATTCTTATTCAAAGCAGACAACATTATCTGCAAGCTTATCTCATTTTGAACCTATACCTAAGTGTTGGAATTGGAATGAGATAAAAGTTCTCGAGTAGATAAGCGTGTGTTTTTTTTGGGTCGAAAATACGAAAAAGTAGGTATAAACGTATCTATAGAACTTATAAGTAAACTTTTGCATAACTATCAGGCAGGAAACCTTAGATAAGCGAAAACAAATATATACACCCTGATAAGATAATATAAACGTGATTAGAAGAATGCTCCTAATTTTAAACGAATTGGGCCAGATAACCATTCGAAACACAAAATAACAAAAATGCAAAGTTATTGTGCTTTTGAAATAATTATAAGAGCTCCAGAGATATGTAGGTATATGTATAGTGAATAATTGCATATTGTCTTTGTACATGGTTTTTATTATATTAAGTTCCCAGAAAAATGTTTCCAGTGACGTACTATACACGCAAATAAATTTTTGAAACTATTTATATTTATGTCGATTATAGAATCCGATGAATGAGTCGCGAATGGATTCATTGTAATTTGTTGACACTTTCACTGCGGTAAAATCCATCCGCTGCCTACTCATCTGATTCTGCAATTAGGATTATAATCATTATCATAAGGCTGGTCTTAAAAAATACTAAGCCAATTAGTTCGACAAACTAACTGGTGGACACATCTGATTGGACTCTATAAAATATTTTGGATTTTCTAATTTGTTGAAATATAATTATCTATAAAACGATACATTAATGACGTGTGTACGTGAATTAGTTCTTAATTTTTAACGGTTCAAAGTTCAATCTTTTTTTCAAGGTGGGGCTATCGAGACTTGGAATGTTTCAGTTGTATTAAAATAAATTGGGATTGTTTTTTTTATTGATTATTGATTATTATTATTATTATTGATTTTAAATATTTAAACAAAATTCTTGTTTTTCGAGATGGCGGAGTTTCTTTTCCGTTATTTTTCCAGGCATAACTAAATTAAATTCCTAAAGTTTTCTCCAAATTTGTATACTATAATTTTGTTGTATTTCTTCATTATTTTTTTAATAAAAAAAAACTTTAGTTTTCCAGTTATTTTCAAATAAAGAAAAGGTGTGGTTGACCTTATTTAACCATCCCTCCAATTTTGTTGGTCTATAGATAAAAATGAAGACTTTTTGGGAAAGATAAATAATGTTATCCACAAGAGTCCAGTTTTAGTCAAAGTAAGGCTATTTATTTATTTATCTAATTTTCCTAGACTTACATTCAAATGAAGATAAAAGCTAGTGATATAAAATCATTCTAAGTTTGAAAATAATAACTCCTCAAAAACTAAGCTGTCTAAGCGGATTAATGTCGAAAAAAATATATCAATTTAATTGAAAATGTAAGTATACTTTTAAGAAATTGATTTTGTGGTTAATTAAGAGGGCTATTCATGCAATCACAGAAAATCTGGAACAATCTAATAACTATGTATAAATTAATGTACATATGTCTAAAAAATTTGTATGGAAGAAGATAAATTCAAATTAGGATTTCTAAACCTGAAACTCTTAAAAATCAGTTTATTTTGGCATTTTCAAACAAAATCAAAAAGGAGATTTAAAATTTTGCCGAAACCAAAAAGCTAAACTATACTATTTCTACATTTCTGAAACTATTTCTTAGAAGTAATTTTAAATTTGAAAAATATAGATTAGAAATTTATATTTAAGAATGTTGCTTGGCTTCATGTGATAAAATTGTGCGTTAGATTCAGACATGATTTTTTCACTCTCCGCACATCAATCTCGAAAGATGAATGTATTCCCAAAAATATTTCCCATAAAAATCTTGGCAGTGTGGCTCTTCCCGGGGTTTTCGCTACGAATAACCTTAATTTCTTTTGCATAGGGCCCCGCAAGCCACAATTGAAAAAGTTTCTTCAAATCATTTATGTTTCCTTCATTCATAAGAACCAAACAAAAATAATTTAATTTCGCTTTTTCAGAAATGATTGGATGAACTTATGTAGGTCTAAATCTGGATGATCCTTTTTTTTTTTAACTTTTATCTTAAGCAAAATGGATGAAAAGTGGATATGTGTTTTAAAATCTATTGCAATAGATTAAAGGTGCATTATTTTAATCATAGGTATCATTGGGTAGGTTCAGACAACATAAGGGACTTGTTTTGCATTCCTTGAACGTACATTTTGACCAAGGCAAAAAGTTTTTCAAATGTCATAAATTGCAAACTCGGAACTTTACTAACCTTTACCTTCATTTGATCGTGCAAAAACTACTAAAAACATTGGGCAGGTTCAGACAACATAAGGGACTTCATTTGCAGTCAACTTCATTCTTTGAACATAAATTTTGACCAAGGCAACTAGTTAGTTTTTTAAGTGTCATACATTTCAAATTCAGAACTTTACTTCACAAACCTCTACTTCAAGTTCATAGTACAAAAACTAGCAAAATTATTATTGTCTACAGAACACACCTTAGGCAAGCTACAAGTCCATCACGATTTGTATTTTGTATTGTAAAGAAATATTACTTATTTCTCTTCCAAATTTACAAGGAAGCTTTTTACAGAAAGCATTAAATGAAGTTGTGCAGAAAATAAATAAATCATAGAGTAATAAAGTTCAGCTTTCAGTTGAATGAAAAAACATGATCAATTGCCATTTTGACATAAGTTGACTTGACTTGATAGTTAGGAAGAATTTTCTTGACTTACTTTCCAGTCAACTTTCCAATAAAGTTGCCTTAATTGGAAGGCAATTTTTTGGCAGCTGGCCAATCAAATGCTAGAAACTTGCCTTACTTTCAAGTCCCTTATGTCGTCTGAACCTGCCCATTATTTGATAATAAAACACTCATCAGACAAGCTGCAAGTCCATCACGGTTTTTATTTTGTATTGTAAGGAAATATTGCTTATTCCTTTTCAAATTTGACAAGAAACTCTTTTAAACAAATCATTAAATATAATTGTGCGGAAAATAAATAAATCATTGAGTAATAAAGTTTAGCTTTCAGTTGAAAGAAAAAAACATTAGCAACTGTCATTTTGACATATGTAAGTAGACTTGACTTGATAGTGAGGGAGATTTTTCTTGTCTAACTTTCCAGTCAACTTTCCAAAAGAGTTGCCTTTCCAAAAGAGTTGCCTTAATTTTAAGGCAATATTTTGGCAGCTGGCCAATCAGAAACTGGAAACTCTTTCAAATCCTTTATGTCGTTTGAACCTGCCCATTCTTATGGTTATACTTTATAGATAGGAAAAAACTTATTAGAATTTTTAATTGAAAAATGCATTTGAAAAATTATTAAAATGCATTTGGCAAGCAAAACGTCGCAACCAAAACGTCTTGGACTCACTTATGAATTAAGGGAAAGTTTTCTGATAAATTTTGGTATAGAAATCTTTTGGTTATTAGTAATTTTAAATAATATATTAGAAATTTAATTTGAAAAATGGATTTAAAAACGATTAAAATGCCTCTTGGCAAGCATAACTGCTGGAACACAATGCAAAATCGGAGCCGGAGTCGTAACTTGAGTCGGAAAAGTTGTCGTACGTTTCACAAAAAGTACGCACACAATGTGTCGTACGACTTTTTGATGTTATTTGGTTTATTTGCAGTTTACAACCACATCAAATTTCTCAGAAAATATTTTTTGTTCACTTTTATTTCTTATTTAAATATTTTTCCACTTTTTTATTAAAAAACTATTAGAAAAAAATATAATCACCAAGTTATTCACTTCAAAAATGGAAACGTATTTGCGTACATTGAATACTTTGACAGCTATTCCAGTTACGACTCCGACTCCGGCTCCGACACCATTGTGTTCCAGCAGTAAGACTGAAATTACACCTTCTGAGACACAAATTTTTGTAAAACTGTTCAACAAGATATCGTTCCTGACAATCAAACTGGACTTTTTCAATCAATTTTCATAGTCTAAAATCAAATCAGACTTCAAAATTACTTTATTACATAATATTTTTGAGATATTACTTCTTAATATTAAAAAAACACATATGTATGTACATATGTATGTACATATGGAAGGATTTTTGAGGCTATCTAAAATCATGAAGTAGCTTTTTTTCGATTAAATGGAGTTAAATAATTACAAAACTATGAAAGTATTAAATTCAAGGTTTGTTCAAAACTTAACATTTAGTCAAATAAAGATTCATAACTAATGAGAATTTCCAGAAACTAAATAAGAAACTAAAATGAAAAGGCAGAGGCGCAAAATTTTAAAAAACCTATTGTTAATATTTATCAATTTACTAAGGGAGTCCAACATTTAAAACCTTTGCTAGTAAATTGCTAATTGCCTTTTATTAAAAAACAAGAATTCAACCAAACATCCAACCAAACCGACGTATTAATTGGAATTCCCAACTGTTGATTGGACTATTCCATCCACTCCACTGCTCTTATAAGAATAATTGTACAGATGTCATATGGATTTAGTAAATTGCTAAAAGTTATAGCAGCCAATCCGTGATTTTAGCTTTAGCAAATTGTTGAGAGATAGTAAGATGTTAAAATCGTTTATAGTTAGCTAAATCACCTTTTAAGCCTAGTAAATTGCTATAAATGGATTTAACAGTTTACTAAACGGTTTAAAACTTTGCACCAAAGATTTGTACTTTGCAAAATCATTGTTTTTTTGTTTTGTTTTTGCTAAACGTTATTTTGTTAACCAATGAAATCAGAAGATTTTTTTCTGATTTGTTGATGTACATTATAACTCATGTGGTTATTATTAGCCTAAAAACTGTATTTTCGCGCGAATTAAATTTTGCCTACCTATTGTATTAGGGCCGCTTCTGACTCAGCCCATACCAGCAAAAACTGGGGCCAGTTTAAATAGATTTTGGGGGTACGTAGTTCTCAAGAAACAGATAGTTTAGTTGTCGGACAAAATTTAAGTATTTCAAAAAACACTTCAGGGTGACTCAAGGACATATTAAGAACTCAATAAATTAATTAATGCGCCTTTGGTGAGAGTTAGATAATTTCTGAAACATTTTTTGTTTCGTTTTCTTCAATCCACAACATTATCCCTTTGATCTCATAAACAGAGGTAGGTAGATATTATAAAGGTACCTATCAAGATTATTTATACCTGCAGATGCAGGTTAAGTGCCTTTATAAATATTGTTAGTCGTATATTTGTATATGTTCGTGAGTATAATATAATATTCACTATTACTAAACATAATACATTTTATAAAACAAACCTAAATAGATAGGTAGGTTAATGGCTACTAATTACATTTATCTTTTTACACAATTCGATAGATATTTTCATATATATGTATGTATGTATGTATGCTCTAAAGGTACATACCGCCTACACATATCAATACAGTTAAAAAATCCACTTAGGTACCTAAGGACCTTTTCCTCGTTATTATATTTCGACGAATTTTCGGTAGGTACCTACATACTTTAAAAAATAAATAACTTACCATCCTTCAGCTAGGTAGATAGAGCTAAGAATAAAAAATATGTTTTTCATTAATATGAAGTAAATACTTTTCTCTTATGTTGATGCAAAGTATCTACCTATTGAGTTCTTGGCAACTAAGTAGGTACCTAGGTACCTAGTTTATAAATTCATTCTTACTAGTCTACTGAAAAGATAAGCAAAAATATTTTATGGATATAGACAGGTAGTTTTAAATAAATACATTCTTTTTATTTATTTATTTGAATAATTTTACGCATTTAACGGCAATTCAAATTTTCATCAAAAAATTCCATTTTTTTTTTTTTTGTTATCAAAATTGGTTTCTTTTTATGTGTCCATCATAATTATCAAAAATAAAGGAAGATTTCTAGGTACAGCGGCTTAGGTACTAACTTACTTAATTACCAATGAAACAAGAGAACTAACCAACTCCAACAATTCCTGCACTGGTGGACTAATAATGAAAAACTTCCTTTTTTTCGTCCTAAAACCAAAACTCATTAACGAGACACACACAAACTCTGTAGGTAGGTATACTTACATAATAAATCGAGTTGCACATGGAACATACCTACATGAACACTAATCTTGCAACCCTCATAAAATCATACCGAATAAAATAATAATAAAAATACCCAATTTTGTGTTTATTATGGAAAATCAGGAAAATAATAATAAAATGTAAAAATAATTACATACATACATATGTACATACCTACGTACCTATGTATATGTACATATATCAATATATATATGTATACATATCTACTTACCTACTCAGTGCAAAATTGAATATAAAACAATACGTTCCTTTTCGAGCTGGCAACCAGCACCAACAGCTAGAAGCAGCAAGAGCAACACATCAAATACATGCAGCACCAAGCGGCAACGGCAAGCACAAGCAGAAAGCAAAAAGTTTCTCTCTGCATTCTACACTACTGACTACACACAGCTTATAAGGGGAAAGATACACCCCAACGAATATATCACATCACATAGTCCACAAATACATTCACCAAAAATTCGTTCGTGTAAACTAAAACCATTTGCCCTTCTCTACCTCTCTTCTCATCAATTTAAACATCGTCGAGCACGCCAGTCACCATCACCACTCACAAACAGTTCAAATTGTGCTCTGATACAGCATACAGCAAGCAGGAGCAGCGAACAGCACACAACACTCAGCAGGCAGCAGACAGCATACAGCAGGCAGCAGCAAAACCAGAATAAAAATGAAGAAAACAAACGAACAAACCAGCATGTGGAACCGGACAGCCATTGAAATTGTTCTCTGTGAGCTGAGGAAAAGAAAAACTCTATATGACCAACGTCATCCCGATTACTTAAATCGTGCCAAAAGACAAATATGCCTTGAAAGCATTTGCAAGGTGCTCTTTGATAAATTGAGCCTCAAAGTTACCGTTGAGACTTTGAAGAACAAAATTCAAATTCTTCGCGCCCAATTCGTCAAAGACCTCCGATTAATGCTGCGAAGTAAAAAATACAAACCAAAATTCTGGTGTTTTAAGAAAATGGAATGGCTCAAGCCATACTGCAATAATCGTTACGGCACAAATAATGGTGCTTCTTCTAATTCGGCTTCAAATAATGTAAGTTAACTTAACTCTTGGTTTTTGTTTTTAATTACATACTGTATATGGAAATATTTATTATTTAATACTATTTATTTTTTACATTAATTTCATTTACAGAATTCGATCGGAGAAGCTCCTCCTTCTACGAATGGTGATGATCATCAGAGAACGGACATTTATCAAGCTTCAGATGAACGAAAGGTGCGAAATCAGAGTGACATGACATCAACGACAACGTTTGAAGAAGATGCTCCCATGTCTTCCTCCAACATTCTGACATCAAAGGTTGGTACATTTCCCTCATTAGCAAAGTAATCTGCAAATTCTTCTCTCATGGCTTCGGCACTTTCATTGTAATGCGTGACCCCTCCTAAGGCTATCACTTCGGGCCCGATCTCTGTGAACTCTTCGTTAGCTTGGGTTGAATATAAATCGGAATTATGTTCGATTAGAAAGTTGTGTAGGATGCAGCAAGCCTTGATAACGTCTTCCACATTAGATTGTGAAATACTCAGTTGGGATGAAAGAATCTTAAAGCGTTTCACGAGCAATCTAAATGCAAGATCAGCCACTTGGGCGGTAGCTTTTAGACGATTGTTAAAATCTCTCCGAGCGATGGTATCGGTGTAGATAAAAGGCGTCAAAATATGGTCATCTAGGTCAAAGCCGTTTTCCGATATGAAGACATAAGGCAAAACTCGATTGTTGCCAATACTTTGAGGTGGCGGGGCTGTGTCCTGGGCCAGATAAACGCTTTCCTCTTCCTTCTCTATAGCGACGTGTAGAAACTTGCTGTTGGCATCGATAAGAGCCAATAAGTTTACAGTTCGCGGCGATTTAAATTTGAAATGTCGCCTTGTTAGGACCCCCAGACATAGAGGAAAATGCCATTGAGTCTCGAATTCTTCAGCTTTGCTTGCCCATTCTGATTCACAAAGCGGTAGCTGTAACAGATATAAATAATAACAATATTTTTCTTTTATTTATTTATTTCTAGATGGTAGAAACAGTTTTAGAAGAACCAAACAATGATCACTATCTTGAAGATATTAATGAACAATTCTACGAAACAATTGCGCTGACACAACAGATTGTGCAGAATCGAGTAGCATCAAAAGAGCTTAGAGCAGACAAGGCTAAAAACCAAACCAGCTGGGAAGGAGAACTTGTAAAAAGTCAATTGGATCTGATTTCAGATGAAACTATACGAAGCGATACTATGTGGGAGATACAATGCGTCTTACGAAGAGGCATCGAGCAAGACCGAGTTCTTCCCAAGCGTAGACGAAAAAAGAACCGACGATCATCAATAGCCAACTCAGAAGCATCTCTAAACGGGAGTTACATAAGTTTGGACTCCAACAATAGTATTGACGCAGCCATGAATAATGTTGCTTAGTTTTATGCATGTTTATAAAATATTTACCTAATGTTTAGTGGTTATTTGTATTAAATTAATAAAAACAAAATAGAAACTTACCCTTAAATACTTTTCTTGTAAATTTGTCCAAAGTGCCTTACACAATTGTGGGAGGTTAACGCACAGGAAAGACCTCGATATTTTGATATTTCTCTCCATGGTTTTGTATGTTTCTCCGGTTGCCAAATACCTCAGGATGATGGCTAAACGTTGTTCGGATGCTACAGTCATGCGCATGCAGGTTGTCTGATGATCGATGTCTTTCTTGATGATTGTAAGGAGCAAATTAAAAGTACTAATGTCCAATTTAAGAAACTCCAAGAAAAGACTCATGTAATCTGTGATTTTTGGCTCAGCACAAAAGAGATCGATCGAGTCTGTGGGTTTGAGTCCAAGCAGAACCCGTCTTCTTTCATCTTCGAATTGTGACCATTGTTTTCGGCGTTTTTTTTCCGAGTCTTGTGAAATATCCTGCAAGCCATCTTTAATATCGGCCGTTGTATCCGTGTCATTGAGCTGATCCGCAGACGGTAGTGGCATCGAGTGGACATCGATTTTAAAGTCTCCTACGTCGGTGGAGTCATCAAGCTTATCCTCAATGGGCGAGTTAACAACTGTTGGCCGGCGGCGGACTTCTGGCCGATGATGGTTTGGAGTTCGTTGTGCGACCATTGCTCTCTCAGGTGTCGAACTTCTAGAGCACCTATTATAGTCATACTCAGGCTCATCTTGAACGGCAATTCTCCGTCTTTTTGTTCCATACTTTGGCTGTTTGAGCAAGTGCAGAGCAACAGCTGATGTGACCAAACTCAATGCTAATATTTCATCTTCACTATCTGAACCGTCTTGTAGGAGAGCAAGGGCAGACTTGGCCAACTCTAGCGGAGCCAAATGCTGCTGCCGTGTCATTGTTTTTACTATCGATGTCGAATCGAACGAAATAAGCTTTTTCCGGCCCGTGTGAACACTTATTTCCCACCACAAGAAATGTATACTAATTTATTACAAATGAAAACCAACAATCGTACAAAACAAACTACAACGCCGCCGTAGCCGTACCCGTTGCTAGATGCTATTTGTTTTCACAACACAAGTTCACACTGGCACTCCATCGTGTATACACAGCGCAGCGCAGCACATGGCAAGGCCCGCAAGGGAGTTCTTCTTCTTGCTTGGCATGATTTTGTACGCTAGCTCAACGCTGCTATACGGTATTGTGTCTGGTGTAGCTTGGAATTATATTCTTTTGAATGTATTTAGGTAACTATACGTCGCGTCGTATATAAGAAAACTCTCCCATACAGAAGCAAACACTTCGTCGCAGTCGTGGCGTTGTCGTGTCGCTCCTGTTTTAGTTTTCTCTTATTTACCATCCATAGTAGGTATATGTGTATCATATCATGTCGTTGAGTTGTTCCGACTCCGAGAGCTGCACTCCGAGCCGAGTAGGTATATAAATATAAACTAGAATGCGAATTTGCGGACAAAAGAACAGAAAATATGGATGAAAACAAAAAAGCAAACAAAATTGTTTTGAATTGCAAGAAAAAGGGAGGAAAAGAAACGAACGCAAACGAGTGTCATTATATATGTAGGTATAGCAATAGCTTCAGCTGTTGTGTTATGTATTCAAAAGAACAGAGCCACAGCAACCCATCAAAAACAAAAAATATGTAGGTATGTATGTAGGTATAGTTGAATGATTTCTTGTTTTATGTTTTGTGCGTTTATCTTTATCTACATATATGTACGTATACGTAAAAACTGAAATACCTACCGAAAGAGAACCGAGGGCGAAGTTGCCAAGTTTAATGGTTTGTATTTAGGCAGGAACCTATATTTGGGTTAAACGTAACTATAGATAATAATAAGTGATGGAATTGGTAAACCTAGGTAGAACAGAACAATTGTGTTGAAGCTAATCTTTGCTTCTGAATGATTAGTGATTTTTATTGACATTCACATTCACCCTTGTTGCGATAGTCATTTCACTTCAACGCCAATTTGTAGTTTTTTTTAGTCGTGTCGCTTTTTAAACAGTTGGTATTGCGTAGCTTAAACGCCAGCCTTCTTGTCGCTCATAGATTCCACATGCGATCCACTGAAACAGCTGATATTTTGACAAATAAATTAATTGCGATATTGAATTCAATGAGCAGCCATTTTTCGTATTTATTAAAATTTTCGATTATTTTATTTTGTATTTCGATCAAAGATTCTTTTATGTCAGTTAACAATTTCTCTTGAATCATAGTTTGTTTCTCCAAAAGCTTTTGGTAAGCGTTTTTCGTATTTTTTGTGTGTTTTGTTTTATATCTGCTCCTAGGTCATCTTCACTTTTTATACCTATGTATGTACGTTGGGTGAAGGTGCAAAATGTTGTTTACCTCTGAGTACCGATTCATTGGAATTTGGTTCACCTAACATTTCAGCCAGAGTCTTCAAAGTCTCCAAAATCAGATAATTTGAAGGAGTTTTAGAAGTTGGTTTGATGTGGAGGGAGAGAAATGGTTTACGAGCAGAAATCCGGTTGAGTTCACAACATCATGCACATCTTCCTATCAATTCCTCAACGTCATTACCTACAACATTTTTGTTTAAAGCTTTTATTTGCCTTCATAAGCTTCACAAGCCGTTTCATTTGTTTGCAAGTTGTTTATTTTATCCTGAAGAAACTTGTTATTACAATTTTAAAACCAAAAGACAAACAAAATTAAAAAGTCAATGTTGTCTCCTCCCGTTAAAGCATAACAAAAAAATCGTATAAGTTTTTGAAAACCTTAGGGCCAATAATTTTGCCCCATTAAATATTCGAGCCGGCTTGTCCAAAATATATGTAGGTATACATATATAATTTCTATTAGGAGTGTTTTTTTTTTTCAAATTACGTTATTATTTTAAATAATTTCTTCCGTTAAAGCTGCCCTGACCTTACATAACTGTTCAGATGTTCTTAACCTAACCTACTTACGTCGATTCAAAAAATAATACAATTTTTTGCCAGGTCTGGCATATTTGAATAGTGTTATTCTTTTTTTTGACCCTAACTATTTTTTCAACTACATCTAGAAACTCGTTTTTAATCCAATTTGTGACTTCGCGTTCCTCATCTTCTGTAAGGACTCATCCGCTTAAGCTGATCTAAAATGTTTTTTCCATTAATCCTATCATGAAATCTATTTAAGAGTATCCCATAAACTCCCAACTTGCTCCTTGAAAGCTCAAATATATTTGTTAAGGCGTTTTCTAGCGAAGCTTCACTACCTACATACATATATGTTTAATATTCTCGTTCCATTATGTCTGAAAGTAGTTGGTTTTAGTTTTAGAAAAATATTCCTGATACTATATACAGTGGCGAGCACACGTGGATACATAATTCTCAAATTTTACTTTGGGATACCACAAAATGCGCAAAAATATAGTTATCACGGTCATTCTTTTTTTAATAAAATCTTTATTTTCCTTAGAAACTATAAAAATAAAACTTTTTGCAAAACTTAAATCCAAAATAAACATTTAATTTAAATTCTGAAAAATAAGGGCACATTTTAGGCACTCGTTTTTTTCTTAGCTGGCAACGCTAATTTATGAGTGTAAGAAAACAAAAATGTACAGTTATTCTTACTGTTATGCAACTCATCAAAACAAACCACATTTCGTTTAAAAGTACATAATTAGTTTCTATAAATATTTTCTGCGGTTTAGTGCAAACAAAAATTTTTTAACAACAATGAGGAAAATTTCGGAAAATTTGGAAAATCAAATTATTGAAATGACAACAAAAAGTTATTCAGCTAGAAAAATAGCAAAAGAACTAAAAATTTGTCATAGAACAGTGCTTCAAGTTCGAAAAAGACGTATAATATAAATATTAGCGCGCCTGAGGTGAAAAAATCGCGGCCGATATTGCTTTCGGAGGTAATTTAATGGTATGGGGTTGTTTCACTTGGTGGAATGTAGGACCATTAGTTAAAATCAATGGAATTATGCGAAAGGAAGATTATCTCCGCATTTTAGAAGAGAATCTGCCAGAGTTTGTGGAGGAAAGCGCGCATACCCAGAAGAAGAGGTCATGTTTCAACAAGATGGAGATCCCAAAGGTACTGCTAAAATTGTGAAAAATTGGCTCGGTAGGCAAAAATTTAATACTATGCAGTGGCCAGCACAAAGCCCAGATCTGAATCCAATTGAAAACTTGTGGACTCTTCTGAAAAAGCGACTTGCACGGTACGATACCTAATCCGCCAAGAAACTTAGACGATCTTTGCGCCCGAGTTCAGCTAGAGTGGGCAAAATTTCCGCACGAACTGATAGAAAAACTGGTTGAGACCATGCCCAAACGGATTAAGAGCGTCATTGCTGCAAAGGGCTTATGGACAAAGTATTGAACTACGTGATATTCACAACCTCATTTTGAAACGTGCAAAAGTGGATACCTCCATCCTTTTTTTATAATTTAAATTAAATGTTTATTTTGGATTTAAGTTTTGAAAAAAGTTTTTATTTTAATAGTACCTATCTAAGGAACATAAAGAACTAATTAAAAAAAGATTGACCGTGATAATTATATTTTTCCGCATTTTGCAGCATCCCGAAGCCAAATTTGAGAACTATTTATCCACATATTGTGATCGCAACTGTAACTACTTCCTAAGATCTTTTATTGTTACCTACATATTGGCTGTGATAAATTATGAAATGAATAATCGTAAAGGTTTACCTATAGTCATCATTTTTTTAATAGTGGGCGTGGCCGGGGGCGTAAAAGTTCGTTAGATTGAATGAGATATTCAAATTATTTCATTTACTGAACAACTTGATTTGATTGATTTGTATTAATTCTTTCCATACAATCGCCGTACTGTGCGTCGTCCCCGGTAAACCGTGTCTAACATTATCCCATTGATAGTCTAGGTACCTACCTCCTGCATACCTATCCTTTATTTGTACGTAGGTATGTAAGTATTTGCTTGATATGAAAATTTAAGGATCAAAGCTTTTTGGGAGCAAATACCTATGTATGTACCTATTTCAACTTGATAAAATACAGTTATGTACCTACTTATTTGTAGGTTATTTTTTATTGCGAAATGGTTTAATTACGTGTAATATGGCTAGAATTCGGTCGACGACGTATGTACATACGTACCTAAGAGTATAGGATAGGTACTCGTCTGGACCACAAGACACGAGATCGTTGGGCATTGGAATTTCTATTATTGTTATAATGTTTATTCTCTTTCTTAACCATATCTACGTCTTTGGATCGGACGGAGCAACAACAAATATATTTTATCTAAAATTCCAAATCAAACAACGCACTCAAAAGATATATTGACACCAACACTTAAACATTATATTATATCATTCCTGATGATTACAGTTTACAGCATGGAATAACTGTATGCATATAATACCTACAAAATTATTTTATTATACCTACGAAACGAATATAGAGATATACCTACATACATACATATATGAGTATCCCTATATTTTTCTATAGCTATATAAAACAATAAATATGTCATTACTTGAACATGGCTTACGATATACATAGGTATCTACCTACGTAGGTATCTATCTAAATATACAAAAATGTATATTGATAAATGTACCTATACAGATGTATGTATCTACATTTTTTTTAGATCTATTTGGGCTCTTTCTTTTGATTCCATTGCCCATTTTATAGATTTTTCTACGTTTATTTTACCACACAAACGTAGAAACAAAGGCTGAATGTTTTATACATACATAAACACACAAATACCCATACATCCAAATATGAAAACTTAAAATGTCATATGTATACAGTATACTGTAGCTATATCTTCTTAATTTGTCTAACTCAAACCCTCCAAAATTATTCCAACAACGCAAAACGTATTCCCTTCCCCTTGCTGATCTTTGGACAATGACAAGCACGGTAGGTTGGTATGGTATACGGGCATACGGGAAACGGCAAAAACGAAAACCACCACAAAGCAATAACAAAAGAGGAAGCGAGAAGGAACCGTGATGAAACTGCTTCGTGCCGCCGACTACGACTACGGCTACGCCGCTACCGCCACGACAACGGCGCGGCGGATACAATTTGGGGCTTGTCGAATGTCGATGTCGACACTGGCCACATTTATTCTTTTTTTCTTTACTCTTACAATTACACATGCAAACTTTATTTCATATGCAACGAATAAGTATCTTTTTCTTTTTCATTTTTCCATATTTCCAATAGGTATGTAGGTACATACCTATAAAAGAAGCTTTGTCGGTTAGGTTTCGTTAAAAGATACAGAATCGGTAAGTATCTGTAGATTGGATAGTTTCAAGCAATCTATAATGTTGCGTTTTCATATATGAATGTACATACACTCCGGCTCAGCTAAATGAGCCAAACTGTACCTAAGGTAAATTGTCCATTACACTGGTTGACTGGTCAACACGGTTATGCAAAAATGTGGAAATGAAATTACACTTTTTCTAAGGTTTTTGATAGCTTAAGTGAGAATCCGATCTTAAAATCAATCTAGTACGTCAGGTTTTTGAGATAGTATACATCCTTTTATACAGCGAAAATATCTTATACCTATTAGACTTTTTGATCCTGTGTTAATTCATAAAATATTTTTTAAAATACAATCCCTTACTTCAATATTTCTTAGTTTAGGATTAGGAGTTATTCTTGATTCCCAAATTTCCCATTAAAAGTCATTTTGATTATTTGGTTCTTAAGTCCAATTCGTTAGTAGGTTTTATAAACGGAAATGAAAAATGTTAAAGGGATCCTTTCGTATTATTATCCTTGTTTACATCTCTTGTCAGGTCAATTTTGGAACACGTAGATGTTATTTAGAGTCCTATTCATAAAGTTCATTCTGATCGGGTTAAGACAATTCAAAGACGATTCCCGAAAGATACAAATATTTTGAAAAATGGGTTAGAACTTTACTCCCACCCAATTACTTGGAATAAATTCTTTAGAATCAAGAAGAAAAATGCATAGTACAATGCTTGCTAGAGACTTACTATATGCTTAAATATCAAATGTCCATCGCTTCTTGAATTAATACCAATCTATGTTCCCGCTAGGTCTATGAGAGCTAGAGCCTTGTTACACAACTCACACTACAAATTATGGCAGCAATGAAACTTTGTCAAGATCGCTTTTATATTTCAAGGAAGTGTCTTTAAATATTTATTTTTTAATATATTTATGTAACTATGTATTTATTAACTTTTTAATTTGGCCTTGGAATGCATACCTATATCTGTTAGCTGTAATATTCCTTGTAGATTAAATAAATAAAAACAAAATATTTCGTTTATACATTTTCAGTATCTTACTTATTTTTCAAAACATCGTCATTAGTTGTTAGTCTTCACCTGCCATGCAGGTGGTCTGCACGTATCTCTGCATGTTGTTCTCCACACGCTTCGCTTCGCCATGTAAATGATGCATAGTTCTGTCAAATAAAATGCGAGCAGCCGATAATCTTTCTTTTTTTCTCAAAGAATAATTTATTTCAAAGAACTATCAATGATGCCAGATGACGATTATGTGTGTTATTATTTATCGCAATATTGGCTGCAATGATTCTGGGCAGCGAATTTGGGAATAGAGACATAGTGTAACGCTGTGATGCATGCAGCCTTTATTCAATTCTGTTCCTATAAGATGCAGTGTTATTTAAATTCACTGCATGAAAAAAGACGCACATCTGTTTTAGCCTTTAGTCCATTGTGCTCCCTTAAGACCCCGTGTTATTTAAATTCCTTGCCTGAAAAAAGCTGCAAATGTGTTTTTTCCACTAACATCAAGTTTTTGGAGAATATTGAAAAAAAAGTATACAAATAATGTTGAAAACAGGTATTTCTGAGTTTGAGTACCTATAGCTAAAATCGGAGCTTCCATTTGAAGTCAGAACTTAAAATTAACAGTTTGTGTAGCACCCAACAGCAGGGTTATCTAAGAGTTTGATGATTTTAACTGGCAGGTAATGATGTTGGGAAAATATATACATGTTTCGAAAAATACAGCTCATATACAAAATTAAGTTCTTACGTCAACTCGGTAAGCGCAAGGTCATTTTCATCACTATTTAATAGTGTTTTCAGGTGAATGGCACATGTGTAAGATCAACAGTTAAAATATTTTAACTGCAAATTAAAAAAAAGATATATAGATAGTGTTGGAAGAAATAAAAATAAATTAGGTGTCACAACAGTCCGTAGAGAACCAGGGCCTAGTAACTTACAACTCTCAACCATTCCTGTGTGCGATAATTGCAGGGATGGAGGGGACCTAAAATTTATATGCCGAATCCGAACGGCTTATCTGAGAAAGCTCTTTTTCATGACAAGAATTACTCTTGGATAATTTGTCAATTCCTCGCAAGAGGCAGACCTCTCGCATGACAGTCCAACACACTAACCATCATGCCACGGATACTACTAGTGTTGGAAGAGCTTAAACTAATTAATTGGGACGGACAACAAGCGTGTTTGAGCGACAAAACTTAAACTAGTTTAAGTTTGGTCTATTCCTACTCATGAAATAAAAGCTAATTTGGAAAAATCATGAAAGGGGGTACAAAATAGAGACAACAGCAGTTATTCGAACAGCAGTTCTAAGATATGTTTCAAATTCGTGAGGTTGAGGCAAAAATATGAGTATTCAACAGTATGTCATTTAAAATAAATACAACTTTAGAAAAAATAAGCTTTAGTAATTTAATGTAACAAAAAAGAATTCACCAAGCGAATCCAAAAAATTCCAGTGTCTTTTTTAAACAGTAAAAGTTAGGAATGTTTTTTGCGAACAGTGAGCAACAACAAAATAAGCAACAGTAGCAGAAGTGAAAATGAGGGCCTTCTTTATAATTTTTAAATTTATAAAAGTGAAACTTACTTCTTGATTTTTCTAACGAGAATAATCTATTTTTTGACATTTGTAGGTTTTTTTGATGGCTTTCAATATTATTTCCGAGAAGTTGAGGAACTTCAAAACCTCAAAAATGAATGCAATTACTTACAAGGAAATCTTAGATATATTTATAACTAGCGGCCCGTCCCGGTCGCACGGGTGGACATAAATAGATACCTACAGATATTTAAGTTATAATCATGCTTCAAAAAACGACCATGAATCACTAAATTAGAAAAAAATTTTATGCTTATCTTGAAGCCTCCTTGTACACTATGTTGGCTGTGGTATTTGTAGGTGGCAACAAAACGATTGCCCGTGGGAAAAGCACTCTTTCCTTAAGTCGATACCAATACCTATTGAAAAAGTTTGTCCCTGGGATTTATTAATTGTTAGGACAAAGGATATTTTTAAAGGGAATTGTAACCTTTTAAAAGATATGGGCAAATCAGTTGGTATCATCGGGATCCGCGGAACATGTGCGAGCTGACCGCCCGCGGGACCCGTAATGATAATTGCTACAATCACATTATCTCTTAATTCTTTGATCAATAGTCTTGTATTCTATAATATTGTCGAATATTTTTTTGTCCTATCATTAATACTCTTCGCAGCGTATGCGATGAAAGACATTTTATGGCTAATTTTTTTTACAGCTTCGATTGGTTTTAATAGGAATTTCTAAAGATTTCTATTATAGTAATCTAGTGCTAAATATAGCCTATGTTACTGAGTGATAATGTAGCTTTGTAATGACAAAAAGAATTATTAAAATCGGTCCAGTACTTTTTGAGTTTATTAGTTACATACAAAAATAACAAAAATACAAATCTTTCCTCTTTATAATATTAGTGTAGATTATAATACATTTTTCTAAATGTTAGTACCTATTCAGTTGAATTGGAGTGTGAGTATGTTTATGTGAAGTGAAGAATCATTTTGTATCTTCTGCATATTTAACTAAGTAGAAAGCAACGTTGCCATATTTCGTTCTATTTACATTTCACAACAGAAACAGTTCTCGCAAACGCAACTCGCAATCGCAATAGCAATAGGTAGGTACCTACATACATATTCAATTATGCTTAGCTTCGTCTGCCTTCTATACTTTCTGGTGATTTGTTGAGCTTGGTGATGCATTCAATTCAATTGATGCTTTTGAAAAACTCCATTTCATGATTGAGGTAGTGGTAGAGGTACATAGCTACGTGTAGATACAAATCTATCACTGTGGCTATATTTTTGGTTAATTTTGTATATTTTCAAATCGTTTTCAACTTCTATTTTTAGTGATCATCACTAAATGTTAAGTTGTTTCTATTGAGTTAAGATTGACGATTTCGTCGTCCGTTCCGTCGTCGTCGTCGTCACAAAAATATAAACTTGATGTTGGCACGTATCCATTTATCCAATAAGCTGATTGTTAAAAACGTATAGATACCACTACACTGACATGCAATTTAGCTAAGGCCAAATACTATATTCTCTATTTATATAACTACAATATAGTCATCTATACATATAGCTACACCTATCTCTATATGCAGTCATATATACATAGGCATACCTATAGCCATATGTATATGCATTTATATGCTTCGGCGTTGCAAATGGTAAGAGTATGTGTAAGATAGTATCGATTTTTACTATAAGCGCATGTTTAAATGTGTGCGAGAGGAGTATTTTTGGGTTCTGTGACGCAGTACGTGGATGTTTGGTGTGTAGAAAATACTTTTCTGTACACATCGATTACCTATAGGGTATGTTGGAATATTTTGATCACATTAAAACATTCAAGCATGATAGGTAATTGCATTTATTAATTGAGGTAGTTACCTACCTCAAAATATATGCATATCGATACCAATTTCAATCTTTCAACTTTTAGGCGCAAGCAATTGTAATGTCCTTCATAAGGACCTAAATTCAGTTAGGCCGACAAATAAATGTGTATGAAATATAATTCATGGGACGGATAGTAGCTCTGCTATTCGCCTAAAAGCCTTAACGCACTGGGTTAACAACAACATTGGCCAAACCGTAATTCTTAATATTTAAAATCAATCACACAGACTACTCCAACCCCTTACTGCAATTCGACAGAAACTTCAAGATTTCTATACCTTCTATAGATATTTTTGGGAGGATAGGGTATTCCTAGGAGACGAGTCAATTCACTTTTATACAGATGGATCAAAAACAAAATTAAGGGATTGCTGGAGGTTTGTGCTCTGAACATCTGAAATTAAGTCTCTCACTCCGCCTTCCCAAACATTGTAGCGTGTTCCAGGTGGAACTTTTGGCGATAAAAGAAGTCTTATATACTGGCTTAAAGAAAACGAGATATCAACATCTGATATCCTTATTTTCAAGGTGCTTGCTGTCTTTAAGCAGATCGCATATAAGCTCGATAATCGGTGTTAAAACCTGGCATTATTTAATATTCTCAAATGACTTTTGCAGAAGCTGTATGAATGAGGAAGGGGAGAAAGCAAGTGTAAACATATTCTGTACTTAGGAGATTTTTTCTATAACGATCTCAATCATATTAACTTAAGCAGTCTTTCATGTTTCGTAAGGGATTTAAAGTGGTTTCATTGAGCTTAGAAAAAAGCCCGAAGTTTCAAAAGGTATCACAATAGGCCATCAAGCTGGTCTGTATGTCCTATTGCGTCACGGACAGTCATTTTGACGTAACCTAAGCTAACTATAATAGATATTGGGTGTTTTCATAAATGTAACTTTAAATTAAAAAGGCCAAATAAATATGGGTGTACAATCTGCCTGACGGTAATATCATTTTTGACGTTTATGAACATGTCTTTAGCAGTTCATCTGATTTTTCGCTGTTAAGTCTGACCCTATGAACATGTCTAGCGCAGGTCTAAGTAATAGTACGTTTCCACCAACAAGTAATCCGAGATTTAAGGCAAGTGATTTAAAATAAATCATCAGGTGTTTCCACCAAAGAAAAGGAGATTAATTTGATGGTTTATGTCATAACAATCAAACTTCAAATTATTCTCCTTTCGAAAAGAAAAAAAATATGTATTTGTTCACTCACCATCTGTAAGTAATTAGTTTTATTATATTCTTGTACATATTTATTATTTTTGTATACTTACATTTTATTTTGTCTGTGATTTCTTGAAAGTTGTTTATTGTTTTGAATTTGAGTCATATGGAAGTGAGACAGGTAGTTTTTGTTGACATTTTCATCTGTCAATAAACGAAATTGGCGTTTAAATGGGTCGGTTCAACAATTATTCTCCGAAAAAAAAAGTTTGTTTGATTTGACAAACTAATGTTTCCAAGTAGATTTCAATGAGTTTTATTTGAAATCTTCATTTGAGGAGATTAAAATTTGTATGGTAAATCTTTGAGATTTCAAGGAGATTTGTGACAAATCTAGCTAAATCTCGGTTTAGTGCCCGGTGGAAACGTAGTATAAGGCAGATGTTTAGGAAAATATCCTTTTTCAAAACGTTCAGTTTGATTTACACCCACCCTATTCCCTTTCCCTGAGTCTGAGCACTCAGAACACACTTTGTGCACAGGGGGCTCAGAGCTTGGATTCGGTTTTGTTCGGGTTCTGTTCAAAAATTTTTTTCTGAGCTAAAAAGAAAAATACTTCATGTAACCAAGTTAATGAGTTTGTGTAGTAAATAAACCAATTTTGAATTGTATAGTTCCTAAACCATAAAATATTAAATAACGTATATAATCAAACTTAAATGTCTTGATCCATTATTATCACAGATAGGTATGAGGCAGTAAAAAACATAGGGTATATTAAAATTCGTCTCTTTCACTTACAAGCTACATCTCACGACTTCGCTCTATACATCACTCTCGGCTCGGTGGCAAATGCTAGGAATTCTTTTTGAACAGCACGACGAAACTACCACACCACCACTACTACACAACTCGACTCGTTAAAACAGAATTTTGTAGGTATTCGTTTTTCATCGCCCATCTTTTTCATTACTTTCAATGTGTGCGAGTTGTTGGTCGTCTGATTCATGTTTCGGTGACTTCAAGAATGTTATTTTGCCGCAGACAATTTTCTGAGTTCGGTAGGAAGGAGCGTACGTTTTTAGCGCGCTGCACGCCCAGACAGAAATTAGGAACAAGTTCATCATAAATTTAAAGAAACAGAAAGAACAAAACGAAAAAACGTTCATTCTTTTTTAAAAGGAATCTCTAGACCAGAATTTTCCAATTGGATATTTCAACACACAAACCTATATGTATACATCTGTTTTACATATATAATTTTCACTGTGGATTAATAATAATAATAATAATATAATCTGTGAAATTCAAATTCGCGCGCGGTCTTTGAAAGTAAAAAGAATATTTAAAAATAATCATAGATAGATAATTCAATCTAATTATAACCAACCTGGCCTGAATGATTAGAGGAGATTGATTTATCTCGCTTTATTCAGTGAAAAGGAAATTGGTGTGAATTCTGAATTGAGAATTTGTTATTCAAGTGTTTTTGTGCTGTGGCCTGTTCTGCTTTGATCAAAGAAACAAAAGTTACACGACAACAACCGAAAAATAAAACGGAAGTTTGTGTATTCTCGTTTTCTATCAATAAATTGATAATATTACTATCAAGTCCAAGTGATAACGATAACGGAATTAAGAGTATAACAAAAATAAAAGAAATAATGTAGTGTGAATTAAAAGAGTCCTTAGTTAAATATATAACCATATGTACCAAGATGCAACAACAGAGAAAATAAAAGATTGCTCAAGTGTAGTGATTTTTGTTTTGTACAATCGCCTTGTATAGAGCGAGAAGCTATTTTTTGATATTTTTTTTTTTGAAAATTTGAACGACTAACCGTCAAAATAGATCGCGATCACGTCGGAAGTTCCGCCCGGTTTGTCAGGATGTCGCTGCAAACAAAACGACAACACTGCTACCTGTGCGACTTGCCGCGTATGCCGTGGGCAATGATTAACGATTTTTCGGAGGCCGTATGTCGTGGTTGCGTCAATTATGAAGGTGCCGACCGTATAGAATTGGTTTTGGACGCGGCGCGACAAATGAAACGCTTGCACCAAGCAGCCAAACGCAGTCATGAGAATGGCGAGGTTGTCCAACAACAACAACAACAGCAACATCGGAATAGTGGTGGGGGTGGTGGTGTGGCCGTCGGCAATGCCGGACCTCAACAACACCATCATGCATACACAACACAACGGATAGGCCCACCGCCACCGCAGCCCACTTTAATGGATTTTCCTGTCAAAATTGAGTCACATGAAGCAGCAGTTCGTCCTGTTAGGATATCACATATGCCGCCACATCACATGACAATGCCAAATCGTGCTGCTGTGGCTGCAGCGGCGGCTGCTGCTTCTGGCAACGGACCACCAATTCCACCTTCTTTGTCAGTTAATTTAAAAAGACCATCGCCAGACGATGACGATGGACATGGTCACAATGACGCGCCCAGCGGTATAAAACGCAGTGCATCGGGTGCTGATGATTCGCCGTCGGGTGGACGACCACCGCTAACTAGAGGCGAATCATTGCCTGCAGTGTCATTTGTCCAAGATCGACAACAAGGATTACGCGATAAACATCAACCCGTTAGGGCGCCGTCCTTTGATTCAACTACTTTTAAGCCAGGCGGTAAGTTTTGTTAGTACCTATTTTTTATTTTTATAATTTTAAATTTGTTCATACCTATACCTATGCCTTATTTCTTTTAATTTTTTTTTTGTTGAAAGAGTTTAAATTTATTTATATTTTGTTTAAATTTTGTAAGCGGGTATTTATTTTGGATTTCATTTCCGGCAATATATGTAGGTAACTAGCTAGAAGCCAAAATGCGAATAGAATTTAATTACTAAAGGTACAGCTCGTTGATAACTTTCATAACCAAATAGGTAGTTTAAACTTAAGTAGGAACCTAATCTACATTAAAATATTGCAATATTTTAAAATTAGGTAGCTAGGTGAGGTAGAGAAACCCGAGGCTAGTTTAATAATAGGTATCCTCCAAAATAGTTTATGTTCTTAAAGTTATGATGAAAAACAGTGAGTGAATAAGGTTTCTAATCTTCCATGTTTTATCCCATTTATCTTTTGTCAAACTTTACCAATTGGTTTGGACTCAAATATCTTAAATAAAGTGATTCTGGTATTTAAAACCTATAATACAAATGAGAAAAAATTATGAAATGTGTATCGTCAAAAGAGGTTTGTTGACCTTTAAACGATTTATATACCTACATACATAGATTTTTGTTGTTGTTAACTGTTTCTTAACTTGTTTATGAAAAAACAAGAACTATTAGATTTGTAGGCAGGTATCGGTGTTAGTGGACGCGAGTGTATAGAATATGTAGTAAGAGGTAGGTGAATCAAAGTTAACAATATACCTAGGTAGGTAAATCAAAGTTAACAATATAGGTACCTAATGCTTAAAAGAAGAATGGAAGAGCATAGAATGTTGCTAATTGTTTTGACAATCTATCTATCTATCTATAGTTATATCTATAATTAGCATGTTTCTAAATACTTTTAGGATTTTTAAGCTTTGCTATTAGAAAACTATGTTCATATGTGAACTACCTTTAAACCCTATCTTAACCTACTTAGTAATATTAATTTATAATACTTAAGAGTCTAAAATGAGATTTTTAAGTTCATTTTGTTACCATACGCTATTTTCTGGAATAGCAATAATTCATAGGTAGTTGATAATTTTCAAAGTGTAAAATTTAACCGGCTTAGAAAATCTTAATACACAATTGAAAATTGCTTACGTTCATAAGAAATTGAACTTTGAATGACATTATTTTTTTTTTATAATAAGCGCACATACTTAAGGGGAGTTTTGATACCCTTATTATGCCTCGACACAGTGTGCAAATTAAAAAAGGGAGAGAGGGTTTGAAAGGAAGTGTTGGTGCACAAAGAATTTGAAATCCTGAATATTTCAAATGACTAGGAAATACAGAGTGTGGTAATGGTAAGCATTTCACATTCGCGTAGTACGGCTAAAGAACGAATCTTGTCCGAAGTTGGGCTCGAGGGTATACTGTCGATTTTTTCTGGAGTATAACTGTTGAATTGAAGTTGCAGAAGTACTAACCCAAGAGATGGGAATTATACTCAAGCTTTTGGCGTATGTACCTATTATGTAAGTCTTATAGAAAAAAATCACATAGGAGAGGGAGACAAATTTCTTGCATTGCTTTACTTTAGGAAACCAAAAATGTCTAGCGGCATTTTGGGCGACGCGTATGTGATCCTTCCACAAGAGGTGGGAGGACATTTACATACCGAGAATCTCGAGTTTTTCAATCTCCCTGATACTTGTATCATTAATGGATAGTTACAAAAGGGGAAAATATATTTTAACGACATTAAGAAGCATTAAGTTTTCGACGCAGACTAGAATGGACTGTTTACTTACCTAAGGCCCATTTATTTACATCGTAATTAATTTTAAAATCGCCATTAAACATTAATATTTACAAAATTTAATTAAAATATTAAAATTTTCACATTTGAAAATAAGTGTTTAGGTAGATGGTTATATCATACCTAATTAGTTCTTAAATCTTAAAGTTTCTTTTCCTTTCCGAGTTAAAGTTGTTGAAAATTGTATAGTATCTACCTATGTCCTAAAAATCAATACAGAATCATTGATATTTTTCTGAGAGTGGATAGATACAGAAAATATGAATTGCTCAAACATGGATAGGTAGGTATATACAAACATATTACGTACCTTCAGTGTATGTATGTATCTTACAAAAGTAGATAGGTATACGCAAAAATTGATTTTGAATATTTCTGTGCTCCCAATATCTACACACATCTTTATTTCTTTGTCGATTTTATAGAATGGGGCAAAACGTCACATGCGCACTTTAAAAAGCGACGACGTCCTCAAGGGGCGGTTGAAACAAAAAAAACTGACATCGCCTGCAAAATGCTGTATGTACTTACATATCCGTAGTAGTATAGTCACATGTTCCTATACCTAGCTGTGTAGGTATAATATCTTTACCTTCTAGCCACTGCGCTTTCTTTCACAAGCTTTTTGTGAGTTTTTCTTTTTTCTATCCCATTTATCTTTTTTGGTGTGGTGTATTTACTTCACAGTGTATTGGATATTTCTACTACACTTTTCTCATACATTCGCACAAACGGTCATACGAATGAAAATAAACAAGAGAACAGAGTTTGACCATTGCATGCAAGTTTTTCCACCAACATTTCTCTACCTACCCAACCGACCGCATTACCAACTTCCTTATTCCTGTAAAATTGGAAATTTCTGCGAAACTGTTTTGTTGTGTCCGTGCAGTAAATAGGTACCTACTGGTTTACTGTATACGTTTTTAAAGGGATGTATACAGGAATCTGCTTAAGTTGGGTGGTAGGTAGGTATAGTATGAAAACTGCAAACGAAAAGGAGAACGAGATTCAATGGTGTATAATGCTTTGGAATGCAGTTGACTTGACTAAAAAACCATCGTATCCTAGTGGAATTTAATTATGTACCGTTAGCTTTTAGCAATGAAGTAATGGGATAAACACAATAGGTAGGTAGGTGCATTTACTAGAACACAGAATTTGGATTTATCTTTTCTTAGCTATTAAAATGGGTTTACAAGGTACAGTTGCTCCCATGCACTCATATGAAAATATGTAATTCGTTACTTTTAAGATATTTAAGATGTGACTTTCCATTATTCATTAAATTAAAATTAACTTATTTGAGTCTGACGGAAGACAAATTGTTTGATGAAAGCCCAATACAAAGTTGAAGAAAGAGAATTTGCGTGCCACTGTTAAACATGGAGGAGTTAATCTCATATTAAAGAGAGCTATGGCTAAAGTGTAACGGGAACCTTTGAATTCGTTGACTTGACCTTGACACAATTATAAACAAATGGAAGTTTCTGGACATTTAAAAAAAAAAGATGAGTCTGTTCACAGACAAACTGAATTTACCAGCAAAGTTTTACTTTCAACAAGACAATGATTCTAAACATCTGTATACCTACATCGTTTGTTGTTAAGGAATGTTTTCTTTATAATACCTACCAGAAAAAACAGCCAAAGACCCCAACTCAGTCATCGGACCGAATATCATTAAGCATTTGTGGGAAGAATGCAAATCAAGCAGTAAAAATCAATAGAACGCCATCTTTCACAAAAAAAAAAAAACAAACTTGTCGAATCGATACCGAGCGATTATAGGATGTGATAATTGCTAAAGGTTGCCCTACAAAATATTAATCTTCTAATTTATAGGGCCCATACACTACGCAAACAAGTTTGTTCAAACGTGTGTTTGAGCAAACATAGTTTCGCCACACACTACACAAACATGTTTGAGAGATATTAGTTGCGTGACATTTTCATCATAATCAGACCTACCTACGGACACGGAGCAATGAGTGATTTAGCATGTGCAGCTTTGATTATTGCCTTGGCTATTAAAAAAAAAAACACCTCAATACCGGTAAACTTTTATAAAGTTCAATGAATTCAGTCCAAAAAATTTGTTCCTCTTGTTTATTCATGTTAACTCTATGAAAATTGGCATCGGTTTGAGCAAAAGTCAATACACACCACACAAACATGTTTGTGCTGTCACGGAAAATTCAAATTTGTTTGATTTTGTTCAAACCGCGTGCGAAAACATGCATCATCGCTACACACAACTCAAACAGTTGCACAAACATTTTTACAACAACAAAATACATTCGTTTGCTCAAACAGTTTGTGTAGTGTATGGGCCCTAACCCATTAGTTCCCAAGGTTGGAAAAAAAACAAATTTTATACTTTCACTGCATTTTATTAGTTTAATATATACTTAAATAACAATTTTTAAATTGAAACAAATTCTGAGTTTTTTTAGTTTTTTTACAATAAAATGTTGCGTATACGCAACATTGGGATTAACAATGTACATTATTTAGTGTGAAATTGTTCAAAGCAGTTCGCGACACAATTAACGACTAATTACGTTAGAATCCCAATGTTGCGTAGACGCAACAATAATAAAAAAGATTAGTTACGTAAAAATTATAAATAAAAAGCCGAATATGATATTATCTCTACTTTACTAATGACCTTGTAAATATAAATTTTTAATTTGAAAAATCCCACTGTACTCCGAGTCAAGAAAATAAATCGACGAAAATATAGTATAGGAAATTCAAATTTTCGTCTAAGTTCATAAATATGTATGTACATATGTAAAAATTAAATAATTTTATTATAATGAATTAAATCTTAATAAAATTAATTATTGTTCTATTAAGAACAAATTGTAACAGCTAAAAAGTAATTTGGTACAATAACATAATCATAAAAAAACAATTTTTGAAATGTTTCGTCTACGCAACGTTGGGGACAAATGGGTTAGAAAGAATTTTCAAGTTTTCTAATTGTTATTCTGTTTTTTTTTTTTTTAAATTGTTTTTACATTTTTTCTCTTCTTTACATAACAGTAAATATTATATAAACAAAATTGGTAAACAAAGCAAAAATATTTTATTTGAACAATTTCAAACAACAAGTTTTTTCATTGTTGGTGTACGCTCAATTTTGAGAGTAACTGTAGATTAATTAGAGACATCTAGTTGTGGTGTTTTTGAATATCAGTTAATTTTGATTTTAGCTAAGTTGTTGATCTTTGTTTTATATTGAGCTTTTGAAACAAATTAACTATATATGTACATTGTACATATGTACATTAGTTCCAATGACAGCAAACAATTTTATAAAGGTTTCTTGATAACAAGTTAATACCTATACAACAGAAAAAATAGAACAACATATGTAGGTGTACCTATTGCAAAGCAATATCGTCTCTCTTGAAGAAAGAAAATAGTGATAGTACCTAATAAGTGTTTGTTATTTGTCTGTTCTGTTGTCTAACCCATATTCTTATTATAAACAATGTTTCCTGCAAAAAGAATTATAGCTTCTCCCTTCCCTTTCCTTAAACAATTCGTACTTTAAAGTTCGGAAAGTTTAATTTCCAGCCGCACGTCAAGAATGTGGAATGCTATTTCCTCATCACTTTGATATTCTTAACTTTAAAATCTGCACCGCTGTATAATCTCATAATCATTTCTTATTTTTCAAATGCTTGTACTGAGTTTAAACTTAAGAAGCATTAAAGGTAGTATAAAAAATACATAAATCATTTCTATTATTTTTTACTCTAATAAAGGATTACAAAAATAATAATTTATTTCCTTAAATCAAGTGCAGGTTTTGAAAAATTTGAGTATTTCAGAAATAAAATATCACATTTCCTATTTTGCAAAGCCAGAAATTCAGAAATAAAATGTTATAGGTACCTATAAGTATTTCAAACAGAAAAAAGTTACACTGTTAGATGCACTGTATATACCTACAAAATGTTCTGCCTTGATTAATTTTACGCGTTTCGTTAGAAATAGGATTTTTATCATATATTTTTTTGAAGTTAAATTAATGTAAGAAAATATCTTGAAACTAAATATTTTTGTTGTTTCTTTACAAAATGCAAATTTAAACATACAGAATTAAAATTCGGCATGAAAAATGGTTTTATTGTTTTGCAACGATCTTTGTATGGTATTGAAGCAATGTTTTTCCAAAGGTGCTATCAAATATTTATTAAAATGAAGGCTATCTGTCAAGATTGTAAGCTGGAAACAGCTAGGTAATAAAATAAATAACTTGGAAAAAATCACCCAATAGGTACCCACTTGCAGTCAAGTCATTCTGTTTGGCTACTTGCAACACTACAAAATGAGTTGAAATGGCCCCTCTAAAAATTCTGACTTTAAAGTTAGTGGACACTTAGCTGCTCGCTAAAAACATAACAATTTAAAATGAAATTAATCGTTCAGTATTTAAATATGAATGAGTGAATTAATTACTCATTTTGATTTTATTCAAATGTCATTAATATGACAGTTTCTTATTGGGTAACTTTTTAGTGCAACTGTTCATTCACAAAGCCAGTTGTCTACGTTGTGACTATATTCATGAATGCGCCCAATCTATCCTCTATATATGTATAACCCAAATTTTGACTTAATCCAGAAAAGGTTCAATGTTAATCCATTTTATTCACCACGTTAGTGTCAAAATTTAACACTCTTGGATGTCAATGAAATGAAATTAGGTATAAGACGACAAAAAATGACGTCTCAAAAAAACGTAATCTGAACACCGTGTTGAAGCAAATTAAACAAATCATAGAAACTTAGGAAACTTACCTATCTAGATTTACAACAACACAGAAATATGTACTAAATACTTAAAAAACCCTTTGTTCAGAAAAGTCAAAACGCAGACGACCAAATTATTACGACGATCTTCTTTGATGAAGAAACTTTTGTTCCATTTATTGAGTCATAGTCATTCGTCGTACGTGTACTCTACAGTACACTACTGTACAATATACCTATACCTACATAACATGACTACATGCATGTATTATGTATTAAACATATACATACATATGTAAATATATATATGTATGTATGTATGTATGTTTTTATGAAAGCTTGGGTGTATTAAAATTCGCAGCTGTTTATTTCGTCGTAGTTGATGATAACAACAACAACAACAGAAACAGCAACGACGACGATGCTGCCGACGACGACGGCCGACAACGTCAAAGTCGTCGTTGTCGGTTCGTTTCGGTTGGCTTGTTGGCGGTGGGCTGGGATGGTTGTTGGTTGTTTGGCGTAGACTAACAGAATAGCATAGCGGAATGGATGGATGGATGGATGTAGTAAGAAAAAGAGGGTAAAATAAAGTGTCACGATTCACAATTCAAACGTCATCTGCCCTTGAACTTCAAAGATGAACGTTCTTAGTGGTTAAGTGCATAATATTTACCTACTACGTAGGTATGTAGGTAAGTTGGAAGTTGTAAGACTCGTTGCTGAAGTTTAATATAAAACTGCCTTTTCCAATAATTTTTATTTAACTAAATAATTTATAAATTATTTAGGTAGGTACCTACACTGGGAACTTCAGGCTAACAAGAACATTTGAAGTCGTTGTTTCGTTAAAACAAAACTAAATGGATTTTATCAATTAAAAATATAGGTAGCCATAGGTACCTAGGTATAATTAATAATAGGTACCTAGGTATTGCTAAAATTAAATAGCACAAATAAATTCTTAGGTAGGTGCATAAGTTAGTAGTAGTTAGCCTTTTATTTCCTTTATAAAAGATATATCTACGTATTATTGGTATTTATGCGCATGCACTCATTTAAGCGACCTACCTAGGTAGGTACCTGCCTTTAATATTTAAAAATTTAGGTATTATAGGTAGATACACACTTGTTTACGTTCTTCCCTACCTAGGTACCTACATACTAATGGGTGATTTTTTTGAGGTTAGGATATGTACATGCCAAAGAGTAAGCATTAACTAGGTATAAATGTGCTCTTCTACCTTTTAGTGACATACCTTCCTACTAAGCAAACATGTCATCGCAGTTATGGAATTAAGGTAGGTAGGTGCTATGATAGTTCAGTGATACAAAATATCTATAGAATTGTATGTATCTATAGTTAAGCTCACATACCTAACTATTATATACCATGTGAGCAGCGCAAGTCGTCACTAAATAGTGTTATAATGCAGTATCAATGTATGTTCTGTAACTATCGCCTCGATAAAATTCGTCGAAAACAATTGAAATTTGGAACAAAAGTCATTTTATCGCATCATTCTGTAACTTTGACAATCGATAATTTTATCGAATAAAACAATATGGAATGAAAATCAGTGACTTGAAAGGCGATAACTTTTTTATCAAACGTCAAAAATTATCACCAAAGCTGGATAAGAACACATGTCGAAAGCAAAATAATAAATAATTAATTTCGAAACTTTATTGATTATTGAGTATTTTGGATATTTCGGTTACAACACCATAGTCCGATTCATTGCTACTGAAAAGTCCTACTCAATGTTCCTTTGCTAAGTCCTAGATGCACCCTGACTCATATGTGGACGCATTTCTTCAACTCCCTAAATCGTTCTTTCGGCACTTTCTTTGAATGGGGTAAGTTTTATTCAGAAGACTTTATCCGGTGTATCTATGCGTTACTTGTTTAGTCGCGATTGTTGGTCTATTTGTACTTTCTTCTTTGATTTTGTTGTGACAGGAGATTGACAATTCAATATCGCCTTCCAATGGATATTCCAGTCAGAATAGTTTGGGAATTTAACTTAACGCGTTCAGTTACAAAAACTTAAATTTTTTCGTGTTTTTTCAGTTTTTAATGATGCGATCGCATGATTTACAAAACATGGGTACAGGTAACGTAGGTACCTAGTATTCGTAATTTTAGAAGATGTATTTAAAACATATAAAGGTATACGTAATGCGATAAAGAATTTTCTGAGATCCACACGCCAAACTTTTCGTTTTGCAAAACCTACGCAAAACTTGAAAGCTATGTAGGTACCTACCTATATTTGTTACTGGTTAAATACAAATTTTGGTGAAAGAAATGGATTTCCACAAAACTTGGTGAAATAAAATACCTACATCGAATTGTTAGTAAATTTTGTAAAAATTCACTTAAAATGTTGTGCTTTGGTTTAATAGACAGAAGTGCGTTCTTTTTTTTAACTATAGGTATAGTTAGGTAACTATTATGTCAAAAAAAATGTTAAAGAATTTGTTAGAATCATTACGGCACGACTATTGTTATAAATGATGTCACAGCAAAATTAATAACTATAGAAAAATTGTAGCTTCCTTCACTTTGACAGTTCAACACTTTTAACTCGTCTCCTGAGTTAAGTTGGCAATTCGTAACTACCTATTTGTCTTGACACTTCAACAATGAGTTTGGAAACGTTGTGATTGTGATGACGTCATATTGTTTACAATCGTAACAATTTTGATGTTTAGAAACAACTTTAGTTAGAAAAGGAACAGACCAGACTTGCTTATTTAGGAACACATAGGTACCTATGTACATACATACCTGTTTAGATAAGTATTTACTGCTTTATTCTTCAATTTCCGTTCGTTCTTTGCATCATCTGTAGGTACCTACCTAATAGTTTCGCAAAATACCTTTCAAAATAGGTAGGCACATACCTTTAACCCACTAGCTGGGTTGGTTACGTAGATACATACCCCAACTAAGTATCTATAGGTAAGCGCTTTTACTATATACATAGGTACCTACCTATCTAAAAATTATTCTTAAAAAGCTTTCTCGACTCAACTCGACGATGACTACGTTGCAAATTTTCTCTGAAAAAAGAAAAAAAAAAACAAAAACGAACGTGGAATGTCAAACACCAACACACTATCGTTTACACGTAACCTGTTTTTCATTCTATTCGCAAATGCACTTGACACAGTAGGTTGCAACTGTATGTGTAGGTGTTGTAATTTTATCATGCGCCTTTCTATTTACACGCTGCAATTAAAAAACTCGTTTTATCAAATATATGTATACATTCCACTACTACATGCAAACTCACGACGAAAAGACACAAATACTAATATAAAATTTACGCAGCTGGCTGATGGAAAGAAAAAAGGCGTTCGTTCACATTCAAAAGTTAAACAACCTAAAATTAAAAAACCCATACATATCCAAACACACACACACTCAGCCATACAACACACTATATACTCACAATACATATTTATAGATATGTACTATCTTTTAGTGGCGCAAAAATGACGTATGTCGTATAGTAGCAGTAGGTAGGTAGCCCAACTCAACTGACAACTTGACTCGTTGTCGTCGTCGCGGTTGGTTTCGCTATTCAGAATATGAATACAGCACTGCCTACAAGATACAGCTACAACAGAGAGTCAGAGAGGCCAGATGTGCACAAAAGGGAACCCGAAAAACCAGTTTGTTAGTGGTGCCTTTGTTTGTTTCTTGTTGTTTTGTTATTTCGTTCATTCTACGCTGTTTCGTTTTTATTTCGTCATGAAAATTTTACGAATTGAATACACAAGAGAGACGCTATCTTCGTCGTCGCTACCAATACGGAGCGCGGAGGGTGACTTGTGATTGTGACTTGACTTGTTTCAGCAAAATTGCAAAAGTATTTAGATACCTACCGTCCTGGTCCTATCCACATCAATTTGGCATCGCATCGAACATCGAACTTAATGCAATGCAATATTATGGTGTCTGGCTAAAGTGAATGCTGGTGTGTGGTGGGGTTAAAAATGTAGACATATATTTTTTGTGAGGTACAAGTTGAAATATATATACGTAGGTAGGTATATAAGATATGAAGATAGTAGGAGTAGTTACTAGGTACCTACTAGTTTTACAGTATGTACAAAAAGAAACCTTTCTACCGGGTATACCAAACAATATCTAAGCATGTCGAAAGTTTTAAATACTTGGCTTACGAAAAGTTTAATCGTCATTTGTTTCGTGGTTTCAAGTTGGTAGCGCTGGCATTTGACACCTGTCAAACTCAGCTTTTATTTGAAGAGTCATAATTAATTTGCTATATAGGTACGCCATCTTGTTCTGTTTTCGAAAATAAGTTTGAGCTATCGCAAGTCATATTCGACCAGAAAATCCTGAGCATATTACGGAGATATCTGTTTACAAAAGTTTGCAGAAAAGTTTCTGCACTCATAAAATAGTAAGAACCCTAAAGTGCCTTGCACATGAGCAACGAACTGCGAATGGACGAACAAACGTGATTTTACACATTTTAAAAAGTTAATTCCACACAAAAACACATTTAAATTATAAGAAACCAATTGACACTAATATTAGGATAATAAATTTTGCATTTTGTTCTCTAAAACAAGATAATTTTGTAAAAACAATTTGGTAGTAACGAATCGCAGTGTGGTTGCTGCGAACTGTCAAACTCTATTCGCGTTCCACATACTATCCACACTGCAACGAATAAATTGTTCGCGCTCAACTTAACCTCAAAATTATACCACTCTTGTTTTGTTTTTGTGTGAAAGATGATGGCTGAGGAAAATATGGAGAAAAGGGTTGACAATTCGTCGCTACCTGCGAATAGAAATAAAAGCTCATGTGAAAGAAAAGTCAAAATATGCGAACATCCACAGTTCGCAGTTCGTTGCTCATGTGCAAGATGCTTAAGGCGGCAGTTATAGCTATCCTTGGGTTTCATCATTTAAAACAAACATTGGAATTTTTTGTCAGGTCGTTTATAGCTATCATTAAAAATTTCTGTCATTGAAACAAATTTTCCTGATTGAAATCCACCGAAAAAATTTTGCTGACAGAAATCTGTCTTTGGAATTACCTATGTGAAATTGGAACACAAATTAGTAGAACGATTCTTTTCACTTTTGAGCATAAAAGTATCAGTTGTTCAGGAAAATAAATTTCCATCCGGAAAATAGAAAAATAAATGTGCAATTGCACTTTTTTTTCCTCAAAAAAAATTATTTGTGTGATTTCTAATCAAAGGGAAACACCGTCAAATATCGATTCAAAAATGTTTCCGGATCGATTTCAATGATAGCTATAACTGGCCCCTAAGTTAGAGCGAAACAGTCGCAGCTTGGTCTTCGTGCTCTTGCATACTATGGATAGCATGTCTTCGTCTTCCGCTTCAACCTGCTGTCCTGAAAACGTTAATTTGAGTGGAGTTTCCAGAAAATTTGAGGATTTTTGTTTTCACGTTGTTTATCCTAAGCCCGAAAGCCATCTGGTGGCGATACATGTGAAAACAAGCAAACATCGTCGACCAGAAAACTTTTTGGAGGGCATAAACTTTTTATCAATAAAACTAGGCACTCAAGCCATAAGTAAAATTGTGGATAAAATTCACGGTCGCGTCATTTCACGTTTTGGCGAACTCAGGGGGCCAGCAAGATCATGCTATGTGACAGTATTTTCACAAATAATCAATGAATCAAAAACAACATTCTTTAAGTTGTGGCTGTGAAATCGCCCAAAATTTTTTAAATATTACATTAAAGGAATTGCATTCCGCAAAATTTCCCGAGACGGCCACTTAATTGTTTAAAATTTTGAAAATTGTTTTTTATTAGATAATTTTCTATTTTAATAATTTTTTTTGGGAAATCTGAAACAGGGGAACCTTGAAAAAAAACGAACAACGACTGGTTTCAGTTCACGACAGAATTATAATATAAATATAAGTGCGCAAATAAGAGTTTGTGCATTTAAATAATAGGGTTGTTTTTGCGCAGTTACTTTGTGTCAAAAATTGTTAAATTAATAATCATAAATTGTAGCATTTTCTTGGTTTTTGGTATCACATGTCAAAAACTTGAATAATGTCAAATTCATAGTTAGATAAATACAAGCTTTGTAACAGTCATCTTTAGTTTTCATCATTGAAACCTATCATTGAAATTTTTGTGACAGGTCTTGATGGAAATCCAGAAAACCTTTTTCTTTGTGACAGAAATGTGTCATTAGATTTGCATAAAATCAAAAGACAAGAATCAATCTTTTTCTTGACATTAAAGATCAGCTGTTAAGGAAAATGAATTTCAGTCAGAAATATCCATTGAAACATTTTCATAATTGATTTCAATGTTAGCTATCTGATTTTCCAATAAGGAATTGACAACTTTTAAGCCCACATGTCGTCCAAGATCATTTCTTCCAACTTTGGCCAAATATTATAGTTAATCATGGCTCGATAACGTTGGTCACTCGCATACATGTAGCACATGTGCATTTTCACTCGACCAATAACGCATATTTTACCTTTTTCGAACGCATTAAACCATTGACCTTTGTGACTTAAAAATAAAAGAAATAGAACATTTTTATAATTAGACCTTCATTTTTAAAACTTTTGAAAGAAGAATATTAAAAAAGAATAACGACTAAAAGTAGATTAATACAAGAGGCAATAATATGTTCTAAAAGTTAAAGTTTTTTTTGGTTACAGCTGTTTTCAAAAACTGCGTTGCGTATGAAACTTCTTCGGAAGCCCTTATTTAATTTTAATTTGGTATGAACATATTGACATTTTTAGTAAGAACCCAAAATTTAACATGGAACACAATACAAAATGACAAGAAAATGATTTCTTGTTAATAATGTCACGTTTGTGAAACGTAAATAAATTTCACAATTACATTTAAATCTTTAGAATCGTACAAATAAGGTTTCTTAAACAGAATTTAAAAAAGCCTCTTACCTAGAAGATGCCCTGAGCAGTCATTGGTGAGGTTGTAGAACTATATAGACTTGTAGGCAAAATTGATTAGGTAGCTAGAAGGTTCTATATAATTTGGTTATTGTTGTATTTTGATACTTATTTAGTTTTAATAATTAAGACTTTTGTTATATAAAAAGTTGCATGAGCTTTGATTCAATTTTTATTTAACTTACAATTAAACGTTAAATTAGATGTGTGCAGATTTAAATCCTCTTCCACTCCATAACACCAAACCACCACCAATTCCTGAAGTGGCAATTTTATTTATAAAGTTTTTTAATTGTTTCAAATTTTAAAAAATAACACCAAAGGTTCCTGCTTATTAGGTTTTTCTTTTATATAATTTATAAAAACTGGGGCCAATTTTGATTGTCCTATTACAGTTATTTTCATTCATATATTCCAAAAAAAAAAAAAAAAAAAATTCGTTTACACAAAAATACCAATGGTGATTTTCAATTTTAGTTTATCCAACAATGCCACATCCGCCTGTGTCGCTGGGTAATTCAACGCCACCAGCATTACCAACATCACAACCACAATCAATACCACCACCACCTCTGCCACAATTAACATCTGCCTCTTCAGTCACTCAATTAGCTCAAAGTCCGATGGCTAATTTAATGTCAATTACAGAGACATTACCTCCGGGAAGCCCTCGAAATGGCCCAAGCCCACCAGGACCACCACCACCGAGGACAGCGTCAAGAGGCAGTCAACATTCGCCAAACAGTTCTGGTAAGCCAATATATATTATAAGCTATAAATTATATAATATTATTTATCTTTTTTTTAAATAGGATCATCTTCGGGTCGTAGATCATCAGGCTCAAGACATGTTTCCAGCACTACAGTCACAAGCACGGAGGCCCAATCGAATCAGGGACCTCAAGTTGGACCTGCATCAGTTGGAAGTGGTTCAGTGGGACCGATGCCACCTGGTTCGAATGGTTCAGATAGCGGAAGTGTCGGCGGAGTAAATAATGGTGGCGGCTCAACCGGCAACGGAAACAGTTCCAATGGCGGTGGTCCACCGGGTAATGCAGTACCTACGTCAGCAGCTCAAGCACCAACCTCTGCACAGAATACTACCCTTAAATGTACGTTGTGTCAAGAAAGGCTCGAAGACACTCATTTTGTGCAATGTCCTTCTGTTAATCATCACAAGTTTTGTTTCCCCTGCAGTCGCGAAAGTATTAAAAGGCAAAATGTAAGTAAAATTGAGAAATGATATATACTATACGAATCCTCAAAAGGAGTTTGTCCTTTGGAAACTTGAGAGCGATTTCAAGTCTAGCTAGCTTATTTTAACTTAACTTAAATTTCATAATAAATACTATCTTAAACGAAGCTAAAATATCAATTTACTTTCATTATTAATATTCAAAATCTTGTTTATCCCATAGGGCTCCGGTAACGAAGTCTACTGTCCAAGTGGTGAGCGCTGTCCGCTAGCCAATTCAACAATACCATGGGCATTTATGCAAGGAGAAATTGCGACGATCTTAGGCGAAGAGGTCAAAGTAAAAAAGGAACGTGAATCTTAATGACTCTTTTACTCCAAAAAAGTTAGGAGAATTTTGAAATATTTTAAATAAATGGACAACAACACCAGCACCCGCAAAAATAATCCAAATTCAAAAGGCTGACATCAGTCGAACTAGTTTACGATTTCAAATCGTGGATATTTTTGTCTTATTTAAAATAAAAAAAATAAAAACACAAAACTTTGGTCAAATCGAGAGAAAGAGTTCGATTATAAAAAGTTGCAAGAAATCCAAAAAAGAAAACATTTTAGTCTGGAAGGAAAAAGAATATTCAAGCAACTTAAAGTTGGAAACGACTCTATTTCGATTAAAAGAAAACGTCTTTTGTACACGAAACAATTCAAGTTTTTATATATGAAAACACAGTTTTTTGAATACAAATTGATAACATTTTACAACAATTAAAATTTGTTATTGCAAATTAACCGAATGAGTAATATTTAATCAAATATATATATAAACTTAAACAAAAAACAAAACAAAAAAACTATATTTAATGAGAAAATTTTGTGATATTGCTACAAACATTAGAGAAAACAAAACTAAATAAAAAAATGTGTAATAATATATAAACAAACAAAAGAAAATAGCAATAACATATTTGGTAGTGAGAATTGTTCGTCTTGTGTTTACACAAAATTCGCAAAGATAAGCTTAAACCTCTGAATGTGTGTTTTATAATAATTATATTATAACGTATTGTAGTTGTTCAAATCTTATTATTTTTGTATATTTTTATTTTTAATTTTAAATATATTTATGTGTATTGGAATAAGTAAACAAAACCTCAAAGAGGTAGCAAATAAAATCTTAAACGATAAATGTAAAGTGTAAAATTAAAGTGCTAGCAAGATTTTTTGACATGATTATGTTTTTTGAATTTCGGCGATAGAATTGAGAGACGTGCATTTGATTGGCGGGTTAAGTTTTTCCTTATTTTTAAATTGTTAAGCAAACAAAATACACAAAAACAATGGTTTTTAGGAATGGGATATATTTTGATTGATTGTAAATTTAAATATCATAGAAATAATGTTAGTTTTGATTTCCAAGTCAAATTATTTATGTTGTTAAACTAATTTTTGCTAATCCTTTTGATAATATGAATTTAAATTGAAATTCAAAATTAAAAAATTATCTCTTAGAGGGATGTTGATGATATCGCCTTTAGACTTTTAGTGTTTTGACTTAAGCAATGACTTTCAGTCGTTCTGAAGCGTCTTGTGCAAAGAAGCTTTTGCGGGTATAATTATGCCTGAAAGTAAAAGACACAAGTGAACATCCAAGAACAAGGATATTACTACATGCAAGTCAATGTTTGCTTAGATAAAAACTGTTTTTAAAAGCCTAACTTGCCAAAAATCAGTCTATTGAGTCGAAAGAGAATACACAATGTCGCGATATCATCTTCGAATTTTGCATTATCAGAAAAAAAAAAAAACAACATCACAGTTCTTTTACGCTGCTGTCTCAAGAATCCCACTGAAGTCAACAAAATATAATCCTGACAAAAATCTAACTACACAAATCTATGTTCATATTTATAGTTTGAGCTTATGGGCTTTTTCGTAAATGGCAAAGAAAGAAAGAAAGAACTTAAAATAAAAAGATCAACCTGTTAATTTACGTCAAAAAAGCATAACACTTATATTAGTTATTTTTTAAAAAAACCTTTTTTGTTCTTCAAATAAAACTTTTTTTTAGTTATTAAGATATTTTATTATTGGAAATAATATTAATAAATATTATACATTATACTTTTTCAAACAAAACACACTTGTACAAAGTTGATTTTTTTGTGTGGAATATTTTTCTAAGTTTTGTTTTTTTTTTTAGCAAAAACACGAGAGCCTAAATAAACAGAAAAAATACATAAAGTATAAATCTTTAAAAAACATGTACCTATTTTTGTTTTATTTTATGATTTAATTTGTTTTTGTCAGCCAGTTTATTTGTTAACTCGAGAATAATCCTGTCAAGTGGTGTATTCTCTCTATAGTTTCTACGAAAAGACGAATTCTTTTCGAAAACGTAAACAATTTATACACAGAATCCAGTGTAATGACTAAAGTGGTAAAATAATATTTATGATGCTACTAAATGTTTGGATATTTGTATCTATGTAAGAAGACTTTAAAAGGAACATTTACATGAAAGACTTTATTTTGAAAAGAATAAAAGCGGTTTTGACAAAAAGGAGGTTGAGAATCCATTACTTAGCTTTTTTTTTCAGTCTTCTCGATGATGATAACTCAGTTGATCATTTGATAAACAAAAATTAATAGAATGCACTTGTATACATATCTAGTTGGAAATTCCAGAGGAATAACAACAATAATGCCTCTTTTTGTATCTATCTATCCACTTTAGTTTTATATCAAAAAAGATTTGTATGGCTAGTAGATAGGAGATTCATTTCAGCTGAGTGATATTATCGATACCTGAGATCTTAGTTCAGTTCATTCAGTACACTGCTGAATTGGTTTTTGTAGGTTGTGGACAAGATCATGTAAGGTTTTGAAGAGCGAACAGGTCAATGGAGATTAAATTGAGAAGTACTCAGGAGTTAAATTTGTTTTTCAATTAAAAAATAAAGAGGACAAAACGGAGAGGAATAAAATTAATTCGTGAATGTATAACCGACATATGCTCATGTATTTGGTTTTTGGGCACAATGCTTGGTCTTTAACGCCCACATTTAGAGCATGTTCAAATTGAATATCATATTGAGATGGCGAACGAAGAAGAAGCATAAGAAGGGTATTTGTTGCTTTTAGAGAAGATGTTAAAATGAAAGGAATTGAATTTTGAAAAACACCGTATTTCTTACGAAGTAAACTTTCAAAAGCTATTTTTAATGGTTTTCCCTATATCGAAGACTTTTGGCTACCCACATTAAGTGTAAAGGGATTTTCAAAATCAAATTGTTAAGTTTTTTTTAAAAGTAGACCTGGAAAACATTTGGTTTTGGCATAAGACAACAACAATATTTTATTTACAAAAGGCAGACAGGTAATTTATTATTTGTTAATATAGCAAGCAATTATATCAAAAATAAAATACATAATAATAAAATGAAAAACGCATTTAACAGCAAACAAAAACTTAAAACATGTGTAGCCAGCAGAAAATTAGTGTTAACAATTGAAGAAATAGATAAAAAGCTAAGAACTTAGCTCAAAACAATTGGATTTTGTAGCAAATAATTGGAACTCAAAACTCGCCATATATTCATGTAAATATGTGTATAATTTTTATTTGAAACAAATTTCCGCATTGAAAAATCATACTTTCAAGTTAGAAAACATAACAAAAACAAGAAAGATATAACTATTTCATAAAGACAAAAAAGAAACAAAAATAAATTAGCAAAAATATATTACGCAAAATATCTAGAACAATGATTTTCCATTGGAATTCAAATAAACACATAAAACTAAATTATAACATTTTTGAATAGTAACGATTTCATAAAAACTTCATGTTCAAAGTGATGAAAACGATTTAATTAAATAAAAATGAAAATGCAAATGGAATAACTTCCATTTAGAAAACTTTTGGTAACCGTGATAAGCTTGAGATAAAAAATTAAAGTAAATAAATATTGTGCATTGTGTAATCAATTGTATGTAATTTGTAATTGTAATAGGAATTTTTTTTTGTAGAATTAATCATTGAACATAATAATTTGTATTTATTTATTTTGTATCTATCCTCTTGGAATGGGCATTTTGAAAAATATATAGTGTGCATTATTGTAATAATATGATCATTTCGGAGTCAGAATAAAACAATTTTTAAAATTACTTCAAGTTTGGAAAAATAAATAAGTAAATAACGAATGTGGTATTGAATTATAAGTAAATATTTAAAAAAAAAAAACAGTACTTGAAAGAAAAAAAAAATGAATAAAATACAAGTTAAATCTTCAAAACCTTTGTTTCATTTTCTATTAATGTCTCTAATTCAAGCTTCGAATCGAGAAAATAAATCTTAAATCAGATTCAACTCATAAGGCTAACAAATCGAATGAGTGAAGGAAGGGCTTTACATTTCGAAAGGATTAGAGAATGGAAAATTGTTGGTTTATTTTTTGTATTTGCTAATAGGGCACATACACTACGCAAACACGTTTGTCCAAACGTGTGTTTGAGCAAACATAGTTTCGCCACACACTACACAAACATGTTTGAGAGATATTAGTTGCGTGACGTTTTTCATCTTAATCGGACCTACCTATGGACACGGAGCAATGAGTGATTTGATGAGTGATTGCAATATTCGTTACTTTTTACAATACCCAAAAAATTTGTTCCTCTTGTTAACTCTATGAAAATTGGCATCGGTTTGAGCAAAATTCAATACACACCACACAAACATGTTTGTGCAGACACGCAAAATTCAAAATTTTTTGATTTTGTTCAAACCGCTTGCGCAAACATGCTTCATCACTACACACTACTCAAACACTTTGCACAAACATTTTTACAACAACAAAATACATTCGTTTGCTCAAACAGTTTGTGTAGTGTATGGGCCCTACCCTATAACATAGCTAATATTTGTTAAACTCGTCCGTTTGTTCAGGATGACCATAAAGCTCCATAAAGGTTGAAAAGAACTTAACCGAACCTTTCGATGTCAAAAAAAGGCTTTAAACAAGGTGGTGCGCTATCATGCGATTTCTTGAACATCGTGCAGGTAGTGCAGAGCACTAGTGCAGGCACTATCTTTCAAAAGTCTGTTCAATTACTGACATAATGCTGATGAAATTGACATAATCAGAAGAACTCAGCATGATGTCAATGGGGCTTTTGTGAGTATTGAGGCAGAGGCGGAAAAATAGGTTTAGTGATTTATGAGGGCAAAACAAAGTACATACTGTCATCAAGAAATGACCTACAACACCGATGTCTCGGTCAAAACGTCACCATCGACATGTTTATGTTTACAAAAAACAAAAAAGGTGGGCCTTGCCTTATTAAAATTAGATGTTTCAAAAACAACAATAAATTTACTAAATAACTTGTTTAAAAACTTTCAATCATGATTCAATTTCTATAGCCAGTCAGTCTGCAGAATTGAAATCTCATATTGGTTAAGGAACAAAATATTGCGTTAATTGGGGTTATCGGGAACTTCTTTTCCCATGGATTTGTTCCCATATTCGAAAAATTGGTATCGGGAACTTTTCGAAAATGGGAACAAAATTCCTATGGAAAAATACCTATCGGCAACTTTTTTTTCATGGGAAATCTTGTGTTTTTTCTGTCTGAATATTTCCCCGTTATTTAGTTGTCGGAATTTAAAGCGGAGCAAATAATGTAAGCAATTTCCAACAAAATAATAATGAAAATATTAATAAAAATGTATCTTCTTAAGGTCGAATTCAACAAATACTCACCAAGTTCAAGTTTTAATCAGTTTTATGGAAAAAAACGAGATATGCTAATGGTTTCACAACAAATCGGTCTAAGGAAGATCAAAAATCAAAATATTGGAAAGAAATAGAAAAAGAACTTAACAGTAGGTGAAAAGTTGATAACCATGATTTTTTTCTTATAAAAAAAAAATAATTTAAGGTATGGCTTGATATAAAAAAAATACCTGAGTGCCTTAGAAGAATCGGTGGAAGCATGCCCAGATGCTTTAACTCTTGGTCTCCCTTCATGTAGCAAAATGAGAAAGACAGACGGTAATCGAAATCAAATCGTCCATAGTGATAATTGTCCAAAGTCATCATCAGTCAGCCGTTCTATTGAAGTGTTAAAGCACAAATCAATCGACGAGAATGTTTTGTTTGCTATGATCATGAATGCAACTGAACCGGAGGAGTAGAACGTTGAAACGAATGATTCCCAGATGAACATTGAAAACAGACTTCAACTCCTCGTCCTACAAAAAAGCCACAAAAATTCATAACTTGTGACGACGCTTTGGAACGAAAAAGAACTCTGCAATTAGGTTGAAGAGGCAGTTGAGGCTATAAAGCGACACCAAAAAGAAATGAAATACCATTTCAAGAAAATATACAGGTCCATTGACAAAATTACAATATTTTTTCACTAAGAACCGACTGTCAAATCATTCCAAAACTATGTTCGAAAATTAAGTTATTATTTTCATATTGGCAAAATTTGTTCCCAAGGAAAAAGAATTCCGTGAGGAATTCCCGATAGTAGGAACTTGTTCCCGGGAAGGGAAAAATTCCTAGGGAAAAATATTTCCCAAGGAATTCCCGATAAGGCTGAATATATCGCTATCAAAAGCATTTCTCCTTATTTCTTTAAGAATTGGACATCTTTTAGCTAAGTGGAAACCATCTTCCTTTTCATTTGAATTGCACAAGAAGCATATAATGAATGGGTAAGTCTTCTCTATGAGGTATAAGATTCAGCGGCATAATTTCACTTTTCAACTTAACCATCATTGATATTTCAGCAATAGTATTACGGTCCCTAAAATAGTTTATCTCATCCAAGTTATGATAAAGTTGACAGCAGAGTTGCTGTATAGAGATCCTTTTGCGTCATTAATGTATTTTTCTCGTTGTTTAATGTCCACTGTGGAAATGAGATGGTAGAAAAAAGCTTTGCTTTTCAGCCATCGTGGTTTAGTTCCATTCCACATTCGCCTGCTAAGTCTTACCAATCAGCACACCAACTTGGCTTGAAGAACGGCTATCTTTGGGAGCCTACTGATAATCTTCATAACTCTCAGGATGTAAACAACTTGCATTTTTAGGGTTCGTATGTGCAGAAGTTATAATCCTGATTCCAGTATAATAACATAGTTGGGTATATTTGATGGCAGGTTAAAAATTCTTTTAAATTAGTATCGCTGAAGTTTCTCAACTGTTTCCGTTACCGCTTCAAATATTTTTAACTTGCTGCTATGGGCTATACTTTTGTTATGACAACAACTAGTGCAACTAGTGATTCGGGTGATGCTGCCAAAAGTACAATGTCTTCCGCAAACAGAAATGATTTTATTATTTGGAAGTCGAAAGAAGTTTTCAGCCTTCAAGGCACAAATACTTGGACTCAATTTACAGCCCTGTCTGACTCCCGGTTCTGTTTTAAGCCCTCTCGACAGCTCTTCTCCATGGCCATTGTATCTGCGTACAGATTTTGAATAAAACTTTAAAACTTCCATTACATGCCGTTACTATAAAGCTTGTAACATAAGCGCTTATCTATCGATCATATCAAATGCAGATTTATAGTCAACGAAGAACGTATAGAACTTCTTTCCTTAAGTATTAAGGAATGCTTCTGGGATGCTTTTCAGGGTAAACATGTGGTTAACCGTCAAATAATCTGCCCTAAAACCTACCCGAAACTTCTTTAAAAACCTTGTTGTCTTCGATGCAATTATTGAAACCTTTTTGCTACTAGCGAGAATAAATCGGAAAAATGATGGACTCCTTGAATTCTAGTGGTTTCATTTCAGTTTCCATAACATTCAACTGTAATCCGCATGCTTTTCCATCTTTTTTCTTCTCTTTTGTCCATCCTCACAGATGACATCACTTCTTTTAGGCATAATGCAGCATCAAGACCTTCATTTCTAAAGCCCGGAGAAGTGTATTGAAAATCAAGTTTCCCTCCTGTTGGCTTCAATAAATTCTGGAAGTGAGCTGCCAGAAGATTGGAATTTAAACTAGAGTGGATGGAAAACTTGTAACCGTTCTACATAAAGCTAATCTCTTAGATTTAGTTTCGAAGATAGCTACCCTTTTTGAGTTAAATTTGTCCTTGTTTGAATTGTTAGCCAACAAGTACTTACTTCGGAATGATTTTATGCTCTTATGCAGCCAAACGGTAATACGCTTGCCTTTCTACGCTGTAAATCAAACCATGACGTTATGAAGTTTTCCTGAGATTTACCTTCTTCGTTACTAAGATTTTTATTATTTCTATATCGCCATTTACAGCTGGCTGATGCTCTACTGTTGGAACATTGGAAAACTGTTGTTTTTTCTATTAGACAGTTTTAATTACGGACTTTTTGTTTTGCCAAAATACTGAAAAAGTGTCAAAGCTTTTATTGGTGAGAAAAAAGGCATCAAAATAAAATAATGCTTCTGAGCCGAAAATTTACTTTTCCGACTTTAAAGGTATTTTTTTTACTAAACAAAATTTTTGTCTACAAGAAGCAGGGCCAACTAGGTACAACCAAAAAGAATTATTTTAACTTTTCAATCAATGAAATTATTATACAGAAACAAACTGTCGCACTTTTTATTACTTCAGTGGTATTGAATAGGCTATTAATATATGTGTTTTGAAAAGATAATCGAGTCCATAGGTCACTGGAAAGTCTATTAATCTTCTCCCGGTGGCAGAGGTTGGCTATGGTCGGGAATAAATGGTTCGACAGGCTCCTCCTTTTCCAGTTTTATATTTTCTAGCATCATAAATCCACCAGAATCATCCTGTTTCAAAAAAAATAAAACAAATTGATTAAGTTAATTATCTTAAGAAACACAACACAAGACAATCATATATACCGTTATAATAACATCTAGAGCATTTCCAGTCAAAACATCCATAGTCTGTTGAGATATAATACCAGCTTGATTTTCCTCAACAGACTCTGCGTATTCAAGGAGAGGAGCCCGAAGATCCGGACACTGATTGAGAGCATCTTGCAATTGAGGCAATGGCAATTGTATAAGAACTGATGATGATTGGGGCTTTAATCTCTGACAGCACTTTAAAAACCCTTCCCAAACGACTTTTTGCTTCCAAACTTGTTTTAAAATTAACCTTTGCAGTAGTCCAATGATAAAATTAGACAGCCGCGGATACAGAGCCAAGCTTTGAATAACCGTTCGCATGAAGAGCGTCGGAATCGGTACAATATCAACAAGCTGTTGCAAACAAGCACCAAGTATATCTTGTGTGAAGACATCCTTTTCGGCCAAACACATTGATGTAGCTTTAACAACATATTTCAGCTCACATTTATTTTGGTCTAGAGTGTGAAGAGCAACTAGTATCTCACTTGGAGATATAGGCATTTTTTGGTTCGTATATTCTGTGCCAATGGCCAGAAGTCTATTGAAAACTTCTTTTACCACAATTGGATTTAGTTTCAGGAGTTTTGGCAGTGCAGTTAAAATCTCAGCCTTGGTCAAGCCACTCAGAACAGGAATCAAAAGGCGAACATCATTGACTTTAGTTTGATAGAGATCGCGTACTTTTTTCACTAGATTTGCTGTGGGTATGGTGCTTTCCGAAAGAATGTAAATTATTCTTGTTACCAGCGTTTCAACTCCTTTCGGACATTCTTCGATTAATTTCAAAAGTGTTGGATTTTCAACGCCCAACTTTTTGATTGGTACTTCAATAGAACGTAAAATTGTGCGTTTAAGATCTGGTGACGTTTTGGTGTAAACATTACAAAGATCTTCAAGTAGATCTGCAAAGAAAACAAAATAAAAAAAATAACAAATTCAGTATTGAAAAACAAAAGTCGCCATTTGTGTTTATTTTTTAATAATTATTTCAGCATTTTTTCTTCTAGTAGGTACAACATACATACATATTCATTGTGTCGAAGCGTTTTTCGTTCGTTTTGTGGAGATTCTATTGAAAGGAAAACAAATCAACAAAAAGTTTTTCCTTCAAAAACCGATAACATAGGGTTTCCTTAAAAAACTTGTTTCTTAAGTTCTATTAATGGAATCTTTAAAAATGGAAGTCTTTAGTCGTAGTAAAAATAAAGAAAAATAATTTTGCTTGTGTTTTGTTTTTTAAAGTTTTGACCTATGTACATATATTTTGGTTACTATAAAAAGTTATATATTATATACTAGCTGACCAGGGAAGCGTTGTTTTGCCGCGAATTATGAACTAACGCGATTGTCGATTTTGATGTTGGTACTCAAACTCAAGCGGACAAAATCGGGAATGTTCAGTGTCCCGTTAATTTTTAACATCTGATTTGCTTAATCGTATTTTGGCTTGTCTTCGATTTTGTCTATTCTATAAAATGGCATGGATATACAAAATAAAGTGCGCGGACGCATTACAAAGGTTGGTCATGGCATAGGGTTAAGTTACCTCGGAGCGAAGCAACGTTTATCGGCAGACGACGGCAGAGCGTAAGCGTTTCAAAAATCAGTAACTTTTATGTATCTTCAACAAATTAAATACAATTTGGAACATACTATCTTGCATATACAGTACTGTGCAAAACTTTTGCAACTATCACCGCTTATCAAAAAAATGAACATTCGTGTTCCAATCAAATTATTTTTATTGCTTTAGACTTTTTTATGTGTCATCTTACTGATCCACAGGCAAATTCTACAAATGCACGGCTTTTACAAAAACAATAATGATTTCAGCTGTGCAAAACATTTGCAACTAGTGGCTATTTCTCTTTTCGTCTCATTTTGACAACGGTTAATCTGGTTTATTTAGAGGTTGGTAAGTTTATACGTGTAGCTTGATTTGTTCAGTTAGTTTTAGATCGATAAAACGGTTTTTTAAGATAAATTCTATTTAAATTAGAAAAAAAAAAACAACATTTTGTTTTTAAAATGGCGGAAAATAAATATTCCTCGGATGTAAAATCCAGAATTTTGAGTGATTTCAAAAAAAGAGCATCACAAAAAGAAATTTTAAAAGAATATTCCATAAATCAACTATTTGTAGAATCATCAAAAGTGGAAAGGTGTTATGCCATAATAGAGGAGGAAGGTCTCGAAGCACCACAGCAAAAGATGACTGAAAAATAACAAATTTCTTCCGAAAAAACCCCACGGCATCATCCAGGGAAGCAAAAATTGAACTTAAGTTACCCATTGAACCATCAACTATCATTTATTTAAAAAAAATGTGAAAGCTCGTTTGGATTTTGCAACAACTCATCTCAATTGGAGTCCCCAAAAATGGAAAACGGTATTGTTTTCTGACGAATCAAAGTTCAATATGCACGGATCGAGTGAAAAACAACATATCAGGAGGCCAAGAGGTGAGAGGCTAAATCCAAAATACACTAAAGGGACGTCCAAACATGGAGGTGGTTCAATTTTGGGTTTGGGCTGCTTCTCTGGCCAAGAAATCGGGCCAATTCGACAAGTGGAGGGCATAATGAAGTCTGAAGACTGTAGACATCCTTTGTAACACCGTGCTGCCTTATGCCCATTGGAAAATGTACGTTCCAACACGACAATGATCCCAAACACAAGTCGAAGTTGGCCACAAAGTGGATTACAGAAAAAAAGATTGAGGTTTTACCATGGCCAGCCCAATCCTAAGGCACCAATTATAGCTATCATTGAAATCAATCCGGAACAATTTTTGAATTGATATTTGACGTTGTTTCCCTTTGATTAGAAATGAAAATTATATACTGATCGATCGGAAATTACACAAACAATTTTTTTGAGGAAAAAAAGTGTAATTGCGCATTTGTATTTCTCTAAAAATGTATTTTTCTATTTTTCGGACGGAAATTCATTTTCCTGAACAGCTGATACTTTTATGTTCAAAAGTGAAACGAATCGTTCCACTGATTTGTGTTCCAATTTCACACAATTCCAATGACAGATTTCTGTTAGTAAAATTTTTTTCGGTGGCTTTCAATCAGGAAATTTTTTTCAATGACAGGAATTTTTAATGATAGCTATAAACGACCTGCCAAAAAATTCCAATGTTTGTTTTCAATGATGAAAACCAATGATAGCTATAACTGGCGCCTAAGACCTAAACCCAATAGAAAAACCTGTGGGAAATTTTGAAGAGAAGAGTTGGGAGCAATATTTTGTAAGCACAAAAGTGACCTATTCGCTGGAATTCAAAGACAGTGGAATGACATTCCAAAAATTGTTATTAATAACTTTATAGCTTCTATGCCCAGAAGATATATAGCCGTTATAAAAAATAAAGGGTACGCAATTAAATATTAACATTTCCTTGCCTTGAAGTAAGAAAATAGTTTGAAATTTAGTTGTGAGGTTTAAGTTGCAAATGTTTTGCACAGCCATTTTACCAACTATTAAAGTATTAAGTTATTTATTTTTTGTTTAAATGAAGAGTGTTAATTTTTCCCAACAATTATAACGTAATATCAAAAAAGTTTAGAAAACTAAAGAAATAATTTTGCTGTTTGATTTTCTAAACAAATTTTTTTTTTAATGACAAATGTAGGAGGTTCTAGTTGCAAACGTTTTGCACAGTACTGTATGTTGACATTTTTTAAATTCAAAATATTTATGTATGTACCCTTTAAAAACAAGATCATTCTTTAATTAATATAATTTGTGTATTAAGAAATCATTTTTGACTTCATTCTTTGTTTGATTGCGAATACTAAACTCTCTTAACTAGAAAGTTGATTATAATGAAAAAAATACATTTAATATAGTATTGAGGGAAATGAATCTGGGAGAAAAAAGAAATTGTTATAGTGTATAAGGAGGGAATTTTACAAATCAAGTCTCTAGGATCTTCATGAATCTAAAAAAAAAAACATGGGAAATACATTTTTGAAACATTTCCGGAACACTGTGATTTTTCCGATAGTGTAGCTTGTAGAAGGTTCAAGAAGAACAATTCATAATTCATTTTATAACAGCAGCTTAGTTTCATCAAACAATTCTTTTACTTTGTCTGTGCAAGTTATACGTTCTCTTCGTATAATCGAAAAGAAAAGATCAGATATGATTTTGTATTAAGGTATGAAACACATTTTCGTTTGTAGCAACCTAAATTTTGTATAGTCTTTATTGGCTACTGAGCCAGAGAGAAAGGAACTAATAGAGAGAACCAACTTCGACGGTTGCTCTCTTTTTGCCTACAAGCTGTGATTTGGCCACCAACTTGCATATGTATTAACTACATATAAAAAAAATGTGGGGAACAAATACTTATGCAAGTTTGTGTGCATACTCACCACGAGAGAGAATAAACTTTTCTCTCTTTTCTCTCTGCTCACCACCTTTGAAAAATGGCGACCACCTTTGAAACATAAGACTCTGAAAGCACTAAAACTATTATTTTTATTATAAGCTTCGTTTATGCGTTTAATTTTCGCTCAGACTGTTGAAAAATGCAAAAAAAACTCAGATTTGTTTCAATTTTCAGAGTTTATCGACTTAATTTTGTCGATGGGAGAGTTTCAGGAACATTGAAAACGAGAGTAACAGAATGTAAACATGGCACATTGAAAACATTTTTATATACTCATCTCTTTTTTCCATTCCTATTTTATTTGTGTGTACTCGTTGTTTATTTTCTTTACATTACTCACGACATTTCCAAAATGCTGAAAATAAGTGATTTAAGTAGAGACTAAATAAAAAGACCGTCAACTTGTTACTTCTGTTGCCAATTTTCATTGCATAAGATTTGTGAATAGGTGATAATGATAAGCTATTCTTACTGCTTTCAATTAAGGTAGTGTGTTGCTTTTAAAGGCTTAACTACATAAGCCGAAAAGTACTTTTGTACTAAAGTAAAAATAGTTAGTAAAACGGTTTTGTGAAAAGAATATTCAAATTTGTTCTTCAACCACAATTTTAGTCTTATGCATCATTTTTATAAGTTTTCCAGTTCTAACTATTTATATCTTATCTTTCAGTTATATAGCGACAAGGAAAAATCTGTCAGGGAAAGTTCTAATAACAGTTTTTCTGAAAGTGCATTGTGGCTTATAGATGTTTGCTAAACTTTTTAGGCTATTCATAAATAAATGCAAATCAAAGTTAAGGGCTAAACCTGAATAACTATAAATATAGAAAATGCTGCGTTCAAGTAATTATTATCGCAGCCAAATTTCATAATTAATTTTGTTGGTGTATAAAAAAGCTGAAAAAGCAATTCATGACAAATAAATGTTACGTTAACACTAAGTTCCAGATAACAAATAATTCAATGCAATATATTTTAGATAATACAGTAGTTAAGTTATTAGTTAAGGTATTACTATTGAAATAAACATAACATACATTTATAAAAAGCATGTATTCGTTCATATATACATACATACAAATAAAGTCTAGTCTAAAAAACCTTAACCTTGTTACACATTTTCTGCACACATCCTTTCTTGTTTTGGTTGTTAATGCCATCTATCTGTAACTTAGAGAAAAAGAAGAGAAAAACAAATTCACCACGAACTACCGGTATAACTTCTCCCGTTATTTTTTGACAAACAAAAATGTTTTGCTAGAATTAATTTGAATTATAGGAGTATTTTTGTAGATATAAAAACAACAAGATGTTAGTAAAAGTAAAGAAAGAAAATCATGAGAATTACAAATATAATAATGAGACTTTAAAAAACATAGCCTTCTTGCCTATCAATAAACAAAAATGAGAAATGTCGCATTTCCCGGAACTAATGTTTTTTTGTGTACTCTTTTCCGAGGTAAAACATGTATACACCGATACGAATTCAACACGCTATAAAAAATGAGAGTAAGAGGTTTCGAAGAGACGGAGACGAGGAAATTTGGATCTCTCATTTAGTTTTTTCTCTCTGACTGAGCATCTTCTGAAAGCTGACCAAATGGCAAAATCGCAGTGGTCTATGAGTTTTCCGCCATGAATCAAAATATTGTGGACGTAAGATGGCATGTGCCGTGTTTACTATAATTTCACTTCTTTATAATTAACATGCACTCATGGCGTTATTAATAATTATTAAGGTTATAACCTTTATATGTTTATATTTAAACACAGTGCAATAGGGAATGATTTAAGAGCAGATCCAGGTACACATTGATCTTAAAGTTCTGAACATCAAAATGGGAGGGAAAACAAAGTTGGCCAAAGCATTTCACATTCTAGATGTGCGGTTAAGAAACAAATCTCTATACTTGACAGCACTTTCGAAATTGAGCTCAAGGGTAAACTGATGAGCATTCCTGGAAGTGCGAGTAGTACGGCTTAATTTGTTCAGAGGTTGAATGCAACTGGCTAATTCAACAGAAAAGTGTAAGAATATCAGTAAAACAACGAAAGGCATGAAACATTGCGGCGGTTTTCTAGCGATGTAAATATTTCAGATATAAACGTTTTTTTTTTCAACTAGTGCTTAGTTCGTGAAAGGTAACACTTAGCTCATGACTGATTTGACATATAATTAGTTTTATCCTTCCGTTGAACGAATATTGTTGTGTATACGCTTAAACAACGCTGGGAACAACGCTTAGAGAAGATCCTGATTTTTCCAAAAAAAATCATCTTTTCAGATGAAGCTCATTTTGATCTTGGCATGTATGTAAACAAGCTAAATAGTCGCATTTGGGGCACAGAAAACCCGCACGCATACATTGAAAAGCCGATACACCCAAAACGAGCCACTTTTTGGTGGGGATTTTGGGCCAGAGGCATAATTGGGCCATTTTTCTTCGAAAATGAGCAAGGAGTGGCCGTTACCGCACCGTCAGAGTAATCCTAAGCATGGTGATCTGTAAAACACATACCCCGAGTACTGAAAGTTGATTAGTTTCCTGGATGCAAGTGCCACTCATGTTACTCAAGTTACGCTTTAACGAGAAGAGAAAGCATTGAGTTTTTAAAGCATTAAAGGCTGTTTCAAAAGTTTTGTTTGTGCCAAATTTTATTAATAAACTCATTTATACAGCAAAAAAATGATGTTTCGAAAAGAACACATTTTCTAAATTATGACTCTTTCTTTATATTTATCAAATGAAATTTTCAAAATCAGTTTTGAGACGCTCAAGCTCGTTTGGTTCCAAATTGCTTCGGCCCATTTGATACATACATACAACACAAATAAATTTTCTTTAAAATAGTAACATATTAAATATTGTTTATACAAAAATACTATTAACGTGGTTAAAAATGAAAGGTGAATATAAAAGGCTAATTATTTCGCGTTATAAGTATTACTTGATGCCGAATAAAAAATTATACGACCACACGTTTTTGTCAAAAATATAGATACGAAAATTTATGACTACAAATTATTTTTATTAAAAGAATTCAATTTCCAATTTTTGTAATGAAAAAAGAAATCGCCCCCGGGTGGGCTCGAACCACCAACCTTTCGGTTAACAGCCGAACGCGCTAGCCAATTGCGCCACGGAGGCTACGAAAATTCTACTATGCGATACCTTACATAAGCTTTAGGGTGCTTTAACACTGGAGTGCACGCGTGGCCTACTATAGTAGACCACAGTTACAGTTTTCTTCATAACTTAGCAGTTTTTTAATAGTATTAAAATTGAAATAATTTTTTTTACTTTACACTCCAACCTAAAATTCATAAATTATGGTAATTAAATGTTTAAGGCTAATTGAATATTACGTACAAATATTTATTTCATTTATATGTTTTTAAAATATAAAATTATTAACATTATTAAATGGTCTACCATAGTAGGCCACGCGTGCATTGGTGTACAAAAAAGGGCGCGTGTACTCCAGTGTTAAAGCTCACAACACCTTTGTCACTAAAAGTAAACTTTTGATAAACTTTTTTAAACTTGAATTTTGTGGACAAATTTATATTTTTACACAACAGACACAACTGGCCCATTAGCTCAGTTGGTTAGAGCGTCGTGCTAATAACGCGAAGGTCGTGGGTTCGATCCCCCCATGGGCCATGGAATTATTTTATTTATTTTAAGTTCCAACAGAAATGAATAATGAACAAATTACGAAATTAAACACATTCTTCTCCAAAAACGATTGTTGTACACAGTTTTTGATTTTTAAATGTGATCTGTAGGAAGATTTTCAAAAACTAGGAACTAAACAGATAACGATGCTTTATATTCGCAACGGTCTTTGTTTAAATAAATGAAGGAGAATGCTTAAAAATTAAAAATAAGGAAAGAGAGATACATAATTATCTTTTTTTGTAAGATTTGTAAAATATTCGCGAATGACCTTGAGAAATTTCGTATCTGAAACTTTTTATTAGATTTATTTTATTTTAAGTTTTTACTCACTTTCTGAATGCGGCAGCAATACCAAAATGGTTCCCAAGCAAATTTTTGCTAGATCCTCTTTCCAGGCAATCTCCACTGTATCACGCCCAAAATCGACACCGAATATTTCAGGTGGTGGAGTTTCTTTCAACAGATGATTTAACCATTCCTTTCCGAATTCCTCAATTTTAACTGGAAGCACTTTATTTTCTGAGTACAAAATGCGAACATGATCCAATGCTTTTTCCCGCAAAGCCAATTTCTCGTGCACACAAAAGTTTAATAAAATTCGAACGAAACGAAGCTTTCTCGGGGGACGTAGAAGAGTCAACTCCTTTATTAAATCAACACAATAATTGCCCGTGTCTTCATTAAGACACATCTGCACCAAATTATTGACAGATTCATCTGACAGCAAAGGTGCTTCAAGATAAACTCGCCGCAAAAGAATCAACTTATCTTTGAAATCACATTTTGTACAAATGCCATTGATGATTTGGTTGAGAAGCTCATTGTAAGCGTAATCTGGACGATGCTCAGATTTAACATATGAGTGTCTGGTGAAACCTTGCAGAAGACAGTATTCTTCGTAGAGCCAAGAGAACGCCAAGTCGATGCGTCCCTTTATGTCCATCATGATGAAATCAAAAATTATTACTCTAACGCTGTCGGGGAAAGTGGCGGCCATAACAGTTAAGATCTTGCGGCGCTTTACGGAAACTCCTCCCACAATGCATTGGCGTTCTGCACTTAAAATTCTCTTCACAGCATCCACTAAAAACTTTGCTTTCGTGGCTCTGGGGAAGGGCTTCGTCACCTCTTGTAATTTAAGCGTTTTCGCTCGCTGCTTCATGTGTTCCAGCAATGCTTGTTCACCCTTCACCCTTTCCATGTTCTCACGCAGCTTTTTGGTTGCTTCTTCTTTGCGCTGTTGCTCATCCATCTCATGAGGCATATCAGTCATTTCAACGTCGTTAGTATCGTAGTCCTTTGAAAAGACTGATCCACCTGGACCAATTTTTTTCTCGGTCATTTGGAAAGCCAGTAGAGATGCGATTTTTGTTATTTGTGCTGGTAAAGGGGTGTCCTTCACGGGTACATATTCCTCGAAGAAAACATCAGGTACTTCGGCTGGCAAATGTTTCATAAAAGCCAAAACTAAGCTTACCGCAATCTCAGGATTTTTTATATTATCGGCAATGAACTTTTCATTGATCTTAGTTGACGTTTCTATATTTTTCTCCAACGCAACCATATCTACTTCCATTAAATCAATTACGTTACCATCTTTTGAAACCGCGCCGCTGCTGGAATCGTCCTTATCGAGGCGCATTTTTTTACTCAGACTGTGTGCAGCATTTTCGACGATTCTTTTTTGGCGTAAATTCACTTCTTGTCTGTCCATTTTTGGAGTAGCACGACTTATTTCCGATTGAGACGAACCCAAATCCAGCAACATTTTTTTGATGGAGTTTTGGAACTCGAATGAGCCTCTATTCTTAAGTAATCCAACAAGTTGCATTTTCAAACTTTTTCGAACTGAGCTGACTTGAGAATCGGTGAGAGTAGGTGGGAGATTGGCGTTGAGACTCTTGAAAGCTTCAACCACGGGACTCATTAGACTAGGTCTCATTTTCGCAATAGTACTCAGACTACCAGTACAAGCTATCAAGTTCACAGACGATACATGTGTGGCAGCATGGAACTTTAGTAAGATATCGAAAATATTCATAGCTTCCTCTTCAAGTTTCCTTCTGCGCATAATTTTCAACGTGAGTGGAATATCTTCCAGGGAAAAATCGTCTTCTCTCTTCTGGCTGTCTTCATCGGGATAGGTCTGAAGAATGATTACTCCTTCGAGGAATTTTAAAGCATTTGTACGAATACCATCGTTGTCGTTATCGATCATGTCAAGGATTTGAGCTTTGACTAAACTTAAAACATTCCAAGCTTGTTCAGTGCTGTCCGTAATTTCTGCTCGAGTGCATATCCACTTCAAACCGTTCTTGTAAATTGAACCACATGCCTGTATGACACGTTTGATTACTTGGGCCGAGGAGTCTCGAAGGAGCATTGATATGACATTCACAATTTGCGGCATGAATTCTGGTTTTAATTTGCTAAAGAGCTTATTACAGTTTGGTTTCAAAGTTAGAATCATTCATACAAGTGTACGTACCATATTTGTTCCATGAATCCGATTATTTGTTTCCGCACATCTGTGTGAGGATCATGACCAAAAGATAGAATGTGTTCCAGGAATTCTTCTATCAGCTCTGGGCAGGTTGCCAGTATGATTTCTTGTATCTTTGCTAATAGTTCACATTTGGTGGCTGGTTCTGCCACCATCATTTCATTGAACCATTCAACAACCTGAAAAAGATTTGTTTATCCACAAGAATAGGTATAAATTTGTTGCCTTACCCTGGTTCGAGCTGTGGCCGTTTTTTCATCTGTGAAAAGATTCGATGTCTCACCCAGGAATTGTGTGCGCCCGAGTATTCCAGACATTTTAGTTCAACAAAATGTATTTTTTTCTTATAAAATATTGGAATTTTTTAAATAAGTTAAGTAATTTTGAAGAAAGCACAGGAGCACACAATTTTTGTCTATACAAATTGCGGCTTTCAAAAAATGACAGTAGTCTAATCTTAAGTGCTGCCAAGATTTTCCACTTATTTGGTCAGTTTATATTTCTGAGGATTTTCTTAGAGGGATTGACATAGCGGGAGAATGAAATATAAACACAATTTAATTTTCATTCTCACCTAGCAATCATATTAGTTTTGAATATATTTTTTTTACTTTTTGGAATAAACGATATAGAATTTCTTATAAATTGAATCTTAAAAATTCTATTCCCAAATTTCTTACAGCAAAAGTGAGAAATTTGTATGAGAAATGTTGTTTAAATTTCTGAGAATAGGGACATCACTGATATCTTAGAAATATAAACTAGCCAATTGTGTAAAGCCTTAATAAGACTAGGTGTGTTCAAGAGATAAAGTACTTCGGACATACCCAACTTAATTTAAAAGAATTTTTTTAATACATACATTTGATAGTCCAGTCTCTTCGTCGGTGTAGATTGTAGAGTGATTTAACTCAATTCAATTCGATTGTCAAGGGTCATTTATTTTGTGGTTTTAAGCTGCAAGCACCAAAGTTTGATATCTGTCACATTCAGCTGTCGTTTGAATTGTCGTATAATATTTGTTCAATTTTCCCATTTAGGCTAGGCGCGCACATGCAACTTTTTCGAAACAAAATAGTTCGATCGTTAGTTGCCCAAACATCGCGCACATAAGCAACTCCGAAAGTAATCAACGAAATAAACCAATACACAGGAAACATTTATTGAGCTTGCACTTACAGAAAATTATTCAACGATTTAGTTGAATGTCCGCCCAGTTACCTATAATTCCTTGTGACACAAACTAAGGAATTGGTTCGAGGTGATCGTCTAGTTTGTGTCAAAACACAAACTAAAAAGTTGCTTGAATGGGCGACGGAATGGTTTTTGCATGTGCGCGGACTCTCATATAAGTCTATAGTGGTGCGTTATGACCGTCCCGCTGGACAGCGTTCTTTTCGACCATGACATAATTGTATGCAACGCACTTTTTTGATAACATGTTTATTTGGTTGATAGTAAGAATTTGATTAAAATACAAAATACAAATGTAAGTTCTCTTTACAAACTTATTCAATATTCACAATTGTGTACTGAACTCAAGATGATCACAAACATGCGAAGCATAAAAGTCGTGGCGACTAGAAGAGGTAGAACCTTTCACAGAAGAACGGCCGAAAGAATTGTTGATTTGTGTTCGCTAGTTTTTTATCTTAAAATTTAATTTGTATCAACTCTTATTTTTCTTTTTTGAATTGAGAAATGTCAAAGAAAGATCGTCAAATATAAGATATTGACCGAACTGTCAAAAATCTTTCAATAGCATTCAATTAGATGACAATTGCCAATTTTCTTTAAAGTAAAAATTGTCCATTTATAGGGTTGGCTGATTTTATCCAAGTATTAGACAATTTTTTTATAGAAAATTGGCTGACAATTGCCGAAAACTTTTTATCTTCCAATTAATAATTGTCTGTTTACATGGTTGGAAGACTTTAGAAAACAATAAAATTGGTAGACTCATTGGAAGACAATTTTCTCTACAGATGACAGAGAATATAAACATTTATTTTAGAAGTGAAAACAACAGGTCTTGCAGTAATATTTGAAAAAATACAAAATATGAAAAAAGGTACAACAAAATTGAAGCAGGCAATAACAACTGTCTTGTAAAATTTGTTTATGCCTCCAATCCTTTTCAATTTTGTTTGTATAACTTCTTTTTCGTTATTATGCCAAACGCTGACTTCTTAATTTTCGTAGTTTTCAAATTCTTTCAGTCTTATAAACTTTGTTGTTGCTTTCTGCTCAAAAACTTTCTGCCAGTTAAAAATTGGATAATGTTGTTTGGGGAATCGTCTAATTATTTGAAAATACAAAAATTAGGTGTCTAAACGAGTACAAACGATTACAAGAAGTCGCCAATTTTTTGATAGAAAATTTGCCCACGATTGACTGTCACTTTATAAATAAAATTGAGTGTTGCCATGGTTGATAGAAAATTGGTTAAAATATTTTGCGAAAAATCTGCCAATATTAGAAGATCATCCAATCGTGTATACTTAGCTTAAATCTGAAAATGAAAAAAATCTGGTTGTGTCAGCGAAAGCACTTTGAGATTTATTCTATAACTACTTCGTTTAGTTCTATGCTTATGCTAATGGGCAAAATGTGCTCAGTAGAGCTTGTAGGTCGAAAGAGAGCAAACCCCATAAGTCGGTTCTCTTGGTAGATATATTTCTCTATGGTTTAGATTCGGATTTATAACAGATGAAAACTTTGTATACAGAAAAATGATGACTTTGTATATACTATAATCGCAGGATTATACGGCCGCGGAACCTAGTGGGTACGGCGACTGCTGTATCAGTTTTATTACTTTATATTTTGTACGCAAAACTTCCAATGCCACATTTTGGCTACAGTGAACGTAAAAAATAACTGCTACACGAAACTACTGTAGATTTTATATACAAAGGTAAAAGTAATTTATGAGCTCAGCCGATTCCACCCATGAAATATTTAAATCGAAATCCATATGGAAGAACTCACCACCGAACGCACCTAGTACACAAAGTAAATAACTTCTATTTGCCGCAGAATGTCGCTGCTACCGGTTAACATGAAAAATACGATGAATGTTTGACATGACAGATTTTCATTTTAAACCGAAGTAATTTCTTGTATGTACCTTTTCTGTGGTGTGGCTTGCGGCATTTTTCTGAATAATTTTATTTTGTATATTTTTTGGTTGTGATTTGTTTAATTTTTACTCAAATATATAAACATTTTCCCTAAAATATTCATAGTATAATAAATTAAGAAGTTGATGTTAAAGTTTAACCAAAATGTGGCACGAAGCTCGGCGTCAAGAACGAAAAATTCGTGGTATGATTGTGGACTATAGGAAAAGAGCCGAGCGGAGACAAGATTTTTATGAAAAAATTGTAAGTTCTTTCATCTAAAACTTCATAAAGTCCTTAAAGCTAATTAACCTTTTTTTTGTATTTATCTAAAAGAAAGCCGATCCAACTCAATTTATACAATTGCACGGACGAAAATGCAAAATACATTTAGACCCAGCAGTAGCTGCAGCAGGCGACGGCGCCGCTATCATGCAAGTGATATTTCGGATATTCCGACAAAATCTCAACACAATTACAGAGTTTTTCTGTAAGTCAGTTATGAGATCAAAAACTCATTTTATTTTTTATTGCAGAGTTCCATGGCAAGGACAACAGGACAATCTTATCGACCGATTCGATGTGCGTGCCCATTTGGACCATATACCAGTGGCTGCGAAGACCACGACATGCGAGGAAATCGGATCCGATGAAAGGCAATGTAATTACGAACGTTATCGTATATTAGCACAGAACGATTTCTTGAACCTACCAGAAGAAAAATTCTTGCATCAGTTGTATCTCGAAGAACAGTATGGGGCCAATGCTCAGTTAGAAGCTGAGAAAAATTTAAGCAAGAAAAAGCAATCAGGCGCTGCAATAGCTTACTCCTATGATGACGCAGATAGCTCAACGCCCTTCAGCCATATTCCCAGTGCGACCGTGCAACAAAATGACGACGATAATGATTCTGTGGGGTCGGAGATTGATATGGACGTATCGATAGATATTTCAAAGCTTGACACATCTCAGGCCCACGAGTTGAATGCATGCGGCAGGAACTATGGGATGCTTAGCAACGATTTCTATTCCTATCTCACAAAAGATGTCGACGAAGCAGATGCAATTCGCCTGGCTCGCGAGGAGGAACAAGAGAAGATGATGCTAAGCGGAAGAAAAAGTAGAAGAGAACGAAGGGCTCAAAAGGAAAGACGTGTTGCCGGGCGGCCATTGAGTCCGCCCAGCTATGCTGCAAAGGAGGAAACGACGGGCGAAGCTCAGGAAAATGAAAGCGATTCGCGATCACCATCGCCGGAGAATTCCGGAAAAATCACGTACATAACATCATTTGGAGGCGAAGATGAACTCCAACCGCATTCAAAAATCCTTATTAATCTTAACAAGGGGATGAAATCGATGGCAGAGAGTAGTTTATCGCAAGCGGGACAGATAACGTATGCTCAAAAGGTCAAAGAAAATCTCGAAAAGCTTAAACAGGTCAACGAAAAAAGACAAGAACGTCCAAAGCAGTATCAATATCGAAGTCGAAGTAAAAGTCGCAGTCGAGGGCGGTATCGACGGAGTTCGAGTAGATCGAAACGAAGCAGAAGAAGCCGAAGTAGATCCCGAGGAAGAAGATACAGGCGATCAAGATCCAGATCAAGGCGATCGCCGTCTCGATCTCATCGTCGAAAGAGATATAGTTCATCAAGCAGTTCATCCAGTAATTCATCGCCGGGATATCGAGGCGAGAAACGAAGATTTTCACCAAGAAATGAAAGTACTTCGAAGTCGTTGGGAAACAAACCATGGCCACCTGATAAAGTAATCGAAGCTGCGCCAGTTCCTCCTAAAATACTTCCTTCTCCAGTGGTCACAGAACCGCCGCCGCCGCTGCAGCCGCCTCCAGTGGGTCCTCTTATGATCCAGTATCCCACATTACCAATCCGTCGAAATGTTGCTGCTGCTGCGGCTGCTCAGATAAAGCCAGCTCCCGAAAAAGTTAAAATTGAGCTTCCTCAGCCTCTGCCCGAAGAACCACCACCCATAAAGAGATACTATGGTCGCAAAAAGCCCGGAGATACGTCGGATTCAGATGAAGACACAATTCTTGCTGCAGGTGAAACTGAAGATGAACACAGTAATGATGCCGAACACGAAGATCAAGGATTAATGGACGTTGAAACATCGTAAGGAATCATCACTATCCCCAAAAAAAAAAATCAACTAGTCATTATCTAATTTTACTTTTGTTTCTTTAAGCTCTGATAAATCCTATCCGTTTCCCCATTCATCTGGCCAGGGGGTAAACTTCGGTCTTGGACCATCTGGTACTGGTAAACAGAGTAGCAAAAATCTTCTCACAGCACATGGCACAAATCTTTCTAGCTCTACCGAGACCAAAGTCAGTAAGAATAACAATAATCTCTCTTTCGGCACCAGTCTGCCTTGTTGTCTTTCTCTATTTATTTCTTTATATCTCAAAAATACAAAAAAAAAATAAAATAATAATTGCGACCATTAGCAGCATGATGACATCAAAAAAGAAAATATTGAAACAACTTCCAAGAGTTGTTGGGGTTTCGTAAAAAGAAAAAGAATACAAAAAAAAAAAAATAAACAATGACCACGAAGCCCCTTCCAATTTGAAACTACCCATTTTTAATATTTCAAAGTTACTATTTGCAGGTATCAAGTAGTGGCAATGGAAATGGAAACAAAACACTCCTTAATCCAAGAGAGCGGTTAAAACGCAAGATGCAAATTCTTCTTAATAAACAATGTAAGTTTAAATAAATCAGATTGAATCAATTAAATTTCTATTTTTATTTTTATTCAGATAAAGCTGATAAAAAAGCTGAAATTGAGAAGACTGAACGTCAACTTCAACAGCAACAAGAACGAGAAGATGAGATGCGTGAATTGGCGCTAAAGCTTCGAAGGAGGTAATTTTAATTTATCATTTGCAGATCTGTTTGTTATCGTAATGTGTATAAGAATTTAGTTTACGAAGTGCATTCAAATATTCGAAACTAATTAAAATAGCTGAAAATTAAGATTTTTCATAAAATCTTATCTATAGTGCGTCCACATTAAACATTAACAGTCTTATTTAAAAACGCTGTATAGAGCCTACATAAAGTTATGTAATAATGCCTCTAAACGCAAAAATGCTATTTATAAAACTTATACAAGGTTGCATAGTCCCATATTAAGCTAAACGTGTTCCAAGAAAGCGGAAAGTTTATAAAAAAAGGTTCAACCCCATGAGCCTAAGAAACAAGAATTTAAAAAAAAATATAGATTTTCGAAAAAGAATATCATAAAAATAATTGGAATTATTTTTTTATATTTTATTTGTTATGACAAACAGCTGATTTGATAGACAGATAAATGGAATAGATTGCTCCATTTTGGTACTTTTTTTGATATATGTAAGCATTGTATAACTAAAATTTATAGCAGAATTTTGTATAAATGGGAATTTTCGCAACGTTACATAGAGCCTACATAAATCCTTATGCACTGTATAACTGTTCATCTGTTTAGCGAATTCTATTAAATAAGACTGTAAATATTTAGTATCGTGCAGCGCGCTAAGGCTTAAAAAATCAAACTGCTGGTTTTCCAGACCCTTCCAGACCCTTTGGGCATGGCAGCACTAACGAACTGATTCCATCTTCTTCAAAGGGTTCATGGAGATAATTTGTTTGTTTTTTCCTTCAATTCAAAACTAAACGTATTGCGTTAATGGATATGACCCCATTATATTTTGAATTATTTATTTTTTTATATGAAAACAAAATTTGTTTTTAATTCCTCAAACTTTGTTGCTAAAAGTACTACTTTTAACTGAGGACTGGACCAAGAACTTAATATGAATCGAAAATTCAGCCCTATTCCAAAAACACAGCACTTTTTACCAATGGACGATCTAGGGGGGGGGGGGGGTCATATAAGCCATAAAGCTCAGTCAAGTTGTATAAGAAAATATTTTATCTAAAGATTTGTTAGTAATTGTACGACATTCACCAAAAAGTGGTTTGCTGTCAAAAACAACTAAATTTTTTTTAACTTTAGTAATGCTTTAAATTATTTTCATAAAATTTGTTTCTAAGAAAAAATGCAAATATTCAAGTTCATAAGAAGAAACCTTGAATAAGAGATCATCAATTTTATATTAAGTTACCTTTAAATTCCTGAAACTAGCCTTCAATTCCATCTTATTTTATTGACGCACATAAATAGTGAACATTGAAGTGATTTTTACTTGCGACATATAGGAACTACATACTATATGAATGCAATATTCGTAAAAATTTCGAACTCAAGCTTTTAATCAAACATGACATTATGAAGCTAGAAAATTTGAAAAAAGTGGGTCCGCCGATTCCGTCCGTCTGTCTGTCTGTCCTGGCCCCTACAGCTCAACCCATTGTGTCGATTGAAATTAAGGTTTTCAAGCGATTAGCGTGAGCCGTTTTTTTCATTTTTTTAACACGAAAAATAACAGCAGTCCCCATACAAATTTGTTGGTTAAAAATCGAAAATTCGATTTTTTTCAAAAATGAACCGATAGATATTTTTAAAACTTTCTCTAAATTTTTTGTTCTTAATTTAGCTTCTTCCTTCAAGAAAAAACATATTTTTGTATTGCTCCAGAAAGGTACCCTTCATAAAACCGTTATTTTGTTTTTTAAGTTTTCTCAAAAACTAATGGACCGATTTCAATAAACTTCTCTTTCTGTGCAAGCTCTTGTCGATAATCAAATGATCAAATTGATGATGATTATTTTTGATAATCAAAAATGTCATTAATTTTTTTTTTAATTTTAAAAAATATAAATTTTTTTTTACATTCTCGATAGGGTGAATATTTTTTTAACGAATATTAAATGTAAAATGTATAATTATAAGCACTTTATTTAGTGCTTATCAAAAATATTTTTAAGACAAAATTTAAAAATTAAAATGATTTTGGAAAAAAATAATTAAGTTAATATACATAGGTTTTTTGAGAAATAAAGTGACATTTACATTTTTGAGAAAAACTCATTTTGCAGGTACATTTTTAAATCTTAAAATATGTATAAGAATTTTTTTTAAACAGACTTTTTGGAAGAAATTAGCAAGTTCTAGCGACCCAGTCGTGCATTTTATTTCTTTCTGATTTTCTGTTGAATACAAAAACTTAAATTAAAGAAATCTACTTTTTGAAGTGAATTTGCTTAAGATGTTCTAGAACTGAGATTTAAACACGAATTTCAAGAATATAAATGTCCCAAAAAACAGCAAAATTGACACTTTTGTTAAAATAATGGCTAATTGAACGTTTCATATCTAATATTATAAAAGCTTTGAATCTCTTGAGAACTGAAGTGAAAAGAGATTCTGAAACGTGTAATTTGTGAGTACCACACAAAAGTTTCTTTCCAATTTATTTGTTTACCTTAATTTGTTTTTATTTAATTTTTAGAAAAATTATGTACTTAAATGCACCTATTTCCTTAAATTCAAGAACCAAACATTTTTCTCTCAACAATTTTTAAGTTTTCTTGACTCATTTAAGATCAAAATATTTTGTAGCATCAGCTCCAATCTTTAAGTAAGCTCCCGAAAATTGAGTTCGAAAACACTACGTCAAAAAAAAAAAAAAACAGAAAATTCTTAATATTAGATTTTTTCTCATTTTCTATGGTTTTGAGTTTTTGTAGTGTTTTTCGCACTTATAGAAATGGCAACAAAAAACAATATAGCTATTCTTTTTGGAAACAAGCTACGTTTCAAAAAAAAATCTTTAATTTTTGCGTGAAAGCAACAAAAACCCTGTAAACTACTGTGTTTTGCTCTTAAATATGGCATATTTAGAAATATTTTGGAATCTTGGAATGCTTTCATATGTAGAGAGTCGAACAAATAAAATAGTTAGACTAAACCTTGGTGGACAACAGTGTTCTAAAATAATTTAATAACTAAAGTTGTCACTTTAGCCCTTTAAATGTGTACATTTAAGGTTAAGACACACATTATGTTATTTATATTTTTTTAGCCTCCTTTACAAAACATTAAAGAACATTTTTAAGCGGTGAGTAAAAACTCGTCTATACGTTAAGTGTGTGAAAGACCCCCCCCCCCCTCCCCCTGATTAAAAGTCTGGATTCGCCCTTGAATAGGAGAGCATGCAGCAAAGCTGGGTATCCCTCACAATACTCACTTCTGTAGCGGCGGGAAACTGTGAATCACTTTCTCTGTAAATGTCCTGCCCTGGCCGGTTCTAGAATGTTAAGCTTCGGAAGGGCATTCCTTAAAAATCTTGATGATCTTTCCGAGATGAAAATCAAAGACCTGATTTTCTTTCTGAATGCGACGAAATGGCTCTAAAATCGCTAATTTTGTCAATATAAATCCGTCATAATATTACCTTTTTATATTTTTATTTTTTTTAACGGGTTTATGGTTCCAAAACGGCGCTTTCCAGGGCTAATTGAGTCGCGGAGCAAGGTCTGCTTCTGACTCTATTTAGTTTTTCAATTAATATAACCAAAGACTAAGTATCACTGCGTTGGCTAAGTCCGCTGTATGTATTAATTGGAAAAAAATATTTAACAATAAACATGGTGTCAATGAATGCAAAGTTCCGAGTTTTTAATGCTACCGCGAGATCGGTTCTTTTGTACGGAGCACAAGTGTGGGGACTAAAAAAATATGATATAGTAGATAATCTGTTGACTTTTTTTCTGAGGAAATCATTCTTTTTACCAATAAACACTCCCAAGTATATGTACTATCTCGAAACCGGTTTGCCAACACTTTTTATTTCATCGTTGAAAATGAATGCAGACTACATCTTAAAGATTATGGGTATGGAAGATGCAAGGTTACCGAAACAGCTCTGGATGTATGCAGTTATGTATAAAAAGATGTGGTTCGAAGATTGGCGCAAGCTTGCAGCGGATTGTGGATATACTTTCAATGTAGTAGGAAAAGACGTAATCCAGATAAAGGAAATGCTTTATGAAACTATTCGAACCATTGATGAAAACGAAAGGTACTCATTTATTGAACGCGCTAGAGCCTCAACAGAACGGCAATTCTACTCCAAATTGAACTACAATCTAAACGAATCAAATTATTTCCATTCAAACTTGTCGTGCAGTGCAATAGGTGTCATATTTAAGATGAGAGGGGAGCTTTTGCGTCTCAACTATATGCCACACAGACCCGATTTGAATCACATCTGCAGTATATGTAATTCACGCGAGCGAGAAGATATTGGCCACTTTCTTGGAACATGTCCAATCTTAAAGGAATTAAGAAGGATATTTTTTGGTAGAAACACTTTAAGGGAAGAAGATGTATGGAACTTGCTAAACGGTCAAAACTGGAATCAGCTCACAGAATATTATACTGAAGCGACATCATACAGAAATAAAATTATTAATGAGTGTTTCTAGTTTTTTTATATTCATGCCAAAATATGCAATGTAAATCTTTTTTAATTAACTTAAAATTTATATTTTGTTTTGACTAAACTAAAAGTCGCAAAAATTGTTTATATTCTTTTTTGAAAATGTGTAAATATATAAAAGAAATCGAATTCAAACTATTTTTAAATTATTTAAAAATAAATAAATTAAAAAAAAAATAATTATAATAAAAACATCACTTTGATAGAGTTACTTGAAACTAAAAATTTAAAAATTTAAGCATTGTAAAGTAACCACTCGGGCTGACGGCATATCTGCCATGCCCTATATATTATTCAATACTTATAAGCAAACCATTGTTAGAAATTTAAGAATTTGATGAATAAAAATCTAATCTAATCTAATCTAACTAAGTATCACAAATAAAGGAAAGTGATGATCGGTTAGCTTCCGTCAAACATATGTAATTTCAGCCATGTGGTTTCGCAATGAAGTTGTAGTATTCAAAATTTAATCAAAAGTATTAAATGAAAATGTTAAACGTTTTCAGTTAAAGGAAGAAAAAAGAAATACATTTCGGTAATTTTTGTTTTGTAAAGTTAAGATTTTAACCATAAGCCACCTCTTTTTGGAACGACGACATATGACCAAGTATTTCACTGCCCATAAATTTGTTATTTACAACAAGAAAATAACCATGTTATTCAATTAATTTGAAATTAGTATCCTCTCTTAATGAATGATGAACACGCACATACGCGGACGAAGTAAGTCTGGGGATTCAGTGGTATTCTCGTGAATAGAGATCCCTCTGGAAACTTTAAAGTGTATGCCAATAAGACTTTTCGTAGGAAAACGTTGCTTTAGATTTTTCTTTTAGAATTGTTGTATAGATGTCTGTTTCTGTGCTAATAAAACACTAGTTTCGCTACTTCCACTGGTCGATACTGAGCTCACTCTTCTTGTTAATTTTCGATGGATGTGGTGCTGGCCTGCATGATAATCGCTTTTGTACTTTAATTGGTGGCTGTGTAGGTTGACAAGATGGTGACAAGCCTCGAGATGTAAGGAGTCTATATGGAAGTAACCTTAAATGTTACGAAGCTCGACCTTTATTTTGGCACCACGGGAGATAGGAGCCCCTGGGTCTTGTCGGTCCTTGGCTTGGCTCAACGTGTCTCTGGGTTGGTACTCCTGCAATTTACACAAGTCTTTAGACAGTATTGAACGAATAGCATTTAAATTGATTGGTGTTTCTTGTCTCACCCTTTTTTACCGTTACTTTAACGGGTTGTATATCTAAAGATATAGCCAGTTGCATTCGCGCTTCTACGTATGCCCATTAGTTTAACCTTGTTGTTAAAATTTAATAGTGTGAATAGCTAAAACGAAAATATGTTCGCATACATATACTTTTTTTTTAATTTCCCCTTCTTATTTTGTAATAATTAAAACTTAATTTATAATATTATTTTGTTTATCTTTTTACTAGACAAAGAGAACTTCGACACAAATATGGTACTCCAAAATCAAGTGATGGCAAAACATCTGAGGAAGAAACGGCTGATGTAATAAAAGCAAAGCCCAGAAGTCGTTCTGCATCTCAGTGTAGTAAAAAATCTTCAAAAAGTACTAGAAGCAATTACAGAAATAGTCCCGATCGAGATAGAACCCGATCCAGACGAAGTTATAGTCGTGATAAATATCGTGGAAGAACACGTTCTCGCAGTCGATCAACTCATAGACATAGACGAAGAAATTCACGATCGAGAAGTAGAAATCGACGTAGCAACTCTCGCAAACGTATACGAAGTCCAGATCGTACAAGGTATCATCGTGATCGTGATAATTCTCGTATTCGTAGATCTAGATCAAGATCTCGAACAAGAATAAATCGATATCGAGAAACAAATCGATATCAACCTCCTTCAAGAAACTATGATCGAGGTGGTGCCGCGAATTCAACTCAAACTCAAACAAATGATAGTGAGAGAAATAACCGCTACAGAGTTGTTATTTCAGCTCCGCCGAAGTTAAAAAAGCTCGTCGACTATTGAAATAATACAATTCTCTATTTACCAACTATAAAGTTCATATAATGAACTGCATATGTAACTGTAAATACAAAAATAAAAAGAAATAACTTAATTAAAGTTGTTTTAATAAATTTAGATGAATAAAGGAGGACTAAAACTATTCCTATGTGGGTTGTAAGTCCTTGTTTAGCTCTTAATTTAGGTAATTTAGATCAACACGACTACATTTCAGGTTCTAAGAAAAACAATACAAATTACTTCATTGCTTAAAATAACTTACAGTTTTACCATGTTTAAAACATTGAATCCAAATGGAATTAATAGTGTCAATAATTGGCGTTACCAATTACACTAATCGACAATGTTTTGTTCCTAGCAATCAAATTGCACCACCGCTGAAATCAAACGAAGAATAACTCTTGCAAATCGCTGCCTCTTTGGACTTAGAAGGCCCCGGTTCTTATTTATGGCGCTGAGGCCTGGATGAGAAAGATGAGAACGTCTTAGGATGCTTCGAGAGGAAAATTTTCGGGTGATTTTTGGTCCCGTACGTATAGATGGAGAATGGAGGAGAAGATATAACGACGAACTGTACGGGCTGTACAGCGACACTGACCTAGTTAGCAGAATAAAAGTCCAACGGCTTAGATGGCTGGGTCATGTAGAGCGAATGGACATCAACGCTCCAGCCCGGAAGTTCTTCGAATCCAATCCCGAGGGACGGCGCAGTAGAGGAAGACCGCGACTCAGGTGGCGCACTCAGGTGGGTGAGGACCTCAACCAACTTGGCGTGCGAAACTGGAGACAGCTAGATAGGGACCGAGCTGGCTGGAGACGCATGTTGGCTGAGGCCCAGGTCCGCCCCGGACTGTAGCGCCACCTTAAGTAAGTAATCAAATTGCACTATTTCGATCGGTTTTGATAGCCTTAATTGAAAACAGATTTCAATATTACTCTATCACGTAAGCTTTTTGAGATATGTATAATGTATGTATGTATTACTTTTTAAAATTAAAAACCTTTAAAATTAAAAACCTTTCTAAATTCATGAGGTAGCTTTTTTCAATTGTGCATAAACGATTTTCAACAGAAAAAGGCAAAAATCTTTCGTCTAAACAGTTCTATCATATCATCTTTTTAAAATATATTAATAAAAAATGTTTATATTTTTAAAAATATGTAGTTAAAATTAAAGTAAGTAAGTAAGTAAGTCAGATACTTAAATGATATAAACTGTATCTAGAAAACAAAAATTCGTACTTTGTAAAACCATTCCATAATTTATTGTTAAGGGATATTCTGTGTTTTAACTCAGCTTAAAAGTTTTAGTTGTCTTTAACATAATTTTGTCGATTCAAATTACCGACAAATCTAGAATTGGTATGAGTACAATCAATAAAGGGCCTTTTTTGAAAAGAGGTACCTTCCATCCATTTTTATTCTTTTTGTAAAAGGCCTCTACAAATGATCAATATATCGGAATTCACGAAAAATATCAATCCAAATGGCTAAATAACCCAAATTAAGAATAATTTAAATATATGGATTGTTGAAAAATTTATTGGATTTCTAGTATATTAGAAAGTCATAGAGCTTATTACTATCAAAATAAGACCACTCAAGCAAAAAAAAATAATTAAATTAAAAAAATAGTTGTGGTTATTTTCAATTATCTCAAAAACTAAGAGACATAAAATCATCTACTTTTCAGTTTTTGGTCAAAAACAAATAAGAGCAATACATTCTAAAATAAAAACAATAGTAGATAATCTTGAAGTATTGAAAAATTACACTTTAATCCTTTTTTTTTTTTAACTTTTTTTACTCATACACGTAGTTTTGACTTGATTTAAAAACAGGCTGTTAGAACAGAATGTTGGCTTTAAAAAAATGTGAAATACTTAATTGTAAGTGTTACCGTTATTTTGTAACTATTTTTTTTCATTTTTAAAAATTATTTTTTAAATCGCCCCTCCCGCCTAAACGGGGGGAGATAGACCCCCTCCCATAGTAAAAAAAATGCTTCTTTTTAACTGTTCTATACAAATCCGTCATTAAACTTTGTCGCCTGAGTTCTTATGGTACTCTTCCCAAAAAATGAAATAGCTAATGTCGCCGTAGCCACTAGGTGCCTCCCCTTAGAATTACTTATCACTATGTGGTGAATTGACTTTAGCAGTGGGGAATTGATATTAGAATTAAGGGTGCGGGAAAATTGACGTTTCAGCTTGTAGGCAAACCAGAATGACAGATTGGTTTTCGGTCTTTATATGGTGTGTCTATGTTAAAGACCATACTAAATGGTGGGTAAATTTTAAAGGTCGATGTTGAATGTGAACCACACCTAAACGTCAATTTTTTGTCTGCATTTTATTTGACATTTCTCAATTTCAGACTAACTCAATGGGCAGGTTCAGACAACATAAGGGACTTCATTTGCGGTCAACTTCATTCTTTTTTTTCAAGTTTTTCAAGTGTCATGAATTTCAAATTCAGAACTTTACTTCACAAACTTCTACCTTAAGTTCATAGTTCAAAAAGTACCATAAATGTTATTGTCTACAAAACACTCCTTTCAGCCAAGTCCATCACGATTTGTATTTCGTATTTTAAAGAAATATTACTTATTTCCTTTTCAAATTGACAAGAAATCTTTTTACAAAAAATATTAAATGGAGTTGTGCAGAAAATAAATAAATTATAGAGTAATAAAGTTCAGCTTTCAGTTGAATGAAAAAACATGATCAACTGTCAATATTATAGAAGTAGACTTGAATTGTTAGATTTCCAGTCAACTTTCTATAAAGTTGCCTTAATTGTAAGGTAATTTTTTTGCAGTTGACCAATCAGATTTTAGAAACGTGCCTTACTTTCAAGTCCCTAATGTCATCTGAACCTACCCAATTTGAACCCTGGAATGATACACAATCAAGCAACGCGTTAAAGTGGTTCAGGCTTATTATAAAAATGGGCGTTCAAATCAAAATGCATATAGTACACTTCGTCCAAATGTGCGTTTAATCGGAAAAGTCGTGCAAAAATTTCAGAAAACCGTGTTTGTAGGAGATGTGAAAACACCAGTGCAAGCTCGTACTGCAGAAAATATTAGTGCTGTTCGCGATAATATTGTGGCTGAAGACCCATCCACCTTAACTAGTAGTCGTGCCCAGCAATTGCACCTCTCACGCTCGTCGTTAATAAACATTTTGCATAAATATTTGCATTTACACGATTACAAGGTGTAATTAACTCAAGAACTAAAGCCTCTTGATTCTTTCAAGCATCGTCAATGGTCTGAATGGTGGCAAGAAATGGCAACAGAGGATAATCATTTTTACCTCATTGGATTCGTTAATAAGCACAATTGCAGCATTTGGGCCAAAAGTGATTGTCGAAAATCCAATACACACACAAAGAGTAACTGTTGGGTGCAGTTTATGTCCTGGTGGCATCATCGGTGGACCGTATTTTTTCAAAATTAGAGCGTTCAGGTATTTACTCTGAATGGTGTTAGCTATCGTGAGATGATAACTAACTTGTAATGGCACGAATTGGAAGATATAGATAGATAGATTTTCTTTATTACAAACATTTAGTTTACATAATATGAATTTGAATTGGAAGATATGTATGTGAACTATATGTGATTTCAACAGGACGGTGCCACACAGCTAACGAAATAATTGCTCTTTTGAGCGACAAACTCAATGGCCGTGTTATCTCACGTGGTGGCGACGCCAAGGTAAAGTGATTTGACACCGTTGGACTTCTTTTTTTGGGGTTATTTAAAAGAAAAAGTGTTCGTCGATAAACCATTAACGGCATAGAACCTCAATTATGCCTCCACTTCATCGAAAAGTTGGACCATCGGGTGAAGGTGTGCCTCCGAGGTCGAGCACTATTTGGCCAATATTTTGTTCCATACATAACTGAACCATACCAATATTATCATAGTAAAAATAAATGACAATAATTTCCTAAATAGTTTGTGTTTTATTCAAAATCAACATCGGCCTTTAAAATTTAACCACCCTTTATAATGAAGGATTTATTGGTTCAAGCAATTAATAGTTGTTCCCAATATTTCGTTTGTATCAGGAGCTAACTCGTTTTTGGCTCTTTACTAAAAAACAATACGATATGACTGCTTTTCAGAACAAACAACTTTTCTGTTGAGATTTTTAAGGTAGGTAGGTAGAAATGGCGATCCCAGGGCAGACCTAGCCTGAGATCCAATTAGCGCTGTAGTGCGCCGTTTTGGTACCAAAACTCGTTTGACCTGTGAAATAAAGGAGAAGATTTATAGCGATTAAGTTAGAGCCATTTTGTCGCATTGAGGAAAGAGATTAGGTCTCTAATCTTTGTCTCAGATAGCTCATTCAGTTCGTGAAAGAATGCTTTCCCAAAGCATTTCATTCTAGTGCTTGCCAAGGCAGGACATTTGCAGAGGAAATGGATTATCGTTTCACTTTCTCTTTGGTCGCAGCAACTACGGCAAAAAGTGTTGTAAGAGATACCCAACTTCTCTGCATGAACTCCAATGGGCCAGTGTCCGGTACAAACCGCAACAATCCTGGCTATGTCTTGCCTTGGCCTGCATAGAAGATCGTTTGTACGGGTTTTATTATAGGTGGGCCATATCTTCCTAGATATAATGCAGTTGGGTAAATTGCTCCACCTTCGGTTTGATTCAGTTTGGTAGATGGAAAAGATTTTACCCTTCATAGCACCAAGAGGAATGTTAACCATTTCCGCAAGTGAGCTATGAAGGGCCGATCCTTGCCTGGCTAGCTCGTCAGCCCGTTCATTTCCCACGATACCACTATGGCCCGGAACCCAGATCAGGGTGAGACCGAGGTTAATGTTCAGGCTCGCAAGCTCATCGCGACATTGCTGGACCAATTTAGATGAGGATGTAGCCGAATTAATGGCTTTGATAGCTGCCTGACTGTCTGTGAAGATAGCCGCATTTCGGTTTTGGTTTGGGCTTTGTTTAAGTATTTTACATGCCTCCCTAATTGCCAGCAGTTCAGCCTGAAAAACGCTAGCAAAGTCAGGAAGCCTAAAGGATTTAGCTACGTTTAGGGACTCAGAAAAGATCCCAGAACCAACTCCGCACTCCATCTTTGAGCCGTCAGTAAAGATGGTTGTATCGAAACCTATCGACACGACGTCATCCTCCCAATCTTCTCTGGATGGGAAAAAGACCTTAAAACCCCTACTAAGGCTCAAAGTAGGAGTGCAGTAGTCAGTGTCTACCGAGATAATATCTGAGGGAATCAATTTCGCTGTGTTGCTGTGACCATAAGGTTTTGACAACCAGCTATTTGATTCCTTCAGCCTAATAGCGCTGCAGGAAACTATGTATTTAATAAAAAGGTCGATTGGTAGAAGATCCATAATAACGTTTAAGGCGTCCGTTGGGCAAGTACGCATGGCCCCTGTGGTGCCCACGCAAGCTGTTCTCTGAACCTTCTTTAGCTTATCGATATTATAGGCTTTGCTAAGAGCAGGCCACCACACAATCGAACCATAAGTTAAGATTGGACGTACTACGGCTGTGTACGTCCATAAAATCATCTTCGACTGAAGTCCCCACTTTTTGCCGAAAGTTTTGCTGCAGGCGTAGAAGGCAACACAGGCCTTCTTAACCCGCACTTCAATATTTCGTTTCCAGTTTAATTTAGGGTCGAGTATAACTCCCAAATATTTTGCACTGGAAGACAATGAAAGGATTTGACCGTTGAGTCGAGGTAGCGTGAAGGGCGGTACTTTAGTTTTGGTGGTAAAGAGCATCAGTTCAGTTTTACTTTGGTTAACTCCTAGACCACAACTAGTGGCCCAGCTGCTAACTTTCTTCAAAGCTGACTCCGTGATTTCACTAATCACAGAGGTGTACTTTCCTGACACCAATAGCACCAAATCATCCGCATAGGCTACCGCCTTCACTCCACATCTCTCTAATTTAACGAGAATTGTATCCATGACCAGAAGCCACAGAAGAGGCGAAAGGACACCACCCTGGGGTGTTCCCCTACTTACGTGTTTTGTTGCGGTTGTATTGCCTAGAGTGGCTTGAATCTTCCTACCACTGAGCATGGAGATAATCCATTCTCGAATGAAGTATTCTACACCGAACTTCACGAGCGATTCTTCTATGGATTCGGTAAGGACGTTGTTAAAAGCACCTTCTATGTCTAAGAAGGTGGCAAGAGTAAATTCTTTATAATGGATTGTTTTTTCTACAGTACGCACTACCTCATGGAGGGCAGTCTCCGTAGATTTGCCCTTAAGATAAGCATGCTGAGAGCTTTCGAGAGGTCTTCCATCTAGGATTTCTCTAATATGGTAATCAAGAATGCGCTCCAAGGTTTTAAGCACAAAAGATGTTAAGCTTATTGGTCTGAAATCCTTCGCGGATTCGTGACCACGCTTACCCACTTTCGGGATAAAAACTACCTTGACCTGTCTCCACGACATGGGCACATGTTTGAGTAGGAGGCATCCTTTGAAAATTTGTTCCAGCCATGGAGCTGCCACATCATGCAACTTTTGAAGCATAACTGGCAGTATGCCATCCATGCCTGGGGATTTATATGGAGAGAAAGTATTGATGGCCCACACAATATTTTCTCTGGTTATAACGGAATTGATTTGCTCCACATGAGCTACGTTTAGCTCTGTGGTTTCACGCGGTTCGGGGTTAACGCTCTCGCAACCCGGAAAGTGCGTCTTCATCAGTAGCTCAAGAGATTCGGCTGGAGAGGCTGTCTAGGTTCCATCAGGCTTTCTTAGAAATGAAGGATTACAATGTTCCTTCGATAACACTTTGCTGAGCCTTGCGGAGTCCTTTATGTCTTCGATTGATTGACAGTAATCTCTCCAGCCTTGTCTTTTGGCTGATGACAGGGCTTTCTTGTAAATTTTAAGAGAGTCCTTATACGGTTGGTAAAACTTATGTTTGTGGCAGATGTTGAAGATCGTCCTCGTCATTTTCCTAAGACTGGACAGTTCTTCATTCCACCAAGAAGGAAGGGTTTTACGGCTGTATTTAACTGGGCAAGAGACTCTAAAAGCTCTACTTATAGAAGTTTCAAAGGTTTTCACCTTTGATTCAAGGTCTGCTATCGATTCTGCGAGATTCGGTAAGTTGCTCAGTTTGGATTTAGCAATTTGACTGAATTTCTTCCAGTCAGTTCTTTTGGGATTTCTATAAGGTGGAGGGTTTTTCGACTCGAAATTAATTTGAAAAAGAATCCATTTGTGATCCGAAAACGAATTCAAAGGGGAAACTCTCCAATTCTCCACTAATAAATTACGGTTGTTTACTAGAGTAACATCAAGCACATCCTCCCATCCATCATAATTTTCCGAGCTCGGAAAGACGAAAGTGGGAGTATTGCCTCTGTTACAAATGGTCATATTATGTGCAATAATAAAATCAAAAAGTGACTCACCTCGTTCGTTGATTTCAGAGCTTCCCCAAAGGGTATGCCGAGCATTCGCGTCGCCTCCGATCAGAAGGTTTGCCTTATCAAACATAGCTTTGTTTATAATTCTGCGCACCTCCTCCGGAGGTGATGGTGAATTGTGGGCTGAGTAGAAAGAGGCCAGCAGCAAACCCCGTGTATTTTTATCTTCGAATCTGACAACTGTCAGATCAGGAGTGCTAAAATTTGGACATAAAAAACCTTTTAAATGTTTCTTAGCTAAAATACAAGTTCTGGGATTACCTTGGTCTTGGTCTGCGGTTTTATAAAAGAGGTCGTATTGGTTGTCTTGGAGGCCCCGCACCTTGAGGCCGTTTATCCACGGTTCTTGGATAACGCCAATGTCGACGTTTTCCTCCCTAAGGAAAACTCTCAGATTATCTGAAGCACACTTAGAATGCTTCAGATTAATCTGGACGACCTTCAGCGCGTTTTTTAGTTTTTATTTTTGGCTGCAGAGCTAGGGCCCGGCAACTCGCTGGGGACCTCGACTCCGCTAACAACATCGTCAACCTCGACGTTGTCATCAGCTTTGTCGGTGTCTGCTCCCTGACTCTGCAGAATTTTAATTTTGGCATTCCTTATGCCAAAACTAAGCTTATAATCGGCCTTTTCGAGAGCCCCTAGGCTTTCCTCGCTAATCCTCAGAAGGTAAGAGGCGCTGATCTTCTGTGGTTCTTCTGCCTTAATCACAGCCCAGTCGTGCATGGGGACCAGCGGATTTTGCCTCTGAAGACCGCGGATCAAATCCTGTCCGCTTGGCTTTATGCTCATGAGCGGTAACCAAATGCGAGCCTTCGGTTGTCTAGGGATGTCCTTAGCCGGGATAAGCTTGAGCTTCAAGCCCTCCCAGGCATTGCTAACCTTAGCAATGCTTTCACTAAGGAAATCTCTAGAAAACCTGTCTGCACACTTAATTACCCTATACCCCCTGAGCATCTCGCCAGAGTCGAAACTAGGGTAGGGGCCCTCACTGTTATTTATTGTGTATGAAAACACCATCTCAGAGAGCTTGCCCTCGATAGAGTTCCACACGTTCAGCAGACCTTTGCTGTTTGTGGAGAGCTCATCCACAACTGCTACTTGGAGGTCATCCCTGACAACCTCACTAAGAGTACGCAGTTGCGCTGCTCCAGAAGATGGTGCTTTCCCTGGCTTTGTCCGGCCGTCAAGCTTGCTCTTTTTCTGAGACGGACAGATCTCTTCCTGAGATCTGTTACGCTTAACGGCCTTTTCTCGGCTGGCCAGAAGGTTGTTGTATTCATCAACAACCTTCTGGTACTTTATTTTATCCTGGGCATCCTTCTCATGAATTACTCCAGCCTCTTCATTCTTGGCAATCTTGGCAAGAATAAAAGAGGCCGTTTTGAAGCGGTTCTTGAGAAGAGCGCCTTCCGATGGCTTTTTTGTTCCTCGAGTTGCACTGCTACTAGAGGGTTTCGGATTGTTATGCGGTTTAGGAAGTATAGGAGTGCTATGAATAGCACCGCCTATACTTCCTGTGGTTTTGGGTTGCTCACAAGCGCTGGAACTACCAGCGCTAAATGAGCTCCCCTTTACGGTCTCCTGGCTGGAGGCCAAGAGTTCATCCTCCAAGTCTGCGGATGGTTCTGTGTTCGTCAAGTCTAGTTCGTCCATTTTGTATGAGTTTTTTGAATGTTGGTCCCACGAGTAGGTCGGAAAAAAAGAGGTCAGCCCCGGCAGAGCCGATATACCGGGGTAAGGCGAAAAATAAGATGGACCCTGCCAAGGCATCCGAATGAGCTCGTTAGCGACTGGTTTTCCCCCCAGCCTTTCATTCTTCGGCACGGATTATGTAAAACGCTCACACCACCACTGAAATTAGGGACCTCGTATCTATGGTCAAATTGCATTGCTAAAGCTTGCTACTATTGAGGAGTAGGAAACTTCAGCAATTCAACCTGACCTTAGCTGACCCCCATCTTGACAACGTACAAGACAACTGTGGTGATCATTACCGCCCGGCACCCACTAGGAGGGTTTGAAACGAGGATTTTTGCCGAGCTTGAGATTTTTAAACAAAGTTTTTTATAATAATAAAAATAATTTGCAAAATTAAAAAACTTGAGATTTTTAAACAAAGTTTTTTAATTTTGCAAATTATTTAATTTCTGAATAACTATTTCTCCAAATGGGGGATAATTTGAAAGTCTCATACTTGTAAACTGGCCCAATCGATTTAATTAATAAGTCTCCACCTTCCATCCTCTGTGCACATTTCTACACTTCCAAAAAATTTTTTTTTTTCATTCCTAGAATCAGTATCGATAAACCGTAAAGGTGTTATTTCTTGACTTTGATTTGGCAAAATTATCAAAAACCGCACATAAAATGGCTCAAAAAGGCGTCAATCCAGTCGTAGTTTTGAAGAGCATTTACAACAATGAATTCCAATGGTAAATACTCAATTAAACTAATTCATAAAACCCAAAATGATATTCAAAAAAGAAAGAACTTCAAAGGAATTCTCTTGACATAAGAGGGAACACGATGCCCTTCCATTTCCATTCCCACTTTTTTTCTTTTTGTCATCTGAATCTGAACTGTCAAAAATTTAAAGAATAAATAACTTTGTATTTGTAATTTGTTTGCATTTTCAAACCGAAATAAAATCATAAGTCAAGAAAATTTATCAAATTCGCAGGTCAGTGGTCAAAAGCTTCGGAATATTCCTGCTTGGCGTGCGAATTGCGAAAGAATTCGTCGGTGTGGAGATTATGCCCGCCATTGCACCGCTTTAAGAGCTAAGAAGAGGTTTGACAATAAGACATCAAGTCACTAAACACGGAAGTACGAAGTACTTAGTATAAGGAAAACACTCGCTTGTTATGCATTGTGTAGTGCTCTAGCGTCACTATCGTAATAAAAATTTAATATTATTAATTTAAATTGATTGTTGCGGTTTTACTTTTGAGAGGAAAATGAATTGCGTTGTATTTAGCGTAGTTTTGTCACTTCTTGTTGTTGTCCTTGAAGTGTCTTATGTGAGCACTTCTGGATTCTTATGGAATCAGCCAAAACCAAATATTCTTCTAATTCTAACTGATGATCAGGACATTGTGCTTCATGGGTTGGTGAGTATAATCGAAGATTTTCGTTGCGCGAATTGTCTGTTTTTAACTGTGGGCTTTTGTAGACTCCTATGCACAATGTCCAACAATTGATTGGATCAAATGGAGCCACATTTTCAAATGCGGTAGGTATATTTTTGTTTTAAAAGAGAGAGAAAAGAATTGCTATAAGTTTATTTACATAATTTTTATCAAAAAAAAAAAAAAACAGTTTACGAGCTCGCCGATTTGCTGTCCTTCTAGAGCTTCAATTCTAAGTGGAATGTATGCACACAATCATCGGACATTAAACAACTCTGTGTCAGGTGGATGTTATGGGTCGTATTGGAGAAAGAAGGTGGAACCGAAAGTTCTGCCTGTAGTTATGCAGCAGAGTGGCTACGATACATTCTTTGCTGGGAAGTATCTCAATGATGTAAGCATAAGCATTCTTTTGAATTGATTTCTTGAAGCGTAGCGTAGGGAAGAGAATTCGTTAAATGACTTAACTTTTTACGGTTAGGGATGTTTACGTTTGAGCTTTGAGACTTCACCAAAATAGAAATACCTGTTTGAGTGATAGCGAGAGTCTAAAAGAAATCCTATCTGTGCTAAGAAAATTATAATTTTAACTTAGATAGGTTCTTTGAATGTTTAGTTAAATTTGTATGTATATAGTATTCAGGGAGACATGTTCCTCCTGGATGGAAAGAGTTCTACGGGCTACAGGGTAACTCACGCTATTATAACTACAGCCTAAATGAAAACGGCCGCATAAGTTCATATACTGATCGGTATCTAACCGATTTGCTAGCCGAAAAATCAGTTTCTTTCTTTGAAGAACGCAAGGTCGGGATGAGACCATTTTTCGCAATGATAGCTCCACCAGCGCCACATGCCCCATTCACTCCTGCTCCAAGACATCGAAATGCGTACGCTGGCTTAAAAGCACCAAGAACATCTAATTTCAATGTCCTTTCTGGAAATTTAGGTAGACGCAACGAGGATATTTAAAAACAATATATGTACATACAATTTATTTTATAGATAAGCATTGGTTGGTTGCTTTTGGAGAAAAGATGTCAACTAGACTAATAAACAACTTAGACATATTCTTCCAAAAACGATGGGAGTCATTATTGGCGGTAGATGAAATGGTTGGGAGCATCATAAGCTCTCTCAACCAAACCGGAGAATTAGACAACACCTATATTGTTTTTACATCCGATAATGGCTATCATCTTGGACAATTTGCACAACCATTCGATAAGAGACAACCTTATGAGACTGATATTAGGGTGCCATTCCTAGTGCGAGGTCCAAATATACCCAAAAAGTCGATTATTTCGGCACCAATTAGTTTGATCGATTTAGTGCCTACGATATATGAATGGGCAGGAATTATACCAAGGGGCAATGAAGATGGCATATCCTTTCAGGCATACCTCATGAATCCAAAGTATAATCCTTTGCTCGATAGAGGTTTCCATCGAGAGATTCTAATCCAATACTGGGGAGAAGGCAATAGTCAAACATATAATTTCCAATGTCCATGGAAGAAATCTGATAATTTAGCTGAATGCACTATGGACGCAGATTGTCACTGTCAGGATTCATGGAATAACACTTATGCTTGTATTCGTCATTTTAGATTTGGAACAAATAAACTCTATTGTGAGTTTCAAGATCATGAGGTGGGTTTTATAATGTATAGTGTTTTTTTTCTTACATTTTTAATAATAAATATAACTTGTAGCAATTTGTCGAAGCTTACGATCTAGATGAAGACCCATACCAAATGGATAATCTTGGCTACGAGATGCTGCCAATTGAAAGAGCGCTTTACAGCCTTGCGTTGCATAATTTAACAACTTGTATTGGTAGTTCATGTAGAATTGTAAATCTTTAATAATTCTGTTGATTAATAAAATAAGGATAAACAAAAATAGATTTAATGTTTTTTTTTCTGTATTGGCTGATGAATTCATCTTGTCGAAGGTTGGTTTTTGAAGGACTGGTAGTGTTCATAGCCTACATAAATTATTGGCGAAAGTTCAACAAGTCATTTTTAAGACTGTTGTTTTTTTCCTGGATCTAGTTACGTGTTTGAATAATCGCAAAAAAAAAATTTTGCTATTTTGTAATATATTAGCTAGGTTCCCAAAATCGAATTAAATGAAATTGAAGTCTAAATTGAAAATCAAGTGAAATTGTTTTCAGGGTTCTTTTCGAAATCACTTCAAGTGAAATTAAAGCAGATGACATAAATCACATCAGTCAATAAATAATTCAGTTGATTGTTATAATTTGTATAAATTATTGTTTTATAAAACAAATATTAGTGGTTTTTATTTGCATTCATTTCATTTCATTTTCATTTATTTTTATTTGCATAAATTTACTCAGTAAGATACAATACCTTATAAATTAGAGTAAAACATCAGTATAGTAATACTATTTGTACATTCATTGTGCTTTTCTAATGGGGTTTTAAGATACAATAGAAAATTGAAAAAGCTAATTCATTCGCTCTCTTAATGTTAAATATAAATTGAAATTTTAAAATTAAAAAAATTATATAAACGTAAATTATTTATAACTATAAACAAAAATGAGTTTATACTTAAAAAGAAAATTTTATTCAAAACAAAAGAAAAAAAAAAAAAAATATATTTGATTGTCATCATCACTATCAACATCCACAAAATAATTAGGAGAAAAATTCTTTGAGCATCCTACAAAACAGGGTCGAGCTGCTTATTATTTTTAAAGATTGAGGGAGGGAATTCCATAATCGAGTGGCATACACATAAAACTGGCGTTCAGACACTAAAAATGAGCAGCGTATTGGTATGAGATTGCAAGATCTTACAGATTGTGTATGGTTAATTTTATTGTAAAGGTATTCCGGCTGATGGGTTTGCAGAATATTGTGAAACAAGGTTAGTGTTCTAAGTTTAAATAAATTATCTAGGGTAATACCATAAATTGATTTAGAGAAATTAGAGATGTGATCATATCTTCTTACACCAAAGACATAACGCGCAGTACTATTGTAGGCAACATTAAGTTTCCGTTTGTGTTCATAATCACAATTGCTAAAAATCTCACAACAGTAAAGCATTTGTGGTATTATCAGGGTTTTAGCCAATATTAGTCGGGTTTTTAATGGGGTTATATGATGAGATGCCCAAAGCATTCGAAGACTTCCATAAACTTTCCCTATCGAAATTCTAATATGGTTATTCCAACTGAGTGTTTTATTAAACGTGAGACCAAGGTTTTTCGCAGTATCAACAAATTCAATAACTGTATTATTTAAATAGATGTCAGGGAAATATGAAGTGTCGATTACAGTCCTGGAAATTACTAAGCACTTTGATTTCTTAGGATTCAAACAAAGATCATTTTTACGGGACCAGATAACGATTTCTTTCAAATCCTCATTAACTTCATGCACACCGTTCTCGAGCATACCAAGTGGAAAACTATTATACAATTGAACATCATCTGCATACATGTGTACAGATGAACTCAATGGGCAAGATGGTAGATCATTGATATACATGGAGAACAGCAAAGGGCCCAAAATAGAACCCTGAGGGACACCTCTCTGCAAAGGAAGAAAACATGACATAGAGTTGTTAGCAAAAACTGCTTGAGATCTACTGGTTAAGTAGGAAAGAATCAGTTTTACTGAAGGAGTTGAGAAATGAAATTGATCTTTAAGTTTTTTACAAAGTATATGGCGATTGACGGTATCAAAAGCCTTAGAGAAATCCAAAAGTGTAAGTACAGTTATTTTTCCATCATCCAAAACATTTCTTATATTTTCTGTTACGTCAATTAAGGCAGTAGTACAACTATGTTTAGGTCGGAATCCTGATTGGTTGATACATAGTAATTTATTTCTGTTTATAAAAGTCCGGATTTGATGATTCATTAGTCTTTCCAAAACTTTAGAAAGAAATGATAATATGGCTATGGGTCGAAAATCATCTGCATCGCGATTTTTAGGTATAGGAATAACCTTGGCTTGCTTCCAAGCAGAGGGGAATGTGCTTGTCATAAAAATAGTATTGAATGTATAAGTAATATATTTGAGAACATAAGGCAGTATAGCTTTTAAAAACACCGGATGGATACCATCAATTCCAACAGAGTTGGATCTTACAGAAAGAACACCTTCTAAAACATCAACCTCATTAACAGGTGAGAAACAGAAACCACCTGTAGACAGATGGCCATTTAAAATATCTTCTTGTGATTGTGTTTCAATACTTTGGGATTCAGAAAAAGAGGAATTAAGAGTAACAAAATTTTTGTTAAGCTCATCACAATCGATAGAAACGATTTTGTTGTTAATTTTTTTACCTACACCTATCTCTCTCAGATTCTTCCATAGTTTTTGTTTAGCAAGGGAAGGGTCAAGCTTTGGAGCATAAAATCGTTGTTTAGCTTCACGAATTAAAAAGACTACTCTATTTCTCAAAGATTTGTATTCACTATACAATTCGTCAATCCTGAAAGTCTTCCAGCGCTTATATGCACGATTACGTTCTGTTACAAGCGACCTAATATGGTTATTAAACCAAGGATGAGCTTTAAAACGAGATTGTCTTGTAACTAGAGGAACATGTAAGTTGTAGAGATGGTTTATATTATTTTGTAAAAATGAAACCTGGTCATCAACAGATGGCATAAGATATATTTGATGAAAATCAAGTGAATTCAAATCAACTTCCAACTGCTGCCTGTTGACATTTTTAAAATCACGAAAGCTGAAGGTAGATGAAGATATCAGGGGTGAACATTGAAAAGTAAGGAAAATTAGATCATGATGAGAGAAACAGGGAGTGGAAATTTGGTCATAAAGAAGAGCTTTTTGTAAATGACTTACAAAAAACGTATCGAGTAATGTACTACTCTCCCTGGTAAAGTGAGTTGGGGTTGAAACATTAGTAGGAATAGAAGTTTCCGATAATATAGTTTGGGATAAAACTCTGGTGTCGAAGCTTAGTTTTTGAAATGTCGGTTTTTAAAGAAACATTGTTTTAATCAAAATGTTATGGAAAAGTCATTTGGTGTGCTGAGAAATTTTAAATCTTTTTTCGTTCCCTCAACTTCTGCTGCAACTTCTCACGAACCAAATGATTTACATAAAGAAGTTAAGGTTTATTTTTCTTAAGTGAAAATAATTCTGTTTTTAAACAATTTCCTCTTGTAGATTTAAAATCACGCCACCTTACTCTGGTCGAATTTCAATGACTTGAAAATCGCAAATATCAAAATGTAGAACACGGAAATTCACTTCGTTTTGAGTTCGAAAAAAAAGAAGTCGATATCGATGAAAGTGAATTTCAGAACTCTAATTAACATTTTAAATTCATTTTGAGCAAAAGTGAAATTTAGAACCTAGCTGTATGTATGTATAGTTATTTATAAAGTGTAGTTTATTTGCGTTTAGCCCAGGTGCACGTACAATAAATAGTGGGCTTATCAGTTAGATGCTTTCCTACCATTTTAAAACACAACCTATTGGTCGATAGTAAGAAACACAGATGTAAATTCATCACGTCAGAGTTTCGAGGATAATAAAGTGAGATGTAACTCATTTCACTTTTGAATGGGTGTGTTATTTATTTAATAAAAGAGAGCAATGTTTGACAACGTGTTTTTATAGTTTGTTTGAAATTTTCACTGAAATACAGTTTTTTTTTCTAGATAACAAATGTTGAGGGGGCGTATTTTTTGACGAATTTTAATTGTATCGTCTCTCTTAGCCAAAAACATGAAAATGAAATATTCAACCGTATCAAAAATAACGATAATACTATCCCCACTGTGGAACTGCACATTTTTTTTTCTCTCATACGTAGGACCTTTTTTATCTCCAATTTTATGATCTTTAATGATTTCTGGTTGATAAATTATTCATTCATCATCATCCAGTTAACTAAATTGACAAGTTTAAACAAAAACAACAATTATTATAGAATAAACAGCTTCCTCAGATCTTACACTTCTTGTTTTATTTATCGACACACTATTGCAAGGAGAATTCATTATTAAAATATCGGACCTAGTCTTTTTCTTAAAAATAAAGATTAATATGTATTACTTAATATGTTGCGCGTCTACATAGAGAATATTATCTTCGTGTCGTTTGTTTCCCCCAGCAACAGCATTGCATTTACTTGAAGATGTAAATTTTCGTTTATTTTTTTTGTTTTTGTTTGTTATAAAACTCAATGTTTGATATTGAAGAATTCGGTCTGTTTTCCAAGAGAAAAAATATACTAAATACAAAAAAAAAATAATAGAAAGAAAAAACAACTGAGTATAGAGTAAAATCTATTGCGCTTTTTCCTTGTTGTTATCGGGTTTATTTTCCTCCTCCGTGTTGGAAGCTGTATGCCAGGTAAGTCGTTCCTCGTAGAACTGAATAACAATCTGCGGACATCTTACGTTCGCTTGTTTGGCAGGCACAAGATCCGCCTCGTCACTATCGAGCCACTTCATGAGGAACATCAGTTCACCGGAAGAGTCTGTGGCGCCTAGAATTCTAGCAGGTTCGAGACCCCGATCGAAGCCCAGCGATTTTCGTGCCTCTTTGTCTGAGTCATTAGTGTTTTTTCGTTTGGCCTTCATTTCAGTGACTGGTGTGGTAGATTGTCGCTTTTTGGCGGCGCCACCCTCTGCAACACAAACACAAAGAATACGAAAGAGCAGTTTTAGCATTACATTTAAGTTAAAGAAGCACCATGCAGGTACATGCATGCGGTTAGTAGTGTCGAGGTCGACGCCATTTTCACTTAACTCGACTTCTTGGGGTGTTATAGTTTACCTTTATCTTTGTCCTTACTTTTCAAGGAGTCCTCAAAAGCCTGGATCAGGTCGGGGCAGTCGAGATTCTCAACCGGTTCCCATGTATTTTCACTGCGAGGGTATCCCTTCCATTTCAGATAATATTCAACCTGAATGAAGAAAGTTAACAAGTGATTTGCTTTCATCAATTCATATTAATAACTTACCTTGCCCTTGTTAATACGTTTGTCTTCTATGCGCTCCACAGAGAACTCGACGGGCTCAGCTTCGACCGGTTGATCGCCGCCCATGATTTCTGTTTGTGTCTGAATTTTTGCAATTTTGTGTATAGATTTGGGGCTACTTGCAAATTGAATTGCAAGCGTAAATAATTCTCTGAAACGGAAGAAATTTCAACAGGAAATAAATTATAGTGATTTCGATGAAAAAGGTTATGTGGTAGTAGGCAGAATGTTTAGCAAAAATCTTATTTGTTTTACTTACAATTGAGACTTCGGATGGAGTTATAGATTTTACTGGAAGAATATTACTTTTCCAGTAGATGAGGTTTTGGTTTTGTAAATATATTGCTTGTACGAATTAACTATTTTATTTATTATATTTCTAGGCAAAGTTGAAAGTTGAGCTGCGTCCTTTTACACTTCTCTCAAATTATTGCAATTAGTGAAGTTGGTTTCGGTTTGTGTTGTTATTGCACTTGGCGTGGCGCTAGTGGGTTACATAAGGGTCTATCTACACGAATTAAGTTTTTCTTGTAGCGTTTACTGAACAGGAGCGGCGTGAATTGTAGGCCCCCGCTTTCACTCCAACTGTTTTTAAGCATTATTCACATGAGCACGACCAACGACCAACGAATGAACGAATATTCGTCGATTCTGACATTTCTTTCACATGAGAGTTTTTAATTCGTCGCGAATGAAGTTTGACATTCACCACCGAAACCAAAACAAGAATGATTTTTTTTAGGTTAAGTACGCGCGATTATTTTATTCGTTGGGAGTGTGGATGATGTGGAACGCGAATAAAGTTTGATAGTTCGTATCAACTAAAATTTTGTTCGCGACGAATAAATTTGTTTTCTTAAATTTATTAATATTTGATATTGAAAAGTAAAAGTATGCATCATAAATCAAATAGAAACTATATTGCTATCGTTTTGTTAAGATTTTGTGTGGAAATATGTCTTTAAACGTATATAAACTCACATTTTGTAATTCATTCGTCGTTCGTTGGTCACGCTCATGTGAATGCTGCTTTACTGAGAACTTTATCTTATAAAAAGATAACTTTAAAATTTCCATTTACTATAGCCATACATTTTCTGTTATGAACCTTAAAAAATGTCCACCATAAAATATCTTTAATAATTTCAAATGCAGAATTCCGATAAGAGTTATCAAAATTATAAAAAGAAATCTGCTGCCAGACATAGCTTAATTCTGCAAGGTATTGGAAATAAAATGTTTAATATGCGGTTTTTATGATGAAACTCACAAAATACTGAATTCCAAAATCAGAGTTTATAAAAGCTCTTATTCTCGTATATAAATTCATACCAGAATAGCAGAATAACAGACTAAATACAAATGAAAATACACAAAAAGGACAAAAAAATATTTTTAAAAATTTGCTCTAAGTTGCCTATTTTTCGTTTGAAAACTAGAAACCACGAATTTCCAGCAGTTACTTTTAGTTTAGTTGCTAAACTTTAAGGACTGTGTCAACAAAACGCTGAAAGCTGACCGCGTTCTATTTGACGTATCAACAAAGTAAATGTAACTTCAAATACATCGTTTTCTTTGGAAATAATACTCTAAATTAGAATTTATCATTGCATTTATTTTTTGTTTTAAATAAAGTTCAAATATGTTAAATTATAAAAAACAAAATTCCATAAAGAACATTTACGTTTTATTTTACTATTTCTTTCGTATAAGGTTCTGATTTCTGCTGCTACTGTTCTTGTGAAATGTCACTTTAAGGTCAAAAATAACGTTTTTGATTTTATCAGTCTTAAAATTACACTCCGCTACTCCGCATTAAATTCATGAGATACATTTAATAACTTTGCAGACAAAAATTCCGATACAAATTTTGACAGTAGTTTGATTACTAGATTCACAAAGGTTTTCCGCTATTACTTGAATACCCCTAATATGATGATTATAAATTCCCTTCATGTACCCAAGAATTTGAACGAGTGGTCTTCGGGTGGATGTAGTTTATTGTGTAAAAAGCCAAATTTCATTGCACTTGGAGTCAAACTACCTTGACAGAAAAATAAAACCATAATTTGAATGCAGTTGACACACCACCTCATTAATTTACTTCACCCAGAAAGCAGCTGTACGGTTTATGGAAATATACATTTTCGAAAATGCTGGAATGGCAACTCCTTCAAAAGTTTGCTTTTGGCATTAATGTCAGTAAACGTCACACTCTTCTAGGATTTTTCGTAAGTTTTTCATGATTTTCATTAATTTTACACCACAAATTATCTCAAATCATAGTTAATTCCCTACTTTATTGTAATAACATCAAATATTAACGATAATATATGTAAAATAAGTTCTATGAGTGAAATAAAATCAGGCTCTATACTGTCGCGGTGTGGCATCATAGCCAACATGGCGACATTTCCTAACCTCATTCTATACACTTACACACCTAGTCTTGCAAAAAAATATAATTTTTTTCTCGTTTTAGCAAAAATACCGAATAACTAGAGCAACTTAAAAATGTCCAAGTTTTTTGCAACCGGAGCTTCCGATTCCGAATCTGAATCTAGTGAGGAGGAGGTACAGGCACCAGCATTTGGAAAGCAACAAGCTTATGCCGTAAGTTCTTTAATTGCCTTAATTTTTGAAATTATCATTAAGAGAACACCTTTTACATTTTAGTATAGTGATGATGAAGTCGAAGAGAAACGTGTTGTGCGTTCGACAAAGGAAAAACGTTATGAAGATATTACCAGTATCATCAAGAATATTCGCAATTACAAGAAAATTAAGGACTTGTCCAGTGTATTGACCAGCTTTGAGGATCTTTCTCGTGCCTACACAAAGGCTCTGCCAGTCATTTCCAAAGAGGAGAATGGCGTTACTCCTAGATTTTACATTCGCTGTTTGGCCGAATTGGAAGATTTCATCAATGACATATGGGAGGACCGTGAGGGAAGGAAGAACTTGAACAAGAACAATTCAAAATCTCTCGGTACATTGCGCCAGAAAGTCAGAAAGTACATCAAAGACTTCGAGGAACAATTAACCAAGTTCCGTGAAGCTCCCGATCAAGAGAGTGAGGAGGAAGAGGAACGTCCAGAACCCGATTCAGAGAGCGAAGAGGAGGAATCAGCTCCACCAAAGGCTGTATCATTCAGAAAGGATGTAGAGAAGGTTGCTAAAGCACCTAAAGATGAAGATTCAGACGATTCGATTGATTGGGGATCTGACAGTGAATCGGAGTCTTCGTCATCGGAGGACGATGGCCAATACGTGAGCATGAGAGATCGTTTCAAGAAGCGCACCACCGATAAGGAAGAAAAAGACGACGATGAAAAGACAAAGAAAGAGAAGAAGGAAAAGAAGGTGAAGAAAGTGAAAATCCATGGCAAGCGTGAAGAAGACGATGAGGAGGGCGAATGGGAGACAGTTACGAAGGGATCGACTGTCGAGAAACCTAAGATGTTTGCCAAGGACGCAGAAATCGATATCAATCTTGTGCTTGCTAAGTTGAATGAGATAATGTCGGCTCATGGCAAAAAACGTACTGACCGTCGTGCTCAAATTGATTTGCTCTACGAGTTGAAAGATATCGCTGAAGCAAACAATCTTGGCAATGCCGTCGCAGTGAAGATTCGATTCAGCATCATTTCGGCTATCTACGACTACAATCCTAAGATATCCGAACCAATGAAGTTGGAACACTGGCAAAAACTGTTACAAGTTATGCCTGATATGCTTAACATTTTGTTAGCTAACAATGATATCATCATGACAGAGAATGTCGCTGAAGAGGCTGAAGAATACAGCACTTCACCTTACTACATCCGCGGTTGCTCATTGGCGGCTGTTGAACGATTGGACGATGAATTTACCAAGTTGTTGAAGGAGTGCGATCCACATTCCAATGACTATGTTGCAAGGTATGTTTTTTTGTTTATTCTAACTTTGTAACTTTCTAGAATGGGAAGGATTGACTATTACACTTTGGTTGGTTCATATTTTAAATATTTTTGAAGATGTTGGTCAATTTAGGAGTTGAATAGAGCTCTAGATTTAATAGTTTTGTTTCATAACTACCCAGTTAAAAATCTTAAGTTGTCGTAAATTCGATTGTTTAACTAACTTCAATGCTAGTTTAAACTTAGTTAAAATTAAAAACATAGTTAAAATTAATTATTTCAGATCTCGTGTTTAGGAAAACTACACAACGGAATGCAAATATTCCAGACTCAAATGGAACGGTAGGCAACTACCTTTAGTTTGAGTTTGGAAAATTCTTATTCCATGGTGTAGTTTTCCTAAACACGGGAGCTGAAATAACTAATTTTATGTACATTTTCTTTATAAATACGGGGGTATACAATTTAATTAATCAGATGCATTCATTGTTCCAGCTAAGGGTTCATGAATGTAAAGAGTGTAAAGAGCATGTGATTTGGCTAAAAAGCCATTTGGTTCAATAAATTTTAATAGATCTTATTAATTATCTGATTTCAAATATTTAATTATTTCTTTTTTAAAATGTCTTATATTATTTAAAGATTTAATTTCACTAGGAATATTATTATATAATTGGAGTCCTTTTAACATCATTGTGTTCTGCGCTCTGGAGGTTGCTTTCTTATCAAGTCTAAAGTTTTGAGCACTTCTAAGATTATAAGGTTGGGAATCACAGATATATTTTAAATTATTGCTTAAGTACTTTGGGAGCATATTATTTTTCATTTTAAATACAAACAATAAAACATTCAATTTAATTAGCTGAGTTATACTAAGCCAGTTAAGTTTCTGTAACATAGTTCTTATATGGGTAAGACGCGCACATTTTAAGATTATTCTCATAGCTTTTTTTTGCAGTTTTTGGAGGCGAGACAAATCTCCTTGAGAAGATAAAAATAAAATGGTAGAACAATATTGAAAATGAGGTTTAACAATGGCGTTATAAGTTTTAATTGCAGTATTAATTGACATTTTTTTCCTAATCCTGCCAAGAAAGTATGTTTTTTTCAACAGTTTCTTGCAAACATAATCCGTATTAGCTTTAAGGTTTATTTTATTGTCAATTACTACTCTTAAGTACTATTCATCAACACGATCTATATTTTGTCCATTAATTTGTATTACATTCAGTTCCGCATAACCATTGATACACATCCACTTTGTTTTCTTCACATTCAGTTTTAACTTATAAATAATCAGCCATTCACTTATGGATCGCAAGTCATTATTAATTTTCTCCGTACATTCATGCATATCTTTCACAGAAATAAAGAGAATTGCTTCATCAGCAAATATACATAATTTAAAATATTTAACTGCCAAGTTTATATCATTTATATATAATAGGAACAAGAACACCCCCAATGCCGAGCCCTGAGGTACACCTGTTTTCACTTCATTCGCATTAGACACATCATTGTTCACCGACGTACACTGTGTTCGAGCATTTAAATATGACTCAAACCATTTCAACTCATTATTTTTGATTCCATATTTTGAGAGGTTTTCAAGAAGTATTTTACGATCAACAGTCTCGAAGGCCCTCTTGAAATCCAAAAAGACCGCAATGACAGTATTTCTGTTGTCCATCTAATTTTTCCAATTTTCCACCACCCAATTTAACGCAGTTTCACACGAATAAAGACAATATCATTATTAACCCTCTTTTGCGAAAGAGGCTGCATTTGAAGAAGCTTTATTCGTTGTTCATAAGGAGGAAGGTCGTAAGGATCAGAACCGGGTAGCATTCTTAAGGCGAACATTATGAAGTTGCGTTGAACAGATTCAATAATATTCTTTTGAATCTCGTAAACTAAATCCATCCCTGGGATGCTTTCTCAAGATGGGCCGCCGCAACAAAGTGTCATATAGAGCGAGAGTAATATAAGGATCCTGACAATCATTAGACCAACGTTTAACGAATCCTAACATAGAGTTAGCTTTACTTACGATTGAATTAATATGCTCCGTGAAATCGAGATAAGAATTAAAAAGAACTCCAAGATCTTTAAAACTATGAACGCGATGTATAGAATGTTGCGATCTTTTATAATCAATCGAACTATGAGTACTTTTTTTTATAGAAAGTCATTGTCTGACATTTAATTGGGTTAAGGTTTAGCTCATTGTTTTTGCACCAAATAAAAAAACTGTGTCGATCTTTAAGAGATTTTATACTTTTCAAGATTGTCATATCATCTGGATAGATTAAGATGTTGCTGTGTCGTACACTAAGGGGTATATCACTAATAGGCAAGATAAAGAGTAGTGGTCCTAAATGACTACCCTGGGGAACTCCTGATTTTGCAATGCAAGGTTTGGAGAAAGAACTTCTGTATTTAACTTGATAAGATCTGCTTTGACTATAAGAAGAAAGCCATGTCATGAATTGAAGGGTAAATCCAATTGCCTCCAACTTAAATGTGATGATATCACAAGTATTTGAGCACTTATGCAAATATGCGAACAAATTAACAATTGCTGATCGTTTTCGCATGAAACCATGTTTTTGATTACATATAATGTTCTTGCAGTTAAAATACAAACTATCAAAAACGTTCAAAAGACTTGGGAATACAGGACAGTTAAGAGATTAGTTACCCTTTTTAAAGACTGGTGCAACGAATACCTTCTTTCATATGATTGGGAATTTAATTGAGGAAGACTTTTTTCATAAAAAGAATTAGGTACTCTTGGAGGATTTGTCAAGAGGCAGTACTCGTGAAAAAAAAACTTCTAGGTGGCAGGGATTGAACCTAAGAACTCTGACATGACAATAATACGCAATAACCATCACGTCATGGGTACTTATCAAAAATTTAGTAGAGATTTATTTTCTATTCACGTCGGAGTTGGGACCAGTGCGGGTTAAACAGGTTAATTAATTAAAATAACAAAATTCCCACTTCACTTCAAAAGTTTTTAAACAAAATTCTAGTATTCATCAAAATGAATAAAAAGAATTCAAAGTTTTTATGTGAATTTAGAATGTTCCACTTTTTTTTGGAAGTTATGTAAATCTAAAGTTAATTGAATTTAGGGTTTCAAATTTTAGGTTGAAAACGTTCACTTTTAAGCAAAAAAAAAACAAAATCACGATTTGAAAAAAAAATTCTCAAGTTTATATTATGCCTTAATTTAAGCGCTCAAGCGACTAGAAAGTGCTACTATGCTGTCCATTTCAGAAAAGTTCCAACATGCGCCGACCTTAGGTATACTCTGTACATAACTAGAATGTTTTTTTTTTACATTTTTCCAAAATGTTAATGAATACTTATTACCTCATTGTATTTTATTTTGGTACAAACCTACCCATTTTTCATAAAACATACAAATTTTGTATGCATCCGCTCCAAAATACCTTTGAATAAATTATTATATCTTGCAGAACCGGTAAATATGTATGGTGAGTGAATGCGATGTGTCGATGCAACACAATTTGTAAAACGTAGAAATAACCCTCCCTTGCTAATATCACCATTGGATAAATGTTTTTTATGTCAATTTATTAAAACTAGTTTGGTGTACATAATAGTATAATTACTTACTTAAAGTGGCGGTACAGTCTTGCGTGAACTACGGCCTTACCTAACAAACTTGTCCATCTATCTCGCTCCCTAATAATAGGATGTCTTCAGTTGCCCATTCCAATCTGGTTGAGGTCACTTTAAAACTGTGTGCCCTCCTTAACCTACTGCCATGCACTGTGAAGGTGGATTCAAAGTCTTTTCGGCGTAAAGGATTTGTTTTCTTGCGCTCTAGGTGACCCAGCCTTCTCAGACATTGAACTTTTATATTCCTGGCCAAGTCCACAGTCGCTGTACAGGCCAATACATTCAATACGGTAGTGTGTCTCTCGTAGCGTTTTCTTTGTTAAAAAAAAGTCCTCAACTACCTTAAAGTTTCACCTGTCGATAGCGATGTTATGACCGAGACGTCGCTATTGAAGGTTCTTTCTTGTTGATAGCATGTACTTTTTTGCGCTTATTAACCGCTGAACTTTTTATCGAGCAGCGCGAATCTCCACAGTCATCCTGCACAAACGGACATGTTTGGCAGGGATGCTAAAACTAGTTATAGCTCTATACAGTTTATCCCTATCAAAGAATCCACTTTATAAAAAGAAATGTAAATGCTGAACCAATTAGATCGTTTTGCAATGGTTAAATAAAACAAAAATTCCTCGTTTACTCGATATTAGCACCTTCATAAAATAACTGCATAAATATTTATGTACGTACAGTGTTGGAAAAAATATTAGAAACAAGTGTCTTCATCATTTTCGATATACAATATTTTTTTTAGCAATTAAGTCTTTTGTCGTTAGTCTTTCTATATTTTAATAGTACCCAATAATGCTCTCAAATGGCAAAACTGTTTTGTGGAAACAACTTTTTGTTTTCACTTAACGGTAAAAAGTTTGAAGCCATTGATGATTTCACCTGGAAAAAATAATAGAAATAACCTACTTTAATTGTTATTTTAACGTTAGGATCATTTTTTTTTGTATGCGAATAGGCGTTATAATATTCGATACTAAACAAAATTTTTAAAAGTCATCTATGTATGTATAATTTTAATAAATAGGGGTCGTAAAATTATACTCCCTTTGAACGCGAAGTGATGAAAAAACTAAGACAAGCTGAAAAAACGATGGTTGAAATTGAAAAACCTCAAACTGTTCGAAGAAAAAAGTATTTGAAACATTACATTCATGCCTAAAGAAGAAACAAGATGAAGAAAAAGATAAACTTCTTCGCGTTTTGATACACTATTGGTAAGAATATATAAGAAGAAACCATTTCTTTCTTTAAGGGAACTAAAAAATGAATTAAACGGACCAGTGACAGCTAGAACAATAAGAAACCCACTATTAGAAGCCAGTGTTCCTGGTTAAAGTCCACGAAAAGTGCCATTTTTTGACCAAGAAGAACATTATACAAAGACTTCCCTTTGCAAACAAATACTTACACCGTTCTTATTGGAATAACGTTTTATGGTCGGATGAAACGAAGATCAATTTGTTTACTTCCGATGGAAATAGAGAATGTATGTGAGAAGGCTAAAAAACAACAAGAAGTTTAAATCAAAATACAAAAAGAAGACAGTGAAACACGGTCGGTGGTGGGAACGAAACAAAATCAATGATATGGAATCGCCATCTCAATCCCCCGGCTTAAACCCAATTCAACACTTGTGGGGCATCCTAAAACGAAGGATCGGAGATTGTAAAACCAAAAAAAAGGAGTTGTGGTCGAAAATTCAAACTAAATGGTACTCATACCCGTAGAGACGGTGGAGGCAGTTATTAATAATAAAGGTGCCACTACAAAATACTCAAAGAATTTGAAATACTTTTACCGTTAAGTTACTTTCTCGCTACAAAAAGTGTACCATTCTAATTTTGTTTCTATTATTTTTTCCAGGATGAAACAACACAATAATTTCTTTTATACTTTTTATCATTATTTGTCTATCTGTGTAGTTTTCTTTTTCCTACTCTTCACAAATACCTTTTTATGTGTTAAAAAGAATGCACACGAATCTTTTTTCTATTATTTTTTCCATCACTGTAGGGTATATTGGTACTTTCGAATATGTGTTTAAATTTATATTGGAATAACATGATAACCCAAATTTTACAAAAACATCGATAGACAACAAGTTTTCCATATTTTTTTTACATTTATCATTTTATTGCAATAATTGCTTCTCTCATAAAAATCCCTTTTTTTTGTTTCTTATAGACTTAAGGACGAAGTTGCTGTAACAAAAATTATCGAGAGTGTTCTTAAGTACTTTGAACGCGTAGGTGATAATAACGAGCTGTGCAGAGTTTACTTGCGTAAAATTGAGCATTTGTACTACAAATTCGATCCTGAAGTGCTAAAGAAAAAGAATGGTGAGTTACCTGAAACTACCAAGACTTCCGTAGAGGTAATGGAGAAATTGTGCAAGTTCATATACTCAAAGGACGATACAGATCGTATTCGTACCAGAGCTATATTGGCGCACATTTATCATCATGCAATGCACGACAACTGGTTCCAAGCACGTGATTTGGTACTTATGTCCCACTTGCAAGACAACATCGATGTTGCTGATCCTTCAACAAGAATTCTGTACAATCGGATGATGGCAAATTTGGGATTGTGTGCTTTTAGGCAAGAAAATGTTAAGGATGCCCATCATTGTTTGGTGGACCTAATGGTTACTGGAAAACCAAAGGAGTTGCTTGCTCAAGGTCTATTGCCACAGAGACAACACGAACGATCAGCTGAGCAGGAAAAAATCGAGAAGCAACGTCAAATGCCCTTCCACATGCACATCAATTTGGAGTTATTGGAGTGTGTCTACTTGGTGTCGGCTATGCTCTTGGAAATTCCTTATATTGCAGCCCATGAGTTCGACGCCAGGAGAAGAATGATAAGTAAGACATTCTACCAACAATTGCGTTCCTCGGAGCGACAACCATTGGTCGGTCCACCAGAATCGATGCGAGAACATGTGGTTGCAGCCGCCAAGGCAATGCGGTGTGGAAATTGGCAAGCCTGTGCCAATTTCATTGTTAACAAGAAGATGAACACTAAAGTATGGGATTTGTTCTACGAGGCAGATAAGGTTCGTGAAATGCTAACCAAATTCGTCAAAGAGGAAAGTCTTAGAACTTACTTGTTTACCTATTCGAATGTGTACACTTCCATAAGCATCCCTTCATTAGCGCAGATGTATGAGTTGCCAGTTCAAAAGGTCCACTCTCTTATCAGCAAAATGATCATCAACGAGGAGCTAATGGCAAGTTTGGATGATCCAACGGAGACTGTTGTCATGCATCGCTCCGAACCCTCTAGGCTACAGGCTCTGGCCATGCAGTTCACCGACAAAGTCACCAACTTGGTAGATGTCAATGAAAAGGTCTTCGACATGAAGCTGGGCAACTTCTTGCAACGTGGAAACATGGGTAATCGGGATCGTGGTTACAACCGCAATCAAAACAACCAAGGCGGTAACTGGGGAGGGCAGCGCCGAGGAAACCGTAATCAACAAGGTCGCAACCAACGTAACCACCATCATCAACAGCAGCAACAGCAACAACAACAAACTATTGAAGAAGAGTAGACTACTACATAAATTCTTCATTCAAGAGCGCATTTCTTTAATCCACTTTCACCAGGAAACATTTAAAAACTAGAACAAATTATGTCGAATTATGGTAATAATACAAATTGGTGTGTTTCCCGGCCTAGGGTAGAACAATCAATGGTTGGTGTTCTATCTTAGGCCGGGAAAGGGAATAACATAAGCAACGCGTAAGTTATTTAGAATGGGTGTTATTATGTATTCATTTTTGTACTTTAAAATTTGATTCTATTGTTTTTATTTGTAATTGATAAATAAATTTCAAAAAAAGCGCTGAAAAATAAAATAAATGTTGTTGGCTTGTTTTTGAAAGGGTTTAATTGAATTTTTACAATATTTACAATACTATAGGGTTATTCAATAGAGAGATGTCAATGTGAAAAGTCGTTGAACTTCAAGTTGTGAAATCTGTTAAAATATTTTCAAGTTCGCAAGATATAACTTTTGAAGTCTTCCGAACCACAATCGAGGGCATTTTAAAAACACCATCTTGTTTGGTGTTTACTTATTTTGTCTTTGCGTACATTTTTATCAACAACGTATATTACTGTCAGTCATTCTGCGGTGTCGTAAGATTTTATTTTAAATATTATATTGAAGAAAAGAAATTATTTTGCAAATAGAATTAACGGTAAGCTTTTCAAACTCGGTCTTCGAAAGCAAGTGGAAAATGCTATAAACATGCTTGCGGAGAAGAAAATTTCTTATGAACTATGGCATCAAAGGCTGGAGCATGTTAGTCATGAAACCTGGGACCAAACCCTAGAATTATCAGATGGATGTATTCGGCAATAATTAGACCAATACTAACCTATGGTAATTTAGTATGGTGGAAAGCTTTAGAAAAGAGCACGAACCTAAAAACTTTGACAAAAATTCAAAGACTTGCGTCATCGAGAAAGAACTAATAGAGAGAACCAACTTCGAGGGTTGCTCTCTTTTTGCCTACAAGCTGTGATTTGGCCACCAACTTGCATCTGTATTAACTCCATATAAAAAAAATGTGGGGAACAAATACTTATGCAAGTTTGTGTGCATACTCACCACGAGAGAGAATGAACTTTTCTCTCTGCTCACCACCTTTGAAAAATGGCGACATAGAAAACGCTGTGGCTGTGTTCAAACCTCACTTCGATCGAAGCAAATCGACTCCAGTTTTGAGGGAGAAAACAAATCTACTTCGCCACTCCGCTTTTTTCAGATCTGCTCCTTTTTTCCACACTTAAAAATTGTTAAGCCAAACCAAATGAAATTAATACCAGCACTGTGTATTCTCCAAACAACTCTGCTCTGACTCTCTGTCTCTGAACGGAATCATAATTTTTCTTACTTAATATAAGCAACATACATAGATCAGCAAGATTTAGTTAGCTTTTGGTACTCATTAAAAACAACTACTAATAAAATGGAAGAACTTATGTTCCAAAACTTACTTATGTTCCAAAACTTATCTGTTAACTCTAGCCGTTTTACCACACAGCAGCGCCGCAGCTGAGAGAAAGTTTTCCGAAATGAATTTATTGAAAACTAAAATAAGAAATCGTTTGCATGTCAATACAGTTAAAAATTTAATGTTTTCACGATCATTAATAGCAGATCGAAAACAAATTTTTGAATCACGGCTTCAATTGATTAAATTTAAAAGAGAATTTAGATTTGTCCAAGGCAAATACATTCTAAAATAAAATCAATAAAAACCAAAAATATTTATAGTATGTATTATGAATAGTTTTTAGTTTCTGAAGTCTAAAACCGTTTGTGATTCATTTTTTGTTTAAAAAAATTAATATTTTTGTTAAAAATATAGTTTTTGAAAACTATAATTTTTTTGTTTTCAACTCTAATTTCTTATTTAATTAAGTGTATAAGATATTAAGTTTAAAATATTCAAGTCTGAATAAATTTATGTGATTTTTTTTGTTAAAAATACCTATTTATTTCCGTTAAATAAATTTTTTTTAAAAATACAGTTTTTGAAAACTTGAGTTTTTCTTTCATTTTCAAATCTACTTCGGAAATTTTTAATTTACTTCACTTTTGCTGCAAATCTGCTCCGAAATTTTGTTACTGAGGTTCGAACCCTGCTGTGTTCAAGTAATTATTATCGCAGCCAAATTTCATAATTAATTTTGTTGGTGCATACAAAAGCTGAAAAAGTAATTCATGACAAATAAATGTTACGTTAACACTAAGTTCCAGAAAATATCGATTGATACCGCAATTGCAGAAGTTATGGATATTTTATATAAATATTCCCGGTAAACTGTAGAACTTTATTATTTCCGCCTTTTATAATTCAATGTAAAATAATTCAATGCAATATATTTTAGATAATACAGTAGTTAAGTTATAAGTTAAGGTATTACTATTGAAATAAACATAACATACATTTATAAAAAGCATGTACTCGTTCATATATACATACAAATAAAGTCTAGTCTAAAAAACCTTAACCTTGTTACACATTTTCTGTACACATCCTTTCTTGTTTTGGTTGTTAATGCCATCTATCTGTAAGCTGAGATCACACGATTGGTCAAATGTACCGATTTTTGTCCATTTGTATGTACAGATCGTGTGAATGGCAGAAAATATTGGGCATAAGGCAGATAGGACAATTTTTTTGGCAGATAGGCAGATAAAAATGAGCTGTCTTGTACCAATCGTGTGAACTGTTCATACACCGATGGAGACAGACAAAATTCTTAAATGTGCAGACAATTTGTTCTGCCCCTTAATGACCGATCATAGTGACCAATCAAAGCAGATAAGTGGATTCTATTTTTTGTTGTTGTTGAAAATTACGATTTTTTAATAATTATTTCATAATTTATTATTATTTTATAATTTTGAAATTCGGCAGCACTGATTTGATAAAAAAACACACACCACTGCTTCTTGCATCTGCATTATTCATGCAACTTTTGGTAATTATATTTGCATCTATTTTAAATATAAATACTTGATTTTTAAGATTATGGACACAGATGAAGAAGAAGTAATGAATTTGGTCAATTCCGTATGCACAAATTTAGGCGACCAAACAAAGGAAGCAACACCAACGCCAGAAGCTCTCCAGAAGCTAAAAAACGTAGCGTGACTGCCAATTTTTCATTTGCTGAGATAGCTTGGCGCATGTTGGTGTTATTTTTTTTTTATTTGTGGAGAAACTAATTTAAGCAGATCATTAAAAGTGGCTTCATTCATTCGCAAGAAATTTTTAAATAAAAATTTCTGATTTTCGATTTTTCTAAACTCCGCCAAAGTTTTTACACAAGCGCCATCAGTACTCCTTCTCAGGAGCCAATCCCGCACCCAAACACTTAGCTTCCGCGCCTTTCTTCTCTCTTTTTTTTTTGTTTTTCAATTAAATATACACAAATGCACATTATGGCAGCTATTTTCTTTTTTTTCCGTATGGACATCATTTTAATTTTATTTTATTTTTTATTTTTTTAAATAAATTCAATTATTATATATTATCAAACATATAAACAATTAATCAGTTGTTGAAAATAATGCCAGATCGTGTGACAGGGTTGTACAGATATCGGTCATATTCTTTCAGTACACAAATAAGCGCAGAAAATATTTGGCTAAAATACACCAATCGTGTGAACACCTAAAAATATTTTCGGTACACAAAATTTCTGTCGCCAAATGTGTACAGAAAAATTTCGGCCAAAATCGGTACATTTGACCAATCGTGTGATCTCAGCTTAACTTAGAGAAAAAAGAAGAGACAAACAAATTCACCACGAACTACCGGTATAACTTCTCCCGTTATTTTTTGACAAACAAAAATGTTTTGCTAGAAATAATTTGAATTATAGGAGTATTTTTGTAGATATAAAAACGACAAGATGTTAGTAAAATTAAAGAAAGAAAATCATGAGAATTACAAATATTATATTGAGACTTTAAAAAACATAGCCTTCTTGGCTATCAATAAACAAAAATGAGAAATGTCGCATTTCCCTGAACTGATGTTTTTTTGTGTACTCTTCTCCGAGGTGAAAACATTTATACACCGATACGAATTCAACACGCTATAAAAAATGAGAGTAAGAGGTTTCGAAGAGACGGAGACGAGGAAATTTGGCTCTCTCATTTAGTTTTTTCTCTCTGCTTGCGTGCACTGGCATTACGGGAGCAATGAGATCCTCCAACTGCGGGACTGGAAGTTATACTCAATCTGATTCCCTTAGACCTCTTTGTTCAAGAATCTGCGGCCAAAAGTGCCCTGAAACTTAGTCAAACTAAAGTCTGGATAAACAGTTCCACAGGACATGCCCAGATCCTTCATAAAGTTATGGGTCATAGTACTACAGCAGACTATAAAATACCCGAACTTGATTTTCACAAACCATTCCAGGCTGCCATCCCAAGCAGAGAGGAATGGATAGATAATATACCATACTCCAGTGAGTCGTCAATAGCTATCTATACTGATGGCTCTAAAATGGACACTGTTGTAGGGGCAGGCTTCTATTCTGAATCTCTCAAGTTGACCGCCTCGCTTAGGCTTCCAAACTACAGCAGCGTCTTCCAAGCGGAGGTCCTGGCAGTGACAACAGCTGCTAAAAAGGTATCAATGATGGCGATACCACGAGCTGATATCACCTTTTGCAATGATAGCTAAGCGGCAATAAAAGCGATTACTGCAACTGAGGTAAAATCTAAGCTTGTTTCGTGCTGCCGCGAAGAGCTTAAGGTTCTTGGCGCACAGCACAATATTAGACTCTGCTGGGTCCCAGGCCACAGCGATATACTAGGCAACGAGAAAGCCGATGAATTAGCAAGATTAGGGTCAATGCTTGACGAAAGCCAAGCTCAGCTAGTTAGCACCCCTACCTGTTATTTAAAACAGGGAATCTCAAAAAGAATAACTATTAAGGCCGATGAAAGGTGGAACCTTCTTGACACCTGCGGTACTACAAGAAAGATCTGGCCCTGTTTTAACAAACAAAGAACGGAAAGAATTATGCAGCTTCGAAAGGGATCACTCCGATCTCTCGTAAGCATAATCACCGGACATAATCTGTTATGTTTTCATATAAAAAAGATGAGAATCAGTTCAGATGATCTATGCAGAGGATGTGGTGACGAGGAGGTGCATGAAGACACTTCGCACTTTCTGTGTCACTGTCCCGCACTCTCCAATCAAAGGAAGAAACTGCTTGGCAACTTTTTCTTTGGGGATTTAAAAGAACTCTCTAGTACGCCAGGTACTAACATTCTGAACTTCGTCAATGGCTTGACTAACTGATCACATAGGTTTTTCTTATTAGCTTGAGTATCAATACTCACGGGTATCACAATGGATCTGTATTGATCTAAGTGTGACGGTTAAGACATCAACTGTCAGCCCCTCAACCTAACCTAACCTAGTCATGAAACAATGAACAATATATGTATGTAAAAAATGAAAAATGTATCGAAGGTAAGCACTCAAGAAAGTCTTTTACTCCATCAGAAACAAGTTCTAGAGCTTATTCATTCTGATATCTGTGGACCAATGGAACAGAAGTCACTTGGGGGAGCCTATTACCTTCTGACATTTTTGGATGATTTTTCTCATAAAGTTTTTGTGTATTCAAAATCTCAAAATGATCCAAGTCTGATGTGATAAAAAATGTTTATTTTATTCAAGAGTTTGGTTGACAAGAAGATCAAAATATTTCGAACTGACAATGGAGGTGAATTTTGTAATAACCCATTTGCAGTTTTTTAAGCAAATTTGTGATAATGATAAGGCTTCAAGCAACAGTTGCTTTAACGCCTCAACAGAATGGCAAAGCCGAAAGTATGAATCGTACTCTAATTGAAAAAGCGCGGTGCATGATGACTTATGCTTATGAATATTTCAAAACACCTGAGGAGATTACGAAGAAACAATATCTCCTGTTGTAAAATATGAGTCTATCCGATTCTTACTGGCTTAAACGGCTCGTAAAGATTTATAGTAATATAGTAAAGTTCGTTGAATAGAATAGTAAAGTTCTTTGAGTTTCATTCGAAGGCCGTTTAAATCTACATAATATGTATAAAACTATTTTAAAAAAGTGCGTATTCGACAGAGTGTACATTTGAATATTTAACCGTGCGTCGTCGTTTCGAGTTACTATAAAATTATAATTCCAGTTTTTTTTAATTAATTAACTATACTAATGTTGAAACCTAGATTTATTGAGCTTTGGTTTTTATATAAAAAGGAACACCGCAAAAATCTTTTAATTTGTTTTGACCAAAATTAATGTATCCCATATAATATATATTTTTAAGATTTTGCTTTTGTTTGAATAAAATAGTATGTATGTTAGTTTATAATTTTAAGTATATATATGTAGTATTTTTTTGTGAATATAAAAACTGGTACGTAGTAACATATGTTAGGTACAATGTCGCAATTTTGTTTTAAAACTGAGATCTATACGGCAATGGTATACAGTCCGAAGTTAGAATAGCCTCACACATTACATTATCTTAAACTTACATGTTTTTTTTTCACCGTATCACCGTCTACCAAAGTTATTTTTTTTTTTAATTTTATATTTATTTTGTGGACTTAATCCAAATATTTTTAATACTTTGTACAGCGTAGTGTATTTTTAATTACCTCAAAAAGGCGACAATTTGGGAATGGTTCAACGAATTAATAGATCTAACGAAATATTAGCGCAGGCCAAGTTTTTACTTTCAATTAGCTCTTCTTTACTTAACTACGACTTCCCACCTTCAACACCTTGTGTGTTAGCCAACCCCACACATTTTTGATGATACTTAAATCGGGTAGGTATGGTGGCCACTTTAAATGCTGGATATATTTGGCTTTGCAGACACGTTATAACTATATCAGCTGTATGAATCGGTGAACTGAGATAAGGCTTTCTCCAAAATAGTTTTGTAGTAGGCTACTGCTCATTTTACAGTTTACATAAAATAAATCAATTGTGCCACAAAACGATATAGCACTCTATACCATAACTTGCTTCTTTCCGGCTATGATGGCGATCTAAGAACAACTTTTCTTTTCTTAAATCATGGAAGTTATGATTATATCCGGCCAGTCCATCCAGGTTGAACTTCATTTCATCTGAAGATATCTCTTTTTTCCAATCGTTCGATCGTTCTTTTAAATAGTTAGTAACTACCTTTGGGCCTCTGTTAATTTTCTGTTAATTTTCTACTAGAACGTCCTTGCCCATGATAAACCTTTATTTTAGCAATTTCCGTTTTACTTAATGATTTTTTTTTGTCGACCAATTTAAACGATACAAAATTAAAAATAAAAACAAAAATTGTTAATCACGTCCCAAAAGTTTTTCGATGCTTAAACTTACAAGTTTCGCTTTTGCGGTGTACCAAAGTGAAGTGAGGCTATTCTAATGTTACAAACAAAAATACTCTTTTTTGTGAAGGTAGACGAAATTGTCTTTACAAAGTCCGTTAACTTTGAAAATTCTTTAAAGTTTTTTTAATCTCAGAGAGTTTTCTCTTACCTTGTCTTTAAATATATGTACATATATTTACCTATGTACAGATCAAAGAAGTATCAAAAACAGTTAACTGTAAAAAAGAAAGTTTAAGCGTGGGTTATTCAAATGTTACGGACTTAGTCGGTTAAACGCCATAACCTCGTTTATAATATTTAATAACATAAATCTTCCAAAGGTCCATCCAATTACTCGGATACGCAGATGATATTGACATAATTGGAAGATCAAAGCGTGATGTCAGTGGAGTGTTTTTGAGCATTGCGACGGAAGCGAAGAAGATGGGTTTAGTGATCAATGAGGGCAAGACCAAGTATATGCTGTCATCGAAAAAGGACATTCAACAACGACGTCTTGGACAAAACGTCACCATGGACAGCTATAACTTCGAGGTAGTTAAGGACTTTGTCTACCTAGGTACCGCTATTAACACAGACAACGACACCAGCGCTGAAATCAAACGAAGAATAACTCTTGCAAATCGCTGCTTCTTTGGACTTAGAAGGCAATTGAGTAGTAAAGTCCTCTCTCGAGCACCTAAAATCACCATCTATAAGACACTCATCATCCCGGTTCTCATTTATGGCGCTGACGCCTGGACCCTGTCAAAGAAAGATGAGAGCGTCTAAGGATGCTTCGAGAGAAAAATTCTTCGGCTGATTTTTGGTCCCGTACGCATAGATGGAGAATGGAGGAGAAGATATAACGACGAACTGTACGGGCTGTACAGCGACATTGACCTTGTTAACAGAATTAAAGTTCAACGGCTTAGATGGCTAGGTCAAGTAGAGCGAATGGACATCAACGCTCCAGCCCAGAAGGTCTTCGAATCCAATCCCGAGGGACGGCGCGGCGGCGCAGTAGAGGAAGACCGCGACTCAGGTGAAGCACGCAGGTGGGTGAAGACCTCAACCAACTTGGCGTGCGAAACTGGAGACAGCTAGCTAGGGACCGAGCTGGCTGGAGACGCATGTTGGTTGAGGCCCCGGTCCGCCCCGCACTGTAGCGCCACCTTAAGTAAGTAAGTAAATGTAGAAATAATTTATTGTGACCACATATTAAGGACACTTACGAGGGATTTGAATTGACAGTAATTACGCGGTATTGCATTATTATTGCTCGAGAAGTCGTAGTGTATAAGTCGTAGTGTATAAGTGTGTAAGTACCAAAGCCAAAGCCAAAGCACAAACTCGTAACTTAAAGACTAAAGAGGAACTGCTTAAACTTTTATAGGACTTATGTATTATTATAAGTTTTTGATTTTTGTCTTCCATGCATAATTTTCAGAACGTTATCGTTTAACTGAAAATTCCAAAAGATGGCTCTGAATTTTCTGACTTTTTTTGCATCAATATTATTGACGTGACAACGTCTTAAATTAGGTTTATTAGGGAGTCACTTATGAAAAAGTGTAACGCCCGGTAACGTTACGATGAGTCACCGAACGAGAGAGAGGCCCGCCGAATGCCTCCGAACGAGAGAGAGGCCCGCCGAATGCCTCCGAACGAGAGAGAGGCCCGCCGAATGCCTTGCGTCTCTCTCCCACTCAACTATGATCGGTCTGCCGCGCGCGCAGCACTAGAGAATTAGGCGCATTGAATCGGCGCATGCTTGTGTCTCTGTCTTTGTCTTTCTCGAACGTTCTTGGCGTTGGAAAAACAAGAAAGCGTCATAATACAAGTTCACACGTGTGGTTAAAGTATCGTCAGCTGTGTCTGTAGTGAAAATGTGGAGTGCTTAGATTCGTCATTTAAAACAACTACAACAATAAAGGTAAATAATTGTACACTGATATTTCATTATCGTAAACTATGATTGATTGATTAATTGTTAGATTGACACAAAAGTTGAGAAACTGAGTTTATAGGTTATGTCATACTATTGATAAATGTTGATAGTGTTAAGTAAATTATTAGTTTAACAATAAATATTCTACCTAGAAAAAGACGTTGTCACGTAAAATCTTCGCCCGTAAAACCGACTTTACAGGCAACCATTTTTTTTTTATTAGAATTTTTAGACTTACGAGGTTATGAAGTTTAACCGTCGATATACAAACTTACACCTTGGTAACTTCTGACACCCGTGGCGGTCTAATCTTCTGCTTTATGATGTTATTCTTTTCGGTAACCACAACAGTAATGAAAGTGATAGATTCGAACAAACATGATGACACACTTTTTTATAATAATATTAATTTTATTATTCAATTATTTGTTGTTTTTTTTTGTAATACATAATTTTATGTTTTTGTTTTATTACTCTATTATCATCTGGCGTTATATTTTGTTTTAATTTCAAGTTTATATATACAAATAAATGCGCAACATTCTTGGATTAAGATTTTTTTTTTCTTTCTCATTTATAAGCCATTTTTGTCGTTTGTTCTGTTGTATTTTAATTTATAATAATTTTCTTTTTTAAGTTTCAAATTATAAACTTTAAATTGAAATTTTGTTTTATTATTTTTATTTTTGTATATAGTACGTATAATAGATATTTTTATATTTAAAAAATAATAATATATAAATAATGTAACTAAATACAATACACACTACTAGTAGACACCTAATTATATTTTTGTAATGCTGAGAGAGTAATAATAATTAATAGGCAATGTTTATTTATGTAATAATGTTAATTTTTCTCAAAGCTTTTTTTTTGTTTTTGTTTTATTATTTTTGTTTGTTTGTTTGTTTATTTTAATTCAAAGAACATATAATTAACACTTAAAAAATAGGAGTGTTTTTGGATATGCAAGTGCATTTTTCTCTTTAAACGATTCATTCGGCAGTACGTTGAAATCTTTGCAGTTGTTTGTTGTTTGTGTTTCCACTATGTAATAATTGGTTTTGGAAAAAGGGACTAAATATTATGGTTTGTTTGAGAAAAATAAATACAAAATAAGAATATTATGTATTTTCCACCCGCCAGTAAAATCAAATTTCAAAGTTTAGAAAAAAATAAACTGAAACAGCATTTTAAAAAATGTACTCTAAAAATTGGACTCTTTTTATTTATATATCTACATAATGGATGGATGAAATGTATATGAAATAATTTTGTTTTCATACTTGTGGGATACCACTTTTTTTGACCTTAGACGTTACAAAATCCGTCCATCGTCCGTAGAAGAAAAAAAAATAAACATTTTAGTCGAAAGCTGGACATCTTAAGTCAAGATATGCATCCACTGAACCTGTAAGGCTTTTCAATTTGTTTAATATATTTTGTGCGTATGCTTCCGAATTAATTTACTTTATTCAATAACTTTTTTTGAGAGAGTATTTACCATGGTAGAAACTTTTTACTTTTCTTGACAATAAACTCCCATCTTCTTAATCAATGTACGAGTATACAATTCGTAGGTATTCAAAAAAGAAAATAAACATTTGATAAAAATGAACAAAAATAATAACAATTTTCTTTAAAGATTTATTAGTTATTTTGTTTTAACAACATGTATCATATTATATAGGTTCCTCTATTAAATTGGTCTACGCATTCTATTAAAGTGTATCAACTTTATAGTAGCTTTATAGTGGTTATAAGTAAGTGACGGTATTTTAACGATATCCGAACTTAATCGGATTTTCATTTAAAGTTTGTTTTAATAGTTGAAGCAATATTTTGGTTTTGTAATAAAGTTGTTTTGTTTTCTTATTCAGTATTTACTGTGGTATACATACATAAGTTGTATATTTTTATTTTAAATATTTCTTGGCTTAAGGATACGCATTTTAAGTAATAATTTTAAAAACATACGAGTAGAAAGAAGACGAATTTTGAGTTGCGCTTTATTATACTAATCTTCATCATTATTAATCTTTTTATTTTTATTTCGCTGGCCTTTTTCGCTTAGGTAGTTTATTTTTGTTTTGTTTAAAATTTATTTTACGTACACAGTGTTTTATCATTTTTGTTTTGTAAAATAATAAAAAAATATTTTAAATAAAGTCTAAAACACTTTGTTTGCAATTAATGTTTTATTATGTTTTTGTTTTTTTTGTTCATTTAAAAGCGCGGAACTTGATTTTTGTGTTTTTTTTTCTTTGTTTTCATTTATTTTGTTTTTTTTTTAGATTTAATTAGCTTAAATTATTGCATTTGTTTTTTGTTTTATTTATTTATTTATTTATATTTTTGGTAAGTATTTAGTTTTGAAATGTTTTTCATTTAAAGTTTTTTGTACCAGTAAAGGTAATGTTCTCCATCTTCCACCATAAGTTCATCAACTCCTATAAATATATACAATTATTGTTATTAATAGTATTTCAGTATATTCATAATAAGTTTACATTTAAGACAAAATATCTTATTTATAATTAAGCTTTACAATGCAAAACAGCTAAGTTAATTGGTTGTTTCATAGAATCTGGTACAGCAGTGCCTTAGAGAGCTTCGTTTACTCAGCGAAACCAACACGGTTACCCTCTGTTGGGTCTCAGGACATTGGAACATTGACGGTTATGAAAAGGCAGACAAATTGGTCAAAAACGGATTAATGCTCAGTCCAAGCCATATGGTATCAATGATATTACAGGTGCCCTACTCTGTAATGCGTTTCGAAAGCAAATTATTTCGAAAACGAATATTTTGTACTCTCTATTTCTAATGCGGATAATAAATCTAGTACTTATGGAATGACAATTCCGCATTCGGATTTTTCGTACCTGGCAATGCGTTTCCGAATGTCATTATCATTACTCATTAGCGTAATAGCGTTCGAAAACGGAAATTTTGTTTCTACGCCAAGAGAGGTAACGGATTGCAATTCGAAGGTCGTTTTTAAAGGACACAAAAGGAAAATTGTGTTAAGTTGTGTGAAATAGATAAAATGTAAGTAAGGATATAATAATTTTATTTAAAATCTAAGCAAATAAATTTCATTACAGGGAATCATCAGCGAAAAATGTGCATACCAAACAAAAGCAATTTGAAATTATGGTGGAATTCATGTGTGCTCATCCCTGTCTTGTTTGTGTTTTGTTTTGATTTTTTTTGTATTTTTGCTTTGACACATCTTATGAGAAATACTTCAAGACTCGGCAAATCTATTCTATAAATAGAAAAAAGTACTAGATGGTTGTTTTGTTCGATTCGAACATTTTACAGAGTACGAATTCATAAACGAATCGAATATCAGATTCGAATCGGAATGGCTTTCGAAACGCATTATAGATTAGGGCCTCAGGCAAATAGAGCAGGTAAATCAACAGATCCACTAAAGTTTCATTGAAATCGCAAACAGCAGATGGGCAGCTCTTGAAACTTGCAGAGTTTCTAGGAAGGTTTCCGAAGGTAAAACAAAATTCCTTTTGCATCTAGGTAGGCCTCAACTGTCCTTACTAATAGGTATCCTAACGGTTCACCACAGGAAATTACTTTTTCGACGACTTATCCAACGTCTCGTCCTTGCCACCTAGAGGAATTCTTAAATTTTTCCAGAAATCTTGATGGTTCAGGGAGGCGCCCTTAATCTAAATCCTCATTAATCTTCCCATACCCTTCCCAATCCATCCCTTTTCTGAGGAGCAAAATGGATCCAAGAGATCCAAGTGAGATGTTTTCTTGATCTTTACAGATGCATAACCCCACACAACCTAACCTAACCTTCATAGAATTAAAAATACAAAAATAAATTTTTTTAAATGATGTCTTTAAATAAATTACAAGTTACTAAAATATCTCTTTGATTCCTTTTCTATAATTTTCGTGGAACTCTAACCTTTAATTTCAAGCGGTAGATAATTCCAAATTAGTGCAAAGCTTACAAAAACCTGACGTTCGGATGTTGTACAAATAAAGCGCGGAATCAGGACACTTGAGGAACGATAAGAATTTAAAAGATTGATTTTATTATAAAGATCATAAGGAACCATATTTTAAAAAGTTTACAAAGGTTATATCCAGAAATTGCGAAGCATATTTCGAGATTTGATCAAAACGATGAAGCCCGTGGAAATAAAGTACTGCACTGTTGAATACGACAGTTAGCTTTCTTTTGCTGTCATAACTCAAATTACAAAAAATATATCACAAACATAGGTAAGGAGAGGAGGAAACTCCGTTTTATCTAAACGATTCCTTACTTTCATTGGAAAAATGTGTTGGACAGGCCAAAGCATTCGAAGGACGCATTAATCTTTTGCAACCGTGTTATTTACCCCTTCACTTTTTGCTGAATCTCCATACGTAATAGGAATTTGCTAAAGCAGTATGAGAGAATGATATATTGACTTTATTTCCAAGATGATTTCCATTAGAACATCGATCAATCAATTCGAAGCCTTCATTTAAGTATTCTCCGAATGTTCGATTATCCCTAAAGGACAGCTTAGGTATAACTGAGTGTCGTCGGTAGACATGCGAACCGAACAATGTGTAACGAACACAGGCAAATCGTTAACGTACATTGAAAAAACAAAGGACCAAGTATTGACCTTGGTGGTACATCATCATTTACTGACCTTTGTTTGTTGAATTTCACAGTTTGTTCTCGATATGAAGACAAAAGCTTCACCGTAGAGAATAAAAAGTTAAATTAATGTAAGAGCTTTTGGCAAAGAAACCACGTGGTTTAACATATCAAAGGCTTTCGAGAAATCGAGAAGTACTATGGAAGTAAATTTGACTAAGTCAATTTCTTTTCTAATGTCCTTTGACACACTTAGTAGTTTAGTCAAGCTGCTAATTTTCTTTCAAAATTTTGTTTGTTAATAGAGTAAAAAATACGTTAGTTTATTTTTGAATAACTTCCTCAAAGACTTTCGCCAAAAATGGTAATATTAAAATTAGCCTAAGTTCACCTCCTTTCAAAGGCTTTGGTATATAGAAGAATAACCTTTGCACTCTTCTATTGCGAAGAGAATTTACATGTTCTTACAATAGAGTTGAAAATATGTACAACATATGTTTTATAAATGACAAAATTGTGGGCAAAAACGATTCTCCGAAAAAGAATGGTGCATATTATCAAGTCATCTGGCATTTGATTTGATGAGCTAAATGTGAAACATGCTTAATATGAGCTTAGGGTTGATGAAAAGCTTCCTGAATAAGCTCGATGTCTGTCAAATTTAATTGTCAAGTTTTATTGAAAGCGTTTATATCTTATTGTTTAAATACTTCACCACGTACATTTCCAACACCGATTTTTCCTAAGTTCTTCCATATTTACATACAACTTCTAAGCTTTTTATTCTTTCTCGAATATTTTCGTTACCGAGAACTAAATACACATTAAATGTACATATGTATATTAATGTACAGATAGTTACTATTTTTAAATTATTTTCTAATAGAGACTTGACAATTTTCCATATAATTTCTGAACGCACCCTTTCATTATAATAATCGAACTTTCATTGTCAATTTTTTTAGTAATGTCAACATTTTCATCATGTTTAAGTACAAGAACGAACATACATAGTCTGCAAATTATAAAACTCTACCAAAATTAGGAGTCGGTGGCCGGAATATTAAGACTCCGATTTTCGGTCGCAATTCGATGGCTAAACGGGTTCGACATGCCATGCCGGCGTTATTGGCCATGTTATTTCTTCGACGATTACGATCGTCACGTTACTGTGAAAGGCCAACGTTATCGCGCCTTTATTACCGATTATTTTAGGACCGAATCGAATTGAAATAAATAAACTTGGATGACATGTGGTTTCAATAAAAAGCTGTCACAAGCGACACAGCACACCTGACAATCGATTAGTTGAAGGGTAAGTTTGATGAGCTTGTTATCTCAAGAAATGGGCCAGTGGATTGACCGCCTTATTTGTGTGATTTAACTCTTCTGGGCTTTTTCATTATTGAGTATGTTAATTCATTAGTTTATACCAACTAGCCAACAATGTTGGAAGAACTCAAAGCCGATATGTTTTGCCAAGCCATTGAAAATTGAGTCCAACGAATTGGCCGTTTTGTGATGGTCAGTTCGTAGAATTTGACATAAAAACTGTCAACACCTCCATCCCTGACAACACCCGTACTGAGGAATGGTTGGAAGTTGTAATGAATGCGACACTTAATAATGAATTTATTTCCCGCTGGGATTGTACTTCTAGCCGAAAATAAAGTTTTTAAAGTATCTGACATTTTAAGCGTTATATTTAAAAAAAAGTTGTCAAGTCCTTATTGGAAAACCCTTCATTACAATAACGTGATTCCAATCGCGGTCTTAAAACTTAGACTAAATTTTTTCCTTTCAAAACTTAAAAAATTCCATAGGTTTATTTAAGGATTTCACTTGAGGTGGCAGAGGTTAATTATTAGGAAATAGTCATTTTGACCTGAATAATGGCATCCACAGTAAAAAAAAAAGGAAAAGCTATGTGAGGGTTCTAACTTCATCATTTTCACTGGGCCAACATTTTCACACAGCCAATTGATTTCCTCACATTTTCAACAAGTTTGTCTATTAACAGTTAGTTATTTTTCACATGCAAGGTACCTTTTTTCAGACACGAAGTACCTTTTGAGAAAAAGAAAACAATTTGGATCTACGACCAAGCGGGTCGGGGTGGGTCAACTGTGGACTCGTTCGTCGCCGTCATCGCCGTCGTTTTCATTACTCACTTTATACATACATATGTACGTTAAATTAACCTTTTAAAAATACTGCAAACAAAAACAACAATCTAAAATATCAACCAACCCCGTGGCGGGTGTGGGGGTTGATTAATTTAATTCGAGTCAAGGCTGGCGAAGTTGTTCGTCCATGACTAATCAAACAAACAACACCTTAACCCGGTATGTGAGTGCCACACTGTTCTGCATGCAATTCGATTAAATATTAACTTTTTCTAAATCCTACCTAGATGTTTAGATGCCAAGTGTTTTAATTTAAATTTTACTTACCCACAGGTGCTATCAGCTGATTTCCTGGTGGATTATTGGGATCGGGTAGCTCTGGTAGGCGATACAGTAGCCAATAGTTGTACCTAATTTAATAAAACTTAATGTAGCTTCTAATTTGTAAATATGATTTTAATTTTCCTTACCCCCTAGGCTCTTCCTTTTTGCCCGCTAGTGTGTGAATATAATGACCATTTGGCCATTCTCTTGCTTCGAAGTTGAATCTGATGGACAAAAAGAAATATGTTAATGTACGAGTACCGTGGTGGTGTAGTCGAAATCCTACCTTGTATCGATTTCAGCAGCTTGCGTCATAGCCTTGAAGAAGCTTGTATTCTTTGCAGAGACCAGGGAAAGTGAAAACGCCTCAGTCACGTTAGAACCCACCCAAAGTGTGTACGTGTAAGAGACGTTTTTCGTGTCAGATTCTTCAGCTGATGATGTGAGCCCAAACGGAAGGGCCAATTTAGGTTCTCCGTTTTCTAATGGAGTATATAGTATTACAGATTTGAGAAATGTTTTGAATATTTAAATACAAATATGTAAATACCTGAAAGCGAATCGCTATTCTCTCGAATAACATGATCACATTGAAGTGCTCGAACAGCGCCCAAGCCCTTCCAACCAAGCGCGAGAATTATATCTGCAGTTAAGCCAACACCAATGCTTGGATCTTGGCCATCTTGTAAAGGTTCTTCAGTCCAACCACCATCTGATCGTTGACGACTCAAAATCCATCTGGAAGCCGCTGTCCGATTCCAGGAGCCAGCTGGATCACGTTCTAAATCCTGGAGGGCTTGCATTGCTAGCGCCGTGCTGCGCAGTGAACCAAAACCACCCCTAAGGTCCTGCAGACTGGCAAGTCCCCTCGCCGGACGCCGAACGAAATGCTGTAGATGTCGGTGTCGGTGGTCTGTTACAATACATCGCAAGGCCAAGATTACCATTGCAATGGTGTCAACGCTCTGATCAGTAACTCCACTGGCAATATCCAAGAGCCTTCGGATTTGACGTTTTCTAACATGAGCAGCTGAGCTGCAGGCAGATAAAGTGGTCAAGGCAAACTCAATATCCTGTGCTGGCTCATGGTGCTGAAGAGTTACCACCAAATCATGTCCATGGAATCTTTTCGGATCTTTGCAAAGTGAACCCAGTGCTAGAACGTATCTCGCCAACTTGTCTAAATTCATGGGCTTAGGTAAGGTATGGTGTCGGTCAAGCATAGCGAGAATTTCGATTTCCATTTCCTTAACAGATAAGGTGTTTTCCAAATCTTCAATCACTTGCAAATGTCCATCCGAATCGGTTGGGTCTCTGGCTCCCGACAATTCCTTGGCCAAGATTACCATGTGTGTGTCATTGCCCCAACCGTAGTCGGAAGCACGCTTTTCCTTCAACCAATCCAAAGCCTTAAGAATACCTTCTAGCTCACGTTTATCAGGACCAGCCGAACCCATCATCACATGTTCGCCGATTATCGGTTCGGTGAGGTTGTCACTTGGGTTCTCTTGTATTTGGGATGTTGGTGGTGGTACTTGTGTAGAACTGGGTGACGTCGTACCAGATTGCGTGACTGTAGATAGTGAAGGATTTGACATACTCGGTGATGCTGGTGATGCTGGGGATGTACCTTGTTCGGGTAGAATTGGAGCCGAATTCACAGAGGGTAAATTTTGCATTTGATTTGTGCTGCTACTTCCACTGCCACTGCCACTGCCACCACTGATGTGTTCGACTCCTCCATTTATCGCATCCAATGCAAATGGTACTGCTGGTGGAACGTCAGTAGCAGTACCTGCCTGCTGTCGCTGAAGTTGACTGTTAAGGTTTCCGTTCTCTGCCAGGATTTGTGTGATTAAGATAAGAATTCCCACAAATGTCACGTGCGACGTTGGAATTTTCGTATCCTGTGCCATTTTTCTTAAGTCTCTATTCTGCTTGCGGTACGAAAACACTAAAAAGGATGATAAAAAAAAACGTCACAAATAAGAAAATACTTTAACGGTGTTATAACGCCCAATGTAAACGAGCGTGGAGCGTGAGTGTATGCATCATTAAGGTTATGGCGCGTGGAGAAGGGATGAAACACCCAAGCACCCCCAAACACCCACGACATTAAATTCAGTGTGAGGTATATTAATGGAGATGGTGTGCAATGAATCGTAAAATCTGTCGCCGTCGTCGTCGTTTTCGTTGTCGTTTTCGTCCCCATCGTCGTCGTCGTCGTTTTCATGTCCTCGTCGAGGCTGTTGTCTGAAGTGAATAGCCGCGAGCTATTCAGGGTGATGATCAAAGATTTGTTCTGTTCTATTCTTTTTTTTTCTGGGCCTTTGCGTTCGTTGGGCTGTTCCCGGCTTCCGAGCAGCATTTAAGTTAATTTAACATCGACTAAATGACTATACAAAATTAGTTGAAAGATTTATGGTGGGGTTTAAGGGTTGAAACCAGTGGATTGTTGTGCTGGAAGCAAATAATGGGCCGTGAGGTCGCCGGGGACATTTTTGACATCTCATTTTGTTAATTGGGTGGGAATACTATTTTTTGTTGTATTATGTCCGAGAATATAGGAGATAGCAATATTGAAAAAAGGTAAATGGAAATCTCATTTGATAGAAACCTATTAAAAGGATATTGTTAGGAGGGTTTGGGGAACTCTGTTTCACTTTAATGTTTGAACTTGGGGTCGTAAATCATTGTTTTTAATAAGTCTAGTTGACATTTTTGAAGATTTTGTATTGGGTATTTGGGAGAAAACTTTGCATACAATTTAATTGAGATAGGTATTTAATAAGTGATATTATTATTCAAGGCAAAATAAGGGTGCGGTGCGGCGTTCCGACTTGAAATAAAATGCAATGTCCAAATTTATTAGTGATATTAATTATCGTTTTTTTTTTTTTTTTTAAATCAACATAATGACAGAGTATAGAGAATTTGTTTGCTCGGTTCATTTTCATCTTATCAAATTTAAAACTCTTCGGTCCCAGTTGTAGCTATCAGTGGTTTTTATCATTGACCATTTTTTCAAGATTTAAAAGTGATTAGAGAGTCAAATTTGTTATGTTTGGGGTTGAATGAAGTTATCAGTTGTAGATTTTCTACTGCTAGGAAAATGCATTATTAAAGAGGCCAAATAGGGGACATATGTACATAGCTACCATTGAAATCAATCCGTAAATTTTTTTGAATGAATATTTGACTATGTTTCTTTTTGATTTTTCCTTGTTATTTTGAAATCAAACAAAGATTTTTTTTTGAGAAAAATAAAGTTTAATTGCGTATGTTATTTTTCTCTAAAAATGTATTTTTCTATTTTCCGAACGGAAATTCATTTTCCTGAACAGCTGATACTTTTATGTTTAAAAGTGAAACGAATCTTTTCAATGATTATTGTTTCAATTTCACATAATTCCAGGTCGTTCGTTTATAGCTATCATTAAAAATTTCTGTCATTGAAAAAAATTCCTGATTGAAATCTACCGAACAATTTTTATTGACAGAAATCTGTCATTGGAATTGTGTAAAATTGGAACACAAATCAATGGAACGATTCGTTTCACTTTTGAACATAAAAGCTCAGAAAAATGAATTTCCGTCCGGAAAAAAGAAAAATACATTTTTAGAGAAAAACAAATGCGCAATTATACTTTTTTTCCTCAAAAAAAAAATTCTTTGGGTAATTTCCGATCGATCAGTATATAATTTTCATTTCTAATCGAAGAGAAACATCATCAAATATCGATTCAAAAATTTTCCCGCATCGATTTCAATGATAGCTATAACTGGTCCCTAAAAATTAGATGGAGATTTATTTTAATGATCGCAATAAACGACATTTCAAAAAAATTTCAATGATTGGTTTCAATGTTGAAAAGCAATGATAGTTATAACTGGCCCCTAACCCAGAACTTTTCTTCAAGTAAATTTTTGATATTCCAATGATGAAATCGTTTTCAATGAACAGCTGACGTTTGATTTTTTACTTCGGGACGAATTTGTTCCATCGGCTGCGTTCAATCTCAGACAGATAGGGTATCCGGATACCTTTTGTTAGTGTTTTACGTGTAAAATAACAGCTGATCAAAAACAGCTGAGATGTCAAAAAAGGAATCCAAAGGTATCCAAGAATTTCTAGGGTATGTAGGAATCTGACAGAACAGCTGATTCAACACATGGTTGAATTTCAAGAAACTTGAAAATTGATGTCAGCTTTTTGTATTTGTTGGTAAACAAAAAGATACAAAATGTTAGTTGAAGTTTTATTTGAGGATGTTCTGTACATAATAGACTATAAAGAAGCTATTTGCCTCCGAACTTTAGAAGGTAATTATGATCTATTTTTTTAAACTTCAAAATTGACTTATTTTGTTCTCGTTTTGTAGATGATTAATTTGCTAGGTAGTTGAATTATCCATTAAATGTTTTATCTTACAACAATTTTGACTTCGAAGCTTAAATGTTTCTCTGCTTTTTGTGAACAGCTGAAAGTTGTTTTTATTTTTTGACAGCTATCTCAATACAGCTATCCAACTCGTTCAACAAGGTATCTAAAAATCAACCTATCCGAGATACCCTATCCAACACGAGATTGAACGCAGCCATTGTAAGCGTTCTATTTTAATTGTATTTCCACCTGTCAGTTTTACTTTCAATGATCAATTCTAACCTCAATTTGTTAATCAATTTCAAGTAGGAAATTTTGTTTAGCAAAGTCTTTTATGGTTTTGTTGTAATATTTATTTCAATCACGAAAGGTAGACTGTCAATTCGAATGCAAAGAGTAAGTTTTTTTACGATATCATAATTTTTATTACAATTGTTTGGTTTTGTGAAACCAACATTTCAAACACTCCAAAAGTAGGCCTTGAAAAACAGTGTTTTAATTTAGATTAACCCGAAGTCAATATCACTGTTCATCACTAATTCCAGTTACTCGAAATGAAGAATAATTCTTAGCATTATTTTTTTCTGATAATTAAAAAAAAAACTCATCTTAAATGTTCAATGAAAAAATAGCAATGCCCTCACTTTTTAAGAATTGCACGTTAAAATTATGTGTTTTCAGTATAATGAAGTAATAAAGACATGTAATGAACTCATAGATTAGTTTCTCTGTTAAACGTTAATATGTTATATTATTTTATTATGTAGTTTAGAATTTTTGTATACCTACCATAAAAGAAGGTTCATACCTTTAGGAAATAAAAACATAATAGACCTGATAATAAATCCTTTTGGGTTCATTATTATAGTTAAACATTCAGCAGGTGACTCATCAAACTTAAATAGGGTTAAACTATTACTATTTTATGGATGGTGATAAGTCAACATCAAACAAGTATTAAAAAATCGCCATGAACGTTATATGTAAGCCCAAAAATAATTAGGGTTTCAATAAAAACCTAAAATACAATGACTCAAAAAAAAAAACTGACGGAATGCAGCTACAATTTTGTTCTTGCGACTTATGTATGTATAGGAACTATATGGCAAGTATTGCATTCGTAAAAAAATATTGAATCGGGATTTTAATAAAACATGACATTATGATGGCAAAGAAGTCGATAAAAGTGGGTCCCCTGATTCCACCCGTGTGTTTGTCTGATGTCCTCGCCTCTACAGCCCAAACCATTGGGTTGATTGAGTTCAAACCTGGAAGTTAAGATTTTAAGTCGATTCACATTAGGCGTTTTTTCCATTTTGTTTAAAGACTAAAAATAGCAGTAGTCCCCATACAAATTTGTTGGTAAAAAATCAAAAATTTGTATTTACTCAAAAACGAACTGATTTATTTTTATTAAATTTCCTCTAAAGTTCGTTTTCTTAGCATGGCTTCTTCCCCCCGTTATTTTGTTTTTAAATTTTCTCAGGAACTCATGAACCGACTTCAATAAATTTTTTTCTTCACAAGCTCTTATACTGTCTTCATAATATTTGATGATCAAAAATGTTATTGTTTTTATTTTTGATTTAAAAAAATAAAGTATCAAACATTTTTTTTCGAAATTCGATATCTTGACAAAGGGTTATCTTTTTTTTTACGAGATTGAAATGTAAAACGTATGTATTAATAAGCTCTATATAATTGCATAGTAAAAATATTTTTAAACTCAAACTTGAAAATTGTATACATACAAAATTTATTTAAAAAAAACCGCTCTAACGCTTTTTAAATAAAAATTTCGAAAAATTAAGATTTTTTTGAGAAATCTAATGGCGTTTAAATTTTTGAAAACAAACTATTTTTGCAGGTCATTTTTAAATCTTACAATACATGAAATATTTAAACACGTTCTATTTGGATATATGTATGAGCAAGTTCGTGCATTTTATTTCTTCTTGCAATGCAGTTTAATCTATTTATTGTGGTGATATGTAATTTGCATTAATTGGTTCAATAAAAACTGCAAAATTCCCATATTTTGTGATTTATTTTAAGGTCTTGGAGCGAGTGAGAAGCATTAACATATACCTAATACTTAAAGTGGCCCAAAAAAAGGTCTAAAGGGCCTTGCACATGAGAGCAAACAAGGAATGAACGAATGGACGGACAAACGTGATTTTACACATTGAAACCAATTGACACTAATGTTAGGATAATAAAATTTGCATTTTAATCTCTAAAACAAGAAAATTTTGTAAAAACAATTTGGTAATAACGAATTGCAGTGTGGTTGCTACGAACTGTCAAACTCTATTCGCGTTCCACATACCATCCACACTGCAACGAATAAATTGTGCGCTCGCAACTTAACCTCACAATTATGCCACTTTTATTTTGTTTTTTTTTGTGTGAAAGGTCATGGGTTAGGAAAATAAGGAGAAAAGGGTAATTATAAATTGACAATTCATGGCTGTCTGCGAATAGAAATAAAGCTCATGTGAAAGAAAAGTTAAAATATACGAACATCCACAGTTCACAGTTCGCAGTTCATAGCTTATGTGTAAAGCACTATTCACATGAGCACGACCAACGACCAACGAATGAACGAATATTCGTCGATTTTGACATTTCTTTCACATGAGAGCTTTTAATTCGTCGCGAATGAAGTTTGACAGCCGAACACCATTCACCACCGAAACCAAAACAAGAATAATTTTTTTAGGTTAAGTACGCGCGATTATTTTATTCGTTGCGAGTATGGATGATGTGGAACGCGAATAAAGTTTGACAGTTCGTATCAACTAAAATTTTTTTCGCGACGAATAAATTTGTTTTCTTAAAATTATTAGTATATGATATTGAAAAGTAAAAGTATGCATCATAAATCAAATAGAAACTATATTGCTATCGTTTTGTTAAGATTTTATGTGGAAATATGTCTTTAAACGTACATAAACTCACATTTTGTAATTCATTCGTCGTTCGTTGGTCGCGCTCATGTGAATGCTGCTTAAGATGCTTTAAGGTGTTAAGTCATAGGATCCTGGACTAATTGTGATCATCCTTATAGTAATACCACTTTTTAGCAAATTTTTTGAAAATAAATTTAACAATTTGAATGCGTTCACCGTTCTATTCTCAGATAAAAAATTCTTTTTACTCGTCAAATGCCAAAATATGACAAATTTAAAAATGACGGTTACCGCCTTGCTGTGAACTGTTCTAATTTGAACAGTTTTTGTTATGCCAAAAAATAGTTTAAGTGTCATTGGCTGCGTTCAATCTCGTGTTGGATAGCTGTATTGAGATAGCTGTCAAAAAATAAAAACAACTTTCAGCTGTTCACAAAAAGCAGAGAAACATTTAAGCTTCGAAATCAAAATTGTTGTAAGATAAAAAATTTAATGGATAATTCAACTGATTTGTCGTACGATGATGAATTGATAGGTGCGTAACAATCTGTAATCTATTTTAAATTTCCTCTTAGCTCAATTGGAATTCTATACGATTAATAATTTACTTGCGAAATCTCCGGTTTTAAACGATTTACTTTTAACAGAAAACTATCCTACAGAAACGAGGACTATACCTAGACAATACCTAGATATAGTTTGGAAGAAACCTTCTAAAATTCGGAGGCAAATAGCTTCTTTATCTTCTATTATGTACAGAAAATCCTCAAATACAACTTCAACTAACATTCTGTATCTATTTGTTTACCAACAAATACAAAAAGCTGAAATCAATTTTCAAGTTTCTTGAAATTCAACCATGTGTTGAATCAGATGTTCTGTCAGATACCTACATACCCCAGACATTCTTGGATACCTTTTTTGACATCTCAGCTGTTTTTGATCAGCTGTTATTTTACACGTAAAACACTAACAAAAAGGTATCCGGATACCCAATCTGTCTGAGATTGAACGCAACCATTAATTTTTGCAATTTGTTAGACCATTTAGAATGACAACTGTAAGAAATTGTTGATCAGTCAATCTACTTTTATCAAAATGTAAATAAATTATTAATATAACTTTAAATCACAAGATCAAATAACGAAAGAAAGATGGCAGTAGCTCTTAACTTGCTAAAGAATTTAAATAAGAATTGATGAGATAAATATGTACATAATAAAACATTTCCTAAATCAAAAATGTTTAGCAAAAATAGGAATCAACGAATAACATTTACTTTTTATTGTATAATAAAAATTTGTGATTCGATTAAGATGACAGATGGCATTTGAAATAATTGTTTTCTCCCAAGCCAAAAACTTGTCTGTAAACAAATCTTTCACGTTGACAGTTCAACACTCAACTCCCAAGTTGAGTTGTGGATCGTTACAAATCGTTACTATTTGACACTTCGACAATGTGCTTAGGAACGATGTAGTGAAGTCATACATATTTTTACAAATCGTAACAACCTTGATAATAAGAAACGACAAAAGTTGAAGATTGTTAAAAATATTTAAGGAAAAGAACAGACCTCCTACTATTCAAAATTAAATCACTTTTTATATGCACAATGCTCACAAATAATATAAAATGAGTTTTATCTTTAATCTAAATACCAAATTGTCAACAAATGTTTTACTCATGTAACACACATTTCTACTAATTAAATCTGGGTATGGATATCAGAAGCTTAATGAATTTAGGTCTATCTTAAAAAATAGTTTTTCTGATTTTGACTCTACATATTTCCACTTCAAATTGTTAATAAATACTTTTTTCTCAATGAACAAAAAGAGAACAAGTTTAAATTAATTAGTACAGTAGGATCCTTTACATGAATATATGTACATCCTCAAACACAATATTAAATCCTACCTTTATTTAGATAAACTGCAGTAGTTTTATTTCATCAATTTAAAAGTCTTATGCAGTGTCTCTAAAGTATCTTTAGTATCTAATAAATCGAGCACGAGTAAATTAAATGATGTTTACGCTTTTAAGATTCTTTTGCAACTGTGACTGTGTTATACTGCGATAAGTTTTGATTTTATAAATACACAATACTGCAGATGATGACTCTTTAATTTCTCGTTTTAATTCATCATTCATCATCACGGGATTCAATCGTAAGATCTTGCTTCTTCTCTTTTACACACTTGACTTATAAAATACATAAGAATTAGTTTGAGTTTATTTTGCGGTAGGTTTTCTATCTGGAAGTGTACGACTCCGGTGAATCTTTTTACAAATTTTATTTTTGAGCAAAGTAATTATAGGAATGTGGTTTGTAGTGAAAACTGATTCAAAAAAAATGTTTTCTTCTAATAATTTACTGCAGTAAAATTTTCACGGCTTAAATTTTAAAAAGTTTACTGCCTTGTTTTGAGTATTCCCAGGAAAATCTTTAAATAATTGTTATTTATGTGAGCTAAATAATAGTGTTTCGAACAAATTTGTATCAGTTTCGTTTATATCTTTATTTTGGTTCATTTGCTTATAAAAGTTTTTAATTGAAATAAACTTTTCTTCTCCGTCTTTTAGGGGCCAGTTATAGCTATCATTGAAATCGATCCGGAACAATTTTTGAATCGATATTTGACGGTGTTTCCCTTTGATTAGGAATGAAAATTATATACTGATCGATTGGAAATGACACAAATAATTTTTTTGAGAAAAAAAAAATGTAATTGCGCAGTTATTTTGCTCTAAAAGTGTATTTTTATATTTTCCGCACGGAAATTCATTTTCCTGAACAGCTGATACTTTAATGTTCAAAAGTGAAACGAATCGTTCACTGATTTGCGTTCCAATTTCACACAATTCCAATGATAGATTTCTGTCAGCAAAAATTTGTCGGTGGCTTTCAATCAGGAAATTTTTTTTAATGAGAGAAATATTTAATAAAAGCCATAAACGACCTGCCAAAAACATTCCAATGTTTGTTTTCAATGATGAAAACCAATGATAGTTATAACTGGCGCCTTAAGGGTATTTCTAATTATCTATTTAATGAATTGGTGTTTTTAAGGTTATTTTGTCTCTGTTTTTACTTAAAATTAAACATATCGATCTTACAACCAATTCATTAACAATTGACAAATTAAGGTTTATTCCCTTTTCTTGTTAAGTTATAATGTATTAGAACTATGATTTAGATCTCAAATTGTGATAGAGATTCGATTTATTAGACCCTCTAATTAGGGGCCAGTAGTTGATGGTTAGTGCGTTGGACTGTCCCTGCCTGTGCCATCTAAAGTTTTTTTTGCGGGTACTGCCTCTTGCGAGGAACTGACAACTCCTCCAAGAGTAATTCTTGTCATGAAAAGCGCTTTCTCAAATTAGCCGTTCGGATTCGGCTTAAAACTGAAGGTCCCCTCCATCCCTGCCAACATTACTCGCACACAGGAATGGTTGAGAGTTGTAAGTCACTAGGCCCTAGTTCTCAACGGACTGTTGCGCCACCCAATTTATTTATTTTTAATTGGGGGCTTAGGATATTATGATGATAATTTTTGGAACATTTTTATATTTTTATGGACGGTTTTCCAAACAGTCAAAATAGGAAACATAAATTGGTTAGAACTCAATTCCATTCAACAGAGATCGAAAGTTCCTAGAACTCAAAAATGATTTTAAACAGAGTTTTACAAATCTGATTAGATGTAAAAGAATACCTTGAGTTTAAACCATTTTTTAAGGGAAATCCCAGAGATGAATCGAGAACAACTAGATCGGGGTCTAAATTTATTTTTAGAACTTCTTCAAGTTTAAATCTAAATAGACTGGCGCGATTAAAACATTTCTCTTTTAAATTGCAGTTTCTTTTATCTTTACATAGTTTGTTCATTTTGGATGTCTTTAATGTCCTGATGTCTTGATATGTACGTATCTTAAAAAATGTTCCTAAAGCAAATTATTTTTATAAATTAAGATTGAATTCTTTAACATAATGATTTTAAAATAAAATAAAATGCACGACTGGGTCGCACGAACTTGCTCATGTATCCAAAAAGTCTATTCTAAAATGTTTCCTGTATTTTAAAATTTAAAATAATACCTGCAAAATAAGTTTGTTTTCAAAAATTTTAATGCCATTTGATTTTGAATATATTATTTGAAAATCGTTAGAGTGGTTTTTTTATATATACAATTTTTATAATAATAATATTTTTAGTGTGCAGATATTTACAGCTTATTGATTTGCGTTTTACATTTCAATTTCGTAAAAAAAATAGCTACTCCTTTTCGAAATATGGCGTTTCGAAAAAAAAGATTAATATTATTTAAGAAATCAAAAATAAAAACAATGACATTTTTGATCATCAAATATTATTAAGACTTTATGAGAGCTTTTACAGAAAAAAGTTATTGAAATTGGTTCATAAGTTCTTGAGAAAACTTAAAAACAGAACAACGGTTCTGGGGGGTACCTTTCTGGAGCAATACAAAAATATTTTTTTTTCATTGAAGGAAGCCAACTAAAGAAACATATTTTAGAGAAATTTTTGTACGAATGCAAAACTTGCAATATAGTTTCCATATGTCGCAAGTTTGAAGTCAATATCTTTATTTATTCGCAAGATACTTAAGTCCAAAAACATTTTATTTTCGTAGGTTTTTGTGTTTTAAAAAAAAAAGTAGTGAATTTGATTTTTTAAAACAATCAACAAAAGTTAACAACAATATTTTGCATATAATAAAATAAGTTTGGTTTAAATATCTTTTCTTGTTCCCGAGATTTTTAGTAGAAAAATTAATTTTTACCTTAGCAGGATGTTTTGAAAGTTATTTTTTATTTTTTTGTAAAAAAAACTGTCATTTCCATTTTTCTAAGAAGCTTACCAGATGTCAGAAACGTTTTTCTTTTATGCATACAATTATTTTAGAGGTAATATAATTTTTTGATTGCTAACTAAATACTTCACTTTTCTGCATCTTTTGATATTGTTCTAAATTTTAGGATGAGAGAAGTGAATGAGAGAAATTATGTAAAACGCGGAAAATAAATTTGTATAGAAATTCCACACACATGGTCCTTTTCTTCTAGATTTTTCTACTTTAGTGTCAGGTTGTCAGAACGATGCTTTTCACCTTTTGGCGTGATCAGTTGAAATCTCGAAAATTGCGTTTAACAGCTCGCAATCTGAGTAACAATAGTATTATTTCTAAGACAATACTGAAGTCGATATCTCTGATTGTTCAACGAAAAAAGGTATCTCAAACGTTCGGACGTACGGACATCTCTCCAAAGACCTTTTATTTAGATTCTAGGGGGCTTCAAGGGTCGAGAAATCGGACCGATTAAAATAACTTTAATACGGGAAGTTAAAACATAAGTATTGTAGATGTTTTGTATATTTCAGTCAATTTAGTTCATGTTCATGTTTTCTAATTTAGTGAAGAATTATTATTATTATTATAAAAGACTTTGTTTTCTTCAACTTCAGCAAATTTTGTTCAACCAATTGTTCTTGATCTTTTCCCTTTTCCTTGTTGTTATTAGGACTATGACTGACTGATTGCTAGCTTTCAAATCTATTTGTATTTGATAGTCCCTTAATAAATAGTTTATCATATTTTTTTTTTAAAAGTCATGAATGTTACTATTTTTTTATACAAAATTAAGGCTTGGATTAATGATTGTCTATATTTTCCTGAAAACAGCATTTAAACTTGAATGTACCAAAAAGTTTAAGCCAACATTCAATTAAAACTGGTAAGACACTCGTAAAAATTTAGTTTCTGATTTTTAATAATATTTCATATTTTAGAAAGGGTTCTGCGGGCAAGAAGATGAATTTATAATATTTTTCCAAAAAGCTATTAGAATTTACAAAGTTTAGTCAATAAAAAGTAAGCATAGTTTGCTTAAGCTCTTCATGCTAGGTATGAGGATAAAAATAATATTAATTATTCTCAAAACCTTAAAAACACAACATTTAATAGGTGCCCATTGCTAATTCCAAAATGTTCTATGTTGTTATCTGAAAAAAAACCAAACATATTTTCCTCAACTAAACGCGCCTTCCTCCGCTTAAAAGTTTTATTGTTACAAATTGATCATCCAGTCTGGAAAGTTTTTTTTTTTGCTGTCTAAACACAACAAATTAGTCCTTTTATGCTTTTCTAAGTAATGAGTCTTTGTCCTTCAACACTACGCACATTTTCATTTGGGAGTTTATATCATTCTACATTCTTTTCATTTTGAATGAATACAAAAAGGAATTCTCCGCATTTTCTATACCACTCGGCTCCTGTGTGTTTAAATATTTTCAATCGATTTTATATAAAAGTGAACCCACAAACAAAAACAACAACAAAAATAAAAATAAAATGCCATACAAACTTTTACCAAAAAATGAAAATTCACCATGAAAGTTTATCAGAGTAATAAAAATGGAGCCACCCTCAAGCCTCAGAGTTCAGAGAAGACCTCTCTTAGTCATTTCCGGCCTGTTTGGCGCCAGCAGTCTTGGCGTTGGGCCCCATTAAAAAACCTCATGCCATTATAAAACCGATTCCCCGGTGCTTTTGCATCCTGTTTTCATACAAACTCCCTTTTTGCTTGCACACATTTTACAAAAGTAACAAAAACAGTTTTCCGAGAATGTTTCCTCGATGATTCTTCGTCCTTGTTGTTTTCGTTGTCGTTGTCGTTGTCGCCAAACGACATTATGACATGTGTCTATTCACCATCATCAGGAAAGTCGCTCATCATAGTCTACAGTTTTTAAAGCCGGCGGGTGGAAGCGGTAGAAGCGGCGGAGGTGGCGGGCGGCCAGCGGCGTGAAGGAGATGGCGGCTGAAGTTTTGTATGGAATTGTCAAGTCTGGGGTACCTTGGTGGTTGACTCTTCATGTTTGTGTCCAAACTTCTGTTGTTATTGACAACCGAGCAAACAATGGAAACCTTTTGTATTATAAAGAAAGTACCTTACCTATCTACTATATGCGTGTCTACTCGTATATATAGAAGAAGAAGAGAAGGAAAACCTATAACCAGAAGCTACACCCGGCTGATGATGACAGAACAACGAACAAAGGATCGCGCTACTATTGTTCTTGTTCTGACTTCTTCTTACTGGCTTATTCCAAAACATCAGGATAGTTTTAGAAGGATGATGTGAAACGGTTAAATGGATTTGCTATCTTTGTGCGTGAGGCGCGTTTCGAATTCGTTGCCAAAAAATAAAGGAGTAGCATACCACCACCCACAAAAAACTTTGTCGTCTTTTCTTTGAATCGTTCTTGTATGATGTTGTTATCAACTTCACATAAACCGATTTTGTTTTCAACTTCCCATATCTATACCTATATATATATATCCTACACCATTAGTGCCATAGAGTTGTCATCTTTTTATTGATTAATGTTTCACCAAAGTGAATAAACTTATACCTATCTACAAACATGAAGCCAGTACGAGGAGATAATAATAATTGTCGAATTCTAAGAGCTTCAATTTATTTAATGTTATTTATTAATGCAAAACTCGCATCAAGAAAGATCAAAGGAAACATAGAAGAACTTTGTCCTTTCCTTCGTTACTTCCTTCCTTCCTTTCTTTTGCTTATGTCTATTGCATAAGAACCTGACAGACATGACTTTTAAATTAAATTATGTCAAATTACACAACGAAAATTGCCTCAGAAGGACACTGCGGCACAGAGAACACACACAGAAAGTTATTTCATCGATTTTTAATAAAAAAGTAATCAAATCCAGGACAATTGCATTAAAACGAAAAAAAAAGAAACAAAAATGTCCCTCGAAACAGCTGATTGCATAATTCTTAAGTTCCCATGACACCTCTAAATGAACTGATGCGATGTGATTAAACCCCTATTGGTTGGGTTAGTTTGGAATCCTTAAAGGGATATGTCTCTAGCAATTTGCATAAATCTATAACAAAAAGAAAAATACGTACGAATTGCGACAAACTATATTTCCTTAGAACACAAATTGGATTTTCCTTTTTTCTTCAAAGTGTGACGTCCTTGCAGGTGCGGCAGCAACGAGGTGTCTCTCTTTGCACAATTAAACTGTTAAGTTTACTCCTTTCACTTCTAATTAATCAATAATTTATTTATGTAACCACTTGCACTTATATACATCAAACACCATCAACTACACACACACCCGGATCATGGAATCATATAAAAAGGATAACTACGAACAAAGAACTAAGATAGTCCTTAAACTTTTATTTTTGTCTAAGTTTACCGAGTATCTATTATATTTTTTTTTTCTTTGCAATTATGCGAAACGTCGTCGTCCTCTGTGAGTAGAAGAACCTATATGCGACTTAGTGACAATACCGACGAGTAATGAGTAGAAAAACGTACAGCAAAGGACAAAGGATGCATACAAAAAAAAAGAAGAAGAAAAATGGTATCTACATATAGTATATTTATATATATGTATAGCAAGGAATGTAGGTGGTGTATATAACGTTGGAAAACCACTTTAAGGTGATGATGTCTAATACTCCTTGCTCACTGTGTATTCGTCCTTTTTAATGCGAAAAGAGATAAATTGTCTGTGTGACATCAAAAATGTTGTGATATATTTTTTCTTTTTTGTTTGAGTTTTAAGTTGTCTTTTCCCTTCGCCACTGCGCTAAAGGAAAAAATAAATCCACCCGCACTTAAACTATTGAACTATTGGATAACGAAGACGGCAACGACAAAAGTGAACTGAACCAAACTGACGTTTTGTCCTGAAAGTGTCATTATATTGGAAAAACAAGAAAACCCATCCTTAAAAAAGCAGAAACACACAAATTTCCCTATATTTTGTTGGTCATGCGTACTTTTGTAAAATTCTCTCAAAGTCCACATTGTCACCACTAAAAGTAAAACAATCAAAACCTCGTTTCGATATACTGCACGTTTCTATAAACATACATTTAAACTGCAAATGAATAAAGATATAAATAAAAACACGTACAAAATTAAACATACATTACATACATACATAAACATACATTTAAACTTAAACTTAAACTTAAACTTAAACTTAAACTTAAACTTAAACTTAAACTTAAACTTAAACTTAAACTTAAACTTAAACTTAAACTTAAACTTAAACTTAAACTTAAACTTAAACTTAAACTTAAACTTAAACTGAAACTTAAACTTAAACTTAAACTTAAACTTAAACTTAAACTTAATATTAAACTGAATGAGAGGTATGCATTTAAAATTACTAATGTCGTGATGTCTTGATCTATAGTTTAAGGCTTGTTGGCAGCAGTCTTTAATAAAACCCCAGGTTAAGTTTGCGTTTTACTTCACATGATGCAAGATTAAGAAAAAAAACTCGTATATTTCCAAAGAGTAAATGTTTTGTGGTCTTTCTCATATTGCATGTTGAAAAAAAGTAAGTAAAACAAAACTATTTAATAACAAATTTAAAATAGAAAATCCAACAAAATTTTATAATATTTTAGATGAATAAGAAAGAAAAATATAAAACGCGAATGCCAGAAAAACTGATCGCAATCAGAGAAGGAACATTTGCAATAACTGGTTCGGAGGTACGGAAAATGACAGATGAAATCATCTTGGTCCATTATAATAATATGAGGAAAAATGGCTATAATAGATGAGTACACAAATTGAAGGATCAGTGGCATCAGATGAAAGTTGCAGCCAGAAGAAGTAATGCTGAAATAAAGAAGGCTCTGAAAGCCACTGGGAATGTGGTTGAAGTTCCAGAACCAACCGAGGAGGACTTAATAAAAGAAGATTTTAATGAGGACATAATTGTGATGGATAGTAATACGGAGGCTTAATAGATCCAATTACTTGATGAAATTGTGCGGTCTCTAGAGAATGACTAAACCCCTATAGACGAAGCCCGCTATTCGTTACAGAAAAGCCCTATGATTATGATGCTCCCACAGAATAGACACAGCTTGAATAAGAACGTAAAAAAGCTGGCTAGTGGATGTTCTTCACCAAATTTGACTTTTTGAATGTGATAATAACTACTTAAACACAGCATTTCCTATATGTTTATGGAAAGACCATGGATTAAGCCCTAAACTAAGGTTTAAATTTATTTACCTAAATGAATAGCCTAAACACTTGACTTACTTAGTAGTAACTTATCTGGAGTCAAGCAAATATATCATAGATATTTATGTTTCTATGAAGTCTTGTTAGGTAGCTTGTAAGTCTAAGCTATCAGTAGTTGCACACTCACAACGTAAACTTCAATACCCAAATACCAAGTTAAAACTATGCCATTACTGAAAAAACGTCATATGTATTCTTCGACAACGAAACAGTGATAATTCTTTGAAAAAGGTTACCTGACCGTGTCATTTCTCAAAGAAGTGTCGTGTTTTATTTCAAAATAAAATCTGTTATTTAAACACCCTATTTTAATTCAAAGTAACAGTTTGACACGGGTGAATACTGTTGATATAAATGCTGCTGAAATTTTGTGTAGCATTTTGATAAAGTTAACAATAAAATGTTACTAAAAGTCCAAAATAGAAAAAAAAAGTCCTCAAAAAGAAAGAAAATATTTTAAATAATAGATACAAGGTTTCGACTGTTCTCTAGAAAAGATGAATTGCTTTAAGGTGGTGCAATCTTCGTAGAGAGACGTTGCAAATTTTTTGTTTGTTATTTTTATGTGAGATGCGGATTCACATGTTATTTAGAAGATTTAACTTTAAATGCTCCCTAATCCTGGTTGTGTCATTGTTAATCGCTAGAGTGGAATGAATGCATTTGGAAAATTCTGTATCCAACTCCGTCTGGATTATCAGTCAACTTTCAATTCCAATATAGTCATCTATAGTAAATGGAGAAATGGGATTATTTAACGATTTTTACTAGTGTTTTATTTCGTTTTTGTTTGCCTATAGTCACTTTTATGGTTTAACGAAATTAATATTCTTCTATAGGAATTAATTTGTGATTTAATTAAAAATAATTTAATCGATGAAATAAATATTTATGTGAAATTGCATAAGTAAGTGAATAAATTTCCAAAAAAAATCATAAAACTTAAGTTTTCTCTTGTCTTCGAAATAATTTTGACTTTTATTCAGTTAAATTAATATTCTTAGATTACATAAATGGAATACAAAACAATAAGCATACTATAATATGTAGTTCTATCAAAAAGATGAAACTTGTGTCTTAATTTTTTCACAAAAGTGTCGATTTAGCCCAATTTGTGCTGCAACTTTCAATTAGACTATAAATTATATACATTTTAGTTTATAGTTGTTTCTTTTTTCGATATTGCAGCATTTTAAATAAATCTTATCTTAATCTAGCCGTTAGATTTTTGGAATTGAATTAAAATGACTAAGTAGGTAGCAATTGCTGCACTAATCTGAAAAGAGAAAGCAAACACTTATTTAATATTTTGATTTGTTCTTTTTATACTCATGGATTTTATGTCATTTACTGATGTCAGGATCTGTCTGTCTACTTTACAAAGGCCGAGAGCAGAAAAGGTTGCTTTATCAGCTAGAAGTTGTTGCCAAAATAATCGAATCTATAAATAAAAATAAAGGATATAAAAAAAAGATTAATTCAATTTAGAGTGTACTCTCTATTGAGTGCGAATCAAAGTAAAAGCCAGCCAACCGACCAAAACGGCCGCACAGTTGAGCGATATTTTTGCACAAATGAGTTAAATTGACTGGAAAGGTTCGGATAAGGGTACTTAACTCCCGAAATCCTGTATTTTCAAAGTGTGTTGGTATAAATTAAGTAAGATATAAATAGAGAATTTTGTATACCTTACACTTTTATTCAAAAGAAAAGAAAATACAGTATAGACGACAATATATATGTATATTTGTGTTTACATATATAGTTCTAAAGAAAAGCAATGAATTTAATTCAATGAATAATAATATTATTATAGTACATGGTGGATATCTGTGCATCCTTTGTTGGTATACAAAACAACATTAGAATTTATTATAACTTGGATTCTCGTTAAACTTTGGGAAATTGAAAGGAATTTCTTAGTGTAAATATGAAATTAAAAAGAGCGTACCTATTAAAAAAGGTTACGTATACGCCATGTATGCATTTTTAACGATTGGGGATTTTAGCAAATTATTATGTGACAAGTTAACAAAATTTGGTTGACGATGTCCAGTTAATTTATTAAATAGCCTTCCATAAAGGACTTTACGGAATACGACACATTTATGTTCGTCTGCTATATTTAGTTAACATTTTATTTTTGAGACATTGCATAAAACAATGATGTTGGTGATATCCGAAAAGTAAAGGTAAGGAGGGTCAATTTATTTCATAGTTTGTCATATTCCAGGATCTTTTTCCAGAATCATTGTGAGCTTTTTGGTATCCTATCTGTAGGAAATTTGGGCCAATTTTGGTTAGTTTAAGTTGAACACAACATGATGATTTTATTTATAACTCCTGATTTTGTTTTTACACTCGTGATTTTGTTGAAGTTTTCAACTGGTAATTTCCAACTTTAGAGTTAATCAACTTTAGATTTTCATAACCTTAAGTTAAAAAACAAACTAAGGAATTGCAATAGAAATATTGATTTCATATTGGTAATTTTGTCCAAACAGTTCCGAAGTGTAGAAAAAATGTTGTTATTTTAATTGGTTAAAGTCTGACAATCGTATAAAAGTTGAAAATGAGAAACAGATCGAAATCAGTTATTTTTTTCAAAAAGAATGCATCTTGAAACTCTCCTTATAAATAACGAATCAAACAATTGAAGCGACCGTTTTGGAAATCCGAGATGATGTAATACTTAAACGTTTAGATTTCGATGTCCAAATATAGTGCAAAACGAAATTTTCAATAGATAATTTTAATAATTTACCAGGGGCGGAATCGCCTAAGGTGATTGTTGATAAATGAGAGTCAAAATAATCGAATTTGATCTACATAATGTAAGGTGATAGTCAAATTGATACTTAAAAGCTGCCACCACAAAAATGTGATAGTCATTTTCCTACAAAAATGTCGTTTCTGAATAGAGCTACCAGACGGTTACAAAAAATGAATGGACACTTTTTTCAGTTACCTTTTTTAGGTACAAAAACACATTCTTGTGACGGAAAAAGCTTGAGACATTCGAAAAAACACAAGAAAAGTAAAAATGTTATTAAAACACAGCCAATTTAAAACTTTTATTTAGCTATTGTTGTATATCACTTTTAAAATTTCACCATAGAAACAATGAATTGAATGAAATTGTTCAATCGAATTGAATTGAGTTGAATCATCTTACACAGACGGAATGAAAATGATAGTCAAATTTGACTATCAAAAATATGATAGTCAACTATCACCTTAACTGATTCCACCCCAGATTTTTACCAAAAAACATACAAATTTGAAATCAACTTTCGGTTTCCCGTCAGATACCCACACATTATTTGAATTCCTTTTATGAAATCCCAGCTGCTTTAAATCAGCTGTTCTTTACACTTAAAACACAAACAGAAAGGTATCCGGATATCCTATCTGTCTGAGATTAATGTAACGATACACGTTTCAAAAATACATTGAAGTTGTTAAAACTAACTTCAAAAATGGGGCAGTATTGCAGTCGCAGTTCGCACAACTTGAACACAAGAAACCAAATAAACTTACCAAAATATTGTGCCTTTTGGCACGTAAAGTTGGCTGCGTTCAATCTCAGACAGATAGGGTATTCGGATACCTTTTTGTTAGTGTTTTACGTGTAAAATAACAGCTGATCAAAAACAGCTGAGATGTCAAAAAAGGAATCCAAAGGTATCCAAGAATTTCTGGGGTATGTAGGTATCAGACAGAACAGCTGATTCTACACATGGTTGAATTTCAAGAAACTTGAAAATTGATTTCAGCTTTTTGTATTTGTTGGTAAACAAAAAGATACAAAATGTTAGTTGAAGTTGTATTTGAGGATGTTCTGTACATAATAGACGATGAAGAAGCTATTTGCCTCCGAATTTTAGAAGGTAATTATCAGTTGAATTATCAATTGAATGTTTTATCTTACAACAATTTTGACTTCGAAGCTTAAATGTTTCTCTGCTTTTTGTGAACAGCTGAAAGTTGTTTTTATTTTTTGACAGCTATCTCAATACAGCTATCCAACTCGTTCTATAGGGTGAAGATGCTGTTGGACGCAACGTTACGGTGAATGGCGATCGCTATCGTTCAATGCTAACAAACTTTTTGTTGCCAAAAATGGAAGAACTGAACTTGGTTGACATGTGGTTTCAACAAGATGGCGCTACATGCCACACAGCTCGCGATTCTATGGCCATTTTGAGGGAAAACTTCGGAGAACAATTCATCTCAAGGAATGGACCGGTAAGTTGGCCACCAAGATCATGCGATTTGACGCCTTTAGACTATTTTTTGTGGGGCTACATCAAGTCTAAAGTCTACACAAATAAGCCAGCAACTATTCCAGCTTTGGAAGACAACATTTCCGAAGAAATTCGGGCTATTCCGGCCGAAATGCTCGAAAAAGTTACCCAAAATTGGACTTTCCGAATGGACCACCTAAGACGCAGCCGCGGTCAACATTTAAATGAAATTATCTTCAAAAAGTAAATGTCATGGACCAATCTAACGTTTCAAATAAAGAATCGATGAGATTTTGCAAATTTTATGCGTTTTTTTTTAAAAAAGTTTTCAAGCTCTTAAAAAATCACCCGTTACAAGGTATCTAAAAATCCACCTATCCAAGATACCCTATCCAACACGAGATTGAACGCAGCCATTATGTTTGTTATTAATCTGGCAATACTTTTTTTTGAGTTGGTCCTTTTGACAGCTGTCACTTATTTATTTCATAATAAATAGTCTTACTCCTGAACAACGCTTGCAAATCGTACACATTTATTACCGACATAATAGCTCGGCTAGCGCAAGCAACAATTTATTGAAGTAAATATTTGGTGAGGGAATTAGCTTGCATCGTGGACCTGTGACGTGGCTTTTAAGATCTTTCGATTTAACACCGCTGGAGCATTTTTTGTGGTGTTATGTGTAGTTGCTTGTCTACGCAAATAAGACCGATACGATCAACGCCTTGGAGAGAATATTCGGTACGTTATTGTTGACATACGTCGCCAACCCACATGGCTAAAAAAAGCCTTTACATGCCATTTCTCGACACACAGAACTGAAGTATAAAATCCTTGGAGTTATTTAGGAAATACAGCAGCAATTGTAACTGTTACGTAACCGTAACATTAAAATTGACTTGAATAAAATATCTCATTGAAAAAAAAACTCTACACCAAATGGAAGAATCTTGTTTACAGTTATCTTTCAGTGTGGCTTTTCCTATATTTCTTTGTTCACTATCATAAAAATAAAATTTTAAACAAAAAACTTACACTTTCGGTCAAAGTTGTATCATGTGGACCTCGATTTATTTGACATAAAATTGATATCGTCTGTCGTGACTATGATAAAATATCCATTAATTGATAATACTCATAAAAGAGAATAAATAACGAACTTACTTCAACAGTTGTTAAATGACAAGGTTCAACTATCATCAAAAGTCGACTTGCATGGAAAATAATCCACAAAACTTGAAGCCATGAATAAACACTATTTTTGTTGTTTAAAAACTCTAAAAACAAAAAGTAAGCCGTTGCTACCAAATGCAAGAGACAAGAAACCAGCATAGTTAAAACTGCAAATCCATAAGCACTAAAAACAAAAATTGACATTAATTCTGAAATTGTAATAAAATTTCAATACAAAAATGCTTACCTTGATATATTTTGAACACAAAATCCCAAAGATTCATGAATTCCAGCTAAACTTTCAATTATATTGGAATTTGTGACAGCTTTAAAATATAAGTTATTTTTAATTAATAATCATAAAATATTAAGACTACAACTGTCTGTACTTACAGTAAGTATCTGCATTTGGTTTTTTAATAACAGTTGAATTATTAAGTTCATTGTTAATTGTTTTTAGAACTGTTACTTTTTTATAGAGTTTTGGTACATTGTGAAGCTTTTCATCTAGAATTCCGAAAATTGTAGTAGAAAGAAGTTTGATATAAATAGTTTCTATTACTTACCACTTAAAAATATTTTCCTCAGTGTAATATTTAATCTTCGGTATCTTCTACCAACGCCAAATGTAGTATGAGCAATGCTGATGTGTAGCCCAGTTAAAATGTAATACAGGCTGTAGAATGGTATATACCATTGTACATTCATATCTATAAAAAAATATGTAGACTCATTTTTACTGACTTATTAATAAAATGAATATTTACTGAAATCGTAAATACATAGTTTGTAGTTAATTAAGGGTTTTCCAATAAACTTGTGTGTACAGAACGAATACTGAACGTTACGGCTACCGTTTCAGCATCATTTTTGTCATAGTATAGTTTTATGTTGTAAAATGTCAAAAGATGACAGTTCCAAAAGTGACAGAATGGCGAGCTTTTTAAAATGTAATTTCTATTGGAAAAAAACCCTATAACCCGATTCTCACCTGTATCTTCTTCATCAATTTTCATGTCTTTAGCTACTCGAAACCAAGTCCAAACATCAAGACCTTAAAAAATAACTACAATCAAAAATTATGTTCTTCAAATATAATCGGCGGCAGTTGTATTGTACCTAAAAGGACTGTTATGAATAACAGTGCTACAAACACCATTAAATAAGCTCTAAATTGTTCCTTTCGGGGACTCACAAAGGATTGCAAATTAGCATCAATCTAAATTCATTTAAAATTAATTGAAATATAAAAGAGGTATAAAGAGGATACAATTTTGAGTTAAATACGAATATATGTACCTGTTGAAGTCGCTTGTTAAGTTCTTGAGTTGATTTTAGTCCAACTAATCCACAAATCACACCGGAAGTTGTTGACATAACTACAACAGACACATCAAGTGCGGTGACTACTTTTGAAGTTGCCGATTTCATTCTAAAAGATGCGCTTTAGATGTGGAAATTTCATAAAAAAAGATAGGGAAATAGTTGGAACGGATAATTTGTACAAAAGTTATAGAGGCAAAAAGACAGACATAAAATAGATACAAAAATATTAAAAAGTACTTATTAGCGGTTCAAAGATAAAACACACACAAGTGCAGACATATTTGTTCAAAAATATAAGATTTAAACATCTAGGTACTTTTTAAAAAACTCAAAAAATTCCGCTTAACTTAATATTTATATGCAGGTCCTGAAATGTATGTATGTATGTCTTAATATATTATAAAAATGCTACTTTTAAGCTTTTACATGTTTGTTGAATTTTAATTTAAATGGAGAGTGTTTTGCTAATAGTAACTGAGTTTTAGCTTTAAACCGAACAAAAACATAATAAAGCAAATTTTATGATGTTAAAGGCTCATTGTAAGTCCAAATTGACTCATAAATATGCTGCTATGAACCTTACTTCGTTCATACTGTCAAGTACAGATATTTATTTTTTTGCCGTACTACCCGAATTTAGAATGCTTCAACACAATTGATGCCCTTAATTGCAACATTCGAGAATTCAAAACGAATGTTAAAACACCCTTTGAGAGCGTCATTTTACAAGTATAAGTTGACAAATTTAATGTGGATATTAATAAGACGTTCATCACATATCATGCATAGTTATTTTTGGGTATATAATATTGCGGAACGTGGAGGGGGAGGTGGTTTGATGCGCGTCACATTATACGAAGGTTCTAAAAATCGAACTTGGTTCGACAGACACGTAGCCCTGCCACGCTTATTTATTGCTTAATTTTTAAAACCCCTTCCATAAATAAATTGCAAAGTAGTTTACTTGTTTATTTTTTTAACGATTAATTCTTAGAACCTTCAAGAAAACTCACAATCATAGTCGTGCCATAAATTCTGTTACAAAACTTCAAGACTTGTTGCTCAAAATATCCATTTGATGTAAAATGCCTATCTTATTTTCTAAATATTTACATTAGTAAGCAATTAATAAAAATATCAATATGGTTTCAGTTTCCCTTATGTTACAATAAAACAAGGCGCTTAAGAAAATAAAATCGGAATTATTGCCTCACATGGATAAGATATGAGTTCTGGCAAAATTTTTCTGGTTTTAAAAACCCCTTTTTTTACCGCCAGTTTGCTATATCTTCAAGAGTAGATGACAACCCAAAAAAGTATTCGTCATCACATTGATCACATTTGTAGGGAACGAATATACCCCTAAAACCCTTTTGGAAGAGAAAGATAATGTCCAGAGAATTCATTATACGAGTATTCAATAGCTTCATTTCAATGGTATTGACCCTCTACAGATAACCACCCTTCTGTAATGGTTTGATTGAAAGTGTTACTCCAATGTCTCCCATTTCAAAATCTTTAGGAACTTATGTCAAAACAGTTGTTTAGTTGTACCATTGAGATGTCGTAGAGGGTTTGGTAACGGTTTTAAAAAATATACCCTTTTTAATGGAAATAGATGAATTCTTCTACAGGAATCTTGCGGGACAAGACAACATAAAAGTGCCTTAAGGTCAATATCCTAGAAGCTTAAGATTGGCCCTCACAAGTCCATAATTTAATTTTAAACACTGTTTTTTTTTTGTGGTCAGAATTGGAAAGAGTGCTTAAAAGACTTCTCACAGGAATTTTTAAATTTTCAAGATAGAGTTAACGGAAGCAGTGCCAAAAATATCAGTAGAAACAGTACGTGCCACTACAGGTCGATTACCACAACGTTTAAGGGCTGGCTTCAAAGCTAAGGCCGGTCATTTTGAGTAAAACCAATTTTTATAATTAAATTAATATTATGCCCAAATTAATAAAACAACAATGAATGCAAAATATTATATGTATAGTTCTTGTTTTATGGTGTTTTAACAGAACGTATTGCAGGACTAAGCAATTTTTACTATTCCCAACAAAACTTATGATGAATTATGCAAAATAAAAAATCAAGTTTCAAGTGTCTGAAGCCAGCAACAGTAACAGGGATTCGAAATGTCAAATAATTCATGTGGACTCAAAAACATTTTTCTGACCAGCGTTCTTTTTTTTTTGTTGACGACACGGTGCTGCTGCTGGTTTAGTGAAGCCTTATCCATTTTAATTTAATTTGGCTTTAAGGGTGAGATGACTACTAATTAAAGGGTTTTGTTTAAACTGTATAAAATGGAAAGTTCAAATTTATTATTTATTAGCTTTTACCCGCGACTTCGTCCGCATTAGATAGTTTTTTTGGATAGTAGTATGAAAAAACCTGAGCTGTACTTTTTTGTACGTATGTTTTAATTGTGCCGAGATGGGATGAGGCCATACTAAGTGTGATTGTCATAGGCTAGTTTAGGTGAGGAACCGAGTAAATTTTTAAGTTTTAAAGAAACAATTAAATTTACACGACAAATAAAATATTTGCAGGATTTCTCTGTAATTTGTGTGCCCGTTTGGGTAGACCCACTCAGTGATGTCCTCCCCCGCGCCACACTACCGCCACCGCCGCCACCTGCCTCGTCTATACCGCGTGCTCGCCCCGCGCCTCAGCCGAAACAGAATTATCAGAAGTAGAAGACAGAACCAGTGAATTATTTGTTGTTGTTTGGCGATGAAAGGTTGAGCATAGCAAAGTTTAGGTTTAAAATTATTATTTGTGGAACTTGGTGGGAGCCACAGTTTGCGTGTAACGTTGAGGGCTTGAGGCACATGGTGCGCGTATTAACATGTTCGACAACTTATTTTATAAGGGTTGTGAATGCGTTGTTTTCCCGTAATACCAATTCTATCCAAATAATTTTCAAATCTTTGGTAATTTAGGAGTGAAAGCGATCAGATTCCCCGGAAAGTAATTTTTCCCATGGGAATGCGTTGTTTTCCCGAGGTCAAAAGTAACTCATGTCCTTTCTTAAGCCTCAAACTATCTCCTATTTTTGAATTTTTTAAAAATTATTTTTACTCAGTATTTATGTAATTTAAAATTTCCTTCTTGAAGAAAAGTTCACGGCATATTTTTGACCTTAATTCTTCTAAATAACCTCTAACTTATGTAAGACGTTCGTAGGTTAAGATCACATTTATTTACACATGGTTCAGATCACATTTATTCCTTATGTAAACAAACAAATATAATTTTCAATATAAACATTTTCTAAGAAACATAACCAGAAGGATAACCAGTTGTTTCATTTTAAGAAGTTCTGAAACAAAGTATAGACTTAAAACTTCACTCGTAAGTTCGTTTGATAAAGGTTATTTAAGGTCAATAACAATGTGTATTATACTTTTTTTAAGAATTCAAACGATACACTGTTAACACAATTTTTTGGCACTACGATACCAAAATATAATTTCGGGAATTACTTTCTTCTAAAAGTTAGTATACCAAATTAACGCCAACGCCACATTATTTATGCCTACTCTGAACAAATTTACACGGGACAATGTTTAAAGCACTTTTTCGAAAAATTCTATTTAAGACTTTTAAGACAATACACTTCTATACTGGTCTCCTTTTTAAATTTCCTGCATCTAGTAATTATAAAAAGTGTATTTGTATTAAATTCTATATCGATAATCTTAAGTGGTTTAAAAAAAAATGCAAAACATTATTTGTATAGAAAAGTGCATAAATAATAATTGTTCTTAAAAAAACTTACCGAACAGGTATCTTTGAATTTGCATCAAACAATAGTCCTCTATATGTCAAAAATACTAAAGGTACAGAATAAAAATGTCTTTTTCAGTTTAAAACTTTTAAAAATATTTTATTTGTTTACTCATTATTAAAATCAATGAAATGCTGTAAAATCCAAATGTAATACTTCTACGAATCTCAATTTTTCCCTTTGAATTTTTGGTAAAGGAAAACGGGGCCAAAGCCAGAATTTTACTTATATAAAACACTCCGATAGTAGTTTCGTTAATCTCCATTATTCCGATATGAATGAAAAACTTTTTACTCTGATGGTAAAGGTTCGTTTTGAGTTATCTTTGAGTTTAATTTAAAATGAAACCACCTCCGCCGCCCTTGTGGAAACATTTAGAAAGTACATAGGAACACAGAACAACAGAATAAGTAATCATTTAAAACTCTTAATCACACATATTTAGCTTTTGTGCGATTGTCATGGCGTTTGACAAAACCGTGCGCTTCCATTGACAAATAATGTTTACACATCATAAAAGTTTGCTTCAAAAAAAAAAGAAAAGAAAACCTAAAGCCACTGCATCGTCTGCAAGTGAACTTCAACTTCTGTGCTTACAATTTGAATAACATCAGCGAAAAAGAAACTCTAGGCAAACTCATTATTACCCTTTATCAAATGCACAGCAAGTGTTATTCTCTCGATGTTGGTGTTGAAGTAGAACCAAGGATTGTGGTAAGCCACAGTCGTCATATATTCATGGTTCCAACTCCTAACTCCTCCTTTACATTAAAACCCTTTATACGCTTCGGTTTAGCAGAATATGGCGATAAATCATATCAAGGCAATCTGGTGTTTAGTCAGAAGGGCAATTTTCGTATAGCTATTTTTACGGTTGTTCAACCATAAATTTCGAATGTATGAATAGGTTTACTTGTCAGGCCTTATTGGTACTAATGGGTGTTTTGTTTGCAGGCTATAGTTGGCGTTTAAATTATTTATCTCTAGTGGCATGCCGAGCATGTTCTTCTAACCATTCAGAGAATCAATTAAGAGGTGAATGTCATACACGTTTAAAACCACTCATGAGGGTAAACTGACCTATTATTGTTGACAACAACTTCTATCGCACTTGATCTTCTATCTTAATTACCTAGAACAGGTAGGTATTTCATACTTATGTACAATTGTGTTTTGAGGCTTGAATTTGAGGGTGGGAACGATATAGAAGAAGCTTTATTTTATTGTTTGTGTGTTCTCTTTAAGTGGTGAGTTTGTTCTTGTTAGAATAATAATAATTATCTATGACATGCATTTTACAAATCAATTCTTTTTAATGTAGACATTTATATTTTTAATCATCACAAACAAGTTGAATGAGCCAAATAATTGTGTATTGTTTAACATTTAGAAGGACCTCAAGCTGTCTATGGAGGGTTTTTGTAAGGTCTGCTTTTTTGGAGAGAGTTACAATTGAATCTATTGCTTTCGGGCGTCCTGTCTATATAGCCTTCTGGATGCTTACAATTTGTAGCCAAAGGGTGTTTTTTTACAGGTTTTTTCAAGAAGAAATAAAACACATATAAAATAATGTTATGACAAAGAATTTTTCTATGTATATAAGGGTTTGCAATTATGTTTTGAAAATGATTTAGGCCAAATAGCTTCAGCTGCTGTTTGTTTAATAATAGAATTAGCCTCTCTTAAAAATCTTGTTAGAGTCTAATTAACCCCATAATTTGTTCTGTGAAACGATTCACAAAATAGTATGCAAACCTCTCGAAGGAGTATAGAATTTAATTAAGGATAACAAGAGGGGGAAATTAATATCATAACATAAAAAATATATAATAAAGATAACAGCTAAGTATTGACGCTTATCTGATAGCTTAAGTAAACCGATAAGTTGGTGTCTTGAATTATACGAGGGGGTAATATTCCAATTTAAATGATGATAAACTACTATTCGTGTGAAACGTTTTCAATCCCTTCCAAAATTGTCTTGTAAAGAGTGATTTTTTAAAAGCTATAGGAAAGTTTTTCAAAAAAAACACATACAATTCAGAAAAATACATGAAATCTTTATTTGAATCGATAGTACGGTCCATTTAATTTAATGTTTGAAAATTATTTCATGCAAATGTTGACCTTGACTGCTTCTCAAATGGTCCATCCGCTTAGTCCAATTTTGGCATACTCTTTCCAACGTTTCGGCCGGTATCTCACGATTAAATGCTCCAATGTTGTTTTCCAATGCGTTAATTGAATCTGGCTTGTCTGTATAGACATGAGCTTTAACATAGCCTCACAAAAAATAGTCTAAAGGCGTTAAATCGCACGATCTAGGCGTTCAATTGACCGGTCCCGAACGTGAAATAAAATATTCACCGAACTCGCCTCTCAATAAGTCCATTGTTGCGGGTGCTGTGTGGTATGTTGCACCGTTTTGTTGAAACCACATCTCATGCAAGTCAAGATCTTGCATTTTGGGCAAAAAAAAAGTTGGATATCATCTGACGGTAGCGCTCACCATTCACAGTTACTTTACGATTCGCATCATATTTGACAAAGTACGGTCCAATGATGCCACCAGCCCATAAACCGCACCAAACTGTGACTTTCTGGATGCATTGGTAGCTCTTGCAATACTTCTGGCTGATATTCACTCCAAAATCGACAATTCTGCTTATTTAGTATTAGTACCCATATTGAGCCAAAAATGAGCTTCGTCGCTGAACACAATTTTTCAATGAGCTTTCTTAACAGAGCACACATTTTGGTAATAAAATTCAATAATTTGCTAACGTTGTTCAATTGTTAGATGATTCTTGGTTAAATTATAGACCAAAATGAAGATGTTTGATAGTGAAACAAAACACGAAACGTGCGTCAGCTGTTTAAACCAGTGTGTTGCCAAAAAGATAATAGCTCAGCATTCTTTAACAGATCGTACAAAGACATTAAAAAATAGATTTAAGGGAGTCAGTAAACTTCTTAGAATTCCTTGAAATAAATCCTAGCATAGAGCTACTCGTAGCTTAAGCAACTATGAAGTCAATGTGTTGATTAAAATAAAGTTTTTGATCAAATAAGGGGCCGGTTATAGCTATCAATAAAATCCATCAGTAAAATTTTTGTTTTTAGTTTTTGAACATGTTACAGATTTATTTCTAGCAAAAGATTGATGCAATAAAATAAATCCTATATTCAAACAATGCATTTAAAGTTTTATTTAATTTATAAATCGATTTTAATTTTTTTAATGATGAAATTTCATTTTACTGAACAGCTGACTGCCAAAAGCCCAAAAAAATTCCATTTCGTTTTACTGTTGGTGTTCCGTTTTTTTACTGTTTCGATCATATCATTAAAAATTTTACTGATGAAAGCAACAGTAAAAAAATTGTCTGAGGCGTGAAGCCTCAAAGCGACATTGAATTTAATGACGTAAATTTACTGATTGCTATAAACGCTCATCAGTAAAACATTTTAGATTCCTCCTGTTTCAAATTTTACTGATGGATTTTACTGATAGCTATAACCGGCCCCTAAAGCGCTAATAACTTTTTTTCATCTATTCTGCAAAGAGTTTTGTCATCAATTTTATAAGAATGAAAAACGTGAGACTGGTTCCAAAAAAGGATATAATTTGCCATTTTTGAGATATTGGAAAATACATAATTATTCTTGCACCACTATTTAGGTCTTCTTGAAGGAGAAAACATTCGGAAATGGATTTAATGCAATTGAATATTTGAAATTTATCGGCAAATAGTAATTTATGAGAAAACCGGATCTTAAGTCCAGTATCAATTATTAAAATAAGAAATAAAAGCGGTCCCAGGTGGATTTCTTGAGGAACAACGGAGGAAACATGAATTTGATGAAACAAACGATCAAATAAGTAAGATTGAAACCAATTGAATAGATTAAAATGAAAACAACTTTTGAACCATAACTTTGTGGTTAACTCCTTAACTCAATATGTCACAGCTAACGACATAATTATTAAAAAAACATAAAATTTGTTAGGGTTGATTTACCAGAGACAAGGACATGTTGATATTGTGAAATCTTTTCTTTGGGAAGAAAGGACAATGGCATTTGGATTATGATCACTCCAAATACGACAAGTTTACTTTATTAGCATGTCCATTCAACCAAAAATCAACTTTCCCGATGAACAAAATCTTCTTGTGAAAATCGGGATCGGTGCCCATCTTGTTTGGGGGGCCATGCATAAGTTGGATTTAGTAAGCCCGTAAACCAAGATCCTTCCGCAATATCTTCCATAAAGTGGATAGCTCCACTGGCGGATGTGCTCATTGCGGTCTTCTTCGATACTCTTCTCCACAGCAGCAATGGCGTCCTCGGTGTACACTGTCACCGTTTTTGTGGATGCGAACTAGACTAAAATTCAAGTGACAGCTGTCAAAAGATCAATTCAAAAAATTATTGCCAAATTGAAAACTGCACGTCTAAAAAAATACTTGTTAAATTAAATGAATTGATCTATAAAGCCTACTGACATTTATCGTATCCTTAGAATTATTTCTAAATTTTTAACTTATCATTTTAACTTATTTTTAATAAGTCCGATTTGTGGAAATGTAATGATATTTCTCGATGCTACGTTTTAGGGTCACTAAATTTTTTACAAGGCAATTTTCTTTGTTAACATTGACGTTTAGATAAGACTTATCAGAAATAAATAAACAATTTACTAAAATATTGTCTTCTTCTGCTATTTCAATAATTTGTTTAGTTAAATTTCAAGGGATCAGACAAGTCCAAAAGGTATGATCTGCTCCTAATTTGGACTTTTTACGGGTTTCATGAATGACGCGTTGTAATGAACGTCTGTTAACTCCAGGAAAAGTTTACAGGCAAAACACTTATATTTACCTTTATTGACCAGGATAAAGTTTCAACTGTGTTCTAAACCCGAACATAGGGATCTCGACACTTTGGTGGCTTACATGCGTCACACTGTATCATACAATACTTGTCAATGTTAAAATGTGGTTTAGAAATGAAAAACTATGTACTCTTTTTTGATGAAAAGGTAAGCTTTATTTATTGTATGAATTTTTGTATTCATATAACACACGATATAGAATGTAAATAAAAATTATGTTAAAAAACTGTTTCAACCCTTTGGGATAAACTTTCTTCAAATTTAATTTTGCGATTAAATGATACCACATGAAATATCTTAAGAATCTATCCGTATAACAATTATTATAGTTTTGCGTAAAATTATATGTTTGCGATTAAATACTTTGATCTCCACTTAAACCCTCAATGTGAACGTCATCTTCATCTGTCCCACTGTCTAATTCATACGACTGGAATGGAGAACCCAGATTCGATTGAATTCTTTCCAAAAGATCTGTTGCCACCAATGCAAATTGTTCCCACATTGAATCCGGACTGACACCCTTGAAAAAACGATGTTCATCCAAATACTCTGCTAAAATATCTGACAGCTCGTCAGTTTGTTTATCCCCTAATACATTGATCACATTATGTGTATCAATAAGAAGATTCCAAAAAGCTTGACATATAATTCCAGCTACCAACCAATCCTCTTGTTGAAGGTACATTTTAAGCATTTCCATTAAAATAAGTTGACCCTTTAGTTCCATGAATGGAGTACGATTCTCCCAATCTCCTAAGAGGTTAACTAATACTCCAACTGCACTTGTTCTAAGATTATATTCCGGTGAACTTAAACAGTGAACAATTGTCCTTAGACCACCAGCTTTGCAATATGCCATTCGAGCAATTTGATTGCGACTAAGATTTCCCAACACACGAATTGCTTCAATTCGAACTGAATCAGGACCATTTCGTAAATTCTGGCATAATACAGGACCTAAATCGACCAGAATATTAGAAATGCTTCCTTCACAATTTTCCCCAGTTGATGGAACAGAATCCGGTGATTGATCCTGATAGAAACATAAGTTGTGGAGAGCACCAAGAGTGGCGTTTAAAAGCTCCTGCATTTCAGGGTTCTACAAAAGTAAGAAAGTATAAATAAAATAAAAAATCACATTTTCTTGAATAATTATCTACCATATTTGTCTCTCTTATTTGATTTAATCTCTTTAGAATATGCAGCAATATATCTCCCAGTCCATTCCTCTGGCCTAGTCCACAACCCACTTCGCAATTGACACCCATGTTAGCAATGACACGAATTAACTTTATTAGGACATCTACAACTGTGTCGCCCAAATGATTTTGTAAATTAAATTTCTGCTTAGAGTAGAAAACCAACGCGTCGAACAAATACTCCATTGCCACATCGTTTTGATAGAACTATACAAATCTGGTTTAATAAAATTCTGAAAGCTTTGTTAGATGACTAACCTGCATTCTGGCACTATTAAAACGAGCCAATATATTTCCCAAAATATATCCCAATCTGCTCAGGATAGACAAGAGCTTTTTTGGCGAATCACTTAATATATGCCGACTTGGACCCAAAAGCATTCCAATTTTTCCTGTAAACTCTGCCAAAACCTCACAGCACCTTATATCCTCTGAAAGAACACTTTACGAGTCGCAAACCGCTAAAGTGAAAAATATTCCTTTTTCATCTATTGAAAATAAAAATTACCTCAAGGTCCTTATAATATTAGCCTGAATTTCCAATTCGCCTATCGAAATCTCGGCAGCTTTAATAAGATGAGGGCATGCTAATTCCAGGTGAATGAAGTCAACTTCAGGGCTTGTTTCGCCAAAATATCTTGTCATTTTATCTGCTGAAGCACGATCATGGGCTGACTGGGCCCGTAAATTATCAAATTCTATGTTTTTAGCTTGTTGGGCTCCAGCCAAGGCTCTCAATGCTGCTGATAATTGATACAGTGCATGCAAGGGTGGTCCGGTAAGTTTTTGCCTTGCGCCAGCTTCATTTATAATTTGCAGGTGCAAAACCATCAATTGCACTGCCCCATGTTTCGATAGACGCTGAGCAATTGAGATTTGCTTAAGCGAACTTTGACGCTTGCTACGAAATTGGAAAGTTGTTATTTTGGTATTTCGTTCAGGTGCCGTCGATGGCTTTGGTGGTAATTCGCTGGTCAGCTCCCAAAATGCATCGTTCCTATTGTAATCTACAACGTCTGTTTCTCTGTTTCGTTGGCTGTCACTTGTGAGGAATCTCACTGCTCCATAGCCATAAATACACGCTTCTGGCTCGTCTAATGGACTAGCCCGTCCAAGTCCATCGATAAGAAGCTCCGGTACATCGGTTTCGTCAAATAGATAATCATTAGCCTCGTTGCGAGCTACCTTAAACACCAACTTACAAGCTCCAGTGAGATTGCTTCCAGTAACACGAAGCTATAATATACAATATTCTTGTGAAACTCCAGGACAGTATATATGTACAATGTTTTTCGTTAAAAAAAATACCCACCCCAAGGACAACCCTTGCAATTGCTAGCAAAATTTTTGGTGATGTACATTCAACAAGGCCATATAAACCTCCGAGGACTGCACTACGCCATGTACCATGTGTACTTCGAATGCGATTGTAAAGCTCCAACAAAATCTGTATGAATAATTTACATAAAGTTTATACTGAAAACCAGAGTCATAGTTCAAAACTAACGGCATAAATGTGCTGCACAGTTTCATCGGTGCACTCCTTGATTCCTGAATGTTCCTTCAGCATATCCGTAAGGGTTTCCGTTGATGTTTGCGCCAACAAGTCATAGTTCCTTGCGAAGAGTTTTCTCGATGAGAGAATATTTATTCCAATATTTGATAAATTGTTTTCATTTTCATCTTGACAAAATGCAGGTAAAGCTAACGGATGTGGCTCTGATGGCTTCGAGCTAGCTGATGTTGAATCCAAATCGAAATGATTTGCAGAATTTTTATTGGTGGTGAATTTTGTCTTCGATGGGTTCGGTGTTTCACCTAAATAAAAAAAAATAATATGACTAAAGTTAATAATACATTCAAATGGGCATTCAAATTTATACAAAGTTCTGGAAATCCTGGAAAGTTTATTTCTGTCTTTGATCTTTGAAATTTTAATATTGTTCTAATATGTTAATAAAGGGTGTTTTTTTTGGCCCCCCGCGGCAGTCTGGAATACATTCCAGCCGAGAGGCCTAAATTTTGACAGCGTGTATTTATGGTTATGATCAGAGGACAGAAGTAGACTTAACCTAAATGTAAGGGCGATTTTCCTTTACTTTCCAGTCAACTTATGGGGTTTTCCATGAGTAAATTCAGATTTTCGTCAAAAATTGATTTTTTTGTGGCACATGGATCACGATTGGAACTATTTTTTATTAACTTCCCATAGGAAGTTATTGTAATGGGTCCGATTTGTCGAATTGAAAATTTTGACATTTCTCGACGTTTCAAGGTCCCTAGAGTCGAAATAAAAGATTTTTAGAGAGATGTCTGTGCGTGCGTGTTCACGTACGTTCGCGACATTTTTTTCGGCGTCCAGAGCTCAAGAACCAGTCCATAGCTTTTAACATCTGGTAAAATTTTGAGAAAAATCGAATTGACAGTTTTTTTTTATAAAATATAAAAACCTAAGAAAAACATTACTCAAAGTTGGTAAAAATTGAATTTCGACTTAAATATCTTTTTAAAAATTTAAGGTTATGGCTTCGAACTAATTTTGTCTTATAAGAAATATTGTTTTCAACATTCGATAAAATTTTGAGAAAAATCGAATTGACAGTTTTTTTTTACGAAAAATAAAAACCTGAAAAAGCATTACTTAAAGTTCGTAAAAATTAATTTTCGACTCAAATATCTTTTCAAAAATTTGAGATATTGGCTTCAAAATAATTTTATTTCATAAAAAATATTGTTTTCAATATTCGGTAAAATTTTGAGAAAAATCCAATAGGCAGTTTTCTTACAAACAATAAAAACCTAAACAAAACATTACTAAAAGTTGGTAAATCTACAAAAACTAGTACGCAAATTTGGTAAAAATTGATGTTCGGTTCTCGATAGCTCGTGAATAATAGAAAATATTGACTTCAAATTAATTTCATTCATCCAATTTGTATTTGTTTATATAAGAAATAAAAACTTTTAAGAAATGCTACTAAAATTGGTAAAAATTGCTTAACGACTAAAAATCTCGTTAACAAAAATAAATTTTGAAATCAAACTATTTTATCATATGCAAAATATTTTTGGTTAGGTATTTTTAAATTTTTTAGAATAATTTAACTGATAACTTTTTTAACAAAACACGAAAACCTACAAACTTTTAAGCAAAACAAATCGATAGACGGGATGGAAAGTTATCAGTGTGGGTCGCATCCTAGCCTCTTTTTTGTTATTGTATTAGTGCAACTTCGTATAAGTGCAACGAGTGCGATAGAACTGTCAGATTTGTATCTTAATATTTTTGTATAATTGTATTAGTATTAGCGCAAAGAGGGGTAAGTCCACCGATAAATCCAGATCTCCAGATTTGATCTTTAATTAAAAATAAATCAATTTATTTTTTCCATGGAATGCAAAAACAGGTGAAATTTCTGTTTGAACAGATCTAGATCAAAAATAAATTGATTTATTTTGCCCATCAAAAACCCCATTAATATAAGGTTGGCAATTTTTCGGCAGCTCGTCAACCAATCAATCGTCAAACTTGTCTTAAATTCCCTTATGCCGTCTGAACATGCCCATAAACATAGCAAAACAAAATTCATTAAACGAAAAGTTAGTAGCTAGTTGGATAATTTGCGGTTAATTCGATGTCACAATTTTGATTTGGTCGTTCTATGTTTTCTATGTTTTTGTGTTACTTTTTGTTAACTTGATAAAATTAAAGGTCAATATCTTGAAAATCAGCCTTTTAGTCTTATTAAGTGTGGGCTTGTATGGGCTTCTTACAAAGTTAACTTACCATTTTCTCTGGGAGGGGTTCTAACTTTTTGCGGAAGTGCAGGAAGCTTCCGTTGATATTTTGTATCAAATGATTCAAATCTTGGACCCATTGATTGTAAAGGAATTGCTGATTTGTTTGAATCTTTGTCAATTGTTGGCATTGGAATTGGGTCCAATGCTGGTAGATTACGAACCTCCAATTGAAGATATCGGAGACTAAAATAAATTAAATTAAATCACTTAATATTTAGATTTGTTCATGGTTAGAATCCGCACCTAAATGCACTTGGTGGACGTCCAGGTGGAGCAACTTTTCCATATAGTTGTCGTCGTGGATCCCTAGGGGTAATGGGTCGACGAGTACTAACCAAACGAACACCTTAAATGACAAAATTATTTAAATATTATCATAGACGAGTATCTATGTACATATATGTATGTATAAATATTAAAGTTATAAACATACCGCTATTGCTAGTTCCATGTAACATTGTTCTAGCTTCACTTATAATTTCTGCTGTAGTTTTTCGAAAACCTGAACCACTTTGATCAGAATCGTATGGAGAATGAAGTTGATTATAAGAACCTCTAAAATCGCCTGATGCCATAACTTCTGCCATGTTCTTTTTTAAATCAAATGAACCACTTCCGCTGTCCGAACAACTATCTTTGCACGATGGAGTCATACTACGAGATCTACGACGCATCTTTTGATGTCCTAGTTTAATAGTGCTAACGCTATCCTCTGATGAAGGTTTTGTAGATGATTCCATTTTGTGTGTGTGTGTTTTTTGTTCGTTTGAAATTAATTGTTCTTACATTTTATTCTTAAATATCTAAAATATTAAAATTCTCTAGAAAATTTCTTCAAATCGTGACTCCAACTCAGAGAAACAGGTGAATTGAAGTGTCATCGGCCGGATAAGGAAATTCTAATTTTATTTTTCGTTTGGCCTGTGCTGCGTGCCATGCCAACGACTAATACTTTTGCAATAGAAATAAAATCAATACCGATATAAAGTTTATTATTATTAGATATTTTGTATTTTTTTAGGTATATTATATTAACATTAGACTGATTCAAACAAAAATGAAATGTCTTTGTTGTTAACTACAACTTAAATTTAGATTTTCTGTAAGACCTTGTGTTTGTTCCTGTATTCGATTAACTACTTTTTGAACTATGTCCTGGAGAAACTATTTTTGGGAGAATCTTTCACCTACATCAGAAAGTTGATACGAAAATTATGAAGGTGCGGAAATTGAAAGAAGGTAGTGTAAACGATTCCATTGATTGGACTTGATAAATAGGACGACCCCCACTTTGTTGAAAAGTGTGTTCCTTTGCAATTGCATTTTCAAAAAGAAATTTGAAAAAAATGTTTTTAGAGCTATAGACCTTTCTAATGGAATAAGGCAAAGAATATTTTATATACATATAATCATAAAATGTACTTTAGTCGAAAGATAATCTTTTGGCATTATAATTTAAATCTTGTTTCTGGCATATGACCACCATTCCTAGCTCGGACGTATCTGTTATCTTCAGTTGTATCGAGTGATTTTTTAAGAGCTTGAGAACTTTAAAAAAAAAAAAAACGCATAAAATTTGCAAAATTTCATCGATTCTTTATTTGAAACGTTAGATTGGTCCATGACATTTACTTTTTGAAGATAATTTCATTTAAATGTTGACCGCGGCTGCGTCTTAGGTGGTCCATTCGGAAAGTCCAATTTTGGGTAACTTTTTCGAGCATTTCGGCCGGAATAGCCCGAATTTCTTCGGAAATGTTGTCTTCCAAAGCTGGAATAGTTGCTGGCTTATTTGTGTAGACTTTAGACTTGACGTAGCCCCACAAAAAATAGTCTAAAGGCGTCAAATCGCATGATCTTGGTGGCCAACTTACCGGTCCATTCCTTGAGATGAATTGTTCTCCGAAGTTTTCCCTCAAAATGGCCATAGAATCGCGAGCTGTGTGGCATGTAGCGCCATCTTGTTGAAACCACATGTCAACCAAGTTCAGTTCTTCCATTTTTGGCAACAAAAAGTTTGTTAGCATTGAACGATAGCGATCGCCATTCACCGTAACGTTGCGTCCAACAGCATCTTTGAAAAAATACGGTCCAATGATTCCACCAGCGTACAAACCACACCAAACAGTGCATTTTTCGGGATGCATGGGCAGTTCTTGAACGGCTTCTGGTTGCTCTTCACTCCAAATGCGGCAATTTTGCTTATTTACGTAGCCATTCAACCAGAAATGAGCCTCATCGCTGAACAAAATTTGTCGATAAAAAATTTGTCGATAAAAAAAAACCGAACACTGATTTTGGTAATAAAATTCAATGATTTGCAAGCGGTACTCGTTAGTAAGTCTATTCATGATGAAATGTCAAAGCATACTGAGCATCTTTCTCTTTGACACCATGTCTGAAATCCCGCGTGATCTGTCAAATACTAATGCATGAAAATCCTAACCTCAAAAAATCACCAATTATTATCTGATTGGCCAGCAGCCAAAAATTTGCATTCCAATTAAGGCAATTTCATTGGAAAGTTGACTGGAAAGTTAGTCAAGAAAAATCTCCCTAACTATCAAGTAAAGTCTACTTATGTCACGATGACAGTTGAGCATGTTTTTTCATTCAACTGAAAGCTGAACTTTATTACTTTGTGATTTATTTATATTCTATCCAATTCCATTTTATGTTTTATGTAAAAATGTTCTTATCAAATTGTTAAAGGAATAAGTTAGTAATATTTATTTAAAGTACAAAATTCGAGTCGAGATGGACTTGTACTTTGCCTGAGAAGCTTTATTTGTGTTTTTAATAGTTTCCGAACGATCAATTAAAAGTAGAGGTTTGTGAAGTAAATTTCCGAATTTGAAGTTTATGACATTTTAACAATTAACTAGTTGCCTTGGTCAAAATGAACGTTCAAAAAAAGTAGTTCACTGCAAATGAAGTCCCTTATGTTGTCTGAACCTGCCCAATATCAGTCTGTAAACCATTTTGAGTGCAACGGGGGTTATCTGGCCCAGCACTTTTATTTACATCAAGACTAGCTTAGCTAGAGCTTCAAAAACATCAGAAACAGTTTAGAAAATTAGAAAATTGAATTTCGTTCACTAAGTATTAATCCCCAGAAATAAAATTAAAAACAAACAAGTTATGAATGTTCAAACACGTTCCGGGGTACATTTGGACCCCATGACGTAAAGGAGGGTTAAATAACATTTGATGCAATCTTAACTAGATCAAATAATATTTCCAAAACAAATTTGTATGTTCAAGTACTAAATCATGCAATTAAATTGGCTAAAAGAATTTTGACTTACATAGATGTTTTCTCTTTGGAGATTTCGGTTCGGAGATCTTATGTTTGGGGATTCCAGATTGGGAAATATGTCAAGAGGAAAAAGTCACCAACCTGTCAGTCTATTTTATGTTGAAAAGCCAAACCAATCCTAAAATAAATCACTTAACAGCTGACAAAATGGCAACCAATTTAAATATTGTTTCCAACTTAAAGACATTTAAATTTTAAAGATCTGTTATTTTAATTCTAAATCATAATTAAAAAGTTACACAAGTGAAGAAAAACAATACCTAACTTGATTTTCTAACTTGAATTTGATTTCAACTCTAGTCTTTCTTAAAAAGAGTAAAGAAAACGGCTCTAAATAAAATAGGTTATAAATATAGAAGTAAAACTGTAATTTTGAATCAGTCTAATGACCCTATGTACTTTTTGCTATAAGGATGTATTTTAAGAGGCATGTACAAATTTATTTTAAACATCCCCAGAGGATATTTAAATTCGTAATTCTTAAATTGGAAGTCAATTAAAAGAGGGAGTTTCAATTTTTATGTGGAAGGGCATAATTTGATGAGTGGTGAGTGCGTTCTTCAGAATCTAGCATTGTATTGGAAATTGTTAGTATTATAAGATACATAAGTAATTGATAAGGACAAATTTCTTGACCTTGGCATAATGTAATGATAATAGAAAAGAAAAACAATTGGATTTGTCGACAAATAAAATTATATTCAACGGTTACTTCCTGCGAGGTCAATTTAATTTTACATAATTAATTTATGTACATATTTATTTATTTAAATAAAAAAGTTTGTTTTTAAAGAAGATTAAAAAAGAAAGAATATTTTTGATTTTAGAAAATCGAAAATGTGATGTAATTAGTGTCTCCACTTCACATTTTTACTCTTTCTTAGATAATAATATACTAACGATAATTTAAAGTGTAATTTTCAAGAAGAAATAAAACGCATATAATTTAATGTTATGACCAAGAATTTAGTTTTATTATAAAGATAGCGGTTTGCGATTATATTTTTAATGAATTCCAGCCGAGAGGTCCATTTTTCGACCACATTTTGGCGATGTATGACTTCACATTACTCTACTGGAGTTGTGAACAAGATAATGCGTTTACCTCATAAGGTTTAGTTTTTCTAAACATCTGACCATTGTCGTGTTTTTTAACCAATTTAATTTAAAGGTAACGATTTAGTTGGCTATTTCTTATACATACATATGTATAGCAACGGGCATTTATTATTCTTCGAAGAACTTTGTTTTGAAATTTTGGGATAGCTTCAGCATTCCATAGTTGGAGTTCTTTTCTATTAACAATTACATTCTTCTTTACTTCAAGTTTTCTATTCTTTTCGATTGAATATTTTAATGTTCTTAATATACGTGTCCCAAACGTGAAGAAGTTTAATCCTTAGTTGAGATTGTCTTCATAAATTCAATGAGCGCTTAAAATTGTTGTTGGCTTAAAGATCACAATTCAAAAATTGTTCCTGTTATTGTATACCTACATATTTTCAAAAGTCTTTCTATAAATCTCCAAAAGAATAGATTGTTTTCATAAACGACTGCCTAACTTTGATCTGTGTTAGACATGTTCATAAAGTCATATCTGCGATAAAACAAACATAATGTACAGTCGTTCTTGGACTTCCGCACAGTGAAGAAGTAATTAGCAGCTAAATTTAAATTAAAAAAGAAGTGCATTTGTAGTGTTTGCTATTAAGAAGGCAGTGTGTCAGGTTTCATTTAACTAATCGACAGCCTAGTGGAGGTGGCGTCCGAAGACGAAGCCAGAGGTCGTGGGTTCGAGTCCCGGTCTGAGTCGACAAAAAATATTAATGCTTTTTTCCACAATCGCGAAATAGTCGATTTTATTAAGTGGGAAGAAAAGCAGATGGAGAAAGAGAGGAAAGCAGGGGTATCGAAAGATACCTCTGCTAACACATCAGGTGATGTTTCGGTGGTGCCAGCAGCGGTACCCAATGATACACCAAAAACATCTGGTGAGACAGTTGAACAGTGGACAACAACAACAAACAAGAAGAGGAAACTAAAAAAGCATAGCCCAAACAAAGTGGAGAGGGCCAACTCCGCTAAGCGGCGCGATATACGAAAACAAATGGAGGGTGGTAAGGGAGGATTTACCACGGAGAGTGAGTTTTCAGACTACGCTGAGTCTGAAAAGCCAGAATATGTGTCTGAAGGTGGAGAGGGGCTCTTCAGGCCTCCGAATATGGATTTAATCCTATCGGAGCCAGAGCCAGTCCCGACGACAGGGAAGGTGATGGAGGTAGAGGTGGACCTCCAAGAAGAAACTAAACTGGCAGAGGCCCTGCAAGCCAAACAGGCAGCCATTAGCCAGTTTGAGGAGGCTCTTAAAAAGCTCAGGGAGGAATTGGAGCCCCTCCTCAGTCAGCTAAAGCTGAAGCAGGAAGCGCGCCGACGGCAAGAGGCAGCGCAACGGCAACTGCAACAAAAACAGCAGCATCAAAAACAACAGCAACAACAACCACAGCAGCAACAAACCAAGCCCGCTACTAAAATCTCAGGAGCGGAGCAAGTTAATAAAGCACCGCCAGCAAAAGCAGGCCTAAGTGTCGAGGGCCCATCGACCTCAACAAAAGTCAAACACCAACAACAGCAACAGAAGCAGCAGCAGCAGCAACAGCAACAACAGCAACAAAAGCAGCAGAAACAGCAACAGCAGAAACAGCAGCCGCAGCAACAGCAGCAGAAACAGAAGCAGCAACACCAGCAACAACCACAGCCCAAGAAAGAGAAGGTGCCACCGATTAGGACCTACCGGGTTGACCTGCAGGACTTGAAACAGGTATGTAAGTCGGCCACTAAGGGCAATTTTGTAATAAATATTCTAAATGAAAAAGAAAAGCGGTATTCGGTACAGTGCTTCTCACTGGCCGAATACAAGCTACTGAAAGAAGTGCTTAAGCAGGCCACCGCTGAGTTCTTCAGCTTCACGCCGAAAAGCGAAAAATTTAAGACGGTCCTACTAAAGGGCATAAGTTCCTGCACGGAACCGGAGGCGCTCTTAGCTGAGCTCCGCCAAAAAGCCAACGACGATCTCGATTTCATCGGGGTCAAGCCTTTCACTACGGTGAAGTCCAGGCGAGGGGGTTACAGGCTGCCAATGTTCCTCGTAACATTATCGCCCCAAAGTAGCTTTGAGAGTCTGAGGGAAATCAAATGCCTCGACTATCAAGCCATACACTGGGAGACATTAAAAAGGCACGACGACATTTTACAATGTACGAAGTGCCAGAGGTTCGGCCATGCCGGAGCCAACTGCAATATGCAGTTGCGCTGCGTCAGGTGCTCAGAAACCCACAATGAAGGAGAATGCAAGCTGGGGAATGAGCGGGTTGAGGATTTAACCCAGCTCAAGTGTGTCCTTTGTGGAAACCAAGGGCACCCGGCTAGCTATAGGGGTTGCCCTAAGGTCCAAGAAATGAAACAGAAACAGGCCAGTCAAAAAGCCGAAAGAAGTCGAACAGTTCGACAGGCTCCAACACAAAAATTCGTGGATCCCAAATTCTCTTACGCCCAAATGGTGTCAGGGAATGGGAATACGAGACAGGCTCCACCAACGGTTGTCCCAAAGGCCCCCGCGCCTAAGGCACCAGAGGTGCAGCCTGACATTGTAGCCTTGTTGTTGAGCATTCAAGGTCAACTAACAGGGCTGCAAAGTCAGATAAAGGAGCAAGGCAAAAGGGTAGATCATCTCTACTCTTTGTTGCCTGGCCTGGCGCAATTTAGACCATAATGGGCGCGCTGCCGGAGACGCGCCTAAAAGTCCTAGCTGTGAATGTAAATTCACTGATTAGGATTGAACGAAGAGCCAATATGTTCCAATTGTTGAAAGACTACAGTCCCGATGTGTTTATGGCTAGCGAAACTAAGCTAAACCACAAACACAAATTGACTCATAAAAATTACAATATCGTAAGAAGAGACCGGCCCGACTCCACTCAAGGGGGTGGTGTCGCTCTCTTTATACGAAAAGGCATTAATTATAAGGTCATATACAACAATGAATTGCGAAAGCTCAAGACGCTAGAAGTTTGCGTTGTATGCATCTCTCTCACTCAAGGGAAGCGGATGTATATGATTGCGGCTTATGCGGCTGGAGCTCCGCAGGTTACTTACTTTGCTTCAGAACTCGAGATTCTTTTTAGGGAACTTAAACTGAGCTTGGAAGAAAACTATTTCATCTTGGCCGGTGATTTGAACGCAAAACATGAAGATTGGGGAAATCAACATAGTAATCCCAGAGGTAACCATCTTTTTAATTTGATGGATCTTTACAGCGTTGAATATGGCGTCGACCTGCTGGCTACTGAAAAGCCATCGTATCCAAGAAGCGGCTCCTTTCTGGATCTTTTGCTGTACGACACAAGACTGACAGTTACGGACAAAGTGGGTAATCACCCTCGAAACTGCTTACAGACAGTCGAGTACGACAGTGATCACTGCGGACTGGCTGCTGTAATGCAGATTCCGAACGAACGCGTGGAGTTGGAGGAATACGTTGCAACGCACTCTTACAATTACAGTAAGATGCGCTGGCCTCGTTTCACCAACGCCTTAGCGAGAGAACTTCGTTCGAGTGACATAGCCCCACCAAACAACAGAAACCTGACAAATACAGAAATTGACCAACATTTACAACAAATGGACGAAACAATAAAACGAACAATGGAACGGACAATACCAAAGTACAAAGAACGGGACCAAATGGACGCTTACAGAAACGCGACTATTGACGCACTACGTAGGCACAAGAGTGGCTTACTGACAAGACTCAAAAACTTGTACAGACGACTCACAGACCCACACGACTTGGAGGTTAGGACACTGAAGTCGTCAATAAAAAATGTCAATCTGTTGATTAAGGAGAACTACAGGTTATCAATTAACAAGTACTGGGACCGCAAGATCCGGTCAGTTAATTCCAGTGACCCTAGTATGTTCCCTAAAATCAATAAGATATTTAGGAAAAAGAACGACAATGACCTTCCGTGTCTGAAACTCCAAAGAACTGAAGAGAACAGAGACGTACTCATGACAGCGCAAATAGATCCAGAAGAAGCCATCTTTGACGATGACTTTTATATAATTGAAGATCCGAAGGAAAAAGTGGAGGCGGTGGGAGCTGCTTTCCAGCAAGTGTACAAGGTGAATGTTAGCATTCGCCCCAACCACGACCTGGAAAACAGAGCCCTACTTAATCACTTTTATCTTCGAAATGATATAACACATTGGCGATCTGAGAACCGCGGTTTTATGCGGTTCGATGACGATACCTTGGCAAATGCCATAATCGCCGAGCAAACGGGACCAAGTCCCTTGTTAGTAACGAAGGTTGAGCTTCAGCTCATCTTCAACTCAATAAAAAATAAAAAGTCAGCAGGTGTCGATGGTATATCCAACGTTGTACTAAGACATTTACCGATGGAGGCAATTGACATTTACACCACACTCTTCAATAATGCACTGAATAATGCATATTATCCAGTGCATTGGAAGACCGCTGTGGTTCATCCTCTCCCGAAAAAGGGAAAGGACAACTCCAACCCGTCAAATCTTCGGTCGATAAGTCTTCTTCCGAGCATCAGCAAAGTTTTCGAAAAGATCATCAATAGGGCTCTGACTAAGTGGGCTGCGGACAACAAAATAATTCCGGATAAACAGTTCGGATTCAAGGCGGGTCATGACACAATTCATGCTGCGTCTAAACTCGTTTCTGATATCCAATGGAATAAATCAAAACAACAATGCACAGGTGCTGTTCTGGTTGATTTGGAAAAGGCCTTTGACACCGTATGGTTAGAGGGTCTTTACTAAAACTGAGCAGGCTTGGCATAAGCAAGCCATTGTTGTATATACTTTATGATATGCTTAACGGTAGAAAGTTTGTTGTCAAAAGTGGCAATGTAACTTCTACCACAACATTCTTAATTAAAAATGGTCTTCAACAGGGAGCGGTGAATTCACCGATTCTCTTCAGCATTTACACCAGTGATCTGATAGGTAGTCTTACAAAGGCAATTGCGTACGCCGACGATCTAATTGCGTACAGAACGGCCCGAAAGGTTGAGGTTATTAGAATTCTCTTGCAGCGTGATTTCGACAAGATTCAGCGATATTGCGACGACTGGAAACTGAAAATAAATGTCCAGAAGTCGGAGACAATTCTGTTCCGGACTCCGTTGGCTAGGGCCACTAGGGATACATGCAAGAATTGGCGCAAGATGGTTATCGTTGATCTTCACGGGCAGCCATTAGCGAGCAAAAGTGTAGTGAAGTACCTCGGTATCTGGTTAGATCAGTATTTATATTTCGACAGACATATAAATGCTGCTCTGACCAGGGCCAGAGGAGCCTTCGCTCTGACGAAACGGCTGTTTTTTAGCAGTCGGCTTGACCCCAGAGTGAAGGTAATTTGCTACATGGCCCTCATACGGCCGATGATCGTTTATGGTTGTCCTGTGTGGTTCAACGTTGCCCCTTCCCAGATGGAGAAGTTTCGGGTGTTCGAGCGGCAGTGTTTACGACGCTGTACCGGCTTATATCGAACAGCCGAATCTTCTTACGTGCATTACTATTCCAACGAGGTCCTATACAACGGGGCTCGAATCAACAGAATTGACAATTTCGTGATAAAACTCGTTCGAGGTCACATTGCAAGAGCTATGTCTTCGACCAACAATTTAATTTTCGGGGCGTTCTACCCGAACGACGAATATTTTGAAAGTGCACGCTTGAGCGGCTTCATTCCACCAGAGGCATTCCTCTTTTTAGATAGATGCGGTCTGATACAGGATAGATTGGCAGTTCCGTTAATCTACCACGTCAGACGACGAACCGTGGATAGGCGACTCCTGTACAATCGGGACGTCATGGCACAAGGCGGAGCAGAGCTCCTTCGGTTCAGTAGGGCTGTGTCCGAACGGGACCGAACTGATAGGGTGAAGCAGGAGAACCAGTTTTGGTGGCTTCAATCGGCACTTGATAGTGAGTAGTCGGGATGGGGTTTTAAGCCTTGGCCGGCTTACATACTTGTTTTAGAGTTTTAGGGTTTAGTTTTAAGTAGAATAGGCATGGTGGCACAAAAAAAAAAAAAAACATAAAAAAAAAATACAAAAAATACAAAAAAATACAAAATAAAAAAAAATAAAAAAAACATGGAATAATTAAAAAAAAAAATACAAAAAAAAGACAAAATATGAAAAACAAAAAACGTTAGATAGTTAGATTTGCTGCTGTGGTTGTTCTAGTTTTAAGTAGGTTATAGGTAGAATAGGTAGTTTTAGTTAGCTTTAAGTTTTATATTAAGGACCTTATTTTAAGTAGTTTTTAAGTAAAAATAAAAAAGGATATTGACATTAGTTTTTTTAAATTTTCTAATGAATACAAAAATAAATAAAATTGAATTGAAGTTAAAATAGATCTTAGGGCCGAAAGGCATTAGAATTAAGTATTATTGTTTAACTTAGAGTGTCCGTATGGGACCAGTAAGTTAGTTGTAAGTTATGGTTAATTAGGCTAGTTTTATGAATTTTTGTCTAGCTTTAAGATAGATTTAAGATTGAATTAATAAAAATGAATTGAAAAAAAAAAAAAAAAAAAACAAACATAATGTAGATGAATTGCAGAAGATATGTCCTTTAACATCATAAATGACACCAGCGCAGCGTGCGTCGCCTCGCCGTCGCACAGATTGTGCATCCATATTTTTGTGAATGCAGAAGGAGCGGGAGGTAAAAGCAAATTTAAGTTTAATTGGAAAGAAGAAACTGCTGCTTTTAATGTAGCTTTTAATTCAAAGAAGAATTCCGATGAAAAAGTATTCAGGTCTGGAAAAAATTCCTTATGAAGGACAGTGCTATTTAAAATAAAGAAAGTTCATACTTACATTCTTTTCCTTTGACACAGACAGTTTCTGGGTTTTTGTGTGACGTATATGAACTTTCTGTGATTACTTAAAATCCTACTTAAGCAGACGAGCGGACGTTCTGCAGAATTAGTGTGTTCATTTACGCAACAAAGCAGAAATACGACTGTACTAACGCAGATTATTGACGTTTATGGAAACACTTTTTTTAAGAAACGTTTCTTTAGTATCCTTTTAGAAAACCTTAACTGAAGCCATACTCTCTCTTTTGACGAAGGAAAAAATAAAGGTAGACACTAAAACGTTTACAATTTCTTTGTTTTAATTTTTGTTTATTTACTTTTAAATTGCCTTTGACAAAATCAAAACAAAATCAAAAAGAAAAAAAAACTATGTAAATGTATTTGAATCTTAAAAAGTTAAAATAAAGGTAATAATCATCCCCTTTTTTAGTTTCAGGCTCAAAAAAAAAATGTCAAATTATTTGATTAACGCAAATATTGTTTTTTTTTAACTTGTTTTTTGTTTATATAAAAAAAAGCAAAGTAAGTAAAATCAACACCAAACAGATTGAAAAAAGTACAGTTATTTTTTAATAGCTATATTTTTGTTTTTTCTTTTTTTTGTTATGATTTACTTTAAATGAACTAAAAAGATAATATATAAAATGCTCTGCATTTAAGAAATATTTCTATATACATTTAAACAAAGTACATACTTTTCAATATAATAATAATAATGTGTAACAGATGTTTGCACTTCTATAACCGTGCGTGTGTTGTTTACGGATAGACTCTAACTTCGTTTTTATAGCTATGTAAAAAATATGCTTATTTTTCAAAATTATTTATAAAATCAATTAATTGGGGGAAAGGGTTACATTTTTATTGAGGAGATAGTAATGTGGCAATGATTATGACGAGAACTCGTCGTCTTTTTTATCATTTTTAACACTGTGACCCGTCAGTTGTATGTGAACCTAAAAAAAAAATATTATTGTTTATTTAATTAAACAATTTAATCACTTTTTTTTTTTTTTTTTTTTAATAAAACTTACCTTTAGATCATCTATTCCCGAAAACAACTCGTAGCACTCGGCACATTTATATTGGTTAGGCTTGTTAGGATGCTTCTTTGTCATATGCGAGTTTAGAGTAAGCGGAGACGAGAAAGCCTTAGTGCAATTCCCACAAGCATATGATTTCTAAAATTAAATAAATTTTATCAAATTATTATCTACATTGTTTCAAGTTAAATTTTGTGTTTACCAATTGATGTGTTTGTCTATGTCGATACAAAATTGTTTTTGATTTAAACTGTTTGCTGCAGATGCTGCATGTCGGCACTTTTTCCGCAGTCTGAAAAATTTTAGTTTTATTATGAAATTTAAAATCGAATTTTCAAATATCAATATACAGTATTTGTTTTTGGAAATCAATAAATGTAATAATTTGTTCTATAAAACCCATTCAGTTGTTACTTTGCATTTTCAGAAATTTTTCATCTAATGAGGAAACTTGACTGGGTCATCTAGAGGGAATGGACATCAACGCTACGGCTCGAAAGGTCTTTGAAATCAATCCCGAGAAACGGCGCAGTAGAGGAAAACCGAGACTCAGGATCTTAACCAACTTGGAGTGCAAAAATGGAGACAGCTAGCTACAAACCTAGTTAGTGGAGACGCATGTTGGTTGAGGCTCAGGCCGTCTGGTATTTATTTTTTTTCGATTATTTCAGAACAGGATATTTTGTATTGAAAGAAAATCTGCGAAAGTAACAAAAAATCGTTTCGTAGAAATAACTTTGTAGAATTTTCAAAAGAAACTGCCCAACAATTATGGAAGAGTAAGAACGAAATGTTACCTTCCTCAAAGTTTTGGTAGGCTGAAGTCGACTTAGGACTCTCTTATTTAGGAATTTCTCTACCACATGGGTTTCTTTGGATATACTAAGTCGAAAGTTTAAAACCATCGCTTTTTAAGCATCTGCATTTCATAAATCTAAGAACAGTTTTTAATAGTCATTATCTTCATAAATGTTATCTAAAGTACTGGAGAGAGTACTAAGGAACTACTTTTGACCTTTAGCTCAGTAAATGGAAAGTCCGAAACCAAATGAATGCCGGGATAAGAGCTCCAACTAAGATTGCTGACGCAGGGATGTTCATGTCCTCGGGATATTTAAAGTCCCTCTAGAGGTTGGTAAACTACAAGTTCCCGATAACGGTATGATAGTATGGTTTCAAAGGGTGAGTTATGATCAGATTTAAGAAAATGCTGTATCACTGAACTATAGCTATTGTAACGAGTGTTTTTTTTAAGACGTGTTGTTTTCAATTGGACAATGGTCGGGTCCAGACGACATAAGGGACTTGAATAAAAGGCAAGTTTCTATTATCTGAATGGCCAGCAGCCAAAAAAATGTCTTCCAATTAAGGCGACTTTTATCAAACCAAGTCATTTATGTCAAAATGAGAGTTTATGATGGTTTTTCGTTCAACTGAAAGCTGAACCTTATTACTCCATGATTTATTTATTTTCTGTACGATTCCATTTAATGTTTTGTGTAAAAGGGTTCCTTATCAAATTGGAAAAGAAGTAAGTAATATTTTTTTACAATACAAAATACAAATCGTGATGGACTTGTAGCTTTTCTGAGAAGTGTTTTATAAGCAATAATATTTTTGGTAGTTTTTATTCGATGAACTGAAGGTAGAGGTTAGTGAAATAAAGCTCTGAGTTTGAAATGTATGACACTTGAAAAACTAACTAAATGCCTCGGTTAAAATTCAAAGAATGCAGTTGTCTGAACCTGTCCAATAATTGTTCGAAGTTTTGCAAATCGTGTACATTTTTTTTTATAATAAGCGCACACTCAAAGGGATAATACTACTATTATTATGTAGACACAGTGTGAGCACTAGGAAAGGGAGAGAAGGGTTGAAAGGAGGTGTCGGTGCACATTGGTTTTGAATTCCTGAATATTGCAATGGCTGGGAAAGACAGAGTGTGGCAAGGCATTCCACATTCGCATAGTACGGCTAAAGAACGAATCTCTGTACTTTGACAGTACGACCGAAGTTGGGCTCGAGGGTATATTGATGAGCAATCCTAGTAGCGCAAGTATTACGGTTGAACTGTTTAAGGGGAGGAATGCAACTGGCTATTTCACTAGAGCATAAACCATTAAAATAACGGTAAAAGAGGGTGAGACAAGAAACATTTCGACGATGTTCAAACGACGTAAATGATCTTATGATGGTAATATCACCAATCTATCTAAATGCTCTACGTTCAATACTGTCCAAGAGGCTTAAGTAAGTTGCAGGAGCACCAGCCCAGATATGGGAGTTATACTCAAGCTTTGGACGTATAAGAGAAAAACTTCTTGCATCGCCTTAGAAAACTAAAACATCTTGCGGCATTTTTGCCGACATCGCGTATGTGATCGTTCCACAAAAGGTGGTTGGTGATATACATATCGAGATCTTCAGTCTCCTCGATGCAAGTGCCATTTATGGATAATGGCAAGGGGGGTATATTTCGCTTCAACGATACAAGACAGCAATGGGGTTTCGAAGCATTAAATTCCACGCGGTTTCTTATTCCCCATTTTACAATGCTGTTTAGGTCGGAATTTAATGAGCTTATCATATTTTGTCGTTGCAGTTCCACATCCGAAGAAGAGGGATGTGAATCTGAAAACGAATATGAAAAGCTAAGAGTACTATCGTCAGCAAAACAATGTATTGGATTAGAAGTTGCAGACAAGAGATCATTAATAAAAATGAGAAAGTGTGTTGGAGATAGCACAGAGCCCTGGGGCACACCAGCATTTATTTTGTGGTTTTCAGACTTGAATCCATCCAATACAACTTGTACTGAACGATTCGAAAGGTAATTACTAATCCAATGAAGGAGGGATTCATGAAAACCGAAAACAGGCATTTTTGATAAGAGAGCCTGATGCCAAACCCTATCAAATGCTTTTGAAATATCAAGTGCAATAATCTTACTTTCTCCAAAACTATGTAAAAATTTGTTCTACTGTTCGGTGAGATGAACCACGGGATCACCAGTGGACCTATTGCTACGAAAGCCGACCGATTGCACTTACGTCCCTTCTTTCCAAGGTCATGGAAATGCTGATTAATTATCAGCTCAAGAAATATCTCGAAGATCGAAAGCTTCTTGTCGGTCATTAAGAATTCCATGACCTTCGAAAGAAGGGACGTAAGTGCAATCGGTCGGTAATTAGACAGTGAGAAAGATTCGCCTTTTTTTTGAATAGGCTGGACAAATGCGGTTTTCCATCCGCTCGGAACGAGACCTACTATATAACAACTGGTGGACAATTGTTGTGGGGTTATGTCAATTTGCTTGTCTCGGCAAGTATTTATTCAAGCCAGCCGCGGCGGTCACCTGCACGAAATCATTTTTTAAAACATAATTGCAAATCCTTATAATTAAAAATAAGTCTACATTCTCAGTCTGCGTTTTATTTTTTCTTGAAAACCACAAGTCCAAAAAACACTATTTATATACTAAATGCAAGTATCATACTGGAGCGGTTTAAGATTAGAGTGGGGTCTAAACTCAAGACGAATCAATCAGGAGCGGGCAATATCACTGTAGAGCAGTCTGCGGAATTTGAATCACAATCAGATAACCGCGAATGTATTTGGAGGTCTTTTAAAAAAATGTTTGCTTTTATTAAGGAGTATCACAACAACGCCATGTGTTTACTTGTTTGATTTTCCTTATTTTTTTTATTAAAGAAACTCGCTCTCCACTACGATTTGGTAATTATTTTGACTTGTCCATAAGAACGGTAGGAATAAAAAAAGTCACATTTTGAACAACCGATGCAAAGGAACGTCTGGTTTTTTAGATTCTCTTATTAGTTATATTATTTACATATTTTAACCTTACGCAAGTTTCATTACATTACATTTCACACTACTCAGTACTCAGCACATAAATGTACAGAGTAGAGAACACAGCACCTTGAGCGACTAGACTATGTAAGGTGATAACAACACAAGAAATTAATACAAGACAGAAGAGAAAGAGCAGGCAGAGAGAACAGAAAGAACGCATGACAACAGCACGCGGTAGGTTTCGAGACGGTCCCCCATCTGTCTACTAACCACGCTCACTGATGATTGATTTCGGTGATCGATGGGAACAGAAGCTTTATCAGTGACTAGGCCGATGCCTTATGCAAGTTCTAAATTTTGTTTTCCATAATTCTTTAATAATATAATAAACTTACCTCGTGCGTCTTCATATGCATTCGAAGCATTCCCGGACCTTTAAAGCTACGATGGCAAATCTCACATTGTGGTTGCTTTTTACAATTTGCCTGAAAAATAAAATTCAATTAATTTTTTTTTCACAATTTTTAAACAAATTTTCAATCAAACCTTTATCCAATTTGAATGCGACTTCATGTGACTCTGAAGCCATTTGATTTGTCGAAATTCTTTCCGACACAAATTACATATGTATCTACCCGGAGAAGGACAACTTGTCTGTGAACTTATGAACTCTGCTACAGTTAAATGCAAAGAACGACCAAAAAATACAATTGCAGAAGGAATCAATCAATTAACTTAACCTTACCTAGATAGATCTTTTCGTCACTATCCGAATCCTCAGACATTTCCACGGCATAAGCAATATTTGCATCTGGTATTATGCAATCTTCTGCTTCCTCCTCAATCATCTCCTCTTCGTCATGTATTTCGATTATGTCCTCAGTTGTTTCAATGTCATCGTGGGTCGTTACCTCGGTTATGTCTTCAAAGTACTCAGCATCTTCTGACATTTCATCGCGAACGATGATCTCGCATTGGCCATCTACGTCATCGGAGTCTGCTTGTTGAAACTGCACAACCTGCGCTGGTTGGCCGTTCTGCTGGATCATCTGAACCGTACTGCCAGTTTGTATTAGCTGGCCAAACGGCCCTGTGTTCAGTATTTGGGCCATTTGAGTGCCCGGATGTGCGACTATCTGTGCTGTGCTTATAACTTGTCCATTCGAGAGGACAATTTGCTGGGGCAGAGCGGCCGTTTGGACTTGACGTTGTTGTATAGTCTGGCCCTGGTTTGATATATTGGTTGAAGTAGCAGTTTTGGTGGATTCCTTTTGGGTCTGTTGTTGTTGTTGTTTTCGGGGTTGCAGAATCGGTGGAGCAGGTGACGCTGGCTGAGTTTTTATCTCAACTACTGGTTCCTCAAAAATGACGGTCAGCCCTTTGATATATTCGCGCAGTTCTCGATCAGACCTCTCGACAAGCGTCTTAAATGCATGGCACCGAGAAACAGAGTGCACACATTGTACACATATTTTGTCTGGCCACCCGTCAGTATTTTCGATCTTAAAATTAAGTTTTTTTCCTATAATTTTTGCCTAAATCAGTTTCCACAAACTTACCTTAACGCGGGCACATTCCATCAGCATATCAGCAATCATTTCGCCAAATATGGGTCGCATATCTTTCTTTTGACTCAAACAGACTCGACAAATTTTGTCCAGCTCCAGATTGCGCCTCTTTTCTTCCATTTCTTCAAACAAAAAATCTATATCGGTACCAATTTTGAAGCAAGGTGATGTCCTCCTGTGTTGAAAAAAGTTGTAGTTGGCAGATTCTTCGCTTGTAATTGTGGCGAAGCTTGCTAGGTTCTTGGCTTTGTTCTCCTTTTAAGATGGAAAACAAGAATCAGTAAGTTATTAATTTGATACGAATTTTGAAAAATTTGTGATTTTTGAGCCCAAATTTTTGAAACAAATGAATTAAAAAAATATTCTTGTAAACAAGAAGAAAAAAAGGGACGAATAATTTTAGTTTTTGACAACTATAAAGAAATTCATCACTCCATCGCGGGTGTGTTCGAGAGGTTCGCGCTTGTTCAGTTGTCAAATGGCCTGTTTGTTTGCTGTTTACACAAACACTAGAACTGCTTTGTTTTTTCTTCCTTGTTTACACTAGAAACTTTCAGAGGTGCCTAAAATGTATTTAAATTAGGATAATTTCAATATTTGACAAAATAGAAATAAGAAATCCGAATTTTGCTTACATTTTTTCATTATTTACGTAAATACGTTTTCAAAAACGTACAATATTTACGTTTATATACGTTATCATGAACACCCTAAAATATAACTGCGGAAATGTAAAGCTGGACATACACGATCGAGTCACTCGGCTCCGAGCCATTTGGACCCGGTCCATTAAAACTTGTAATCAGAAAAACATGTCCCAAAATAGTAAGAGTAACAGGAAAAATAAAAAGAGGAAAAGAGGCATTAAAGATTTGTTTCCTTAAGTTATTGTATGAATAGACTGAATTAGTTAGATTCCCTACACATGGCTTGGGTCAACTTGGATCTTTGGCTCTATAGTGTATGGCTATCTTAAGAATAGCTATGTTTTGTTATATGTCTTTTATTTTTCGTATTTCATTTCGATTCTTTAAAATGTTGCTTTTAATTTTATTGTAAAATGTTACTGTCAAAACGACTTTTGTTTGTTAAATTTATAAATTCAGTTTTTTCTTTTTGTCCAAGTTTTCTGCTGCTACATGAATACCTACATGAATTACCAACCAGATATGGACTGCAAGTAGCCAACTTCGCGTTGATGTCATCTTATCCTTAATTAAATGTAGGTTCAGCGGAAATGTTTAGAAACTCTTGGAACTTGATTTTTGTATTTTGTTTATTTGTTTAAACTTCTAAATAAAAACAAATTTCAAGCGACAAATTATACATTACGTCTTTTTCATTTTTTTAGTTCTGAAAAAAGTTCTAATCATAGTCCAATCCAATGTTCAGAAGGCATGCTTTAAACATCTTCTGAACAAAGCGTGTTCTTACTTTCTGAGTGCTCAGATTTATTTTAGAAACACACCTGAATACTTAGCTGTCACTATTTGACAATTGTCAATTTAACTAGTCATTTTTTTATTCAAATACAAGAGACAAGATTCAAAACTTAAATTAAAATTGAAAAACTAATTATGCAATTATGTAGTTTTCTGTTTAAATTTTGTTTCGCCAAATTCTTGTGTTTAGCTCTTAACTCGGTCTGATCAGTTATTTTATTTTGAATTCATCGGACACGTTCTAAACAAGCTCAGAACACGTTCGAAACGAAAAAAAGGGACACAAATCTGAAGCTCTGAACGTTTACGGGTAAAAAAAGGAACACAATTTGTTGTTTTACAGTTCAGTCTCTGCTCTGAACTAAAAAAGAAATTGACATTAATAATTTTAGGAGTACAGAAAACTGGCGTAAACTTCTTAACCCTGATAAATTTATCTTTTCCGAAAAGAACTGTCAAAATATAAATGAGAGTTTTTGCATGAATTTGGTACAGAAATTGTATAAACTTAAAAGAACCAACATTTCTCACTTTTTTTTTGAAATTTTACAACAAATTCAAGATTTCACAAAGGAAAAAAATTAAAACCATATATGGAAGAAGAATATAAAAGAAAATAAATACATACGTCCTCCTATTTCATATTGTTCCATGAAAACCTTTTTTATAATTAAATGCTTCGTAATTTGGGGAAACAACACTTCGATCAATTAAACAGTCACATAAATGACAGTCACACGTAAATGAAAAATACCATAATTTCGCCTTTTTGAAATATAAAATTTGCTGGCTATAAGCCAGTTATGTTATGTTATGTTTCAATAGATGTTTTACAGTTTTCTTTTTATGTTGTTAGAAAAAAGTGTTATGTTTTCCAAAATAAAAATGGCGCGTATTCATAGAGAATTACTAAAGTTGTGATTTCTTGATCTATAGTTTAAGGTTGATTAAATAAACACATCTCTTATTCATAGTCAATTTTCCTGATGTATTTAGTAAAACCCCAGTTTAAGGTTGTATTCTACTACAATTATACTTCAAATGACAGATCAAAGCAAAAAAATACTGTTATATTTTCAAACTCGTTATTTTGTGCTGTCATTCCTAGAATTGGATGTCAAAAAAAGTAAGTAAAACAAAACTATTCAATAGAAAATAAAAAAAAACAATAACAAAGTTCAATAATATTTTAGATGAAAACCAAGGAAAATATAAAACGCAAACGGCAGGAAAAGTTATCGCAATCAGTCAAAGAACTTTGGAGCGAATATTGCCAGAAAGAAGGGCTACACCAGCAAGTTTACGTACAATTTATTTGATATGATTTACCTTTTCAGCTTTTCAATTCAGAAACAAAAATCAAATATGACATTTGGCTGTGATAATAACTACTTAAACACAGCATTTTCTATGTTTATAGTTAAACCACAGTTTTAGCTCTAAACTTAGGTTTAAATTTATTTATAAATAGCCTAAACTCTGGACTTGCTTAGCAACAACTTAGCAAGAGTTTAGCAAACATCTATGAATATGCCCCAATGGGGCGTATTCATAGAGAATTACTAAAGTCGTGATTTCTTGATCTATAGTTTAAGGCTTGTTGATTGAATAAACACAGTTCTTATTCATATTCAATTTTCCTGCTGTGTTTAGTAAAACCCCAGTTTAAGGTTGTGCTCTACTACAATTATACTTCAAATGACAAAAAAAATACTGTTTTATTCCCAAATTTGATATTTTGTGCTGTCATTTCTCAAATTGAATGTCGAAAAAGTAAGTAAAACAAAACTATTTAATAAAAAATCAAAAAAAGCAACTAACAAAGTTTTATAATATTTTAGATCAACACCAAGGAAAATATAAAACGCGGAGCGCAGGAAAACTGGTCGCAGTCAGAGAAACGATTCGCCGGCCCGGCACATCAACATTGTCGACGATGAGGGAAATGTTACGATAATAAAAAAAAGGATCTTGGTTCGATATGAGGGCCGCTGGCTATGATAAAACCTGGAGATTGCCAGAAAAGTGTTATCCTCTTTAACTTCGTAGTTATCTAATATTAAGTAAATGTATAATGATTGTGACTGTTTTTATATCCAAACGATATCTTTTGTAGAAATCCTTGTCGCTTAATATAAATGGATTGAACCGTGTTTTTTATATTTTTCTTTTTCTTGGTGCGGTATTTTGCAGATCACGACATAACTGAAACTCCTATAAGATATCTACATACGAGTATATATTCTTTAATTGCGGTATCAATCGACATTTTTCTGGACAGCAAGTTCACGTTACATTTCTGTGTTTTTTTTTCAGCTTTTTAATTTACAAACAAAGATCAAATATGACATTTGGCTGTGATAATAACTACTTAAACACAGCATTTCCTATGTTTATAGTTAGACCACAGGTTTAGCCCTAAACTTAGGTTTAAATTTATTTATAAATAGCCTAAACTCTGGACTTGCTTAGTAACAAGTTAGCAAGAGTTTAGCAAACATCTATGAATATGCCCCAATATGTTTAAAGTTCCCTAATGGAAAGTTTTGTACAACTTCAATGACAGATTTTTTAAGCTTAGGCTTAATAAGTTGTCGGCAACTTACCGTTTAATACTGGGTTTGCTTCACATTTTTTAAATCCGCTTGGTGAGACAAGCAGTTCTTCAGAAAATAAAACTGCACCCTGTAATATGTCAAATGTCAAAGTGACATTTCATATTGCACGTGGATTAGTTAGTTTGTTTTCTTTTTTATTTTCCTGAGGCAAAAGGATTTTACTATTTTTATTGAGTTTTAAATTTTAATTCAATCTCTGCGTATTTAAATAACACATTATTATTTTATAATGTCTGACCAAGAAAATAAAAGTAAGGAAGCAGATACTCCGCCTAAAGTGAAACCAACAAATTCTACTAATAAAAAGAAGAAGGCCAACAAAAATCCAGAAGTTCCTCGAGGACTTCCCAAATCCGGAAGGCCATGGAAGACACCTAAACAGAAGTACGTATATTTATGAAAAATAAAAAAACATTGGAAATAATACAAATTTATTATAATTTCTAGGTTTTCATCGATAAAGAAAACAATTCACAGACATTCATTCGAAAAGAAAATGGAACTGCGAAATGAAATCCGCCACATCAAAGAGCTCTCAAAATCAATTAAAGACGCAAAAAAAGAAGACAATGAAATGAAGAAGAAACGACGCATTCAGAATGCAGAGCGCCGACTAGAAAATGAGCGTCGTTCAGAAATTGTACAAGTCATCAAAAATCCAGCGAAACTGAGACGTATGAAGAAGAAACAAATGCGAATGATTGAAAAGCGTGATCTGGATAAAGTAAAGGCTGTTTAAGTTAATTTTAAATAAAGGAGTATTTGTAAATTAATTAAGTAATAAAATTCTTAACTCAATATTTAGGTCTTTTTTAATGGCTAACTGCTACTATGACTATTAATCACTTCATCTTGGTCTAGATTTTGAACTTATGGAAACTGAACATGCAGTAAACTGATGTTCTCCACTTATCGTACACGATTTAAATTGCTCAAAATCCTTCACTTGTAACTTAACATTATTGTCTAAACGTCTGAAAGGCTCTTGGTGGTTACTTTTTTTTATGGAGCAAGAATGAACACAACGGGTATAAAAAACATATTTGGGTCTAAATACCGTTTTCAGTCTAGAGTGTAATAATACACAACAAAAAAGGCTTTATATAAAATATTGGGCTTGTGACATTATTTTGTTCTTTTATAAACACACATTTGAAAGAATTGATACCAGTTATATGCCAATACACAGTGTGAGCGTTAGGAAAGGGTGTGGGTGCACATTGGTTTTAAATTCAAGAACATTAAAAATGACTAGGAAAGACAGTGTGGTAAAGAATTCCACATTCGCGTAGTACGGCTAAAAAACGAATTTTTGTATAACTCAAGTTGGGCCTGGAGGGTATACTGATAAGCATTCCTGGAGACGCAAGTATTACGTTTAAATTATTTAAGGGGGAGGAATGCAACTGGCTATTTCTATGGAGCATAATTCGTTAAAATAACTGAAGAAAGGGTGAGACAAAAACTTTAAAGCAACGTAAATGATTCAAATATCATGACCAATTTGAATTCTCTATGCTCAATATTGTCGACGAGATTTCAGTAAGTTGCAAGAGCACCAGCCCAGTTATGGAATTCTACTCAACCTTTGGACTTATATAAGTCTTATAGATAACTTCTAGCGGCATTTTTGGCGACAACACCTTTATATGGCATACCGAGAATTTCAATGCTTTCAAACCCCATGATGCAAGTGCCACTCATGGATTGTGGCAAAATGGGTAAATTATGTCTTAACGACAGTGGTTAGTATTGATTCCCCATTTAACAATAATGTCTAGATCGGAATTGTATGAACTTATCATACACTACTTTTTCTGAAGATCCACATCCGAAGAGCAGGGGCTGTGAATCTAAAAACGAATATGCAAAGTTGAGTGTTATCGTCGCGAAGCAGATTAGTGGATTAGAAGTTTCTGATAGGTCATTAAAAAAATGAGGTAGTGCCGGAGACAGAACAGAGCCCTGGGGCACAACAGTATTTATTTTTTGTTACTCAGACTTGAATTCATCAAATACTACTTGTACTGAACAATCCGAAAGGTAATTACTAATCCAATGAAGGAGGAATTCATAAAAACCGAAAGCATGCATTTCCGATAAGAAAGCCCAACTCCCCTCGGGCACACCAGCATTTATTTTTTGTTGCTCAGACTTGAACCCATAGAATAGGTACTACTAGTTTTGAACGGGCCGAAAGGTAATTTCTAATCCAACAAATGGAGCATTTTTAAAAATTGAAGGCACGCATTTTTCTGATGTCAAACTCTATCAAATGTTTTTGAAATATCAGCATCAAGTGTAATAATCTTAATTTCTCTAAAACGATGTAGGGATTTGTTCCACTGTTCGGTGAGATGAACCATGAGATCACCAGTGGACCTATTACTAAAGAAGCCGTTATTCTTTTTTTTAACATCTTAAGCGAATAATAAGCATCAACAAATGGAACAATAACCATCAATATTTGAAAAGAATGTACAAAGGGTCTTAAAAAAGTTTGTGCGAATTCATTTCAGCGCAGAATTTAATGTTTTATTTTCTTGCTTATGTACTCTATTCTACCGTTATTTTAAACAAATTTGGGCGCATTCATAAAGCTAGTGACAACGTAGTCAAAATTTTAATTTTAACTAATTTTGTAGTTGGAACTAGCCAATCAGAATGACTACATTAGTGAATGGGCGCATTATCTATACTTTTATATAAAAGCGAAACCATTTTAAAGTTTGTAACACACGATCTCAGAAAGTAGTCAACCGATTTATTTGAAATATATTTTATTATTTTCTATATTGTTATGAGTGTTTATGGCTTTAACTTTTTTTCATTAATTATTTGTCAAACTTAAATATTATTAATTTTACATTTTTTGTCCATTTTTTTCATTAGTTGACTTATACAACCACTCATATCTTAAAACCTATACAATAATCGACAAAGATTAGCATTGCTTCATAAAGTCAATATTGTTGCGCAAATTTTAAGTCTAAAATCACTTCTAAGTTAAACATACAACCTGACAAATAAATAAAAACAAATTATAAAATTATAAACTTTTTGAAATTATTTTATCCAGGAAATTAGATTCCATCACAATCGCGAGGTCGCTGCTTTGTTTCATTTCATTATCATTCCAACATTTTTAATTTTCTTTTGTTCCCATGCTCTTTCTCTCTTAATTGGGGTTATCGGGAACTTCTTTTCCCATGGATTTGTTCCCATATTCGAAAAATTGGTATCGGGAACTTTTTGAAAATGGGAACAAAATTCCTATGGAAAAATACCTATCGGCAACTCTTTTTTCATGGGAAATCTTGTGTTTTTTCTGTCTGAATATTTCCCCGTTATTTAGTTGTCGGAATTTAAAGCGGAGCAGACAATGTAAGCAATTGTCAACAAAATAATAATGAAAATATTAATAAAAATGTATCTTTTTAAGGTCGAATTCAACAAATACTCACCAAGTTCAAGTTTTAATCAGTTTAATGGAAAAAACGAGATATGCTAATGGTTTCACAACAAAGCGGTCTAAGGAAGATCAAAAATCAAAATATTGGAAAAAAAATAGAAAAAGAACTTAACAGTAGGTGGAAAGTTGATAACCATGATTTTTTTCTTTAAAAAAAAATAATTTAAGGTATGGCTTGATAAAAAAAAATACGTGAGGAAGAGGAAACGATAATACGAATTTGTGCCTTAGAAGAATCGGTGGAAGGATGCCCAGATGCTTTAACTTTTTGTCTCCCTTCATGTAGCAAAATGAGAAAGACAGACGGTAATCGAAATCAAATCGTCCATAGTGATAATTGTCCAAAGTCATCATCAGTCAGCCGTTCTATTGAAGTGTTAAAGCACAAATCCATCGACGAGAATGTTTTGTTTGCTATGATCATGAATGCAACTGAACCGGAGGAGTAGAACGTTGAAACGAATGATTCCCAGATGAACATTGAAAACAGAACTTCAACTCCTCGTCCTACAAAAAAGCCACAAAAAGGCATAACTTGTGACGTCGCTTTGGAACGAAAAATTGAAATCGAAAAACAGCTCTGCAATTAGGTTGAAGAGGCAGTTGAGGCTATAAAGCGACACCAAAAAGAAATGAAATACCATTTCAAGAAAATATACAGGTCCATTGACAAAATTACAATTTTTTTCACTAAGAACCGACTGTCAAATCATTCCAAAACTATGTTCGAAAATTAATTTATTATTTTCATATTGACAAAATTTGTTCTCAAGGAAAGAGAATTCCGTGGGGAATTCCCGATAGTAGGAACTTGTTCCCGGGAAGGGAAAAATATTTCCCAAGGAATTCCCGATAAGGCTGAATATGTGTTCCATGTAATAGTTACGTTTTTTCTCTTACCTACCTACCTACATATTCAATTTTTCTGTATTGTATAGTTCATCAACTAACCTACACTCACACAATATTTTTTTGTTTCTCTAATTCTATCGTCACATCGCTGAGCAGTGTGGGCTCTTTTTTGGAAGTTACTATGGACATTTAATTTACTACAGTGCCGTGCACATGAAATGCCGATTTACCTAAAGAAAAATTAGATCTTTTTTATTTTTCTGGTTCGAGGAAGTGAATAGATTATAATTCTTCCAATTTAAAAATAAAAAAAGTTTTATTATAATATCTTGAATTACCAATTTTGTATCACTTCCTCGAACAATAAAACTGAAATTAAGTTAAAATTTTCTTTACAAATAACTCGAAGGAGGTACTTACAATGACGTCGATAAAAAGAGCACACAAATGTGGGTAGGTTAAGTCAGTTGCACTGCACTGAACATGAGTAGATGAATAAAAAAATGTGTCTATGGATATTTACACCGCAAATCTATACTATTATATAAAAGCGAAACCATATATACATATAAACTAAAATTAATATTACTGTAGAAAATATGCTCAGTCCCATTGAGAAATTTTTTCATATGCTAATACTAATATTCAAAAAATTTTCGTGGTTACAATTTGCGAAGCAACGCGAGCACGGGTCGCCTAGTATGTAATAAAAGAATAATGTAAATTTCATTAAACTGTCTTTATTTGTTAATAATAATAATCAAGCCAAATTTGGTTTTGTTGCAAAATAAATTTAATTAACATATTTTTTGTTTGTATTGTTTAATATTATCATTTTTCTATATCATAATTAAATTAAAATTTCTCAAAATTTACTTTGATTTAATTTTATTTTATCTAACATATTAATAAACTCATATATGGTTTTGTATTTATTGTATAATACATAATACATATTTTGTATATTATATTTCTTCCTTTTTTTATTTTTTTATATATATATGTATATGTAACTAATATCTAATATTCTCAAGCAGTGATTCGTGATTATAATAACATATTGATTGATTTTCGATTTTTGTTTTCTTATTTTTTCGATCTTTTTTTTTAACAAATATTTGTGTGTGGTTATAAACTAATTAGAAATGTATTTAAGAGTGTGTTTTAAAATTTCAATAAGTGTTTTGTTTAAATTTAAAAAAAAAAAAAAACAACACAATTATGTGAGATATATTTGAAATAAAAATAAACGAGAGAAAATAGAAAGAAATGAATATAATAGAAATCTTACCTCTTACAATTAACTAGAATAAATTAAGAAAACAAATTATTCAAGAGAATATTATTTTAAATATTGTATTGGTGGGGATCTCACATTTCAATTTATTTCAATTGAATATAATCCGATGTCAAGAATTATTTTGTTCTTTTTTTTTTTTTTATTGTTGTGTAATGTTTGTTTTTTTAAAACACAATAAACAACTTGTTAACATTTTTATTAACTTTGTTTTATATATTTGAAAAAGATGCTGTTTTTATCACAAAAGTCATGCATTAATTTATAGAATGAAAGGCCAATTATTGAATGCAAACTTATTTTACTATAGATTTGAAGCTGTGAAACGCTGGTTTTAAGGTTTATGTCACTGTTTGATGATTTTTCAATACATAATGTTTTATAAAAATGAAATAACAAAATTGTAAAAAATCTAAATCTAAGCGACAACCAAACTTATACCTGCTAAGCTGATAAGGTTAAGGATCCTAATAAATGTATAAAAATGGATTGCCTATCCGATTTTGCTAGTATGATTAATTTGCGGTGAACAAAACGTCAAAAGATAAAATTGATTTTAAAATAAAAATACATACATATCATCTTAATTAAAATTATTTTTAATTTTTGCAGTGCACGATATATTGCAAGAGAAAACCAAATTTTTGTAATGGATTCCCGGTTTAAGACCTATCGCCCTACTCTGCTAAATGTTTTCGTGAAAATCTGGTACTTTGGGTCGGATAAAATGATTATCGTTTTGGCTACAACTTACTATCATGTTAATAAGGAAATTCAGAGAGAAGAACACAATAGTCCAAAATAGTCCTCGGCCCATATTACGAGTCTCGAAATACGAAGCAATAAACGATAGCCACGACTTTGATCGATTAGATTAAATTATATCTTTATTTTTTTAATGTCTTAAGTACAACATTATTTATTTAAAGATTTACAAAGCACGACTTTATTAACCGTCTACCGGGCAATTAGACCGATTATGCTTGCAATAGTTGATGATTGTAATACGACCATTTAAAGCAGTAGTTGGGTACTAGAAAAAGATAATTAGCTTGGTTACCAAAATCGATTTAAATTAAATTCTAGTGACATTTATTTTTCGAAATAAACTTTAATTGAAATAAAAGTAGCTGACATGCATCGCATTATTTGGCAAGTTTATATTTCTAACATCTCAGAGATTTCTGTATTTTCAGAAATATAAATAATAATTAATTCTGTTTATATTCCATTCTCCTGCTTTGTCAATACGACTGAGAAAATTCTTAGAAATCTTTGAAATAGAAACTTGCCAAGTCAAGTAACGATTTTCTGGATCATTTCTTTTGTTTTTATTTGTTCTGTGCCTTTCAATAAAATACATAGAAAGTGTTTTTTCAATGCATTGTTTTGTGGTGCATTACAGTCTTTAAAGATCGGTTGGGAAAGAATCTGATATATGATTCTTTGGTCCGCAGCACAGTCGAAAAAGAATATTATTAAAAGAAATTGTTCTATTTTTAATTTTATAGAGAATACATTGACGTGCTAAAAAATTGTGTTTTAAATGTTTTGTCCGTTCCCTCAATACGAAATAGAAGCTACAAATTTAATTAATCAACCGAATCAAATCCATGACATAAATTAGTTAAGCTTCATTTTCATTTAATTGAAACTACGATAAAAGTAATTAATAGAATTCCAGTATTTGTTTTGAATCGATTTCAATTTCCTTTTGAGTGAAAGTTAAATGTAGAACCTACTAACTGCATGTATTTTTTCAGAAAGTGATCACATAGACACAACTTGAGGAAGTGCTTTGATTAGGACTTTAAAACTTACTTTATTGAATTCGAAAGCGGTAGAATACTAATCTGCTAAGTCAAGAAAAGTACAAAATAAATAAGGTGGCGCAACAGCTCGTAGAGAACAAGGGCCTATTGTCTTACAATTCTCGACTATTCCTGTGTGCGAATAATGTCAGGGATGGAGGGGACCTACATTTTGCATGCCGCATCCCAACATCTAATTTGATAAAGCACTTTTTATGACAAGTATTGCTCCTGAAGGATTTGTCAATTCCTCGCAAGCGGCAGTACCCGTAAAAAAGTCATGGTAAACGGATTTGACTATCAGCTACAACATTTCCTGTGGACAGGAAAAAAAGGCAACTATAATTTTAAGGTTAACTTTCTCAAGGAGTATATTTTTGAATTAAAAGATTATATCGACGAAAAATAAAAACGTACATTCGCAGAATATACATGTCAGAACATTAAAAAGTTGAATAATTTCAAAAGCTATTCTAACCTCATCGAAAGCCGAAAACAAAAACGTTTGGTTAAAAAAAAACTTGATTTGAGTATATTTAAATATATTAAACCTCAGCCTACCTTTCACAAATAAATTTCCTACACCAGTTTTATCCAAGTAAGTTGTATATTCCACTTTGCCTAGACTATCTTCTGTTTTTGTAAAAATGTTTAGACTTTTATGATAAATATTAGCACTTTTTACATTTAAACAATAATAACTATTACAATGTGTGTCGCTAGTCAATAAATATATATTTTGTTTAATAGTAATTTTAATCATATTTACAATTTTAAAAAAAGCAAAACATAGCTATTAAATCTCGAGAGCTAATGAAGAATTTCATAATTCACCTTTACAAATTTTGGTTTCTCAAAAAAAAAAAAAAAAAAAGACCGAAATTTAGATGACAATCTAAATTTTTAAGTTCTTTATAACTTCAGTCTTCAGTCATGTTAATTTTAAAATTAAGTTCATAAAGATGATTTACAATTTTCATCAATAGTTCCCCATTTTCTATGCATGTATGTTTATAAAGAAACCGCTCAGATTGTTGTCTTAAAGAGTACTATAAAATCTTTCACCATTATTATTTTCTTTTAACACAATCTCACCTTACTTCTGAAGAAAAAAAAAAAAAAAGTTTTTGAACTACGCTCATTTTATAGTACGTATTTATGTTATGTTATGTTATAAGATCTATGTGCGAACGATGTCAAATTTGATTAATATATTTAGTTTTTAATCTAACTACAAACTAATAAAAAAGCTACTGAATCGATATTCATGGTGTTTTCTTTTTTCAGTGTGAATGTGTTTCTTTTTAATGAGTTAATGTGTCGAAGCGTTTCTTTAAAACCAAAATAAAGAAAACAAAATATTCTAAGCTTTGCTTATTAAGAAATAAAAATTTACTCTTAATCTAGATTAAATATTTATGTGGGATCCAATATGAAAACTAACCCAACTAAAAAGCCAACCATGGATGGTGTAAAAGTGCTTCTTTTGATCGATCTCCATAATCGTAGGTTAACTCTTCATCGGGCTCAATATCATCTTTGGCAATAAGTACAAGATGGGGTCGATTTTTAACGACAACCACTTTTGTAATAAGGTTGCCATTGCGCGAATGGTTAACCAGACGACCAAGTTTACCCGATTCAGCTGTTGCATCAATGCTATATATACAAAAAATAAAATAAAATATGTTACAATTAGGGCCTTCCAAACAAACAAAAGACAAAGATTGCTTACCAATACTGTTGATTTTTATGTTTAAAATAGTACATATAGCAACCGGCGTTCTCATCTAAGGCGTACTTTCTCTCACGCACATTCGCCTCCGCCATGTCAATCAAATCGCCAATATACTCAACAACGAATTCTCCCCTTTGGAAAGGTCTATCGGCACATATGCCTCTTCCTTTGCCTTCAAAATTTTCGATCTACGAATAAGATTGTTATTATTCTTATTTAACTATTTGTCAAGTTATAAAAAAGTGTCCTAACCACCTTCAGGCCGTCAGCACGTTCCTCTAATATGGCCTTTTCTAAACTTCGCATCATCTCCTCCTTGACGACGGTCTTCGTCTTTCGAACACTTCGACGAACCGGGAAGAACTCAGTTAGTTCCCGATTTCCTATAGCGTTTGCATTTGCCGCCTGCAGCCTTATTTTTGAGTTGGTTGTGTGTGCAACGTTGTGTTTCTTCTACAAATTAAAAACAGTTAGTTTTATACTACAAATTATTAAGAAGTTCTATAGTTACTTTATTATTGTTATTAGTGTTTTGTTCGGCAGTAGGATTTTTAGCTGAGTTTAGGATTGATTTGTTGTGAGCATTGTACTCAAGTTGTGACTGCACAATGTCAGCTGTTGGAGAGTCTTCATTCATCTGTGGTTCTCCCGAAGGCAAAACGCATTTATTTTCATGTTCTTGTTGATTCAGTCTTCGGAATTGGGAAATAAATTAAAATTATTATAAGAATTTCGTATTCAATTTTTTTTTTTTTGAAATTTACCTTCTTCTTGATTTAGGATGACGTCTCTGTGCATTATGTTGGTATGGCGGAAGAGGAGATGTTGTTGTGCTAATTATTGAATTCTTTGAAGGTGACATGCCAACACCAGTTGGTAGTGTTGCAACTCCAGATCGGCTAACGCAACAGCTCTTAATGGGCGATGGACAAACGATACGATGTGGTGTAGCAGGCTTCCGTCGCCGACTAGGGCTAATCTCGGTCTTGTTGTCAATGAAAACCACGCCACTGTCACAGGAGCTGCTGTCTATGTTTAAGAGATAACAATTACTGTTTGAACTATTGCTATTCGAACTATTCGAAGAAGCAAATGTAGATGCGGTTGATTCGAGAGAGTTTTCACGCTTTGGTGAAGTATTTAAGGATACAATTTTGTTGAACTGGCCATTCAAACAAATTGGATAGGTCGAAGTAGATATCGAACGAGCAGCCATTGGCGGAGATGAAAACACTGGCTCTACTTCTAGGGATTTTTTAATTTTTATAGATGACGCCTGATTTGGCGATTTGTCCACATTTAAGCTTAGAACTGGCTCCTGCAGGAAAATGTTCTGTGAGCTATTTATTGGCGAAGACCGTAAGCGATTCTGGTAGGTGTTAATTTGTGGTGGTGGTGTTTGCGGCTTTTGAACATCGTAATTGCCAAAAATTTCGGTACAAGTATCCTCCTCGGATAGGTCGAAGGATAGAGCGGCTATTAGCTGATGATCGTCTGGCTGTATATTTTGATTTATCTGCATGACAGCACCCTCGGTTTGTACCGGAATGTTATAGAGTTCATCATCCTTGGAATTTGATTTGAAATAGTTCTTGATGTGATTTTGTGATCTGTTCTTTGAGTGATTGCCTGCTTCTAAGCATTCGCGCATATAGACAGTAGCTGCAGCCGCTGCTGTACGTTTCTCGCGGGATAAACACCGCGGTGATATAGGAGCTACTGGAGAATGTTTCATTGTTGTAACAAAAGCTTTGAGTTTCTTTTCTAGAGATGTATCAATTTTGCAGTCTTTTCTCTTGGGACTGGCACAGTGCGGATCATCGATAAGGCTTGATACTTGAACTCCATTCGCAAGCATACCAGCTTCCATTTTTGTTGTGGGACGTGCCCGGCGTCCTACAATTAAAAAAAAAAAAAAAAAAAGGGTAATTATGAATGTATTTAATTTTATAAACAAATGCGAAAGGAATAGGAATTCATAAAATAAGCAAATGTCATCGTAAAATTAATCTAAGCCTTAATGCATAGGTAGTAGCAGGCTTACAATTATATGCAAGCAAACCTAGTTGAAATATAAATCGACACTCAATACTTTCTAAAAGATGATAATAGTTTAAAGTGGTAATATTGCTAAGCGTTGATTGACGCAATGCATCGAAGATAATTAAATCTCATAAATGCACAAATTATACATTAAACCTTGAATTAACATGGTCCTGGAGACTTAATACTTTCAAAATAGGAAGTGGTATGTCATACAAATATTTTCATCGATTCGACAAAACCCAAAATTGTACGTTTTTCTATTTTCTGTGTTTCTCTTTGCCGGCAATTTTAGAATGCTTATCAAATCGATTTATACATAAGTAAAGTTTAATTTTTGAATGGAAAACGACGAATGGTTTTAAATTTTACTAAATTGTACCCTCAAAATTTCGAAAAAGAACAAAAATAATGATAAAATTAAATTTAGTGCACAGCATGTAAAGATATGCTCCGTTGTTTTGCTTGATAATGACCAATTTGTTTTGAATGGATGCCGACGGTATGTGGTTTTCACAAAATGGCGGTATCAAACACCTTATGTCAAGACTTTTAAATGAGCGATTTCTGCGTTTGTTGATAAATATTTCCGATTTTCCAATATTTTATTTAGTGTTTTAACAAGAAAACTACCTTGAGCTAGTTAATGATCTGAAGGTCTGGCTGGTTTTTAAATAAAATGGCTTCACAGGAAACAAATCATATTCTCTTATTAAATAATGATTTTTCTTCAAAAAAAATCTAAAGCATTGTGTGGACTTTGAGCCCCAACAGAGCAAAAGTTTATACGTATGTTCGTAGTGTGGTTATTAGGACGTTTAATACTTTTCGTCTGACCAAACTAAAAGTGAGGTAACTCAATTATTTAAAAAAAAAAAAGGATCATCTCTGTTTAAGGTTTAAGAGTGCTTAGACCTACTAGGGACCCTTTAGACGTTAAGTGCCACATGTCAATATATAAAGCCTTATCAAGATCCTCACTAATGAGAAAGGCTAGTGGTACTTCATGGTCTTCCCCTGATTTCGTTCTATAGCTGTGAGACATTTTCTTTACATTTGGCCAATTTATATTTCTAAGATCTTAGGGATTTTCGTATAAACTGGTCAATTCATTTCAGTGACGCCTGTTTAAAAGAATAACAGTATTCAATTATTACCTGTACTCAAAACAAAAACATACAAAAAGAAATTTTACAATACATTCTCTTTCGACATTTTAAGAAAAAAACATGATTTTTATCTTAAATTTACGAAACTTGGTATTTTTCATTGTTTATATTAAAAACGAAATTAAATGCGTATGGCTATGTACTGATATTTTGGTTTTTGTCATATGTCTTTACTGGTTCCGGACCCAATGTGAACTTCAAGTCCAAGAAACGTCGACATTTATATCTGCATTTATTTTTTCCCTTAAGAAAAGAAATAAATAGAAAAAATGAAGACATAAGGTGACTTCAAGTGGAGGCTCAATGGGATCATTTATTATTTTTTTGGCTCGTTTTAGCAGAAATACAAATAAAAGTCAATTTTAAACTTAGGCATGCAAAGAATTGAACAAATTGATTGTTCGAAGTTCGAAGAAACAGAAATAAAATATCCTGTCGAAATAAACGATCTGATTTTGGCTGCAAAGTAATACCAACTCCAAAATTGAAGCCGTTTTAATTGTAAGAAAAAAATGTTCGGAGATGGAGAAGAACCAAGCCTCTTGAGTATTACCCTTGGCGTAATAGTTATTGCGTGCGACTGTCATGCAAGAGGTCTTGGGTTCGATCCCTGCCTGTGCCACCTAAAGTTTTTGTTTCACGGGTAGGTACTGCCTGTTGCAGTGAATTGACAAATCATCCAACAGTAATTCTTGTCATGAAAAGTGCTTTTTCAAATTAGCCCTAGTTCTCAACGATTATTATTTTTTTTATTGTTATTATTTTTATTGTACTATTCGTACTAGAATGTCAGCTTGTTAGACTTGACCATTCATTATTTTTTTTTAAAGACTTATGAGCTGATGGTTTAAAAGCTATGGGAATGTATTACAACTATGTACATATATACTTTCCCTAAAGTGAATTTTAAACCATGAAAGAAAAATCATTTGCCGATCTTCTATAAGTTAAGTCTGACTAGAAACTGGTTTTAGTACTGTAAGAGTCCCACACTACTCGATACCGATTATTATCGAGTGTTTTTTAAAGATTTCTAACAGATAGAAAAATTCTGCTTCAATAAAAAGAAATAGACCCCCAACATGAAATAACAAAGTGTGAAAAGACGCAAAAAGAATTCAACTACTGATGCAGCTTATTTCCTTCATATACATAAATACTAAAATAAATACATTTTAATAGCCCTAAGACCGAACCCAGTGTTCGTAGCAAAATTGTTTCACTTTTCAGGGAAAAGATCTGACGCTCCAATTTTTCGAGGTTTATTTTACTTTTTCCAAACAAAAAACTTGTTGACCTAAACTACCACGTAATTGAATTGTTTGAAATTGCAATAACATATTTTCTTATTAATTTTCCCATACCTCAATGTTCTCTTTATGTTCTTTATTATAAATTCTTTTTTGGAGCGACTTTCCGTTACCGCAGCACGAATTTCCTTCTGATATTTTTTTTACAGTTAGGTAGGGGTCTCAATGGAACATGTTTTAAATATTAAGGCGAGGAAAGACCTTTGTCATACAAAAAAATATTTTCATTTTCGGACTTAACCCTACTTTTTTTATATTTCGTTTTTTGAGCCTAAAACAAGTTTTTTTTTTTAATTGATAGTACGGCGCGGCGTACGAACAGCTAGGAATGTAAGGGGGCATGTTGCCCCCCTGCTTGGATCACTATAGGATTTGGGGTGGGTGCGAGTTTGGGTATAGGCAAAGTACTTTTTGCATTTGAGCACTAAAATCAAAGAAATCCCCAACAAAAAAAATCAAGTATGGCAACACTGAACAAAAAACGGGAAAGAAATGTCAAAATCAACCATTTTTGCGTGTTTTGTATGTGAAAAAGTAAACTTTGAAAATTAATTTAAAATAGAAATAAATGTTTCCTCGCTCTAAAATTGCTATAATTATTATTTATTTGTGCATATCTATCAAATAAAAAAAACCGCGTGTGGAAATTCGTGCTGCGGTAATGGAAAGTTGAGCCCTTTAAATTTATTATGTTAAGATTTTCTTTTTGTTTCAAATCTTCTCCGATGATCTTGCATTTGCTCCATTTTTTTTTCTTCAATTTGCTCCAAAATTTCATGACTGAGATTCCAAACCCTGACCGAACCCTAACAACAATTTTCCAATACTTCTATCTTTCTCCTTATTTTGCTTTTTTTTCATCTTATATGATGTTTTCTCTTTTCAATCGGACACATCACAATAAGTGTAAAAGAGTACACTATTGGTGTGCTTGCTATGGGAAATTATTCCCGCCACATGCTTCCACTACAAGAACTGCCTAAATTGATTCCATTTCATCGACATTTATATATATATATGTATGTAAAAGAAAATTAGAATTGCATATAAAAATTATAATTGATAATAAGTATGAAAGTTAATAAAATCAAAATCCACAATCAAATTGAACAAAAGAACTTTAGTAGTCAACACCGACACCATTCTTAATGTGACAATAATTATATAAATTTCAGATTCATAAATTGAATGAAAATAGCAAAAAGCAAAAAACTTACCGCGAACCATTTTTCTTTATTTTGTTCTAATTCTCAATTTGATTTGAAAAGAAAATTGTAAAAAGCAGCGATGGCGGTGAAGGTGGCGGCTGCGGCGTTGACTTTGTTTCTTCCGCTTAAAAAGCTGCCAACTTAACTCAACTATACGATGCTGGTTGCATTTTATGTTTTAATAATAACAATTCTTAAAAATTTATTTAATTATCAGTTTGTCTTAGATTCGTTTCTTCCAACAGCACTAGGACTAGCAAGCAGCATCACTTTTGTTGTTGGTTGATTGGTTCCAATTCCGAATTCGAACAGAACAGCGGACAGCCGAATGTTTTATTATTTTTCTTGTTCAATTGTTCATCAATGCTCTGCGATGCGAATTGTACACATAAAAAGGTTCTCTTCCAATTCCAACATGAAATGTACATCCATCCAAGTTCCAATGCAAAGGAATTCATTTATCGGTTCATCACAAAATCCTGAAGCGGTGTCTTTTTTCTCTCACTTCCATATGATTGCAAATGTATAGCTCGACTACTCGCAGAGACGGAGATAGTGAAAAAGCGACACCTATGTATATATTTTGGGAAATATAAAAATGTAGGTATGTAAGCAATATTATTGCATTTTCCTTTATTTTTCTCGTTGGTTTTTAACTAGGTAAATAAATTTGTAACCCTTTGAACTGTTTGCTTCTATTTTTCTTGCTTTTGTTTCTTCTTTGTTTGGTTAGGTTTACTCTAGTTTTATTTTCTTTTTACCTTGAAACGAAAAATAGTATCACTAGACTTCAAAATGAATTTTCAAAATTCGCTCTCTAATCACCACAATAAATAAAATGTTTTTGTTTCGCAACTCTGCTTGCTTGCTCCAATTTTTGTTTTTAATCACTAATCAAAATCAAAGCAGCGGGCTGCACTGATAAAGATAATAAAATAAATGTTTGTATTTTTGTAAGCGAAGATAATTTGTCTTCTAAATCTGAATCGGAGGCACACAATGAATGGTTCTGCTGATGTAAGTTTGCATTAAGAGCATTGACGACGACGAACGATATTCATCTAAAAGATAGAAGAAATACAAATCCTCTGTGAAGAAGTATTTTTTCAGCGGAAAGTCGTCGCACGCGAAGTAAACTTTTCATTGAATGAGCACTGAACAGTGGGGGTACGCACACAGCACCGGGATAGATACGTTATTTTTGCTAAGGACATATATATCCTTTTGCAACGAATTAAACAATTTTATTTAGTTTGATTTTTATTCAAAACAATGGTACAAATTCTATGTACACAGAAGTATTTTTACAATATTGATGCTCAACAAAGTTTTTGTGCCTACGCCATTTGTCAACTTTGAAACGCCATCTTGGGTGAAGATTTTGTTCGAACTGTACTGAGGCTGAACAGCAGTGATGCAAAATTCATTATTCATTCATTGTACCGACTGGATCTGGAATGTTAAAAACAAAAGCGTGGAAATCGAAAAATCGAGTTGAACTAGGGTTGGATTTTCTATAGAAGATGCGTTGCATTTATTTGCAAAAGTGAATATGTGGACAAAAGCAACGTAATTGAAATTGCAATTTAGCGACACTGTTACATAAAAACTGATATTTAGTACATCCGTTAACAGAATCTGAGGAGTAGACTACAGATAGAAACAAATGTGAATTTGAAGAAATGACAACAAATCAATCGGAATCCATCCGCAACTTATAAATCTGATTTTTTAATGGACATTACCAACATTTTTATAATATGAATGCAAACAACGAGGATGGTTAGGTTAAAGTGGCGGTCCGTGATGGAGTAGGACACACTTAGGCCAGTTCAATGGCCCATTGTGATACCACATGAATCTTTAGACTTTGTTCTGAGCCCAATAATACCAGTTTTACAGGCTGATTATGTTAAAATGATTGAGATCCGTTGGGTCGTTATAGATGATTTCTCCTAGGTAACTCTTGCGTTTTTGAGCTAGAGCAGGGCATGTACAGAGGAGGTGAAGAACTGTTTCTTCCTCATCCATACAGCTTCTACAAATGTCATTTGAGAATACGCCTAGCCGCGTGGGGTGCTTTACTATTCGACAGTGTCCGATTATCGAGCTTATATGCGATCTGCTTAGAGATAAAAAGCACCTTGATCGCTTTAAATCTAGTGTATGCCAGATGTTTTTTGTATAATCAGATAACAGAGATGAAAGTCCACTTTGCGGAAAAGTATACACTTTCTAGCATAGTGTGTTATTACACTCAGACTTTTTTGGAAAGACTCAAATAAGTGCGAAAGAGAAAGTAGGTGAAATAGAAATACTTTAAAAAGTCTCTACCCGCAGAGTTCTGGGTTCGGGATTCTTGGATTGTTTTTGACGTTTCTCTTTCTTGCCTTTCTTTGTTTCTTGGCGTTGCTTTATTATTCTTTCTATTGTTATCGAGTAAACAAGAAATATTCCGCCGGACAAATTCAAGTGCAGCAACCTTATAATGAAATTAAATGAAGGAATGATTGAAAGAGTCTGGCTTTTTAGTTTAAGATTTGGAATATTTCACCCGTTGAAACAAAGTGATAGCCAACTTTTCTGGACCTCAAAATTGTATTTTTTTTATGTCGTTTTCAATGAAAAGCAGGTTAAACGTTTCTTCATTCATCCTTTTATAATTTAAAAACGATGGTTTATCATTTGATTTTAGTTCTTTTATCAAGAAAATAAAGGATTCTCTCCAGATTTCAATCCAATTCCTATTTTTACATTATTCGGAATTATTATCCGTATTCATGATGCCAATAATCATTGCTGTAGTAAAAAGTGCAGTTTTCTTTAATTATTTTCACACTTTGACTTTATGGATGAGAAGAGAACAACAAATGAAAGAGAAGAAGAAAGAGTGTTCAAAAGAAAATATGCGAAACAAGCAGCATACAAAAAGTCTGGGTGTAATAACACACATACTTTTGTGTCCAAGACTCTAAAAAATAATTGCGGACATTTTAAGCTGGCCATACACTATAGAGTCAAAGATCACAAAGGACCCGATAGAACCGTTTGGTAGGTAACTGAGGTAGATCGGTTTGGCTCTGTCCATTTATGTGGATTTTGAGCAAGTCAAAAATCAACAAGCCCAAGCCCACGAGCCAGGGCTCGGCTCTGTGGTGTGTGAGGAATCAACAAGCCAAGTAGTTATGTCTGTTTATACAATCGTATATCTCCACCTAATAACTATATAATTATCTCACTCTATCTAATACAAACATTCGAGAAAACAAATTTTTAATGTCTCTCTCCCTCTTTTTATTTTTTTCTGTGTCAGTTGCCAACTTTTATTTTATGGGATTACCATTTTCGGCAATGTTCTTCTGCTTACAAGTATCGTAATTCTAAGATATTTTTCTGAACAAATGGCTGGAAATATCCTTTTTTTATGTTGATTAGTATCCAGATACACATATATTTGTTTGTGTTCAAAATGAAAAATGTAAAAATAATCAATCCGTCAAAGAGGCTGTGGCCCGGGTCCAAATGGATCCGACTCAATTGGCTTGGTAGTGTGTGTCCAGCTTTAGAATGGTTGTTTTTTATTTTAGGCCGTGTGTGAATTGCATTAAAATTTGCGTTAAAACTTCTACCACGATTAAAATTTGACGTCTTCTTTGAGGTGGGATCAAATTTAGCCATTTGCTGTGTGAATTAAGTTAAAACACTTATTTTAACCAAGATTTCTGCGCAGGTTAAAAAAATTTCCCTCTATAATTTAAGAAATTTCCCTGAACAAAAATTAGTTTTCTTTTTCGAGGAAAAATAATTTCTCTTACAAAACATATTTTTAAGAAAACAGGGTTAATAAAAAGTCTCTGAAACTAAAAAAAATAGTTTTTATTTATTGTTCTCGATTCTAATGTCATATTTTAAAACAACAGTAAAAAATATTCAAACAAAATTCCCATTTTGATTAATTGATTTATTCGGTGTGGTAACACTGAAAAATTGAATGCAAAAGCAAGAGCAAATTTCTCTATCAATAGAAACGTCAAATTTTAACACACTTTAACCTGTTCCACAGCTCAATAACTTTTAACCCATTTTATTCACCTCATTAGTGTCAAATTTTAACGCTGGTTAAATTTAAACACACATTTTAACGCAATTCACACACGGCCTTACTTAGTTTTTGTTAACCATCTTTAAACTTAAATTGTAAAATGTCAAATTAAAGTAAAGAATGAACTTTTTGAGTTTATCTACTTTCTGAATCAAATAAGTGGAATACATTTATGTACTCTGCAGACAAATTTTAATTTTTAATTTAAATTTTGACAGTTCGATATTGCATAGATACATTTTATTCACCATTACAGGAATATCCCTTTACTAACTACCATTTTGTTGTTATAAGCTACTAGGTTGACAGCTCGGGTCAGTAGGGAAGCCAAATATAAATGCCAAAGTTGTTGACATTTATCTTTTCTTTTATACTTTTAGCTGTTTTCAGACAGCTGCATAGCACTCTTCTGGACAGAAAAGTGCAGTTTTTGTTGTCTTCATTCAAGTCTGCACTGACTTTTGACTTACACTTATTAGCGATTATCGATATGAAGTAGTGTACTCTGGTTCTGAATATTCTGCACTACCTTTTGAGGTAATGTAGGTTTTTGAATAAGCAGCAGCAGCAGCAGTGAAGATGGCCTTCCCTTTTCCCTTGCATTCTTTCTGATCTGACTGTCACGTTGTTTGTAAAAATCGCTGGCCTTCATTGCATTTTGTTTGAATAACAACGAAAAAATCTTCAGAATTCTCCCCACGTTTTATTTTACCATAGACCTTAATTTGTATTTTTTAAATAATGACCACCTTGAGTTCACAAAAAAATCCGTCGCCGTTGTTGTGAGGAATTCAATCCATATCTTTAATCCTCATTTATTTTGAAAAATGACAGGGTTTTACTGTATCCTCTAGTTGAGTTATGGTTTTATGTGCTGAACGTGTCCGATCATCGTGGCATTCGCATTTGTCAAAATTTTGACATTTCTATTATATGTTGTGGCTGCTGCTGGCCAATTTAAAGTTTTCAAATAAAAATATTATTTATTCACGAACGAAAGAATCGCAAAATTGTAATTAAAATGTCGTTAAATGGTGAAATACAACGCCTGCAACAATTGGTAAGTTCACTTGTTCTCTTTGCCCACACAAAAAACGGTTAATAAACACGTGTGGGGAGGTGATTGTAGGAAAAGATGACATCGCAGCTGCGTGAACAAATGAAAAAAATCAGTACTGGAGAATTTCTCGAGGAAACCGGTGATGAGGAATTCAGCAAATTGCAAGTAGAAAATATGAAGCTCAAACATCGGTTGGCAGTTCTTGAGAATGTAAGTTGAAAATCATTAAACGTGTTCTAATTATTTAGAAAGTCAAACTAACAAAACAAAATTGTTCCAAAGGCTGTCATAGCAGAGAAGAAGCACTGCACTGGTGTGTCTGTTCCTGTTCAGGGAATGATTTCCATCCATGAACATTTGACGAATTTGTTTACACGTGCAATTGCAAAAGCATTTCCCAGCCTGAGCGGAGATGCCGCAATTGCTGTAATAAGTGTTTCGGCTAAACAGGGTGATTACCAGTGTAACAGTGCAATGTCTATTGCAAATGCTCTAAAAGCAGCAGGGCAAGCAAAGCCACCAAGAGATATCGGTGCTGCAATTGTTGCCAGTTTGGAACCATCACCTGTTATAGCTAAAGTTGATGTTGCTGGACCAGGATTCATAAATATTTTCTTAGACAAGTAAGTTTAAAAGAGGTCTTATTGTATTTTTAAAATATATTTTACGCGCGCTCAAAGGGTTATGGATCATTAGGAAAAAAGGATAGGATTAGAAAGAAATACCGATCCATGTTGGTTTTGAATTAAGAGTTAAAATTCTTGAAGGATATTGCAATTGTATATTTCACTATTGTTTTTAGAGCGCTCTTTTGATTTCCTTCCAAGAGACTTAAGTGGGTATTGAGTCACTTTCTCAAATATGATAATTTTATTCGCGTTTCGAACGAACAAAACAAAAAAAACAAGCGTTTTTAGCGCCTAGAGATGGTCAGTGTTACACAAACCTAGTCTAATTGGTTGAAATGCCACCTATGGATAGTGGCATTGTTTATGATTCCTCATTGGACAATGCGGTCAAGAGCAGAATGTAATGAGCCTATTATAAGCTGTCTTTAGAAGTGCCTGTCCGAATAAGAAGGACGTGAATTTAAGAAAGAATATGAAAAGCAGAAGGTACTGTCGTTAAGCGAAATATTTTACTGAAATAGAAGTTTTACAAGACACAGTTTCGGAGACAAAACATAGCCCTGAGGCACACCACCGTTTGTATTGTGGACATCGAATTTGAAACCGTCCAATACTACAGGAAACAAATTTCTAACAAAATGTTCGATAAGAGAACTCAATGGCAAACTATATTAACGCTTTTGAACTACCAAGTGTACTAATAACCTTCCTTTCTTTAATAAGTTTCGGAAAGATATCAGAAACAATTTGAAAATAATTGACAATAAAGTTGAACAATTTATTTCTGATGTTCAACAGGCTGTGGAAGAAAGTACTCCAACTTTTTGAAACTTAAAAGAAACAGAAATAAAATATCCTGTCGAAATAAAAAAGAGTTCGAAGAAAATGGCAAGCTACGAGATTTCCAGATGATAAGACTGTCTTTAATCTTCTAAACAACGAACTAAAAAAAAGAATCAGTGAGTTCAAAAACGATTCACTAAGTTATTTTCTAAAAGGTCTGACTGAAGATGCTTCTAGCGAATAGTCTTTATGGAAACCAGAAAAGAATATAAAAAGACCCCCGACACAAAACACTCCAATAAAATCTCAAGATAGCAAATTGATCAGAAACTCGAAATTAAAAGCTGACATTTTTGCTGAACATCTCGCGAATGATTTAAAAGCAAATACGGCTACAGATTCTTTACAGTTTGTTGATAGGAACGACAAATGTAAAATTTCTTTTGTCACGCTCAAAGAATTTAGAAGTATGTGTCAACAGAAGTTATATAATAAAAAATCACGAAGGCACCACATTATCACTGCTCAGAAGTTAAAATAATGCCCTCAATAGTATTCAAAAAACTCTAATTTATAATAAGAGTATACCTTAAACTAACTATTGTACCACATCATTGGAAAACTATAGAAGCCATTATACCTAAACAAGGTAAGCCACCAACAGAAGTAACATCTTACAGAACAATATCATGGCAAAAGTTTTCGAAAAACTGCTACTGAAAAAGCTCAACAAAATATAAAAGAAAGAAGAAATAAACATTCTACGATAGACGAAGTACATCGAATTACGAATGTGGCGGAAAAGGCAATTGAAGAAAAACAAGTCTGGTCGGCTATATTCTTAGATGTTGCTCACGCCAACAAGTTTGGCACCTGGGACTTGAGTACAAATTGCATACCTTTTCAAAAAGTATGTACTTCGAAATACTGAAATCTTATATTATAAACCGGCTCTTTAAAGTACGAAACTAACGAAAAGGTTTACCGCGAGGAAGTGTCCTAGGCCTAACCTTGTATCTTATGTACAAACGATATAGTAATGAATACCAATGCTATCATCGCCATCTTTTCTGATGATACTAAAATATTTGTGCCATCCAGATGAGTTGCAAAGGATACACAAAAATTGCAAAACACATTCGATAAAGTAAGTGTTTGGAAAAAATGGCGTCGCTTTTAAATTTTATTATTTATATATTTTTCCAAAACTGTCAAATACCTTAGAATGGCATTGAATGCAAAGCTTAAATGGAAAGAACAAATCAAAAAGGAAAGAGCTTAACTTGAACTACAGAAGAATATCCTGGTTAATAGGAAAGAACTCTGACCTACCTATTTATAACAAACTAAGAAAATACTAACAAATAGGCTTATGGCATCAAACTACGGTACCTATCCAAAAAATAAAAAAAAAGTCCTTTGTGGAATTATAAATTACCCTAAAGAAATATCTGAAAAAAGGAGCCCCCCTAAACTGAACCAACTATAGAGGAATCAGTCTACTTAACATCGCTTACAAAATCTTCTCTGCCGTAATATGTGAACGTCTAAAGCCCATCGTCAACAACCTGATAGATCCTTATCAGTGTGGTTTTAGACCAGGAAAGTCCACAGTCGATCAAATATTCACATTACATTATAGATCCTGGAAAAAACCCAAGAACACCAAATCGACACCCACCATCTTTTCATCGATTTCAAGGCCGCATATGACAGCATCTACAGCAACGAGCTGTATAGAGCCATGTCTAATTTTGGTATTCCTGCCAAACTCGTCCATTTGTGCAGGAAGATCATGGAGAATTCACGCTGCTCCATAAAGGTTGGAAACAACTTAACAGAACCTTTCGATGTCAAAAAAGGTTTTAGACAAGGTGATGCGCTGTCATGTGATTTTTTTAACATCGTACTTGAAAGAATAGTGCAGAGCTCACACGTCAACACTAGAGGCACTATCTTTCAAAAGTCTGTCCAATTACTAGCATATGCTGATGACATTGACATAATCGGAAGAACTCAGCGTAATGTCAATGGGGCTTTTGTGAGTATTGAGGCAGAGGCGGCAAAAATGGGTTTAACGGTTAATGAGGGCAAAACAAAGTACATGCTGTCGTCAAGAAAGGATCTACAACACCGACGACGTCTCGGTCAAAACGTCACCATCCACAGACGTAACTTTGAGGTAGTCAAGGACTTGGTCTACCTAGGCTCCGCTATTAATGCAGAAAACAACACCAGCGCTGAGATCAAACGCTAACCGCTGTTTCTTTGGGCAAAGAAAGCAATTGAGTAGAAAAGTCCTCTCTCGAGGGACCAAAGTGTCGCTGTATAAGACCCTCATCATCCCCGTCCTGCTATACGGTGCAGAAGCATGGCCTATGACAAAAGCGAATGAAAGCACCTTGGGTCGTTTCGAGAAAAAAGTTCTTCGTGTGATCTACGGTCCCGTATGCATCGAAGGGGAGTGGAGGGGAAGATGGAACGACGAGCTGTACAGCGACGTAGAGTTAGCCAGAAGGATAAAAGTTCAACGACTAAGATAGCTGGGTCACGTAGAGCGCATGGAAACCAATGCTCCGGCCCGGAAAGTCTTCGAATCCACACCTACAGGACAGCGCAGTAGAGAAAGACCGCGAATCAGGTGGCGCGCACAAGTGGAAAGTGACCTCACCCAACTTGGAGCGCAAAACAGGAGACATCTAGCTAGGGACCGAGCTAGATGGAGAAGTTTGTTGAGTGAGGCCCTAGTTCACACACAGTGCCACCTTAAGTAAGTAAGTAAAGAAATATCGTGACCTTCAAATTGAAATGGTTCCTGAAGTTATTGAAGTGAAGCTGTAAGAGTCCCATGCTACTTAGTATCTACATTATATATGTATTATCTTATCGAGTGTCTTACCAAAGAAAGAGTACGAACTTTTAAGGTTCTGCCAATGTTAATAAATTTAAATAACTAAACTTTAATAAACTCTTAGCAGTCCAAGCTTGTTCCTTGGCCTTTTTCAATGTTAATTTCATATCAGTAATTTTCCATGCAAATATATTTATACAAGTTAACGTTTATTTCAGAACGTATGCAGTTAAAGCAATTGGTGATTTGCTCAAAAACGGTGTTCAGCCACCCGAATGCATTAAAAAGCGTGTTTTGGTTGATTTCTCATCACCCAACATTGCTAAACAAATGCACGTTGGACATTTACGATCTACAATTATTGGAGAATCAATTGCTCGTCTCTTGGAGTTTATTGGTCATGATGTAGTGCGACACAATCATCTCGGTGATTGGGGAACCCAATTTGGTATGCTAATTGCACATCTGGAGGACAGTTTTCCTAGTTTTCACACAGAAAGTCCACCAATTCACGACCTTCAAGCGTTCTATAAGGAGTCAAAGAAAAGGTTTGAAAAACAAAAAATTGTATAACAACATTTTTAGTTGTTTCATAATTTCTATTGTTGCTTTTAGATTCGATGAAGATGAGGAATTCAAGAAACGAGCATATAGTTGCGTTGTTAAGCTGCAGAGTGGAGATCCTTTATCAGTTAGAGCATGGACATTAATCTGTGATGTTTCCCGAAAAGAGTTTCAAAACATATACGACCGTCTAGATGTGACATTGGAAGAGAGAGGTGAATCCTTTTATCAATCGAGAATGGTCGATGTGATCAAACTTCTAGAGGACAAAGGTTTCCTCGAAGAGGATGAAGGTCGAAAAATTATGTGGTCAGATGAATCGAAGACGGGCGTTCCACTTACAGTGATAAAGACCGATGGAGGATTTACCTACGACACATCTGATATGGCTGCAATTCGATACCGATTCGAAGAGGTAAAGGCTGATTGGGCTATTTATGTTGTAGATGCTGGCCAAAACACACATTTAACCACAATCTTTGCCTGCGCTGAACGTGCGAATATCATCGACTTGAAGAAGCACCGAGTTGATCACGTTATGTTCGGTGTGGTCCTTGGTGAAGATGGTAAAAAATTCAAAACACGGTCCGGTGAGACAGTGAAACTTTCTGATCTGCTCGATGAAGGTCTGCGTAGGGCTCTCGACAAACTAAAAGAAAAGGAACGTGACAAAGTACTTACACCAGAAGAATTAAAAGCTGCCCAGGAATCCGTTGCTTATGGCTGTATTAAGTATGCAGATCTTTGCCACAATCGCACAAATGCCTATGTGTTCTCCTTTGACAAGATGTTGGAAGATCGAGGAAACACTGCAGTCTATCTTCTGTATGCATTCACCCGCATTTGCTCAATTGCTCGCAATTGTGGTGTTGACTTCTCTAACCTATCAGAAATCTTGAAGACAGAATCGATAACAGTGGAGCATGAAAAAGAATGGAAACTGGCAAAGGTGCTGCTCAAATTCCCGGATGTTATCCTTAAAATAACAAAGGACTTACTTTTGCACACTCTGTGCGAGTATTGTTATGAGGTTTGTACCACTTTCTCGGAATTCTATGACAAGTGCTATTGCATAGAGAAAAATAAGGAGGGAACCATAATCAAAGTGCATAAAAGTAGGATACTTTTGTGTGAAGCTACTGCTTCAGTGCTGAGTAAATGTTTCTACATTTTGGGCTTAAAACCAGTCCAGAAGATTTAAGCGTCTGATTGATTGTTGTCCCCAACAAAGCATTTTCGATTTTTTTTTTAATTTTATTGATTTACTGTTTTGGAATCCCAATAAAATACATTGATCATAAATTAATATACCAAATTATTGAGTTTGAAGAGAAAGGTAAGCGAAGATAGAATGTTTAAGTTTATCGACGTTAACAGCACCAGTGCAAAAACTGTATTCGAACATGTCATTAAACATGATGTCATCTGTTGTAAGAAGAAAATTAATGTAAAATGAAACCTTGGTATGGATCTTTAAGTATTTGGAATATCTAGATATTTATAAAGACTCTTATAACGGCGACTATAAACCAAATACCGCTGTCAGGCATGATAATTAATTCAGTAAAAACGATAAGAGACGAAATAAAGATTGTCATATCTAAGCTGAAGTCTAATAAAGCTGCGGTAGCAGATGGATGAAATGAGCTAGAGCTAAATAATCACTTTTGGAAAGATCTAACTATAGTGCTTGTTCAAAGGAACGGCGGAGGAAACTTACGATTTCAAATCGAATTCGATTGGTTTAAAAACAACTTTTCCATTAACATTTTTAAAAATTTATAAGACTTCAAAGTCTCACTAACTTTTGTACAATAAAAGTATGAAGCTAAGAATTGTAAGGAGCTTGATATACACATTGGTTTATTTACTTGACGAATGTAGAAACAGAGTTTTAACTTGTACACAAATAGTAAAATAATGAACTGCAAATAGTTGTGTAAATATCTGAAAAGATAGATTTATTATTTAACAATTTGTTCACATTTTTTACCTATAGATTATTTTTTCTTAAATCTTAAAAGGCATGTGTCGTCAGACAGAAAAGGGATAATATAAATCTTATCTTCTTTATATCATCCGTTAAGTTTTTCCAGTTTTACTTGAATACTGTTTTGAATACTCAATAAGTACTTAATTTTAACAAGAAGAGCTTTTGCACCATTTAAATCGTTTGATTTGAATAATTCCTTGAGGTGATTGATTTCTTTATTGAACTCTTCTTGAATATTTTTGTTGATTTGGTTAAGATCGTCTTTGGTCTCAGCATCATCGACCTCTTCGTTCCTCTCCATCATTTCCATCAGAAATTCTTTATTTAAAGTACTATTATCTTGAGGCATTTGTTCCCCTTGTAGTTTTAATAGATATTGACCTCGAAATAGAGGGTTCAAAAGAGTTTTGTATGCCTTGTTTATAAGTGCACTCCATTCGGCAGCGTTTGTTTGCTCCCTTTCAGATCTGTTATGAGAAATAAATGTTCCTCCTTGATTATTTGATTCAATTTATGATACACAAATTTACTTGTTTCCATATTTGTCCGGATGAACCAATGTTTGAAGTTGACGAAAAGTCTTTGTCAATTTGGTAGAAGGAACATCGAAATCTCGAGGCAACGACAGAAGTTCAAAGAAGTCCTTTATTTTTATAAAGAAATAAACATTAGTTCCACTTTAAATTTTGTCCGGATAAACTGACTTACATGTATTTTGGTGATGTCTTGTAGTTTTCCACATTCATCACACATAAACTGATTTGATCTTTTTGTTTTTGCTTTGCAATTCCAACAATCTTCTTCATCCTGTGAGTTTGAAAGAAATCTTAAATGTTGTGAATTAGGCAACAAAGGTTTTGTTGAGTAACTAATTCTAGTATTTCGGATAAAGACATTGTTGAGATGTACATTTGTGAGGGAGATAATATGTTTCGTTTTAATAATCGAAGCAAGACAACGAGAAACTACACTCATTTTATGTAAGAAATTAAATTATTAGCAAATCTGTATCGTGTTATCACCTTATCAACAAAATTCTGAGCCCGGCGAAATCAGCTGACTATTAAATGTCAAATTAAAAAAAAATTAGTGCGTTCAATGGATTACGATAATGGCTGTGTTCAATCTAAGACAGCCTATCGTGGTACATTTTTAGATACCTCATTGAACGAGTTAGATGGCTAAATTGAGAAACAAAATATAATTTAATAATAGCAATAAAATAGATTAAAATAAAGTTTAAAATAAAAATAAAGTAAATTTAGTAATGACAAATATAAATAAAACAAAATAAAATAAAGCAAAACTATTAACATAATATTAAATAAAGCAAGAAACATGAAAATAAATTAAGAAAGAAAAAACAAATAGGTACATATAAAAAGTAAATAAAATATTAAATGAAATAAATTAAAGAGTAAAATAAATAAATTGCAGTTGGACGTGTCCATTTAAATTCCAATAGAAAAGTACGATGAAGACTGTAACGTGAATTGATCATGAGTACGTTCAGCAGCAAGTTTGATTAAGCATAAATAAGGAGAACATTCACAAGGAAACTAAGTTTCTGGCAACTTATTTGCTTACAAAAATTTGTTTCCATTGTTAGATCTGGCATTGCTCTGACTATAAATGCCAATGTTATGATAATTGCCAAATAGCTTTCAATGAAAGATTGCCTGTTCACGTGGCTGCTAGATTTTGGCATAAGATCACACCCTTTAATTGTCAGAATATTAGTATTAGCATCGACAACAAGAAGCACGATTTAGAGTTTCGATTTTGTCGTAGTAAGAATTGTTTTATGTGACCATTAAGAAATTGTCAGCAATCGTCAAGTGTCTTAATCAACGACATCAGACAATTTCAATCGAGTGAGACAACTTCCTAATTGTAAATTGTAATACATAAAATGTGACAATCATTCTATTTTTTGACATTACTGATAATTTCATTGTCAGATCTTCAAAATGGCTGACAATGACATTTCTGATAATGGGCCAGTTTATATTGTTAAGATATCGAAAATTTCTGTCTTCTTAGAAATATAAACGAAATTTCTCACCTTTTCTGTGAAAAATCTGAGAATATAATTTTTATGATACGTTTTCTTAATAATTCTCTATCGTAAAATTTAAATAAGAAGAAATGAAATTCGAAGCTTGTTTGATTGCTAGGTAGGTCAGAATGAATAGTGAATTCTGTTTATATTTCATTCTCCTGTTCTCTCAAGGTGATTGAGAAAATTCTCATAAATATATCTCCTTTACTCTTAATATTTGAAAAAGGAAAGGTAAGTGAAGTAACCATTTTCAATTTTGATAAAATGATCAAAGTGTATAGTTAGTCAGCTTAAGCTCGAAGAGTATCAGTAGTTACATTGTACAATATGAACACAGTCGTTTTCTTAAGTCTACATCTAAAAATAGTCTACATTCAGCCTAAGTTTATTTTTTAATTTTAAAATTGTATTAAACAGGGGTACATATACATACGTCATTGTCAATTTCTTATTGAAATTTGCATTTGAATACATAACTTCAACTGAATGAAGAGTGCATTAAAAAATCAATAAAAGACTTCTTCGAATTTTGCGCAATGACGAATAATCTAGATACCGTTTCTTGGAAAGGAGGTACACACATATATTAGGTAAATCTATTAATAGTATGCAAGCACGTACGTTTATTTATTAGGACGGTCTACAGTTTCCTTTATCCGTATGTGGAATGATCTCTTACATAAATTCTCGACATTTTGTAATGCCAGCTTAGAAATTAATATTTCATGAATGAATTTAAGAATTGTGAAAATTCTAAAAATTACTCTTCTTCGAAATAAAGAGATTTTTTCTTCCCTATACTCAATAGTATTGCATTGCCTTAGTAACCTTTACTATTATTGACTATTGACAGAGTAATTTTATTTAATAGGCAACCAGAAACCTCTTTTAAAATTTGAGAGTTTGTTTTAGCATTTACACAAGCCTAAAACACCTTACACATCATCTCAAACTCACAGGCAACCGTGAATAGGGCCAACTTCTTTTTAGGCAACCTTAATACTGTTTAAAATAAAGTAAAATAGCCTTTTATATGCCGCCAGATTTAAATAAATAGAGATGAGAGGATATTTACTCCACACTGCCATCTTTTTAAACCAAGAAACCTTTCAATATACCAGGATAAAAGTAGTTAACCCATGTTTTTTGAAAATTGTATTTATATGACTTGGTATCTCATTATCTACGTATCATTATCTATGTATTACCGATTGCGAAAGGTAGGTGGATTATAAGAATTCTATAATCGACATGATTAACTTGTTTTTGTTTTCAAATTTGAACTTTCAAATAAATAATTCGAGTTCATACACTGCCGGTCATAAGGTTAGAAGCAGGCATTTTCGAGAAGTAAAATCGATATTTCTCCCCTTACATGATGGGTTAGAAAAACACAACTATGGTAAATGAGGGACTATTTTGTTAACAACAAAATATAAAACTTGGGTAAAGGAGAGATTAAGCTTACGGAACTTTCATGGCAAATTGTTAATTGAGTCAAGAATATGCGAAAATACATCGGGTCATTAGATTAGAAGCACATCAAATAAATGTAAATAAAATGCAAGTTTTTGTATTTTGTTATGTTTTTTAGCTTTCATTAGGTTTTTAATAATGTGTGCTACCACCAGTCTTCATAATAACTTAAAAAATTCTATCTTTTAAGGATTTAAAAAGAGATTTCAAGTAGACCAGAGAAATCTCACTCCAGGGCAATTCGATACCATGAATTAGCGCTTCTTTGTCATCGTATTGCTTCCCTCCCTCATGTACCTTACGTGTAAGCTAGTCCCACACATTTTCAATTATGTTAAGGTCCGAGGAATATGGTGGCCAAGGCAGCAAGTTGAAGTTTTGATTCGCAATAAGGGATTTTACCTCTCGGGCTGTGTGTATCGGAGCGTTTTCATACTGAAAAAGCCATGGAACTGGTCCAAAAAGCTCGCTAATATTGGGAAATACTGATTCCATCAAGGCTTTGTATGTTTTCTTAGTCATTTGGTATCTTGGACTACAAAGTCTATAGCGCCATACAATTAAATTGAACCCCAGACGATAACGCCTCTTTCTTTGCTACGGTGACGGTTTAAAAATCATGGTCATGGTAATAATTATTTTAACCATCTGGCCCATCTAGGTTACATTTTTTCTTCGGAAAATGCCTGCTTCTAACCTTATGACCGGCAGTGTATATTTATTGACACTTTTGGGGAAAAGTACGGCTACAAATAAACAGGACCTCAATTCATTGTTTTTAGTAAGTGAATTTTCTTAAGAAGCAAAATGGTTTTGGAAAATAATGAAACTGACTTAAAAGGTTATAAGGAGATGGCAGAAATGCGATTTTTTTTTATTTACTACATTTGTTACGTCTGCTACATAAATGAGGTAGTTAATGTAGTTAAATGTAGTTAACGTAGTTAAATGTAGCAGACGTAGCGGTAGACGTCAAAACGTAGTTTGAAACGTCCATTCAACCACCAAATTGACAAATTGCATCGAAAAGATAACTGTGAAAGTGTGAAAAACTAACTCTCGTCGTCGGCGCCGGTCACAGAATCGCAGTTCGCAGCTAATCACTTTCATTCAAGTTTCGTTGCTTACTGTTGCGTTGTGTAGTGTTGTGAAATCTGAAAACTGAAAACTTAAATTAAGAACAAAAACAATCCTCGAAAAGCATAGATTATTAAAAAGCAGATGATTATTAAATTTGCATTTTTCTTTCATAAAACTTCGAATTCCTCGATTTAGTTCATTTACGCAACATATTTGGTTCTTATGTATAGTTCAGTGTTTTTCACTCGTTAGTCGTTACTTATTCACTCGTTTTTTTTAAATTCTTTTTGAAATTTAACGTTTTTTGTGAAGGTAGCACACGTAAAAAATGTAGGGTAGTAAATGAAACAAATCAAACGTGTAGTTTATCCAATTAACTACACGTAGTTTACCGAGTAGATTACCTGACGTAATCTACTCTGCCATCTCTCAACCTATGATGACCCTCATACTAGAGGTGCTTTCAACAGAAAAAGAATTCGAGGGATTCCTTGTTTTTGTTTAGGTATAACAATGACTTCTGCAATTTCCCACTGATGTTGTACATAATGTATCTTTGTTTGTTCTTTAAAAACTTAAGCAGTGCGCCCTGGCGATTTTTAACTTATGTTGGAATATGCTTCTTACTTCTTTGAGCGTGATAAAAGGAATTTTAAAAGCTTAATTTCATCATCTAAAGCTTTTCTAAAATTAAAAGGAGATGTCGGTGCACATTGGTTTTGAATTCCTGAATATAGGAAAGACAGAGTGATGTGGTTCCACATTCGCGTATAGTACGGCTTAAGAACGAATAATACAGAGATTCGTTCGACTGAATTTGGACTCGAGGGTATACTGATGAGCGAGTATTACGGTTGAATACTTTAAGGGAAGGAATGCAGCTGGCTATTTCTCTAGAACATAAACCTTATTACGATATGGTCAAGCCAAGTAAATGAACTTATGATGATATTATCACCAATTAATTTAAATACTCTACGTTCCATACTATCCAAGAGACTTAGCGAGAATATCGAGATGTTAAGTCTGTTTATCTGGCTTTAACGATACAAGACAGCATTGGGTTTCCGATCCAGATTGTATAATGCTGTTCAGGTCGGAATTTAAAGAGCTTATCATATTTTGTCGTTGCAATGCCACATCCGAAGAAGAGGGATGTGAGTCTGAAAACGAATATGAAAAGCTTAAAGTACTGTCGTCAGCGAAACAATGTATTGAATTAGAAGATAGCAGACATGAGATCACTAATAAAAATGAGAAAGAGTGTCGGAGATAGAACAGGGTACACCAGCTTTTATTTTGTGGCTTTCAGACTTGAATCTATTCAATATTTCTTGTATTGAAAGACCCAAAATTTAATTACTAATCCAATGAAGGAGGGATTCATGAAAACCGAATGCACGAATTTTCGATAAGAGAGCCTGATGCCAAACCCTATCAAATGCTTTTAAAATATCAAGTGCAAACATTTTAATTTCTCCAAAGCGATGTAAAGCTTTGCTCCACTGTGCGGTGAGATGAACCATGAGATCACCAGTAGACCTTTTGCTACGAAAGCCGTATTGACGGTCATTAAGAAGATTTGTGTTCAAACACGTTCAAACAGAGAAAAAGAGATGACGTTGCTAGAAAAATTAAAATCGAAGTACCTTAAAATCTGTACTATGTGGGGAGAATAATTAAGCATATATTTAAAAGCTTATAAAAATAAATTCAGTTGGATATAATGGGTGATTTTTTTGAGGTTAGGATTTTCATGCATTAGTATTTGACAGATCACGCGGGATTTCAGACATGGTGTCAAAGAGAAAGATGCTCAATATGCTTTGACATTTCATCATGAATAGACTTACTAACGAGCAACGCTTGCAAATCATTGAATTTTATTACCAAAATCAGTGTTCGGTTCGAAATGTGTTTCGCGCTTTTTTATCGACAAATTTTGTTCAGCGATGAGGCTCATTTCTGGTTGAATGGCTACGTAAATAAGCAAAATTGCCGCATTTGGAGTGAAGAGCAACCAGAAGCCGTTCAAGAACTGCCCATGCATCCCGAAAAATGCACTGTTTGGTGTGGTTTGTACGCTGGTGGAATCATTGGACCGTATTTTTTCAAAGATGCTGTTGGACGCAACGTTACGGTGAATGGCGATCGCTATCGTTCAATGCTAACAAACTTTTTGTTGCCAAAAATGGAAGAACTGAACTTGGGTGACATGTGGTTTCAACAAGATGGCGCTACATGCCACACAGCTCGCGATTCTATGGCCATTTTGAGGGAAAACTTCGGAGAACAATTCATCTCAAGGAATGGACCGGTAAGTTGGCCACCAAGATCATGCGATTTGACGCCTTTAGACTATTTTGTGTGGGGCTACGTCAAGTCTAAAGTCTACACAAATAAGCCAGCAACTATTCCAGCTTTGGAAGACAACATTTCCGAAGAAATTCGGGCTATTCCGGCCGAAATGCTCGAAAAAGTTACCCAAAATTGGACTTTCCGAATGGACCACCTAAGACGCAGCCGCGGTCAACATTTAAATGAAATTATCTTCAAAAAGTAAATGTCATGGACCAATCTAACGTTTCAAATAAAGAATCGATTTTGCAAATTTTATGCGTTTTTTTTTTTTTAAAGTTCTCAAGCTCTTAAAAAATCACCCGTTACAAATTATTTTGTAACCTTTTGTATCTCGCAATTGTAAACGTTCATTTCAACGAAAAAACAGAAATATTATTTTTATTACTGTAACTTTAGTAGTAGTACCTGTGGCGTAATGGTTAGTGCATAGGGCTGTTATGCCAAAGGTCCCGGGTTCAATCCCTGCCTGTGCCAACTGACTCTAGCGAGGAATTGACAAATCCTCTAAGAGTAATTCTTGTCATAAAAGAGCTTTCTCAAATAAGCCGTTCGGATTCAGCTTAAATCTATGGAGGGGATCATGTTGTCCCTGACAACATTACTCGCACACAGGAATGGTTAAGAGTTGTAAGTCACTAGACCCTAGTTCTCAATGGACTGTTACGCGGCCTAAGATATTTATTTTTAACTTCAAGTTCAAACATCACAGCTTTTCCATGAATGATTTTGAAAATTAATTTTGCCACTCAATGTCACCTTTCCATAGTAAAATGGGAATTCCCTTTGCAATTTGCACGTATTTTTATTTCATGCATTTTTCCACGAATTAATCTTCTTAAAGTTTTCTCCAACCAAAAATTCACTTTTTTTTCGATCTTCCATATTTGCACGAGCAGGTCCACACTGCCTTAAATAGTTTGTTTATGAGTCTTTTACGACAAAGACCGAAGAATAAAATCCACAAATAGAAATGCCAGTAAGATTTGTCAAGCATTAAATACAAAAAGAAAAGTGCGTATTCGCCCAAGGCCACCACTGATGATGTTTCATTTTCACTTCTCTAGTATATTTTTTGTTTCACCTTTATCTGGACTTAGTATAGGTTCAATTGAGGAAAATGTTTATTCTTCTAATGAATACGATTATCTTTATTGGTTTACCTTTTTTATACCATAAATTCTGTCTTAATGAAAGGTTTTGAAAATAAAATACACTTACATAAACAGTCCTTAATTTAAAAATGCTTGCAAATTTAATAAACATGCGTTACGAAAAAAACTAAACTTGACTTAATCAGCATCGATTTTGTAATCTTAGAAACACTTTTACGCCTCCATGCGTTTAAAACACCAAAAATATACATAATGCCTACACATATTTCTTTTTTTGAAAATACAATTTTATCTATGTACCTTTTTGTGCTTCCTTTCCTGAAAAGAACGCTTATTATTTTAATTTGTTTGGCAAATTGTACTGCTTCACAGCCCTCCGGGCTTCGGTGGCGTACTTTAAAAGGCTGCTGGATATTTGTTCCTCCAAATTTTCCATCATCCTTATAAATGAATAACAATTATTAAATTGGTTTCTAATACGAAACCATAAGTTGTCATAAAACCAAAGTCAAAATGACCTTATCCACATGTTGAAGGTCTTACACCATAAACATATTCATGTATGTATATTTACAAACAAATATATTGAAGGATGAAAAACATACACATAGATATATGGTACCTATACCAACCTACTTGTGCTTGTGTATAGTCGTTTGCACATGGGATTTCTTTCCATTAAAAATGATTTAATAGAAAATCAAAACGGTTAGACTGTGAGGGCGAAGACTTATAATATAAGGGAGGAGGCATATGAAAATATTAAAGGGAAGTCTGATACTCTGGAGGATTCTTCTTTTGATTTGCTTGATGGAATACGCCACCAGGGAACGTTTTTCTTTAATTTGAACTTGTTTTGGTAGACCACTGCGCTGACTTCGTCGATGGCGATGGTGATGCCAAGAACAACGGGGGAAAGCTGGAAGGAGAGGATTAAATTTTTAAAGAATTTTCATGGTCTTTACAGTATATTCATTTTTCAGACGCCGGCGCCGCGCCACGCTGGCAACGAATTTTTCTTTTGGTTTTGGTTTAGATTCTTTTCCGGTGTTCTGAAGCACCATAACCAGCGAATTGGTTTTATGATATATTATATATTTCATAGCATTTGGCGTGCTTAGTTGGTCTTAGACTTTGCTTAAGGGAATTAATTGATTGGGGGTTTTTGTAAAGGATCCTTTTTATTTTATTTCGTGCTTTTTGGGTTCCTTTATAAGAGAAGAATAAAAAAATTAATAAATGATGTTTACGCTTAAAAGGTAAATGATGAAACAAATCTGATCTTTCGCCAAAGAAAGTATAGTCTTGAGGTTAAAAACAAATAAACTGATTAGTGGATGAAATAAAAAAGGAAGCTTGCTACTTCCCTGAAGGTTTTTTGATTAATTGCATTTCTTTTTGGTATTTTCTATATAGCTTAGATAGATAGTAGAATAAAGAAAAGAAAGAAGTCGGCGCGGCGGCGGCAATGGCGGCGAGTATAGCCTGCTTGGTGTTCTTAAAACTCAGTCTTTGTCAGATGAGTTAAATAAATGAGCCTAATTTTTTGTTTCTTTTTTCTTCTCGTTGGTACAACCTTGAATTAATTACATCAAGCGTGAAAAAGTCGTTATATCATCTTTTAAAAATGTAAATGCATTAAGAAAAAAATTTGGAAATTGGTTCATTTTCCTGGTGTCATTTATAACACTTAAGCTAAATTGTTCGCTGAGGGAACCAATTTGAAAAATTTTATTTCACATTCAAAACAAAAAACAGAGTTCATAATAAATAAAGGGTTTTGTGTAGTTTAGAATTTTCAAAAATGCATTCAAATTTGGTTAATGTAGTGCAATCAGATTAAAAAACCTTTCAAGGCATTCATGATTGTTATAAAAACCTCATATTTATTTAAAAGCTTCAATTCCCATTATAGAAACTAATTAATGTCAATGTTTGGTTTGGTTTTCGAACTTGTGGTATAATAGGGACTTATTAACTTCCAATAGGAAGTAATTGTAAATGTTCCGACGTTTAAATGTCTTTCCTCAAGAACTCAAAACAAACTCCTTACAATTTTCAATTAAATGTAATTAGCAAGTGCATTTTTTTAAATTACAATTACAAATAATTAAAGCATTCAATTTTTCAATTACAATCAAAATACATATATTAACTTCCCATAGGAAGTTATTGTAATCGGTCCGATTTGTCAAATTGAAAATTTTGACATTTATCGACGTTTCAAGGTCCCTAGCCCTAGAGTCGAAATAAAAGATTTTTAGAGAGATGTATGTGCGTGCGTGTGTACGTACGTTCGTACGTCCGTACGTTCGCGGAGTTTTTTCGTCGTCCATAGCTCAAGAACCAGTAGAGATATCGATTCAAATAAATTTTGTTACACAGATAATAATGCAGAAAGGACTCTAAAAAAAAATTGAGTGGGTGTTTTTTTTTTACCATAGCAATTTAAAAAAAAGGTGAAAATGTCGGTTAACCCTAAATATCTCATGAACCAATAACGCTAGAGACTTGAATTAAATTTTAACGTTTTTGACATGTGGAAAAATTTTGAAGAAAATCGAATGGACAGTTTTTTTTATAAAAAATAAAAACCTAAAAAAAACATTACTAAAAGTTTTTAAAAATTGATTGACTCAAATATCTTTTCAAAAATTTGAGATTATGGCTTCAAACTAATTTTATTTTATAAAAACATTGTTTTCAACATTCGGTACAATTTTGAGAAGAATCTAATTGACAGTTTTTTTTACAAAAAATAAAAACCTAAAAAAAACATAACTAAAAGTTGGTAAAAATTGATTTTCGACTCAAATATCTTTTCAAAAATTTGAGATTATGGCTTCAAACTAATTTTTGTCTTAAAAGAAATATTGTTTTCAACATTCAGTAAAATTTTAAGAAAAATCGAATTGACAGTTTTCTTACAAAAAATAAAAACCTAAAAAAAGGAATAATAAAACTTGGTAAAAATTTACTTTTGACTCAAATATCTTTTCAAAAATTAAAAATATGGCTTCAAACTAATTTTATCTCGCAGGAAGTATTGTTTTCGATATTTAGTAATTTTTTATAAAAATCCAACAGTCCGTTTTTTTATAAAATAAATAAAATCTACAAAAAATAGTACGCAAATTTGGTAAAAATTGATGTCCAGTTCTCGATATCTAGTGGACAATAAAAGGGGTTGGGTACCCTAGCCCCAAAGCAAAAATCCCCAAATCTGAAATCTCAAAAACCAAAATCCCCAAAACCAATATCCCCAAATTCAGAATCTACAAATTCAAAATCCTTAAGTACAGCTCCACCATATTTCGATTATATCTAGGAAATTGTGTTTGGCGCCAAATATAATTTCTTAGATATACTAGAAATATGGTGAATCCGTGCTCAAAGACTTGTGATGAGTAGAATGATGACCAGGATTCGGACTTCTGATTAAAAATTTCGAAAAAAACGAAGCAGATCCAAAATTTCCGAAGAATATATTTCGAAATTAAAGAAAAAGGTAAATTTATAAGAAAATTTTTCTTAGCTAAAATAAGTGTTTCAAAAAATAGCCAATCATTGAATTGAAAATAAAATTTAATCCCAATCATAAACTCGAAAACACTCTCATTATCACATAATATTAATAAACGAACAAAGTGAATTTGTTCAGATCGTAATTACTGACGTTTTAAGTTTGTTAGAAACAAAAGTGCTGTCTTTTACCCATACGCTGTAGTTTACCTGTCGATTTCCATTTACTTCGTTAAAGAATCTTCTTCGCTTTTCAAGTTCTACTTCGTTTTTCTATTGAAAAAATATCAATCAATAATAATTATTCGCTTTTCAAGTTCAAGTTCTTTTCGTTTTTCAATAATTATTGATTGATATTTTTTTCAATAGAAAAACGAAGTAGAACTTGAAAAGCGAAGAAGATTCTTTAACGAAGTAAATCTAAGAAAATGCACCACATAGATGAAAATCAACAATCATTGACGGCGATTTAGATTTGGGGATTTCGTTTGTGGATTATGTGCATGGGGATTTAGATCCTGGTGATTTTGTTTTTGGAGATTTTGTACTTCGGGATAGCGAATTTGCGGATTTTTAAAAGTGTGGGGATTTTGTTTTTGGAAATTTTGAACTTGGGTATTATGTCGGTATCCCCAATAGAAGAAATTGACTTCAAATTAATTTCTTTCATCCAATTTGTATTTGTTTATATAAGAAATAAAAACTTTTAAGAAATGCTACTAAAATTGGAAACAATTGGTTTTCGACTCGTTAACAAATATAGATTTTTAAATCAAGCTATTTCATTATATGCAAAATATTGTTGGTAATTTTTAAATTTTTAAGAACAATTCAACTGACAACTTTTTTAAAAAAACACGAAAACGTTCAAACTTTTAAGCAAGACAAATCGGTAGACGGGATGGGAAGTTATCAGTGTGGGCCGCATCCCAGCCTCTTTTTTTTTTTTATTTCTTCATAATAGTTTAATAAAGCCTAAATTAAGGGTTACACAACACTCGCTCTCAAGACGTACTCAAGAAATAAAAACATTCAAAAATACAACAACCATGTCGATTACAGAATTCTAAAAATTTTACTCTCCGTGAATCAACTCGATCCACTGACCTTTAACATTCGTTGTAAAACTTAAGCTAAGTATACACGACTGGAAGATCTTCCAATATTAGCGGACTGTTAAAACTCTTCCAATATCATCCAATTAGGTGACAATTGCCAATTTCCAATCAAATACAAACTGTCCGTTTATGCGGTTTTTTTTTCGTCAAACGGTGACTTATTATTTCTTTACATTTTCGTAGTCTCAAAAATGTAGTACTCTTCTGTGTTTGTTTCCTGCTCAAAACCTTTCTTTCAATTAAAAGCTAGATGATGTAGTTTGAAAAGAACATCATCCAATCCATTATCCAATTAGTGGACAATAGTCCAATTATTTGAAAAAAACATAAAATTGGGTGTTTAGATGAGTAAAGGCGATTGCCGACGATTGACTATCAATTTTACGTATAGGTATACATATGTACGTAGCTTAAGTTCTAAAAATCGCCTGATGCACTACATTGTCGATTCTAAAGACTACCTTATCATTGGGCAGGTTCAGACAACATAAGGAACTTCATTTGCAGTCTACTGCATTCTTTTAACATACATACATTTTGACTAAGGCAGCTAGTTAGTTTTTCAAGTATCATTCATTTCAATTTGCAACCTTACTTCACTAACCTCTACCTTCAGTTCATCGTACAAAAACTATCAAAAACATTATTTTCTGTAAAACAATCGTCAGACAAGCTACAAGTCCATCACGATTTGTGCTTTGTATTGTTAAGAAATATTACTTATTTCTTTTACAAATTGACAAGGAATCCTTTTACACAAAACATTAAATAAAATTGTGCAGAAAATTAATAAATCATAAAGGGATAAGATTAGATTTGAGTTGAATGAAAACAACATGATCAATTGTCATTTTGACATAAGTAGACTTGACTTGATAGTTAGGGAGATTTTTCTTTAATAACTTTCCAGTCAACTTTAAAATAAAGGGAATTTTTTGGCAGCTGGCCAATCAGATACTACAAACTTGCCTTACATTCAAGTCCCTTATGTCGTCTGAACCCATTACTAAACTTGTCTATCGACGCTTTCAGTTTCTGACATCATAGCGTCATAAACAATGAAAAGCAAAGTGTTAAAGTGAAATAATAGAAAAGTACATATATGTAATGATTTTAAACATAAACAAAAAATGGATTACATTGCATTATTTGTAAAATTTTAGAGACCAATCTGCTAAACGGACTTTGGGGCTACGACAACCCAGATGCTCTATAAGTAATTGTTTCTGAGTTCTGTTGATTTCTATAGGTACTATAACTTTGTCTTTTTCATGGTGTTTAAGATGAACTTCAAGGATACTAAAATAGACAATGCTAATAAAATGCGTATATGGTTCTAAGGATACAACACAAAGTTGTTTGAATTTTCTTTACGTTTGAAATAAGACCTATCTGAGTTTTAATCGTTTAAAATGTATGAAGAATTGTCAATAGTTAATCATATTGAAATGTTTTATATCTTTTCCAAATCATTCAATGATGCCTTAAGAGGGAGTAACAAAACTATATTCAATTATACAACAAAAAAAACTTTTCGAATACACGTAGGTATTGGATGTGTATTTTAAGAGTGATTTTTTTCATTTCTACTTTTGAGTAGGATTTGAAAGAACACTAACCCCCAGTTTCACAGTGGAAGTTTAAACTCCACTTTCGGTTTAAACTTCAGTTCAAGAATTTATTCGGTTTCACAGTTTCGTTTAACCTTTGAAGTCAGTTCAATTTTCAGTTCAAGTTAACCGAAAGTATTCTGCCGTTTAAACTTCAGTTCAGCGTTTGGAACCACTTCCCCCTGTGACATTTCAATTTGACAGCTGCCATTTGATAAATTGCGTTTGTGAAGAAAGTGTTTTAAAACGTCGCGAAATATTAGTTTTTTCAGAAAATATTATTTATTAAATATTAATTGGGATTTATAAAAATGTTATCGAGTTGTGAAAGTGACATTGAAGATATCAGCGACGAGGAGAACTTTATATTAATTGCCAATATAAGAAGAGAAAGATGCATTCATTGGAGAAGAGATCACTTCAATTATTGGAACGATCTGGAGTTCTTTGAAAGATTTCGAATGTCGAAGAAAAAAATTACACAAAATAAAATAAACCTCTCGAGTTCGTCAACAAAACAAAATATTTGTTGTTTTTCTTGTTTTCTTTACCTCAGAGGGAGAAAGAGAAGACAAGGAAAGACAGTTGAAAAATTTCAAAAAAGTGACGATCTGGACACGTTACGTCACATTACGCAACAACAACGAACAATGCTGCCAGTTACTTATCATAAAATCTAACTGAATGAAGTTCATCTGAACTGAAGTTCAGATTTCACTGTTAAACCGGACTAGTTAAACTTAAAAAATTGAACTCAGTTTAAGGTTAAGCTGAACTGAAGTTCAAACCTTCACTGTGAAACGTTTATTATTATAAACTTTTAACTTAAATTTTTTAACTTTCCATTGTTTATTTTTGTTCTGTTTTTATTTAACTAGAAACTGATATAAGATTCGTCTCGAAATTGGCGAATGACAGATTATAGAAATTATATGAAGTGTGAATGGGTTGCGATTTCAGTAATACCAGTTAAGTTGAACAAAATGTCGATGGTGCAGGACATGTTACCGACATTCGTTCAACTTTCTTTCATTGGTTTTGGTTATAGAAAAAGTTTGGAAAATTATTGAAACTGTGACATTACTTCATTTGCTGTATTTTAATAGGGATGAATGTATAACCCCCAGTTTCACAGTAGAAGTTTAAACTTCGGTTTTGGTTTAAACTTCAGTTCAACAATTTATTCGGTTTCACACTTTCGTTTAAACCTTGAACTGAGTTCATTCTGTAGTTTAAGTTAAACGCCAGTATTCTGCCGTTTAACCTCAGTTCAACGTTAAGGCACTACAATAGCTGTCAGAATAGCTGCCATTTTCATATTAAATATTGAATTAATTTATGATGGTGATTTATCCTATTTTCAATAAATATTAATAAAAAGTATATTGTTATTTTAAATTGTCGAGTTCGGAAAGTTATATTGAAGATATTAGTGATGAGGAAAACTTCATTTTAGTTGCGAATGTGAGAAGAGAAAAACGAAAAAATAAACAATACAAATTTTCCCCGATTGTCAACAAAACACAAAATATCTGTTGCTGTTTCACGTGTTCCTCGCTTCATAGAGAGAAAGAAAAAACGATGAACAGCTACGTATTGCTTACATTACGTCACATGACTTACAATGCTACCAAACTCTTTTCATACAATTTAATTAAACTACGTTCAATTGAACTGCAGTTTAGAGCACACTGTGAAACTAGAGGAGTTGAACTTCAAATTTAAACTTAAGTTCAGGTACACCTGATCTTAAGTTTAAACTTCCACTGTGAAATTGGGCATAACTCTACAATAATGTTAAACGCACTTTTTGAAAAGTTCAATCTATCATACTAGGCCATTGCCACAGATATATCATGCAATATGTCGTTAATCATGTTTAAATTAAAACACCGGCTTAAAATTGAAAATTAAAATCGCTTCCTTTTTCATTAGCAGAGGTTATAATTGCTGTGATGTTTTTATCCAATGAATACACGAAAAATTCACCAAAAAAACAGTAAAAAGTATTCTGATGGAGGATTATTCCCGACTTTATAAACACGAGAATAAATATATACATATGTATTTAATTCAACAACATAACTCAAACTTGTCAGACTCATGTAAGATATTTAGAGTTATAGTGCTTCCTTTTAGATTTCTGATTTCAAAGCCATATGTCGAACAGAATCAAGTTAACATCCAAAAATAACTTCTGTCCAAACACAAAAGTACAACATAACATACAATAAGCAAAACAAATACATGTTGTGCATAAATGTATATAAGTATGTATATACGAGTATAAAGCTTTATACCATCAACATCAACACTAGTAAAATAATTGATGGCTTTCAAAACTGGACACAAATGAGCATTCATGCACTTTTCATCTTATTTATTCAAGAACAGTCATTTGCATGTTTTCTGCCAGATCCGTACACATTTTACCAAGAAATACACATTTCGTCCTTGATGCAGATTTCTATTGCAGGTCTAACTCTGGTTGGTTGGTTGGTTGATAGGATTAGGACTATGGAAGATGTATGATGGCAAAGGATATGGTGGTATATTCCTTCTCAAGCAGGATTATATATATACCGACTCTACATACATATAAAGGAATTTAGCGTCATTATTGGCGTCGTTGGTTTTGAGAGAGAGAGAACAATTGTCGCTGGACAATAATTGTTCATCCTTAAATTACACAAATTACTTGTATTCACATCTAGGTATATGGTAGACGTATATAGGAGTCTAATGCTTTATAAACAAGGATGTTCTTTTAACGGTGTGCTAGAACTATTATATAAGCAAACATCATCATCAGCGTAATGCAAATCGCTTAAATTCCACCCATGAATATTAATTTTAGGTATAATCAAAACATCATTTGCTGTATCTATCTATGTAGATTGTGTGCATTGGTCTTAAAGGACTAAGGAAAAGGAAACCGCACACAAAACCACATCAAATTGCAACAGATTTGCAACAGATCTGAATCATTGAACAAGGCCAGCCAGCAATATAACAACATACAAACGTTTTCGAAGGATCCTATACATATAATGTCTCGGTGACTATCTGGCAAGATCAAACTGCAAATTACCTACCAAGTCAGCCGGATACTCGTTCGAACAAATGGTCTGGTCATTACACCATTCACATAGGTATTCATAATGAATGATGTTTCCCTTCGGAATTCAAGTCGCATTTTGATTTTGATTATAGTGTCTCTCACCTGGTTAAACAAATAGACGAAACCACAATTTTCCACAGCTCTGTATATTTACAACAACATACATATGTAGATTTAATCCCATATGTGTAGCATTTTTTCCAGATGGCAAGGCAAAGGGTATTGTGTATTACCCGAACAGAACCCTTATGAGGGGCCTTTTTGTTTTTCTTTCATTTTATTGTTTTAAACCTATTAGCTGATAAAACCACAGGTTTCTGTCCCATATCTAATCCCAACCTAACCCACCATCTCACTATCCTACACACCGCCGCCGCCGCCGCCGCCGCATCGATTGATTCAAATGCAAACTCAAATGATTCCCCTTTTCTAAAAGGTAGTCAGCAGCGTGATGCGCCTTGCCATTGCCGTTGCCGTTGCCGTTTCTGTGGCCGTGGTGCCAAAGCAAATTAATTCCTCCTCTAGCGTGTACCGCAAGTCCTATCTCCAAAGGGCTTTCCAATGGATGTTGTATAAACAAATTCAGTTTGTATCCGAATAATTATAACGGCATACAACTTCTAATCCAATCCCACACGCATTCTCGCTAATTTTGTTTTTCCTCTGAATAGCATAGCTTCAATTGTGTGTTTGCCTTTTGTGTGTTTATGTCTGTATGTCTGTGTGTAGTATGTCCTTGTAGTGCCGACGATGATATCCTTGTTTGCAATTTAATTTACTTGCATATTAACATGGTATAATTAAGGATTTAATGCGACAAAAGAGATATAGAGATGAAAGAATTCGGTTATACCTTCTCGTATGTATAAGTTTTTATATGTATCTATAAGATACTCGAGAAATGCAGATTCATTTTCAGCTGTTGATAAAAGAAAGACAAGAGTTACGTATAAATGTACATAGGTATATATGTATGTGCTATACACATTTACTTTTTAGTGGGCTTCATAATAATTACTCTAGGAATTTACTAATTTCTGAATTAATGGATGTGTTCTTGATTCTGGCCGTTTCATCTTTTCAACAGAAAAATTCAGAGTCGTATTCAAAATTATAGTGGCCCTCTGGTAAAAATATAAAATAGATTTTAATTTGTTAGTTTTAATAAGCAGATGCAGGAACATCTAGTTTTGATCATTACAGTTTGACAATGTTTTAACGATAGTTGTTGTTTAAGCTTGTATAGCGTCTTTTTTTAAAGTAAGCTGCAAAATTTAGTGAAATACGTATGCATGTAAATTTTGTATCACATTTTGTAGAAGCTGTTTTCCTGTGAGAAGTGATACATAGATCAGAGTTTTTGGAAAAAAACATTTAGTGAATTAACATCATCTTACATCTTGGTTGTTGGTTCGAGAACTTAAAACACTTTCAAACAAATACATTTTCCAAGATGTCTAAAAGAAGTCATCTCCCACCCGAAGTGAAATGAACAAAACTCTGTTCTAGCTTAATTTTTTTTTACTAACTCTATGTTTCACTTAAAAATTATGATTGATTTTAAACATGGATAATTTTTAAAATAGATTTAAAATGCAGGCTAATGAAATCAATTTCTTTTTGCTGGCATACAAATCAAACAATACTAAAAATTTTTTTTTTCTTGAACTTAAGTCTCGCATCAAATTTTTTTCATTTTTGGTGAATATATACATATGTTTAGAAATGTTTATAACAACGAAAACAGTGTTATTAAGGCTTAGATAAATCACAACACAGTTCATTATAACAGAATATATGATGTTTTCTAAAGTACAAATCTTTTTCTTATAAAAGGTGATTTTTTACCTATTATCTTTTTGGCAACACTGGTTTAAATAACTGACGCACGTTTCGTGTTTTGTTTCACTGCCAAACATCTTCAGTTTGGTCTATAATTTAACCATGAATTGTCTTACAAACGAACAACGCTTGCAAATTATTGAATTTTATTATCAAAATGAATGCTCTGTTAAGAAAGTTCATCGCGCGCATCTTCCATTTGATTGTGTTCAGCGACGAAGTTCATTTTTGGCTCAAGGGGTACGTAAATAAGAAGAATTGTCGATTTTGGAGTGAATATCAGCCAGAAGCATTGCAAGAGCTACCATAATGCATCCAGAAAAAGTCACAGTTTGGTGCGGTTTATGGGCTGGTGGCATCACTGGACTGTACTTCTTCAAAGATGATGCGAAACGCAACGTAACTGTGAATGGTGAGCGCTGCCGTGAGATGGTATCCAACTTTTTTTTTGCCCAAAATGCAAGAGCTTGACTTGCATGACATGTGGTTTCAACAAGACGGGGACACATGCCACACAGCACGCGCAACAATGGACTTATTGAGAGGCGAGTTCGGTGAACATTTTATTTCACGTTCGGGACCGGTCAATTGGCCGCCTTGATCGTGCGATTTAACGCCTTTAGAAAAAAAACTTTAAGGGCACAGGCAGGGATTGATCTCTGGCATGATAGTCCCAGGCACTAACCATCACGCTACGGGTTTTAGCATAAATGGTTCAGAGTTTATACAATTAAAACCATCACGAATTTTCTTAAAACAAACCACTTCTTGAATTTACACGCCTAAAATTAATTTCTTTATTTTAAGTTTTAAAAGGTAACACCTCCAAAACGTGTCGTGGTAAAGTGATTTTACAGAACCTTGTCGATCAGTGAAATCAAACCTTCAAGGTCTCAATTAACTTGGAAAATATACTTTTTTTTTGGACATATTGGGGTGTTATAGGTCAAGGCTAAATTTATTAGGCTATAGGTAACCTAAATTCATAGATAACTGATATGCTAATATTGTCGTTGGTTAAGTAGTGATAAATGTATTTTAATTTTAAAGAGTTCTCCTTTGTTTAAAACCCAAATTAAAAATTTTATTGTAAGTTTGAGTCCAGAGTCAAGCTATTTTTAATCACCTTTAAGATGTGGGCATTATTTTAACTAACACTCGTATCGTATGCAGAACAAAATTGATAATAATTTATATTGAAAACGGAGCCAATAAGGTACAAGTTTTTCAAAAACATTATAGTCCAAAAGCATATTCTTACAGTACCCGTATTTTGTTGGAAAATCTATTAATAGTATAGTAGGATTTTACACGAATAACAAAAACAATATCCGCAGTATGAATACTACCGATAAAAGTTAAAGTACAATCTTACTACGGTTGGGGTTTTGACATTTATACGAGTCTCGAATGGATCTTATGTGATTTCATTCTCAAATGTTGGTACGATTGATATTGCATTTGTATCTCGATGGCTGTGTTCGTTGAGTAGTTGTGCATTTGGAATCATGTGTTTTCCATTGGGGAAAAAAATCAATCTGTTATTGTTGATATTATTTAGTTTTGTTATTGAAAATGGACTAACTGGGCTTATTTTGCAAGAGAAAACAATAGAAAAGATTATTAAGTTTTGCTATGTTTCCACCAAAGGTTTATCTCAGTTTAGATTAAATAAATCTTTTTGGTGTTTCCACCGCACAAAAAGATTTAAAAATCATTAAGTTTGACAGCACTTTCTAAAATGCAAATGGTGTTTCGATGTTTCTTATGAAGTGCAAGTGAGATAGTTTGATTAGTGTTAAACAATGAAGAACTGAATATGCTACCTACTTCATGTGCAATTTTTTTTTTAATTTGATTAAAACAAAACTATATTTTTTGTACACAAACATGCAAATAAATAGACCATAATGCATTATCTGTAAAATTTAAAAATCTGAAAATTCTGTGTTTTAAAAATTTTTGACGTTTTTGGATCAGATAGACAAAAATAAATATTGACCCGATTACAGAATCCGATGAATGGACTGCAGAATTTAAAAGTTTTTACTATTAAAGGATCTGCTGATAAAAAACTTCAGAAATGTCGATAACATAGTTTGAAACGTATAGATAACGGAGTACGTAACGCATCCGGGCTCCATATAACTTTTGACGTTTCAAATCGCTGTCACGGATATAACTAAAAAGAAGTTTTTCTAAGCAACCAAAAAAAATGCACAGCAAATTCAAAATAGACAGGTTTAAAAAATAAGTTTAAGTTCATAATAAATATCTTTCTTTATAGAAAAAGAACAACGATTACAGGGAATGGTGGAGCGAATGAAGAACCAACCTGATATCGCGAAAAGTCATAGGTGAATTTTAATAACGACTTTTTTGATACCACGGTGAATTCAAAAATGTTGGTGCTTTTTTTTAGAAGGACCAATAAGAGAATCTAAAAAAGGTACAAACCCACTCTGTAGTACGTTCCGTTTAGCAGGGACACGTCAAAATATTTCTGACTTTTTTCTCTGTCAAAAAGTTTTGGGTCGCTATTGAATGGTACATATTACTAGGCTTTTTTTTTACATTTTTTTAAATCCGAAATTGATCTTTCTAAAGATGGATTCAACATGTAAAAATGAGTTCAAATGTATAAGTCTTATTGTTTGTTTAAAAACAGGGTTAACTTACAAAGCATCGGACAGGTCAAAAATACTTAACGCTTTGTATCTCAATTCTATTTTTCGTTGTCTAATATAAGATCCATTGTTTTGTTTTAAAATGATTGAATCTTAAATACATAAATCTAAAAATCACTTTAATTTTTCCTTTTTTAAGCCTAGTACGCTGCTGATGCGAAACGAAAATTCCCATACAAAAATGACATGACGAAATCATAAATGAAAAATTTCGCTGTGCTTTTCGTTTTTCAGTATACGCTGCTGAACGACGAAATGTGACATTTTAGTGGATAGCTGTACTAGATTTCTTAGTACAATTCTCCACTCTTTTCGTTCTTAATTTAATTGCCCAGCACATTAATTGCTTGCGAAATTTTGACGTTTAATTTTTGTATTGAAAAAAAAAATTGTTTACTCGTGACTTTCGGTGTTTTGACTTTGATTTATATTTGATTTAAAATTTAAAATAAAATGGATTTGTCTAATGTGTTCCAACATTGCATTTCTGAATCGGAAACTCAGGATGTTATTGGTGATGTGCAACAAGTGATGAAGACAAGCAGTGAAATTCAACTTCCAGACAGAACTCTCCACAAATATTTTTCCGCTCTGGTTTTCGTTTTCATTTCGCTCTGCACTTGGAGACCACCGACAAATTTCGTTTCGCATCAGCAGCGTACTAGGCTTTACATGACGTTTGATTCGATATGTGTCAAAAAATGACATTAAACGGAAGGCAGTTTTGGAAATGGCAAGGTAGTTTTGCAGATCGATATTACAGTTCATACGAGGAGTTTTATAATCGAATCTGTTGCGGATGCGGATTCTTTTCGATATTGCGGGTTCCATAATCAGCATGATTATTTTTACACTTTTACGGATATTTTTAATTCTTTGTATTTTATAGTTCCTTTCGATTTTGCAGCTGAAAAGTGTCATTTTTAAATTAGTAGTTATATTAAAGTTGTGAAGTTTAAGAACAATCGTATTTGGTTATTTGAGAATGTTTTAAGTATTTGGTATCTAAAATGTAAGCCCTTAGATATTGTTATGTCTTCATAGCATATTGTTTTAAAATAAACCTAACCAAAAAATATTTCTTAAAAACTCCTACACGTCTTGTGTACTTTGCACTAATGTGCAGTATAATGCAGTATATATATTCATAAGTTACCTATATGTAGTTTAGGCCCTCACATTTAAGCTATACTGTCTTCTATTGAATCAGGTCCTGCCTGGTACATTCACTTAATAGCCCCCTCGTGGCGTCCTTATCATGATAGTACAAAAGATTTTAATCCTTTGGAAAATGTACTACATGCACCACATCTTCCTCACCTTCATTTTATTTATGTATGCGCAAATGTATACCATATACATATACCATAATACATAAGTAACTAACCCATCTACAGCCAGCATGAGAGCACAACGAATTTAACAGAATGGAGGAATATATGTGTTTTAAGGAATTTTACCGTTTTTAATTCCCCCAGGGAAGGCATAAATTTCACTTTATTTTTCCCATAGAAAAAGGTGTGAATAATGACAGGAATTTAATCAGTAGACATAATGGAGGGCCCTATCTCTATGTTGATGCGGGTGGGAAGTGGAATCGAGACGGAGACCGAAACCGAGACCTTAGAAGGGTGACGGTGGAGGTAGAGGTAGAGGTAGAGGTGATGGTGCGTTCAGCAAGTGGGTAGTAAAGCTACCAAATTAAAAGTGAAATAAAAATGAATATATTCACTATCATTTCGATCCTTCATTTCAAGAGCAGTCATTATCATTATACAAGAAACTCCATGGATTCGATGAGGGCGTTCTTGTCGACCCGGAGCTTTATCTCGCGCGTACCAGGTCAATAAATGAGCTCTATAGCTAGCTCAGGAGGAAACCATCCTTTGGAAGAGGAAAGAAATCGTGAATTAAATTAATAGCCTATCAGTGAACATTAGAGGAAGGGGTTTGAACACAGCAGCCCTGAGTGCGACTCCAATGACGAAGGCAGCGAACGACGGCGAATGGCGCGGCGCGGCTGCGGCGATGGCTAAGTCTACGTTCGTCGTCCGTCGTCGATGAAGAACGCTAATGGATTGTCGAACAGGGCCAATTGCATTTCATTTATTTTATTTATTGTTTGTGTGTTTAGGTAGCATCAGAGGGATGGTTAGTTGCAAAAAATAAAGGACCATTGCATAAATAGCATAGTGCGCTGCTCCTGTTCCACATTTAGTATCAAAACCAGAGCTAGAGCTAGAGATAGAGCTGGAGTCAGAACCAATATCATCGTATTATTTTTAAATTATATCCTTGAGGCGGTGGTGGTGGTTGTCTGATTGCGCGCAACGACCAAATGGATTTTCAATTGCCAGAGGCGAAGGAGCGTTTCCGTTTGAGTCTTTTAGCCGGAAATTTGGTTCAATTGCAGTTTGGTTTGTTCTGTGTATATGGTTTGGTTTGGGCTTTGGGATGGTTTGGTTTGGTTTGAGTTTTGTTTTAACTGGTGGTGTTAGTGAAAGCAGTGACATCGCATCTATATGCGGTGGAGTTTATAAATCAATGTTTGGAACAAATGCACTCGCAGTGAATAAATCCAACAGCATGTGAATGGATAATGGAAGAGGGTGGAAGTATAGTTTATTGAATCTTCCTGTCAGTAGGTATTTTAGAATTGTCCTGGTTTTGTAATTTAGTGTGTGCACTGAACTATCGAATTTTCATAGTTTTAAATATGAAATATCTCATTATTCATTCATTCATTTATAGGTTTGCATTATAACCTAGGATGCCGAGCATCTATCCCACCGAACGCCGACTACGAATAGCCAGCTTATATAGAAAATGGGGCTATATTGCAGTGTGTCATAAACAAAGTCATTTTTGACATTGATCTTGATATAAGATTCATTGAAAATTCATGATGGTAGGTGTTTTGAGTTTCGGTTAGGTAATGAGAAATCGTTGTTAAATTAAAACAAAAAAAAACTAGACTACGATTTCTATGGCATGGAAAGGCAGAGTTCTATTACAAATGCAGGGTTTTCCATTAAGAGGTTTATCAGCCAGATGGCCATTAAACCACCACTACTGTTGCAACTCCATACCTTTTTGATTAAATTTTCCATGACCAATTTGTACATTTGCTACTGTATGTCCTATTTCTTCCAAATTGCGAAGAAATTATTTTTTCCAATTCTGGAAATAAAACAAAACATTTATCATAGGTCGGAAGCGCAATCCATTTACTTCGAAAAATTATGGTCAAATTACATTGACAGTCCAAAAGCTGCACGAAAATGTGACAGTTGAATTTGTGAGCTGTGATAATTCTGTTAATAAAAGTAGACTCCAAGATAAAAATAGGCCTCATCACTTATTTTCTTTTTATCCCCTGGAAATCTTCAAAAGGTTCTCGGTAAGAATAAATACTGAGTAGTGTGGTACTCTTATCAGTTATCACACTAAAACTACCGGTTAATCGGACAGGACCGACCTATTGAAAATCGACAAATGGTTTTTCTTTCTTAATTTAAAATGGAAGTATAGGGGAAGTTTATAGTAATTAATAATACTTTCCCATAGCTTTTAGATCATCAGCTCATGAGGCTTGATTCTTCTTAAACTCCGAACATTGTCTCGTACATTCAAGACGGTCTCCATTTCTAAGTTGGTATGACTTTGCAGTCGCTGATTATGTGAGATAGAGTTTTCTTTACAACAGCGTGTTCTTTACAACTTGTATGTAGTCTTTCCAACGGATCTATCTGGCACCATGGTAAGAGTTGCCATGATAGCTTTGGTATCCACTGGAATATCCCTTGTTTATAAAAGATACTAGGTTAGTCCTATTACAATTAATTGCGGGACAACGGTTTCTGTTTTTTTTCAGTTTCGAGGAATTTTGTACGTACTTCAATCTTAAAAGTCGGTTCGTAACATAAGATTCCAATATTTCGTAGTACTCCCTATACAGTTTGTATTCAATTGTCAAACCTTGTGAAAGGCTTGAGCAACATTAAAGAATATATCCGAGCATACTTGCTAAATCAATTATTCGATGTACTTGGTCGTGGAATGTTTGTTTCTAAATCAAAACTGGTGTTTCGGAATTAGTCTTCTTTCTTCTATTATTTTTATTAGCAGTTTTTCCAAAACTTTTGCCATTATTGGTATAAGTGATATTGGTCTATAAGATGTTACTTCTGTTGGTGGCTACAGAGCTACGACTTACAGTAAATTTTGCAATTTCCGAATGATGATTTTAATTTTTTTTTGATAGCTATCGAGAGCATTTCTTTGAAAATCTAGGCAATGATGACATCGTACCCTGGTGATTTCTTATAAGAGTTTCTAACTTCTTTGAGCGTGACAAAAGGAATTTCATATTTGCCGTTCTCATCACAGCAGATGATTTTTCAATGGTTAGGTTAGGTTAGGTTGGAGTGGCTGTCCAGATGTCATTGACTCACCTAGACCTCAAGGGTCCATTGTGATACCACTAATGAGGTTACTCATGGGAGAGTAATGAACTTAAACAAACCATTTTGTACTTTTAATGAAGTTAGAGAGACATTTATTTGTCAATCGTTGCAAGTTCACTGATATTATCGAAGAAGGGATTACCGAGAAAGTTATTCCTTCTAATGGAGAGTGCTGGACATGTACATAGAAGGTGTTGGACTGTTTCCTCTTCCTCCTCGTCCATGCAGCTTCTACAGAAGCCATTTGTGTAGACCCCTAGCCTCAGAGCATGGCTTCCTATGAGGCAGTGTCCTGTTATTACTCCAATTGTAGAGCTTATATTTTGTCTGCTCAGGGATATCAAGCCTTTTGACCGTTTTAAGTCTATGCTTGGTCATATTTGCTTGGTTGCTAGGCAGGTGGTACTCTGTGACCATCTAGCATTTGATGATTCTAGAGCATATTGTTTGAGAAGATATTTGCATGCAGCAAGTGGTGTTCCTATGTTATGATTTTGTCTAACATTAGTCAGAAGTGTTCCGTTTTTGGCGAGCTCATCGGCTTTGGAATTTCCCGGAATGTCTCTGTGGCCCGGCACCCAAATGAGGTGAATATTAAACTGTTCCGTCATCTCATTCAGAGATGATCGGCAATCGTGGACTATTTGAGAGTTTATGGAGACAAAGCTTAATGGTCGGAAAAGCTTAATGGTATTCCTTTAATCTTGGGTGGGCTAATCTGAGGAATTTTGTACCTTCTCGAAAAAAATATTAGTTCCGTTTTATGTGGATTGCGTCCAAGCCACATTGCTTAGCCCATTTTGTTAGCCTATTTAAGGCATTTTGTAGGAGTTCCGAGAGAACTTGGGGGTGTTTCCCAGATACAGATATTGCAACGTCGCAATCACCCTGAAACCCTCTGCTTCCAATGATGTTAGTAGGTCGTTTACTACCATGTTCCATAAAATACCTCGGGGTACCTCGATTCACCGATTTGGTGGTAGTAAAACTTCTCATGCTAGAAGTTATTGTCCTGCTTTTGAGCATGAGAGTTATAAGATCTATGAGTGGTTTCTTTAATTGCAGCTTTTCCATTGCTGTCGTGATCGCCTGGTAACTGACGTTGTTGAAAGCTCCTTCAATATCTAGGAAAGCTACTAGGTTATATTCTTTGTATTCGAGGGAATATTCAATACTACGTACCAGCGAATGAAGTGCTGTTTCTACTGATTTTCCCTTAGAGTAAGAATATTGAGCTGTGGAAATGAGACATGGTTTTAAGTTATGTCTGATGTAAATTTCAATCAATCTTTCCAAGGTTTTAAGAAGGAAGGATAGGCTGATTGGTCGTAGATCTAGATAGATGATTTTCCAATGAATATCCAGACAATTTTGGTGCAATTTTTGAGTTATTGTGTTAATTGAACTTTAAGACCAAAATACGGTGTTATGTTGTTTGTGGATTGCCTAATTCCAAATATCGAAGAGGAATCCCGATTCTGCTCAAATAGCAGGCTATCACAAATAAAACCCCCTATCGAAAAGACCTTAAGAAATTCATTTTTTAAAATATATTAAGTGTGTGCCTATGTTTCAATATAAGAGAATAGAAAACAAGCATCGTATCCACGTATTTCTGAGAAATCAAAGACTTAAACGACCTATCAAATTTCAAAGCAAACCTAAAACAATACAAAGTTAAGGATTTAAAACTGCTCGCTTTGCAGGATCGACGAAAAGCTTATGTTTTAGTTGTTAAACTATTTACATTTAACATAAAAACATAGGTCCCAACGAGTTTTTCTTAAACCAAGTCTACGAGAAGGGTTAAGAGCCGTATTTCCATATACATACATATCCTCATTTCCTATGAAAACCTTCCTTTTGAAACCTATTCGCCCAAATGCCCTTTATTTTTATTATGAATTAATCATTTTACTGCTTTATGTGATGCTATCTAAACATCTGTTTACTTACATATTATGTAAATCACTTCAATGTAAAGGGTTCAAATATAATTTCGAATTCGTATACATGCAATTTTAATCTATCAAATGTTAATATGTCTATTATCATTTTACAAAAGAGTATTCTGCTTATAATTTGCATAAATATTGAATTATTTTTGATATACAAATGATTTTGATTTACCGCATTGCCTTCAGTGAATTTAGTTTTGTTTGAATTTCAATAGATCTGATATTAGTTGAATTGAAATATGAACCCTTCGCAATTTCTTTGATTTTCGAAAAGATTAATCCCACCCGAGGGATATTAAAACAAAAAAAAAAGAATAAAACAGACAAAATTGAATCATTTTCATTTCTCTACGGGATTATACTCCATGGTAGTCTGATGATAGAAAAGGTCTATAGCCGTGATTTGAAAAAGTCATTTCAAATAAAAGCTTTGTCAGGGTTTTTGTGCTGGATAAATTTGAAGCGATTTATTTTGCGAAATTATTCATTATAAATATAACTTCAGGGAATTTGTCTGCTTATAAAATAAAGCCATGAAACATTTTTCATTTGTTGTAATTCTAAACTTATATTTATGCATTCATGCACCTTTTTACACTTCGTTTGTGTAACTAAAATGATCATGTTTGTAGTGTACTAGACTAGACTGTTCTCTTTGGTAGTAACCACGGAATAATCGGTTGGGATTGCGTCTTCTGTCCTTAGCAGCAAACTAGATAATAATCGATCGGAATAAACCTTGTCCGTCGTACACTTAGAAGAAGTGAATGGCGGAATAAAACAGGGCTAAAATTTCCTTTGTGTACCTGGCTGAAAACCAGAAGATAATCGGTGGTTTGCCTCACAGGACATGCTTATTACAAGTGTTACTAGAGGATCTGCTTGAATGAGATGTGAATGAGATATTTCACTCCGGTAAAAAGTAGCTTAAAACACTCTTTAGCCTCGTACTACCTACACACACAAAATTATGTCATAATATTGCTCCGTTGGGACGTGAAGGACAGACAAACAAGCAAACAAACTGACTGGACTGTCATGCCAGAGGTCTTGGATTCGATCCCTGCCTATGCCATCTAAAGTTTGTTTTACGGGTACTGCCTCTTGCGAGGAATTTACGATTCTCCAAGAGTAATTCTTGTCATGAAAAAGTGCTTTCTTAAATTAGCCGTTCGGATTCGGCTTAAAAACTGTAGGTCCCCTCCATCCCTGACAACAGTACTCGCACACAGGAATGGTTGAGAGTTGTAAGTCACTAGGCCCTAGTTCTCAACGGACTGTTGCGCCACCCAATTTATTTAAACAAACTGACTTTTCCATTTTTAATATTAGTATAGATTCTGTGAAAAGTCACTGCGAATTGAAAGCACGCCATTTTGAAAACTATACTATACATATTTCCTTGGCATATTTATATGTTTAAGTAAAGTGTAACGCTTTGTTACAAAAGTACCAGTCAATTTGCAAACATGATTGAACCGCTGAAATATTTCATGAGTTCTGGAAATTTTGTCCAAATTTCAGTGCACAGGACTCATTTCAAAAAAGATTAGAAACAATACAAAGAACTATGAGCATTTTCCAAAAAAGAACCTTCCTAAAAATGTGCGTGTAAGATTTTTTAGAAATTATTTTATCAGCTTCAAGCTTGTCAACTTAACGAAAATATCAAACTGCTTTCCGGTTAACTTCACTTAAAAGAACCTTTCATTAGATAAAACTGTTGATGTATGTAATTGTTTCACTTCCAATTTCCGTGAGCCATTTGTAAATAGCCCGAAAGTAGTTGATGAAGTATATTTTCATAATATTCACATCTTTTTGGAAACCAGCTGTAGTCATATCTCTGTGCTACAGAGTGCGGTCCTTGATCTTCTATCCGTGTTAAATTATGACTGCTTAGCCGGTCACGATGGTATTCCCCCGATATAGTATTAAAATAGTTGAGAAATGCTTTAGTTGAATCCTTTACGTTCACATTCAAACTTTCCCTAAAAACAGGGAAATCAGTATTTAAGAAAGGTATAACACAGCGAACATAACGAACTACAGGCCCATTGCAAAACTTTCTTGCATTCCTAAACTTTTTGAACTTTCCCCAGGGAAGACTTCTTGGCCCTTTTCTATTTATCCTGTCTATTAACGACGTAACGTCATGTCTACGCTCAAACAAAGTTCTCATTTTTGCTAATGACATGAAGATTTTTAAAGTGATAAAGTCCACCTAATATTCTATTATTCTTTTGCAAGCCGACATGGTGTGGGAAAAATAGCCTTGCTCTTAACCCTTTAAAATGACAGACTATAACTTTTACTAAAAAACGAATCAGAAGTGTGTTTGACTATTGTATTTCGGAGCAAAAACTCTGTCGCATCTTCACTTTTAAATTTTAAGGTGTTCATTTCTGTTCCAACTTAGAATTTACACATCACATTCATTTTATTTGTTCTATAAAGCAAATTCTATGCTTGTTTTTTTAAAAAGCTAGGCAAATGAGCTCAATGATCCCCTTAGTACTCTTTCTTTTTAAAATTGCCATGTCCTCAATCTTGAATATGCTTCACAAGTATAGATATGGACTCCCCATTACGAAATTCATAGAAAACGTATTGAATCAATTTAAGATAACTTTTGCCCGAAGACCCTCCTTTCCTTGGCATGACCTTTCTGATCTGCCTCCCTATGAACATCGTATTCAGCTTCTTCAAATACAATCTCTTCATTAAAGACGTGTTAACAATGACTTAATAGTTCTTCACCAACTCAGTGTGTGTTATGTGTACTCTGTGTTTCCGAAAAAAAAAATCCTGCTACTTTTCTGAACTTTTTGTTATATTTGGATTTTTGTGTAGTTTCACTCTTTTTCGTTATTTTAGGACTATCTTCAAACACATTGTTTTTGACTAGAAAATATCTTATTGCTATAATGAGACGGTCTGGGAGTATTGTAATAGAGGAACAATTCAGTTTCTTAAAAGAAGAATTGATCAAAATGACGAACAGCTCTGAAAAAAAGTCAAATTAAGGTTTTGACGAATATATTTTCGCATTTCAAGGCGGATTTTAAAACGCGGTGGGTTAAAGCTTGTAGGATCAAGGAAAAGTTTTTTAAAACTAATGAAAGTTGGCTAAACACATGTCTAGCTTTCTGTAGAGCACCCGCCTCAGCTAAGAAAGGAGGTCGCCCAGAAGTAGAGTTTGAAAATTCTTCCCAACGATCGAAAAGGGAAAAAACCCGCGACCTGAGAGTCTACGAGCTTCCGGACTGATCCAAGCCTCAAAACTTTTAAAAGAAGTGAGTGTAAGCCCCACTCGGGCTAAAAAATACAGGCGAGCTTTTGAAAAATCGCAGTCGAACGAGAGAAGTTGTATGACGGGAGAAGATGCTTTGGCGGTATTAGTTGCAGCGAAACTATCACATATAACATAATAAGATTGAGTGCCCAGAAAAATTTCCATCTTACAAAATTGTGCAAAATGCAAAGAAAGCTTGCTATCCCGACAGAAATGCGGTGAAAATCACAGCTACATGTGCCGAAGTGAGTCTTCAAGCTTTGCTTGATATAACATCAAAACGACTTATTTCTATTATGGATTGTGTTTTTGACACATTGGAAGAAGAAGAGCCTGAGAAATGTTATTTAATATCGAAGTGGGGTTTCGATGGAAGCTCGGGACATAGCTCATATAAACAAGCTTTTCACGGTCCAGAAGCTGACGATTCTTCTGTTTTTATAACCTGTTTAGTCCCCCTTCAGCTAGTAAGTGCTGTGCATATAGTCTGGCAAAACCCTCGTCCACCTTCGACAAATTATTGCAGACCCCTAAAAATTGAATACACTAAAGAGTCAACTGATGTTTCAAAATCCGAAAAAGCTCGAGTGGATGCAGAGATCCAAAACCTTCAACAAACGTCTATGTTCATCGGTAATAGGTGTGTTAAGGTTCAGCACTCATTAATTTTTGCAATGATGGTAAGGTTTGCAAAGCTTTAACCGAGACCACATCAACACATAAATGCTATTTGTGTGGCGCGACTTCGAAAGACTTCAACAATGTCGATAATATAATAAGACGTCCAATAAAAACAGAGCACCTTTCTTTTGGAATGTCTATTCTGCACGGTTGGATACGAATGTTCGAATGCCTTGTACATCTAACGTACAAATTACCCATTAAAAATGGCAAGAGCGTGAAGGTGACAAAGAAGTCTTGGCAGTAAATAAGGCTCGAACTCAAAGGGAGTTCCGAGAACGTTGTGGCTTAATTGTAGATAAACTAAAGCCGGGATTTGGTAACTCAAATGACAGCAACACAGCTAGGCGATTTTTTCAAAACCCTGAACTTTCAGCCGAAATAACTTAATTAGACATGGAACTCATTAAAAAAATGCACACAATTATGATTGTTGTTTCCAGTGCATATGAGATTGATGTTGAAAAGTACAGGGAATTTGCGTTTGAGACAATAAATATCCCTGATATCGTATGCCTCCACTCTTCATAAATATTTTATTCATGGCCCAGAAATGATATCATCTGCACTTTTGCCTATCGGACAACTTTAGAAGGAAGCGCAGGAAGCACGAAACAAAGATTTCCGTGAGAACTTCTCAAGAAAATCCAGCCGTGAAAAAACGAACGAAGATATATTTAATTTCTTTACACTGAGCTCGGATCCAATTATTATACTTATTATTTTGATTTCGATTGTTATGAGGATGACAGTGAAGATGACAGCGATGATTTTTAGTTATAGATACATTGCAAACATTTCTTTGTTTTGAGTTTGTATTTAATAGGTTTTTTTTCTTTAAATTTACATTATGTCTCAATAAAATAGATCTTAAACAAAAAAATCTTTAAGTCGAAAAATACAAATTGGCACATTTAAGAAAAAGGGGCGTTTTAGTGGGCGTGGCTGGAAACGGATCTTAAAATATCTTTTGCTTGGGCTCAGAAGTCATCGTGCAAAATTTCATACTTCTAGCCCTAACGGTTGATTTGATGCCACGTTTTAGGTCATTCTGCCCCACACCGTCGCGACACGGTCAGCTTTTGTACTATATAAGCTATCCATATTCAGCTGGAATTGTTTGACTATATCAGAGCTAGGCAATTCTTCTGATTTTACTTATACTTTCAATGTACCTGCTAAAAAGTTAATTGTCCTCTAAACTTTATGAAGTTCCTCCGTAACTTTATCCTATGAAATTATACGTTACGTTCTCAGTTCTTCTTCTATTTTGTTTCAATGAAATTCAACTATACAGAATATTTTTCCTTTTATCAGTTGACTTTTTAAAGTTCATTTTAACAACCATGCTCATTCGAAACTATAAAGTTCCCGCACATGTCCATTTTATATCCATTCTCGTCATCATCTTCATCATCATCATCATCGTCATAGTCCTTTGTCCTTCATATAAATCGTAACCGTAAGTAAGTTTTTTATGATCTTTTCCATTCAATAAAAATAACAATTCAACAGAGATAAAAGGAAAAAGAGTCCTTTTAGAATTATGAGGCTAATTAAACATGTTAGTTTTCTGATTGACTTTGTACTCATCCTTTTCCTGCATTATATTTTAAGTATATCCTCAGGGATCTAAAATAAACTTTTGATGATTGATGCTATCAAAATATTAACATTGAAAAAGATACAGAAATAAAGACTATTAATAATAGGTATACGAGCCAGTATATAAACCGGAGATATTTTCAGCTTTTTGTTTCTTCCTTAAAATATTAAATTTAATGTTTTATTAAGAAACAAGATAGAAAAATCAATTTTTCCTGAGTACACAGACAATAGCAACAGCAACAGTAACATCAACAGTAACAGCAACAAAACAAGTATATTCAAAGATGAAAATTTTATGCTTAAAGTAAATACAATCAGTATCAGGACCGCACAGAACAGCACCGCTCCGCTCCACACTGCACAGAGGAAGAGGCAGGATCAAAAGCAAAGGATGAGTAAAAGAGTCTTATGTAAATACACGAGTGTATAATGTGCCCAGATTATGGGTATAATCCGGGGTTACTTATGTAAGTTACTTGAAGATGGACTCGTTGCTGGGATCGTGGTTTTCTTGGAATTCGGTATTGGTGTCCTGGATTTGCAATCGAATTGTAAATCGGTTATGTTTCAATGTACATCGAATTTGTTTTTGGTTCACTGAGTACATCGTCGTAGCATCGGTAGGAGATTATTGGAAAATACCATACCTCATCTACGTCCTATAAATTTAATATTTGTTGTGTTTAAATATACATTTGTTTTGGACTTTTTACTTGTTTCAATATTATTGATAAAAATATTTTGTTTGTACACGTATCTTTCTTATAACAAAAAAAAAATATAATAATTTTTGTTTGACTCTCGTGTTTACTGGATGGAGACGTAATTATGATATGATATCGTAAGGTAAGAAAGGGTATACAAATGTAAAGGCTTGGTGAAGGTGAAGTAAAGTTATAACAAATTGACCAGATGTATGTATATTACATCTTTATTATATAAACTTTAGTTTCGTCATCTCGGAAACAAGCGGGATCCCGTTCGGGGTTTGTTCAACATGTTTCTCCACATTTCCTGGTTGTTTGCCGACCCCATCCAGAAAAGGTTTCAGGCGTCTACGGCATCCTTTTGAGGGAGCATGGCCTTCCCCGCTGTCTTCTACCATAAATTGTACTGCATTGCCCAGACAGCCTCTTCTTCGCTCAAGGGTGCTAAAACATCAGTTTCGCGGTATTTACCTCCTCCGGAATTTTCTTTCCTCACATATAGGGCCAACTATTCTAAATAAGGATTTTCTTTCGAGCGCGAATACGATGGGAGTCTTTAAATGAGACCCTAGTCTCGGATCTTTAAGTGTGTATTGGTAGGGCCTTAGAAGTTCGGATTTTATGATAAGATTTTTGGATTTAAGGAGTCTTGATAAGCTACTGTAGGTGCTGTTGCTTTGGACGAAATGCTTGCCTATTTCTCTTTGTATGATATTATCGCAGGATTTTTGGGGTGGGGAGTTGGCAAACTCATTCGAGAACTTATTAAGTTGAATTTTTGTACATTTTATGTATCGTAGGAATCATTACAGTTATATGAAGGCCAATCAATGTGGGCCCTCAGCAAATCTATTGAGTACACCTTAATGTTTTTAACGGTGTACGGCAACGAATGATGAGCAGGATTCGTTGTCGCGAAAAAATAGTCTGCTTTTTGTACGATATCGCATAATTCGAGGTTTTGGAGTTTTTTGCCAACTGTCTCCGTCTGACGCCCCTCCGCCCTGAGTACGCCCTTGATGGGTCGCTATTATTGATCCAAGGTAAATAAATGATTGGACCACTTCAAATTGGTAATTACCTCAAGTTATTTGCTGTTCGGTTTCGAACGTTTCTCGCAGTAGAAGCCACCATGAATTTTGTCTGTCACTGTCCCTCGCTTGATTTGGATAAATGAGTTTTGTACAGCTTGTAGGCTTCTTCTAAAGATGTTCTCTGGTAGATGTTTCTGAGTCTTGGATTGCTTTCTCCAAAGCTAGGTTGAAGAGGAAAGAAAATATTGCAATGTCCCAAAGGCAGTAAGAATTTCTGGTCATTTGTAAAAAACATGAGGAATTCTTCCTCGGTTCATACGCTTGTTGTCAATGACACTCCTTTAGTTAGCTCTATTGATAAAGCTAACTTGTTTGCAAGGCAGTTCGCCGAAAGTTCCAACTTACCAGATAGTGTCATGGCTCCCCCAGTTCTTGAAAGCGTAAATGATTCTATGGGACCAATCTATTTTCGTACTCGTACTGTCACGAGAGCTCTTAAAGATCTCAAAATAGTCTGCTTATTGTACGATATCGCATAATTCCAGGTTTTGGGGATTTTTGCCAACTGTCTCCTTTTGCTTTGTGCTCTTTTCACTTTAGCTTTGCATCCAAAGTCATTCCAAGGTATTTGGCCGTATTGGCGTAAGGTACAGCTTGCTTGATTTTTAATGAAAATTGGAATATTGTTTATCTTTTTATTTGTAAAGTTTATATGTGAAGATTTTGTTTCATTGAGTTTGATACGCCATTTTTCGGTCCCAGCTCTCACTGTGTCGACGGCATTTTGTAATTTTACTGCTGCCTTAGAGACACATTTGTCGGGTACCAAAATTGCGGTATCATCTGTAAAAGTAGCCATTTTGGTGTGATTACCAACTGGAATATCCCTTGTGTATAGTAAATACAGGGTAGGACCTTGTGGTACACCGGCTTCTATTTTCTTCAATTCCGAGTATTCTTGATCGTACCTTACTCTAAACAATCGGTCTGAGATGTACGATTTTAATATTTCAAAGTACTGCCTTTGCAGTTTGTACTCAAGTCCCTCATGCCAAACCTTGTCAAAAGCTTGAGCAACATCCAAGAAAATAGCTCAACATACTTGTTTTTCTTCTAATGCTTTTTCTATTACATCCGATATTCTATGAACTTGGTCTATCGTGGAATGTTTATTTCTAAAGCCAAACTGATGGTTTGGGATTTAGATAAATGAGTTTTGTACAGCTTGTAGGCTTCTTCCAAAGATGTTCTCTGGTAGATGTTTCTGAGTCTTGGATTGCTTTCTCCAAAGCTAGGTTGAAGAGGAGGAAGGCCAGCCCATCCCTTTGTCGGAGCCCATTGTACATGTTGACGGGTCTGGATAGCAAATGGAATACCTTGACTTTACTTGACACGTTGGATATGGCTATCCTACATAATCTTATCAGTTTATTTGGGAAGGAAGGCTGCTTTGAAGTATAAGTATGGTGGCATATATTTAATATTGATGCATAAGCGACTTATTTGCTGCGGAAAGGCTAGTCATTTTTTTTTTTAAAGTCAAAAGTGTCATTAGCCATATGAAATAAGTATTTTTCAATCACTAACTGTGAGCGGTCCCACTTACGCAAATCGAAAACACTAATTTTGACACATAATTTAAAACAGATGTATAAGTGACATCAGTGCCAACTGAAAAAAAACATATGTCCCTATTTTGATTCTAAAACAAATTACAGATACAAGTTTTTGAAAATTTATTTAACACCTAAAACTATTCTTCGACGCAGAAGTTCCACTGAATTTGTTGAGCGGAACGAAATGTCTCCTGGCGAAACGTTGACCCTATAAAAAAGTCAACGAATTTGTGTTCTAATCGTCAATTGCGAGTCCGAGGAAATACTGACTAAATATCAGAATTATTAGTGAAAACAATTTTTCGGAAACAAAAACAAATATTGAAATCAAACTTTCTTTATCATATGCAAAATAGTTTTCCTAACTTTTATGTAATTTGTTAGAAAAATCTAATTGACAACTTTTCTTACAAAAAAACACAAAAACCTACACAAAAAAATAAAAACTAACAAGAAATGGTTTTCGACACAAGAATTATTAGAACATAGAAAGATATATTGACTTCAAATTTTACACAAAATATTGGCTTATATAGGGTTTTCAATTGGCACGGGTAGATTTTGGAGCCCCTGACGGCCATTTTGTCTTGGTGACATCTGTCAAATCTTTTGTTTATTATTTAGTTGTTTATGCCAAACCATCATGGCAAGTTACACGATTGAACAGCAGGTTCAAATGATAAAACGTTATTATAAAAATGAGTGTTCTTTAACTCAAAAGTTTCTTGCAATGCCCCCATTTTACGGAAGACGTGGTGGCCCTTTACAGTCGACTCTTCAACGTTTGGTGGCCAAATTTGAGACGACCATTGATTGTTTATCAGCCAACACCCGTATGTTCAAGGAACGCAAGATCGGTTGAGAACTACGCCGCGGTCCGTGAAAGTGTACATCAAAAGCCGAAACAGTCTATTCCTCGCCGTGCACAAGAACTCGGCCTTTAGCAGACTTCAACTTGGCGAATTTTGCGTCGGGACTTGGGCCTTCACCCGTACAAGATCCAACTGACCAAGGAGATCAAAATTCATGACCATAGACAACGCCGTTTGTTCGCTGACTGGGCTTTGAATCGTTTGAAAGAGGACCCCAATTTTGGCCGAAAAATCATCTTTATTGGTGAGGCGCATTTTTGTATGAATGGCTGTGTTAATTAGCAAAATTGCCGTATATTGGACGACACCAACCCACGCGGGGTTCACCAGGTGATAATTATTATTTTAAGGGGTTTTGTGTGAAATTTTACACTCGCAGGTTAAGGCAGCTGCTTGCCGAATTTACAATTGAACCTGAATAAAACAACAACAATTACTTGTGTGTACTTAGAAAAATGCTAATCGGTTCAGTATAGTTCGATAGAACGAAAAAACCTGTAATTGGCTTACAACTTTCATGTGGGTGCGGTGGCGTAGTGCGTAGTGCACTAGCTCCTCACACGCTAGGTCGCTTGTTCAAGCCCAGCTCGGGCAAAAGTTCTTCAAAAATTAAATTGAACAAAAAAGCGATTAAGCACCACTAAAGTAGTCTGATGATCGGTTTGGCCCCCGTGAAATAGCTATAACTCCAGCCTATGAACTTGGTGGTAGCACACACAAGTTGTTGTTGTTTCATTCTAAATTTTCAATAATTATTATTTATTAGGTGGCGCAACAGTCCATTGAGAACTAGGGCCTAGTGACTTACAACTCTCAACCATTCCTGTGTGCGATTAAAAAAGTTATCAGGGATGGAGGGGACCTACAGTTTAAAGCCGAATCCGAACGATTAATTTGAGAAAGCACTTTTTCATGGAAAGAATTACTCTTGGAGGATTTGTCAATTCCTCGCAAGAGAGGAAGTACCCGTGAAAACTTTTTTTTTTTTTTAATTAAGGTGGCACAGGCAGGGATTGAACCCAAGACCTCTGGCGTGACAGCCCTACCCACTAACCACCACGGCACGTGTACTACCAGGTAATAATGCATACTCAAAAAGTCACCGTTTGGTGTAGATTTTGGGCCGGCGGCGCGCGGCGGCATAATTGGTCCGTACTTTTTTTAAAACGACGTTAGTGAGGTGGTCACCGTCAACAGCGAGCGCTAACATAACTAATTTCTTATGGCCCAAATTGAACCATATGAACCTCGACGACATGTGGTTAAAGCAGGACGGCGCGGCGCGCGCTACGTACCACACAGCAAACGTCACGATTGACATTGGCAACATCTACCCCCTTTTATTGAAAAACCCTTTAAATTGTTTTTTATCAGTGTGGGTCGCATCCCACCTTCTTTTTTTTAATCGTACATGAACAAGCAGAAAAAAGTCTGTCGTGTTTCCAGAAGCAATATACATTTTTTAAATATTTACGTGTACTGAATGTGCATTTTTGTAAGTCATTGATGAATATAGTTTTTACCGTATGCTCGCTTATCCCATTCAAACCACCAGTATCTATACTTTAATTTTTGAGAGCCTTAAAAGCCATGTGGTGTGTACCACTTTTGGGATAACCAGCAAATCCCCTAAAACAAGATACGGCAAAGCAAAACAAAAATTTAACGTTCAGAAATTAACTTCTCAGCAAAATCAGTCGAAAGAAGTTCTTTAGATATCTGCTGTCCCATCCTGTCCTATTTTGGTTGAAAATTAAGGCAGGCTTTAAGCTTACCTATATATTAACAAAGGCCAGTGTAGCAACGGTAGAAGAAAATAAAATAAAAAAAACTCTGAAACCGACGACAGCGACCACACTCAGGTCAGGACAAAGAATTGCTGCACTTTTTGAAAAAGAAATACTAAAAAAACAACACACAAACATTTTGTATTCTGAAGATTTCGAGGCTAAGACCAAAATGGATATAACTGAGCTATAGATTGTATTATGTAGTTACTAGCTGTGAGGCGAAAAAAAATATCTGGGTCAACGCAGAGGAGTCTCCACTGCTTCTAACGCTGCTGCTGCCGCCAGCAACGACGACCGACGGGACGGCCGGCACGTCCCCGCTACCACATCGCCTGCCTTGACATAGCAGCACAAAGTCAGAAAGTCAGGGAATGAGATCGCTCTTTCTATAGTTAGGTATTTGTATCTTCGCACTCACAGATGAATAATAGACAAATAAACAGTTTTTGTGGTCGTCCAACTTGAAAACTAATGCCAGAGTGCTCCCTCGAGTTTTGTGGTTCTGGTGGTTTGTTGGCTTCCTGATGATGGAAGCTACTATACACAGAAGGAAAGCAGCTTTGCAATACTGAAAACGAAATAATTGTAAAATCTCTTAATTTTATGTCATTAAGCAAAAAGTTTGCTGATTAAACCGAACAAAAAGCCAAGTCCCATCATCTAGTATAGTGTCAAAGAACCTAGTATCTATATAGTACTTGTATATATAAAATACCCTAACCCTGCTATCAAAAATATAAAAAGAAAAATAAACCATGCCCAATTCGAGGATACAAAATACAAATACCAAAAACCGTGTCATGCAGCAGGACTTTAGTTTAGTTTTGTTTTGTTTTGAGTCAGTCGCACGTAATAGGAGGGCACACCTTTTAATTTTCACTGGGATCCCTAAATCTTCATAATGTGACTTGCTGCCCGAGGCGAGGGTTGGTTGTTGATGGTATAGTTGCTAGATGAATACTTAAAAAATATATATCAAACCAAATAACTAAGCTAAAACATGGAGTCGAGCGAACGAACCCTTTTACACACATTTCACCCACCAAACTACTTCAACCACCCTCTTACGTCTTTTAAGTTCTCACTGATGCAGTAAATTGTTTGTTATTTGTACCCTTGTAAGGATTTTAATTAACATTTCAGGTCCAACTTGGATTTGTGATGTTTTTGTTTCTTTTATTAGGAAGGACATTATACAAATACAATGAACAAGACCGAAAGTTAGTTTTTTTTAGCCTTTTTTCTTTTTAAAGGAGAAGTGGAGAAATCACATACCTATCCAAATCAGTGCCGGATTAGCCTCAAGGCAAACTAGGCAGCTGCCTAGGGGCCCCGCTTGAGCTAGGGGCCCCTCGCTCTGACTACGAACAAAAAATTTTTTTGGAGATGCACCTTCAATAAAAAACAGCATTACATTTTTTATACTTGCCATAAATATAAGAAAAAAGAACAACAAAAAAAGAAACATTGTATACGTGTTTATAATGAATTATGACTCCCATGCCCCATTCCATCCTAATGGGCCCAACCCAGCGATGCCAGAATGAGAGATTTTTACCTTTTTTTTCGGATTTTCGACAGTCAGCTCAAATTTTTTTCACGTTTTAATATCTAATAAAAGTTAGTAGGAAGTACAACTAAAATTAACTTTCGAACAGATTCGAAAGTAGCACAAAGTAACATAGCAGGGCCCCAGAAAAAAACAATATTTTCAAATGTTACAAATACAAACGCATTAGCACAGGGTCGAAGTGCAGTTGGATAATACATTTTGGGAGACGAACCAAAATGAAATGAAAATAAGAATGGATATTATGTACATAATTTACACCCCTATTCTGGCAAACCTCACAAGTCACAAAAACCTCACAAGGTGATCATAACTTGATTTTGTGAGGATTTATTTCTCACAAACTTCTTACTAAGAAAAATCCAACTTGTGAGTTGTGACCTCCTTCAGAGCAGATCACAAATTCGAAAGTTTTTGTGACGCCAAAACCTCACAAACTCAAATTCAGCTCACCTTGTGAGGTCGTCATAACTTGTGAGGTTTGCCAGAATAGGGCTGTTAGATTAAGCATTTTTTTTAACTCTTCTTTGTGTTCAAATAGATAAACCAACTACTGTAGTTATTTTAAGTTTTATTTTGTTTTAAATACATTATTTACATACATACATATCTATGTATACATGTATTTTATCTTCAAAAATATTTTTATATTTTTGTTGGTGAAGGTATACTAATTGAAAACAAACTTAAAAACCATTAATTTTACAAAAATATCTAAGATATAAAATGGAAAAAAACTAAAACAAAAAGTGAAAAACCATCGGAAAAGGGCCCAAGAATTACTCTGCCTAGGGGCCCATGACATGGTTAATCCGGCTCTGATCCAAATATAAGCTCACATAAGGTGACATTGTGTTCAAAATTACATAAGGTATCCATATCAGGTATGTACTTTATACACAAAGCCACGTCTTATGTCACCGCCGCCCCGAGAAGTGAGAGCTGAGGATGTCGTTGATAAAATTCATAGACTGAAATCGGGGAGGGGTATTGTGTAGATGGAAGGATATTTGTCAATGTTCAATCATGTGCAATGGACTGTCAAATCATATTTTTGTTTCAATTGAATTAAACTTTAAAACATCAAGATCGAAGTTAAAAAAACTAAACTCTTTGAAGTATGAGACTGAGAACAAAACAAACTTAAAATGGGCGCAATGCATGGATAATAATTGTTGTTATTTCATTATGCATTCTAAGCACATCAATAATTTGAAATACTAAGTCGACATCGACAACAACTGCATTATGTATGCAAATAATGTCCTCATCCGTCAGAGTTGCCATTACCTTTAAAACTTTTGAGTAAGTGATATGTTTGAGACGATTGCGTTTTAATTTAGAAAGTTCTTGAGGTTATAGTTTTTGAGATTTTTGTTCAGGTTCATGTTTTCAACAAGTTATCAACTATAAAATTTGATTTATGAATTCTGTTCTGTTGTAAAAGGGGCTTGAAGAGTGTGCCTTTGAAATATGAATATAGTGAGGTGTGTGGTCCAGCGGCGGCGTTCTACTGACTGGTAGTAGCGCTCGCGCATCCTAATAATAAAGTGAACGTTGTAATCTTCAACAACGCTTTAAAATCGTGGAGTACTTTTTCGGCCGGAAATAGTTAAGCTGTTGGAGAAACTAAACGGTGATTTTTTAAAAGCTATAGGAAAGTTTTTCAAAAAAAACACATACAGTTCAGAGAATTGCATGAAATCTTTATTTAAATCGATAGTACGGTCCATATAATTTAATGTTTGAAGATTATTTCATGCAAATGTTGACCTTGACTGCGCCTCAAATGGTCCATCCGCTTAGTCTAATTTTGGCATACTTACTCTCTCCAACATTTCTGCCGGTATCTCACGACAAAAATGCTTCAATGTTGTCTTCCAATGCGTCAATTAAAGCGGGCTTGTCTATATAGGCATGAACTTTAACATAGCCCCACAAAAAATAGTCTAAAGGCGTTAAATCGCACGAACTAGGCGGCCAATTGACCGGTCCCGAACGTGAAATAAAATGTTCACCGAACTCGCCTCTCAATAAGTCCATTGTTGCACGTGCTGTGTGGCATGTGGCGCCGTCTTGTTGAAACCACATGTCATGCAAGTCAAGCTCTTGCATTTTGGGCAAAACAAAAGTTGGATACCATCTCACGGTAGCGCTCACCATTCACAGTAACTTTACGATTCACATCATCTTTGAAGAAGTACGGTTCAATGATGCCACCAGCAAATAAACCGCACCAAACTTTGACTTTTTCTGGATGCATTGGTAGCTCTTGCAATGCTTCTGGCTGATATTCACTCCAAAATCGACAATTCTGCTTATTAACTTCCCATAGGAAGTTATTGTAATGGGTCCGATTTGTCAAATTGAAAATTTTGACATTTCTCGACGTTTCAAGGTCCCTAGAGTCGAAATAAAAGATTTTTAGAAAGATGTCTGTGCGTGCGTGTGTACGTTTTTTTCGTCGTCCATAGCTCAAGAACCAGAAGAGATATCGACTTCAAATAAATTTTGTTATACAGATAATAAGGTAGAAAGGCAAGAAAATTGCGAGTGTGGTTTTTTTCTTTTCAAAAAACTTGAGATTATGACTTCAAACTTATTTTATCTTATAAGAAATATTGTTTTCAACATTCTGAAAAATGTTGAGAAAAATCGAATTGACAGTTTTTTTAAAAAAACTAAAAACCTAAAAAAAAATTAATAAAAGTTGGTAAAAATTGATTTTCGACTCAAATATCTTTTCAAAACTTTGAGATATTGGCTTAAAACTACTTTTAGCTTTCAAAATATATTATTGTCAACATTCAATAAAATTTTGAGAAAAATCGAACTGACAGTTTTTTTTTGCAAAAAATTAAAAACCTAAAAAAAATTTAACAAAAGTTGGTAAAAATTTACTTTCGACGTAAATATCTTTTCAAAAATTTGAGACATTGGCTTCAAACTAATTTTATCTTATAAGAAATATTGTAAAAATCAAAAATATTGGCTTCAAAATTATTTTATTTCACAGAAAATATTGTTTTCGATATTCAGTAATTTTTTTTATAAAAATCCAACAGTCCGTTTTTTAATAAAAAAATAAAATCTACAAAAAATAGTACGCAAATTTGGTAAAAATTGATACATATAGACAAACTTTTAAGCAAGACAAATCGACAGACAGGATGGGAAGTTATCAGTGTGGGTCACATCCCAGCCTCTTCTTTACATACCCATTGAGCCAAAAATGAGCTTCGTCGCTGAACACAATTTTTCGGTAAAAAATGGATCATCGGCCAACTTCCCAAGAGCCCATTCACCAAAAATTTTACGATGCAGTAGGTCGTTCGGCTTCAATTCTTGCAACAGCTGTACTTCGAAAGGCATCACAACTAAATCCTTCCGCTATATTTTCCACGTTCCACGGCGACGAATCGATAATTGATGGTCATCACTCATCATTAACACTGGCCGATACAGCTGCGATATTTTCTTCAGTTCGAACTCTACGTAAGCGTGTTGGTGGTTTAATGTCCAACAACGTAAATTTGGTACGAAATTTAGTCACAATAGCCCGGATAGCGGCTTCAGTGCGTCGATTAAACTGACCATAAAATGGAAGACTGCGGATGCCAGAGCGCTTGGTCTCGGTGACTGGAGAGTGCATGCGAGGAATCGTTCACGATGGAAGACTGCAGTATCTCAGGCTGAGACCCTTCATGGATTGTGAGCCGGATAAGTAAGTAAGTAAAATGGAAGAATTGCGCGATGAACTTTCTTAACAGAGCACGCATTTGGATAATAAAATTCAATAATTTGCAAGCTTTGTTCGTTTGTAGGACGATTCATGGTTAAATTTTAGACCAAACTGAAGATGTTTGACAGTAAAACAAAACACGAAACGTGTGTCAGCTGTTTAAACCAGTGTTGCCAAAAACATAATAGCTAAAAAATCACCCTTTATATGAGCTATCGGGACAAGTTATATAAATGTGAAGAATAAAAATCGCGTACGTGTCACTCAAGAACAACTGAGAATATTGCTGCTGTTGCCTGTTTAGGGTACATACATTTATTTCAATTTTAAATGGAACAAGATTATTGGGAAAAACAAAAAAGGACGCGTACTACAGGGTCAAAAGTCGGGACCTAGTAGAGGGCAGTTTTTGAACTCCTGTGAACTGTTTTGTAGACAATTATGTTTTTGGTAGTTTTTGCACGGTCCACTGACGGTAGAGGTTGGTAAAGTAAAGTCTATGACACTTGAAAAACTAACATGGTCTAAATGTACGGTCAAAGAACGCAGTTGACTGCAAATGAAGTCACTTATGTTGTCTGAACCTGCCCAATTATAATATTAAGGCTATTCGAATTGTATTTTTGTTGAATATAAGTTATAAATTTGTTGAAAAACTTTACATTTTTTTTTTAAATAAAAAATTAATTACTGGAAAGATAAAATATCTAAAGAAATCATTCAAAATTTTAAGCAACCTACTCGTATTGTTAAGGGTTTAACAATTTACTAGTTAGCAATTTGCTAATTATTTCGAAATTTACTGAGGTACTCCAAAGTTTTAAAACTTTGTTTTTATTTTGCTAATAAGTAAATTTCTAATTGACTTTTATTAAAAAACGACAATCCAAACACGTCTAAAAAGTAACAGTTCGTGAAAATAAACAAATCAAATACGCTTAAACTGACCTATTAATTGGAATTCCCCACTGTTGGCTGGACAATTCAATCCCCTGCTCTAATATAAATAATTTTATAAGTGTCATATGGATTAAGGAAATTGGTAAAAGTCAAAGTAGCCATTCTGGGATTTTGACTTAAGCAAATTGTTAAAACATAGACGATATTAAAATCGTTTAAAATTAGGTAAATCATCTTTTAACCTTAATAAATTGCTAAAAAATGGCTGGCTTTAACATTTCCAACTCATACAGCTCTTGTTGAAAAAAATCTACCGAAAATGTCAAACTTAGTTTGTTCAAAATGCCGAATATCTCAACTAAATCAAATTCAACATTATTTGTTGATTGCTCTTCGAAGTTACTTAGATGAAAAATCGCTGTTTTGTATAATTTGGTAAATTTATAGAATATTTGCATATACTTATTTATTATATAGGTAATAATGAAGTTCTCTACGATTCCATTCGAATTCAATTTTTCATTCATCCAGTGCAGCATACCCATACACCTGAATCGAAATTTACATTCAGATTCGGTTCGACCCCTCAAACCACTCTTGTAAACTAAACAGTGTTAATAATGTTGATGACGGGCTTTAGGTCAATGAAAGAACACAATTATTTATATTGTCACGACGTTTCGTTCATGTCTATGAACATCATCAGGTGTGGCAATTAATCTATATTTGCATTAATAAATTAGTTACAATTTGATAACATTAAAAAACTATGAAAACTTACACTTGTTACATGAATATTGCACTTAAGAATAAAATCGTTTGATTCACAACAATTTTTACAAAAAATTAAAGAATTAAAAAATTAGAGTTAACTACACAAAGTTCAACTGACAAGTAACAGGCATAGAAAAATTAGTGTCAAGAGATCATATTATTTGAAGTTTTTACTCTCGTACTCTCTAACAAGTGTTTGTACTGAGGGCTTATCTCTTCCATGTCAGTTTTTTGGTTCATGGTGTTGTTGGCGTTGATGATATGCAGCGTTTCGATTATCATTCTCTTATTATAGTTGTCTTCTCTTTGTAGTACTTTTACATTTTCAAAGTCAGGAGTGTGGTTAAGAGTAATACAGTGCGATGCCAGTGCTGTCTTCTGTGAGTCATTACTTTTTAAGTCTGATTTATGTCCTGAAAGTCTATTTTTTAATTTTTGTTTGGTGGTTCCAATATAAATTTGGTTGCATTCTTCGTCCGAGTTGCCTTTACAATTTATTTTGTAAATTAAATCTGAATGCTCCAATTTGTCTATTTTCGTCTTAAGGTTGGTAAAAAGTTGTGAAGTTGTATTGGTTGCTTTCATGGTTATTATATATTTGTCTGTATCAAAGAGTCCAGTATTTTTAAAGCGATCTGCTATGTCTTTTATGTAGGTGAATGATTTGTATATGTGTTTTTCGCCATCTGTTTTACTTGTCTTAGGTTTTTGGTGTTCATATTGTTTTATCAGGTTGGTTATAAGTTTTTGTGGGTATCCGTTATTCAGTAAAATGTTGTTGATCGTGATTTTATTATTGACGTGGTAGTCAATGTCACTTATAGAGAGAACTCTTCTTATAAGATTGTTAGCAGTATTAATGATTGTTTGTTTTGGGTGTTTTGAGTTAAAGTTGACGATCCTTCCTGATGAAGTTGGTTTTTGAAACCAATCCATTTTTAATTTGTCTTCTTTTCTGATAACAATTGTGTCAAGATACGGTATTCGATTATTTTTTTCCTTTTCAACAGTGAATTGAAGCTTTTTATGAAAACTATTGAGGGTGGCTAATGTATTTTCTACGTCCTCTTCTTTTACAATCGCAAAAATGTCATCTACATATTTTGTTAGAATTTTAGGTTTAGTTTTTAGTTTGTCCAGAGTATTGTCAAGAAGTTCTTCGAGCACTATGTCTGCTATAATCGGAGATGCAGGGTTTCCCATCGGCATTCCATCCCTTTGTTGATATATTTTATTACCATTAACTAGGTAGTTGTTGTCGATTATACAGAAATGTAATAGCTCCAGAAATTTAGATTTGTTGATGGTAGTGTGTTCTTTAATTGTGTCCCACTTTTTACCTATAAGGTCAAGTGCCAGTTTCAAGGGAATATTAGTGAAGAGGGAAACAACGTCAAAAGATACTAAAATTTCGTCCTTGTCAATACTCAACCCGCTTAGCTTCGATTTAAATAGGAGAGAATCCTTGACATTATATTTCGAATTCAAGGTGATGTTATTCAAAATGCTTATCAAATATTTCGCCAATTTGTAGCAAGGTACCTTTGTCGATGAACATATTGGTCGAAGAGGAAGACCTTCCTTATGAATTTTTGGGAGCCCATAAATTCGAGGGGCAACTGAGCTATATGTAGTCATTGCATGTTTTTGGCGTTGGTCAATTATTTCATTTTCATACAGATATTTGATGAGTTTGTTGTTTTTATCCTGCAGTTTTGCTGTTGGATCTCTGCTTATTGGCCAATAAACATTCCTATCTTCCATCAAGTTTTGCATTTTAAATTCGTAGTCTTTTTTGTACATCGCTACAGTAACGTTGCCTTTGTCCGCTGAAACAATTATCAATTCCTTGTTTTTACGAAGAAATTGTTTTGTTTCATTGAAAATATACGTGATATATTTATCGAATTCTGTGTCAGATTTCTTCCTAATGTGATTGCTAAGTATGTCTGCGAATTTGCCACGGGCTTTTTCCCTTTCGTCTGTATTTTGGAGAGTTTGTATGCAGTCTTCACCGTCTGCGATTATTTTGAAGAGTGTATTAGCTGTGGAGCGAATAGTACTAGGTAGTGAATATTTTGGGCCTAGCGAAAGTAAGTATTGTATATCGTCTGGTATGGCAACACTTGTCTTGTTCACAAACCATTTCTTGTTTAGCTTCAAACCGTATTTTTCTTTGATTCTCTCTTTAAGTGATGTCAGTTTTTTGTTTTGTTTTTGCTTTAACTTTTCATAGCTGTTGTTGTATTTAATTTGTTCATGATGGAGAAAGCTTTCATACTCTTCTTCTGATAAGATTGAACGGATGTAATTTTCTTTGTTTTCTATGCTCTTAGTAATAGTGGTTAAGCTTTTATGTTTCACAGAAATAAATAAATTTAAAATCTTGCAAAGAAAATTGTGTTTGATTTTGTGATAAGACTTGAATAAATAAGACTTAAATAAAGCATGATTTTTACCAATCTCTTGTTTAAGTAGTTCTTCAAGATGCACTGTTGTGTTTGTTAAGAAATTCGGTGTTAGTCCAAGTTTTCTACAACTCATGAGAAAAATGTTGCTTGTTGTTGTTTTTATTCTCTTTGTGTTGAGTTTTCTATATTGTTTTAGTTTGCTGCAAAATTTGTTACCATATTTATTCCTCATACTATTATAGAATGCCATGGTTGTTGTTGTTGTTATTGAATTGTTAGGTGGAATTCAAAATTGCGGCGAGCCCTCCGCTGATTATAGTTGTTGGTGGAAGTGACCTTTTCCAAAGTGATGATAATGTTGATGACGGGCTTTAGGTCAATGAAAGAACACAATTATTTATATTGTCACGACGTTTCGTTCATGTCTATGAACATCATCAGGTGTGGCAATTAATCTATATTTGCATTAATAAATTAGTTACAATTTGATAACATTAAAAAACTATGAAAACTTACACTTGTTACATGAATATTCGATAAATATATCACGTATATTTTCAATGAAACAAAACAATTTCTTCGCAAAAACAAGGAATTGATAATTGTTTCAGCGGACAAAGGCAACGTTACTGTAGCGATGTACAAAAAAGACTACGAATTTAAAATGCAAAACTTGATGGAAGATAGGAATGTTTATTGGCCAATAAGCAGAGATCCAACAGCAAAACTGCAAGATAAAAACAACAAACTCATCAAATATCTGTATGAAAATGAAATAATTGACCAACGCCAAAAACATGCAATGACTACATATAGCTCAGTTGCCCCTCGAATTTATGGGCTCCCAAAAATTCATAAGGAAGGTCTTCCTCTTCGACCAATATGTTCATCGACAAAGGTACCTTGCTACAAATTGGCGAAATATTTGATAAGCATTTTGAATAACATCACCTTGAATTCGAAATATAATGTCAAGGATTCTCTCCTATTTAAATCGAAGCTAAGCGGGTTGAGTATTGACAAGGACGAAATTTTAGTATCTTTTGACGTTGTTTCCCTCTTCACTAATATTCCCTTGAAACTGGCACTTGACCTTATAGGTAAAAAGTGGGACACAATTAAAGAACACACTACCATCAACAAATCTAAATTTCTGGAGCTATTACATTTCTGTATAATCGACAACAACTACCTAGTTAATGGTAATAAAATATATCAACAAAGGGATGGAATGCCGATGGGAAACCCTGCATCTCCGATTATAGCAGACATAGTGCTCGAAGAACTTCTTGACAATACTCTGGACAAACTAAAAACTAAACCTAAAATTCTAACAAAATATGTAGATGACATTTTTGCGATTGTAAAAGAAGAGGACGTAGAAAATACATTAGCCACCCTCAATAGTTTTCATAAAAAGCTTCAATTCACTGTTGAAAAGGAAAAAAATAATCGAATACCGTATCTTGACACAATTGTTATCAGAAAAGAAGACAAATTAAAAATGGATTGGTTTCAAAAACCAACTTCATCAGGAAGGATCGTCAACTTTAACTCAAAACACCCAAAACAAACAATCATTAATACTGCTAACAATCTTATAAGAAGAGTTCTCTCTATAAGTGACATTGACTACCACGTCAATAATAAAATCACGATCAACAACATTTTACTGAATAACGGATACCCACAAAAACTTATAACCAACCTGATAAAACAATATGAACACCAAAAACCTAAGACAAGTAAAACAGATGGCGAAAAACACATATACAAATCATTCACCTACATAAAAGACATAGCAGATCGCTTTAAAAATACTGGACTCTTTGATACAGACAAATATATAATAACCATGAAAGCAACCAATACAACTTCACAACTTTTTACCAACCTTAAGACGAAAATAGACAAATTGGAGCATTCAGATTTAATTTACAAAATAAATTGTAAAGGCAACTCGGACGAAGAATGCAACCAAATTTATATTGGAACCACCAAACAAAAATTAAAAAATAGACTTTCAGGACATAAATCAGACTTAAAAAGTAATGACTCACAGAAGACAGCACTGGCATCGCACTGTATTACTCTTAACCACACTCCTGACTTTGAAAATGTAAAAGTACTACAAAGAGAAGACAACTATAATAAGAGAATGATAATCGAAACGCTGCATATCATCAACGCCAACAACACCATGAACCAAAAAACTGACATGGAAGAGATAAGCCCTCAGTACAAACACTTGTTAGAGAGTACGAGAGTAAAAACTTCAAATAATATGATCTCTTGACACTAATTTTTCTATGCCTGTTACTTGTCAGTTGAACTTTGTGTAGTTAACTCTAATTTTTTAATTCTTTAATTTTTTGTAAAAATTGTTGTGAATCAAACGATTTTATTCTTAAGTGCAATATTCATGTAACAAGTGTAAGTTTTCATAGTTTTTTAATGTTATCAAATTGTAACTAATTTATTAATGCAAATATAGATTAATTGCCACACCTGATGATGTTCATAGACATGAACGAAACGTCGTGACAATATAAATAATTGTGTTCTTTCATTGACCTAAAGCCCGTCATCAACATTATCATCACTTTGGAAAAGGTCACTTCCACCAACAACTAAACAGTGTTAGTTCACCATAATTCGAAGAGTTTCAGCTACATAGTTGATCTTCTTTTTCTTTATCTTTGGTCTTTGGAAAAAGACAGCAACAGTTAGTTTGTAAATTCTTGTGCTATGTGCTTGCGATCGTCTCAAATTGAAAATAAAATAATTAATTAAAATGTTTACTTTTAATGTGCGTTTAAATAAATTCAAACAAAATGCTAAGAAAGTTATAAGGTTTAATTTTATTTAAAGTATTTTTCTGTAAAATGTGAAATAGAATGCAATTCGTTTTCTTTTCATTCATCGTGTAGCTCATTCGGTCGGGTGGGTATTCGGTTCGGTTGTGTTCGTTGGTAATTTTGTATTGGCGGTTTATTTGAAAATTTAAATGCCGTTGAGTGATTATGATTAAAGAGAGTTTTCAATGTAGTGATTGGAAGTTACCTAGTTTATTTAAATTTTAATTTCGGATTCGGTAGTGAATTTCTGATGTCAGTTGGTTGACGGTATTTGAGCATAATTTCTTTAAAGGGGTAAGTAATTTTATTTCTCATTAAATTTTTTTAACAAAAGGGCACGAGTACGATAACTTTGGCGACAAGATATAATAACGGTTTTTGGTAGAGGGGCTTAATACAAGCATTTTTTACTATGGGAGGGGGGGTCTATCCCCCTGTTTAGGCGGTAAGGGCAATTTAAAAAAATTATTATTTCAAATGGAAAAAAATAATTAAAAAATAACGGTGATACTCCGAATTAAGTTTTATACATTTTTTTAAAGCCAACATTCTGTTTTATTAGCCAGTTTTGAGTTCAAGTCAAAACTATGCGTAGTTTTTGAAAAAATTAATTTTAAACTCAAAATTTGAGTAAAAAAAGTTAAAAAAAAGGTTTAAAGTGTAATTTTTCAATACTTCAAGATTATCTACCATTTATATCGAATCATCCTGAGACGTTCTCATCTTGCCTCAACATATTCCAAACCTCAGCGCCATAAATACAGGGTTTTTCAACAGGGACGCTACAAAAGTAGAGCGACAAGGACAGTAAACGACGCCACATTTCTTGCCACTCTTTTGATATTTCTCTTCAGTAAAGTTTTCCATTTCATTATGGAAAGATATACAAGCCAACAACGAGTCGAAATTATTAAAATTTACTACCAAAATTCGGAGTCAGTGGCCTCAACGTTAAGAGCGCTACGTCCAATTCATGGTCATCATAATCGTCCTAGCAGATTAACGATTGAGCGTCTAGTAGAAAAATTTGAATCCACAGGCACAGTACAAAATGTTCCCGTGCCAGTAAGACAAAGAAGTGCCCGTAGTGTCGAGAATATTAAATTGACGCAAGAACTGAAGCTTCTTGACCACCAGAAGCAACGAATGTTTGTGAATTGGCCTGAGCACTAACTTGAAAATGATTCGGATTTTCATAGAAAAATCATCTTCAGCGATGAGGCTTATTTCTGGCTAAATGGCTTCGTCAATAAACAAAATATGAGGTATTCGTATTGGTGAGGCAGAAATCCACACGTACTCCATGATTCATCATTGCATCCCGAAAAAATTACGGTTTGGTGTGGTTTATGGGCCGGTGGCGTCATTGGACCGTACTTCTTCCGTGATGGTCAAGATCGGCACGTTATTGTGAATGGGGATCGCTACCGTTTGAAGTTCGTGTTATCTCATAAAATGGTCTAGTCGCTTGGCCGCCTCGGTCGTGCAATTTGACGCTGTTAGACTATTTCCTGTGGGGTTACGTCAAGTCTATGGTCTATGCCAACAAGCAACCGACGATTGATGAACTTCGTACGAATATTGAAGGTGGAATTGCAGCAGTATCGGCCGATTTATGCTTAAAAACCGTCGAAAATTGGGTTCAGCGTCTGCCCGTGGTGGCCATGCAAAAGAAATCGAGTTTCATACATAATGGTATCAAACGTAGTTTCACACAAAACCTTTTTTTTTTTTTTAACTTTTGTAGCGCTCTTATTGAAAAACGAGATAAAAACCGTTTAATTAGTGCCTTATAGTTAAGTTGCGCAAGAAAAGAACTTTACTACTCAATTGTCCTTTCAGAGTAATTGAACAAACCTTTGCAAAATTGTTCCTCTAGTGTTTTCGGACAAGTTTGACAGGGATGCCAAAATTATACATTGTTCTGTAAAGTTCTTTTCTATAAATACTGTCATAAGCGGCCTTGAAATCGATGAATAAATGGTGGGTGTAAATTTCAAGTTCCAGGGCTTTGTGAATATTTGGTCTATGGTGTATTTTAATGGTCTGAAGCCACACTGATATTGACGTATCAGGTTGTCAGACACTCACATTATACGGCAGATAGGATCTTATAAGGAATATTTAGGAGACTGATACCTCCGTATGAGATTCCACTCATCGAGCATGTTTTCATCATTACACTCGTTTTTCAATAACAAAATAAAAAGTCGGTCGGCTTCATATTCATAAAACCATCAAAGTTGTACAGCGGCAACCTTGTCTAAAATATATGTAGTTAAAGCTCCACAATTGGTGACGGTGTGTGCAGAGGTGATTCCCTTTTCCTCGTTTAAATTGCATCAACAGAGTATTTCTTCTAAAAAAAAAAGGTGGAAACGGTGTTAGATGTAGAAAATAGAAGAGCAAAAGAAAAAAGATTATGTTCGTGTTTGAGTTTTTCAAAGAACACATAAACTTTTAACTGCATAACATAGTCCTTTATAAGTAAGAAGTATATAAGAACTATGCAATGTGTGCTGCATCATGTGAAGGAACTTTTTTTCGAATGCAACACGCGCAATACCAGATGGTTACAATTAGTAACATGCATCAGTGTTCATATATTCTTTTCTTCTTCTTTTCTTTTGTGGCAGCAATCATATTCAGGAAGCAATTTTCCTGTAGCAATCATAGTTGTGTATAGTTTATAAGATGCGAGTACCTACATAAGGGAAAGACGTTCTTGGAAATGTTATTTTTATCCTAAGAGATGGAACCATGATCTGATTTTAATTAAAAACAAAAAGTAATACATGTTCAATGATTTTTTAGAAATTTGTTTTTCAATGGACTAAATTTTTGTGTACTTCTTCGATTGATTTTTTTAAAAACGCGTTTTCCATTTACTGTTTTAAATCATTCCTGTGAGACCAGACGCGTGTTTTTGTCTCTTCCTATTCTCTTAAATTAATTAGTCATTTATAAATGCAAGATAACATAGAAAAGTTTATTTTATTAATAGAATTTGATTTTATTTTTCAATAAGTGACTTCATACAATTTATTAGCTCTTGAGATATTGTGTATTCCAAACTACTGGCGCCATGACATTACCAGCTGACTATTGCGTTTTTCCACGCTTTGTAGTCGATTTAAAAAATGAAATTTGGTAAGCTGAATGCCGATTGGGGTCCATGTTTCATCCATTCATCACATTTTGACGCCAAGTTTAACTCCAAAATTTCTCAGCATCATCAATTCTTTGTTGTTTCAAATCGATTGAGAGTGAAATCCACTTTGAACGAAACGTTCGCTTCCTCAAATATTCATTCACAATATATGTTCAAGACATTTCTTTGATAAATTAAGATCCTTAGTTATCTTGATAAACTTTATTTTACAGTCATCTAAAATTATTGTTTGATTCTTTCGTCGGTAACAGACTCTTCGGCCTCGGTGCTCATTTTGCCTCGATTTGAACGTAGCAAACTTCTTCTTAATGGTTTAATTCCTGCAAAGTCCAAATTATATGTTTATCAAGCCAAGGCGGCTTCAACAGCATTTTTTTGCCAAAAAGTAATGCTTTATATTCAATTACTTAAGGTGGCGCTACAATCCTATGTGAACTAGGGCATCACTCAACAAACTTCTAAATCTAGCTCGGTCCCTAGCTAGATGTCTTATGTTGTGTAAGTGAGGTCACTTTCCACTTGTGTGCGCCACCTGGAGAATTGGTTTTCATGCGCTCTACGTCAGCCAGCCATCCCAGTCGTTGGAGTTTTATCATTTTGGCTTAGTTTTCGTTGCTGTACAGCCCGTACAGCTCGTCGTTCCATCTTCTTCTTCACTCACGCAAGGAACTACTTTTGTCATATTTCAATGCTTCTGCACTGTATAGCAGAAAGGGTATGATGAGGGTATTATATGGTGTTTACGTGGGACCTGTACTCAGGGCCGTCGAGAGGAATTCCGGGCCCGGGACGGAAAAATCTCGGGCCCCCCCTATTTACCATTTTTTCTCAAAGTTCATGCCTACTGATATGGTACGTTCTAATTTCATTTACGATTAGAATGAAATTGGTTGGAATTGACGGAAATAATAATTTTTTGTTTGCAAAGTGAACCGAAAAAAAGTGTTAATCATCAAATCAATCTCACGGGTATCGTCCAGTTTAGTTGAAATGGAGGATGGATAGAAAATTATTCTACATGCGAGTAGATCAGATTTCGAACCGAATCATACATTCAATTCGATATTGCCAACGACATGTTAGTAACTGATAATACGGTCCATTAACTATTAAAAAAAATTAGCATGTAGATCTACTACCTACTATGAAAATAAAATAGAGCGAATTAAAGTATTTGAAATTTGTCTTTAAAAAAAACTATGTATTTTAAAAGGTTTCCATTAAATACTCTTTATTGTTTTACTTTATATTAAAATATTATCACAAAGTTTTCATTAAAGTTAGTTTGCATTCAATGAAATATTTTTTTTTTGCAAACGAGCTTTCCTAGCTTTCTGAGCAGCAAAACAACTTATAATTGCATCGAAATTCAATTTCCTTGGCAAAGGTGCTTCAAAGCATAGTGTAGCAAGTCCAGAAACACGATCTTGTGATGAGCACGAACGATGAAAATTCTTTGTTCTGGCAAGGGCGCTAAATGAACGTTCGGCACTAGCTAAGATTACAGATATGGTGGAAAACACACAGAGAGCAACACAAATGTTGGGGAAAAGCGTCTAAAAGTTCTGGGAATAAATAGAATTGAACAAACTCAATGGCGGAAGTTCTGCTTCAAAATTGGCTTCATAAATGTGTTTCAGATGAATTATTTCTTCTTTCAACTCTTGAGACACATGCGAGTTATACTTTTAAATAACCCTTGTAGCGGAGTTTTTAATCTCAATTTTGTCCATTGTTGAAAACTGCCATAAAAATGATTCAAATTTTTCATCGTATCAAACCGACGAGAAATTCGAAATATATTTGAATCAACTATGACGTAAAAGGTGTTTCTCTTGAAATTTATTTCTGCGTCTGTTTCAATTTGCATTCCGGCTCTTCGATGTTCTACAAAATGTCTCTATAATTGCCTTTTTCAGTTCGATTGAAACGATTCTGGAACATCCCCCAATCCAGTAGCAACTGCTTTGCATTCAGATAACATTTGATCTCATCCGTTTCGAATAATGTTCAAATCGGAGATCAAGTTGTCGAGATTTCGAATTTCAACGTCAATAGTCATGTTTCTGGCTTGAAGAATGATACTTCTTTCATTTATAACGCTAAGAACCTTGCACCAAATCGAAGACATCAGGACGCATTCAAATTTGTGCATATATTTTAAAACGCCATTTACATCTTGTTACAACGTTATTTATAAGTAGTAATTCATTTATTTAGTAACGTTATAATAGTTAAATAAGTATAATAAAATAAAGTAAGTATTGGTAGTAGAATCTATAAAGTTAATGATGATTGTTCGGCGGTGGGACTACGACCGGGCTCCCCAAGTAATAGTCCAATAATTGTCACATTAACATTAGTGTAAGTACAGTGTTGTTATACGGTTGCAAGCTGTCATAAGGGATTTCGTATACTACATTTCCTCCCACTCAAAGATAGCATCAATGTGAGACCTGGAATCGAACGACAGGTCTTCGTTGTCTGTAAGAGCGTCTAGGTGTTTGCACAGCCGGAATCACCGACGACTTGGCAGCTGCATTGTTGTCCCTTGTTTCTGTTGCTTGAGGAACAATCTTGCTTACTGTCGAGGAGACTGAAGGAATATTAGTATTATCAGAATTTATACTTGCCTGATTTGCTGCAGAACTTTGAAGGCCCTTATTCATGAAAAACTCATCCAAGTGATTTTCATCCGAGTGCTGAGGCCTCATCTGGTTTTGGTGTCGCTTAAGAGCTCCAAAAACTGTGGATACAAGGTATGTCATCCGCCCAAGTTGCTTTTCTACCCTACCTCGAATCCATTTTGGTCCTCTTGAGAAGTTCTTCACTAACACCAGCTGTTCGCTAACAAAACGATTAAGTCCTCTGCTGCTTTGTAGTTTGTTCTGTCGAGGGAACATCAAAGCCAGAGGAATTTTAGGCTGACGTCCATGTAATATTTCTGCTGGTGATTTCCCGGTAACAGGATTCGGTGTCGATCGAAAAGTGCTTAAATGGTGAAGTAACGCATTATTTAAGTCTTCTCCTCCTTCCATGATCTTCTTTAATGACGTTTTAAAGGTCCTTACAAAACGTTCAGCCTCTCCATTAGAGGCAGGATGAAAAGGTGCTGACGTCAAATGTTGAATGCTATTTGAAGAACAGAATTGCTTAAACTCGTGTGACACAAATTGTCGACCATTGTCCGAAACAATTGTATCAGGTAGTCCCTCCAGCGCAAAAATTCCTTTCAGAATTGAAATTGTGGCAGATGACGTTGTTGTGGACATTTTAACAACGAACGGGAACTTAGAAAATGCATCTATACAGACCAACCACATGTGTCCAAGAAATGGACCCAAAAAAAACAAGGTGTATACGCTGCCATGGATGATCAGGTGACGGCCACGACGAATACTCCTTCCTTGGGCTACTGCTTGTTTCCTGACATTGTATGCATTTTGCTGCTCGTTCGGATATGGCCTTGTCTATAAATGGCCACCAGCAATATCTCCTGGATAGCTGCTTCATTCTTGTGATCCCCCAGTGTCCATCGTGGAGGAGCTTCAACACATTTGGCTGCTGCGATGCTGGAACAACGACGCGAACGTGCTCATCCTGAAGTAAAATAATATTATTTTCTATGAAAAGAGAATATCTACGGTCAAAATAAGGTTTCAACTGTTTATCTATAAGCTTTGATGAGTCCGGCCAGCCTTGACGTAAAAAAAACTTGAGCACTTTGGATAGAACGGGATCCACGGCTGTGGCACTAGCTATTTGCTTGGCATCCACTGGAAATACTTCAATCACTTCATTAAATTGAACATGCAGACAGGAGTGTTCGCTTGCATCAAATTGCTCGTCCTGCCCCATTGGTAACCGGGACAACGCGTCTGCGTTTCCATGTTTACTTGTAGGCTTGTATCTGATGCTATATTGATAACCCATCAAGAACAAAGCCCAGCGCTGCAATCTTTGAGCTGTAAAGACAGGTAAATTTTTTCCAGGGTTAAATATTGAGACCAACGGCTTATGGTCCGTATACAAAATAAAATGTCGACCGTAAAGATACTGATTAAACTTCTGCACCCCGTATATGATAGAGAGGGCCTCCTTCTCTATCTGACTATATCGTTTTTGATGTATGTTCAAAGTCTTTGAAGCGTGTGCAATCGGCACTTCCGATCCATTGGGAAGCACGTGAGAAATGACGGCTCCTATGCCATGAGAGGAAGCGTCCGTAGCCAGAATTATAGGCAAAACGTCACGAAAGTGAGATAGCCTCGTTGCGTCCACTAGTTGTGATTTTAAATATTGAAATGCTGACTCTTGCTCTTTCCGCCACACAAACGCTGTATCATTCCTGCGGAGTATATTTAAAGGAGCACTGATTTGAGATAAGTTTTTAATGAATTTATTATAATAATTGACTTTTCCCATAAAAGCCTGTACATCTTTCACGTTAGTTGGACGTGGTAATTCTTTAATCGCGATAACCTTGGAATCTGAAGGTCGTATACCTGACTCACTAATGATGTGGCCTAGAAATTCAATTTCTGTCTGCAACAAAATACATTTTTCACGCTTGCAAACCAGACCATATGACTTAAGCCTTTTAAAAATTTCGCGTAAAATGTCCAAGAGCTCGTGAGTGGTTTCGGCTGCCACAATTATATCATCAATATAGTTTCCACACTGGCGAACCCCCGCAATTACCTGTTCAACTAATCTTTGGAATATTGCCGGAGCACTAGCAACTCCAAACGGCAACCGCTGACACTGGTACAATCCCATGACTGTGTTGACGACCATAAACTCCTTCGATTCATCATCCAGCTCAACCTGGAGGTAAGCGTCCGACAGATCAATTTTTGCAAAAAATTTGCCACCTCGCACCTTGTACAACATCTCTTCTACTCTTGGTATAAGCGCATGTTCTACTTCCAATTGCGCATTTAAAGCTTTGAAGTCCCCACAGATTCGTACTCGCCCGTCACTCTTTGGTACCACGACGACTGGTGCTGCCCAATTACTAAACTTAATTGGTTTCCAAATTCCTTCTGCAACAAGGCGTTCCACTTCCTGCTTGAACGAATCCATCTGAGAAAAAGGAATTGGACGGCTTCTGAAAAACTTTGGAGACGCTTTAGATTTTAGTTGTAGATGGGCTTTAAAAGGTATGCAACGGCCTAATGATTTATCAAAAATGCTACTAAATTCATTACATAAATCATTTACCTTCGATTTTAACGTGACGTTAGATATATTACATACTACCTCTTGCTTCATATTAAGCCCAAATGAGTCTAGCCAGTCTATGCCGAGAATATTATTAGCCGCTTTAACATCAGTCACAATGAGAGGTAGCACCATTTTAATCGAGTCGTATTCCACATTGACGAATGCTTTTCCAAGGACGGGCACTGTAATGTCACCATACGCCTTAAGAACAATGCCTGCCGGCTGCAGCTGGTTACATTGCAACTGTTTAAATTGCTCTCTGCTAACCATGGAGCACGAAGCCCCAGTATCCACCAAGAAATCCATAAACCGATCATTTATTTTAAGTTTTAAAATCATTTTATTGCCTTTTCGGACTGGCTGACTTTGCAAAATATTCGTATCATGTGCCGATTCACTTTGTTTGTCTAAATCTACCACGTTAATAAAATCGATCATGTGACTGTCCATTGTCTCAATATTTTCCGTTTTTTTCGACCCGTTAACCGACTGTCTATTGCGAGAGCGATTCCTACGATAAGAATGCTTGTTTCTTTTTTTATTTCTACTACCCGTTAAACAAACTGAGGCGATATGACCAGTACCGTTGCAACTATAACAATCCGCATTACGAAATTTACAACTGTCTCTATTGAGGCTTACCCCACACCGCGGACACGATCTAACTGGCTCCGTTATTTGACCACTACTTTTCCCTCTACCTTCACTCATCGGACGATTTTTACGCATTTTATTTGCGTCTATACGAAAAATTTCTTGCTGTTGAGTACTTTGCCCTTTTACATTTTTAAGGACACTTACTGTGTTTTTCGTGGCTTCATAAGATTCTGCTATCAAAAGTACATCTTCCAGAGTAGGGTTCGGCTTTTGGAGAGCTGCCGTACGGACAGCATCGTGGGGAGTATTGATGACTATGGTGTCCCGCAGCAGTTCATCAACAAATTCTCGCTTGCATTCTGGTTTGGAACAGACATACTTACAATTGCGGGATAAGCCACGTAGCTCAGCTACCCAATCTGCATAGCTTTGGCCTTCCCCCATTTTCGCCTGAAAAAACTCATATCGTGCTGCCAATATGTGAACGTTGCGTTTAAAATGTTCAGACAATTTATCTGTGATAACCTTAAATGACAGATCCTCTAATTTGTCCCCAAGTAATTTTTGAGCCAATTCAAAAATCTCAGAACCTACCCACGAAAGAAAGAACGCCCTTTTTTGCTGGTCTTCCTCTACCGAATATGCAGAAAAATGTTGCTCTAGTTGCTTCAAATATGATTCCCAGTGATGCTTCTCTTTCTAGTATTGATGAAAAGGTGGAGGCGCAGGTGTATTTGATGGAAGTCTTCCCAAGCCATCCATAACCATACCTGGCTTCGTCACTTTTTCCATCCATTCTCTTTGACTGGTCATTAAAGACTTCAGAAAATTTTCCTGTTGTCTGAGTAGCTCCTTTAACTCCGCTGCTTCCATGACTTACACACAACTTTTCCAGCAGTAAACTGAACTGACACGTGGAAAGAAAGTAAAGAAACCCAAATTAATTATGTTGGAGTGAAGGTATACAATTTGCGTATCGATATTATTTATGATGCGTAGTTCGATTTTTTTTTTATTAAAAAAAAATTTGTTTCTCGTCGCCAAAATGTTACAACGTTATTTATAAGTAGTAATTCATTTATTTAGTAACGTTATAATAGTTAAATAAGTATAATAAAATAAAGTAAGTATTGGTAGTAGAATCTATAAAGTTAATGATGATTGTTCGGCGGTGGGACTACGACCGGTCTCCCCAAGTAATAGTCCAATAATTGTCACATTAACATTAGTGTAAGTACAGTGTTGTTATACGGTTGCAAGCTGTCATAAGGGATTTCGTATACTACACATCTCTTCGAGCTTTAGCAGTTAAATTAAAATCACTTAAGGCTTCTAATGATGTTGTAAGGTTTTTCAGATTATTTGCAAATGGTTTCCCTGCCTCATTTCTAGCTGGCCATCTTGTATCGGAAAGTGTGTGAAGGGATCCGGCCACATTTTTCTTAAGATTTTCCCAACGTTGTGCACTGCTGCTAAACAAGTTGAATCACTTTTGAACATCACCAAAGAATGTGATTGCGGCAGTACAACATTTCGTTATATACACACTTTGAAGTGATTTGATATCCTTCAAATCTTTAGTAAACAACTTATTCAAAATATTAATTAATATTACGAAAACCACAATTGAAAAACGTTTGCGTGGGATTTTCCGGTCCCCCGAAACCGAATCAAAAATTTCGTTCCCAGCAGAAACAAAAATAGAAGAAAAGAAACTTTATAAAAACAGAAACCGAAATAAAAATTTGTGTTTTGTTTTAAGTTGCCGGGCCCCTTAAAATAAATTTTAAATTTACGTTAAATTAAATAAGAAATAGTTCAGAGTTGCCCAATTTTTCATTAAATATTAACAACAATGTACGCCAATAATAATCAGGGGCCCAGATCGGCAATCTTGTGACTGATAGATTGGTAGATAACATGCAAACAGGGGCCCGATTGTGTAAGCATGAATGATTTTTCATTAAATATTAACAAAAATGTACGCCAATAATAATCAGGGGCCCAGATCGGCAATCTTGTGACTGATAGATTGGTAGATAACATGCAAACAGGGGCCCGATTGTGTAAGCATGAATGATTTTAAATTTTCGGGCCCCTAAAAATAAGTGGGAATAGGTATGTTGATGATAAATATAGAGTATATTAAAAAAAAATACACTCTTCATTACGGGCCCCTAGAAAATCCCGGGCCCGGGGGTTTCCCCCCCTCCCCCCTCTCGACGGGCCTGCCTGCACTATTCTTACAAGGACGGTGCTAAAGAAATTACATGACAGTGCATCACCTTCTCTAAAGTCTTTTGTGACATCAAAAGGTTCGGTTAACTGGTTTCCAACCTTTGTAAAATAGCGCGAATACTCCATGGTAATCCTGCATAAACGGACGAGTTTGACAGGGATGCCAAAACTAGACGTGGCTCTACATAGTTCGTCAGTTTACATGCTGTAGTATAAAAAATAAATAAATAAATAAATTGGGTGGCGCAACAGTCCGTTGAGAACTAGGGCCTAGTGACTTATAAATCTCAACCAATCCTTGTGCGAATACTGTTGTCAGGGATGGGGGGGGACCTACAGTTTTAAGCCGAATCCGAACGGCTAATTTGACAATAATTACTCTTGGAGAATTTGTCAATTCCTCGCAAGAGGTAGTACCCGTGAGAAAAACTTTAGATGGCATAGGCAGGAATCGAACCCAAGACCTCTGGCATGACAGTCCAATGCACTAACCATCATGCTACGGGTACTACTGTATTGTTTTAGTATACGGCCTTGAAATCTATGAAAAGATAGTGGGTGCTGTATTAATTTACTTGGGTTTTTCCAGGATCTTTAAAAATGTGAACTACGGACTTTCCTAATATAAAGCCACACAGGTAGTTGACAATGGGCTTAAGACGTTTACATATTACAACAGAGAATATGTTGTATGCGGTGTTAAGGAGACTGATTCATCTATAGTTGGAACAGTTTAGAGGGTCCCTTTTTTCTAGTATCGACAAACAATACTGAGGTTCCATTCATCGCATATGCTTTCTTCCAACCATATCTTACAGATATGTAAGTTGGTACATGATCCTTACCAAATTATCTCCAGCTGCTTTGAAAAGCTCGGCATTGAAGCCATTTTCTCTAGCGGATTTGTTAGACTGCAGCTAAGATATGGTAATCTTTATATCGTCTAAATTGGGAAGAAGGAATTGTTGGCTTTCGTCGTCTTTATTTTGAAGTACCTAAATGTTTTATTAACATACTAAATTTCTTTTTATCGATTTTTGGTGAAAATAACAAAAGTTGCTTCACTCTAATACTATATTTATGAATCTTTTGAAGGTTAGGGTTTACTAAATGTTATATGGATTTAATAACGCAGTAGAATGAATTATATGTCAGCCGTCGAATTTTTCAGGGTATCTTTCAAAAAAATCAAAATCCTGATTAAAATTTCAAATGATATCTTGTACAACCTCAATAAATAACTATGTTTCTCTATGTCCCCTTCCTGTTAATATTTACAATACTTTTTTCCAAAGTGTGATACAGTTAGAAATGCGATCATCAAATGTATACTAAAAATAATCTAACATATAAAATTCTTCTGTCACAGTGTTAGTTGCCATACTCCTCCGAAACGGCCTAACCAATTTCAATAAAATTTTGCATATACATTCTGTAGGTCTGAGAATAGGTTTTTATCTATTTTTTATATTCCTAAGTAGTACCCGTAGCGTGATGGTTAGTGCGTTGGACTGTCATGCAAGGGGTGTTGGGTTCAATCCCTGCCTGTGCCACCTAACTTTTTTCACGGGTACTGCCTCTTGCGAGAATTGACAAATCCTCCAAGAGTAATTCTTGTCATGAAAAGTGCTTTCTCAAATTAGCCGTTCGGATTCGGCATATAAACTGTAGGTCCCTTCCATCTCTGACAACATTACTCGCACACAGGGATGGTTGAGAGTTGTAAGTCACTAGGCCCTGGTTTTTCATGGACTGTTGCGCCACCTAATTTATTTATTTATTTATTTTATATTCCTAAATACTATGGTTTAATTGCATCAACATCGTACACGGTGCAACGATCTTACGATAGTATTCAGTGACGGTGTGTTCAATGAATCATTGGTTTCTATTGAGGATCTTTGCATTATCATTGCCAACTCAGTCATTTCGGTATGCATTCACCAAATCGAAATGCATCTGATTTAGTAGACACTGAATTGAATCATGAACTACAATACAATAGTGTAGAAATGGTAGCGATTGTTGCTCACAATGTCCCACTAATGAATGAAGAACAAACAACCATTTATGATCTCATCATGCTCACGGTTTCCGCAGGACAAGGTGGATTCTTTTTTTTGGATGCACCAGGTGAAACTGGCAAAACATTGCTTATTTCGCTTATTCTTGCTAAAATACGATCAAATAATGGTATCACCTTATTATTATTGGATGAAAGCAGAACAGTTCATTCAGTATTTAAACTGCTAATAAATATTCAAAATAACACAGACGCGGACAATCATCCATGGCCACAGTGATGAAACAGTGTAAAATTATTTTCTGGGATGAATGCACTATGGCACACAAACATTTTTGAGGCGTTGACAGAACATTGAAAGATATAAAAAACAACGACAGACTATTTGGTAGCACTCTGTTACTCCTTTCAGGTGATTTAAGACAAAGACTTCCCGTTATTCCGCGTTCAACGTACGCTAATGAGATCAAAAAAAAAAGTACAACTGAAAGTAAATATATGTTTTATGAAGGAGCTTTCAGTCAAATTTTGTAAAAGACTTAGACGCTTCAAGCCTTAATGGTAATATTTATAGGGGAAATAATATAACAAATGTTGGTTATGTGATTCTAACTGTGGATGAAGTAAGGGCTGTGTTGTTGAGTTTGGATTCAAACCTTGCTTGTAGTCCTGACAACATTCCACCCATATTTTTCAAAAATAGTTCTGAGTTTATGGCAATAGCACTTACTTCTTCAACTTATCTTTACAAACTGGGGAATTTCTGGATTCATGGAAAGTATCCTTAATAACCCCAATATTCAAATCAGGTTCAAGACAAAACATTTCTAATTATCGTCCTGTATCTAAATTGCCATTGATCCCGAAAATTTTCGAAGCAATTGTAAAACGAAGAATTTATAATGAAGTGAAGAATTACATTTGCGAACCCCCACATGGGTTTTTTACCGGTCGATCTACCACTACTAATTTAACTTTATTTTCTAATTTCTTAAGAACTGAATTAGAGGATGGTTGTCAGGTAGATGTTATATTTACTGACTTTGCAAAGGCCTTTGACAGGGTTCAACATCAAATACTTATAAGAAAATTACAGTTAATGGGGTTTCACTCTTCTTTGCTCATATGGTTGTCCAGTTATTTGACTGGACGAAGGCAATTTGTACGTATTGGGAACAAAATGTCAAAGGTTATCTTTAACCGATCTGGAGTTCCTCAGGGAAGTCATTTGGGACCTATATTTTTTCTGCTTTTCATAAATGATTTGCCTTTGTATATTATGAATTCAAAATGTCTGCTTTATCCTGATGACCTCAAGATTTTTAAGTCTTTGAAAAGTATAGAGGACTGCAGTCTTCTTCAAGAGGATCTTAATAATGTTGTTAATTGGTGTGCTATTAATAGATTGCACTTTAATATTTCTAAATGTAATTTTCTCTCGTTTTTCATGCTTCGTCATCCTTTTTTATTTAATTATTCTATCTCAAACTCAGATCTAGTTAGAGTCAATTTTAAAATGGACTTAGGCGTAATTTTTGATCAGAAACTTAGCTTTGTACCGTATTATGATTATTTAATCTCGAAAGTCAATGCCATGTTGGGATTCCTAAGAAGAAACTCTCAAGGTTTTTCCGATCCTCACGCTTTGAAATCTATGTATACATCGTTAGTAAGATCTGTTTTGGAGTATTGTTCTGTTATATGGGATCCATATTATGTTTGTCATAGTAATAGAATTGAAAACTTTCAGAAAAGATTTATACGTTATGCTATCGGAAAGCTGGACTGGGATTTTGCCCCTTCTTATAAAGACCGATGTAATGTTCTCGGGCTATAATGAATCTTCAATCTAGAAGAAAATATTTCCTAATAATGTTTGCTAGAGATGTTCTTATGAGCCATATTGTATGTCCTCCTATTCTTTCTCTTTTTAATATTTATGCACCTGAAAAATCTATAAGATCTTTAGATTTTTTTTATATTGAGTATCATAGAACAAACTATGCCCGTAATGATACTATAGTCAAATCTTGTACTGCGTTCACCTCCATTTCCAATGTAATGGATTTTAGTCAAGTGAGATCAATTTTTAAACAAAATATGTTCTATACGTTATATATATTGGTGCTTTTCATCTTGGAAACTAAGTTTTAATTTAAGTTGTACATATTATTACATTATATAATTTATTTTATCATTATTATAATATTTATTGTTAATGTTAGTCTGATAGATGTAAGTCGACAGAAATAAATAAATAATATGCGTGTTCAAATGCTTCAAGATCCATCAGCTGAAACATTCTGAAAACAATTGTTAGATATAGACGACGGAAAGTTACTACAGATGAAACTGGATGCATAAAATTACCGGTCGATTTCTGCACGATTATTGATTCACAAGATGCTCTCATTGACCAGATATTTCCGGATGTACACAGACAATATACAAATCATGGGTGGCTGGCAAAAAGAGCAATTTTAGCAGCAAAAAATGTGGATGTCAAGGAATTAAATCTCAAGATACAACATTTGTTACCAGGAGACTTGGTGTCATACAAATCTATTGATACAGTTTGTGATGCTACAGAAGCTGTAAATTATCCAACTGAGTTTTTGAACTCATTGGATTTACCAGGCATGCCACCGCATAATTTACAACTGAAGGTTGTATTTCCGGTAATTTTGCTTCGTAATTTGAACCCACCACGGTTGTGCAACGGCACGCGATTAGTAATAAAAAAAGAGGCTGGGATGTGCCCCACACTGATGAATTCCCATCCCGTCTGTCGATTTGTCTTCCTTAAAAGTTTGTCTATATGTATAAATTTTTACCAAATTTGCGTGCTATTTTGTGGAGATTTTTTGTTTTTATGAAAAAACGGACTGTTGGATTTTTATAAACAAAATTACTGAATATCGAAAACAATATTTTCTGTGAAATAAAATAAGTTTGAAGCCAATATTTTTAATATTCGAAAAGCTATTTGCCGAAAGTAAATTTTAACCAAGTTTTAGTATTGTTTTTTGTTTAGGTTTTTATTTTTCGTAAAAAAACTGTCAATTCGATTTTTCTCAACATTTTTCAGAATGTTGAAAACAAGATTTCTTATAAGATAAAATAAGTTTGAAGCCATGATCTCAAGTTTTTGAAAAGATATTTGAGTCGAAATTCAATTTTTCCCAACTTTGAGTGATGTTTGTTTAGGTTTTTATTTTTTATAAAAAAAATGTCCATTAGATTTTTCTCAAAATTTTATCAGATGTCAAAAACATTATTCTTCGTTGCACAAAATTGTTTTGGAGATGAAATCATATTTTGGTCGTAAAATTTTCGAGGTGACAAATTTTTTTGTTCAGTTTTTTTGATTTATAAAAAAACCGTTAATTGGATTTTTTCCCAAAAATATACTTGTTTTGTATCACGTTACAATATATAATATAAAATTTAATTCAAGTCTCTAGCGTCATTGGTTCATGACTTATTGAACCAAAATGTTCACCTTTTTTTTAAACTGCTATGGTAAAAAAACCACCCACGTAATTTTCTTGAGAGCCCTTTCTGCATCTTTCTGCCTTATTATCTGTATAACAAAATTAATTTGAAGTCGATACCTCTTCTGGTTCTTGAGCTATAGAAGACGAAAAAACGTCGCGAACGTACAGACGTACGGACGTATGAACGTACGTACACACGCACGCACAGACATCTTTCTAAAAATCTTTTATTTCGACTATAGGGGCCTTGAAACGTCGAGAAATGTCAAAATTTTCAATTTGACATATCGGACCCATTACAATAACTTCCTATGGGAAGTTAAAAATTAATGAAAATTGTCATCGAAGCCATAATTCTAAATGGCAAATTCTGAGGTGAAAATATATTATTGCCGCGAATCACTATTATACCCCCAGATGTGCCAATTCAATTCAAACGCCTTCAATTTCCAATTAGATTGGCATTTGCAATGACTATCAACAAGTCTCAAGGCCAAACGATGTCGGTCTGCGGCTTAGATTTGAGCACTTCATGTTTTTCACACGGACAATTATACGTGGCGTGCTCTCGAGTGGGCAAACCATCCAGTTTGTTTGTATTGGCGAAAGATGGGATCACAAAAAATATTGTACACTCTGTTGCATTAAGGGATTTATATTGTTTTTTTGTAGTATTGTCATAATTAGCGATATGTATGTATGTATATAATTTTAATAAATTAAAAACATTTGTTTGGTGTTTTGTTATTTTAATATTTTGTCACCGTTTACAGTGCTCTATACCTCTCCCACTTACATATATATCACATCCTTACACACTTACAATAAGTTATTTATTTATGCAAAATATTCTCTAGAAATTATTTATATGACAAAAAGACGTTTGTCGGGTCAGCTAGTTATTTTGTATTTCTTTTCTCCTTAGAAATGTCACTTCAATAATAATACACTGGGTGTTTACGCACTTTTTTTTTTATTTAATTGGTATTTAATAAACCAATTTTGGTTTAACAACTCTTCAAAGAGCAAAATATTGTCTGTCGCTAGTCATTTTGAAAAAAAAAATCAAATTATAAAATTCCAGGTACACATTAAATTGTTTGTTTGTTTTAAAGAAAATTCTCAGAAAAAAAGATATTCGATTTTTTGCAATTCCAACATGAGACATCGACGACATGAATTCAAAATTAATTAATTTTTTGTCCATTGTAAAAGAAAATTCTGGTTATCGAATTCTTTTATTTTATTTATGATTGAATATATGTACACTTTTTTGTACCTAATTTATAAAAGTTACATCCAAGATCCTCACACAATAAATAAGCAACTGATTCCTGGAATTCTAAGAGCTTGAATTTTAAGAACACGTGAGTGCGATCCAGTCGTGCATTTTATTTTTATTTTTATTTTCATTTTTAAAAACACATCAGCTTTAAAAGGCAAACTTTATTTACTGTTTCCATTTCCATCATTCTTCCAATGCAATGGGAAATATAAATTCCTGTTCAATTTTCCGTTTGTATGTAGGTATGTGGCAATAAGGAAAATTGTTACTGATGGTGAAGTCATACAAACTAACAAAAATATTTATACCACTCAGGTTGAGAAGTGCAAATAAAATGGAAATGAAAATGAAAATAAAAACGATGACAACAAAAAGCATATAACAACAACAACAACTCGAACTTATAGAAAGTGTACTATACTTTGATATACAAAATGTCTATGATAACATTTATTGGAAATAGAAATATCTCCATCAAAAGAAAATTTTCTAGCACTTTTCTTTATTATCGGAAACTTTATTATTGCTAAAATAAGCTATAAAACATTTTATGGTAGTTCTGATTCTGATTTTGATTTTGATTCTGACAGCCATTGCATGACAGGCATCTATTGAAATCTAAGTAAATATGATGTATTTATTTTTGAAATAGCGACATAGTATTGAAAATAGTTGAAGCATTGTTCCTCAAATCCGTATTGATTTGTTCTATTGAAATAAACTTTAAGAATTTTATTTTAATAGCCAATGAATAAATATACAACATGATAACTTCTAAAACTTCTTGAAATTTTTATATTCTTAAATTTAAAACAGAATTCCAGTTCTATAGCTAAGGTTATTTAACTCTTGCTTGCGCTCTATCTGCGTCGTAATTTTACTTTACTGATCCGTCTCTTGCTCTCGGGGGTAATTAAAGATTTTCCAAGACAGAATATAAAAAGAAGACTTTTTGCTTTTTATTTTCATGACTGAATGTTGTCGGTATACCCGTAGCCTTGTCCTTGTTGGCCTTCGATTTTGTGAAAATAATAAGAAAATTCTACGTTTGAAATCTTTTTTGATATATGTATATATATAACAAGATTTGAAATCATTGAAAGAAAAGCTGACAAATGCAACGAAAAGATGTTATTACGTTATTATCATTGAAATAATCTTATTCTTAACATTCAGGGTTTTTTAAAAAGGGGTCCTAATTTTTATATTTATTAAGACAAATATAACTGGATGTTTATTTCATTTTGAAGAGGAAGGTGTGCCATTAACAATACCCGTGTTTTGTTGGAAAATCTATCAATAGTATAGTAGGATCTTACACGAATAACAAAAACAATATCCGCAGTATGAATACTACCGATAAAAGTTAAAGTAGAATCTTACTACGGATGGGTTTTTGACATTTATACGAGTCTCGAATGGATCTTATGTGATTTCGTTCTCAAATGTTGGTACGATTGCTATTACATTTGCATCTCCATGGCTGTGTTCGTGGAGTAGTTGTGCATTTGGAATCATGTGTTTTCCATTGGGGAAAAAATCAATCTGTTACTGTTGATATTATTATATAATTTAGGTTTGTTAATGAAAATGGATTAACTGGGCTTATTTTGCAAGAGAAAACAATAGAAAAGATATTTATGTTTTGCTATGTTTCCACCAAAGGTTTATCTCAGTTTAGATTAAATAAATCTTTTTGGTGTTTCCACCGCACAAGAAGATTTAAAAATGATTAAGTTTGATAGCACTTTCTAAAATGCAAATAGTGTTTCGATGTTTCTTATGAAGTGCAAGCGAGATAGTTTGATTAGTGTTAATCAATGAAGAACTGAATAGTTCAGCACCATATAAGAATATGCTACCTACTCCATGTGCAATTTTTTTTTTTTAATTTGATTAAAACAAAACTATATTTTTTGTACACAAACATGCAAATAAACAGACCATAACGCATTATCTGTAAAACCAACCACTCTACACAGGTTTTTCTTCACAAATTTTGACTCGACTCCGATCCCCGACCGAAATCGAGTCGAATCAAGCTCATTTCAACTCGATTCAGATATATAAAGAATTTAGGCGAGCTTCAAGCTCGCTTCAACACCACATGTTAGTGTAGTAGTCTACGAACAAACCCCCTTCTTGAAGTTTTTATTTTATGTCAAATTGTTTGGTTAAAACTTTGAAATCGACTATCACGTTACACAGGATTTTAATAGTCAACTATCAAAAACCAGCTTACACGATTTCACCCTTGGTCTGAATTTCGCTATTTTTTTTTGGAATTTTTTGATACATTATTGTGGCAAATATTCAATTGTATCAACTTTCAAATATAAAAAACGGACTACTGTGGATCGTTTTTTTGGCAATTTCTCACTGTACTATATATTATGGAATACCAAAAAAACACGGCTACTATTTATAGAATGCCAAAAAAACACGGGTAATGAAAAACGATGCAACACTATATCCTTTTTGGGACATTTTTACGTACAATTCGCATACTTGCGACTGTATATGTCCTCGATAACTTTACATCTAACTTACGAGATCTTTTTGGAGAATTGGAAACTCTTTTTCAAGACATAAATTTGTCAGGAAACTTTTCTTGCAAAATTGCGATTGTATCCTTGCTTGTGTGGCACGAAACACTAGTGTAAATAAATACCGTTCACATTAATATATTCCAATTGCACTCCCCATAACAGTTTCACCGGCTTCATTTTCGAAAAAGTATGATGATGACCTTACTTTTTCGAAAATAAGCCGACCCAAAAACCGTATGAAACTTGTGACACTTTGAGGATGTAGAGGCTTTTCAACAATTGTTTTTAGATTTTCCGAGCTCCGAATTCATCTTATTAACAAAGTGAAAATGGGCCTGATCATTGAAGATGATTTTTTTTTATGAAATTCTGGATCACTTTGATGCATTTTGTAAACTGAGCTTTAAAAGTCTTAAGACCTAAATTTGTATACAAAACACGGTGTTATGTCTTTTCCAAAAATCGACGAGAAATTGAAAAACCTTAATTTTCGTCAATACGTGACATAGGTTTCGATTTTTCACATCACTTACTTATCCCAACAGCTCAAATTTGTCCACTAAAGGTTTGCCGGCTGAGAAGTGGTAGTGTAGCGAACTCTGACTGCGAAATGTTGACCAATATTATTGTTATAATTTTAACAACTTTAATTCGAGTTGGTCCAATTTCAATAACCGCGTAGTCCTTACTTCGTAAATGTCAAAAATGACAGTTTTAAAAGTGACATCTGCCCAAAAAGCTGTCTATTCAAAATAAAACCTCTTATTGGGATACCTTCTATTATAAAACCAAATAAATTATCTGTCTCTCTCTCTCTCTCTTGCCTTTTATTGGGAGGAAGATAAAATAATGGGACGTCAAAATATTTTTATTTTAATAAAATAATAAGTAAAGAAATTTGATTGATTCTACTTTTCATTTAATTTTTTAATAAATAATAATTTGTGATTTGGCTGCATTGCAAATGACTCTCTTTTGTTAATGAGATATGTAAATGGTGTTTTTTTATACGCGTGGTTTTCAAAAAGAAATCATGTAGTACATATAATCAAATGTTAGGATTTACCATTATGTCTTAAAAATGATTTCGGGCAAGAAGTCACCAAAGGCGTAATTCTTTACCACTTTTTGCAGCAATCAGGACCGTATGTCAGCGTTAACGTGCCGAATATTCTCATCCAAAGCATCAAACGCCTCGGGCTTATTTGCATTAGCAAGCAAATTCACATAACATCACTAAAAATTGTCTATTGGTGTTTAATCGCACGGATTAATAAATTGATTCATTGTGATAGGGCGTGCGAACTGAACTAATATTTTGGTAATCAATCGTTTAAATGATTTGCAAATGCTGTTTATAGAAGTAACTCTTTTCACTTTAACCACAGACCAAATTTGAGCATAAATCAAGTGACAGCTGTCAAAACGACCAACTCCAAAAAAAAATATTGCCAGATTGAAAATCACACACGTCTATAAGAAAAAACACCCTTTGTTTACCGTTGGACGTACGTAGTACTAAAAAGCTTTCGAAAGTAATATATGCATTCTTTCATTTAAATTTATTTGACATTCGGTCATAAGGATAACATTTTACAGTTAATTTAATAAAAGTATAATTTTCTTTTTAAATATGAACAAACAAATTTTGTGTCTTGTATATTTATTCAGGATAGCAATAAATTGTTTGTTCATCAACAAACAATTGGTTGTTGATAAGACACATCACTTCTTAGACGTGTTTACCATTTATATTTTTATCCTTAAAAACAAACAACACTACCGCTACCGAATATAACTCAATGACGCAATTTTCCAAAATTGTTGGCTTCATTTCCAATTCCAGCACACAAAGGGTTGAATAAATAAATTCCAAACTTATATATTGCAATATGTATTGTACGTAGGTATATTTATGTGTGATGGGGATGTTTTTATAAATAATAGCTTCGAGACTTATTAACACTAGCCAAATAATTTGGTTTACTTTTCTTTTCTTCATATACGAGTATACGAGTAAAACTACATATAGAAGGTTTACTATTGAGGTTGAGATAATTTTGTATCCCTTCTGCGTTATAACATGAAAGTAGATATATATTCGCAGGTGCTGTCGATTCAAGCCCTTCACTCAAGATTATGCTTTTACCCAACATTATTATTATTTTCTTACCGCATTTCCACCTCTTTGCGTTTAATCCCAACGAAAACAGCTCTTGACAGGTCTCTCTTTTCTCATCGAATTATGTCAATGTCACCTGTGCTCCTGTGTGTATAAGGACTTCACCGTCCTGACTTGTGATGATGGGTCATTTGCTAGCCGATTAGGGTAAAAATATATATTTTGTGTCATCATACACATCAATTAGAATTTAAAGAAAATAAAGTCTTTTTCTTTTCATTTTTATCATTAGAAAATTATTATGGTATGTATATGTATGTAGGTACATATAGATATAATTTAAGGAACCTTTTATGCTTCGATATTGATTTCAAATGCGACAATAAGGAATTTTGGAAGTCGTTTAGGGTTTACAATCCCTAACCGACCACTACATACAGTAGTGGCAAAAATAATAAGTATGAAATCATTTTGCTATGATTTTGTAGAGTAAGTTTTTATAATAATTTCAAGCAACAACATAAATTAAGCTGCGTTTTTTGGTAACATATAGTTAGTGAAGTATTAGAAGTATACCAATAGAACACTTAACTCACTAAAATAACTCACCTTTAATTTAATTTTATATTTGGTATCACTTGCTCTGTCAACCAAGCATTTGCTACATCAAATGTCAATTCTTGAATTTATTTGTGTGTTCAGAAGTTTCGTTTTTCTCTGGAATTACAATATTCATGGAAATAGATTTCAAAGGGTTCGGAACTTTTCCCATTTTCGAATTTGTATGTAAGCGACCCTTGAACGATAAAGTATTGAAATGTTTAACACACAATTCAAAAATTTTGATTGAAGAAATTTGAATTAAAAAGCAAAATTCAATTTGGAAAACTAATTGTGAAATTTTGTTCTCTATTTGGTTTTTCATATTTGATTAGAAGTTTTTGTAATGAAATAATGTGAAAAAAATGAAAAAGTCTTTGTGGTACCATTGTAAAGGGTTTTTCAATTGGCGCGGGTAGATTTTGGCGCCCCGTGACGGCCATTTTGTTTTGGTGACATCTGACATCTGTTTATGCCAAATCATCATGGCAAGTTACAGGATTGAACAACACGTTCAAATGATAAAACTTTATTATCAAAATGAGTGTTCTTTAACGCAAGCGTTGCGTGCATTTCCCCCATTTTACGGAAGACGCGGTGGCCCTTTACAGTCGACTCTTCAACGTTTGGTGGCCAAATTTGAGACGACCGGTTCAGTAAACAATCAGCCAACACCCGTACGTTCAAGGAACGCAAGATCGGCCGAGAAAATCGCCGAGGCCCGTGAAAGTGTACAGCAGAACCCGAGGCAGTCTATTCCTCGCCGTGCACAAGAACTCGGTTTTTTCGCAGACTTCAACTTGGTGAATTTTGCGTCGACACTTGGGCCTACACCCGTACAAGATCGAACTGACCCAGGAGCTCAAAGTTCATGACCATAGACAACGCCGTTTGTTCGCTGACTGGGCTTTGAATCGTTTGGAAGAGGACCCCAATTTTGGCCGAAAATTATCTTTAGTTAGTGACGAGGCGCATTTTTGGATGAATGGCTGTGTTAACAAGCAAAATTGCTTTATATGGAACGACACCAACCCACGCGAGGTTCACCAGGTGATAATGCATCCTCAAAAAGTTAACGTTTGGTGTGGATTTTGGGCCGGCGGCGGCGGGGTAATTGGTCCGTACTTTTTTGAAAACGAAGTTAGTGAGGCGGTCACCGTCAACAGCGAGCGCTACATAACTATTATAACTAATTTCAGAAGACATGTAATTCCAGCAGGACGGCGCTACATGCCACATAGCAAACGCCACGATTGACATTTTGCATAAACGATTTGAGAGTAACGTCATCTCTCGTAAGGGTGATGTGAATTGATAACCAAGGTCATGCGATTTGACCCCGCTAGACTTTTTCCTGTGGGGTTTCTTGAAGTCGCAGGTCTATGCAAATAAATCACAATCGACCGATGCCCTAAAGGACCACTCGGATCCATGCCACTGTAAGAAGCCGAGGCGGGCATTTGAATGATGTCATATTTCACACTTAATGACATACATGAGCCTTTCAAATACGAAAACAATTTTGTTAGTACCTCACACACAGCTAAAGTACACGTGGTATGATGGTTAGTGCGTTGGACTGTCATGCCAGAACCCTACGGTTCGATCCCTGCATGTGCCATTTAAAGTTTTTTCACGGGTACTGCCTCTTGCGAGAAATTGACAAATTCTCCAAGAGTAATTCTTGTCATGAAAAGTGCTTTCTCAAATTAGCCGTTCGGATTCGGCTTAAAACTGTAGGTCCCCTCCATCCCTGGAAACATTACTCGCATCACACACAGGAATAGTTGAGAGTTGTAAGTCACTAGGCCCTAGTTCTCAACCGACTGTTGCGCCACCTAATTTATTTATTTATTTTTACCTCATACACAGCTTCTTTTGTTCCATTTCAACATCTACTTGCCCTTATTGGAAAACCATTTATATTGAGTCTAGTGCAAACGAAGCACAAAGTAGAATAAATACCAACAAACACGCCTTAAATATTTATTTATTTTATTTGGCACCACCTAATTGCTTCCTACATTTCACAATCCAAAATTCTTTCTTCACTAGAATAATTTTACTGACTACTGACATATTTTTGTTCACTAATCCGTTGTTGTTGTTTTAAGTCTTAAATTTTGCGATGTACCATATTCACCAACCAAAAAAACACGATTTAACATTTTGAAAACGGTTTTTATTAAAAAAAAGCATACATTTGTTTTTTTTTTTATGAAAAAAAACTATTTATTCAAGGGTAATTAAACACAGTTTTGGAAGTTCAGTCATTTTTTCTGCTTCTAGCGGTGTTAATAATAATTTTAGTACAAATAAACAAAATAGTGATTTGTAATAAATAAACTTAACACTTGTGTCGATGTCTCACTGAAATATTAGGAAAATATTTAAAAAATTCAACAGAAAACTGCCATAACGTGCACTTACGACTTTGTTCGACCGAAAATAATAAAACAATTATACAAAAAGTTTTGGAACTCATACAAATAGGTCGTTGTCTGACTAATCAAAGCGTTGTTCGGTGCAGATTTGAAACACAAGTGACAGATAAGTCAATGTACTTGCGATACTTTAGTTTGAAAACATTGTAACGGTACAAAGACATATCTGTCCTCTGGACACAAATACAACAATTTCAATTAGGTCTTTGTTTTATTGGAAGCAAATACCTTTTTTAAGAGTTGTAGCATACTTAACTGAGAAAATTCAAAATTTGCACTTACGTCGTTGTACCACCGGAGGTGCGATATGTCGAAAGATATTTTCAGGAGTTGCGTATCATTGTTCTTGGGTTGTCCCCGATTTTGTGGTTTTGTTAGACGAAACTCATTTCTTCAAATATATCCTCGAATCGTTTGGGATCTAACATCTAATGACAAATTTGTTTTGATTAAGGTGACAACACCTGTCCTTTTTGGAATACCAAATATGGTAAAGTTCGAAGGAAAAAGATCCGCAGTAGTTCCATTTCTATCGAAATAAAACTTTTTTTCGCAAATTAAAAGCATTTCTCCTCTCATTTGACTTTTGATAGTCCGATTTCGGGAACATATGTGTGACCTTATCTTGTTTAAACGATTTCTTCGATCTCTTGCTACTGCCGGATAATCCTTATGAATTGTGATACCAGTGTTTTTTAGTTTGGATTTTGAACGAAGTACCTGGAATCTTCTCTGTTGGACATTTCAACTAAGACATTTGCGATATTTCTTCCCGTGCTTATTTGACGTGCAGTAGAAATAATTTATATTTAATTTGTTGTCATGTTTAAAATTTTGTAAATTGGGGCGTTAGGTGTTTTTGCACAAAACCATAACGTCTAAATCCTTAAATATCATAAAGACCAAAATTGGTGACAAAACCCAAAAAGTTAAATAAAATAACGCCCAAATTGTTGGTTGTCATTTTGCCCAAAAGAATTTTTTATTTTGAATTTGGGTTTTATTTTTGTAAGCCCAACCTCTATTGTGAAATGTTTGTTGGACATTACGACGATTATGTTTCTATCGTTTCTCATGTTTTATCACCCAACGACATATCATCAAGTGACAAGGTAGAGAAACGTCATAAGAAATATCACTAAGAAAACGTCACAAAACCCAAATAAAATTTCATATCACCCAAACCAACTTTCAATGTCTTAACGCCCAAATATATGTAGAAATATCGTAACGCTTAAAATTTTGTATTTTGCAAACATTTTGGGTTGTTGAGCCCTGTATGTGCTATGACATTTTTAATTTGGGCGATATTAATTAAAAAAAAGACTACAACGACGCCCAGAAAACTCAGAGATCGATTTTAAGCTAAACAACGTTGAACCACACAGGACAACCATAAACGATCATCTGCCGTATGAGGGCCATGTAGCAAATTACCTTCACTCTGGGGTCAACTGTTAAATAGCTGTTAAATAGCCGTTTCGACAGAGCGAAGGCTCCTCTGGCCCTGGTCAGGGGTGGAATCGGCTAAGGTCCAACAACAAAAGGTTGATTGTTGACAGTCAAAATAATCGAATTTGATCTGTGCAAGGCGATAGTCAAGTTGATACCTAAAAAGCTGTCACTAGAAAAATTTGATAGTCGTTTTCCTACAAAGCTTACGATATTCGAAAAAGCATAAGAAAAGTAAGAATGTCATTAAAACACAGACAATTTAATACCTTTATTTAGATATTTTATAGAAATCATTTCAAAATTTCACCATAGCAACAATGAATTGTGACAATTATATTCTGAAATTGTTCAATCGAATTGAATTGAATGGAATCAGCTTACACAGACGGAAAACTCGGTGATAGTTAATTTGACTATCAAAAATTTATTAGTCAACTATCACCTTAGCCGATTCAACCCCAGAGCAGCATTTATATGTCTGTCGAAATATAAATACTGATCTAACCAGATACCGAGATACTTCACTACACTTTTGCTCGCTAATCGCTGCCCGTGAAGATCAACGATGACCATCTTGCGCCAATTCTTGCACGTATCCCTCGTGACCCTAGCCAACGGAGTCCGGAACAGAATTGTCTCCGACTTCTGGACATTTATTTTCAGTTTCGAGTCGTCGCAATATCGCTGAATCTTGTCGAAATCACGCTGCAAGAGAATTCTAATAACCTCAACCTTTCGGGCCGTTCTGTATGCAATTAGATCGTTGGCGTACGCAATTACCTTTGTAAGACTACCTATCAGATCGCTGGTGTAAAGGCTGAAGAGAACCGGCGAATTCACCGCTCCCTCTTGAAGACCATTTTTAATTAAGAATGTTTTGGAAGAAGTTACATTGCCACTTTTGACAACAAACTTTCTACTGTTAAGCATGTCATAAAGTATATACAACAATGGTTTGCTTATGCCAAGCCTGCTCAGTTTTAGGTAAAGACCCTCTAAGCAAAGTCAAAGGCCTTTTCCAAATCAACCAGAACAGCACCTGTGCATTGTTGTTTTGATTTATTCCATTGGATATCAGAAACGAGTTTAGACGCAGCATGAATTGTGTCAGGACCCGCCTTGAACCCGAACTGTTTATCCGGAATTATTTTGTTGTCCGCAGCCCACTTAGTCAGAGCCCTATTGATGATCTTCTCGAAAACTTTGCTGATGCTCGGAAGAAGACTTATCGACCGAAGATTTGACGGGTTACAGTCCATCGCACTAACCATCATACCACGGGGACTACTCATGAAACAATGGATTACTAAAATTAGACCCCTAAGAAACCCTTTTGTGCTGCTTCAAAAACGAGTTTAGAAGATATAACACAGCTTTCTATGACACCAACACGATACAAAATGCTGCGTTTTTCTTGTAAAAATTCTGTCGCCAGCGTTTAAAATACTGTTCCGTTTTTATATCACGTTAGTTTGGGAGCAGATAAAACATGAAATCTCCAAAAAGTGAAGCAAACAGAAGGAGGCGTAAACTTTCACTGAAAAATGAAAAATGCTTAACAACAATTACTCTACGAGCATGACTTCGAAAAACAAAACAGTTATCAATTGTACCAACATTTATGTATATTCGAGACTCGTTAAAATTCTATCCGTCGCTCGTTGGATCTCACTTCTACTTTTTTTCTAAGAGTTTTTATTTGTATCTTACTTCACTAAGAAACTCATCTAATAAGCCTGTCGAGGATAGGTGAAGTTTTTGTTGGGACAAAATATCCCATAAATAATCAAAACTTACAGACAACTAAATTTTTGTAAATAATTTAACGGCATTTTGGTAAATAAAGGGTGATTTTTTAAAAGCTATATTAAAGTTTTAAAAAATAAACACATACGATTCAGAAAAATGCATGAAATCTTTATTTGAATCGATAGTACGGTCCATATAATTTAATGTTTGAAGATCATTTCATGCAAATGTTGACCTTGACTGCGCCTCAAATGGTCCATCCGCTTAGTCTAATTTTGGCATACTTACTCTTTCCAACATTTCGGCCGGTATCTCACGACAAAAATGCTTCAATGTTGTCTTCCAATGCGTCAATTGAAGCGGGCTTGTCTGTATTAGGCATGAACTTTAACATAGCCCCACAAAAAATAGTCTAAAGGCGTTAAATCCCACGATAAAGGCGGCCAATTGATCGGTCCCGAAAGTAAAATATAATGTTCACCGAACTCGCCTCTCAATAAGTCCATTGTTGCGCGTGCTGTGTGGCATGTGGCACCGTCTTGTTGAAACCACATGTCATGCAAGTCAAGCTCTTTCATTTTGGGCAAAACAAAAGTTGGATATCATCTCACGGTAGCGCTAACCATTCACAGTTACGTTACGATTCGCATCATCTTTGAAGAAGTACGGTCCAATGATGCCACCAGCCCATAAACCTCACCAAACTGTGACTTTTTCTGTATGCATTGGTAGCTCTTGCAATGCTTCTGTCTGATATTCAAAAATGAGCTTCGTCGCTCGCTGGAAGAAGCGCACGATGAACTTTCTTAACAGAGCACGCATTTTAATAATAAAATTCAATAATTTCGTTTGTAAGACGATTCATGGTTAAATTATAGACCAAACTGAAGATGTTTGACAGTGAAACAAAACACGAAACGTGCGTCAGCTGTTTAAACCAATGTTGCCAAAAAGGTAATAGCTAAAAAATCACCCTTTACTAATTTAAAGTTTCCATTTGACTGTACTTTTTTGACAACAGTTCCAAAAATTATATGCATGTATTTTTTGGTTGAGAAAATTGAAAGATTCACTCTTATTATTTTGACCACCACTGTATATGGTTTCGATAGAAGCCTTTTGATTTCACTATTTGCTATCTTGCCTATATTAGCTCCCTGATTTCTTATTTTTGTGAGAAAATATATAGTGAAAAAGGACCCGGAAATGCCAAACAAAATATCTTTGTACGTGATTGTAAACGAACAACATCTCTACGTGTACACAACTGATTTATCATAATATTAGTGGCTTTGTGTGCTTGTGCTTGTGTATATGTGGTATGTTCGTAAATGCGTATAACGCCATTATTTACAAAAATGTCAGACCTCCCAAGCCGCGCGACCACTTCTCAACATCCTCAACTAACCAAAAACCTAAAGGGATGTGTGGTTTAGATCAGATTCTCATATTCCGAATCGAATCCCTTTTACTTGAAAATGTTCGTAAATGTTTTTGTGCGAACGTGTGTTGTGTAGGTACTCCTAAGCATCTACAGAGAAAGCATCTCAAAATCCAAGTCATGTTTGCCACAAGATAACCCTAACGTCAATTCAATTCTCCTTTTCTCGTCCTATTTTCTGTTTCAGTAGCGGTGCAAAGTGACGTTTCTTATATTTGTGCTGGAGCTGAAGTTGAACCTGGTGTAGAAAGTAAGTAAGTGAGTACGTAAGTAAGTGGGTAGGTATACCTTTTTTGACCTTGCTTTTTGCTTTTGTACCTAAAACTTTCCTACCTCACAATTCTACTTACCAATGTTATCCTTTCCAGAAGTTGTCGCTCGACGAACGTCGTCATCGTCATCGTCATCGTCCTGTTGGTGTGTTTATTGTATGTTTAGATGAGTTAGAGCGATTTTATCAGGAAAGAATTTATAAATTTTTGAGGCTTAAGGCGCAATACAAATATATTTGGATGAAAGTTTTTGCATTCATATTGTAAATCATAGGACAGCGACGACGAACGGCGCGGCGCGGAGGCGGCGGCGGCGGTGGTGGCCTCCTCCTTTGTAGAGAGTTTCAGGTTCACAACTTCTTCATTTATTTACCTCTAACTCACACCTTACACCTTTACAATTTGACCTTGATTTTTAGACCCTTCGTCGTCGTCGTTGTATACCTACTTTATGAAATTAAATTCTAAGATAGGCTGTTAAGGCATTGGAACCGAATGTTTCGAAGGTACACCCTATAAAATATGGTGTCAACCATTGTTGCCTTGGGTTTATAAGATATTTATCGAATATCTAAGTAGAGCAAAACATTGTAACAATATATGGAAAAAAGTATAGGTATAATACCTGCTAAAATGTAGTTTCTTAAGTTGCGAATATATTCAAACAGGTAGGAAATAGGTACACCGACATTATTATTGAGCATAATTATGTTTATTAATTTGAGTATAAATTAAAATAAAGTTTAAGTGTTATGAATATTTAATGCGGCCGTGGATGATTTAAATCGATTTTCTTTTTGGTTTTCTTATCACTATGTTCAGTAATCCATAAAAGAGAGTAACAAAAGAAAAATAGAGACAAGTAAGAAAACTAATACTTAATATTATTAATATACATACGTAACATAGAGATAAGGATAAGTTATAATGCCCGCCGATGTCTATAAAGGACTCACTTTTAGACCATAGTTGTTATGATGACAGTACACCCGTCTACGATAACAGTTTTTAGGGTCTTTGACAAGCCAATACTTGTGAAATTGAAGTGTATAGATTTTAAATGTAAATGTCCTCTATTTGTTCAGCTGTCTGTTTTGAAGCTGTCATCTTTTGACATTTAAAAGCGAACGAAACACATTTCGTATTGAAATTAGGCATATTCAGACAACACAGGGACTTCATTTGCAGTCAAGTGCATTCTTTGAACACAAAAAAAGATGAAGGTAGCAATTTTTCAAATGTCATTAATTTTAAACTTAGAACTCTACTTGACTATCTTTTACTCGCAGATAGTACCAACAATATTATTACAAGAAAAAATCCTTACACAGCAGGTTGAAAGTCCAGCATCATTTTTTTTGTTTTGTAAAGCTAAAAAGCTTTATCCCTTTCCAAAATGACAATAAATTCTTTTACACAAAACACTAAATACAATATAAATTAAAATAAATGACAGAGTTATGAAGTTCGATCACTCAAGTATAGTTCACTTGAGTGATCGATCAATTTAGTTCAAATCATGTTATTGAACTAGTTCGTTCAGTTTAGTTCAGTTTACAGAATATTCGAAAAAAAACGACATTTTTTTCAAGAATAATTTAAGAACAACAATTAATGCCAAGTTAATAAAACAACATTTTAAAGCTATGTAAATATATTAATTTTATTTAAAATAAAAAGTCCTTAATTTAATATTTAATTCACAGATTGTTGAAAACTAGTTTTAATTTGTCTATCACAACATTTCATTTTTCAGGTTTTAAGTCCTTAAGTTTTGAGAAACTGGTGTTTAAATTTTGTAATTGATAGGTTTACAAACATAAATACTGTAATGTGTATACACTCTTCATCTCTTTTAATATCGTGTTATAGTAGAATAAAACATTTAGAATAAGGGGCAACATCTAGTGGAGAGGAGAATTCGCTTCTATAAGCATCGAGAAACATCTAGTTGCTAATAGGAGAACATTCAGCACATACAAAAACCTCGAAAGGGGCAACATCTAGTGGAGAGGAGAACTCGCTTCGTTAAGCATCGAGAACATTCAGTGCCCAAAAGAATCTAGTAGTTTCTCGAACCGATTTGAGGTATATAAATAGGCGCTCTGAAGCGAAGCGGTTCATTATTGATTTTAATTGTCGGACCAAGCTGAATATTACATTGGTGTCAGAATAAGGGATTAAAACTTATTGAGAATAAAAACAGTGATTGAACTATTTTGTGTAAAGTAGTGAAGTTAAAAATAAAAAAAAAAATAATAAATAAATAAAAATGAGTAAAGTTTTAAAAGACTAAACTGTCCCTGAGCTAAAGGCCGAACTAAGCAAACGTGGCTTAAGTGGGACAGGCGTAAAAACCGAACTCGTTAAACGGCTGCAGGAATATCTGGAGCAGCAAAATGAAGACCCAGATACATTTGTTTTCGAAATAGAAGCAAAAGTGGAAGAGGTAAATGCAAATGTTGCCTTATCTAACATGGTGTCAGTTCTTTTAGCCAAATTTGAAGAGAATGAAAAGAATGTCCTGAAACAACTAGAAACTCAAAGCAAACAACTAGAAGCTCAAAGAAATGACCACAAACAAGAACAGCAGAATGTCCTGAAACAACTAGAAACCCAAAGCAAACAACTAGAAGCTCAAAGGAATGACCAAAAACAAGAACAGCAGAATGTCCTGAAACAACTAGAAGCCCAAAGAAGCGACCAAAAGAAAGAACAGCAGAATATTCTAGAGCGATTCGACGAACAGAGAAATCTTTTAGAAGGCAGGTTTGCGGACTTCGAACAGAAAATCAATACTCTCGAAGAGCGCGTCGAACAGCAAAATGCACGTTTCGAGAAAATGAACAAACAAATCGAAACCCTCACAAATGAACTAGAAAAAGTGCGAAATATGAAAGCTCGAGAACCTTCTGGTGAGTGTTCAAGGAAGAGAGAAGTGAATCCTCCAAGCTTTGATGGTCAGATTCCGTGGCCAATCTACAAGAAACAGTTTGAAGCAGCAGCGTTAACAAACGGCTGGGACGATCACGAAAAATGCATTGCTCTTACGCTTGCTTTAAGAGGATCTGCTGCTGAACTGCTACAAACCATCCCAGCAGAAAAGAGTGGTGACTTCACAGTTCTGGTAAACGCAATCGAACAGCGGTTTGGGAATAGCCACATGGCAGAACTCTTCCGAGTTCAGCTTAACAATAGGACACAGAAAAGAGGTGAAACTCTGCAGCAGCTTCAGGCAGATATCGAGCGATTGGTTCACCTGGTATATCCAACAGCTGGTAACGAGATAATAAATCAACTTGCTGTTGAAGCCTTTGTGAGAGCTGTGGGCGATATAAATCTCCAAAGGGCTATCCGCATTGCCGGAAAGCAAACACTACCAGAAGCATTGGCTTTCGCTCTGACGATGGAAGCTGCAGAACAAGCTTCCCAAAACGTGCATCGTGTAAGAGAATTAGAAGTCCAAGAATGCTCTTGTCAGAAGGCTACTGTGGAAAGGAGTCAGCGAGGCGGAAGAGCACGATGCTGGAACTGCAATAAGACTGGGCATCTACAACGACAGTGCCGCATGGCAACACTTTGGAAACAGAAGTAATTCAACTGGTCAAAGTAACACCAACAACGTTGCTTACGAAGTTGTTTCCTACCCGGGAAAACGAATAAGAACCAACTTTAAGTGGCAGAAGCTGGTTTCTGGTATCGATGGCCCCAGGAACGACATCCAGGTTTATCAAAAGAAACGTGACAACAAGAGCAGACCATATAAGCAAGACTGTAAGCATTGCAGACGACAAGAAGAAAAAGAAGTAGTTACTGTCCAACGAACCAGAGTCGATCCCATTTATGGCTGGAGCAACGACGAGTTGAGGAAGGCTCAACAAGAAAGACTCCTTCAGTTCCACGACAATACCAGGTTGAAAATAAAGACGTTCAGTGACCGAATGAAGACACGCTACGATATACGAGCGACAACCACAGAGTTCCAAGCAGGAGATCGGGTGTGGCTTTACAATCCCCATCGACAAAAGGGGTTGTCATCGAAACTTCAACGCGACTGGGAAGGTCCATATACAGTCATTACAAAAATCAACGATGTCGTGTACCGGATACATAAGGGAGTCAGAGGAAAACCTAAAGTTGTACATCGTGACCGGCTACATCGCTACAGTGGTGACGAGAACAATGGATTTGTTCGGGACGATCAATCCTAAGGAGGGGGCAATGTAATGTGTATACACTCTTCATCTCTTTTAATATCGTGTTATAGTAGAATATAACATTTAGAATAAGGGGCAACATCTAGTGGAGAGGAGAATTCGCTTCTATAAGCATCGAGAAACATCTAGTTGCTAATAGGAGAACATTCAGCACATACAAAAACCTCGAAAGGGGCAACATCTAGTGGAGAGGAGAACTCGCTTCGTTAAGCATCGAGAACATTCAGCGCCCAAAAGAATCTAGTAGTTTCTCGAACCGATTTGAGGTATATAAATAGGCGCTCGGAAGCGAAGCGGTTCATTATTGATTATTGGTTGTAAACTGCGATAAGTAAAGACTGTGTATAAAAAGTAAGAATTGAAAGTAAGGACTGTGTTTGGAATGTAATAATTGAGTGTTCAATAAATAAGTTTAGAATAATATAAATAAAGTGAATTTGTGTTTTTATTTACGAAGTGTGAATAAGTTTTAATTGTCGGACCAAGCCGAATATTACAATACATTAAAAAAACTTTTGCGTTAAATTGCAATAATTAAAAATAACATTTTACATATTTGAATGTAAAAATACCAGTTTCTTGACATTTTCTGGGATGAGCAAAGTTCGTCTGTCACTTATTATTTGCCCAGTTGCTGAAAACACACGTTCGCATTGAACCCAAGTTGCTTGAATGCAAAATCTTTTAAGAACATATCTGTACATATGAGGATATGTCCTACGTTTCTGTTTTCATTTTCACCATTCGAGTGGATCCTTTTCGCGTTTTGAATATTCTTCGTTAATATACTTGTCAAACTCTCTTATCCCGGCTGCGAGTTTATTTTCTGGTCTTGTTATCTTGTTCAAATCAAGGTCGTAGTCATCCCAGATGCTATTTGTCGTTTTTTCACTTCCCAAAACTACAGAAGTGGTTCTCGAAGTTATTCCACTACAGGAAGCACTACTGGAATCAGCACATGCATCTTCGTGTGGTGCGAGATTAACTTCTTCGGGAAGAGCAGTGTACCCGATTTTGTTTCGAAGAGTTTTGACTGCAGACTCATAAGCAGTTTGATTTTTGAAAACTCTATTCTTAAAACGAGGGTCTAAGATTGTGCACTAGGCATATAAAATATTTTTCTCTAAATCTTTAAAACGCGTATTCGTACCCGACTTTAATTCCTTAAGAAGTTCTTGTACCTTTTGAGAAAAAATAGTTTTTCAAAATAGTTCGCCACTGTTTGGGTTGATAGAAATCTAATAAATAAGTTTGCCTCATATTTGTTGGCAACTAGTCATTTTACAATCAAAATGAATGTTACAATTCGAAATACACTTATATTAACTTTGCTGATTAAAATTAAATGTAGCGTAATAACATTTTAAAAATAAATAACTATAACTATAACTTGTTAGCAAGTTATTAAAAACTATAACTTTGGACAAAGTGACATTTTTTTCCGCGCTTATTTCATTAGTAGTTTCGTAAGAGGGCTTAAGGATAGGCAATACCTCTTCTATTATCTTCCAGTCTCGATCATCTAAAGAAATGTCGCTTCGATTAATTGCAATCACAGTGATAACAGCATCTTTGATTTTGAAAATGCGCTCAAGCATGTCAAAGGTTGAGTTCCATCGAGTAGGAACGTCCTGCTTTAACTTTAATTCAGGAATGTTCATATGTTTTTGCACATTTTCAATTTTTGCAGCCCTTGTGCACTTTCTTTAAAATATTCCACGACTGCCTTAACTTTTAAAAGTGTATAGGCTATTTTTATTGTTGATTTCTGCGCAACCAAATTAAGTGAGTGGGCGAAACACGCAGTAGATCGCCAACCACCCAACTTAATAGCTGCTAAGATGTTTGCAGCATTATCGCTTACAACAGCTGTGATTTTGTAAGAAATTTGCCACTCACTAATTATTTCTTTTAAGACTGCATACATTTTTGGCGTCATGGCTTTCACAATACTGATCACAAGCAATTAACGCCGAACACATCTGCGTAGCATCATCAATGTAGTGGGCTGTAACACCAATGTAGGCTATACATTGGTGCTGGAGGTCCAACAATCTGTGGTAATACACACAGCCGATGCCTTTTCCAATATTTACCTTTTATGTCTTCTGATAGGTCCTTGTAAGTGTTTGGTATTAAAGTTTCACTTAATTTTTTTCGAAAAGGCAGTTGGTATCCTGGACAGTTTGAAATCAATTCAACTGCAGTGCGAAAATCTGACTCATCAACCATCCTAAGAGCGTGATGACCTTTGGCAATCATTTTAACAATTTGCTGGTCGATTTGTTGCACTTTTGATACAGGTGGTGGTCGGCGGCGAGTGAACCCTGAAATCAGCGTTTGTGAAGATTTTACACTTTGATTTGTGGATGATGATGTTGTTGGCAGGAGCAGTGGCTGGGGCAGAACTTCATTGCTTATGGAAATCGGAGGGTGTTTTCCTTTCATGTGTCGATTCAAATTTCCATTTGAGCCACCGGCAATACTTAACAAATTTCCACAATATTTACATTTGGCTTGTTTGTTTTTTTCATCTTTTGTATTTTGGGTAAAATGTTCCCATATCGTGATGTGCTTCCTTACATCTTTAGGCATTTTGGTAGCCGTGTTTTGTTAAGCAACAGGTACCCACAACACAAACCTGAACAAAAATATATCAACAATTATTAACCATGTGCATATGTACATAAAGCACTTTTATGATTTTAGTTTTACTGGCTCCTTAACTTCTTTTTATAGTTTTTCCCCTTCGCTTGGAGTAAAAAATATATTTTTTTACAAATTTATCTATTTAACAACAGCAGCGTAAATGTAAACACTTAAAACCAAACAAAAACAGATAATAACTCAATTTTTAATTATTTAATGCTCAACTCAGTTGCACGAACATGAGCCATAAAAAATAACAAATGAAAAACGTTTAAGAAGAATACAAGAAACAAGACAAAAACAACAAACTTATAAAGTAGTTTCACAAACTGGGATCTGGAAATATCAAATTTCACTAAACGTCATTGTGTTTGGTAGAGAAGTCAATCATGAGTCATGACAACGACAAAATAAAAGAGATAAGCTCAACCTTCTCTTACATTCCAGTGGAATATAGAAAATAGAAATTTGAATTTACGTAGATACCTACTAGAAATTCTTTCCATCCAAGGAAAATATAAGCAGAGATAAACGAGTGCATAATGTCAAATATAAGTGAACTATTGAACTAGAAACGTTGAACTAAGTTCACTAATTCAGTAAATTGAACTAGTTCACGAACTACCCAAGCCTTTCAGCTTTCAGTTGAATGAAAAAAACATGATCAGCTGACATTTTGACATTATGTGTAAGTAGAGAGTAAGAGAGATTTTTGTTGAACAACTTTCAGTCAACTTTCCAATAAAGTTGCTTTAGTTGGAAGGTAATTTTTTGACAGCTGCACAATCACGTTCTAGAAACTTGCTTTAGCTTAAGGTCCCTTATGTCGTCTGAACCTGCTCATTATTAAAATGGACTAAAAAAATGGTCAACATTTTTCAGTCACAGTTTGCAAAACTATATAACTTTTGGATCGTCATGAAAAGACCAAGTTAGTGATGTGAAGAGTCAAAACCGTATGCATTGGTCAAGTTCAACTGAGAATATTGCTGTCAATGTAGACCGCACTGTTGACCAAAACTCACGTTTGTTGATTTTTGGAATTGTAGGTATTTCACTTCATTGTTTAATTTATAAATTTAAACCAAAATAATGGACATATGTAGCTCTTATTAAAAATGAAGAAAGTATTGGATGACCTCACCTGTTATTTGAAATTATGTAGCTTATAAAAGGTTTTCCAATAGGGACATGAAAACTATGAATTTAATTTGTGATAGCACCCTTTCACTTATCATCAAACTGTCATTTGTCAATTTATTTAGGTAGATATGGTAGTCACAATAGGCCCCTGATGGTTTGCGTTCGATTGAAAATAAAAGTTGTTGCAAAACCGATGGAGGCAGCAATTAGATAAACATTAGTGAGCTTTTGCTGCTTCAAATTTTCGTTCTCCACTTAAAGCTTTTAATTGTAGTGTCTTTAAATTAGCTCCGCATTTTTAAACTTTTACAAAACTACATCGTGGATGCAGTAACAAAATTATTGCGTTTAATCCGTTACGTTTAAACCGCTACTATTGTCGTATGTATATCTTAAATCAATACGGCACTGATTGAAATTGTCGTAACATTCGAATACGTCTAAATCACCAACAAATGTAACAACAAAAAATGAAGAAAAAGAAAGCTTCTATAGTCGTCTAAGTGCAGCATTTAACAACACCCTGCTTGAAGAGATCATAACAGTAACAAAAAAGGGCTCAGACACGTCATGGGAAATAATGGAGTTGGAGTTGCAATGACAATTAATTAATAACACCTTTTTTAAACACACGTGTCACAAAAAAAAGCTGGTTGGGTGATGGATGTACAAGCTTCTTCCAACCGAATTGCTCACTTCGCGATAAGTGAACGCTTCAGAAGAAGTCTGTTGGATGTCAGAAATACAGGTGCCGACATGAAGCTTTCCCGTGATTACCATCTCATGGTAGCTACCGTAAGATGACGTATATCTACAGTTTAGAATCGAATTTTAACATTATACTCTACTCGCCAACAAATCAGCTGGTTGCTTTTCGTAACATATAAGAACAATCAGAACGGGACCCGAAACCATAGAAAACTGGACTTGAAAAATGTTCTCATATCAGGTGCTGAAAAAATAGTCGGTCGTGTTCAACACCTGGCTTTCAGAGGAGCCTTGGGAAAAGATCAACGATAGGAGACAGTTAAAATCTCATTAAGCAACTGCTCGAGGTGAGGGTAAGAATTTATAAGCGCAACTACAACAAAGCTTTGGCTCAAGAAGCAGAAAAACTCGCAAATAGGAGCTATAGCAGAACCTTTTATAAGATAACCAAAGAACTTGCCGGTGTTAAGGGCTCAAAACAACACCCAGTGAGAGATGTACATATATATGGTTCCCTGCTGATCTCAGATGTGGATCAGCTTAGAAACTGGTTGGAACATTTTGCTTTGGTCTTGAACCATGTATTCGACAGCAACATGCAACTGACAACTTCCGAGTTGCCCCATGCAACAAATTCCTGAATACGCACCGCATCCCTAGAAGAACAATAAAGCGGTAGGGCTATAAGAAATTCCCGTAGAATTGTTGCAAGCAGCTCCAATTTTTACTGCAACCACTTTCTGGAATATTTTTTTTTTTTTTTTTTTTATCCGATGGAAATCTTCAAAAGACACTCGGTAAGAATCGGTACCGAGTAGTGTGGGACTCTTACCGCACTAAAACCACCGGTGAATCAGGACCAATCTATGAAAGATCGACAAATGATTTTTATTTCTTAATTTTTAAATCGCATTCGGGGAAGTTTAAGGTTATAACACTTTCCCGTAGCTTGTAGACCATCAGCTCATGAGGCTTGGTTCTTCTTAATCTCCGAACATTGTCTCGTACATTTAATACGGTCTCCATTTCACAGTTAGTATGACTTTGCAGTCGCTGATTATGTGATACAGCGTGTTTCTTAACCACTTCTGTAACCATTTCAATTTGAAGGTCACGATGTAGATCGCTATTTCTTATATACCAAGGGGCATTTATTATTCCACGAAGGACCTTGCTTTGGAATTTTTGGATGGGTTCAGCATTTGTTTTCTTTGTACAGCCCCATAGTTGGATGCCATATGTCTAAACGGGTTTCAATACTTGCTTATATAACATTAGTTTGTTCTGGATAGATAGGTCAGAGTTCTTTCCTATTAACCAGTACATTTTTCTGTACTTCAAGTTTAGTTCTTCTCTTTTCTTTTTGATGTGTTCTTTCCATTTAAGCTTTGCATCCAAATTCATTCCAAGGTATTTGGCGGTATTGGAGTAAGGTACTTCTGTACTGTTTATAAATATTGGAACATTGTTTATGTTTTTGTTTGTAAAGTTTATATGCGTCGATTTTGTTTCGTTTAATTTGATACGCCATTTGTGCGTCCAATCACTAACTTTATCGACTGCATTTTGCAATTTTTGTGTAGCCTTCGTAACGGATTTATCTGGCACCAATATTGCAGTATCATCAGCAAAGGTGGCCATGATAGCGTTGATGTCCACTGGAATATCCCTTGTATATAACAGATACAGGGTTGGTCCTAGGACACTTCCTAGTGGTACACCGGCTTCAATTTTCTTAAGTTCCGAGTAATTTTGGTCGTACCGTACTCTAAAGAGTCGGTTCGTAACGTAGGATTTCAGTATTTCGTAGTACTGCCTGGGGAAGTCCCTATGCAGTTTGTACTCAAGTCCCAAGTGCCAAACCTTGTCAAAAGCTTGAGCAACATCTAAGAATACAGACGAGCATACTTGTTTTTCTTCAAGTGCCTTTTCCACAACATCCGTAATTCGATGCACTTGGTCTATCGTGGAATATTGGAGGAAAAAATAATTGTCAAGCTTTCAAAGACAGGAGACCTAATAAGGAGCGAAAAATTGAGAGGCATTTGCGTTTTGCATGCAGTCGACTAAAGAGTAGCTAAGATTGTCTTAGAACATGTAAAACAAGCAACACTTAACGCTGAACAAGCTGAATTAAAATTTATTCTCCTTCATTGATCACATCAACACCTTGCAGATCCTCATTAAGTATAGTGCGTTTCTTATCGCTCACTACTTCGTCTGCTGTCCATCAATTTTAAAAAGACTTTTGACAGCGTCAACAGGGAGCTTATCTATAGCTGGCATTTCGGAGGAGAGGTTTATCGGATAACATAATTTCTATTACAAAGGGTCCTAATGTCATGTCTTAAACAAAGGTAAGTTATCAGAAGAGTTGAAGTTCAAAGTAGAGTCAGAAAGGGCTGCATACTGTCACCATTTCTATTCTTATTTGGTGCTTAGTGATGAGCTGAGGGCAGCCTAAACAGATGATAATGGATCTCCATCAAATGGCAACAAGGGTGGAGCGAGAAGCTAAAAATCACTACGTGAAAAACTAAGATGCTCAGCCACGGAACCAACATAAACAACCATTAGAAACAGTAGATAGTTTTCAGTATCTTGGAAATATTGTCTCTACTGAAGTTGGAACCGAACAAGATATTGCTACCCGTATCGGGAAATCTAAAAATCTAAAAATCGAACGCAGCGTTCGGGATGTTGTAAAATGTTTGGAAGAACAACTTTCTCAGCTTGAAGAGAAAGCAACGATTGTTCCGCTCAGACCGTTGAATCAATATTGTTATTTTAAGGTTGCAGCACCTGGAAAACAAAAGCAACAATTACCAGGAAACTGCAGGCCTTCATCAATGGGTGTCTAAAAAAACATCTTACCGGCTTTCTTGCCCAATCGTATATCGAATGAAGAACTATAAACGATAACGGGCCACCCATTGATATTTGTATACGGATTTGACACACACATTACAGGACAGGCAATGCAGTGGAACCCTCAAGAAGGCAGAAGAGTCGGGAAACCAAGAAGCACGTGGAAAATTACAGTCTACCAGAAATCGTCGAGATTTGAGTAAAAGCTGGAAGGAGCTCAAACACATCGCCGGAAACCACAAACGACAACGTATGAGTACTCGACGCCCTATAACTCCCTAGGGATCACTCGCGGACTTTATAGGTCTGAGCACGTTAGTAAGTTAGTTTATTAAAAAATCTTCATTTAAAAAAGCTGCTTCCGAACGAAAGAACAAAGATGATTTGAAAATCCAATCAACATCTTCATTTTTCAATGTAGGTACATAGTTTATTTTACAATTCGTTCTAATGACCCGACTGCAACCACTTAGCCAAACCCAAGACCGTGTGAATTTTCCCAATGTGATTTCATAGTGAATTTTTAAAATAACCTACTGGACTGATTTTAAAACATATGTCAAATAAAATTTGAAAGAAAAAGTAGGTATCGACAACAATATCATGGGCTTCGGACTTCCAATTCAGCTTATAAAAACCTTCATCGTTACGACATAAGGCCTCTGACCAATGCAAACAAGAGCTGTCCTTTATAGAAAAACACTTAAAAAAAAACCCTTTTTCACTTTAAATTTTAAATTAGATTCTATTTCAAACAAAAGAAAAACAAATCAATTTTAATTTAAGTACAAAATGCAATGCGTGAGCCACGCATAAAATCTAAATTTCTAAATTGAAGCACATTTTTTACTTTCACAAAGTATCTAAGGGTATATGTATGTACCTATAACGAGAAGCTCTTTACCTTTAAAACGCTTTTGAATTATTAATTCTATCTAAGATAATATGTTTCATCAAAAAACAAAATCTGGAAAAAAAAAAGACTTTATATGAAAATAGAAGTTGCCTAACCTACCTATACATTTTCTTTAACATAAAAATTCATCCAATCAACAATAATTGGTCTGTTGAGGAAAACAAACATCGCTATAAGTCAAGTTTGATATAGCCTTTAAAAAAAAAGAGATTGTTTTCGACACACTGATGTTAACAAAACTTTAGGATAGAAAAAATAAAACTAAAATACAACAAAAACGAATTTTAAGTATCCGCAAACACAATAGGTTGACACTTTTTTTTCATATCTCCGAATATATGTATGCTAGGTTATCTTTTAGGAAAGGTTTAACACTTTTCGTGCCTCATGGAGTAAACCATAGATACACGGAAGCAAGCCTCACGCATAATATTATGCACTCCACAATATGATAAAAGATACATGTAGAATATGTATATTTTGTGTATATTAAAGTCCTGGCAAGAATCACAAAAAGCAGCATCCGTTTTGTACATACCTAGTCGTCCTCGTCGACTATACGACTCCTTTGGTTGTGCGCGATGATGTTTTGAGTCGAGGTAAATCTTGTCCGCTGGCTCCCTCGAGAGAATGCTCTAGGGATTTGGAAAATTCCATAAAGGCAGGACATTCACCAGGCAAAAGCAAAAGCAAAACTAATCTACTTTAAAGTTGGCGCTCCACCTCCACCTCCGTGATCCGTGCGAACTTCCTCTCCCCTGAGTGTTATCTTTCTATGCCTGGGAAATTGTCTTTCTCGTTATGAAATTTTAAGTGGTAATTGGCCTTCTGTCCTTTGGAGCGTGCATCAAATTCAATCCACCTCGGGGTCTTTGTAATAACTTATATAGGGAAAACCACCTATAGGAAAGCTTTATATATATGTATAGTCACTATCGCTACTCCTTCCTGCTGATATCTATATATATATAAATATATAAATATGTTAAGATAGCGTTTATATTTTTAATCCAATATTTACATTGTATGCAAGAAATATTCAAATATACAAACTTCCTAATACACCCAATTTCCATTTTACAAGTCCTTAATTGTCTGTTTAAAAGTTATTACTTCCTCTATGGATGGATGATGAAATGAGATGGGAGAAGGTACTGCCCTGGTTTCCGGTATGCCATAGGTACTAATAAACACAGAGTTATATACGAAAAACGGAAAGACCTTAATCGCGGACAAAGACCAAGATCGTTACTTGAAAAAATCTAGACAACTTGGTTTTTGGTCTTATTAAAGAGTTCCTTTTTGACACACAACGGACACTTCAAATTTGTTGTTTTCTCTTTTTGTGTGAAGTACTTTACGCGGTTCGTTGTTCGTGAGATTCGAGAGTATCCTGTTTTTATTTGTCGACTTTTTGATGGCGCGGATACAATTTCCCAGAAGAATGCTTCTCAAGCCCGGTCTTCGCGTTCGCACTGAAAACAAACGAACAAACACACTGGGAAGGGGGAAAGGAACTGAGTTGAGGTATATTATGCGATTTTGTGTTTCATCGTCGCTTGTCGTTGTCGCCTTGTAAATCGGTGAATCACATGAATAAATTTTCATTGGAGTATTACAGTTATATTCCAAAAAAAAAGAAGGAATTTGCATACCTACGCATTTCTCGAGTCTCCCAGGATAAAAACCAACCAAAACCAAAAAACAAAAGAGACAAGGAGGATAATGTAACACGGAGTTCCATTTCATCTTTCCCATGCCATATCTGGTAAACATTGTAAACAAATAACTACGTGGCGGCAACAATGTTGGTGGCTTGTTGCGATGCGGTGGCGGCGCGCGGTGTCGTTTGGGGACAACTACGACCGGCGGCGGCGGCGACGATGACGACGACGGACGACGACGAGTCAACGACGACAACAAGGTGGACTGTGTGCCGTAGGAACGGCTTAGTCTACTTCAGCATACTTGTGCTGTAGGTGTTTTGTTTTTCAACAAAAACAAAATAAACGACAAGGATTATGATTGTTCTTGCAAAAGAGGTGGCAATGATATTGTTTCATCTTTGCATAGAGATAGAATTGATGAAACAAACACCACATTCCAGCTCAGCGCCCAGTCCAAAGCCCCAGACAGATATTTTGCAAGGATAAAAAAAAATCAAGGAACTAGGAGGTAGGACAATAGCAAAATAGAACGTACACGCAGTACAGTGGTTCTCTTTGTATTGCGGAGATGAGTAAAATAAACTCCATTTTAGAACAACGAAATACGAAGCTTAAAAATTATAGAATGGTTAGATTTAAAAGTGTCTGAAAGCTTCTTCCTTATATTCACTTAAATATTCATTATATTCTTAATGTTTCTCAGAATGCTTTAACTATGATGACCCAAATGAAAATGATGTTTTTTGTTTTCAAATGCGGTTGAGCGATATTTCTTAAATAAACAACATTTATTGTTTTATTTTTAGTCTGTAAAGAGAAATGAAATTTAAGCCCATTCTTTTCATTGGGTTTATCTTTCACTGTGGAATTTCTCAGTCTAGACCTGTAATCTGGTAGACACAAACGAGCAACATTTTAAAGGATTTAGTGAATTGTTGAATCCATTTTAATTAGGAATTATGTTGACTATCAACTTTTACCACAATACAGTCATTGTACCAAGTCCTTCTTTAAGTTCACGCGGTTAAAACTTTCCGTGAATAAACACATCATTCACTTTTGTTTACTTTTTCAGAACCCGAAACTAGACAGAGTTTCGACTTCTCCAGGAATTGTCTCTCTGTATTCTTACACTGAAATCGTTATTACAGGCGATTTCAAAGTTCACAATTCTTCGTGGCTTCTCCATTCGGGCCAGACAACACCCGAAGGAATGTGTGCTGAAATTGTTGCTGAGTTCAACCATCTTACTGAGCTTACTCGAGTATCAGACGTTAACGGCCGAGTAGAAAATACACTTCACTTGTTTTTCACTTCTGATCCTGATAAATAGATAATTAGTGTATTGACGCCTCTGCTAATTTCTCGTGTCAAACAAACTTAGTTAAAGAAAGAGCTCAAAAAAAAAAACCGTTTGGCAGTACGAGAAAGCCAACAACTGGGACGGTCTCAATAATTTCTTCAGGCACACTCACTATGCTTCCTCGGTAGTGACGTAGACACCAGTTCAGATATGAAGTAGTATGATTTATTTGGGAATGGAAACCTTTATCCCGAATAGGGTAAAAAGTATTAAACCAAAGGCTAAATCATAATTCGATAGGATCTGCAAAGAGGTTATCAAGGAGAAAGAGGTGAGCTTCATGTGTTTTAGAGCCAACCCAATTGACGAAAACCGGAAAATGTTTAAGCAAACCAGGAAGGCTTGCATCGTCAACATTCAAACCAAATTTTTGCATGACCGAAAATTAAGGCAAAAAATACTGCAATGTCTCAAAGGCAGTAAGAATTTTTGGTCATTCGTAAAAGGCATAAGGAATTATTCATATTCCTCGATCCCTACGCTTGTTGTCAATGATATTAATTTTAATATTATTCTGAATACGCTAGCAAAACCACTGCGTAAGTTTTTCCATCTATCCTATTCTTCTGGGCTCGTCCCAAGTAGTTGGAAAACAGCATTTGTTCAGCCAATCCCAAAAAAAAAGGCGAATCTTCTTCTCCCGCATATTATCGACCATTCTTTCTTGGTTCATGGAAACGCTGAATATTTATCAGCTTAAGAAACAAAAGCTTCTTAACGACTGGCATGCAGTACGGCTTTCTTAGCAATTGGTCCACTGGTGAATGGTGATCTCATGGTTTATCTCACCGAACAATGGAACAAATCTTTATATCGTAAGATTATTGCACTTGTTATTTCAAATGCATTTGATAAAGTCTGCCATCTTGTTGTCTTATCGAAAATGTGTGCTTTTGGTATCCACGAATCTCTTCTTCGCTGGATTAGAAATTTTCTTCCGAACCGTTCAATACAAGTTGTTTTGTAAGGATTCAAGTCTAAAATCCATAATATAAATGCTTGTGTTCTCCAGTGCTCTGTTTTGTCTCCGAACCTGTTCATTCCTCCTCCTGTTTTTTATTTGCACGAACTGTCAATTGTTAGAAATATTTGGATGATAGTGTTTTAATAAAAGGCAATTAGCAATTTTCTTCTTAGCAAAACAAAAAGAAAGGTTTAAAATTTTAGACTTCTTTAGTAAATTGCTAAATATTTAGCAAATAGCTAACTAGTAAATTTGTAAACCGTAAACAATACACAAACAATTTCCGCTCACTTTGAAGGAAAAGTATGTACGAGGTGTGTTCAAAAAGTACCCGGAATTTTTAAATTCCGCGGGTCTGGAGAGTACGAAGGTCAAAATTATTTTTTTATTGTGTTGGTATACAATATGCCCCTAAAGTATGATGCAATTTTCAGCTATATTCACTGTTTACTTTGTCTGTGGTAGTTGCTAAATTTTGACCAAAAAAACAATCGCATGAACATCGCTCAAGAGCTGTTAAATGAACGATCCAAGTTTGCTTGAAAGGGTCATACCTGGTTATGAAACATGGGTGTACGGTTATGATGTCGAAACCAAAGCACTATCGACCACCTGGAAGCATCTAACATCAAGAACAAAAAAAACACGTCAAGTTCGATCAAATGTGAAGGTTTTGCTTACTGATTTCTTCGATTATAATGGTATAGTGCATCAAGAGTTCTTACCACAAGGTCGTACGGTTAATAAGGAGTATTACCTTGAAGTTATGCGACGTTTGCGTGAAGCAATCCGAAAAAAACACTCAGATTTATGGAAAAACAGTTCATGGCTTTTGCGCCACAATAACGCACCTGCTCACTCGTCGTTGCTTGTTCGTAATTCGTAAAACAATACCGTAGTCATGCCCCAACCTCCATATTCACCAGATAAGGCTCCGTGTGACTTTTTCCTGTTTCCAAAGTTGAAGAGACCCATGAAAGGACGGCGCGGCGTTTTTCCTCGATTGAAGAAATAAAGGCAAAATCGCTGAGAAAGCTCAAGGACATATCAAAAAGTGAATATCAAGAGTCCTTTCAAGATTGAAAAAAATGCTGACATAAGTGTATTATATCTGGGAGGGAATACTTTGAAGGGGACCACATTGATGAAAACGAATAAATAGATATTTTTTTGAAAAAACGAAAATTCCGGGTACTTTTTGAACACACCTCGTATATATATTTCTTTTTTTTTAAAGCATCTTATTAAAGGATATTTCCTTTAGAAATTATAAAAGGACTTCTTCGTAGGAACAATAATGATTTAATAATAACAATTAATTTAATTTTTACAAAACCAGTTTAAGAAAATATACTTGAAACTTAAAGTTCCAAAGAAAAGTATAATTAATTTAAAGTATCAAACAAACTGAAAGCGTATTTTCAACACCCCTTCTCGCTCCAGATGGTTTTAATTGGTCATCTGTCCGAATTCCCAACAAGTTTAAAAAATTAAGGAAACATTAAGAAAGTGGGTTTGTCAACATGTCAGCTATCATTTCGTTCCATGGACAGTAATTAAGTTGAATGATCTCCTTCTCTCGTAAGTCTCTTGTATGATGATGGCAAATATAAATATGTTTGGTTCGAGCTTCACATTTGTCGGATTCAATTATCAATTCATCCATGATTATCTTCATATATGTACATATAATTGTTTGCTGATTAATATTTACCTCCATTTCTGTCAAGATTTTTCGTAACGAAATTAGTTCTCGACTTGCATTATGATGCCGCTACATACTCCGCTTCGGTTGATGAAATCACAACGGAGGGCTGTTTTCGACTTGACCAAACTATGATACTTCCTGCAAATTGATATACATACCCACTATTTGATTTTCTATTTTTTGAACCACCAGGCAAGTCGGCATCCACATAGCACACTAACATTCTTTGTTCATTCGATTGGAGCCATAAAGATTTATAAACAGTAGTTGCAAGATATAGCAAAACTCTTTTTACAACTTTTTATAATCACTTTTAGTTGGAGATTCTATTCGTCTGCTAAAAAGATTAACAGCTAAGGATACATCTGGTATTGAAACGTTTGCAATATAGAGCAATGAGTCAATAGCTTGACGATATAAGGTTTTATTTGGTAACTTGGGGCTTGCTTCTTCACTTGGACTCAAGAAACCTGTTTCAATTGGTGTTAAAATTCGTTTTCAACCCTCAAGTTTGTAAGTTGTTATCAGTTGTTAAATTTTGGACTTTTGACTGAGTTTGAATAAGCCATTTTCTTAACGCTTGATCTCTATGTTTTGCTTCTCCCAAGTCTTTTATCTTCAAATGTTTTTGGAGTTCTTTATAAATAATATTAATAAGTTTTTCGGAAAAACCAGCTACCAGAAGATCATTAACATAAACATGAATTTTGTTTGACAGTTGCTTTCTTTCCTTGAGAATAAAAGCGAATCGCCTCTCGATGCCTTGAATCTCATTCCAAGTAAGATCTCTGCTGATCTCTTGTTTCATTCTCAGGCTGATTGCTTTAGACCATAAGTACTTTTATTGAGTCTTAGTACCTTTTCTTGTCTTTGAACCCTGGCGGTTGGACCATTAAAATTTCATCATTCAATTTCGCATTTAAATAATATTTTTCACATCAAAATACCACACATATAAATGTTGCAAATGCGCAACCACAAGAAGACTTCGTAGAGTTTCGTGTTTAACCATAAGCGCGAAGGTTTCATCATAATCTTCACCATATTTTGGAGAAAATCCTTTGGCAATAAGACAGGCTTTATAAGTACTTACACTTCCGTCTGCATTAAGTTTGGCTTGAAATACCCATTTACATCCCACTATTCTTCTTCCAGGCCGCAGATCTGTTGGTGTCCAAACTTGAAGCTTGTTTGCTTGATTTCCTCGTGTGCAGCTTCAGTCCATTTACGTTTCTCAAACAGTTTCAAACACAATACTTCTACACAGGACTCTGGTTCTTTCTCAACATTAACTAGGGTTTTTTACGAAACACGTACAGGCGGAATGCCTTTATTTGAACGGTTTGACTTTTGATGTTCTTGATTTTCAGTTTGATTTTCTTTTTAGCGCTTTGGGCTAACGACTGTTCTTCTATAACGAAAGAAATATTGAAATATTGAACACCTTTTTCAGCTTTGTCATCCCAGTGCTCTAGTTAATTACCCGGTTACATTCCTCCTCCCAAACAGTTTAACTGCAATACTCTTACTTCTACGAATCAATTAAACCTTAAGTCTACTTTTGGAGATTCCTTCTTTAGCCGCACTACACGAATGTGGAATTATTTACCTGTTTCAATATATTCTACCTATTGGTATATTTCTTATAAAAATGTTCACCATTATTGTACGCATATTTCACCCGAGTCTTGAAAAGTGTCAAAATTGAATACAACTTAAGCTAATTGCACAGGATTCGTAGATACATACATACTTTCAGATTATTAGATTATTAGACGATCTCAACAATTTCTTCAGTCACTATGCTTCCTAATTGGTGACGTAGACTCCAGTGCAGATATGAAGTAGTATGATTTATTTATGAATGGAAACCTTTATCCCGGCTTGCAACGCCAATTTTCAAACCAAATTTTTGCATGACCAAAAATTACGGAAAAAAATACTGCAATGTCCAAAAGGCAGTAAGAATTTTTGGTCATTTGTAAAAAGCATGAGGAACTCTTCATCTTCCTCGGTTACTACGCTTGTTGTCAATGGTATTAATTTTAATATTATTCTGAATACGGTAGCAAAACCACAGCGTAAGTTTTTCCATCCATCCTATTCTTGTTCAGCCAATCCCAAAAAAAGGCGAATCTTCTTCTCCCGCAAATTATCGACCCTTCTTTCTTAGTTCATGGAAACGCTGAATATTTATCAGCTTAAGAAACAAAAGCTTCTCTGTTACTCAAGTTTCTAGAGCAAATAAAACTCAAGTTTCTAGAGCAAATAAAACAATGGTTTTTCCTTTTTTGTTGCTTAAAAATTCTGAAATAATTTTATTTGATATAGGTATACATATTAATATTAAAGGTAGTAAAAAATATACCTTGGTTAACAATTCAAATGATTTTTTGATCTTTCGTGCAGCAAGAGAAAAGAAGAAAAGAACTTGTCATGAAAAATAGGTTACGTTGAATTTTTTGCCCATGAGGCAATCAGATGCAATCATTATTGCAGGGTTGGCAAGGGTAGGCTGTTGTCCATTCTTTGCGGAAAGATGGCGTTAACATTACCGCCCCCAGTAAGCTGACTGCAATCTGCATCTGCCTTACTTCCTTGCTCTCTTCTGGTAACGTCCAAGACCGCCAGTTTCGCTGCAGGTCGTTCGTACAGACCAAATTTGGTTTGAATCTTTGCTCTGCGTACCTGTCCATCTTTAGCAATCACCACATCTACAACACGTCCCTTTGGCCAACAGTTTCTTGGCAGATTATTGTCAACTATGACCACCAAATCGCCCTTAGCGATTGGCTTAACTTTACTGAACCATTTCGACCTTCGATTAAGAGTGGGCAGGAAAGCTTTCACCCATTTCTTCCAAAAAAGTTCAGCTAAAATTTGTGATTGTTTCCAGCTCCTTCTAAAATCAAAATGTTGTAGATCACAGGGTGGTTTTGAACCGTTTGAGGTACCAAGAAGAAAGTGGTTCGGAGTTAACGCTTCATCGTCAGCTGAATCTAGCGATACAAATGTTAAAGGCCTTGAGTTTATAACGTACTCAACTTCAATAAGGGCACAACACAAGCTTTCATCTCCGACTTTTCTTGAGGAAAGTATTTGGTAAAGTACGGTTTTTATTGATCGTACCAGCCTTTCCCATGCGCCGCCCATGTGGGGAGCTGACGGTGGGTTAAACTTCCACTTTAATTCTGCTGTCATGAACTCATTAGCAACCTGCCCCAAGTCAACATTTTTCAACTCTTCTCGGAGCACTTTCTCCGCGCCTCTAAAGTTTGTCCCGTTGTCACTATATATTTCCAGCGGTGTACCACGTCGAACGATGAAATTCCTCAGACACATTATGAAAGAATCTGTAGTCAAACTGTGTGCTATCTCTATGTGCACCGCTCGAATTGTCAGGCACGTGAATAGTGCACCCCATCTTTTCTCGTTCCGCCTTCCAACGCTGACGATAATCGGACCATAGAAGTCCACTCCAACAAATGAGAAAGGTTTACAAAACGCTCCTAGCCTTGCCCTTGGCAAATTAGCCATTTCTGGAACTCGCGGGCGAACATTTTGAATTTTACAAACTTGGCAAACTTTTCTTACAGACTTTAATAAAACTCTGAGCTTTGAAATGTAAAATGTTTGTCGTATTTCATTCAAGACCGTCTCGTGGTTCACGTGATGGTATTTACGATGGTAAGCGTCAACTATCAAGTAAGTAATATACTGCGAATTTGGAAGAATAACAGGCGTCCTGCAGTCCATTGAAGCAAAGTCGGCGAAGGCAGTCCGCCCTTGCATTCTCACAACTCCAGTTTCATCCAAAAAGGGGGAGAGCTTTCCAAGGGCGCTACTTTTTAAAATAAATGGTGTTTTCCCAGCGCTTCTTTTCAAAATATTTATTTCTTCAAAATAGACTTCTGATTGGCATTGTCGATAAAGAAGCAGTTGAGACTTTTTGATTGCTGTCGACGATATAACAACACGACCTATTCCAAAGTCACAGCTTTTAAGATTTTGCTTCAGCTGTTCAATAAGACTTAGTGCTTTCGTACTTCCTTCTTTACGCCTATTAACATTTAGTTTTAATTGGTCAATATACATGAAGACATAGGCCACAGAACGAAATAAACTTCTCCATGTTCCATAACGATTTACATCAATCAACTTAATAGCGTTTTTGACTTCGTTGATTTGTAGCAGATGTGGCCGAACTTCGGTCTCGTCGGGTTTTTGGATTGTAGGCATCTGTGGCCATTCATTTGGGTTCTCATATAAGAAGGCAGGCCCCTTAAACCATTCATCTGATGCATCCCAGTCAGGATCGGAGTTCCATTTCGTGGCTTTATCTGCCACATTCAGTTTTGATGGAACCCATTTCCAATCCAAAATGCTCGATGATTCTAAAATCTCACCTACTCTATACATCACAAACTGCTGGAATTTTCGAGGGTCAGTACGAAGCCAAGAAAGCACAGTCTTTGAGTCAGACCACAAGAACTTTTGACTAATTGAGAAACTATGTGCGTTACAAATAGAGTTCATTAGCCGTACTCCAAGTACAGCGGCCTGAAGTTCAAGCCTGGGAATCGACAACGGTCGTCGAGGAGCTACTTTAGTTTTTGCACTTACTATAGTTGTTTTAATTTTGTCGCCGTCAGCAATTCGAAAATACGACACTGCCGCATAAGCGTTTTCGCTGGCGTCGACAAACGTGTGAAGCTGAATGGATATTCCAGTTTGCCTTAGGTTCAAGGAATAGCATCTTGGGATCTGTAATTCAGTTACTCTAGGCAACAGCATCTGCCACCGTAACCACCTTTCATACAACGCTAGAGGTAGCTCCTCATCCCAGTCCAACTCGATTCTCCAAATGTCTTGCAAAAGAACTTTCACAAACACTAAAAAGTGAGATAGAAATCCCATCGGATCAAATATCGACATTAATATTTTAAGCACCTCACGCTTTGTTGGTACTTTTTTATCACAAAGTACTTTTCGATTCAGGCTATTAAAGTTTAAAATGTATGTGAAAGTGTCAGCCGAAGTATTCCAATGCATGCCCAAAACTTTCTCGGTTACAACCATGTCTGTGTCATTCATCCCAAAGGCCTTGGTAGTATTTGATTTCTCGCCTTCTTCTCGCATAGCGTTGAGAACCGTCGATGAATTAGACATCCAGTTTCTTATATGAAACCCTGCATTTGCGTGGATATACTTCACGTCCTTTGCAAGTTGAATAGCTTCTTCTATGGTGTCTGTGCTATCTATGAAATCATCCACATAATGGTGCTGTAATATTGCTTCAACTGCTCTTGGCTTACTGCTCGCGAAACTTATAGCATTTTGATTCTTTACATAGTGAGCAATACAAGGGGAGCACGATGCACCAAAGGTCAAAACTTGCATCTCGTAAACACTGGGTTTGCCAATATTCTCGTCATCTCTCCATAGAAAACGCTGCACTGACCTATCTGGTTTACACACACGTACCTGATGAAACATTTCAGCTATGTCGCCGCAGATGGCAAATCTTCCACATCGAAAACCATAAAGTACGGATGTGATTGGGACCAACTGGTCTGGTCCTTTCATAAGAAAGTCGTTGAGAGACACACCATCACATTTGGCAGCTGCGTCCCATACGAGTCTCACCTTTGCAGGCTTATTTGGGTTCCTGACAATAAAAATTGGCAAATACCAGACGTGGTCACCAGCGCTTAACTCCTCTGAAGACAACTTTTTTGCGTACCCTTTCACCACTAAATTAGAAATTTGTTCATTTAAATTTTTACTCAGCTGAACATCTCTTTGAATTTTTCGATCAAGTAGCTGAAAGCGGTGAAGTGCCATGTAATAGTTGTCAGGCATAGAAAATTTATCAAATTTCCAAAGGAGGCTAGCTTCAAATTGTTTGCCGACGCGAACACAACTTTCTTCGAGAATTCTGATGGCCCTTTTTTCTTCTGCTGATATTATTTGGTGGATTGGAATACGTACACCAATGTTTTCAATTGAAAAGAAATTTTCAACCATTTGGTGTAGCTCAGTATCACTTTGGGTTTGGTATATATTCAAGGCAAATTTTAAATTTTCATGCGAATTTTTGTTTTCTCTTTCAGGTCCATGTACACACCATCCCAAGCGAGTTTTTGTTGCCATTGGCTCGGACCAATTACCTTCAAGCACTCGTATTGGAACTCCTAACTTCCAGTTGTCCATGCCAATAAGAATTCTCGGTTGTGCCCACTGGTACGATGGAATAGGATATCCCTTCATATATGGATATCGATTTTTAAAAACTTGACTTGAAATTGATTGCGTCGGTAAACCCAAACTTCTAACTGTGCGAGCATTCCGAAGAGTGTACCTCTGGCATCCTTCATTGCATCCTGATATGCCTAAAGCGACTATTCTTGAGTTCTTCTCAACGCGCGTAGTTTCGGATGTCCACCTTAAACAAAGCTCCTCGGACCTACCAGGAAGATTTAGGTCATCAGCAAGTTCTTCATCTATCAATGTTAAAGACGAGCCTCCATCTAGGAAAGCAAAAGTTTCAATAGATTTATTGTTCCCGTACAGTGTCACCGGTATAATACTAAACAATACATTTGTGATGTTCTTATTGTCACCGCGTTCGGAGTGGCATCCCAAAGTGGAGTTTCCCGACTGCTGCCTGATTGACATCAGAGGCGTCTCCGTTTTTATGCAAAAGCTTATGATGTCTCAGAGCACATCCATCTATCCCACATAATGTTGTTACCTTGTATCGAGAATGAGGATGCTTTTTCAAGCATATACGACACAAATTATTTTTTTTAACTACATATATTCCACCGGTCGGAACGTCCGGTCATTTTAAATTCATTGCAAGAATCTAGAGTGTGATAGTTGTTACAAACATAACATTTCCTGGGCCAATTATTAATGCGAGAATTACTTTCAGCAACTTTAGCTACGTCATGCGTATACAAATGATTATTGCGTTTGTCTCGTTTTTCAACCATATGTCGTACGGTTGGTGTTGTGACCGAACAAGCAGCTTCGGCAATTTCACTTAACCAATTGGAGAATTCCGGCAACGTTGGCTGTTGCAACTCCTTGGAAAATAAAGCCCAGTTTATCAGAAGGTGTGGAGTGAGTTTGTCAACAAATTCCTTAAGAAGCATCGGGTTATTCAAATGAGCTGTCATCTGCGAAGCTTCCATTGTGGCACACACGTTTTGAATCGCAAGCGCATATTCTATAAGCGTTTCCAACCTATCGGCTTTTGGAGGTGCTTGGTTTTTGGCTTTTGCAATCATGGCGTGAAGTATGTGCTCTGGTCTACCGAATCGCATTCGGAGTGTTTTTATGATGCCTGGTACCATAGTTGGCAGCAAGAGTCGGTTCTTCACCGCTTCGAGGGCACTTCCACGAAGACATTTCTGTAGGCGCAACAGATTTTCAGCATCTGTGTAGCCAGCGATACTGGTGCTGTGTTCAAAGGAGCTAATGAAAATCGGCCACTCTTCTGGGTATCCACTGAACGAGGGTAAATCTTTGGATATTGCTTGTCGAGCTGCTAACTGAGATGATGAAAGTAAATTGACTTGCCTTGTGGACGAAATATTAGGTTGAGCGTTAGAAATCGCGGCTTCAGTTGATTTAGTTTGTGTTGGTTGACTTTGAGTTGGTTGACTTTGACGTTTGACGTTGCATGGGACAGGTTGCCTCTGAGGCACAAGAACAGGTTTTTGTGGTGGTTGCAGTTCATGATTGTTTACTGCACCAGTTATAGAAGCAGGTATATTATCTTGGTTTACCCACATTTGGGTTAATTGGCTACGATCTACCGACTTACCTTCAATTTTATCCTGTTCCTCATCAGAACTGCTGAACTCCTCAAGGATTTTATACTTTTCCGATAAGTATCGCTGATTATTTGCTTCACGAAGTTGTTTTGCCTCTTCCAAGCGTTTTATAAGCAGGTCTCTCCGCTTTCGGGACTTCGAGGCCTTGGACTTGGCATGTTCGGTGGAGCTGATGGAACGTGGAGGTGAGCGTTGGTTTGTAGAGTGTCGACACGTTTCGCAAACCCAACTCCTGTCATTGACTGTAGAGTCCACGTTGACGCACTGGAAATGGAACCAGGCATCGCATTTGTCACATGCCACCATTTCGGATACGTCGGGCAACGCGCAAAGCTCGCAGCTATGCTTTTCCACTGGGGAAGACATCGCATTTGGTGTATTCTCGTTAGGCATGGCGCCACAAGAATTTTTAAGAATTGTTACTCAAGTTTCTAGAGCAAATAAAACTCAAGTTTCTAGAGCAAATAAAACAATGGTTTTTCCTTTTTTGTTGCTTAAAAATTCTGAAATAATTTTATTTGATATAGGTATACATATTAATATTAAAGGTAGTAAAAAATATACCTTGGTTAACAATTCAAATGATTTTTTGATCTTTCGTGCAGCAAGAGAAAAGAAGAAAAGAACTTGTCATGAAAAATAGGTTACGTTGAATTTTTTGCCCATGAGGCAATCAGATGCAATCATTATTGCAGGGTTGGCAAGGGTAGGCTGTTGTCCATTCTTTGCGGAAAGATGGCGTTAACATTCTCAATGACCGGCAGTACGGCTTTCTTAGCAATTGGTCCACTGGTGATCTCATGGTTTATCTCACCGAACAATGGAACAAATCTTTATATCGTTTTGGAGAAAGTAAGATTATTGCACTTTTTATTTCAAATATATGTCAGTGAAAAACAATCTTAAATAAAACATCCTCCAATTCAGGCACAAAAATGTCATTAATCATGGCTGTTTAGCTTTCCTCATTGACTGTAATGTTATGGACAGCTTCATTTTTGAAGAAATATAGACCAATTATTCTCTCTGCACATATTATGTAGAGCACACAAAACAGTGACTTTTTGATGCGCCTTAACAATGGCCTGTGTATTAATATAACTTCAAATACTACAATTTTACTTACTAACGTAACCATTCAACCATTCACCGAAAGTGCTACACGCTTGATGATCGATAATCGTTAAGCTTCAATTATTGCACGAGTTGGATTTTGTAAACCCTCAAACAAAGATCCTTCCGCAGAATCTTCCATAAAGTGGAAACCGATGCACAGTTGCTCGAATTACCGACTTTTCTGGGCGATTATATCGACCGAATATTGGACGCAGCGCGCGATGTGTCGCCTGAACTAAACCATTATTTTAGTAATAAATTTGCTCGGTTTGCAATAGTTGCTCAGAAGTAAGTCTATTCATAATGGCAGTGCTAAAAACAGGAAATGCCATTTTAAAGTGACAGCTGTCAAAAAGACCAACTCCGAAAAATGTATTGTAACCACATTTATTTAGAACCCTCGTTCTGGTTCTATTAACATCTTAGAACTTAAGAAGTTTTGAAACAAATGTGGAAATACTTCCAAAATCAGCAATTATTTTTATTTGTACAGCATGTATTTGCTTGCATTGGACTTTTTTTAAGGCATCTCATTTTTCCATCTTATCATAATATAATAATTCACGGAGACTTTTGAATTTAAAAAACAAAACAATAAATTCTCAAAATGAGTCGCCTAAAAAGAGACTAATGTGAAGTGAATTGTGAACACCGTCCTTAAGCTCCGGGTTGTCGATTCTCACTTTTCTATTTATTAATTTTCTTGCTGTTCGCTTCCAACTTCTTTGACAAATATATAGCTGAGCTGTTTTGTTTTGTGTCTCATCACAATTTTCCTTCACTAACAAAGCTTATGCTTTCTCGTGCTCTTATCGTTGCACGTTCATTTAGTATTTTTTGTCGTCAATTTGTGTAATTTGAGTAAACAACCAGCTGTGCCATGATCATGAATTCATGATAGTTCCTGTTTGGTAGTGAATACAAAATGTTCATATATTTTTCAATCAGTGCATACAATTTAAAACTCTGCAAATTTAAATTATCTGTGATAATAATAAGTGTCGTTTAAAACTTATTAATCGTTGTGTTTAAAATAAATAAATAAATAAATAACAATATTAATTCGGGTAAAAAGTGTTTGTTTTTAAATTTAAAGCAGTTAGTTTTCTTTAAAAGTGCAACGCAGTGTTTAAAAGTGTTTTAAAGATTGTTCCTATGCAAATTGGAACAGAGTACCTACCAAGATATCCACCTAAGATAAGAGTAGGTACCCAAAAATTGGTAAGTCTTATTATTAAAATTTTTGTTGCTTCTTTTATTTAACAAGGTAATAAACTTTTAATGTTTAGTTGTAAAAATGCCTTTAAAGTGTGTACGAGTAAGAAAGCATACCAACTTTAAGGTAAATCCTTTAGAAAACTTATTTTATAGGCAGAGTTGCAAAACCTTAAGACACTTTCTAGCTTAAGCTTAATTTACAAGATAGTTAGTGATTTTTGAATTGAAACAAAATCTGGATTAGAAAAATTATGAAATGATGAATTTATAAGCTGACGTGATCAATTCAAACACCAGGGTTGAAAGCTTAACATCAAAACATTCAAAATCTAATTATACTTACTTAGCTTAGCAGGTATCAAAAGTTTTGAAGTTCTTATAAAACGGAATGTTTTTTCCAATTCTATTAAAAATGAATGTTAAATAATTTTTGGTAGCTCCTAAACAAATTTTTACAAAAGTGAGTACAAAAATCAGTTAATTTAAAATATGATAACGAAAAATTTATATTTTACAAAAAAATGAAACAAAAACAAAATGCATTTAAAAACAAAAACATTTTTCTTGTTTAAATTTTAAAATTAAATTACTTAACTTTCAAACTTGTTGTCATTAATTTTATTGTTTTCGGCAATTCGGAAAAAAACTGTCTACCTGTCTACGGTAAGTCATTGTTATACTTTAACAAATGGAAAATCCTTCCAACCATCTAATTCGAGCATTTGCTCATAAAAAATTTCAAAAACTCTATTTTGTTTGACAATTTTCTTAACTTTTAATTGTTTTCCTGTGTCTAGCAGATTTATCCACGCTATTTTGAAGCGAGGGCAAGTAATTGCAGATTTCGATGCAAATTCACCCTTATCGCTTATTTCAAAACTCCATTAGGTCATTGTGTATATTATATTATTATAAATATTATTTATAAATGTTACAAAAATAAGAATCTCTTTTCCCTTCAGATCTCTAGAGATTCAAAGCTTTTATACTACATTTACTTTTGCTATTTTTGGGCCATTTATATGTTCAAGAAATTTCTGTTTATATGTATCTCAGTTCTAGAGCACCCAAAGAAATTTTACTTTAAAAAGTGGACGCTTTCAGAAAGCCTTACACTATTTATTGCAAAAAAAATAAGATGTTATTAAAGACGAGTTTCAGGAATTTAAAGACAACTTAATATCAAACTGGCGATCTCTTATTCAAAGTTTCTTCTTAAGAACCTGAATATTTGCTCGTGCTTTCAGAAATGATCTTATGAAAATAATTTAATGCATTACTAAAGATTTTTCCAATTCTAAATTGTGTGAAAAGAAAGATTTTTTTTGTTTTTGAAAGCAAACCGCATTATGGTGAATATCGTTAAATTACTAACAATTCTTTAGATGACATCCTTACTTATACAACCAAACTGTGTTCGCTTTATGGCTCATAAGACCCCCCATGGATCGTCCATTGGTCAAAAGTTGATGAATTTTTGCTGAGCGATTGTTATTGCGCTGGATTTCCGATTCTTGGTTCAGTCGTCAGTTTAAAGTAGTATTTTAAGCAACAAAGTTTAAAGCAGTAAAATAAAAGTTTTATTTTCATTTATAAAAAATAAATAAATACAAATATCTATTAACGCAATAAGATAAGTTTTGAATTCAAATGAATTCCAGGAAAACTGTATCCACCATTGTTATAGGGACTGCATAAACGGGAACTTAAATAAAACTATCCAAAAGCTTGAAAACTTTTTTAATTCATAAACCCTCTATAGACTTATGACTCAATGATTTTTTAATTCAAAAATACCCAACCCTGATATTTACTCACAGGTTCTCTATAGGAAAAGGTTACGAGAATGATCAGACTACTCCATAAGGTCATTGTTCTTATTATTTGTTCATACAAAAAAATTGTTTATAAATGTTACCTAATTTGACCTGACAAATATTAATAAACAAAAACATAAAAATATATTAAACATAACTCATTTTATTTAAAATTGAACGTATCGGTTTTTCCAAAATGTCTGGACAACTTTGAATTTAGTTTGTGAACAAATCCTTACACTATAATCGTCGAACTGTCATTGTCAATTTATTCAGTAAACTCAACATTTTCCTCGTAGTAAAGTACAAGAACAATGCAAATTATAAAAAATTTCTACTCAAATTCTGAGTCGGGGACCGTAACTTTAAGAGCGTTAACTCAAATTTTTGGTCGTAATTCTGGCCCTAAATCAATTACTCAAGGGGTTCGTCCATAAGGAAAGTATTCAGTATACGATATTTACCGGGTGAAAATCCACATCTACTCCATGAAGCACCACTTCATCCACAAAAATATGAAAAAATGAATATTGCAATGGCTGGGAAAGACAGAGTGTGGTAAGGAATTCCACATTCGCGTAGTACGGATAAAGAACGAATCAGTACGGATAAAGAACGACAGTATGACCGAAGTTGAGCTCGAGGATATATTGATGTGCATTCCTAGAAGCGCGAGTATTACGGTTGAACTGTTTAAGGGGAGGAATGCAGCTGGCTATTTCTCTAGACCATAAACCGTTAAAATAACGGTAGAAGAGGGTGAGACAAGAAACTTTTCGACGATGTTTGAGCGACTTAAATGATCCTATGATGGTATTATCACCAATCAATCTAAATGCTCTACGTTCAGTACTGTCCAAGAGGCTTAAGTAAGTTGCAGGAGTACCAGCCCGGATATGGGAGTTATACTCAAGCTTTGGACGTATGTCTTGTAGATAACAGCCAGATCAGAGGGGGAGAAAAACTTCTTGCATCGCCTTGGAAAACCCAAACATCTTGCGGCATTTTTGGCAACATCGAGATGTTCATTGTTCAGTCTCCTTGATGCAAGTGCCATCCATCGATAACAGCAAGGGGGGTATATCTCGCTTTAGCGATACAAGACAGCATTAGGTTTTCGAAGCATTAAATTCCACGCGGTTTTTATTCCCCATTGTACAATTGTGTTTAGGTCGGAATTTAATGAGCTTATCATATTTTGTCGTGGAGTTCCACATCCGAAGAAGAGGGATGTGATTATGAAAACGAGTATGAAAAGCTAAGAGTACTATTGTCAGTGAAACAATGTACTGGATTAGAAGTTTCAGACAGGAGATCAATTATAAAAACGAGAAAGAGTGTTGGAGATAGAACAGAGCCCTGGGGCACACCAGCATTTATTTTGTGGTTTTCAGACTTAAACCCATCCAATACAACTTGTATTGAACGATTCGAAAGGTAATTACTAATCCAATGAAGGAGGGATTCATGAAAACCGAAAGCACGCATTTTCGATAAGAGAGTCTGATGCCAAACCCTATAAAATGCCTTTGAAATATCAAACGCAATAACCTTACTTTCTCCAAAGCGATGCAAAGATTTGTTCCACTGTTTGGTGAGATGAACCATGAGATCACCAGTGGACCTATTGCTACGAAAGCCGTATTGTCGGTCATTAAGAAGCTTTCAATCTTCGAGATATGTCTTGAGCTGATAATTAATCAGCATTTCTATGACCTTGGAAAGAAGGCACGTAAGTGCAATCGGTCGGTAATTAGAGGGTGAGGAAAATTCGCCATTTTTGGGGATAAGGTTGGCAAATGCGGTTTTCCATCCGCTCGAAACGAGACCTGAGGAGTAGGGCAGATGAAAACGCTTACGCAGTGGTTTTGCCAGCGTTGAAAAACACCTCTTCAGAACAATAGCGGGGATACCATCCGGACCAGCGGATTTATGTATGTTAAGATCTTTTAGGACTCTCGCCATAGTACGAGTGCGAAAAAAGATTTTCCCTATAGAATTACTTACGCGCTCGATGACAGGTGGAGTCATAACACTCGCTGACAGCGTTGAATTGGCGGCGAACTGCATAGCAAAGAGATAAGCTTTCTCGAGAGAGCTAACAAATGGAGTATCATTGAAAACGAACGTATGAACCGAGGAAGGGGAAGAATTCCTCATATTTTTTACTGAGTGCACTTGAGTATTATAAAAAGAAATAAATTCTTCTCTGATTTCAAAACTGTATATGCAGTACTTAAGCGAATTCGAATTTTATTTGACTTTAATTTATGATTCATAAGGATTGAGTTCGCAAAAGATTGCATTCGCAAAACAATGCATTCTCTTATAATACTGTGGTCCAGAGAGACCTACGATAGCTAAGAGGATATGTTTTCGAACACAGGGATGGAAAATTAAATTTACTAACATAAAATGGACCTGCTGTATGCAATTATATTAAATACAATGCACAAAGTTTTATAAAATTAAAACTTTTGCTTTAGAGCTGTTTTTGCCTCTACTTTTCCACTGTATTAAAATGACGACAACTTTAAATAAAACAGCGATAAGGATTGCAATGCAGAACAAGCATCAGGACATACACTATATGAAATGCACAGGACAAATGTCTAGTTCAAGAAGAGAGTCTGCTCACGAAAATTATATAAAAATATGATAAGCCATGCTGGCACAAGCACAATTATAGCAGGGAGATTTAATAACTGGCGGAAAGTTGAAGAATAATGACCTATGATATAATAATCTCGTTAGGTGCGAAAGAGTACAACAGAAAAAAAATGTTGTTTATTAAAAAAGGACAAAGAAATAATGGCATATTTGGACGTCTGTACTTTTGTTATAGGACTGTAATTATGAGCTGCATAAAGAAGACTTGGATCTATTTACTCAATTATTATTATGAAAAGAAATGCCTCGGTTAGAGAAATGTAATTAGGAATGCTGCGAAGGCTAAAGTAGGACTTTATATAGGACTCAATTATGCTATTGTTTGAAACTTATGTATATAAGCAGATACATAACCAGTCGAGGCCACACCCAAATGCAAAAAGAACTTTTTAAGTGGAATATTCAACATTTGATTAATTAATGTTACCATTTCCTTGTGTCTTAGTCACATCGTTATAAAACTCAATCCGAAGGTAAAGCGTCTGAATAATGAAATTTTGTGTTTTATAATAAATTGTCCTTTCAAAAATATCTTGTATATTTTTAAAGGACATTTGTCTAGCCTTTGGCTTATAAGTTCATCTATACATACATACGTACATCGTACATAACATATTAAACCAAATTATGGCCCTAATGTACAAAATTTTGTGTAACAAGTGGTGGTGTGCACATTTATCTACAAACATAGTTTTATTTTGTTATAATTGCTTTTGTTCTAGTTATATCCATTTATTATTTTTATAAGAATATCACACAACCTTTTTCCTCTCTTGTTTCAAAAGCCAAACGAAAACTAAACAACACTATTAATTCTATAAAAGGGACCTTTTTTATGTGATGGAGTGGCATTTCACCAGAAGGCATTTGAACTACTTACGAGTACATACTTCCACAATAACAATTCACTGTAAAAGTTTTAGCTTTTGCGGATAGTTACATATAAATAAATAATGTAAAATATTTTCTGAATTTTATACAAAAATGCTTTATTTTGGATTCGCAGAAGTTTATTATGAGAAATGTGACAAAAGAAAAGAGAATGTGATAATTTATATTTTTAAAGTCACAATGTAGACGGAACCAAATTATTTTAGCTGAATTATCTTTAGTTCTGGGAGAAGTGAAAGAATGACGACTTCAATAATATCCTTTACATGAAGGATTAAAAGGGCTAGCAATATTTAAGAGAATTCGTAGTATTTTAAAAAAGGGTTTTCCAAGTAAAGGTTTCATTCTGAAATTAAAAAAAATGGATATTTTTAAAGAAAAATCTTTGCATGGCTTTGGTTGCAGTACCACATCATTTTTCACTGTTTGCCATCGATAGCTTTATAAATTACAATCTTAAGGTCTCAATTGTGCAGCATAGACTATCAACTAGGTTCCCAAAATCAAGTTAAATGAAATCCACATCTAAATAGAAAATCGAGTGAAATTGTTTTCAGGGTTATATGATTCGATCGATTTCATAAATTCGAATACTTTTCGAAATCACTTCAAGTGAAATTAAAGCAGCTGATATATAATATCACATCAGTCAATAAACAATTTTGTTCCCTGTCATATTTTGTATAATTTCTTATGTTTATATTTGTTTTATTTTTGAACACAGTTCATACACATTTTCTGCAGATGTTCGGTTCTTTGAGATAAGCAGTTTTCAAATATCGGTTGGGAAAGACTTTGGTATCAAAGTATAGTTTCTGAATGTGTCTTGAAAGTTTTTAAAAGAGCGTTGTTTTTAGTATAGATTAGACATTTGGTGTGTTGAAAAATCCTTTTAAATGCTATGTCATTTTTCTCAAATATATAGTAGAAGCTGCAACCTGTCACAAATCAAGTGCATTCCTTAAAAAACTTAAGGTTTATTTCCTTTAAGTGAAAATATTATAGTTTTAAAACAATTTCCTGTTGTCCTGTTCAAATCACTTGAAAAACGCTAATATCGAAATGTAGAACTCGGAAATTCAATTCGTTTTGAGTTCGAAAAAAATGTTATCAATATCGATAAAAGTGACTTTCAGAACTCCAATTTATATTTTGAATCGATTTCAATTTAATTTCGAGTGAAAGTGAAATGTAGAAACTTGCTGTTTATCTTTCACGACGCGACGTTAGAAATGAAATAGTCTAAAGGTGTTCAATCACAAGATCTCGGTGGCCATTTGTGCCCATTTCTTCGAAAAATAACTTACTTATTTAGTTTGGGTTTAGTACCCGTGGCTTGATGGTTAGTGCGTAGGACTGTCATGCCAGAGGTCTTGGGTTCGATCCCTGCCTGTGCCATCTAAAGTTTTTTTTCACGGGTACTGCCTCTTGCGAGGAATTGACAAATTCTCCAAGAGTAATTCTTGTCATGAAAAGTGATTCGGTTTAAAACTAGTCCCCTCGATTCCTGACAACATTACTCGCACATGGGAATGGTTGAGAGTCGTAAGTCACTAGGCCCTAGTTCTCAACGAACATAAATTATTATTTTTATTTTACTGTGTACTGTTTGAAATATAGGGCCTCATCCAAGAAACTTTTCTATCTTACTCGTTCCCTAGCTTTATGTCTCCAGTTGCGCACTCAAAGTTCTAGCAAATTCTTAGTCGCTGTACAGTACGTTGTTCCATGTTCTCCTTCAACCACCTTCTAAGAATACGGGACCGTAGACAACACGAAGAACTGTTCTCTCGAAACGACCCAAAGTTCTTTCATCCGCTTTTATCATAGTCCATGCTTCTGCACCAAATAGCAGGACGGGGATGATGAGGGTCTGATATAGCGACGGGAGAGGACATTGCTACTCAATTGCAATTGTTAGGAAGAGTAATTCTTTGTTTGATCTTAGCGCTGGTTTTGTTTTCTGCATTTATAGCGAAGCCCAGGTAGACAAAGTCCTTAACTACCTTAAAGTCATAATACTTACAAAATCCCCATTGACATCGCGGTGATTTCTTCCGATTATGTCAATGTCATAAGCATACACGTGCAGTTGGGTTGACTTTTGAGAGATAGTATTGACGTGGAAGCTCTACACAATTCCTTCAACGACGATGTTAAAGAAATCACATAACAACGCATAACATTGTCTAAAGCCTGTTTTCACATCAAAAGGCTCGGTTAGTATATTTCCAGACTTTATAGAGCAGAGCGAATTCTGCATGGCCATCCTTCACAAAGGGACAAGTTTGACAGGGACGCCAAAACTAGACAAGGCTTTATACATTTCATTCCTGTAAATACTATCAATGCGGCCTTGAAAGCGATGAAAATATAGTGCGTGTCGATTTGATGTTCTTAGGTTTTTTCCAGGATCTGTTGTAATGTGTATATTTGATCGACTCTGGACTTCCGTTGACTAAAGCCACACTGATAAGGATCTATCAGAGAAGATTTTGTATACGAGGTGTGTTCAAAAAGTACCCGGAATTTTCGTTTTTTCAAAAAAATATTTATTCATTCGTTTACATCAATGTGGTCCCCTTCAAAGTAGTCACTCCCAGATATAATACACTTATGTCAGCATTTTTTCCAATCTTGGAAGGACTTTTGATATTCACTTTTTGATATGTCCTCGAGCTTTCTCAGCGATTTTGCCTTTATTTCTCCAATCGAGGAAAAACGCCGTCCTTTCATGGGTCTCTTCAACTTTGGAAACAGGAAAAAGTCACACGGAGCCATATCTGGTGAATATGGAGGTTGGGCCATGACTACGGTACTCTTTTTGGCCAAAAAATTACGAACAAGCCACGATGAGTGAGCAGTTGCGTTATCGTGGTGCAAAATCCATGAACTGTTTTTCCATAAATCTGAGTGTTTTTTTCGGATTGCTTCACGCAAACGTCGCATAACTTCAAGGTAATACTCCTTATTAACCGTACGACCTTGTGGTAAGAACTGTTGATGCACTATACCATTATAATCGAAGAAAACAGTAAGCAAAACCTTCACATTTGATCGAACTTGACGTGCTTTATTCGTTCTTGACGTTAGATGCTTCCAGGTGGACGATAGTGCTTTGGTTTCGACATCATAACCGTACACCCATGTTTCATAATCAGTTATGACCCTTTCAAGCAAACTTTGATCGTCGTTGACGTCATCTAACAGCTCTTGAGCGATGTTTTAATGCGATTGTTTTTTTGGTCAAAGTTCAGCAGTTTCTGCAAAAATCGCCGAGCTCATAAAAACACGTCGAACCTTAGCAACTACCACAGACAGAGTAAACAGTGAATATAGCTGAAAATTGCATCATACTTTAGGGGCATGTATACCAACACAATAAAAAAATAATTTTGACCTTCGGACTCTCCAGACCCGCGGAATTTAAAAATTCCGGGTACTTTTTGAACACACCTCGTACGATGTTAAGGAGACTGATCTCTCTATAGCTCAGGGTCTCCTTTTTCATGATCGGGCAAACAAGCTGAGTTTCCATTCATCGGTTGGTATGTTTTCTTCTGACCATATTTTACAGTTAAGTTGGTACAGGTCCTAACCTAAGAAACTCTATCTGCTTTAAAAAGCTTTTTAGACTTCAGTTTAGATATGGTACGTCTGAATCGTGAAGACGGGAATTTTGGCTTTCGTCTTTTATAATGAATCGACCATCCTGTCGACAGTGAAATTTGCTTCGTCGTCACCGTTATACAGTCTGTAGAAGTGCTCCTTCCATATCCTTAGCATTGCGTCTTTTGCGAGATTTATGCACTTTTGAATTTCATTTTATCTGCTCATAGAACTTAAAGAAATAACATGGTCGGGATACTTGTCTTGTTTGTGTTTTCATTCCCTGTTTGTAGTGCCGACTTGTACAAAACAAACGTTTCTCACATCAATATCTTTCAATTCTAATAAGTACCTAAAATAAATTATTCCCGTGTGCGAGTAATGATGTCAGGAATCGAGGGGACCTATAGTTTTAAGCCGAATCCGAAAGGCTAATTTGAGAAAGCACTTTTCATGACAAGAATTACTCTTGGAGCATTTATCAATTCTTATCTTAAAACAGCTTCAAAATGGTACTAATTTTCATCTGTAGTGATGACAAGTTATTCTTGTCATGTGTGTTTAAATTAGCCGTTCGGATGGGACATAAGAACTTGACATTACTCGCACACAGGAACGTTTGAGAGTTGTAAGTCAATAGGCCTTAGTCTTCTACGAGCTTTTGCGGGACCTAATTTATTTGTATTTCGTTCATTATGCAAATGAATGAATAGCAAACAATCCATCCAAATCTGAATCTGAATCTCACTTCGGAGGTTAGAACATTTAAAGCTAAAAAATCAATCTCGGCTCTGTTTGATGCCGGGTCTAGGGTCAATACCTTTTCTCTAAAACTTCTTACCCCGAACTCGATTATTCTTTTAAAGTTTAAATTTTCAAAAGGTTTTCGATTAAATATTAAAATATTTCGAAGATACTCCTTTTCCTTGTTAGCCCAAAAATTTTGTCCCAGATATCAACTGTCATCTCAAAGATGTGCAATATACATATGTCAATAAAGCGTTACCTAGTGATGGAAAATGTTCAAAGTACATCAATCTAATTATAGAAGCTTTAGCCCAAATAGAGATTCGATAAAGGAATCACTCTATTAAATTAGTGAACCAAACGGTTCAAAAAAGAAAAAAAAAAACGTCCAATTAAATTAATGGTAAGGTTTGTCAAAATCAAAACTACAACCACGTCGTACTTTGCAAACTCTCGAATTTTATTGGATCTATTTCGTCTACCATTAAGCAGCATCAGGAGCATCAAAATCAAGAGAAGAAGAAGAGCATAGAGAATAAACTCGAATTCAAGGATGTTTCATTAAAAATAAACGCACGCTTACTTGACTCTATATCCGCAACAGAAAATAGACGAGAATTACGAGTTTATGTATGTTTAACGGTATTATAGTATGTTGAGACACTTTTCTCTACTTTTCGTCCTTCCAATTCAGTCTTTTAGCTTTATCCTTCCTCCTCCCCCCTCACACTTTTCCAACAAAGCAAACACACCCAGTTTTATAGAGAGAGATACCTGCAAAAAACGGTAAGGAAAAGAAAAGTAGTACAAATATACAACAACAAAAAAGAAAAAGAAGGAAAATAATGTGGAAACTCACTCGGGTCTCATCATTAATTCAAAACACCATTAAGAAAAAAGAACCTCGTTTTGGAGTGTATTATAAATCGAATGTATGCATCTTGAAAATCGAAGCGATCAGAATCAACCGTGTGCCAAGATTTGAATCCTTCGAATTGATATTTCACCCTGACTAAGGTGCAAGGCGAATTCTCTTTTTGATGATGAATCGGATAGTCTTGATGATGGTTGCTGCTGATGCTGATTTGGTGCTCGTGCATTGTCTGTAGCTGTAGCTGAAGCTGATGCTGAAGCTCATCCTCCTTCAACGCAACTGCATAAATTATGAAGTGCACTTTGGCAACTGCCAGAGGATTAGGGCAAACCATTGTTGGTTTCGAGAAGAGCACATCTATGGAATGTCTACTGCTGCTGTCTTTGGCAACATTGGGGAGCAACATTTGGGTCGTATTCATCGACTTCAGCTGTGGGGTGGTAAGAATTGCACTCTCATCGAAATGGGACTTTATGTGTTTTATGCAAAACTTGATGCCTTTCGAGAGTTGCCACAGATTAACATAGTCGCTTATTTGGGCTACTAACCGATCCAAGCTGAAGTCCTTGATCTCCCAATGCCATTTCAAAAAGGACGATGACGATGATGATAATGATACCGATACCATGTGATGCGATGCCTTATGTGTTTCTCTTTCTGATTGTATTGTTGAGGGTGGTGGTGGTGGTGGCGGCGGCGGTGGTAATGGCAACGACGCGGATGTCGAAATTGGAGTCCTATATAAAATAGTGGATTTAGAAAAGTCCTTGATGCTACTGTTTACAGTGCTTTCGGCTGATTTCATCGCGTTATTTATTACGATTTCCGCCTCGCATCGGATTTCACACATTTTGTTGTAGGTGTCTTCTTGTTGTCCTTGTAAAATCATATTCATCTCTCTGTCACCGAAAAAGTTGTGCTGAAAAGGATTTTAAATTTTCGGTATTGTGGATTTTTTGGTTTTGTTTTTGTTTGAAATTTTGTGTATTCTCCAGACTGAGAAATTATTTTCAGAGCTCACTTTGTATGCGAAGCTTTCTGTGTTTTGCTTTGGATGAGATATATGGAGTGAGTTTGAGTTCTCCCTAGAGTTCATTTTGCTGATAGGACATGAAAGAAACATAACCACATCCGTGGCCTACAACTGCTACAATGCTCCATCGACCTATATTTATCAGAGTTGTTCTCCATGCGGCATGGCCGGGACCTCATCCGATGCCAAAGTCTCCTTCTATCCCTAAGGATTCAGTTTTCAAAAAGTCACGTTCCTACATTATTCCAGCCAGAGGTACAGAGAAGTATAGCACCATCACCAGCACCAGCAGTGGCAGTCACAAGGCACCAACAAGAGCACATCGGCTGATGCTGGCCCTTGGTTCGTTTGGTATATACAATAGCATAAATATATTGATATATGTATGTATGTATGTAGGTATAGACAAATGCAAGGACTTGCTTGATTTCCGTACTGTTGTCGTACGGGATTGTATTTCATCGTTAGTCGAATTCGTTGTTGTTAGCTCATGCCGCAGCAGCCGAAGCAGCGTCCTCCTTGTTTTGGGTGGAGAGATGAATGGAACGCAAGGACTAAGGATGGGGACCAAAATTATATTCAAAGTGCAGACATGCCGAAATGGAAAATTCCAAATAGCCTGACTCAAGTCTAACATTCGCATTCCCCTGTATTTTACCCTTTTCCCTTTTCAAAACTTTTTCTTTTTTTTAACTTTTTGGTCAAAAAAAAAGGAGAAAATTCAAATTTAGTTGCATCGTGTTTCCTTTTTTCAGTCGCCTGCACTTTGTATACGGCTCGCCTCACTGTACGAATATGTATATGAATATCCGAATAAATTTTTGCTAGTTGCGGAAAGTTCTTGAGTTTTTCTTTTTTTTTGTAGCTAAGTTCAGCTCCGTTCAGTTTTATGTTTCAATGGTTGCTGTTTGTAGGGTGTGAAATGGATGAAGTTGAATAGAATGATGGTGGATTTAGACAAAGGGAGGGGAATGAAGATAAAGATAGACCCCCTTAGGTCCTAGGGCCAGGCAGGGACTTAGGTTGGCATCAGCAACAGTAGCAGTATAGCAGTAGTAGAATGTAGAAGTAGCAGAATGATTTGTAAGATAGATATACTTTCTTACACGAATTAAAACTTCACCTGTTTTGAGTTAAGCCGAAGCAATTTATTACCTGCTATGGCGGCCCTGAGTGTACAAGAACATCCATATTTACGAGGTGATGAGACTACTTTTGTTTTTCCTTCACATTGTTAAATAATGGAGGAGACGTTCCTCGTCGAGCTCGTCGTTGTCGTTCTTGTTTTCGTGTCGTCCTTGTTATGTTCGTTTTCGCCTCCTTCATCGTCTTGGTTTTTATTAATTTGCAATAGAAGTAAGTAGATGCCTAGAAACCATGGAAAGTAAAAGGATGTCTTTAGGTTTCATGCAAACAAAATTTAATGGATGAGAAAAGAGGCACTTTAGGGTTGTTAGATATTGAAAGTCCCAATCTCACAGTATATGTGTAGGTTTTGTGTGTTTCCGAAGAGTTTTAATTCAAAAGTGGAGTTACATAGGGCTGTATACTGTGACCAATTCTTTTTCATTAGTTATCAGTATCAGCAGTCTTGACAGCGAAAAAAAGGAATATGATGGATTTTGATAACTCACCTCAACCAACACGGACATTGTATGTTTGCTCTCTAAACCAAGGATAGGGAAAACCCGAAGTTGTGAGGCTGGGAATCAAAACAGGAAAACTAAGATGATCAGTCGCGGAATCTCCCAGTCATACAACAACCAAAACAAACAGTTTACAGTGTCTTGGAATTATATTTCTGTACAAGAATTCGCCAGCTTTGTTTTGGATGTTGTCCAGCTTAAACACAAAGCTAAGGCTGTCCCGGTTTAAAGTTGAATTAGCCTGGAAAATAACATCAACTGTCGCTAGGAAACTGAACACCTTAATTACGATGATAGCGTAAGGGAGAAATTTCGGGACTTATGTCCATAGAAGAAGCCAGTTAAGCCGAAGCACATGTAGAACAGCAGTCAAGGAGTAATCGTCACGATTTGGAAAGAGCTGGAGAAAGCTCAAACACATTGCCGGAAACTGCATACGATGATAGCGTAAGGGAAAAATTTCGGGACTTATGACCATAGAAGAAGCCAGTAAAGCCGAAGCACATTTAGAACTGCAGTCAAGGAGTAATCGTCACGATTTGGAAAGAGCTGGAAAAGCTCAAACACATTGCCGGAATCTGCATACGATGATAGCGTAAGGGAGAAATTTCGGGACTTATGTCCATAGAAGAAGCCAGTAAAGCCGAAGCACATGTAGAACAGCAGTCAAGGAGTAATCGTCACGATTTGGAAAGAGCTGGAGAAAGCTCAAACACATTGCCGGAAACTGCATACGATGTCCATATAGGGAACACTCACGCCCTTTTTTAGACCTGAGGACCCAAGCAAGAATTTAAGTAGTTCTGAATCGAATAAGGCTTAAATGTCAAATAATTTTTTTTTCAGCGTGATTATGAGTGAAGCATTACCTCCTCGTTAAACAGATCCTTTCGTTTCAGAAAATTCCGGTTTATTATTGCTTGTTTTAGGATCACTTTGAAAAGAGTAAATACATACGACCTATCACACCTCAATAAACTAATAATTTTAGTTGCTTGTCTTTCAAAATTAAAGAAAAGTGCATCTCAAAAATAATAAGAACGCAAGTGCCAACGTGCGTTCATCTCGTTCGTTATAGTCGTCCTCATCCTCGTCGTCGTCGTATTTTCCAGATAAACAATGCCTACAGCTCTCTTGCATTAAATTATTATGTAAAGTGTAAGGTTAAAATATATACGGTGTGTTGCATGTTGGTCGGTGTTGCCTTCTTAGTTTAAGATTGAAAAGAAAAAAGAAAACAACTTAATTTTAAATTAAGTTTGGTGTTGTTAAAAGTAGTTAAAAGAACTTGTCTGTTGAATTTTGTGGAGAAGTTGTAATTAGTTTCAATAGCTATAGGGGCGCTGGTACTGGTTGGTTAGCATTTTTCACTTCAATTCGTGGTCTGTTTTGGAAAAGCAATGATAAATATAGAGAATGTACGATTTGTGTTGAGGACATTTAAACTAAATAGAGGAGTTAAGTTTAATATCTATTCTATATAAATATAATCGAGCACGTTTTTGACGAAGAGAATTTCAACACAATTATCAATTAGAACATTCATGGATTTGATAATAGCTTGTATTCTGGTTTTATGGAATGTGATTGCATTATGGGTAGCAAACTTCTTCATCTAGCTAGGTACCGAGGTAGATGTCTCCTGTTGCACACTCCAAGTTGGGTGAGGTCACTTTCCACTTGTGCGCGCCACCTGATTCGCGGTCTTCCTCTACTGCGCTGTCCGGTGGGTGTGGATTCGAAGACTTTCCGGGTCGAAGAATTGGTTTCCATGCGCACTACGTGACCCAGCCATCTTAGTCGTTGGACTTTTACCCTTCTGGCTAAGTCTACGTCGCTGTACCCATACAGCTCGTCGTTCCATCTTCTCCACTCCCCTCCTATTCATACGGGACCGTAGATCACACGAAGAACTTTTCTCTCGAAACGACCCAAGGTGCTTTCATCCGATTTTGTCATAGTCCATGCTTCTGCACCGTATAGCAGGACGGGGATGATGAGGGTCTTATATAGTGACACTTTGGTCCCTCGAGAGAATGCTTTGCTACTCAATTGTTTTCTTAGCCCAAAGAAACAACGGTTAGCAAAAGTTATTCTTCGTTTGATCTCAGCGCTGGTGTTATTTTCTACGTTAATAGTGGAGCCTAGGTAGACGATGTCCTTAACTATCTCAAAGTTACGTCTATCGTTGGTGACGTTTTGACCAAGACGTCGGTGTTGTAAGTCCTTTCTTGACGACAGCATGTACTCTGTTTTGCCCTCATTAACCGTTAAACCCATTTTTGCGGCCTCTGCCTCAATACTCACAAAAGCCCCATTGATATCACGCTGAGTTCTGCCAATTATGTCAATATCATCAGAGTATTCTAGTAATTTTATAGACTTTTGAAAGATAGTGCCTCTAGTGTTGACTATTATTTCAAGTTCTATGTTAAAAAAATAGCATGACAGCGCATCGCCTTGTCTAAAACTTTTTTGACATCGAAAGGTTCTTTTAAGTTGTTTCCAACCTTTATGGAGCAGCGTGCCAAAACTAGACATGGCTCTATACAACTCGTCCCTGTAGATGCTGTCATATGCGGCCTTGAAATCGATGAAAAGATGGTGGGTGTCAATTTGGTGTTCTTCTCCTAAACAAATTATCTCCAGCAGCATTAAAGAGCTCGGCATTCAAGCCATCTGCTCCAGCGGCTTTGTTAGACTTCAGCTTAGATATGGCAATCTTTATGGCTGAATCACAAACACGCTTCAGCTTCGGCTTCGCCTGACGTTTACGAGTTCAGCCATAGGAATTCAATGCATGTTATAACAATGGAGCTTCGACCTCACGTTTCGTTTGACAATCGTAAGGAAAAGAACGTAATGTGACTCCAAACGGAAGCTCTAGTTCAATTATCTGAACATTTGCTTTGTCTGACAGCTCAACAGCTGTAAAAAAATGTCAACAAACAAAATATTTGCTCTCTGGAGGGATGAAATAATAAAAATGTCATTCAAAGCAACCTCGAAGCAGGCCCACCGTAACGCAGACGAAGCCGAAGCCGAAGCTGAAGCGTGTTTGTGATTCAGTCATTACTTCGTCTAAGTCGTGAGGACGGGATTGTTGGCTTTCGTCGTCTATCTTGAATGGATCATCCTGCCTGACACCGGAATTCGATTCGTCGTCGCCGTTATACAGTCTGCAGAAGTGGTCCTTCCATATCATCAGCATTAACTGCGGTTCAACTATGATATTTCCACTTTCGTCTTTGCAGCCTTCTGTTCGAGGTTTATTCAGTTCTCAATTTCGTTTTTACTCATAGAACTTTCGAATTTCATTTCTGTTTCTGCACACCTCTATATTTTCGAAAAATAGGAAATAAGTTTTTAACGTTTCCCTGCTTTGTTTAATCGTAAAGTATTATACTGTTACTTCTTGTCATGATTTTGAGCGGAAAACAGCTGTCAGTGTCAAAGTAAACCATAATTTAGAAAAAAACCCACTACAAGGCACAGCCTGTATTTATGTTTATTTATATATAGATTTTTTTCGAATATTTTTACTTAAAACGTTACGTTTTTTTTCAAAATCACGGCATCACTAAATATCGTCATTCAATTTTTGTAACACCAACCTTCACTTGCAGTGAGTTTTAATCGTTAATGGTACATTCCTTCGTTTCAGTTAAATAACAAGCAATATTTTGTTTTTATTTTTATTCCAATCACTTTCAATATTAAGATTGTATTAACATGTACTTATATAATGTAGTACAGCATAATGTACTTCATACATGTATTTGTAGTACATATAAGTTCTTGTAAACCTGAAGTTGCTTTAAATGAATGCACACATAATGTAAATAAATCCTTTTCTTTTTTGATAATATTTAATGCACATATGACATACGGTACGTTAATATTTTGTTATTGCACAACCAAGAGGCTCTTACTGATTTTGAGCTCCATCAATCAAGGATAAAATATTATATTGTTTCAACCATTATACGCCTGCATCTGCATCTGCATCATCGCATCGCATTGCATCGGAGAGAGAGAGAGAGAAAGAGGATGAATAAAATCTTCTCCCAACTTGATGTTGAAAATAAAGAAAGTCTTTTAAAAGTTAAAGGAAATGGAGGTAAAAGCATATGTACTCGTAAAAGAGGAAATTATTTTTTGAGATATATTTTTTAATTTCATTGAAAAATAGATGTTAAGTGTTTGTGGGCTCCTAAAATAAATGACTGCACCAAGTGCGAAATTTATAGTTTTTTTTTAAAAGTTATAGTTGAAAATATTTCTTTATTTAATAATAAATTAACACACGCTTTATTCAAATTGTCTTAATAATATGTCCAATGTTCATGAAGCTGGCATTCAGACGGCAGCGAAGAAATTCCCAACATGGAATCAACTTTGGTGTCAACAGTTCCAGTTAGATTAAACTACTAAGTGAACTTATAGGGCTGCTGCGACATACATATATTCAGGCCTGTATGGAGGGGTTATGCTGGCTCTCACCCTAAGAGCTTAAACCAAGGAGCTTGTCATTCAGGTTGAAGGTCGCGCATCAGGGTGACTTCCTGACCACGTAAAGAAAAACTAGAAAAAACGCAAACGATTTGAGGACAACGAACTTCGGATATGCACGTGGAATGTTAGGTCCCTTAACCGAGAAATTAGCGGAGACCCTAAACTGCTATAAAGTAGATATCACTGCCACGTAGGAAATGCGATGGGATGGGCCGGGAAAAAAAAGGATGAAAACTGCAATACTTACTGTGGTGACTGCTACTGAGAAAACCAAAAACGCTTATTTGAATGCGACTTTGTCATTGGAGCCAGACTTAGGCAACGAGTCCGAGTTCAGCAAGCGCCTCATGACCATCCGCATCACGAATAAATTTGGCAACATTAGCGTAAAATGCGAACACGACCCACAGAAGAGAAGGATGACAACACCAAGGAAATGTTCTTCGAGCTCTTATACAAAGCATATGAGCAGAGTCCTAACTACGATATTAAAATTTTCTGGGCGATTGTAACGCCAAGTGAGAGGGAAATCATCTTGGTGGAATAATCGTAAAAACAGCCTGCACGACAGCACTTCCGATAACGGATTCAGGCTCATCGATTTCGCTGAAGAAAGCACGCCCAATGAATGGAACCTCAGTATTGTTTGCCCAACCCTGAAAAAAGAAACAATCTTTAGAGGATTCGATAACAAAATCTTCTCTGCCGTAATATGTGAACATCTAATCAAAGTACATGCTATCATTCAAGTAACGACCTACAACACTGACGTCTCGTTCAAATGTAACTTTCATGTAGTTAAGGACTTTGTCTACCTAGGCTCTGAAATGAACGCAGAAAAAACACCAGCGCTGGGATCGAACGAAGAATTAGTCTTGCTTATCGCTGCGTGCTTAGGCTAAGACCTGCTTTACGGTGCAGAAGCATGGACTATGACAAAAGCGAATGAAAGTACCTACCTTGGGTCGTTTCAAGACGATATTTCTTCGCGTGATCTACGGTTTTGAATGCGCCCAACTGGAGACGTCTAGGTTGGGACCAAGCTACATGTAGAAATTTTGTTAGGTGAGGCTCCTGTTTACACAGGACTGTAGGGCCACCTCAAAAAAGTTGATGTTCCAAATTTCGGTTTCCATTATTTATACGAGGTTTTCCAATAAGAGGTTCGGTTTTAGTAAAAATTTTTAAATCATAGTTCGGAAGCTTCATTTTTCAGTATTTTCATAGGTAAGACCAATCACACTGCCATCAGGAGCTTTAAACCCGTATCAAACAATGGACACTTTAAGAAAGGAGAGACTTTTCAACAAACATTCTTAAATTTCCGGAGCATCTAATGTGACAATTTTTTTTATTTCTTAAAGAAAAAAATGGTTCTCATCACTGAAAATGATGTTTGATAAAGATCCCGATCATACGTTACTGGTGAGCACCAGCTTAAATGTTTGTGGTCAACTGAGCCTTAAAAGCCTCAAGACCTAAGTCTTGATTAGCTAGAAATCCACAAATTTGTGTTTTTGTCAAAAACTATGGGCTACAGCACCAATATTCTCACGGTTTCAATTCTTCACATCCTTAACTTGTCCAACGATTTAAATGTTTCCACCATTTTTACTATTGCAGGCCGACGACCCAAAAGTTCTTAGTTTTATAGACTATAGCTACAAAGTGTTAACACCATTTTTGCAGCAAATTGTAGTAAAGATTCTTTTGGTCCATTCTTGGGAATGGTGTATAATTTTTACTTGTTGTCAAATTTTAAAAGATAATTGCATCAGAATACCAGGCTATTCAAAATGAAACCTCTAACTGGAAAGTCTTTTATGGGACCAATCTTTTTTAGTACAAGTATTGTGGCGAAAGTTCTAAAAAACATCAACATACATAAATTCGTTGGTCCAGATGATATCCCCGCTATAGTCCTCAAGAGGTGTTCTTTCACATTGGTAAAACATCTGCGCAAGTTTTTCCATTCTTCCTATTCTTCTGGACTCGTTCTGAGTAGTTGGAAAACTGCGTTTGTTCAGCTAATCCCAAAAAAGGCAAATCTTATTCGTCCTCAAATTATTATCGACCGATATCACTAACGTCCCTTCTTTCCAAGGTCATGTAATCGCTGATTGGCTGGCACTGTATCAACGAAACTGAACATCTCGATGTTCTCGGTAAGTGCATCATAAAGAACCGATCACATACGCGATTCCGCCAAAAATACCACAAGATGTTTGGATTTTCTCAGAAGATGTAAGAAATGTATTCTCTCGTTCTAATCTACAATCAACAAAACCTATATACGTCCAAAACTTAACTATAACTCCCATCTCTGAACTGGTGTTCTAATAACTTAGCTAAGCCTCTTAGACTATTATTCAAAGAATAGTTTTATAAATAAATATATATAATTAATAATATAATTTTATGTTATGGTCAAGAATTAAGCTTTATTTTAAAGATAAGGCACTGACATTATTTAAAAAAAAAAATGTTTTGGGTAAGTGGCCGCCGAGGCTGGCTCTAATAAATTCCAGTCGAGAGGCCCAATTTTCGACCAGTTTTTGAAACATTTTGTTTCCTTATGTTAACAACAACGCTCACAATATTCTCTTCCAAGCCGCATCTCGGGCTTATCAGCGCAGACAAGAGACTTCACAAAAACCTTCAAAAAATAGTCTCATCAGTTTTAAATAAGACAATCTTGGAGGCCACGCCACAGGTTTACGGCGCAAGATAATGCGCTAACTAAAGTTTCCTTCAATAAATCGATTGTTTTGTTACGTCGCGTTTTATAAAACGATTTGCAAAGATCGTTCAGGAATAAGCCTTTTTATTATGAAATGGCAAACCAAACTGAGTTTAAATCAAATGACAGCTGTCGAAAAACCACACGTTTAAAAAAAAACACCCATGCCCGTAGAAATGTTTTGATTCTTTTTTAATTGAAGGAATATTCTTTGAATTTTGATTCCGAAAATACTTATCAAATTAGTAAGAGCAAAATTTCATAGCGTTAAGTGATATCCAATTTAGAAACTATGACAAATTGATTCTGGTAAAAAATTCCAAAAGTAGATAAACGATGAAAACCTTTTTAAAATTAATCCCCAAAAAATTCAATATACCTGGTTTAACATTTGCAAAGGAAATTATATTAGAGGTATTTATTTAAAGAATATAGTTTGGAAAAGTGGTCAAAACAAAAGGGTCTACTCCATACTACCTTCCCTACCATACAGGAAAACTACATAATAAATCACTAAGGATATAACGGAACGGTGCTTTCAAATCCATACCTATACTATATGTAAAACCTTTACAACATAACAAAGCAGAGAACTTAAATATCAATAGTGAAACAGCAAAATAGGTATTTAACATACTTTGTTATGTATGAAAGGGAATATGTTATGGACTACTGGGCTTGGGCATGGGTTTCGGCTCGGGTATGATGGGCTTAGTTGCTAGTTTCTACATTGATGTGGGTCTAAAACCGAAAGTCCTTTGATGGCCTTCTTTCTTATATATCTGAACATTCTCACTTAAGGATTTTCATTTAAATGCATAGTTTGTAACTTGGTGTAACCGAAATAAACCACTAAAGAGCCGAGCGTTATGTATTGTATAACATTTTTGAAGTCGAGTCAATTGTACAGACATTCTAAACTTATGTACATATCTACCTAGGACACAGATCTTTCCGTTCGAGCGATTTTGAACCCAATGGAGGATGTTTTTGTAGAGCTATCTTTGAATCAAATACATTTTTCTGTATTATTGTTCTTAATTTATGTATGTACGAAATTTTTCTACTTGATTGAAACACCTTAAATAAAGCTGAATTAATGACCCATATCAGTCAGCTTTGAAATTTAAGTAAAAGAAGTTTTTACAGAAATAACATATGGCATCCTGGGTTGAGATGGATGTGTGGTTAGCATCAAGGCCGTTTAAAGAAGGAACAACTTATGCATCCGGTATAAAACTGTTATGGTTTGTGGATAAGTTCATACATATTTAGATGTTTCACATTTATCAATATTCGGAACTCTTCAATGAAAATTTTTATTTTTAAAACATTTTTGTTGTAATCCAATCAATGATTATTTTCATCTCCAATTGATGGAGACGTTTTTTTATTTTATTTTTCAATGTCACGATTCTTGATCTTCTTTAATTAATACGATTGATTGATTATACCCACGTGGAATCGTGAGAGGTAGCTGGCATTCGCCTCAATATTAAAAAAGTCCTTGGCTGGAATAGTCAAAAATGTACAGATAACTGATTCAATATACAAAAAATCAATCAATTTTAAATTCACGTTTCTGTTGCACTTTGTCTTTAATTTTCAATGCCTAGGAACATTTATGAATAAGGGAACTTTAATTTTTTTCGATGAATTAGTTGTATCTACTTATTATTAATATTTTCTTTCAAATAATACGATGTTTTAAAAAATATACACAGGGTGAGACATCTAGTGGATTATTTTACATATAAGGTTGTTGAAAGTTGTTTCCCGTTGGAACTAGCGACAAAGAGTCAGTTTCGTATACTTCCATGAAGTGAAATGAGCTGCTTTCTTCTTGAAAATCTTAGCAAGTATTGAAAACTTATTTCCTAATCCAGCCGGAAAAGTGAGTTTTTTGACCAAATGAAGCATCCATCTAGACTGCGGCAAGCAAGTTTATGCCACTTTTGTATGTTTATGGACTTTGTGGATCCGTTTAACAATCAACAATCGATACTTTACCAACAATCCAGAAAAGATTCAAGAATTAAAGGATAATATTATCCAAGCAATCCATGAGCTATACAACCCTTAACCATCAAAAAGGTCTTAGAAAACTATAGAGTGACAAAATGAGCTTCTGCAAAGCCAGCCGTAAGTAATGGAGGACCTGGGATTTTTTTTAACTGAAGGCTTCCGATAATACAGGACAAACTCCGAAGAAGTGGTATGTATTCTCGCCTCTCGGATGCATCGAGGTTACACATCGTACATAGTCCAATGGTGCGATTTTGGAAGGCTTATTTTTCAAATTGAGCAATACACTGCGTGTTTTGAGTATTGAAATCATCGTCTCTTGTAGATTCGAATCGAAAAAGTAGTTAGGGATATTATAGTAAGATAATTTGCTGTATCATGCCTTCCTTTTTTACATTTTCCGACATTACAGCATTTTGAAAGAGAAAGAGTATTTGAACTTTACTTTTAAAATTTAAAAAGTTACATAAAAGTACTCTGACAAGGCAAGACTTTTTAATTTATTGAAAAGTAAAAGTGTTTCACCAATTAATACAACTTTGCAATTGATTCGTATTTTAAAAAGTTGGAAAGTATAAATCCTAGATTGCGTTTATCAAGATCAAATGTGAATTAAAAAGATAACGGTTGCTTTGCTAATTTCGTGCATAGATGCAACAGCGTTATATTGGGCTTTATTCCCATCTCAATGTAGTGTACACAAAACTTGGTGCAAGGGACTCAAACACGTATTTCTTTGGCTGTTAAATTGTAGTTCATTTGCAATTTTAGAAAACGATCATAATTTCCGTTAATCGACAACTCTCTTTTGTCGAACAATTTTTTTCGGTATCGAAGTTAATTCTTTGTTTTACCACTTTTTGATCACTATTATTAATTAAAATACCCTAAAATCCAACATTCAGATTCTTGGTGAATTCGTCAAAATAAAAAATAAAAAGATTGCTTATGTCCATTAGTGTTAACTATTATTTACTTCTACGTTTTCAAAAGGGTTCAATTATTTTTTTTATTTGTCTTTGACAACTTTTCAAAACAAAGTCTTATTTACTAATGAAAATGTCTCTTTCATATTAATGAAAAGCTTTTCAAAATTCTGAATATACGAGTTTTTGGCAAAGTTTATTGTTTATTGAAACAAAAAGAACAAATACTTTGCAAAATAACAAAACTTTTCAATTGTCAGAAAAGACTGAATATAAAGGTCAGCATTTAGTAAGTGTTTTTGGTGGTTTTTAAAAAAACCAATAAAACGTTTGAATCTTATCACAGATAATAATAAATCGAAAGTTATACACATTGTAAACCAAATAAAAATAGAATCCTTTTCTTAATTTTTTTTTTGAAATTGAAGCTTTTTATTACAATATATAGCGTTTTAGCAAATTTGTCGGATTCTTCCATTCTTCTTTCCATTGTAGAATCATTTGATTTTAGGAGTTCGATTTCATCGCGCTGCACTTTGTTCAATTTTTCTAGGGCTTCAACCTAGAAGGAAAACAAAGGAAAACTTCGGGCCATTTCTGTAGTTCCAATGATTTTTCATTCATAGTTCCAGCAGTTTTTGCCCCACGATTTTTTTTATATGCTCTCAGTTAGTTTTTGAGAATAAATTGTAATGAAAAAAATGAGTGTGTACACTTTTAAAGTTATGGTCATGTTTAAATAATAATAATTTTTACATGACCAAATATTAAGCAAAAAATGTTTGTTCATTTGTGAACAATATATACGAAAGTATTACAGAACCCTTAACGATGTTTTAGGACGAGTTTTCTATCACGCAGAAAAGATCTTGACATTCACGAATCCGTTGCGCCGGCTGTTGTTGTAAACAAATGTTATTCAATGCTGTTTTTTTTTAATCCTGCGTAAGATTTTCCATCTGGTCAACTGTACAGAGAAGCAATTGCCCAGCAATTGATTCCCTTTAAGAAATTAGCGTAATACCCGCACTGATGCTCAACACTTCACCGTTGAGATTATTTTTGTTAGCCGCACTACACGAATGTGGAATACTTTTTATCCAATTTGACTGATTTCTCGTATTGTTTTTAATAAATAAAAATGGTAGTTGAAATAATGAATTTTACCGTTCTTTTTCCTTCTTAAATTGTTAATGGTGCAATTGGCTTTTTGTCGGCAACCGAAAAAGAGAGTTTTCATTTGTAATTTAATGTCGTTAGTTCCTAGAAAGTGTAGCATTAAAAGTCTTCTTTTATTATTTGCTGTCTGTCTTAAGTGCATTTTTAATATAATTGCATAAAGAAAACTAACATTTTTCTCCGTTTAGTATTTGGATTTAAAGCATACATTTTCCCCAGAAATATATGCGATGAAATGTTAAGTGACTTCTATCTGCCTAAATTTTGCATAAAGTGCATGTTGAATCTGAGTCTGTTTCTTTTGGTTAGTAGTTTAAAAGCAAGAGTTCTCACTCTTGTCTTACAGATTGCCGATATCAAATCTTCATCATGGAAGTAATTCTTAGGTCCCAGGTCATGTTGAAGATGCTTTTATACGTCAATCTTATTTTGCTCATGAAAGCCTGCAAATTGGGCGAACTTAACTTTTTTAAGGTTGGTTGGCTCATCACCTTCTTCATGTAGTCAAGATGGAGCTTTAAGTGCCTTGCACATGAGCAACGAACTGCGAACTGCAAGTGGACGAACAAACGTGATTTTACACATTTCAAAAAGTCAATTCCACACAAAAACACATTTAAATTATAAGAAACCAATTGACACTAATATTAGGATAATAAAATTTGCATTTTGTTCTCTAAAACAAGAGAATTTTGTAAAAACAATTTGGTAATAACGAATTGCAGTGTGGTTGCTGCGAACTGTCAAACTCTATTCGCGTTCAACATACCATTCACACTGCAACGAATAAATTGTTCGCGCTCAACTTAACCTCAAAATTATACCACTCTTGTTTTGTTTTTGTGTGAAAGATGATGGCTGAGGAAAATATGGAGAAAAGGGTTGACAATTCGTCGCTACCTGCGAATAGAAATAAAAGCTCATGTGAAAGAAAAGTCAAAATATGCGAACATCCACAGTTCGCAGTTCGCAGTTCGTTGCTCATGTGCAAGATGCTTTAGGGTGTATGTTAACAATGTTGGTAATCAAAACTACGTTTGTAGTTTATAGTTTGGTTTGTTATATGGAAGTCTGAAACTTTTTTTGATAAAGTATCTTGGGAGTTTTTCCGCTTCTTGTAATAGCCAAATTCCTCGTACCTATATATTTAGAACTAGGCACAATATTTTCTGTTTAGAAATTTGTACACCAGGTATCTCTTTGTTTCTTTCAACTTTTCTTCCAATGCACCTTGAAGGAAATATGGGAGGTTCGCAGAACGCCCATGAACTTGTATATATGTTTAAACCTTTTCTAATTCCTCGTTTCTTCAATACCATTTTTCATTTCTTGCATACCATCCAGCTCCATTTCGGAAAACCAAGATTATTGATTTTTGTATGTCTATCTTTGAGGTTCATAAGTCACTATTGGTTTGGAGTTTGTTGATCATCAGTTGCATTATATTCGTCTGCGTATATTAGAACTTTGATTTTAGTTTCCACGTAAGAAATACCTTCTTTTATTTATTTATTCCATCAATTGATCGAAGATCAGCTGATTACGAAATTACTACAAAATAATAAAGCTAATAAGATAAATACATGTTTACAAGGAATTTTAGTTTATTATTTTATTAAATAATTAATCAATTACATATTTCAAGAATTTTTTTCTTAAAACAATCTCTATTTATACAAAGGTCAATTTCATTATAAATTATATTAAACAGATACAGAAAACGCGTTATTGGTTCATTTAGACCATAATTAGTTCTATGGAGAGGAGGATAAAATAATTCATTTATGTTGCGAAAAACTCGTGATTGAACATGGAATGGAATTAATGAAAGCAGTTCAAAAGAGGTTATAAAAAATATATATATAAAATCTTTAATGAACAAAACGCTTTGGAATTGTTTCCGACATTTAAGCGTTTTTAAGGCAATAAGAGCGCACATTGATTTTATAATCTGGTAAAGACCCAACCCAGTTAAGTTTTCGAAGTGCATAAAGAGTGAATCTTTTCTGAACTCTTTCGATTCTCAAAATATTATTTTCATAAAACGGAGACCAGACAATACAACAATATTCTAAAGCAGCCGGTAGAACTATAGATATAAATAAGGTCTTCAAAGTATAGGCATCCTTAAAATCTTTGGAGTTCCGCTTCAAGAAACCTAAAAGGGAATTACCTTTAGATACAATGTAATCAACATGAGATCTAAAGTCAATCTTTGAATCAAAAACCACACCAAGATCATTTACTTAAATTACCCTCAGAAGACTTACATCATATAATTTATATTCAAAATCAATAAAGGATGAAGATTTAGATACACTAAAAATTTTACACTTCGAGTAATTCAGCTAAAGATGATTGTAGTCGCACCATTTAAGAAAATTGTTTATATCCAACTGCATTAATAAGCAATCTTCAAGTGAAGATGTTGCTGTGAATACTTTCACATCATCAGCGTCAAGCAGTTACAAAATTTAAAAATAGAAGGTAAATCATTTATAAAGATTATAAAAAGAAGTGGACCCAAATGACTGCCTTGTTGGAAGCCCCAACACCACGTCTATAAGATTTGAAACACAATCATCTATTTTAACAGCTTGTTTTCTATCAGACAGGTATGAATCTAACCACTGTAAAAAAAAAGCATTCAATCCTAACATCTTAAGGTTTTGTGGGAGAAGACCATGATACACGCGGTCAAAGGCTTTAACAAAATCAGTATACAGGACATCAACTTGTCTACCCTTTTCAACATGATTATAACAATAATTTGCAAATAGACTTAAATTAGTACACGTTGATCTACCCTTTACAAAACCAAGTTGCTTTTGAGACAAAAAATTCTTGACAGCAAAATAAAGTCTTTGGGTGACCATTTTTTCAAAAAGTTTTGGAATAACTGAATGTTTTGTTATTGGTCTATAGTTCTTCACTAAGTGCTTAAGACCACTCTTATAAATGGGATCTATATAAGATATTTTCCATTCATTAAGAAAAACACCAGTTTGTAAAGATTTATTAAAAATAAGGGTTAAAACACTACAAAGTAAATACGAACATTTTGACAAAAGAATAGGAGGAATCATATCGAAGCCAGGTTGTTTTGACACATCAATTTCAAAGGAGTTATACCAGAATACAAGCTGCTGATATTTGTTAAAATATCACTAATATAAGAATTTTGAAAGAATCGAGCAAATAGGTCACATGAGGACTGAATATCATTGGATGTACATACATATGTACATATGTTCCTCGTATTCCAAACATTTAGGAAAAGATGAACAATTTCTTTTAGAATTCAAAAATATCCAAAAAGAATTATGTTTTATATTTGATTCAGTATTTATAATATATTGCCTGTATAAAAACTTGTTGAGAAAATCAAATTCTTTTCTTAACTGAAAAAATACTGCACGATCTTCCAAAAAATTTGTTACTTTATAAAGCTTAAATGTCTTATTTTTAGCATTCTCTAAATTTTGTATTCTTTTGTTAAATACCTTCTTTTAGATGTTCACTGAGGTCATGCAAAAAGAATGTGAAAAGAGAAGTGGATTGAGGAGGTTTTACTCCTGTTTCTGTTTAAAACCATCCCGATATAATATTACCATCCCATACTGTTGAGCGATTTTCGTAATAAAGCTGTTGCAGTATCTTAAGCATCTTCGTAGACATGCCTAGTTTCGCAAGTTTGTTAAAAAAGGCTTTTCCATTAATGGTCTACAAAGAAGACTTATATTTTTTTTTCCGTTTTCTAGATGGGATCGGGAAATATGTGTCATTTTGAAAATATAGTCTACTGTGGATTAACTCTTTCAGAATCCTGCTTCAATTAGTTTGTCTTTCCAATAATACTTCAGTAAAAATCTTCGTAAAAACGCACGTTAAGAAAAGATATTCCTCGATAGTTATTTGGGTCCTTTGGATTTTCATTCTTCAGTATAGGGGTATTCGTATAATACGCGTAAAATGGCGCCTTGAATACGTCTTTTAGAAATACTTAACTATCCTATATTTCATTCAAAAAAATGTACTCTATCTTGTACTCAGCATAACCCACTTCAAATATTAAAACTATGCATTGTTGAATTTTAAAAAGATTTTTCAAAGCTGTCTTTAATGTACTCTTGACCTTAACCTGCATTCGAGTGAAAAAATCAATCAGTGTATGCAGAAGCTGATACTCGTATATACTTTTGGCAATTATGTATCTATTTTCGTAATTAAAAACAATCATTACGAACCGACATCGCTCCAAGTACCTCTATCTATACTGATGGGAGGCTGAGGCGTACTCTTGGATACATATAGCCCTTATATACAGAGAAGCATACATGTGTATGGGAAAAAAAAAGAAAGAAATACGAGTAATTAAGCTTTGAAAAGTTATGCTCTAACAATCTGTTACATCAAACATACATAACTGAAGCACAGTATAAAAATATTGATTGAATCCTTGTCTTGTCAAAAGCCTGAGCTTCATCAATTCCCAAATCAAATATCAATCAATTCAGATGAAATCATTTTACCCCCTAACGAAATAACATACAAACCTACATAATATTACGTACGAGTATCAGTATTGCATTTGAAAAAAGGGAAAATAACAAAATCACTGATTCGATATTTATTTCTGTTTTTTTTTTTTCGAAAATCCGTTTTGCTTTTTCTACTGCAATTGAAAATCCCTCTTGTAAATATAATGACAATGCGTATTTTTAAATTTTTTATTTTTTATTGTACCTATAGTATTTATTTTTCTGAACAAACACAGGTACACGTGTATTACGTTTTTATTTTATTTTATTAATTCATGTATTATATCCTTATTACAATGTTTGCTGTTTGAATAAAATATACGAGTATGTAGGATAAGGTACACAAAATATATATCGACCCATGTGTACAATGGTGGCCATTCATGCGTTTAAAATGAAAGACAAGCAAAAAGGACCAGAACAGGAGCATGAAGAGGAAAATAATGTGTTACAGACGACGACGCACGGAGGACCGCGCGACGACAGCAGTGCAGGCATCCGGGTTCCGGAATAGCATCAGCATTCGTCACATGAGCTGAGCTGAGCAAGGTGTATATGAATCAAGAGCTTAACAATTACAATAAATTTTCTTGAGGATTACTCTCAGCGCTAGCATCTAACTTTACAGGATAGGTCCTTTTCCTTTGGCTTTGACTTTGGCTTCAGCGTCGTCGTCGTCGTCGGCTTCGTTTTCGTCTTCGTCTTCGTTTTCGACTTTGGCTGAAAGAAAAGTTTTTGTTTTTTTTATTTGCGCGTCGCTCCTTGGTGCTTCCTTTTTTGTGGGTTGTTGATGGCGAAAACTTGAATTTAATCAAAAATCTCAAGGGATATTGTTTCGTCCTTCCGCGTACTCGTCACTCGTATACCCATTATCACCATCCTCCGCCTCCACTCCATAGCCTCGAACCATTATTATCATCTCACCGAGTCCTTGGATTTCAGCAGTTACGGTTTTCCTGCGTGCCTAAAGTCTTTCTTGGCTTCATAATTTTATTTGTTTGGATGAGAGATGAATTTCATCTTCCAACATAGCTCTTAGTATAATTAATTTAATTGATGTTAATTGTAATTAAAAAGTTAAGGATTTTTTCGCTTCTTTTATTTATGTACATTTTTTTCTATATATATACTTATTTTTGGGGATGCATGATGCTGCTTTAGGGGATGGTGAGCAGCTGATATAATTCGTATTGTGTGTATATTGTATCAGCATCAGATGTTGTGCAATTGTTTACATCAAAAATATAGGTACCTAGGTATTTTATTCAAGAGAGCAAACGAGCAAAAGAGAAGCAGCGGGAGAGAGTAAGGTGGGAGTAAAATTGGGATTAAATTATATTCACACAGATCCAAGGTTCTTAAATACATCCATACATACATAGATATAGATGTATACAGGATTGGTATATATCAACATAGATTAGAATTCTATTAATCATCCTTAATTGAAATTGCTCTTTGCAACGGTTTGTTAAAAATAATAAAAGGAATCACCATCAGGATATTACAGAGTGGGTATAAAGTATGTATGTATGTATAGATCAGAATCATGTAAAAGAACAACAACAACAACATCAACAACAATAGTAAAACAGTAAACAACAAAAAGTTAAGCTCGAGATGATTGCTTGGTCATTGGTTCAGTGAGCGGAAATATTCATTATTCTGTTTGATGTCAATTATATATCCAGGATTCAGGACATTGAGAGGATTTGCTTGTTTGTGTTTTGAACCTTTAACACATATACATACATAGGTTGTCTGTATGTATTGTGTATGTATTGTGTAGGTATTTTGTTTGTTCTTTTTGGTGTGCCAACTTAAGCAGCGAATAAATTGGGTAATGGTTCTCAATTAAAGTGAAATCTTCCAGGATTTCTCAATCGAATACCACTTAAGGCTTATGCGTATGTTGTTTATGTTTATTTAGATACCTATTAAAATCCTCATTAAAGTGATTTCTTGTTATTATATCTTTTGTGTTTGTATTTGACTATAAGCTATATACAATGACGCAAGAAGATCTTAATTTCTGCATAAATGAATCCATACATTCAGGATTCTTATTATATTGTATTTGTTTTCACCAAGTTCTTTATTTAAACTACTTCGCTAAAACAAGTTAAAGTCTTATATAAATTTGTTAAATTGGTGGTAATATGAGGTAGAATGACAGTCCATGCTTGTATACTTATACTTGACAGGAAAAGACAGTGGATGGTTTGATATTCCACATTCGCGAAGTACGTGTAAATAACTAATATCTGTACTTAATACGCGGCAAGGCTGAAGTTGGGCTCGAGGTAAATTAATGGGTTTTTCTAATAGCTCGAGTTTAACAGTTGAACTAAAAACATTTAATTACAATACGCTAGACAAGCTTTCCAAAACGTTAAAGTAATGTCAACAATAAGGAAAACAAAGCAACTGATGGCTGTGACCGAATACCTTATGAATTTTACAAAGGAGCAACGAAAGAGTTTTTAAAACACTTCTCAGCTGTATGGACCAAATTTTTAACACATGAGTTATGTAAGGCTTTTAACAAATCAGTAATATTTGCGATTTTTCAAAAGGGGAATAGGATGGATCCAGCCAACAACCGTAAAAACGACTGTCTCAATTCTTCTCTAAAAATGTTAATGGAGATCCTGGATGTCGATTTGGTGAATACCAAATCGGAAGTGTCCGACCGTAGGTCGATTTTCAGCTGAAGCCGAATTATTAGGCTGAAAGAAAATCTTCGGCCAAAGCCGAAGCCTTAGGTTGAAAAAGTCAAGAATTCTCTAAAATGGCCGAAGCCGAAGGTTTGGCCGAATATTGTTTTTTTGGCTGAATTCCGGCCGAACCGAAGGCCGAAGCTCCGGTCGGACACTACAAATCGGTCTTACAAATGACTACTCAACTGTATTCTGGACACATGCCTTCATAGGCGGAAAAAACTGTATGTCATTAAATTTCGAGCAGCTTTTGATTCAATTAGTAGAAGGGCTCTTATGTATAAATTGCAAAATTCTGGGGACATGGAATGCAGTATGGAATGGCACTCGTCTTTCCAGGTTGGTTTCTTTCCACCACCGTAGAACTTAATTTAGGATGAAACTTTAGTCCACCAGCTTTCTATGTATAGATTGAAGATCTTGTGAAATCACTTTTTACGGGCTGCACAATGCACATATCTTAATGTATCGAGTTGATGACCAACAGATTGCTTAAATATTGCTCCAAGTAAAACCGAAGGCCGACACTACAAATCGGTTTTACAAATGACTACTCAACTGTATTCTGGACACATGCCTTCATAGGCGGAAAAAACTGTATGTCATTAAATTTCGAGCAGCTTTTGCTTCAATTAGTAGAAGGGCTCTTATGTATAAATTGCAAAATTCTGGGGACATGGAATGCAGTATGGAATGGTACTCGTCTTTCCAGGTTGGTTTCTTTCCACCACCGTAGAGCTTAATTTAGGATGAAACTTTAGTCCACCAGCTTTCTATGTATAGATTGAAGATCTTGTGAAATCACTTTTTACGGGCTGCAGATATCTTAATGTATCCAGTTGATGACCAACATATTGCTTAACTATTGCTCTAAGTAAAATTTGACTGTCAATTTAAACAAGTCAAAAACCATGGTCCCTTGGGAAGGTCAAGATTTCAATCAAAACGGTGAAAGAATACCAGTACTAAGGATTTAAAATATCAAGCAACCTCAACATTGAAAAGCATCTCATTTTTGTTGCTTCTTCTGAAACAATTATGCTTTTTATAGCTCCATCTTGCGAGTAGCGTCAGTATCAAACTAGCGAAAAGCTTCTTTGATTCTATCCAAAATGTCAATTCCGGCTCCCAGAAACAACAACAAATTACATGTTTCTCAAAGAAACAGTTGTCACATCTACATACCTGACATCGTTAAAACCCCACTTCCAACATAATACAATCAAGCCATTGCATAGCCTGACCGAAAAAATTGCTCAAAAAGTTGCTATTTTAGCCATCACATCCAATAGTTCCTCGTTTGAAGAAGGGATAAATTTAGCTGAGATATGTGCATAGCCGTTTAATTTAACCAGGGTTTTGACTTTGGTACATACTTTTCGAACGATGGTTTTTGACTTATTCGCATAGATCAGCTTCTTAAAAAAGTCCCATAAAATAAATTCTAAGGGCGTCAAATCCCACAATCTTGGTAGCTAATTCACGTCGTCTAAGCTTGAGATAACCATGCTGTGAAACAACTCGCGCAGAATGTGGATTGTGTCTTGAGTTGTGTGTACATGCCATTCCGTTTAAATCATATCTCTTCGGAGCCCATACCGTCGAAGTCAGGCCACAAGAAGTTGGTGATCATCGATCTATAGCAAACGCTGAAGAAGTACGGACCGATGACGCCTCCAGCCCAAAATCTACACAGTAACTTCATTTGGATGCATTGGCACCTCGTGAATATCGCGTGGATTGATGTCGTCCCAAACCCTTGCCTATTCACGTATCCATTCATCACGTGATGATCGTATGGTCGTTTGGTTTCAACTCCTGGCTTAGTTAGGTTTTGTATGTGGTCTGCGATTTTGTTGTTTTTACACTCATACTAGAACTTTATAAACTAATAATTCTCCCAAAACTTAATTGTCATATTTATTTTAGTATGTGCATCTGAACAAAAAATTTAAAAATACATACATACATGTAAATTTTCTCGACTGCTTGCTTCTGCCACAGTTATAAACTATAATCTCCTTGCTATTCCTTACTTTCAAAAGTTATTTCAATTCTATTTCCTTGAACTTTTTCCTTAAATTCTATTTTTGTGTATTAAAATATGAAAACTTTTTTTTGTCCTTGAAAATATCTATTTCCAAATAGATTTTTACGAATTTAAGGATTTTCTGAATTGGTTTAAAATTATTATATTAAGAGACTTTTTGTTTTGAAAAATATAATTACATATGTATATTATAAATTATAGAACTTGAATACATTAAAACCAGAAAGCTTTTGGGTGAGATTATTAAACGAAAAATTAAATACAAAAAAACGAAATAAAACAAAACTTGAATTAGTGCTGTGCACCAATGAAGCGAATAAAAGTTTATGTAGAAAAATTAAATTCGCACAATTAAATTAAATCAATGTGCAATGTACACACACAGTGATGGAAAAATAATAGAAACCATGCTTAACTACAAATATTATTTATTTGAATTTAGAGGAAAAATAAATTAAGAATAATAATTAAAAATAAATACTTTTTAACTGTCCATAGTTTAATGAAAAAATACCATATTGAATGTTGGTAAACTAAAACAATAAGAAATAATTATATAAAGTCACTGAAATATTTCCGAGGGTTTTGACTTGGGAAAAAGAATAGAAACTAATTAAGAATGGATAGAATATCGTTATTTAGCGGTTAAAATTGTACATCTTTATTTTTTTGTAACAGAACCTGATCTTTGCACCACAGAATTAACCATCTTGAATTAAGGTCCTTGGACACATTCTTAAGTGACTTCTGTTTGTACATGAGATTGAATTCCCCCGTTTCCTGGTCGTCTGACAAACATCCATTCCATCAGAATTAAAACATTGCAACTTTATTTTTTCGAATTTAATACATTTCTTTAGCTTAATTGTTTGATTCCGAAAATTACCCTTTTTTGGTATTTAGTTAATTTTTGAATTCAGTCCGAAAATTTTGTGACGTATAAATTGTTTTTGATTGTGCCTCTTGAAAAAAGTGTGTTTATTTAAATTTTAAGATCCTTAATGGAAGAAAATCGTTTTCTCTTCTAAAGTCACTTTAGAAGTTTGTCAAAATAAGGCAATTTTTTTGGTTTGCTTTGGATTTCTTTTTTGAGATCAGTACTATTGGTCCATTGTTTCTTTATCTCCCCTAAAGGTTTAAGAAACTTCGTATACAATTTTAAATTAAAAGGAAACAAATACATTTTTTAATTGCTGTTATAATTCGAGTTCAATAAAATAAAAGCCTCCGATTCTATTATTTTTCCCATTACTGTAAAGTTCACCGCAACATGCTGAAGAGTGCATAAGTGTATATTATTTTAGATATAATAAATAATTGTTGTCAATTCGAAAAAAATAAATATAAAAACGTTTTTATCATAACCACAGCCTAATCCCTTGGGAAATAACATAAAAATGCTTTATAACAAATTTGATGCCAAGTCAAGCGCGTTAGAGATGAAGGTCGATAGTAACAAAAGTAATATTTTTTTCCACTAAACAAAAATAATTTGTTTAGTTTTTGGAACTATAGTTAAATTGTTTGGTGGTTGGTTGTGACGACACGATGAGTTAAGAGGTGACCGTGAGTACATACATATTTGGCGTCCCTTAAATCTAAATTCTACGAAAAATATTAATGACAAAGACAAACAAAAATTATTGTACAAATTTTAGCCCTTAAATATTGTATAAATATATATTTTTTATTCAGATAAATATTATTGTGTCCGAACTTCCAAATTAGTCGAGTAACTATACAAATCAGACGCTGCGTTAATTCCGTTAGTTCTGATTTGTTGGTGAGTTGTTTATGATGTGGGCCTAAATAATAATTCAAAGCTTCCGACATCGACTTACACAATATAAAAGGGTGTTCAGAAAATAATTATTTAAATCGCTTAATTAGTTCCTGGGTACCCTTCTAGAGCAATATAAAAATATAATTTGTAAGAATTAATCAATTAAAGCGTTTCGTCTAAGAAAGGTATATGTAGTTATACTATATATTATAAAATATCAACATTTTTTCCAAATTTTCAAACAATTGTAGATCCAGGAAAAACAACAACAAAATATTTTATTTTTTTTCACCCAATAATTTACAATAATTTTTACATTGAAATAAGCCAAGCCAAGTTAAGAAAAAAAGTTTTTGAAGAAAATTGTATACAATTATATATGAGGTCGTCTTTCAGAAAAATCGAAAAGTTTAAAAAAAATAATAATTATTAAATGAAGTAAAACAAAAATTGAGAAGAAAGGTAAATACAAAGCTAAAAGTTTATCCAATACTTAAAATCAGATTTTTGACCATCGAACTGTTCATTTCAAAGAGCCATCTTTTTACTGATTTCAAAAATAAATTAGGATGTTGAAGTTTCTTAGTTTCAAAAGGCAATGGATTAAAAAGTTTAGGTGCTGTTGCAGTGTAAAAATTTGAGAATTGAGTTCTATTACTCATTGGAATATTAACTAAAAATAGAATATTAATTCTTAAGCTATGTGTATTTGAGTTTCTGAGTACCTGACTGTATCCACTTCTCATGAAATAAACTTTAAGAACTTTATATACATAAAGGTGTTTCAACGGCAAGATACGACGATCTTGAAATAAAGACCAACTACTTGTTAACCTTGATTACTTACAAATTATTCGGACAGTATGTTTCTGCGATGTAATTATGGGATCAAGCGTGTTTTGATATGCACCTCCCCAACTAGTTATTCCATACTGTAGCATAGAATGAACGAGCCCAAAGTATATTGTTGTTAATATATTTTTTGTACAAGTTCGTTTTAATAAGAACATTTTTACGTGTTACGGACATTAAGTATTTCTTTAATTCCCCAGTATGTTGTTTCCAATTTAAATTTTTGTCAATTGTAATTCCTAAATATTTAAAACTATTAACGAATTCGATTTCAAAACAATCATTTGAACAAGGTGTCATATGTTCAAAGCTGGATTTTCCACAAGAATGTGTAGCTAAGCTAAGTTTCTTACATGTTCCTCAATGGAAGATAACATTTCAGTCCAAGATTTGAGCTGTTTTAAATTGCAGACCATCATTTGTGTTTTTTTACTTAAAATGAGCTCCTGCCTAGGAAACCATTGTCTTAGTACATTTAAATCTTTTTGTAACATAGCGATCAATTCAAATAGCGAATTGCTAACATATGTCTGAGCCATATCATCAACGAACGCTGTTATTTTGCTAATTGATGATTGTTTGAAGACAGAGTTTATGTATATCAAAAACAATATTGGACCAAGCACAGATCCTTGAGGAACACCGGTAGTAAGCTCCTGAACATCGCTAAATATTCTATGAATTCTAACTCTATGATGTCTTGCGGATAAATAGGAAGCAAACCAGTCGAAAACCGGACCTCTAAATCCAGCTTTATACATTTTTCCTAAAAGGATCTGATGATTAACCAAATCAAATGCTTTGGTCAGATCAATAAACAACGCTAGAACACTTTTATTGTTGTTAAAATTTTCACTCACCTCACTGCAAATCTTTAATATGGCATCGTCAGTACCCCTACCTTCACGAAAAACAAATTGGTCGTTGCTGAAAAACTCATTTTTGTCTAAAAAAAACCACCATACGATCCTTTATGAGTTTTTCAAAAAGTTTAGAGAACGTTGGTAATATGGAGATTTCCCGGTATTGACTGATAACACTACGACTACCCTTTTAAAACAACGGAATGACTTCAGCTTCTCTCAAAGACGATGGAAAAATTGCAGAGGTCATACTCATATTGAATATAAAGCAAATTACGTCAACTATATAGAAGGCAATTCGCTTAAGCAGGCAATTGGTTATATTATCGCCAGATGTACTGGAGCATTTGCTATAGAGAAACATTATTTTTTTGTATATTTCGTGAGATGTAAACGGAACAAATACAAAACTATTGCTTTGGAATTGGTCTTCTACCAAAACTGAATACATATCACAGTTACAATTATTATTAAAATTTGGACAAGGTTTTAAATTTGATACGACAGAAGTAAAGTATCTATTAAAATTATTAGCGATATCAAATAGATTAGATACTTTATTATTAATTTTTATTTTTTGTATGGAATCACTATTTTTTTGTTTGTTTAAGATAGAATGAACCACTTTCCATTCTTCCTTAATATTCCCTCTATAGGATTCAAGCTTACTAGAGTAGAAATTATCACGACTAATTTCAATTTGTTTTTTTACATTTTCACTGAGTTAAGAGTAGTACTTTTCAGATTCTGATTTTGTGGATGCCGTTTACATTTTTTCCAAACCGAGTTTTTCTTTTTAATTAAAGTAACTAAGTTCTTGCTAATCCATGGTCTAAAACGTTTAAGATTCCAAGCATTGTGAAGATTAGTACGAGAAAAGGTTGATTCATTAATATGTGATTTAAGAATGCTTATAAATAAGTTCCAATGGCTAAGGCTGTATGACCGAGGTAAGACGGACATAATCGAGGGACCCACTTTTTTCGACTTCTCTACTATCGTAATTTCATGTTTGATTAAAACCTCGAATTAGACATTTTTACGGATACAAAACTTTGTCAAAGTTTTTTCTAAGAAATTTTTGTCATACGAACCGTTTTCTTGTAATGGCCTTTAATGTAAGAATGTGTGTTTTGTTCGATTTCAGTTTTAAGCTTTGTAAATAAATAATTATCATAGGGAGTGAACAAAATAAAATTGTAGTTTTGGTACGGTATTTTACTCACTTTCCAACCAAATGGATGAAATGAACCATTGACCAAAAGTGCTAAAAAGGGTGTCCCAAAAATTTATGTGAGATTTGAATTAAATAGAAAACACAGTGTTTAGTCATTTTATTGTAATTTTTGTTTATTGAATCATAGGAAAAGTTATTTATAGAATAACACATCAGGATCCGGCAAATGGCCTCCACGCCTTTATATGAACACATACAAACTCGTTTGTCGAAATTTTCCATGACCATTATGCATAAATGTGTCTGAATTTCATTTATGCAAAGTTGGATCTCTGCGTGGTTGTAGGCTTGTTAAAATAGACCTGTGATATTGAATAACCCCATATATAAAGTAATCTAATGGCTAAACCTAAATCACAATCACGCGTTAGGTCGGTCAGACTTTTGACAGGCTTCTTACCGACTTTACGATATTTCACGATATCATGTGTCATAAAGCGCGACATAAGAATTTGATAAAATAGAAAATCGATCTATTCTGGCTTTGAGCTCGAGCTTACGATATTTACGAATCTAAAGCGAGCACAAGGTTTGAATTAATATTTCAAATTGCCTCATATGAGCCCATTGTTTCTATTCAATATGTCAAAGTTGGCACGACCCAACTCACAATATCATCCAGTTTCAGCAAAACGAACTCTGTAATTATGTCGCGTCAACGATAGCAGTCACTGCTTGACCAGCCTCATTCTCAAAAAAGTAGGTTCCAATTATGCCCCAGAGCCCAAAATTCAAATCAAATAGGGACACGTTGCATGCATTTTATTTTCGACAATCACATATGGGTTCTCAGAATCCTAAAAGTGTCAATATTGACGATTTGAAAACCCATCAAGGTGAAACGGTGCTTCGGGACCATGTTTTGTATGCAATTTTCGAACTGCGGCCAGCAAGCTTTTATTATTTTTGAAAAATAGCTCAATAATGAAGACACGTTGTTCTATTGTGCAAAACTCCATTCTTACTAGCACTTTACCCTCAGCTGTCAACATTTCAATGCATAACTGGCGACAAATTCAAATCCTGCGTTCATTTGGGACACCCTACATATGTGCATAAAATCATTAAAAATATTAATTTTGTATTAATACATCAAAATTATTTAAATACATAAAAAGAGTACAATTGTTAAGGAATAGTTTTTCAAATGGAAAACTGGAAAACTGATTACTATGAATAAGAGTATGAGACTTCGTTCTCCGTGATTCTCATTAAATCAAGTCACAAAATCGCTATATTACTGCATTTTTACAACGGAGTTTTGTTATTAAAACGTTTAAGTGTTATTGAATATTTTCTCTATTTGTGAGAATCGGGAGTTTTAGAATCAGTCCGCCTCTGATAAGGTATGTTCACGTTTTGAGCAACATTTTGAAAATCATTAATTTTTTGTTTAAATAAACCAGAAGCAGCAACCATTATGTATAAATTCTTTTTAAGCAAAAATATATTTTTTTCCAAACAACAAACCAATAACCATTCCAAAACAAAACCTCAGTCATCGAAATCGAAACATCGACTAGGGTCATCATCTGTGTGCCATCACACACATCACTTTTCACCACCACTGGTCCCAAATGGTCGGGTATAAGGGTATTATATTAAACTGAAAATGAAGTTCGTTAAGTTGTTGTTGTGGTAACTGATTTTGATTGTAACCATTTAAGGGTGATAAAATTTTCAACAAGAGCATGAAGCACGAAGCACAATGGTGGAGCCGGAGCGGTCTTTTTAGCAATAGCATAGTTAGGTAGGTGAGGTCTTTCGGTATCTATAGCTAAATTTTACCGCTATATCGATGAGGGATAGAATGGGCAAAGTAATTTGGCGTCGTCGTCGATGGAATATACGTGGAATTAAAGGTTAATGGTGTCAAAGGAGATGTAGCTGTTGCTTTGAAGTTGCTTTTATAGTTTCAGTTCAGTATTCAGTGCTCGGGCAGTGATGCGGAGTATTAGGTTTGTGTTTCTGTTGCTGTTGCTGTTGATGCTGCTTTGTATTTCGTTGTGAAACTCATTATGCGTTTGAATCTGATTTAGTTGTCTGTGGAGGCGTTCGTTGGAAGTACCATCGTTTGTTAAAAGTATCGATGTGTCAGAGGAGAGTTTTTGAGCGCATTTAATTTGAAATTGGTAATTTGAAATTCAGAATAATTTAACCAATTGGATATTCCTAAATTGAAAGTCAATGTGATATTTACTGAAAATATACAAAGCCTTCAAATAATCAGTGTTTTGAAAAATCATTTTTATTTTAAATTCTCTTTCACTTAGGTATAGGTCTTTAGTTGTTTTTGTTTCCTAATAGAGGCGGTTTTTGATAAGGGTGATTAATAATCCTTTCGAACTCAATACAAGGATTGTTATTGGTGATGTGATTGATAGAAAAAGTCCAATCAGTGAACCTTTTTTTTTTCTTAAAGAATTGAAGAAAACTTTTTCATCAATTTTCCTCTTTAAAGACAATATAATATATCTTACTTTTATTTTCTTTTTTTATACTTAATCCTCAGCAATCAATTGCGGTTTGTTGGCTTAAGAATTGAGATTAGGATACTTAGGATAAGATAAAAATTCACACACATTGCCAAATAAACACTTGAGTACGAAAATAATGTAAAGTAAATTATTGTAGATATGTATATACTATTTCAACAAACTGATTATAAGGAATTGTTTTAAAACGCAGCCGTTGCTTCCGCATTTATATGAGTTAAATTATATAGGAACATAATTGTCTGATTGAATAGATTACTTCAAAAACCTAATTATAATTATTCACAGATAACACAATTTGAATCGAAATTAATAGAAACAGGTTCATCTTTACAAAAAAAGAACTTTTGCGTTCTTTCTTCCGAATTTGAAGTGGAGGACACTAAAAATCCTACAGAACCACTTGAGGAATACTTCAGATTAGGTGAGGTTTTTAACTTCTTTAAAAATCAAGTGTTCTTTTGAGTCGTTTATATTTTATTCGCACCCTTTAAAATCATTCACCACAAAGTCCCAAAGTAACAGGGCAAAAATATCAAACAAAGTTATTAAATAGTTAATTCATTTACGTTGCTTGAACACCGTTTCGATGCCTCTTGTCTCACTCTTTTTTGCATTAATTTTTGAATAATTGTTTTTGAAATGAGATCTGGCAAGCAAACTTAAAGTGTTGTCCCAAATGATTATGGTCGGAAAAAATCTTTAAGTACCTACTCGGTATTTGAACTTCAGTAAACGTATTGCAAAATCGTTCATGATTTTCTATTACTCAAAACTTAAAGGTGTTATTTTCAATACCTCAATTTTTAATTTGCAGGACTCTTTCAATCAATTGAATTGAAATGTTTCACTCAAGAAGTGCACCATTTGGCAAGAAACAATATATTGTCGTTCGTCTTATTCCTGCTGCAAAAGTAAGTTGGTATAAGAGTCGGTTAAATTTCTTCTTGGACGAGCTCAAATTGTGGACACATTTAAAGGAAACCGTCAACAAAAGAAAATATTTTTGACCCAAAAGATATTGATTATGATGAGATCAACATTCATTTTATTTTGTCTATACTACAACTGACTAGTGTGCTTTATTTCTGGTGAAAAGCTTTCAGCAATGCACTCTGGACCTGATTTTGGGTTTACTTCTATAACTACTGAGGATGTAGTTTCATTTGTTTTAAGTCAATTGCCATAGGTTTTGATAACTTACACGTACACCTAACGATCGTTTAAGCCATTCTACCACTTATTTTGCCATATATCACGTATATCTATAATAGAATTTTAACAATAAGTATATTTTCACGTCACATTGGAAAGACTCTAGGATTATTCCTATTCCTAAAAAACGAGGCTGGCATGTAGGTTCTTATTTTTTGTAAGAAAAAAACTGTCAATTATGTAGATTTCTTACAAAATTTTATCGAATGTTGAAAACAATATTTCTTATAAGATAAAATAAGTTGGAAGCCAAAATATCAAAGTTTTGAAAAGATATTTGAGTCGAAAATCAATTTTTACCAACTTTTATTAATTTTTTTTGTAGGTTTTATTTTTTGTTAAAAAACTGTCCATTTGATTTTCTGAAATTTTTTCCAAATGTTGAAAACAATATTTCTTATAAGATAAAATAATTTGCAAGTCATAATATCAAAGTTTTGAAAAGATATTTGAATCGAAATTCAATTGTTACCAACTTTGAGTAGTTCAATTTTTCTCAAAATTTTACTGAATGTTAAAAAAGTTATTTTTCGTTGCACAAAATTGTTTTCGAGATAAAAACATTTATTGTTCGTAAAATTTTCGAGGTGACAAATTTTTTTTCAGTTTTTTTTTTATTTATAAAAAAACCGTTAATTGGATTTTTTCATTTTATAATACAAAATTTAATTCAAGTCCTTAGCGTTATTGGTTCGTGAGATATTTAGGGTTAACCAAAAATTTCACTTTTTTTATATTGCTATGGTAAAAAAAAACACCCACTCAGTTTTATTGAGAGCCCTTTCTGCATCTTTCTGCATTATTATCTGTATAACAAAATTTATTTGAAGTCGATATCTCTCCTAGTTCTTGAGCTATGGACGACGAAAAAAACGTCGCGAACGCACGCATAGACATCTTTCTAAAAATCTTTTATTTCTGCTCTAGGGACCTTGAAACGTCGAGAAATGTCAAAATTTTCTTTTCGACAAATCGGACCCATTGCAATAACTTTCTATGGGAAGTTAAATAGTTCGAATATTGAATTTCGTTCTGTCCGTGAATGCAGAAACACCTTTGCATAATTCTATTTTGGCTTCAAAAAAATCAGGTTGAAGGTCAGCAGCAGTACAACGTTACTACATGATGGCATAGAACAAGCAAGAAAAGCGTAAGACGATACAAGATTGACGTTTCTGGGACTTTTCGGTTTTTGTACGGCATTTAATGCTATCATATGGGTCTTAAGTTACAAACAATTTACAATTTTTCAGCAGAATGTTTGAAGCTTATTCTATCGTGTACATATATCCCTCAGACTGCAAGCGATTTCAAATGATAGTCAGGTTTCTAATTCCGTATCAATTTCTTGTGAAGTTCGATGATTGGCCCTTCATTTTTCTTATTGAAACGTTAATGAGATTCCAAAAGTAATAAACCGTTACCACGAAAACCACTTTGCTGAAGATCTTCAGTAACTAAAAAGTTGTTCAATTGGATTGATTGAGGATTGTGTTCAAAAGATCAATGAAAACCTCTCAGCTATAACATTACGGTTGTTAGCTAAACGGCCAAACGTGGACCTTAAATTGAAACAACCCGGTTAATCAAGCTGTTGGCAAAGCTTCGATTACTGTGGCTTGCAAGAATATTTACCCCATTAGAAACTAGGAAAATGACCTATGATGGTTGTGAAATCTTCTGAAAGCCTGACAGCATAAGCCAATGCAAGTTCAATGTTGTTTTTAAAAACATAGCACGTTACATTTTTGGATTTAGCCGTTATGATCATATTTCATCACTCTCCAAAATCATTTATGGTATTTCTTTTGATATTCTTTTAAAAATTCGTACCGCTTATTCGGTTTTTAATATTGTGCAACATGACAAGCTTTATGTGTACCTTTATAATTTAATCCAGTTTCTCGCTGGCCTCGCTGCTTCTCTGTTAATATAACTCTTTCTCTCTTGTTATATTTTTGTTATTACGCTTAAAAATCACAAAAATCGCTGCACAGCAATTTTATTAAGTATTAAACATTATTGGAAGCAGTGTAATAAAATCCCTTTTCTGTAATCTCCACTCATTTGTAATATTTCTTAAAAAGTCAGGTATAGAGATTCGTTCCTTATCCGTACTGCACGAATGTGAAATACTTCTCCGTCTTTCCCTATCATGGAATTCAAAACCAAAACCACACTGAAAAAACCCCTTGAGTGCTTGATTAATCTGTTTGAAATACTTGAGAAGTGCCAGGTAATTCGTCTATGATTTGGTAGATATTTTGCCTCTTATGGAAGATCCCTACACAAACAAAATGTATTTGATTTGTTTACAGGAATTGAAATGATTGCATCAAAGTGTAACTCGAAAATTAATTCACTATAAATTAGCGCGCTCTGCAGGTGTAAGAGTGTAAACAAACTCCACATAGGCATAGACAGCACAGCACATCATAGTTGACAAACAAACATTCCTTTTGGCATCCCAAGCGCTTTCGAATTCAAATGACAGAGTTAAGAATCAAGATACAAGCAATAGTCACATAGTCAAACTCCATGCGAAAGTCCAATTATTTTTACTATACAAGCAAATATTCATTGCGTTCTGGTTTATCATCATCGGCATCATCATCATCCAATTGGATAGAATACCCCACATCACATCACATCACATCACATCACGTTACAGCTCGTGTAGATAGGACTATAGGAGCGCTTGCTAGGACCTTTTCCCACAGCAGTATAGATAGATCTCAAATAACACCACATGGTCGCATGTCCTGCTCTAGCTCTTCCTCTCACTACACTCCACTCCACTTCAACAGAATCAGAAGGCGGTAGGTAGATGGTAGTTTGTGTCGTAAAATACGCACAGCATAAAAGTTTTTGTGCTCTCACAGATACGTGAACTATGTAAGCATCTTTAATCCCGCCTGTCGTCCTTATATCTTCGCCTCTGGATGAAGGTACATTGTATACGACTATGTATAACTTACCTACAATCCTACATACATGAATGAAAGGCGAAAAAGCATATTTTGCCCGACTTTTGCTAGCAATTTTTCATCCGTTAATGTGTTTTTTCCTTGTGATGAGGATACGAAATACGGAATACGGGTGTAAACGGGAACACACACTTACCGTTATCCAGACAAACTCGTATACCATACCAGATTTATTATCTCTTTCCGTGGATCGATTTAGACATGAAAGGGGGGGGGGAGTGGGGGGGGTAGAACAAGGTTGGGATTGAATTATTTATTTATGTGGAGTTTGAGTTGGAGTTGGAGTTTGTATAGTTGGAGTTAGAGCCCGCAATGGACTAGATTGGCAGTGTGTAAAAACCTTGAATTTCGTTTTCTTTCCGTACAATCCTTGAATCCTTGGAACTGGTCGAAGTCGATATAGTCGACACGGTGTTATATAACTAGTTATAGTGTATTAGGATAGTGGTTCATTGTTGTTGCCAACATTGCATGCAACATCGAACATCATCAAATTGAAATTTACGGGTAGCAGATGTGCACCTTGTATTGATTGTTGTTTTCACTATATCAGGATTCAGGATGCTGATTTTAGACTATAGAAGTGTAGGTAGATTGCTTGAGGGGAGTGCGGGTTAAGGGGAGGGTGTCATTCGGTTTTATAGAACGCATTGGAAGGTACATAGGTACCTACCTACCTTCACAATATACTCGGTGAAACTGAAACAAGACCGATTTAAACAGGGCCAGAGCTAGAGTCAAAGCCAAAACCAGATCCAGACCACCCGCACCCACATCCACATCCGTTCATGCAATGTGTCCTCCTGTCCATCGATATCGATTTGAGCCAAGTGATGGAATAATGAAGATACTTTGCCGCTGCAGCTTTCCACCCCTGACCCGATACCGATGCCGATACCGTACCGGGCGGTGTTGGATCTGGAACATATATGGGATATAATGATGATTGCTTTTTCTGCATGGAATCCATTCGAATGGAATTGGATTAAAATTGAATGACTCCGTGCGCCCGGCTGAGTTGGGCCGAGCCGGGCCGAGCGTAGGTATTCGTCGTTTTCGTCGTCGACGATGAGTCGAATTGAGAGTCGATAGCATCGCATGCGGACGTTGGAAGTTGGACGTGGCTGTTTTATGCGGTTGAAGTTTTCACCTCATGCTGCTTTTGTAGCTGATGGCCCTGATGGTGATCCTCATCAATATTTAACTGAGTATGAAATTTTTTGGTAGAAATTCTCGCCTTGTCTGTGATGCTGATGATGCTGATGTTGAAGCTGAAGCTGATGGCTGCTGTGCAACAAATCTTCCCTTCTATATACTACACCAGCTTTCACAGGTAATAGAGAACTGCTGCAGCGGGGTGGTTATATTCATCTGGCCGTATGCATGTGAAATGAACTAATTATTACACTTGCCACAAGTGGATCGGATTTTATTTGCTTGAGGGCGTTTTAATTGGTCCATTGATTGCCCTAGACAGAGAAGGGGTGACTTTACAGCTCTCAACTCAACTCAGTTCAGCTCAGCTCAGCTCAGCTCAGAGTGGGTAGGTACATATTGACACAGGGTCATCGGCTTTAATGAAAAAAATAAAACATTAAAAATTTAATTCAATATGGACTGGACTGATTGGAAAGAGGAAAGGACCAACCAACCAAATGACACACCGACTGACCAACCGACCAACTGACTAAGGAAACAAAGATGCGTTGCATCAATAATAATTGAAAATTGATTCTGAAAGTAAGCCATAAATGGCATAAATGCCATCTGCTAGTGATTTAAAATACGATAATTAAGCCATATACGTTATAAACACGTACATATGTATTATATAAGCAATAAGGGCTGTGGGTGAGTTGAATGCATCTCCCTTTAGCTGATGGCTGGCTGGCCTCCGCCTGGGTGTCCAAATTATATTTCTTTTAATGACCCCAAGCACTCTTCGTCCTCATCGTCATCGTCGTTGTCGTCGTCATCATGGTGTAACAAAGGACAAGGCAAATGAAATAAAATTTGTAATATTCGCTTCGTCCACTCTCCGCTTCAGAAACGTTCCAAAGTATAACAAAAACAACAACACAATACCAAAAACAACAACCAAAAATGATTGCTTTATGGTCTTAAAAAAATGACATTAAGAACATTGGACATTGGAATGTTCGTTCTTACTGTGTAATGGAAAAATGTTGGTTTTTGGGAAAATGATGGTTCTTTGTTTTACAAAATTCATAAAAGAATGCCCGCGAGGACACCAAAAACAATATACTATGTATGTACCTACATATATAAAAAAGTACATATTTTTAACACAATTGAAATATTTATTTTTAGTCAAGTTTCCATCATATCCAATGTTATACCCTACCTACTGCCTGCATACCTGCTGATGCATGGTTTATTTAGTCCAATTTGTGAACTTTATTGTTTTATTGTTACTTGCTTTATGGTTTGAAGTATTTTTATTAAAAGAATTTCCAACGATGATAACTTATTTTCCAAATGCATGAACATACTTCTTCAAATACAGAATCAACCTTTGTTGTCAAAATAGAGTTCCATAGAAATCATTGATCTTTTACTAGTATCGTTATGGTGTTAATTTCTTATGCAGACTTATTTTTGAAATTTTGGCAAAAAGAGTAAAGCTAAAGTAAGATATGTTAAAACAACTTAAAAGGATTTAGTATACATAAAAAAAAACAAAAATTCTTGAAAAGACATTTATAAATATAAATTTTTGCAATGCTTTTTCTTCAATAAAATGTATGAGGAGTGTAGAACTTCATAACCATGACATTTAAACATATTTTATTTAAATAATCCAACAATTATCCAACGGGCGCGCGCCGCCATCTTGAAAAAACTGCTCAATTTTTGGACTTTTTCCTGTGTTTTCAAAATATCCTCTTAAGTATTGGTTTGAGAAAATCAAAGTTAATAGCTTTTTTAAACTACATAGATTAAATTACCTACAATTCTCAAAAAAAATTTTTTTTTTTACCAATGTATTTTTAAAAACCAAGAAGGTTCAAATTCTATTAATATATATTATACAACGTTCATTTAAAAAGTGTTTGCTGAACCAAAATTTTACACTTTTATTCGTTTTGAAGGGCCCGCACCATTTTCCTCTTTGTTTCGGCTCCAATTCAATGACTTCACACTCTAGTTGCGTACGCACGTTCGTATACGTTTGCGAAGTTATTTTCGTCGTCCACACCTCAAGAACCAGTAGAGATATCGATTTCCAAGACTTTCCGGGCCGGAGCATTGGTTTCCATGCGCTCTACGTGACCAAACCATCTTAGTCGTTGGACTTTTACCCTTCTGGCTAAGTCTACGTCGCTGTACAGCCCGTACAGCTCGTCGTTCCATCTTCTCCTCCACTCCCCTTCGATGCATACGGGACCGTAGATCACACGAAGAACCTTTCTCTCGAAACGACCCAAGGTGCTTTCATCCGCTTTTGTCATAGTCCATGCTTCTGCACCATATAGCAGGACGGGGATGATAAGGGTCTTATATAGCGACACTTTGGTCCTTCGAGAGAGGATTTTTCCACTCAATTGCTTTCTTAACCCAAAGAAACAGCGGTTAGCAAGTGTTATTCTTCGTTTGATCTCAGCGCTGGTGTTGTTTTCTGCGTTTACAGCGGAGCCTAGGTAGACGAAGTCCTTGACTACCTCAAAGTTACGTCTGTCAATGGTGACGTTTTGACCGAGACGTTGGTGTTGTAGGTCCTTTCTTGACGACAGGATGTACTCTGTTTTGCCCTCATTAACCGTTAAACCCATTTTTGCGGCCTCTGCCTCAATACTCACAAAAGCCCCATTGATATCACGCTGAGTTCTTCCGATTATGTCAATGTCATCAGTATATGCTAGTAATTGGACAGACTTTTGAGAGATAGTGCCTCTAGTGTTGACGTGTGGGCTTTGCACTATTCTTTCAAGTATGATTTAAAAAAAATCGCATGACAGCGCATCACCTTGTCTAAAACCTTTTTTGACATCGAAAGGTTCTGTTAAGCTGTTTCCAACCTTTATAGAGCAGCGTGAATTCTCCATAGTCATCCTGTAAAAACGGACGAGTTTGGCAGGGATGCCAAAACTAGACATGGCTCTATACAACTCGTCCCTGTAGATGCTGTCATATGCGGCCTTGAAATCGATGAAAAGATGGTGGGTGTCGATTTAGTGTTCTTGGGTTTTTTCCACGATCTGCCGTAAAATGAATATTTGATAAACTGTGGACTTTCCTGGTCTAAAACCACGCTGATAAGGACCTATCAGGTTGTTAACGTCTTAACGTTCACATATTACGGCAGAGAAGATTTTGTAAGCGATGATAAGTAGACTGATTCCTCTATAGTTGGTACAGTTTAGAGGGTCTCCTTTTTTTCAGAATCGGTCAAACAATACTGAGGTTCCATTCATCGGGCAAGCTTTCTTCCGACGTTATCTACAGATAAGTTGGTGCATGCTTTTCACTAAATTATCTCAAGCTGCTTTAAAGAGCTCGACATTCAAGTCATCTGCTCCAGCGGCTTTGTTAGACTTCAGCTTAAATATGGCAATCTTTACTTCGTCTAAGTCGGGAGGACGGGATTGTTGGCTTTCGTCGCCTTTGTTGAATGGATCATCCTGCCTGACAGCGGAATTCGGTTCGTCGTCGCCGTTATACAGTCTGCAGAAGTGGTCCAAGTTTGCATTCGATTAGTTTGTTCAAATACACAAACCGTTTCTAAAGATTTATTATTTTCGGAGTATTTCAACAATTTATATTAAATAAATAAATAAAATATATAATTAAAAATACAATTTCCATGGTCTACAGAAAATGTCCTTTCTTTTGACACCTTGTTTGTTAAATAAGGTTCAGTGAGAGAGCCGGAAAAGGGAGACTTATTAAGGAAATAATATACATATTATGATGATTATTTACTAGCCCTTGAAAAATAACGAATAACAAAATAATAAATTTTCATTCATTCAATTTTTACTTTCAATTTACATATGGCAGATTCTTTAAAAAACTGATTTTTTTCATTTTTTCTCGAGACATTTTTTAATAGACTTATTCTGTTTTTTTTTTTTTTAATAGCTTATGATATTAGACTTTAATACTTTTGTTGCGATATGCTTGCTTGTCATCTTTATGTATATGCATTTACAATTTTGACCAGTCTTGAAGCTTTAGTCATGTTATCAAGAGCGCATTAAAAACTTTTAACCTTCAAATTGCATGCAAAAGTAAAACATAAACAACATTATAATAACATAAAAAAAAAACAACCCAAAACAAAATAAGCTGATGAATGAAGAAAAGAAGAATTGCACCAAACTGATAACAAACAAAAAGTCAAAAGAAAAAGAAGACCAAAAATAAAATAATAAAACTTTGTGAAGAGTTAAATAAGTTGAAATATGTAAAAAGTTTCCAAACAAGAAAAAATGAGTCTGGAAATCTTTTCGAAAACTTGACTATATAAAATCTTAACAAGGATAACTTTATCACTTTCAATATATCGTTTGTCATCGAATACATAATACAACACACAATGGTCTGGACAAAAGCAATTTACAAAATTTCACAGATGTACCTATGTGTGTATGTGAGTCTTTGACAGTACACCATCTATATTCAAAAACGTTTTTGATTAAAACAGAATATACGCATATCAAATCCAATAGAACGTAAAAGGGACGCAAATGTTTGGCTTTTGATTGAAATTGTATTTTTTGTTAATCTTCTTTCTTCGAAGAAGACAAAAGACAAAGAAATCAACAACGAAAAATAAGAAAAATAGGTCTTCGTACTTGGTCAAGGGTTTAAACGGCAACAATTTACATCTTCTATTCAAAACTAATGATCTCTGAAAAGCCTACAAGTCCTAATGCATTCGTGTGTTTCAAATGATTCCATATAGGTACTTAACCATCTTGTTGTTTTACCTTGATAGCATCAGGAGGAGTTGTTTGGTTAGGTACTTTAGAACTTAAATTTCTTTAGGTGACCATTTGTCTCTTATTTTAAATTATCCACTTTTGTGGTTAAGATTCTAGTTGAGGTAAACTTATTTATTTTTAGAGAAATGGGCTAAACTTTACCAAAATGTTCAATTTAGTAAAATTCAGGCTTTACTAATTTATTTACTTCTCTTTAAAGGGATGATAACAAATTAAGCGTTAAGGAACATTGTAACCGAATACAATCCTTTGCGAATGTAATCTTTGTTCTAATTAAATTTAACTCAAAGATTGCTCTAAATGAATTCACTCATTTTATTGCAATCAATTGATTGCAATCTTTTGAAACTTCTTCTTCGTTTGCATTCATTATCAAAGTGATTGCATTTCAATTGCAGTCTTTGTATTCATTAGAAGTCTGTAGCGACATTTAAAGCAAATAATGATAACTTATGATTGCAAGGACTCTTTAGACAAGCTCATGTTCTAAAATACAATCAACTTTTTATAGTTACGTTAAATTCTCGTTTTGTTTTCGATTTTAAAAATATAAATCAAATAATGGTAACCGTAACTTTAATAGTTCGTTGAAGTCCACCTTAAAACTACAAACACAAAAACACAAGGACCCACTTTGCTTTTAAATGAAAAGCCTTTTTTTTTCAAAAAAAGTATTTAATAGAAAAAAAGGAAGAAAAAAGGATAAAAAAAAGGAAATAAATGTGTGTTTTCATATTGACACGCTACGACCACGAACGGAAAAAATTCTATGAATTTCTGACCAAGGAGTCCGTCCAAACGGAAAGAAATGAAATGAAAAAGGATCTGCTCTGCAAACCCGCAACCCCAACAATATATGTGGTGCGGAAAAAGTAATTTAAGAAAAAATAAAGTTAAGTCTTGTGGAAGGTGTTAGCAGTATAAACATAGATATATAAATATAGTTACATTCAACTAAAGCAGAACTAGCATCAGCGAAAGAATGCTCTATAGCATGTACTATAGCTCTCCTCTGCCTCCGGCTTCTACGGTTTCACCGACTTTTCGCTTCGCCCACTCTTCGATATTCCGAACATCCGAACTTAACCCAAACCCCATCTCAAAGAGTCTCATGTTATTGTGCGGTTGAATAGATGTCCTTGCTACGTACGTACGTACGTACGTAGCTGTAGCATTGCATTTTGCCACATTGTGACTGTTAGAGTGTGTACACTGATGTTCAATGGCAGTGTTTTTTGTTTTATATAGGATATAGGAGGTGAGGTAAGGTGAGCACAGGAGAAGGAACCATCACCCGTCGGTCGTCGGTGCCGCCGTTGGCGGCGGACGCAAAATGTGGTAATTTATGGTCTTGTTTATTTGTGCTTTGATGACATATCTATGTGGGGATGAGAATACGACCTATGGCCCTGGTGGGACCCCTGTTTCTGATGTTGGACTTGGAATCGGAAGGCTGAGGTAGAAACTTTACCCTCTTTCGGAATTATTTTATTTTATCATCTCAAATAGTTGGATGCGAACGGGTAGGTTTTTTTTTTGCAAATAAATTAAGTCAAAAGCTTAGCACGAGAAATATTTGTTTTTAATTGGTCCTTTGTTTCATTTCGATGTGTTAAGGTTTACATACCTAACCAAGTGATGCGACGTAAAGTTAAATTGCATCAAACTGTTTTTCCAATACTTTTTAATTGACAGAAATCACGACTTTCGACAAATATTGAAAATTCCATATACTGTACATCTTTTTTGTTTCTATTTATAAGCATAGGAATGTAGAGCTGGCTGAAAATATATGTATAGTATTTACATATACATTTATAGGATACTTATAACTCGTCTGTGAGCATGTGACCATAATACAACAGGGTTCAATAACATTTTAGTCTAGGTTGATAATTTTGTGCTATGATTTTGGGGGTTAACCAACCATAGCCATTGCGCTTGTCTTGGGAAATTTGGGTTCCGTAGACAAGGACATTTTCAAGTTATACTTTTGAGATAACAATAACAAATGAAAACAATTCATCTTATAATACATAAAACTAAGTAAATGTTGTTCAAAAACTTATAACTCGAGAACTATTGACATGGGAAAATTTGAGAAAAAAAGAAAAATCACTTTCCATACTAAAGATATCGTGTATATTATTGTTAAAATAAAGATGATTTTCTGTAGAGTAGGAATTTTTAATTTTAGTTCAATATAAATGCAGAATTAGTTGAAAAATTGTACTTTTTATTATAATAAAATGCGACCCACACTGATAACTTCCCATCCCTTCTATCGATTTGTCTTGCCTTAAAGGTTTGTAGGTTTTTGTGCTTTGTTAAAAAAGTTGTCAGTTTAATTTTTCTAAAAAAATTAAAAATTACCAACAATAGTTTGCATTTGATGAAATAGTTTGATTTCAAAATCTATATTTGTTAACGAGATATTTAGTCGAAAACCAATTTTTAGTATTTTGTAGTATTTCTTAAAAGTTTTTATTTCTTATATAAACAAATACAAATGGGATGAATGAAAAATTATTTGAAGTCAATATCTTCTCTTATTCACGAGATATCGAGAACCGAACGTACATTTTTACCAATTTTGCGTAGGTACTATTTTTTTTAGATTTAATTTTTTTATGAAAAAACTGAAAGTTGGATTTTATACAAAATTTGCTGAATGTCGAAAACAATATTTTCTATGAGATGAAATTAGCTTGAAGCCAACATCTCAAATTTTTGGAAAAAAATTTGAGTCGAAAGTAAATTTTTACCAAGTTTTAGTAATGTCTTTTTAGATTTAGAAAAAAAACTGTCGATTCAATTTTTCTCAAAATTTCACCGCACATTAAAAAAAATATACATATCTTATAAAATCAAATTAGTTTGAAGCCATAATCCCAAATTATTCAAAAGATATTTGAATCGAAAATTACTTAAGCCTCAATTTTTACCAAATTTTAGTATTGTTTTGTTTAGGTTCTTATTTTTTGTAAAAAAAACTATCAATTTTCCCAAAATTTGACTGAATGTTGACAACAATATTTGTTATAAGATAACATTAATTTAAAGCCAATATCTAAAAGTTTTGAAAAGATATTTGAGTCGAAAATCAATTTTTACCAACTTTGAGTAATATTTTTTTTAGGTTTTTATTTTTTTATAAAAAAAACTGCCCATTCGATTTTACTTAAAATTTTACCAGATGTTGAAAACGTTAGTTTTAATTGCACAAAATTATTTTGGAGATAATATCAGTTTTTGTTCGTACAATTTTCGAGGTAATAAATATTTTTTAAAAGTTGTTTATAGTTAAAAAAAAACCGTTAATTGGATTTTTTTCCAAAAATATATTTATTGGGTATCACGTTACAATATATAACATACAATTTAATTCAAGTCTTTTCCGTTATTGGTTCGTGAAATAGTTAGGGCTAACCTAAATTTTCACCTTTTTTTAAATTTGTTGAGAGCCCTTCCTGCATCTTTCTGTATTATAATCTGTATAACAAAATTTATTTAAGTCGATATCTCTACTGGTTGTTGAGGTATGGACAACGAAAAAAACGTCGCGGACGTACGGACGTACAGACGCACGGACGCACGCACAGACATCTCTCTAAAAATCTTTTATTTCGACTATAGGGGCCTTGAAACGTCAAGAAATGTCAAAATTTTCAATTCGACAAATCGGACCGATTACAATAACTTCCTATGGGAAGTTAAAAATAATTAAATTGGGTGGCGCAACATTCCGTTGAGAACTAGGGCCTAGTGACTTACAACTCTCAACCATTCCTGTGTGCGAGTACTCTTGTCAGGGATGGAGGGGAGCTATATGTATATGCTACGGTAATGAAATATACGGTTATGAGCTTTTCAAACGAATTTTCAGGCTACCTTAGAACACCTCTAATTATGCCATATCCATACGGAGTCTGGCTTACCTCATATTTGTCTAAGAAACTGAAAGGCAAATGCGGGTCTTTGGTAATGAGTCGATCAGACCCAAACCTTCAAAAAAGAATTCTTAAGATAAGTTTTGATAGTGGTTACAGCTCTGTCAAAAACGGGTATAGTATAATCTAGCTGTTTTGAATGACTTTCGGATCACATTGTGAACCGATAATATCGAAGAATTAAAAATGTTTTTTTACGACTGCAAATCTCGCAAAGACCAGAGGTTACATCACAATTGTATGGAAAGAGTTTCTTTTCCAACATCAAGGAGTGTTTATCGACAATTAAGTCTTACCCTAGTTGAAAAAAAAGTTTTCTTTCTTTAGAAGAACTACGGGGCTGTACAAAGAAACAAATGCTGAACCCATCCAGAAATTCAAAAACAAAGAGTCAAATAATAAATGCTCCTATATATACAATAAAAACGGTGATCTATATCGTGGCCTTCAAATTGAAATGGTTAAAAAAGTGGTTAAAAAATACTGCAGAGACTGCAAAGTCATATCAATTGCAAAGTGTAGACCGTCTGAAATGTAAGAGATAATTTTTTTAGATTAAGAAGAACCAAGCCTCTTAAGCGAATGGTCTAAGATCCACGGAACCGTATTTCGACTATAAATTTTTCCTAAAGTGAATTATAAATTAAGAACAAAATATCATTCGTCGATCTTTCATAGATTGGTCCTGATTTTGGAGATTTGCTGTTTGATTTAAATATGAATCTCATTAAATGCACACATCGGACAAAAAACAAAAAAAACGCATCAAACTTCAGCATCAGTTGCACTTTTAGTGAAATTTGTTTCATTCATATGCGTCTATAAAAGATACTTATCAAAAAGCTATTCAAATGATGGAGCATGGCATGGACACATCAATTAGTGATAAGTACGGAGGTATAGTTATTTTAGTTGTTTGATTTAGGAGGGTAACACAATTTCACTTCCCTAATTGCCTTCATTCAACAAGACTTCCATCTAAAAAGGTATACGTAGTGCCTTTATACCTCACTACCCCACCCACTGCCAATACGTAAGGGAATCACATACATATATAATTTTCTATAAACCATCCATCCATAAACCTTAATGGCCCTCCATTATTTCATTCAAATTTAATCACGCAACATTTTAGGATTGGTTGTGGTCGTCCTCCTCGAACTCCGCATTCAATTTTGTTTTTTTTTTTGTAGCCATTTACATAACCAAAAGGGCAAAAGCTTCAACTTCAACCGCTAACTGTTTTGTCTATGTTTGAAATTAATTCTTAATTGCAACAATTCCAAATGCCAATTCCCTAACGTGTGTCATTCCTAATGATCAAAGCATTTCTGTTTTTAGTTTTCTTTATATTTCTGTATATCAACGATGTAGATACATTTTGTGTTCAGGGCCGGGTTTTCTCGACACACAGTACTCATCAACTTAAATTGTTTTAGTTTTTGGAGGTTTATTATTTTGTGATCTCAAATCTGCACTCTACATATTTTTAAAACTAAAATTGAAATAGGATACTTTTGGGAGTGTTTAAAGATTAGGAATGGGAAGCCCGAGCGATGTATCCCTTCGTCGCTCACCTCACTGTTGCGTACTTTTACTTACTTACTAACTAAGGTCCTATTAAGTTCTTAAAGTTCCCCTTACGTATTAAAGGGCCTGCACCTAAGTACGTGTCATTGTATACGTTCGCTCTTTGCCAGGGACGTCTGGTCCTTCCCACTTGCGTTGGCGGGATTCACTGCATCGCATTTTTCAACACTTCATTCAAATTTTTAATTTATTCCGTGAAGAATATTTTTCTGCACTATTGATATAGTACAAGGTATTTGTGTTGGAAGGAATGGAAATAAATTTTAAAACAAATCCTGTACGTTTTTTAACGAATTTCATCGGGGGCGTAAAAGAAATATTGGAAGAAAATTCCGAATAGCTGTATAAATCGTATACAATCCGCGAATTATTCGCATCGAACGTATTCCTCGGTAGGGCCGATTAAACCCGAAAGAACAAATACAAAATTCTTGGAGTTCTCCATTTCAACTCATATCAGCAATGACTATTAGAATTTTACAAATACAAAATTCTTGGAGTTCTCCATTTCAACTCATATCAGCAATGACTGGTAGAATTTTGGTTTCACAAAATAGAAATGAAAAAAATTTGTAAACTCAATTGAAACAAAATACACTCATCTGACACAAGTACTTAGGTTTTAAAATATAATCCGAAAGGAGTGATAAAAATTGATCACATACACAGCTGGTCAAAAAAATAGGTGTGATAATTAATTTTTGTATTAATTCATTTTTTATTACATTTTTATGTTAAATATTAATTTTACGTAGATATTTTTAAAGCTCTTATATTAATTAAATAAACAACACTTTAAGGCTTTGAAATTTATTACAATTATAGATGAAATAGCCCTAAAACTACAGATGGAGGTTTTTTCACTTGGTCAAAAAAATAGGTGCGTCTTCCTAAAGTATTAATATTATCGTTTTTAATAATAAATTCTGTATCTTATCACAATTTTTGTTTTACTTACTCTAATAACCTGAGTATCCTCCATTATTATCCAAAACTTTTTGGAGCCTTCGCGACATTGACTCTATTAACTTTTGGCATGTTTGCTGGGGTATGGAATACCATTCTCTTTGAACCGCTTGCCACAATTGGTTTCCATTAGTGAAATATTGACCTCCTTACTTACGCTTAAGCTCATTCCACAAGTTCTCAATAGGATTGTGATCAAGGGATTGACTTGGGTATGGGACAACGGATACTTGTTTTTCTCGAAACCAATCTTTCACAAGACCTGCGGTATGTTTAGGATTGTTGTCTTGCTTAAAGTGCCATCGCAGGGGCAAGTTTTCCTCAGAAAACGGTAACATGACAACTTCAAAAATATCCCTTTAGCCGTATTTTTTTAAGATGTTATGAAAACGTAATATAGGACCTACACCGTACCAGGAAAAACAGCCCCACACCATTATATTCCCTCCTGCGTGTTTAGTAGTTGTCTGTGTATAGCGGGGGTGGTAGTCCCTACCTTTTGGTCGCCTTAAATTGAGCCCAGAATCCGATAAAAACAAATTAACTTTTGTTTCATCACTCCACAGGATATTTCGTCATTTTTGTACGCCCTCTAATTCGTTCCAATTGGCATAGTTTAAGGCAAATAATTTTCTGGACCTTATATTTCTAGCCATAAGGAATGGAACTTTCCGGCCATTTTTCCTGGGAGATTCGGGTTCTGAAGCCTTCTTCGGATCGAACGTGTACTGACCGCATTATCAATTTAAGCACCTATAGCCTTGACGAAATAAAAGGATAAGATTTAGCTAGAAATAGTATGGGCGGTCAGTGGTAGCTGATGTTTTTTTCGGACGACCTCTATTATCGCGTATACTCCTCTGGGCTTGAGAGCATTTGGTATTAAATTTTGAGATTTGCCCAGGACCTCCGCAATAAATTTGTAGGTCCTGCCCTCATCTCTAAGTCAAAGAACTAATTTACTTTCTTCTGGCGAGCAGTGAACTTTACGACCCATATTCAAACACCATTGAATAAAAAACTATTGTTTGAAGCTAATAAACCTCAAGAGTTTATACCATAAAATAAAGAATAGTATAAGAAGCTTGGATTTTATTTGGAGCACACCTTTCTTTCCAACTTCTAGAACACACAAAATCTTATTCCAACTTAAATAATTTATCTGCAAGTATTTGTACGGAAACTCCGTGCAGAATTTGTATTTAAAGTTGTTGAACTAAGGTCTAAAGCTAACACAGAAACCACTAACCTTAACATCACACTTCCTACCGGACCCTGAATTATAGGGTATACAAATACTCACATTTGGCTCTGCCGAATTGAGCGTCTCAGACTTCACGTAGGGATGACTTAAAAGGTCTCAGCTTTTGATAAATCATTTTTCAAGTGTATGAAAGACACAAAAACCACACCACTAGAATTTAAAAGTAACAATTTTTCGATATTGGGAGGAATATGAAATAGATTTTTGTTAAATAACCTTCTTTTAACATTTTCATTTAAATTCTTTCATTCAAGCCTTCTTTCCGATTTGAAGGTATCGGAGGAAAACGAATTTGCCTATATTTTATGAGAATTCTTCATTTCCGACAAAGTTTCACCATTCAGGGTCTAGTGACTTTCTGCTTTCAATCATTTCTGTTTGCGAGTTATGTCAGGGATGAAGGAGATCTACAGGTTTAATGTAGAATACGAAAGTCTAATTTGAGAAAGCACCTTTGTTGATAAAAATTACTCTGGGAAGATTTGTCAATTCCTTGCAAGAGGCAGTACCGTGCAAAAATTACTTTCCTGCCTGTGCCACCTACATTTTCATCTTTCTTTGACAGGGTCCAAACCTCAGCGCCATAAATGAGAACGGGGAAAGGAGCGTCTTATAGATAGTGACTTTAGATGCTTGAGAGAGGACCTTACTACTTAATTGCCTTCTAAGTCCAAAGAAGCAACGAATTGCATTTGATTTCAGCACTGCAGTTGGTGTCGTTGTCTGAATTTATAGCGGTGCCTGGGAAGACAAAGTCCTTAACTACCTCAAAGTTGTAGCTGTCCATAGTGACGTTTTCTCCAAGACGTCGTCGTTCAATGTTCTTTTTTGATGACAGCATTTACTTGATCTGGAACTCATTGCCCTCATCATCGGACATGCTTTCTTCTGACCATATTTTGCAGATGAGTTGGTGCATACTCCTTAACTATTCATCGTCTGCTGCTTTGAACAATTTGGCAGTGATGGTGTCAGCAGCTTTATTGGACTTCAGTATCGATATAGCTACCTTCACTTCGTCGAGTTCGTTTAGGCGGAATTGTTTTTCTGCTGTGTGGCTGGTAGCTTTGGGAAGTTTCTTTACCTTTTGGTAAAATTTACGAACCTCATTTCTGTTTTGACCTCCCTCTATTACCTCGATCACGCGCTTCTTATGCTCCCTTTTTTTCCATCTAAGAAGTCGGTGCTTCTTATTCTTCTTCTGCTCGTAGAGGTCGCGAGTACCTCTGGTCCTTCTTTGCAGCGCCGTTTTGTATGTATGTTGCTTAGCTGCATTCGCTTGCCGGGGTTTCACTGTGATGGCCGTGTGAAACCTAGCACTTCATAGGTGGCATCTGTGATGGCTACAAGCCTATGTTGCAACTGGTTTTCAATGCTTAATGCAGGCAGCATGGGACTTCTTAAGAGGTTGTTAGAGAATCGATCGAAAAAGGACATGACAGTCTCTCATGATTGTAGAAGTCTAACGTCAAATCTTCTCACAGTATTTCCTAGTTTTGGCTTGGATCGGGATATCCGTAGCCGTACGATACTACGAGGCAGTGGTCCGAGTTAATGTTCGGACATCCTGTATTATACTGGAGAAGTGTCGTGCGTCGATCGCAATGTGGTTAATTGATCAGGATTGATTGATTGATTGATCAGGAGATTTCCATGTTCCCTTTGTGGATATCAAGATGTGTGAACTGCGTACTAGCTACCAGTTCGCTCAAATACACAAACCACTTCATTTGATATATTATTTTCCCAGTATTAACTTCCCATAGGAAGTTATTGTAATCGGTCCGATTTGTCGAATTGAAAATTTTGCCATTTCTCGACGTTTCAGGGTCCCTAGAGTCGAAATAAAATGTTTTAGAGAGATGACTGTGCGTGCGTTCGTGCGTCTGTACGTCCGTATGTTTGCGAATTTTTTTTTTGTCGTCCATAGCTAAAGAACCAGTAGAGATATCGGCTTAAAATAAATTTTGTTATACAGATAATAGTACAGAAAGATGCAGAAAGGGCTCTCAAGAAAATTGCGTAGGTGGTTTTTTTACCATAGCAATTTGAAAAAAAGGTGCAAATTTTGGTTAACCCTAAATATCTCACGAACCAATAACGCTAGAGACTTGAATTAAATTTTATATTATGTATTGTATTGTAACGTGATACCCAACAAATATACTTTGGGAAAAAATCCTCGAAAATCTTACGAAAAAAAAATGATTTTATCTCCAAGACAATTTTGTGCAACGAAGAATAACGTTTTCAACATCTGGTAAAATTTTGATAAAAATCAAATTTACAGTTTTTTTTTTTTAAATTAAAAAACTAAAAAAAAATTAACAAAAGTTTTAATTTGAGTTAAGTAAAAATTAAATTTCGACTTAAATATCTTTTCAAAAATTTGAGATTATGGCTTCCAACTAATTCTAACTTATAAGAAATATTGTTTTCAACATTCGAAAAAAATTGAGAAAAATCAATTGACAGTTTTTTTTACAAAAAATAAAACCTAAAAAAATTTTATAAAAATTGGTAACAAATGATTTTTGACTCAAATATCTTTTCTAAACTTTGAGATATCGGCTTTAAACTAATTTTATATTTTAAAAAATACATATTGTTGTCAACATTCAGTAAAATTTTGAAAAAAATCAAACGGACAGTTTTTTTACACAAAATTAAAAACATAAAAAAAATTAACAAAAGTTGGTAAAAATTGATTTGCGACTTCAATATTTTTTCAAAACTTTAAGATATTAGCTTCAAACTAATTTCATTTATCGGGTGATTTTTTAAGAGCTTGAGAACTTTAAGAAAAAAAAAACGCATAAAATTTGCAAAATCTCATCGATTCTTTGTTTGAAACGTTAGATTGGTTCATGACATTTACTTTTTGAAGATAATTTCATTTAAATGTTGACCGCGGCTGCGTCTTAGGTGGTCCATTCGGAAAGTCCAATTTTGGGTAACTTTTTCGAGCATTTCGGCCGGAATAGCCCGAATTTCTTCGGAAATGTTGTCTTCCAAAGCTGGAATAGTTGCTGGCTTATTTGTGTAGACTTTAGACTTGACGTAGCCCCACAAAAAATAGTCTAAAGGCGTCAAATCGCATGATCTTGGTGGCCAACTTACCGGTCCATTCCTTGAGATGAATTGTTCTCCGAAGTTTTCCCTCAAAATGGCCATAGAATCGCGAGCTGTGTGGCATGTAGCGCCATCTTGTTGAAACCACATGTCAACCAAGTTCAGTTCTTCCATTTTTGGCGACAAAAAGTTTGTTAGCATTGAACGATAGCGATCGCCATTCACCGTAACGTTGCGTCCAACAGCATCTTTGAAAAAATACGGTCCAATGATTCCACCAGCGTACAAACCACACCAAACAGTGCATTTTTCGGGATGCATGGGCAGTTCTTGAACGGCTTCTGGTTGCTCTTCACTCCAAATGCGGCAATTTTGCTTATTTACGTAGCCATTCAACCAGAAATGAGCCTCATCGCTGAACAAAATTTGTCGATAAACATATTTCGAACCGAACACTGATTTTGGTAATAAAATTCAATGATTTGCAAGCGTTGCTCGTTAGTAAGTCTATTCATGATGAAATGTCAAAGCATACTGAGCATCTTTCTCTTTGACATCATGTCTGAAATCCCGCGTGATCTGTCAAATACTAATGCATGAAAATCCTAACCTCAAAAAAATCACCCTATATAAGAAATATTGTTTTCAAACGTCGATCAAATTTTGAGACAAATCGAATCGACAGTTTTCTTACAAAAAATAAAAACCTAAAAAAAATCAATACTAAAACTTGGTAAAAATTTACTTTCGACTTAGCTTTTCAAAAATTAAAAATATTGGCTTGAAATTACTTTTATCTCACAGAAAAAATTGTTTAAGAATCCAACAGTTCGTTTTTTCATAAAAAAAAATAAAATCTACAAAATTGGTAAAAATTGGTTTTCGACTAAAAATCTCGTTAACAAAAATAGATTTTGAAATCAAACTATTTCATTATATGAAAATATTGTTGGTAAATTTAAAATTTTCAAGAATAATTCAACTGACAACTTTTTTAACAAAACACGAAAACCTACAAACCTTTAAGGTAAGACAAATCGATAGACGGGATTGGAAGTTATCAGTGTGGGCAGGGGCGGATCTAGAATTTGTGGGGCCCTGGGCTGAAACTACTTAGGGGCCTATCTAAGTACTCAACTAATAGCCATGTCAAAAACTGTTTCTATAATAATATATTACTATTATATATTCTTTATTGCACAAAAAAAAACATAAATATTACTTAAATCTACGCAAGTATTAGTTGTACAAAGGCGACCTTATTGCTATAGTAGCAATCTCTTCCAGGCAACCTTTGGGTGAGAGAGAAACCGAAATAGTGATATATCTATAAGAATATAAAAAAAACAATAAAATAATTTTATTTATTTATTATGAATTAGGAAAAGAAATTGACAGGTTATGTGTGTGACAGTTATGTTATATAAATTATAATTTATAAATCAACCCTTCTGCATTTTTGTGCTGCAAATTCTTTTATTTGGTCATCACATTGTAAGTCTTTTGTTAGATATAACTTTTAAGTTATCACTTATTAGTAAACTCACTCATTGAACACAGTTTTAACAATTAACACAGTCAGTTTGTCATTTTGATGACAAGAACAGAAGTGCGGAAAAAAAACAAAATCACGTCAGACGTTACGTTAAGCAGCGCGGCGGAAAGTCCCTCGTAAGAGTAGATACAAGTATACAGATCAAAAACAAACTACAGGGAAATCCCCGTTTCGTTACATAGACGCGCACATACATTGGTTAATTGATCTCAGGGTTGCCATTATTGCCAACTTTATGGTAGTTCTTTTTTTAATTAACTTCCTTATAAGGAAGTTATTGGAATCACCCCTAAAATCGAAATCGGAAATGATGTCATATTTTTACGTTTCACAATCACCAAAACACGTTTCAGAACATTTCCCAAAAATGTCTGTATAATCGCGACCATTGGTTTATGTGCATAGTCGGCCATTTTGAAGTTATTAGAAAAAATAAAAAAGCTTTATTTTTAACATAACTCGGAAACTATTAGTCTAGTCTAGAAAATTTAATTCTCTATAAAATTGATCATAAGCTTTTTTTTCATATCTCTCATAGTTTGTGAGTTATTGGCAATTAATCAAAAAAAAATTGTAATTTTTGATATAAATCGAAAACTATTGATCTGAATTAAAAATTGCATGAGAGTTTTTTCATAGGAAATACAATTTTCTATAAAATTACTCATGACTATTTTATTCGTATCTCTAACAATTTATGAGTTATCAACGATTAATTGTTGATTAAAAAGATCATAGAATCAATGTTTGTCATGATGAATACTGATCTACTTATAAGGAAGTTCTTGGCGCGACTTTGCAGATTGATATAATTTCCTTACACAATTGTGCTAAATATGAACCTCAATCATAAGCGATATTTTTATTTTAACTACTTTTTTTATAGTAAACAATATATGAAAAAATGGTAAAAAAACATTACTTATTTTAATAGTCCTCTGAAAAATGCAAATTTTTATTTTTTTTTTTAAATTGAGGTTTATATAGAAGACACACATATAAAAGAAAGTAATTTTTCTGTGCCATTGATTTCGAATAAAAATTGTGGCTTCCATCTTGTACACCAACTGCTAAGTCGGATGACAACCTACGATGTGTATCAGCTGATATCTCCGCTTCTTTCTAAGTTATATTTTTGTAAAATATGAAGAAAACTCATGAATATATGCATAAAATAACCTAATAGTTTCAATAAATAATATTCATTTTTTATACCTTAAACAATTAATGAAAATCAGCATGAAAACATCCTTTTACACGTATTTACCCTTTTAACTCAATTCATAGAAGTATGCAATTTTTCATCAATGCTTTTTTATGACATTATTACGTAAAAATATCGTCCGTAAACCGACTTTACAGACAACCATTTTTTAAATTCAAATTACAGTGGTGGTCCAGTATATCGAATGCCGATATAACGAATGATCGATATTACGAACACTTTTTTCAAGTCCATTTGGTATTCTATATAACGAACAAAATAATGAATTTCAGATAGTAAAAAAAATTACTGTAAATGTTTTAATATCTACTAACATGTATGTTTTTGATAATATTGGAAGATACATACACAATTTCCGAGTACACATAGTACTTGCTTAGTTACTATGTCCTACGTATTCGTCTTCGTGTATGTAAACAGTTGCTCTGTTCGTTATACACAAAACTGTAACGGATTTTTAGTCCCATTGTTGTTTTTTTACGTTTTTTTGGCGTCTGGAATATTTAACATGGTTTCTCAGTTTCATGTCTGATGCTGAATAAGAAAGTTCTGCAAGATGTTGTCGCGCAAACGTCTTACAATGGAAGCAAAAATTAAAATCATTGATGAATATAAAAGAGGAGTTTTGCTTTCGGACATTTCGAAGAAGTTTGGAATTCCAAAGTCTAGCACATGCACTATCAAGAAAAATGATATAGCGTGAAAAATACAAAAGTACCTAACCTAAAGATTTGTATGAAAAAAAATGTTTCGATATAACGAATTTTCGATATAACGAATTGACTCTGGACATTATATCGTTCGTTATACTGGACCACCACTGTATCACCTATTGTTTTAAGCGGGGTCTGGGGGCCCCTTGTAACCTCGGGGCTCTGGGCTGCAGCCCAAGCAGTCCTTAGGTAGATCCGGCCCTGAGTGTGGGTCGCATCCCAGCGATATTTTAGTTCATTGACGGGTGTGCTGGTGGCGCTGATGTTTTCTCTCAATTCTTTCTTCTTGATGGCTGCCCAGCATAGATGTCGCTTCGGTCGTTCCTCTCCATAACACTATTAGTAGGTATATAAATAATGCAAAATATTACAAAGATCAAAATGGAATTAAACTTGAGCCAACACACAATTGTGGAAAATAATTCACAACTATACAAACAAAAATCAAGAACAAACAAATGAAGGACGTGTCCATCAGACACAGACAACGCTGCGCATTGATACCATAAAACAAAATGTTTTAATTTGCTGCTTTTTGTTTAATCGAATTTACCAGAGATTAATTTTTTCTTTTGTATACGCAGTGGCGTGCATTTAAAAGCTTTGGCGAAACTTTTTCGGGACAAATGAATAAAATCATCGAAAAACATCCGTTTAACATTAATTGCAATTAAATTTTTAATATGGGCAATTAAACTTCGGAGTTTTGGTATGTTGGGTTTTTCCATTTGTTTGTTTTTGTTTATGTGTACATAGGTATAAAATAAACTTTTAAGTGAGCGCAAAAATGAGTGTAATGCGAAAAGTATATTGAAAAGTCGTCTGCTAAAATTGTCGTTGCAGTCGTACTACCATGCGTCGTCGTCGGCGTGACGCGTCGGGTCGCGTTGCGGCGGTTGGTCGTAAGAGCAAACAAACTTATGTCCAGTATTTTATTTTTCAATTTTTATTTTTTTTTTCGTTATTTTAAGCTCCCTGATGGGTTAAGCGGTTTTTCAATTCTGTAAATTATGTGCTTGCTTTAAGAGTATGTATAAGTAGTGCGGCGTGTTTGGGATGCGTTGTACATTAAAAAATAAAAAAAAGAACTCTGGCAATGCAACGGTTTTCATTAATTGTTAATTTTATGGGAGAGCATGTCATGAAACCAGGTGGAGTGTGTTTCATATGCTTGTACCAATTAAAATAAATTAATTGAAAAAAATGTTGTACAATTGTTCATGAAAGGTTTTTTTTTTTTTAAATTTTGTCTTGTCTGCAAATGACATTTGGTAAAACTTGTAGACGTTTTCATATACGACAAAAGTCAATGCGTGTGGTTTTCCTGATATTCATATAAAAGCATGAAATTAAAGCAAGGACATTTTAAAATTTATTAAAATGGTTTAACGAAAGTTATTTTCTTTAAAAAAACATATTTTAATGTTCAAGTATTCAGGTTGGTATGAAGATAGCGCTTTGTTTGTATTAATTAAAAAATCGAACTTGAAAATCGAATCGGACTTCAAATGTGGAAAAGGTGCATCTGATGTAGGTCATCCTGCAGACGGTGTTAATAATTGAATATTTTGCGCGGAAAAATAAAAAAATTTAAGTTCCAAATTACAATGGCTGTTGTTTTTTATCATACGCAATTTTCAATCAGAGGTGAAAAATAATATTAAAAGTCCCGTTATTTTAACGATTCAATTGCAGGTATTCCCAGCATGCGGAATTACTTCATCAGATGTTTTGTGTTTATCATTTTTAATGGGTGTACAAATTCAAGGGAAAATTCTTTCCATAATTTTAATTTGAATAAAGAAGATGATGGCATTTTTTTAAATGAAAAGATTAAAAAATCTGCATTCATTGAATAATTGATTACCTAAGCAAAAGACATCCATAAACCATTTTAAGAGTAAAACGTGTTTATTTTAAATGTATAATTAAATAACACCCAAATAATTACAGGGGGAGTTATCTAGTGTTTTCATTATTTTTTTTTACACTATCAAATCTTTGCTTAAGGAAGCTTAATGCAGGTTATGTTTTACGAATAGGGAAATGTGCTCTTCTGGGTCATCACTTCTGGTGAACACTTTAAACATACAGAATATAAACATAGAATACAAAATTATATACCTACGACCTACGTATAATAAATTTATCTGATGATCATAAGGAGGTTCCCCGCTATTGTTCTGAAGAGGTGTTTTTCAACGCTGGTAAAACCACTGCGTAAGCTTTTTCATCTGTCCTACTCCTCAGGTCTCGTTCCGAGCGGATGGAAAACCGCATTTGTCCAGCCTATTCCCAAAAAAGGCGAATCTTCCTTACCCTCTAATTACCGACCGATTGCACTTACGTCCCTTCTTTCCAAGGTCATGGAAACGCTGAATTCAGCTCAAGAAATATCTGGAAGATCGAAAGCTTCTGACCGACAATACGGCTTTCGTATAGCAATAGGTTCACTGGTGATCTCATGGTTCATCTCAATGAACAGTGGAGCAAATCTTAACATGGAGAAAGTAAGATTATTGCACTTGATATTTCAAAGGCATTTTATAGGGTTTAGCATGAGGTTCTCTTATCGAAAATGCGTGCTTTCGGTTTTCATGAATCTCTTCTTCATTGGATTAGTAATTATCTTTTGGATCGTTCAATACAAGTAGTATTGGATGGATTCAAGTCTGAAAACCACAAAATAAATTCTGGTGTGCCCCAGGGCTCTGTTCTATCTCCAATCTTCTTTCTCATTTTTATTAATGATCTCCTGTCTGCATCTTCTAATCCAATACATTGTTTCGCTGACGATAGTACTCTTAGCTTTTCATATTCGTTTTCAGAATCAAATCCCTCTTCTTCGGATGTGGAACTGCAACGACAAAATATGAAAAGCTCATTAAATTCCGACCATTGTACAATGGGGAATAAAAAACCGCGTGGAATTTAATGCTTCGAAAACCCAATGCTGTCTTGTATCGTTAAAGCGAGATATACCCCCCTTGCCATCGAGGAGACTGAACATCTCGATATTCTCTGTATGTGTATCACCAACCACTATTTGTGGAACGATCACTTACGCGATGTTGCCAAAAATGCCGCAAGATGTTTGGGGTTTCTAAGGCGATGCAAGAAGTTTTTCTCCCCCTCTGATCTGGCTGTTATCTACAAGACTTATATACGTCCAAAGCTTGAGTATAACTTCCATATCTGGGCTGGTGCTCCTGCAACTTACTTGAGTCTCTTGGACAGTATTGAAAGTAAGACATTTAGATTAATTGGTGATAACACAAGGTGTTCTCTGATGCGTTTAAGTATGACTTTTGCTACTATTTTGGCAACGGCTGGTAGAACGCAAATTCCTCTCCAGTTTTCGCACTTTGTAAGATCTCCTTTTTTTGGGAGCTGGACAATAATTCCCTTCTTCCACTCATCGGGGAAGCTTTCGGTGGTCCAGGCTTCTTTTATGAGTGGATGAAACAGTGCGCTTGATGACGTTGGCGCTGCTTGTAAAATCTCTGCGGGAATTCCATCAAGTCCTACTGCTTTGTTGTTCTTAAGTGCTTTAATTGCGGCAACGATCTCATCTTTAGTGAAAGGGGCGGTGCGGATTCGGGTATTAGTTCCTTCAGGTGCTTCAGAAGGTATCGGCTGCATGTTGTTTGCAAACACTCGGTTTAAAACCGAGGAAAAGTGTTCTTTCCACCTCCTGACTTGTTCATCCACCGAACTTATCACAGTACCGTCTACTTCTTTCACCAGGTTTTGCTTTGAGCTGTGTGCACCGGTCAGCGCTTTGGTTATTCTGTAAACGGTCCTGCTGTCGCACCAGTTTGTAGCATCTTCTGCTTCTTGCGCCAATGCGTTGATGTAGTTACGCTTGTCGCGGCGCACACTGCGGTAAACCTGTCTCCATTTCATGCGATACGAGGACTCCAGCTCGTTTCATTCTTCCCCTTGTGCAGCAGTTATTCGAGTCCTTAACTGTTTGCGTTCGTTGATCCTGGCCCAAGATTCTTATGAAAGCCAAGTGTTGTTGCTTCCTTTTTTCCGACCGACTATTCTGTCAGCACATGAAATGAAAACATTTTTCACAGCATTCCAATGGTGTTCGATGTCGTCATGTACTGTGCTGCTGATTGTTCTCATTTCGTGTGACAGGTGGTCCCTAAATTGTTGACGGGTTGTGGGATCCTTTAGTCTGGCGATGTTTAGTTTGGGGGCTCGTGTTGTTCCGTTGGATCTTCGAACTGTAGCTGTACGCAATCTTAGGGTAGCTATCATTAAGTGGTGGTCACGGGCAAGTCCCATATCGGTGCCTCTTCTGTTTCGTATATCCAAGAGACTGCTTCTCAAGCGTCGACTAAACGCGAAGTGGTAAATTTGGCTGGAAGACGCTTGCCTGTCCGTCGACACCCAGCTAATTTTATGACAGAGTTTGTGTTCAAACATAGTGCCACCAATCACAAGGCTATTGGCGTTGCAGAAGTCAATGATTAATTGAATTTGACTGAAAAACTTAAAGTATTGATTTCAACTATTAATAACTTGAAAACGGTCGCATAAACAATGAGAAAATTGTTCTGTTTCTGCAGTCTTTTAATGTTTCTCGAATAAGAAGAAAAAAAGCTCAAACCACTTGGAATATTGAAATAATAGTCAATTAATACATAAAGATTATACTTTAGTTATTACCTTCCGATCAAAATGTACTTAATTAAATTAGTAACAATCTAATGAAGATAACATTTTCTGTTTGTAAACAAAGCATTGATTGTTTTTCATGGCAAACTCTTGCTATATTTCTCTTCTTTATTCTAAACATCGGATATGATTAAATAAAAAAAAACATACATATATTTCCCATCTTGATACAAAATTGTTTTTTTTTTTTTTTTTTTTTTAATTTTGATTCGAGTGTGTATCCTTTATACATTTATATTTATGTTTATAGATAATTTTATACTGAACTAATAACAAAACGAAAAATCCATCTACCCTTTTCCTTTATTATTTCTTCCTTCCTTAAAACATCAACTGAACATAAGACATAACATTTCTTATTCTTCAATCCCTCTCTGCACAATATGTACCAGGATATTTGTTCTTATTGCTTCGCGGGGATGAATTTCGTCAAAATACCAACAAATATTTTCTTAGAAATGGGAACGACGACCCAAGATGTTGCATTGATGACGATGATGATGAAGATGATGACGATGATGAATTTTCTGCATCTGATTAAGACCAACCATTTTAGACTAAGTACGAGTATACGAGTATATACTCAACTCGTACATATGCTTGCTTCACAGCTTCAGCTCCAGTTCAATAGTATATCTACTCGTATCTTCACTTCAGTTCTAATACTTCGGTATCAGTACGTAATCGTAATCTTGCCTCTGGAGTATTTGTTTTATCAGGGATACATTTCGGTTTTGTAGCATGTTCATTTGCAATCAAATGACTTTTGGGATCACCATCCTTGTTTAGCCTTCCGTTTCCGGTTTCTTGCTTGATGTTTGATGTATGTATGTATGTACGTATGTATGTCGTCCTTATTTTTTACTTTTTGTGTCTTAGTTTTGGTATAGTTTGTTTTCTTTTTTTTCTATTTTATTTTATTCTTTTTGTTGGTTTCTTCAAATGCAGATTGTTGTCTGCAAGAATCATTTAATAAATAACACTGACTGAATAATTCATGAGTTTTTGTTTTAAGAGATATATATTTATTATTCTTTTTGTATTATGAATAATGTATTTTTCGTCACTTTATCTGTTCCAACAGAGAGAGAGAGAAAAACAGTGTATTCTAACATGATAAGAGCAAAACAATTCTTTTAAGTCTCATTTACGCCTGGATCCGGATTATCATTTTTATTTTGCTTATTATCTAAAACGTACTCTACGTCAAGTATTGAGTAATTGTTATGCTAAATCATTTTCAAGGTCTTAATCAATTTAAAATCCATCTACATCTAAATATATCTTTGTACTATTTTAGGTGTGCATGCTATGGATCAATTTAACAGTATTCCCTCTTATCATAAGATTGATTTTGAAATAGTTTAAATTGAGGTCGCGTAAGCATTCACAATAAACCTTTTTTACGAAATTGTTCTTTTAAGAAAAGTTTTTGGATCTTTGGCCCCTGTAATGAAAACATAAAGTAAAAGTTTCCAATAAAACCCTCACACTCACGTACCTACAAGACTCATTTGTGCGGATGGTAAAAATAAAATATCAACAATTCCTTGTTCATAAAAATTGATACTTCTATACCTATTGAAGTTTTAAAAACCAACATTTATTGTTTTTCGACATTCAACTCTTGGTTTGGAATCATGTCCCCAAGTATCTGGGTTTGGCACCAAACATAATTTTTTTAAATATACTCGAAATATGTTGAACCTATGCTTAAAGATTTTGATTTTGGGAATTCTGGATTTGGGGATTTTGGTTTTGGGGATATTGGTTTCGGAGATTTTAGATTGGGGGATTATGTATTGGGAATTTTGTTTTGGGGATTTTTACTTTGGGGTACCTAACCCCTTTTTGTCACACAGCTCACACCATATTGAACATTCTGCTGCACGAGCAAGTTCCTGACATGTCCATGTGCAGCGTTTTGTCAACTGGTCAACGAGATCGTGGAATTTGACCCTTTGATAGAACACTTCTTCAGTGGTTTTTTGAAGTAACAAACTAATGCGCCCCACCTGAGTTTTTCAATGGAATTGAGATGCTTGGAGCTACCTTCTAAAACACAATTTGATTTATTATAATTTAAGAAATGAAAAGTGAAATGTTGAACTTTCAAGATCAATTCAGCTATAGTTAAAGTTTTCGTGACTCGAGTCTCACACTATAGGCAACGCACGACAGCCATATTTTTCGTCTGTGCACACATTACGACAATAGAGACTAGTCTTACGAACTTTTTGGACAAATTTGAGTACTTTCGGCCAAAACTTCTTTAAAGCGTTGATTGGGCTACGCAGCACTCACTTTGGAAAAACAAAAATGTTTGTAAAGCTACTGACTTTTTGTCAAGTTTCGAATGAAAAACATGTGTCAGTGTAAAAATAATTTCTAATTTAAAAAGAATGGGCATCTACTAAAAGCTGTGGTCCAACCACATCTTGAGTATGATCATAGTTATGGACTCCTTTTTCGGGATCCATAAGAAAAAGATAGAATCTGTTCAACTTAACTTTATGCGTGTCGCTTTAGGAGGACTACCATGATCTGACCCTCACAACCTTCCTTTTTTTTTTGTAATAAGCGCACACTAAAGGGGATATTACTATACCCTTATTATGTAGACACAGTGTGAGCACTAGGAAAGGGAGAGAGGGGTTGAAAGGAGGTGTCGGTGCACATTGGTTTTGAATTCCTGAATATTGCAATTACTTGGAAAAACAGAGTGTCGTAAGGCATTCTACATTCGAGTAGTACGGCTAAAGAACGAATCCACCCTCGATGCCAAACAAGCAGGATTCATCGCTGTATCCTCCTGTATTGATCATATCAACACCCTGCGGATCATTATTGAATAGTGCGTGGAATATCGATCACCACTACACCTGCTGTTCATCGACTTTGAGAAGGCCTTTGATAGGGTTAACAGGGAGTATATCTGGTTAGTTTTGCGGAGGAGAGGCATCCCAGTAAAACTAATTGCTATTATTAAAGCAGCATATGATGGATCCAAGTGTCACGTTCTGCACGATCGATGGTAGGTTGTCAGATGATTTTGAAATCCGAAGTATTCTGTCACCAATATTGTTGTTGTTGGCGATAAGCGATGTACTGCGCTCAGCTCTGTCAGGTAGCGGAGGGATCCAATGGACTTTGGCATCCTATTTAAAGCACTTGGATTACGCGGACGATGCGATGTTTGCTTACTCTCTCATATGATCATGGATCTCCATCAAATGACAACAAGTGTGGAGAGAAAAGCAGAAGTTGTGGGGCTGAAAATTAATTCCGGCAAAACAAAAATGATCAGCCTCTGAATCCGACCATCCTCTCAAATAAATATTTTTTCGCAACCGGTGGAAAAAGTGGAGAGCTTTCAATACCTTGGAAGTATCGTCTCCATCGAAGGCGGAACCGAACAAGACGTCATCTGCCTCATCGGCAAAGCAAAAGCAGCGTTCGGTATGCTGCCAAAAATTTGGAGGAATAACTCTATCAGCTTAAGAACAAAGCTACGACTGTTTCGCACAAATGTCGAATCTGTGTTTCTTTATGGGTGCAGCACTTGGAAGGTTACTTCATCCATAACAAGAAAGCTACAAACCTTCGTGAATAGATGTCTTCGTAACATCCTAAGGATTTTCTGGCCAAACCGTATATCCAATGAGGTCCTCCATAAAAGGACAGGTCAGGAACCTATAGAATCTATAATACGAAGGCGTAAGTGGCAATGGATTGGACATACGTTTCGAAAAGGTAACGATTGCATTGCAGGCCAAGCAATGCAGTGGAATCCGCTCACACAAGAAGGAAAAAGAGCTGGACGACCGAGAAGCACATAACGCAGGACAGTCGAGGTGGAATCAGCGTCACTAGGCAAGAGTTGGAAGGAGCTAAAAAAGACATCTCCGGAAACCGTACACGATGGCGCGTAGGCGTAGTAGAGGCCCTATGCCCCTAAAGGGGTTCCCAACGGAATTAACAGGTCTGAGGACCTAAGTATGTAGTAAGTAATATCTGATGGAATTTACAAAACTATTAACGTTTTATTCTTACTTAAAAAATAAAGGTTCGCACAGAAAAAAAAATTAAGACAGGTAAAAAATACTAAAACAACAATTTTTAAAATCTTTGGATTCTATGGTTGAAATAAAACAAAAAGCAGCCGTAAATGCAAGTAACTCAACAGTCTTATATTAAAAATCGCTACTTAACGAACAACGGAAAATTATGCGATTAAAGTTTTTCAAAACTTTTATTTGTACGGTTAAAGAATTTTAAAGCTTCATCATACCAGTAAAGGATGTGTTGTGATATAGATACCTGTCAATTATAATGAAACAGTTGACATTAAGGTCGTTACATTAAAAATTACTGGGTATGCAAGCATCTTGGAAAAAATGTTTATGACCCATAAACTTGGCCTTCTAATGGTTGCTGTAGTCTATATCTTTATTTGTTAAACTATATTAAAAGGCTGTATGATTCATCCTGGAACTATACGTAATTTATGCAAAAAATAAAAGTATAGGTGGAAGAACCCACCACCAAGCTTTTGAAAACTTGGATGATTTGATTTAATTTATCTTAAGTATATAAATGAGTTGTGAGTTGAAAGTCACTAGGCCCTCCCTAATTCTCAACGGACTGTTGCGCCACCATGAAGCTCTACTACATTTTAATCTACATTTCTTATACTACTGGGCGTATGAGTGCTTTTTTATTTGAAAAAAAAAAAAAAAATTACTCTGTGCAATAGTTCGTTGAGAACTAGGGCCTAGTGACTTACAACTCTCAACCATTCCAGTGTGGGATTAAAGTTGTCAAGGATGAAGGGAACCTGCAGTTATAAGCCGAATCCGAATGTCTAATTTGGGAAAGAACTTTTTAATAAAAGAATTACTCTTGAAGGATTTGTCAATTTCTCGCCAGAGGCAGTAGCCGTGAAAAAAACTTTACATCGAACAGACAGAGATTGAACCCAAGACCTCTGGCATGACAGTCCTACGTAGTAACTATCACGTCACGAGTATTAGTACAACTATGTTTTTTATTTAACTAACATTAAGTTACATTACCTTTGGAAACATTTTACCCTACGAAGAATAACATGTTTGGCTTCTAGTATTTATATTTAAAACTTTGTATTTTATTTAAGTATTAAATTAATATTATTATAAAGCTAAAATGTTTAAGTGAACCAAAGGGAAGTTATTGCTGTGCTGTGGGTCACATCAAAGACTCCTTTAACAAACAGAAATGCCACTCCTTAGTGCACTGCACGGGTTTGCCTAAAAATAAAAATAAAAGTCTTTAAATGGGTTTCGTAATGTAAAATGTAAACAAAAAAGCCATAACAACATGCACAAACCACCAATGGCACCAATTGTACTGGAGCATAAGAGTTTCCGCCTTTACTAGAAAATTACAGTTTTCAACTAAGACATACCCCGCATCAAAAAAAGGCATGAAAAGTACATGTCCTCTATCCTATTTTCCATCCCTAGCACTGCTGTAGCTGAAAATGAGAGCTACATGCGGTAAGTTACGAACATAATTGGCGCCCTGTATGATGGTAATTAACTTGATGTTGTTTTGTTTAAACAATTCACCAATTTAGGATATTTCAAAAACTCTTGGGCTTGTCATATAAAAGGAGAAAAGTTTATTTATGTGTTCTCGAAACATTCAAAATGAATAAGTTGTGTAATAATCTAAATGTTGTTGTACTAAAAACATTTCAATGGGATGTTTTTAAAAACAATTTTGAGACTTAAAACAGAAACTTAAATTAACATAACTGTTTTCTTTAAAATACATTGTGGAAATTTTAAGAAAGGGATCCTTTTTTAAATTGTATCGAAGGATAATGCAGTTGATTCCACAATCAGCTAAATTGAAAAAAAATTAAACATTTCTTCGTTTTGAATTCCAACTGCTGTTACCCATAAACTTGATATTTTTTAAATGGACAATCCATGAAAAACCAAGATTTCCAAGACAAATTTAATTCAAATAGAGTTCTAAGATTTATGTACATAATATATAATTTTTGTTATAATAAACTTCTCTTTAAAAGAAAGCCTCGATGTAAGAATTTACTTTCAGTTTTTTTTTTAAGAGTCCTTTATCCTATTTTATATCAAACCCAACCCAGCTTCAGCCTTCGCCACCACCAACTCCAATTGATTACACTCGTAATTGTACTCCAAATAATAATATACCTACATTTTCATCAACAACAAAAAATATATAAAATAACAAGTCAAAACGAAAAGAAGGGAATACCTACTGTTTGAGAGCATAAGGACCTAAGTCCATTTGGTTTTTGTTGCTGCTGTTGCTGTTGCTGTCACTGTCGTCAGTCCCTAATTCAAATATAAATACATAATAATCTTCAGTAAAAGTACTGCCTCGAGAAGAATTGTCATTTCATCTCCCTTCGATATGTGTATTGTTGTGTGTGTTTGTTGTGTACGTGTATTTGTCATCATAATCAACGAAATACTTGGTCCCTATTTCCGAAAATTAACTGACGAAAATTAAACCCAAACCAACAACAACAATGGCAACAAAAAACTCTAAAAAAACCCGAGAAGAAAACAAAATGGATTACATCTAGAGAAGGCCCAAATTCTTGAAGAAAATATGTGTACAGCTATGGACTAAAATAAAGGAACATTTCTTACTTTTGAGTTTAATTGGTTACGCAATTTACAGCTATATTATACAATCAGTTAATATGTTGTCAAACAATTCAATAATAAAACCAAGCTCGATTGATAAAGCCAATTTGCTTCCAGCACAGTTTGCTGTTAATTCGATGCTGCCAGTGAGTGACATGACTCCGCCTGTACTTGAAAGCGTAAACGATTCTATGGGACGAATCTTTTTTCGCACTCGTACATTTGCTAGAGTACTAAAAGATCTTGACATTCACAAATCCGCTGACCCGGATAGTATCCCCGCTATTGTTCTGAAGAGGTGTTCTTCAACGCTGGCAAAACCACTGCGTAAGCTTTTCCATCTGTCCTATTCCAAAAGTGTCTTTCCGAGTGGATGGAAAACAGCATTTGTCCAAACTGTTCTAAAAAAGGTGAATCCTCCTCCCCCTCTAACTAACGTCCAATTGCACTTACGTCCCTTCTTTTCAAGGTCATGAAATCGCTGATTAATTTTCAGCTTAAGAAATATCTTAAAGAACTAAAGCTTCTTAATGACCGGCAGTATGGCTTTCGTAGCAATAGAACCACTGGTGATCTCATGGTTCATTTCACCGAACAGTGGAACAAATCTTTACATCGTTTAGGAGAAGGTAAGATTATTGCACTTGACATTTCAAAGGCATTTGTTAGAGTTTGGTATCAAGCTCTCTTATTGAAAATTTGGTATTTATGAATCTCTTCTTTGTTTGAGTTAGAAATATCCTTTCGGACCGTTCAATTCAAGTAGTATTGGACGGGTTCAAATCTGATATCCACAAAATAAACGCTGGTGTGCCCCAGGGCTCCGTTTTGTCTCCGACGCTCTACCTTACTTTTATAAATGATCTTTTGTCTGAAACTTCTAACCCACTAAATTGTTTCGCTGACGACAGTACCCTCAGCTTTTCATATTCGTTTTTAGATTCTCGTCCTTGTTCCTCGGATGTGGACTACCAACGGCAGCGTATGATAAGCTCATTAAATTCTGATCTTGACAGCATTGTGCAATGGGGAATCAAAAACCGTGTAGAATTGAATGCTTCGAAAACTCAATGCTGTCTACTGTCACAAAAGCGTAACCCTCCCCCAATGCCACTTTCTATGAGTGGTACTTGCATCGAGGAGACTGAACAGCTATCAGTCCTAGGTATGTGCATTACAAACCACTTGTTGTGGAGTGATCACATATTTGACATCGCCAAAAATGCTGCTAGGTTTAGGTTTTCTCTGACAATATATAATTTATAAAGCATATATTCGTCCAAAACTTGAGTACAATGCCCATATTTGGGCAGGTGCTCCTATAACCCACTTGAGTCTCTTGTACATAATTCAAAGAAGATCTCCAAAAATGATAGGTGACCGTTGTCTAACTGAAACTTATGCATCTCTCGAGCACCGTCGCAAGTTTTCATGTCTCTCATTATTTTATCGCTACTTCTATAATAAGCAATGCTCTAATGAAATAGCCAGTTGCATTCCTCCCCTCAAACAATTCAACCGGAATACTTGTTATTTTAGGAATGCCCATCAGTTTACCCTTGATCCCAATTTCGGTCATACTATAAAGTACAGAGATTCTTTTTTTAGTCGCACTACACGAATGTGGAATGCTTTACCAAACTCAATATTTCACACTCATTACAATGTGCAGGCATTCAAAACCAATGTGCATCGGTATGTATCTCCTTTCAAATCCTATCCTCCCTTCCTAATTATTCGCACTGTGTATAATCATTATAAGGGTATTCATATGCCTTTGAGAGCGCGTACAATATATAATAAAACAAAAATTAGGCAACAGTCCGTAGAAAACTAGGACCTAGTCACCAACAACTCTCATGGACCAACCATTCCTGTGTGCGATTAATTTCAGAGTAACTTAAGTTTTTATGCTGAATCTGAAAAAACATGTATATTTGTTTTGCTATAAACATTTATTGTATATAATAACTAAGCTTAACCAGATACAATTATTGAAGTCGGTTATCATGAATTCAAAATAATGTAATCATAAATTATCAAATGTATATTAATGTCTCAATAAAAACAAATGAATGAATGATGCTGAATCTGAACGGCTTATTTGGGAAAGTACTTTTCATAACAAGAAATTCTCTTGGAAGATTTGTCGATTCCTCGCAAGAAGCAGTACCCGTGAAAAACACTTTTGTTGGCACAGGCAGGGGTTAAACCCAAGACCTCTAGCATTACAGTCCTACGCACTTACCATCACTCCACACTTAATACAAACAATTCAATAAGAGTCCAGTAAAATTACGTTTTGACCTCGGAATGAAAGATGGTAAGTGGAAATTTGTTCATATGTACTTTTTGATGTTCGTGAGTTAGATATAGACCGCCAATAGTCACGAAAACCATTTTTTCTCATATCATCTTTCTATTTTTGTTTCAATCATTTTTGTATAAACTTGGTCAAGTAATGCTACTTTAAAATACAATACTTCAATATAAACAAACATTACAAACAAGTATTAAGAAATCTTGCAGGTTAGGTTAGGTTAAAGTGGCTGTCCATGGTGGAATCGGACACACTTAGGCCAATTTAATGGCCCATTGTGATACCACATAAATCTTGAGGCTTCCTCCTAAGCTCAATGGAACCAGTTTGAGCCCCTTACGAAACGTTAGAGGCTGATTATGCTGATGATTAAGATCGTTTAGATCATTAAAGAAGAATTCTCCTAGGAAATTCTTGCGTTTTTGAGCTAGAGCAGGGCACGTACAGAGAAGGTGTTTCCTCCTCTTTCTCATCCATACAGCTTCTGCAAAAATCATTTGAGAATACGCCTATCCGTGTGGCGTGCTTTCCTTTTAGACAGTGTCCGGTTATGACACCTATTATCGAGCTTATATGCGATCTGCTCAGAGACAGAAGCACCTTGATCGCTTTAAATCTAGTGTTGGTCAGATGTTTTTTGTGATCTGACACGTGGTGATGTTGTTCCACCTGGTGTTTGCCTTCTTCATAGCGTCTTGCATTAGAAACAGTTTACAAGTAGCGATTGGTATGCCAGTATTTGCCAAACGTGGTAGGATGAGCTGTACTGTACCGTTCCTGGCGAGTTCATCTGCCTTACAGTTACCTGGAATGTCTCTATGGCCCGGCACCCAGCAAAGGTGAATATTAAACTGTTGTGCCATCTTCATTCGAGATGATCTACAGTTATGGACTGTTATAGAGTTTGTAGAGACAGAGTCCAGAGATTTGATAGCGGCCTGACAATCTGAGAAAATACGAATATCAGATGTTGATATCACGTTTTCTTTAAGCCAGGACAAGACTTCTTTTATCGCCAAAAGTTCCGCCTGGAACACGCTACAATGATTGGGAAGGCGGAATGAGAGACTTAATTTCAGTCGTTCAGAGTACACACCTCCACCAACCCCTTTATTTGTTTTTGACCCATCGGTATAAAAATGGATTGACTCATCTTCAAGGAATGTCCTATCCTTCCAAAAAGATCTGGGAGGTATAGAAATCTGGAAATTTCTGTCGAATTGCAGTTGGGGGATGGTGTAGGCTGTGTGCTTTGGAATTGATTCTAAATATCTAAGAATTACGGACTGGACAATGTTGTTGTTAGTCCACTGCTACGAAGCTTTGGAGTGAATAGCAGAGCTTGCAGCTATTTATTTGCTAAAAATGTCAAGAGGTGTTAGGTAGAGTAAGGTGTCGAGTGCCGCAGATGGGGTCGTGCGAAACGATCCGCTTATACATAAGCAAGCTGAACGTTGGACTTTATTTAATTTATCCCGGTTTATAGCTCGCGTCGGAGTAGTTAACTAACTTTATGACAATCAGTTTAGAAGCACGAGGAGAGTTACTACACCTGAACTACTTGACGCATATAAGCAATGTGCGAGAAACGTGCAAGAAATATGGAATCCTTGATAAAATTATCTTGTTAAAACTATCTTATGTTAAGTTTTAATAAATTGGTAATTTTTTAAGCTTTTTAAGTATTTTAAGTCGTAATCGACCTCTTCCACTCTGCACTCTGGACGTCTTCGTTGTCATTCATTCCTCTTCGTAGAGACCAAGACCTAGATTTCTTCCAATTAGAATCCAGACGAAAGCAAGGTTGTCTTGAAGAGCAGGTTAACCAAGTCTTTAACGATTTTGTCGTTCTTATCCACCTTCTGAAGCAGAGTTTCAATGATGGTATATTTCCAGGTGCTTCTTGACAGCCATGTTACCCATGATCGATTAATTTCGGAGAGCTTGAGCTTTCATGATGCGCTTCATGGTTTCTAACCAACAAAACTGGATTGTTATAGCAGGGAGACCCAAACAAACGGTTTGAGATGATGATGTTCTCGACTTTGTTGTCCAAGCTTGGCTTCATGAGCTTGCACAGATTTTAGAAGTTTGTGTTGTTTTCTTCTTCTCCTCTTCTTCTTCTCCTCTTCTTCTTCTCCTTTTCTTCTCTGGCAATTCAAAACCTTCTTTGGTCAGTGACAGCAACTGTTTGTCTATGTATTCGTTGAGGTGCCACATGACGTACTGGTTCAGTCATGTAGACAACTTCAAATCCGCATTTCTTCACATGTTAAACAAAGGCAGAGATGCTCACTTGATCTTTGGACTCTTCAGTGATGAAGTGGACGTGTTTCTGGTTGTCTATCTTGCGGTTAACATAACATACGATTAGTTGATAAAACGACAAGCAGTCATTTACGGACGCTAAATACTAAAAATTCTCCAATTTTGGCGCGGTTGTTGCTATCTTCATTTAAACCCGATTTTAAGTTCTTGCTGAATTGGTCATTAAAATTTTTATATTTTTCTTTGTCCTCACTCAATTCGTCGAACAGCTCCATACACACCTTGACTAAGTTTTTGCGGATGACTTTGAGAACTTTGTTCTATGCGAGCATCTTACGGAAAAGTTCAATGGCAGATACTCTGAATCCACAACACCCTTCATGCAGTCATCCATGATGAACATAGGTCAGATATGTGTAATGTACAGTTCGCCATATTCCTGTTGTCTAGGACAAAGTGAATTTTAAGGGAACTGTCTCTGAAAGTGTGAACTCAAGTTATATAATTATTAAAATTAAGAGTTTCAATAATCTATAAGCAAATTAAATTAATGTCACTTTTTTTTGTTTAAAATAACAAATTAAGAAACATTAACAAAATATTTATAATTAAAAATAAATAATTAAAAATAAACATTTTTCAAAAGTTATAATTACCAAAAATCAATTTGTGTTCCTATTATTTTGGCCATAGCTGTATGTATTGTATGTTGTAGAATGTCTGTATAGGTATGAAATGTTAAGACGAGATGCTTTCACTTGAGGGGGTTCTTCAGGTTTAAGAAAATGGGAATTACTTACAACTGTTGGATACGTATTTTTCTTCGCTTAACCATAAAGACCGCACCAAGCAAAGACGCAAGACGGAGGAGTAGCAAAAAAGTAATTAGCGTATTTAGCATTTTTATGACGAAACATAATTGTGTTTCTTTTTTTTATAAACTTTTACTTTTTTTGTTGGTTGGTCTCGATACTGTCAAAAGTTCGCTCCCTTAGATCAACCGACCTACGACGAAGACGGCGACTGCGACGACGGCGACGGTGACGACGACAACGAACGGCGGGCTTCGTCGTCGTCGTCTTTGTTGTCCTTGTTGTCCTCTCGACTTCGACATCGACATCGTTGAACCGTAAGGAGTAGGTGGAATTTTTGTTTTGTTTTCTTATTTGTTTGAGTGCCTCGGTGGAGGATATTGCAATACGTATAATCCTACGGAATGTTTATAATCACACCTCCCTCCGGTTGGCTTAGCTTGCTTGGGTTGTTTGTAGGAGAGACAAGGGTAAAGTTAATTTATCAAAAGTTTGTTTATGTGTAGCATAGTTCTTTTATAAGTTTAAAATTCGCGGGTTGAATTATTAAAACCCTTGCTTGAAGGACCTTGTATGGTTTTTGAGATCATATTTGCTTTGGCATTATTCCAGTTAAAGGGAATAACATTGGAGACGAAATCTATACATATATCTCTTAAGTTCGACTATTTCCATGTCAACGTTTCCAAACTAATTTTAACTATGTACAAATCTGGTGTCACGGAAAATTCTTGACTGATTTTTATGAAATGTTGTATGTTTATTTTTAGTACCCGTGGCATGATGGTTAGTGCGTTGGACTGTCATGCCAGAAGTCTTGGGTTCGATCCCTGCCTATGCCATCTAAAGTTTTTTTCACGGGTACTGCCTCTTGCGAGGAATTGACAAATTCTCCAAGAGTAATTCTTGTCATGAAAAGTGCTTTCTCAAATTTGCCGTTCGGATTCGGCTTAAAACTGTAGGTCCTCTCCATCCCTGACATCAGTACTCGCACACAGGAATGGTTGAGAGTTGTAAGTCACTAGGCCCTAGTTCTCAACGGACTGTTGCGCCACCCAATTTATTTTTTTTTATTTTGTATGTTTATTGGGTAGATATGGTAACAGGAATAGTGTATTTCTATATGTGTTTAGATATTGTTATCCAATTTTTTGAAAAATAGAAATCGCTTTTTTTTTCCTTAATTTTGCATCAAAAATTATTTTTAACCCTACATTTTGACTTCGCCCTTTCTATCTTTCACTAATGAAGCTGTTGTTCGCAATTCAAACAAAAGTTATTCATGTGTTGTATGACAGATGGCGTGACGGCCTCGAGATCATTTGCTCAATCTGTCATCCATACCACAAGATTTGCAAAACAGTATGTATGAAAACATTTCATTACCTATGCTGAGTGTCTGTATATGCGGCATATAGGAATTATATGGCAAGTTTTGCAGTCGTACAAAATTTCGAACTCGAGATTTTAATCAAACATGACATTACGATGGTAGAGAAGTAAAAACAGTGGGTCCCGGGATTGAGTCCGTCTGTGCGTCCTCGCACCTACTCCCTAAAATATTGGACCGATTGAATTCAAATCTGGGATTTAATGTTTTAAGTGGATTCAGGTAAGGCGTCTCTAAAAATATTTTTCTTAACTTGGCTTCTTTCAATAACCGCGTTAGCATTGCCAGACTTCGTGCTACTCAAACAGAAGATCAAAGAAAGATTTTTTGCGATACCAGCGGATCTTAGTGTCCTGCGAACTGTTTCCGCTGAAATGCGAATGTTTTGGTCTTGGGCCAAAGCTCGCTTGATTTGAACAGCATTTTGAAATTTGTTCATTCTTAAATCTCGAACAATTTTCCGTTCTTCGACCGAAGATAAGATTCGCTTTCGCCCAGCTTTGTTTTTGCAGGGTAAATTTTCGAGGTTTTGCCGAATTTTACTGATTGAGCCTAGTGATATAGCCGTCAATTCCGCAATTTTCCGGTGTGGTACTCCTTTTTTCAAAAATTCTTCAACCTGCTTTTTTTGGGTTATTTTTATTGCTTTATTGTTCGATCCCATTATAAGAAATCTGAATCAACAAAATATAAAATTTTCATTTCATTAATTAACAAAACTAAGCACTGAATATTAATGAGGTCTTACTTCACTTTTTTTTATTAAATTAGAATCAATAAGTAAGAAATGGAGTCTTTACGATCTAACTCACAAAAACGATCACGATGCAACTGCGAATGCAGTCATGTAGTAAAACTTACTTTTGAGTAGAGGAGAATAAAAACCGTTATAAACTGTTAGAAGAGAAAATTATGTAAGGAATATAATACCTTAAAATAAGAAAACAATTAAAATGAGAGCAATTAAAGAGAATTTGTATTTTGTTTATGATAAGCGTGACCAATTTTGTGATTCACAGTAGAACCACTCAACCTAGGCGACGCAGATCAACAATTCCGCCTACCCGACCTCGACGAAGTGAAGATAGCTATATCTAAACTGAAGTCAAACAAAGCTGTTGGAGCTGACGGCATCGCTGCCGAACAATTCAAAGCAGCAGGCGATGATTTGGTAGGGAGCATGCACCAACTCATCTGCAAAATATGGTCGGAAGAAAGCATGCCCGATGAGTGGAATCTCAGCATTGTGTGTCCGATACATAAGAAAGGAGACCCTCTAAATTGCGCCAACAACGGAGGCATCAATCTCCTTAACATTGCATATAAGATCCTCTCTGCCGTATTATGTGAACGTCTGAAGCCGTTCGTCAACAACCTGATAGGTCCTTATCAGTGCGGCTTCAGACCAGGAAAGTCCACTATCGACCAAATATTCACACTAAGGCAGTTCTTGGAAAAAACCCAGGAACTTCAAATCGATACCCACCATCTTTTTATCGATTTTAAAGCCGCGTATGACAGCGTCTATAGGGAAGAGATCTACAAACAATGTCTAGTTTTGGCATTCCTGTCAAACTTATCCGTTTGTGCAGAATGACGATGGAGAATGCACGCTGTTCCATCAAGGTCGGAAAAGATCTCACCGATGCATTTGATGTCAAAAAAGGTTTTAGACAAGGCGATGCACTGTCATGCGACTTCTTCAACATCGTTCTGGAAAGAATTGTGCAAAACTCAACCGTCAACACTAGAGGCACAATCTTCCAAAGGTCCATCCAATTACTTGGATACGCAGATGATATTGACATAATTGGAAGATCAAAGCGTGATGTCAGTGGAGCGTTTTTGAGAATTGCGACGGAAGCGAAGAAGATGGGTTTAGTGGTCAATGAGGGCAAGACCAAGCATATGCTGTCATCAAAAAAGGACATTGAAAAACGACGTCTTGGACAAAACGTCACCATGGACAGCTATAACTTTGAGGTAGTTAAGGACTTTGTCTGCCTAGGCACCGCTATAAACACAGACAACGACACCAGCGCTGAAATCAAACGAAGAATAACTCTTGCAAATCGCTGCTTCTTTGGACTTAGAAGGCAATTGAGAAGTAAAGTCCTCTCTCGAGCATCTAAAATCACCATCTATAAGACACTCATCATCCCGGGTCTAATTTATGGCGCTTAGGATGCTTCGAGAGAAAAATTCTTCGGGTGGTTTTTGGTCCCGTACGTATAGATGGAGAATGGAGGAGAAGATATAACGACGAACTGTACGGGCTGTACAGCGGCACTGACCTAGTTAGCAGAATTAAAGTCCAACGGCTTAGATGGCTGGGTCATGTAGAGCGGATGGACATCAACGCTCCAGCTCGGAAGGTCTTCGAATCCAATCCCGAGGGACGGCGCAGTAGAGGTAGACCACGACTCAGGTGGCGCACTCAGGTGGGTGAAGACCTCAACAAACTTGGCGTGCGAATCTGGAGACAGCTAGCTAGGGACCGAGGTGGCAGGAGACGCATGTTGGTTGAGGCCCAGGTCCGCCCGGACAGTAGCGCCACCTTAAGTAAGTAAGTAAGTAATCCATTCCAGAACTAGTGTAGAAACCGGACTTCTTGAGGATAAACCACTTTTAGGATGACCTAGATCTACAACTAAATAAAAGGATCTGCTAATCGTAACAACAAGCAAATGAAACAGAAGAAAAACGACTACAGAAATACGTGCTTAAGTAAATACAATGCGGGAAAAGCCGCTGTCATTAACAACTGTCAAACATAGGGTAAGCGATGTTGGACTAATTGGATGAATTGCAGTTCGACAACTACTTCTTCGTTTCGAAAACAAGGTGGAACGATTAAAGTGGACTAAGAGGCATAAAGACTGGACGAAAAAGAAGATTTTAGGAGAGTTTTATAGGGCGATGAATCTAAGTTCGAGGTATTTGACACAAAATGGGGGGTTTTCGCTCGACGTAGCGCTGAACAAAAGATGCTTCCCGACTGTATGGTTCCTACCTTCTGTGATTTTATGGGAATGTTTTTCTTTAAGTGGAGTGAGAAATTTAACTCTTGTTATTGAAAAAATAAACAAGGAGATATTGGAAGAAAACGCTGTGATATCTGGATTAAAATTGATTGGCCAAGGATAATGATTCTTAACACACGTCCAGATTTTGCCGGGATTACTACAAAGATAGAGAAGACGAAGAAATCTTAAAAGTCATGACATGGCTGTCGAATCGCTGAATTTATTAACCCTTGGGTAATTGTGTGAGGAGCTGGATAGAAAGGTCTCGAATCAATGGCCTTCATCGGAATCTACTTTGTGGGATACATTACATATATTATATATGGGATATTATTCGCTGGAATAATATAGCACATGAAACAATTAAAGAAATTATATCTAGAATGGAATGAAATGTAAAAAAGGAGCCATACGTAAAGGAGACTTAGTTATTTCGATGCTAAAATTTGGTTGCCCTTCGTAAAATGAGAGTGGACTGCAACTCTTGTCCTGCAGTATAACAAATAAACAGCGTAAAGATTGTTTGATTCAAAATTTACATTTTTATCAAAAGTTAAAATCAACAAATAAATAAATAAAATAATTTAAACTGTAATACCTCATATGAAACGGACTGAAAATCTAAATGAAAATTCACAAGCCCTGCACCAAAAAAATATTAAAATATAAAACGTTCATAAATTGTTGTGTTTGGAATTGTTTGTGTAGAATATTTCGGTTATGGAACAAATCTACCCTTTCCCTTTTTCAAAATTTAAAAAATGCAATACTTTATATAATAAATTAAGTTCGCTTAAAATACCTAACAACAAATTTTTAATAAAAATTTTGCTTAGATTTCCCCGTATCTCTTTCAAAAAATTCTTAATCTGAGCGGTAAACTTAACTAGAATTACGTTTTTAAAGCTCTCAGATAAACCATCTAAATTTCTAGTGAATCAAATAGGAATGTTATGTTATGACTTCACAAATTCAGTTTCCATATTTTATAATGTACATTCATGTGCTGTACAATGTACATCAACCCATTCTCCCCTATAGTATTATACATTATGTACATACGTTGTTGTGCTTCAACAAAAATTTAGAATTTAGAGGTTTTTTACGACTCTGTTGTTTTTTTTGTGAAGGTAGTCCTTCACGTTCGTCGTCGAAAGGGAAAATCCCACTTAAAACACGAAACCATAAGCTTGAGATTCATGCATGTCCTCATAAGTTGGGATGTAATTGTAATGATATGGCATACAGGTTATGTTGAGACACAACAAATTCAAAACAACCGTCTCTATCCCCAAAAAACAAAACTTCATTTTTGTTGTATGTCAAGAGAGGGCTGGTTTACATTTAAGTTATAACGGTGCGGATAATTTCAAGTGAAATTCTGAAGCTGAAGCTGAAGCTATAAACAGAGGGATTGAAAGTACTACTATATAGCTTCTATACTGCACATTGAAACAGCGGCATTTTTTTGAAATTTATGTTTACGTTTCAAAAAAATATATATGTATATACAAATATACGTTCGTACATAAGTTGGGGTGATAAAAATAATATATATTAAGACAAAAAAAGAAATAAAAATGGGATCCAAATTAAAAATAAAAACAAGATTTATTGTTTCCACCTCCACGTGGTCTTTGTATTCGGATTATGTAAGCGTGTTGCACGACTGGGCGATGCTTAACTGGAATCCCCGAGCGAGGGATTACAAGGTGGTTGGTATCGTAGTGGTCGCGGTCGATACGAGTGAGTGGAACATTCTATACAAAAGCAAGGTTACCAATTAAGTAGTTTTAAATCCTCAAAACTTAAGGTACGAATAATAATTCTCATTTAGCTTTGATTAGGGCTAAAAACCCTTACAGACTTTTACAATGAGAAACTATAATTCTGCTTTTTATTTTAAAAACTCTCACAAACAGTGTAAATTCATCATACTTAAAACATTATTAATACCCGTGTTTTGTTGGAAAATCTATCAATAGTATTGTAGGATTTTACACGAATAACAAAAACAATATCCGTAGTATGAATACTACCGATAAAAGTTAAAGTAGAATCTTACTACGGATGGGTTTTTAACATTTATACGAGTCTCGAATGGATCTTATGTGATTTCGTTCTCAAATGTTGGTAGGATTGATATTGCATTTGTATCTCGATGACTGTGTTCGTTGAGTAGTTGTGCATTTGGAATCATGTGTTTTCCATTGGGGAAAAAATCAATCTACCTATTACTGTTGATATTATTTAGTTTTGTTAATGAAAATGGACTAACTGGGCTTATTTTGCAAGAGAAAAATAATAGAAAAGATAATTAAGTTTTACTATGTTTCCACCAAAGGTTTATCTCAGTTTAGATCTTTTTGGTGTTTTCACCGCACAAGAAGATTTAAAAATGATTAAGTTTGACAGCACTTTTTAAAATGCAAATGGTGTTTCGATGTTTCTTATGAAGTGCAAGTGAGATAGTTAGATTCGTGTTAAACAATGAAAAATAAATAGACCATAATGCATTATCTGTAAAACCAACTCCCCCACACAGGTTTTTCTTCACAAATTTTGACTCGACTCCGATCCCCGACCGGAATCGAGGCGAATCAAGCTCATTTCAACTCGATTCAGGTATATGAAGAATTTAGGCCAGCTTCGAGCTCGCTTCAACACCACACATTTCACAGACGTATTTTCTTGATTTTGATAGTCAACTATCAAAAATCAGCTTACATGATTTCATCCCTGGTCTGAATGTAGCTATTTTTTTTTTGGAATTTTTTGATAAATTATTCTGGCAAATATTCAATTGTATCAACTTTCAAATATAAAAACCGGACTACTGCGGATCGTTTTTTTTGACAATTTCTCACTGTACTATATATGGAATACCAAAAAAACACGGCTAATGTCTCTAAAATTTCAACAACAATTTTGTTTATAGATTTAAAATGCTAAATTGAAGCGCTGCATTTTGAAGTTATATTAATTGACTTTTAAAATTTAATGTCAGATGTTCTTCAACATTTCTTTTAAACGGATCACTCTTCAAGTAACATAACTTTTATTAGTTTATTATTTTTTGATTGAAGGTGCTTAATGATAACTAAGACCAAATGTTTGCTCTATGAAAAAGGAAACGATTTCTTGTATAAAATCATTAATTTTTCGGTTTAAGAAAGTAAAGCTCAATAAAACACACACGGTGGCGAAACATTTTTGATGAAAATTTTATTTCATTATAGAATTTGCATGATATCGCCAGAATTTGAAATTAAGCGTTTCTCACACAATAAAGCCATAATTGCTTAGGAGCATCTTTTTTGGAACCACATGTGGTCCTATTCGCATGACCTTTAATCGACCAAATCGCTTTGATTTTATTGTGAAATGCTTTCCTTAACACTTTGACTTGCGGCAATATTTTAGTATTTAGTAGATTACGGTGATATACGAGGATAGGATTTTCAACAAAACAACAATAACGCTTCCAGCCTCTTTAATTTTCAAAACAAATGTACCGACTGTTTGCGTGTAATGAGTGAAAAGTAGTTTCGTTTAAATCAGTTATTTTGTAGTTTTAATAATTCAAACTAATTTTTTAACTGTCGATAATCTAAACTGTATAAATCTATCTATTATTGTAAATGCCAAATATTCAACCAATATTATGAAACTTTAAATGACAGCTAAGATTGACAGGTCTCATGAGCCTTTAATTTTTAATTTTAAAAACTAATTCAATGATCAGTATATGATTTAAATCGAATTCGTATAAGTTTTTCAGAACAAATAAGCACCCGTAAAAAAAAAACTTTAGATGACACATGCAGGGATTGAACCCAAGACCATGACAGTCCTACGCACTAACCATCACGCTACGGGTACTACTTTTCAGAACAAATATAAAACGTTTAATAATCTAACAGAACATATTATAGCTTATCAAGACTCTTTAAATCCAGAAATCTCACCATAAATTCCAAACTGCTGAGGTACTATATAAGACTATGGTCTTAAGTATACTTACTTATGGATCTGGGACTCAGACTTGGGTGTTTAGTTAAAGTCACCTTAACCTCTTATTAGCGTTAGAGTGAAAAGTCTTTCGGAGAATAGTTTCAGAACAAAATAAATATTTAAAAGTTAGAGTGAAAAGTGTTTCGGAGAATAGTTTCAGAACAAAATAAATATTTAAAACCGATTAATCATCTAAGTAATCACATACCGCGAATATCAGCTGGTTATTAAAAACTATTGCCGTGAAGCAATTAACCTTACAACTATACATTTTTTACTTATTTTTATAAAGATATAGGCTAACAAAATTAAGACAAACGAATTTGAAAAGTGTAACATCAAAAATCGAACAATAGCCTGTTTGAAGAGATTTCCATTGAATTTTTCTAAACATTCTATAAAAATTTCGAGTAAACCGGGAATGCCTGCGACGGCAACGCCTTTATGCTATGGATCAAATTTATGCCTGACCAAATACTGCAACATTTCAAAGGCAGTATACATTTTTGGTTATTTGTAAGAAAAGACGAAGAATTCTTCCTCTTCCACGGTTCCCCCGCTTGTTGCCAATAAAACTCAATTAGTTAGCTCTCTAGAGAAAGCTTTTCTTTTCGCCGCCAATTCAAGGCTATCAGAAAGTGTTATGACTCCGCCTGTACTTGAAACCGTAAATGATTTTATGGGACCAATCTTCTTTCGTACTCGTACTATAGTATAACTAGAGTAATATAAGATCTGCTTAACATTCACAAATGCGCTGAAACGGATATTGTTCTTGAAGAGGTGTTCTTCAACGTTGGCAAAAACACTGCGTTGCGTAAGCGTTTTCAGCTATCCTACTCTTCAAGTCTCGTTCTGAACGGATGGGAAACAAAATTTGTCCAGCCTTTACCACAAAAAAATAAATCCTTCTCCACCCCCTATTTATCGACCGATTGGACTTATGTCCATTCTTTCTAAGTTCCTGAAAATGCAGAGTAATTATCAGCTCAAGAAATATCTCTAAGACAGAAAGCTTTTCAAAAGCATTTGAAAGAATTTGCCATCATTTGGCAATTCTCTTATATCAAAAATGGATGAATCACTCCTTCGTTCGATTAGAAATTACCTTTCGTTTCGACCCGTCCAATAGCAAGTAATATTGAATGCATCCAAGGCTGGAAACACACAAAATAAATGCCGGTGTGCCCGGCATTAATTATCTCTTGTCAGTTAATTCTTATCCAATAGCTCTTCATATTAATTTGTTTTCAGACTCATAACCGTCTTTTTCGGATGTAGAACTCCAACAAGAATATATGCTAAGCTCATCAAATTCTAGCCTACACAGAAGTGTCAAATAGGTATAAGAAACCGAGTGGAATTTAATGGTTCGAAACCCAATGCTGTTTTCCATTCTTAAAGCGAGATACACCCCTCTTGTCATTACCTATGGGTGATACTTGCATCAATGAAACTGAAAATCTCGATATTCTGTTGTAGAACGATCACATACGCGGTGATTGTGTTTTCTGAGACGATGCAATATCTGGCTAAAATGGTCCTCCAGAAACTTACTTTAGCCATTTGGACCGCATTCAACGAAGAGCTTTTAAAATTATTGGCGACAAAAACATCATTATTACCATTACTTCACTCGAACATTTTCTTAAAGTTTATTGTGTCTTTCTTTTATACTATTATTTTAACGAAATATGCCCTAGTTAAATACCCACATGCACTCCTACTCTAAAACAGATCATCCGTAACACTCGTGCTTCTACAGAGATTCGTTTTTTAGCCACACTACGCGAATGTGGAATGCCTTACCACACTCTTTCTTTTCCCTGTCATTACAATTGCAGCAACGCTTCATCAGAACTGCCGGAAGTTCTCATTAATAAGTTGGCTGTATACATACGAAAGTCAACACATAACAAATCGCTCTCACCTAACTTAAAATTTAAGCAAAAATGGTTTGACTGTGACTTCTACAAAGCTCAGAAAAAATCGTTTGCACTTCTGAAAGCACTGCTGTCATCAAATGATCTTCAATTGAGAAGCTGGTATCTGGAAGCGAACGCAAGTTATAAAATGTTATGTATGCAAAAAAAATATGCTTATGACAATAAAAAAGCAACCGAACTAGGCCTAACTAAAAACCCAAAGGACTTCTGGAAAATTGCGAAAGAAATTAACGGAACCAACTATAAAATAGGTGCGGGTATTTCTACAGAAACCCTTGCCACTTACTTTAAGCTTCTTCTCTCAAACGATTGCAGCTTTCACTGCGGATTCTTTAATCACTGACCAAATATTAGATGAATACATTGAAAGCGAAGCAATTAAAGCTGTGTTAAAGAAAGCAAAAAACAACAAGGCACCTGGTGAAGATGGAATTCCTAACGAATTTTTCAAAAAATGCAACCCCTATGCTTCTCAACCATTTAAAAGTTATTTTCCATAAAATCTTTATGAATGCCGACATACCTTCATCGTTCAAAAAATCTGAACAGAACAATATTTTGTCTGATCTACAGGCTGGTTTCAGACAAAAACTTTTCAACGATCGATCACATTTTTACACTATCATCTATAGTCAAAGCGTTTCAAGCACGTAACAAAAAGGTCTTCGCATTTTTCGTTGACTTTAAAGCTGCTTTTGACCTAATCAATAGGAATGCTCCTATTTATAAGCTGACACAAATTGGTACATCTACAAAGTTCCTGAAAGTATTTAGAGAGACGTACACGGGTACGAAGGCTGCTGTTTGGGATGGAGTGATCTTTTCAGCACAGGATTCAAACAAGGATGCCCACTTAGCGCTCTTTTGTTCTCGTTATTTATAAATGATGATGCGGATGCACTTCCTAGGGGAATAAGTATAGCTAGCTGCACCGTGAATGTGTTATTATACGCCGATGACCTAGTTATACTTTCAGCATCACCTGAAGGTTTACAATTGATGATCAATCGGTTATCTGCATATTGTAACAGATGGGGACTTTCTATCAACACAACAAAATCCAAAATAATGGTATTTGCCCGTACACAAAGCGCTTATAATGGAAGAAGCTGGAAATACAATGGTACGCAACTGGAGGTAGCAAAAGAGATCAAATATCTAGGCTTGAAATTGAATCCAAAACATTAAATTTCAAAATTCATTTATCGGAGAAAGCTCAAAGCTGGCCAAGTTTGATAAATATAACATGGAAAAATATCTTCTCTAACAAACAAATTAATTTATCTACAAAATACAAAATATTTAATTCAGTAGTGAAATCTACTCTGTTGTATGCTGCTCAGGTTTGGGGATCAGAAGAATATGAAGAAATCGAAAAATTTTATAGGAATTTTATAAAGAAACTTTTCAACCTACCTCTGAATACGCCTAGAACAGGACTTCCAAAACATCTAACAAGCACGCTGAAGTCTCAAGCCGACTTCATCATCAAAGTCTGCAGCAACCATCAGATCACAAGACTTTCGAAAAAACTTCTTTTATATGAGCTGAAAAACAAGGACTGGTGGTTTGCAAGATGGCAATCTGTTGGCAATGAGTGTGGAGTGAGATTGGATGATGATTTCAGCAATGTAAACCATGTGAAAAAACAAATATACAGGATCATAGAGAAAAATGAGGACATAATGAAGCATTCACTGATAGAAGAAGCTCAAGACTAATTCAGTAGATTAATCTACAGTCAGCTAAGCTATAATCTTGGTTCCAGAAATTATTTCAAGGATTCACTGAGTTATGAAGAGATATCCCTTTTCATCTTAAATGGAAGTCCCTATAATGGTAGTTTTAACCAATTCTTTACGCTGTGCAACTTAAAATCAAAAGAAGATTGTCTACATTTCATTGGTATCTGACCAATATTCAAATCTCAAAGACGCTACTTTTTCGGGAAAAATACTCTTATACCTGACAAAAGACTATAACCATCCTTAACGAGCATGATTGAAAAACAATAAGTACATTTTTGAAAGATATTTACAAGATTGTTATTAATAACAGAATTCTATTAAATTCAAAACATACATAAATTTAAATATTCTTAATTTTTTTTGTCATCCTGGCTGACGGCATAGCCATAGCATTTAAATTCAAAATATTGTTTACAATTTTGTAAATTAATGTAAATAAATGAATTACTTACTTACTTACTTACTTACTTCATTACAATGTTCAAGAATCTTAAACCAATGTACTGTACACCGATACCTTCCTAATGCTCATACTGTGGCTCCAGCATATCAAAGGTATTTAAAACCCTTTGAGTGTGTTCTAATAAATATACAAAAATATTTTTTTTTTCATTTGTTTTGTTCTATAAAGAAACCGTCAGTTGTCTTAAAATTCTATCAATTCTTTATAAGGCGGTATAATGCTAAATTCTCTTAATATATTTCAGGTCAAACAAATTTTTTTTGCTTCTTTGGAAAAAAAAACATCTGCTTCATTTATTTTTAAAAGTTTTCTCTGCACATTTTGGGGTTAATATCTGAGGATTAACGTTTTCATTTGAAATCGATATTTCTTGTGATAATTAACTTTACTCAAACATCGAAAAATTTCAAAATTTTCAATTCGATAAATCAGACGCATTTCTAATTTCTATCAATAACTTCCAAATGTACAACAATCCTATCCTATCAATTTTCAGTATCACCCTTTCTGAGAATGATTTGAGTGAATATATTTTTAATTTCAATCAATTTTAAGTTTGAAACATTATAAAATCCCAGAACCCAGGTGAAACGTGTTGTTCACTCAATTTTGATTTGATTGAACACTTTTTGAGGAACCGTTTGTTGTTATTTTGATTTTTCCTATGTTTCGAATTGTTGTTAACTTAATTAGATAGATTTTTTAATTGGCAACCATGCCAATGTTATATAAAACCAACCAAACGAATTACTGATGCTTTGTGCATTCTTTTTGTTTTGTATTTCCGTCCGTTATTTTTAGTTCATTTTAAGTTCAAGTGAAACTATTGATTTCAGCCGTGAGGTTTTAGCTGAAAAGGTTGAGTTTATGTATTCATGGCTTCAATGGTTAATGATAGTGCAAGTTGCAAATACCACTGTTGTTCGCACAGACAATGCGTTTTTAATTGGCTGCATCAATTTGTTTCACGATGTTCCTACAACAATGAGAATTTGTGCTCGTCAATGTTTTATTGATTCCAATACACAAAATCACCAAACAGAATAAAAATTATAAAAATAAAAACATGTCGTCGTGGATTGAATTTATTGTGTCAATCTTTTTGTAGTTATCGATAAAAAACAAATAAATTTTGTTAAGGGTATGTACCTACCTCTATAGGTACAACATATCCTGGAAAACAATAAGTAATTGTCGGTATTCAAAGTTGACAGCTGTTGTGTTGGTTTAAAAGGTTTTTGAAACTTACTTTGAATTTCCGGGTTCCGGGTTCGGAGTTCTGTGTTCTGGGTTCCGGGTGTGCGATAAAGTTTGCATCATGTACATGTACATAATATATAAAAACAATTGGTTAGCCATATCGAGAAATCAATCTTGATAAATTTGACGTGGGTTTGTTTTTCCTTGTTTTTCCTTGTATTTCCCAGTTTTTCCCTGTTTTCCTTTGTTTTTTGTTTTTTTCTTGTTTGCATGTTTTCTATTCAATTAAGGCAGCTGCCTTCCTTGGTGGGAAAACTTGACATTATTTGATATGGAAACACTTGGATTCTCATTGTGATGCTGCACAAAGGAAAGAAACACTCTTTAAAAAGAATTATTTTGACACTTAAACTGACAGGTACAAAATACTTGCTTTTATCGTTTAAAGATTAAAATTTGACTTGAGATTAATGACGATAAAAAGACGATGGAAGTCTTTAACATGCGAAAAGTAATTTTAATGAAATGTAAACAAAAGTTTAAAAGCTTAAGAAGTCTGCATGACACTATGTAGGTTAGTATTTAGTGTGTACGTACGAAAATGTTTGTTCTTGATTTTTAGCTCATTAAATGGTGCTTAGGTAACAGACAAGAGGAAGGATCATCAGAGAAGGTATTTAAAAAATAATTACAATGTCTCTGAATGTACTTTTTCATTATACATATAATATAACCTGATGCAATGATATCGATATGTTGTTCATTTGTTTCGAGCAATAAATTGATGAAGAGTCCAAAATAATAGTTTTTGCGTTCCGTTCATTCTTCGTGGATCTGTGCATGTCAATTAAAATTAGCTGACGTCTTCCAAAGCAACTTCAAGGCATCGGACAATATCTCTCCGGGTAACCATATTGAAATGTGTATACACTCTTTATCTCTTTTACTCTAATATCGTGTTATAGTAGAATAAGTACGTAGCAACCGTTTTATTTGTAGTAGTAAACACTTGTGTAGAACATTTAGAATAAGGGGGAGGGCAACATCTAGTGATTAAGAGGAGAACTCGCTTCGTTAAGCATCGAGAACATTCAGCGTCTACAAGAACCTAGTAGTTTCTCGAACCGATTTGTGGTAAATAAATAGGTGCTCGGAAGCGAAGCGGTTCATTATTGATTGTGAATTGCGATAAAGTAAAGACTGTTTTTGAAAAGTAATAATTGAAAGTGTTGAAAAAATAAGTTTGGAGCGATTTAAATAAAGTAAATTTGTGTTTTATTTACAAGTGTGAATAAGTTTTAATTATCGGACCAAGCCGAATATTACAATATTTTGACATTCTTATGATGTGATTTCTTTGCTATTTTCTTTTTTGGAAATACTGGATTTTTCAGCTCACTGACATTTCGTGATTTGTGTCATTTTCAAACATCTTCTGTTTGGTCTACAATTTAACCAAGAATCGTCTTATACAAACTAACAATGCTTGTAAAGTATTGAATTCTATTATCAAAACGTGTGCTCTGTTTGGAAAGTTAATCGCGCACTTCTTCAACTGTATTGCCATTTAATCGACCTACTGAGGGCTATTGTGACTACATTTCGCGCCAAATTTACATTGTTGGGCAATTAACCCAACACTTTTACGTTGAGTGCGAACTGAGTAAAATATCGTAGCTATATCGACCAGTGTTAATGATGTCGTGGAAACGTGGCAAATTCTGCGGAAGGATTTAGATGTGAAGATTTTAAAAATACAGCTGGTTTAAGAATTGAAGCCGGTCGACCTACCACAACGCCGAATTTTTAGGGAATGGGCTCTTAAAAAGATTCACTTTTTTGATCGAAATATTGTGTTCGGCGACGAAGCTCATTTCTGGTTGCATGGAATTTATACATGAACAAGCAAAACTGTTCAGGCGGTAAGTAAAGCTTAAACGCAACTATGTCCAGACTGAAATCCTGATTGCAGAGGATTAAGAAATTGTTTTTCTTGAAATTATTTCTTTTAATTAGTCACTTATAAGCAATAGGATTTTACTAACTTTGCTATTTTTTTGGTTAAACGGAAGATGAAATCGACTTTCGACAAACATGTTTCAAGCCCTGGTGATTGCAAATATATGTATTTTATTTTGCCATTTTGTACCATAATTGCCTTTCTTCGCCATTGTTGCCCTTTTCTGCCTTTAATTGCTTATTTATTAAATTTTGTTAAGAAATATCTAATAATTAAAGTCAATTTTGGGTTTTTAGTCGATCGAGAAACATATTTTCAAAGATCTACAAAAAAACAGGTATATTTGAGAGTCTATACCTACTTATAATAATTTAACAATTTTCTCATCAAGGAACATCAATTGGCGAAGTGTGCTGCCTGTTTTGAAAGACATTGAAGAAAATTTAAAAAAAAGCAAAAAGGGCCCATTGCAGAGGAAGTCTTGAAGAATTTAACTGCCGTTTACAATGGAAACACAGGGCTAAAAACGATTGAGCAGATAAATTCTCTAAGAAACGGCGACGTAGATTCCAAACTTCCAAGAAACATTGAAGTGAATAATGTTGAAAGTTTTAGATGGGCTGATGGATGAGAGATCATTTAGCTCCTCCAAAGCCCTTCTAAGGGCAAACAGAAGAAGATTGCTACCTGAGAACTTTAAAAAACTCTTGGTAGTCCAATGCTACTATAATTAAATGTATTTTTGTTTATTTTCCTAGTATTTTTTAATAAATGCCTTTTCTTTGCCTTTTTAAGTGTTTTGTTTTGACTTTTTGAATTTTTTAGGTCAACAAAATCCTAACCCTGCTTATAAGAGTTTAAAAAGCTTTAGATAAAAATGGAAGGATGTGAGAAAGTAAAAAATGTAGGAGAATTTCAATAAAGTCTGGATGAACATTTTCAAGTCCGGTGCATTTTGATATTATAGAAAAGATCGCTGTTTCATTTTTTTGGTAATAATTGACACAATATAACAAGTCCTAATTAATAAATTTTTAAATCGTAACCATGAAATAATAAAATAATTAAACATCTCAATAAAAGGTGGAGATTTTTGTATTGAACAAAGTATAAAGATATTTAGAAGATTGTAATTAATATTCTCCTGCATCTACATTTGAAATTAATTATTACAGAAAATTATTTAAACGCTTTTAATTGGCATTTAGCTTTATTTTTACCAAGTCAACAACTTGAATTCTTTCTTCTTCTTTACCTGTAAATAAATGGACTTAATAACAAATTCTTCTCAGCTAAAACGTTCGTCCTTTTACCCCCTGTGATAGAAGATATCAAATTATTTCCATTACAATGTTTATGGTCTCTAAATCAAAAAGTACCCAGTGTGGGATTGTTTTTCTTTTTTAATTGCTTTAATACCGATACCACTTTGTATTAACCTCTGGCATATATCTTAAAATATTAAATTTTTAGACTTCCAAAAAATTCCCACTCGTATCGTAATCACCCTGAGCCTTCATCCCATCATCACGTCGTGACTGTCGAAAAACATTATCTTAAGTTTAATTGGTTTTATGTTCGGTGCTCGTGTGTTAAGGGCTCAGTAAGTTCAACTTAAAACTCAGTCATATATGAAGAGTTAAAGTCATTGGACTTGGATTAATTTTACATGTGGCGCCATCATATTTTGTCTCGAATTCTTTGCATACGAGTATAAGAATTTAAGTATGTAAGTATGTAAGTATGCAAGTTTAGTTTCGTTGACATTTTGGACACTTTCGCTTATACTTTTGCAAAGTTTATTTTCGTTCTCGTTAGCTGTTTATTTTTTGGGTTAAATTAATTTCTAGACGAATTATACGACAATGACTCTCCCTCTTGACTAACTCACATATGTGACCTTTGAATAATTTATGTATTGGCTTCAACCCATTTATTTCGTATACATGTATGATGTAATTTTAGGAGCTGTGTCCTTATCCCTATCTCTCTATATCCTATCCTCTTTATAAACCAGTCCCTGTTGCAGCCCTACCAGCAATATTTATCTTCTTCACATTAATCTCTCTTATCTGCGATCTACGAGACGGCGAAATGACAAACTACCCCATATACGCAGCTAAGAACTTCCTGGCAACAGCCCTTAACAACAACAACCTCTTACAACCCCCCAACCCACCCAACCACCCTCATTCCCCAAAAAAGGACTCTTCATTCTAAAAAAAAAACGAAATGAAGAAACGTATTAACTCTTGGTTTGTGTATTTTCATATTCCCATTTGGACGTGCAGTTGACATTTCAAATTTACTTCTTTTTCGGTTCAAAAAGGACCTTGAATTTAATGTGCCGCAGAATATTTGTTATATCATGTTGTACGCATTGTGGTGGCGAAAGCGATAGCGGTATAAGGATAAAGATCAATAAATTGTTGCCCAGCATCTTAAATGAAATAATTCAAATTATATATGTAAGGGAGGAGTTAGATTTTATATTTAGGGAACATAGCTTGACCTTTGACAGATGTCTTGATTTCCTAACATATTCTCATACCTCATATCTACATACCCACAAAATAGCATACAAAGATAAAATCAATACATGTGATGGGAAAAGGTTTTTCCAGTCAAGTGTTAAAATCAACACAACATACCTACCTTCTTAATTATTTAACTTCCGAATTTATATCTGTACATAAAGGAATTCGTATCTGTTTTTGTTTCATATTAAAATATTAATGATTGTGTTCATAAAAAAATAACGAAAAAGTAAATTATGTAAATTAAAAATTAAAAATATGTGATTCCAAGGAAGTTTTAAGTTTGTATTTTTCCATTCATATTTGTTATTATTGTTTTCAATATAAATTATTTTGTGATTGCCTTTTAATCCAATTATATCATTTATGACCCTTAAATTAAAAGAAGAGTTGTTTTCGATTATTTGAGAGTTCTCAAACATTGTAAGGTACTTGTTTTGATCAGTTTTGCTTTTATACAAATATTCTGTAAAATTGTGTAACTTTTTTCACTTAAACTTTTTGCTTTCTGCAAAATACCGGGAAATTGATATTTTTTTAGAATTCGGATAGGGACAAGTGTTTTTATTTTTATAAGTGCTTAATCGCACATCAAAATATAGGTTATTGTTAGGGATGGATAGAAGTTAGGCCACCCTTTAGAGGCCCGAAAAAATACAAAATACGTTGGTGGCTAAAAAAAAAGAGGCTGGGATGCGACCCACACTGATAATTTCAAATCACGTCTGTCGATTTGTTTGCTTAAAAGGTTTTCAGGTTTTCGTGTTTTGTAAGAAAAGTTATCAGTTAAATTATTTTAAAAAATTTAAAAATCACCAACAACATTTTGCACATGATGAAATAGTTTGATTTCAAAATCTATTTTTGTTAACGAGATTTTTAGTCGAAAATTAATTTTTACCAATTTTAGTAGCATTTCTTAAAAGTTTTTATTTCTTAAATAAACAAATACGATGAACTAAATTAATTTGAAGTCAATGTCTTCTATTATTCATTATTTGGCATTAGCGTTTGCGAATCGGCTAGTTGACATTCGCCTAAAATGTCAAAAAAAATAGCGAATTGAAATCTCGCTCTATTACTATTATAGCGAACGTTCGCTTTTATCTGTCAGAATCGGTCGAACTGTAATTCTTCGTGACTTTAAGAAATTTACTGTTTTCAATTTGAAATCGGTGGTTGTTTGTTTGTTTTATTTTGTTTTGAGAATAATTTTGGAAAATAAAGTAAAATGAGTGGCACTGGAAGTAGAAAAAGGTAATGAAAGCTTAAAATTAATGAATGCTTAACAATTGCAAAAATAATAAAGAATTTTATTTGTATACCTAGCATAAAAAGAACCAACACCAACCAATTTTCAAAGGTGGTTGAAATTATGGAGGCAAACCCCGAAATTGCGAAAGGTATAGGATCGTTCGGATCTTCAAAAAAAAACCAAGCAGAATATTGTGTAGTGCACAATAGACGTTGACTATTTTTATAGCTTTTTTTGGACTGTAGTTCAATTTGCGCTCCTTCAGGACTGACCTGAATCTGCTTTTTAAAATTCCAATTGTCCTTTCAACAATGTTCCTTGCCTTGTATGTTTTTTATTAAATAGTCCTTCCCTAGAGTCAGAGTTGGCGTTTCTAAACGGAGTTATCAGGTAAGGCTACAGAGGATACCCAGAATCGCCTAGTATTTTTGAAAAAAAAAAAAATGTTCTTAAAAATAGCCCATTCACTTCTTAACCTACGAATGGAATATATTCACACCTAAATATCTTGACCGCTCTCCATTCAACCACCAGCTTTCCAAAAGATCCTTTAATTCACTATGATTCCACACAAAAGAGTCATGTGTTGAACCTGGATATCTGGAATCAATAAATCTTATAATTTCATTATTGTCACAGACCTTGAAATGAAAAAAGTTTGAGTGAAATAATAAGAATCAATCTCTATGTATCTAACTAACCACCATAGCATTCAAACTATAAAATCCTTTTCGGTTTAAAAATTGATGTTGTAGCTGAACAGGAGCGATTATTCCAATGTGAGTCCCATCTACACAGCCCACTATTCCGTGTAATTTGGCTCTTTCAAAAAAGTAATTTCTTGCTTCTTGTTTTTCAGAGGTAGACATGTCTGCTTTTATCCACACAGGACAAATTTTCACTTCAAGTAAATCAAGAACTTCACTTAGAACTACTGAAACTGTAGATTGCGCGAGACCCAGCTCAAAGTCATTTTGGTAGCTTCCACTGCCGAGAAAACGCAACGCACATGCAAGTTTTATATATGGTGGAATTGCAGAACTTTGAGTAGTTTTAAATCCTGGTGTAATGATGTTTAAAATATAACCAAATGCATGCTTATTAACGCGAAAATATGACACAAACCTATAAAAAGATCAATTGAATTAAACTGAAATAGAATTCACGATTTTATTCTTACAAATTATCTAGAAGTTGAAGTGGGTTGGAGTTGTCCCTTAAACTTCTTCGTAATCTACACACCAATACTTTCTCCACTTTTTCGTTTTCATCTTCATCTTCAAAAAGTAGATCAACATTGCTTATCATATTTTGTTTTATTTATTTTACTTTTTTCCAAATTGTAAACAATATTTCATCAACAATAATTTTCAGTATTTGACGTTTCACCGTGTCATGACGTTACATATTTCACTTCTTAAAGTTGGTAGTATTGTTTTCAAAAGCGAACGTAGAAGTTCGCCTTTCATAATACCACGACTTAGGCAATTCGCCGAATCGTTCGACTTGAGTCGAACGTTCGACTCGCGAATCATAATAGGGCCCTTTAATTTTTTATGAAAAAACTGAGTGTTGGATTTTAATAAAAAAAATGTACTGAATGTCGAAAATTATATTTTCTGTGAGTAAAATTAGTTTGAAGACACTGTTTTTAATTTTAAAAAAGATATTTGAGTCGAAAATCAATTTTTACGAATTGTTAGTAATGCTTTTTTAAGGTATTTATTTTTTGTTAAAAAACTGTCACTTTGATTTTTCTCAAAATTTTATGGAATGTTCAAAACAATATTTCTTATAAGATAAAATTAGTTTAAAGCTAATATTTTTAATTTTAAAAAAGATAATTGAGTCAAAAATCTATTTTTACCAACTTTTATTAATTTTTTTTAGGTTTTTATTTTTTGTAAGAAAATTGTCAATTCGATTTTTGTCAAAATTTTACTGAATGTTGAAAACAATATTTCTCGTAAGAAAAAATTAGTGTAAAGCCAATATCTGAAAGTTTTAAAAAGATATTTAAGTCGAAAACCAATTTTTACCAACTTTTGTTAATTTTTTGTAAAAAAAACTGTGAATTCGATTTTTCTCAAAATAATATTGAATGTTGAAAACAATATTTAAACAAAAATAAAATAGATTAAAGGCCAATGTCTCAAATTTTTGAAAAGTTATTTGAGTGGAAAATCAATTTTTACTAACTTTTATTAATTTTTTGTAAGAAAACTGTCAATTCGATTTTTCTCAAAATTTTACCGAATGTTAAAAACAATATTTCTTATAAGATAAAATAAGTTGAAAGCCATAATCTCAAATTTTCGAAAAGATTTTTAAGCCGAAATTCAATTTTTACCAACTATGAGTAATGTTTTTTTTAGGTTTTAATTTTTTGTAAAAAAAACTGTCAATTCGATTTTTCTGAAAATTTTACCAGATGTTGAAAACGTTATTCTTCACAAAATGGTTTTGGAGATTAAATCATTTTTTATTCGTAAAATTTTCGAGGTTACAAATATTTTTTTTCAGTTTTTTGATTTATAAAAAAGACAGCTGATTGATTTTTTTTTTCCAAAAATATACTTATTTGGTATCACATTACAATAAACAATAAAAGATTTAATTTAAGTCTCAAGCGTTATTGGTTCGTGAGATATTTATGGTTAACCAAAATGTTCACCTTTTTTTTAAAACTGCTACGGTAAAACACGGGACAATTTTTAGTACATTTTTCCAACTAAAAATCAATTTTAAAAAAACGAATCTCTGGAACAATTTAGTTTTTTTGAATGTAGGCATAATCATTATTAATTTCATAGAGTCGGAATCTTAAAGACATTTTGGTCTTTGCTGAAAGAATACAGCTTTGGCTTAAAATTTTTAATTTTTTCAAGGGGGGCACTAGGGAGGAGAAATATTATTTTTTTCGTTTATGGTTTTAGATGAAATTTCGACACGAACTGAGGTTAGACTTGGAACATTTTTTGAATTTTTGATTTTTGAAAAGGGGAAGCTAAAATAATTTTTACAAAATTAAAAGACATCGAGATTTTTTTTTTAAGATCGATCATCAGCGTAAATAATAGGCTATAAGCCAAGTTTTGGTTGCTGTACATATTTTGTTTAATCATGTTTTATTAAAATGTAGGCTTTAAAAAAAAAACAAAAAAAATGGGGAGACGTATTTTGCATTTTTGAAAAAAAAATTCAGGGGCAATATCTTTTAAAATATACATTTCACGACTCTTATTTTTTGCAACAATGGTAAGAACACTTTTTAGAATCTAAAAAAAATATAAAAAGTTGAAATTTCGAAAAAGGGAGGCTAGATTTTTTTCAAATTTTGCCCATATCTTTTAAAATTTTGATCATAGAGGTCCAAAAATTTGGAACAATGTTCAGAACAACTAGAACAACCTGGAACAAATTTCATAAAATCGATTTTCGAAAAAGTGGGGGCTAGGTCAAAAACAGTTTTTGGGGTCTAAAACCCCCATTTTTGGGTATTTTTCAAAAAACTGTGAACAACCTGAAACAACTTTCCAAATTAAAAAATCAAAAAAAGGGGGGCTAACTTCACGCACTCTAAAGGTAAATAAATAAGTTGGGAAAAAGCTTTTGTGTTCGGCGCTCACAAATTACACGTTTCAGAATCTCTTTTTACTTCAAATCTCAAGAGATTCAAAGATACGAAACGTTGATTATGTTATTCCATTAACCATTAGTTTAACAAAAGTGTCACTTACTTTTGCTGTTTTTGGGACATCTATATTATTGAAATTCGCGTTTAATAGATTTGATAGATTTATTTAATTTTTTAAGATCTTAAAAGTTTATGTATTCAACACAAAATCAATTTTGTAAGAAATAAAATGCACGACTGGGTTCCCTAGAACTTGCTAATGTCGAAAAATCTATACTTCTATATTACTTACTAATATTATAAATGTGAAAGTAACTCTGTCTGTCTGTCTGTTACTCAATCACGCCTAAACTACTGAACCAATTTGCATGAAATTTGTTATGGACATATTTTGATACCCGAGAAAGGACATAGGCTACTTTTTACCTCGGGAAAATGACGCATTCCCATGGCAAAATTCAGGTGGGCCGATCACTTTTACGCCTAAACTACGGAACAAATTTAAATGAAATTTGGTAAGGAGATAGTTTGAGACGTAAGAAAGGACATGAGTTACTTTTGACTTCGGGAAAACAACGCATTCCCATGGAAAAAATTACTTTCCGGGGAATCTGATCGCTTTCATTTCTAAATTACCAAAGATTTGTATAATATTTGGATAAAATTGGTAATACGGGAAAACAACGCATTCCCAACCCTTATGAAATAAGTTGTCGAACATGTTAAACTTATCATACACGTATATTAACGCAGGCTTCGCGCGCCAGGTGCCTCAAGCCCTCATCGTTAGACGCAAACTGTGGCTCCCACCAAGTTCCACAAATAATAATTTTAAACCTAAACTTTGCTATGCTCAACCTTTCATCGCCAAACACGAGCCATGTAGGTACAACAGATAATTCACTGGGTCTGTCTTCTACTTCTGATAATTCTGTTTCGGCTGAGGCGCGGGGCGAGTGCGCTGGTGGGGGTAGCACGCGGTAGACGAGGCAGGTGTTGGCGGCGGTAGTGCGGCGCGGGGGAGGACATCACTGAGTGGGTCTACCCGAATGGACACAAACGTGAGGGCACACGCGCGCCGTTGTCGGACGCATGCAAATTATAGAGAAATCCTGTAAATATTTTATTTGTGGTCGTGTAAATTTAATTGTTTCTTTAATAATTAATGATTTACTCGGTTCGTCACCTAACCTAACCTATGACAATCATACTTAGTATGGCTCCATCCCATCTCGGCACAATTCAAACATACATACGTACAAAAAAGTACAGCTCAGGTTTTTTCATACTACTATCCAAAAAAAACTTTCTAATGCGGACGAAGTCGCGGGTAAAAGCTAGTACTTATCATATTTTAAGATTTAAAAATGTATCTGCAAAATAAGTTTTTTTTTTCAAAAATTTAAATGTCATTTTACATCTCAAAAAACCTAGACTAATTTAATTTTTTTTTTGAAAATCAATTGGGTGTTTTTTTTAAGTTGATTTTTGCATATACATTTTTAAATTTTGACTTAAAAATATTTTTGGTATGCAGTTGTTTAGTGCTTATAAATATACATTTGACATGGTGACCACTTTCTGAGATATCGAGTTTTGTAAACAAAAATCATATTTTTAGAAATCAAACAAATAATGACATTCTTGAGAAAACTTTAAAACAAAATTATGGTTTTATGAAGGGTACTCTTCTGGATCAATACCGAAAATTAAGAAAACAATTTAGAAAGTTTAAAAAAAATGATCGGTTAATTTTTGAAAAAAATCGAATTTTCGATTTTTAACCAACAAATTTGTATGGGGACTGCTGTTATTTTTCGTATACAAAAATGAAAAAATGCCTTACGCTAATCGGCTTAAAACCTTTATTTCCTAGTATAAATTCAACCGACACAAAAGTTTGAGATGTAGGAGCCAGGACAGACAGACGGACGGAATCCGAGGACCCACTTTTTTCGACTTTTTTACCATCGTAATGTCATGTTTGATTGCTCGAGATCTATAATGTAATTGAAAGCGAGTTTCAGGAATTTAAAGGCAACTTAATATCAAATTGACGGATCTCTTATTAAAGGTTTCTTTTAAAGAACCTGAATATTTGCTCTTTTTCTTATAAACACATTTTATGAAACAAAAATTTAAGTTGTTTTTGACAGCAACCTACTTTTTGATAAATGTCGTTAAATTACTAACAAATCTTTAAATGAAATTCGCAATAATTTTAAATATGTAAAAAAGACTTTTTTAATTCAGTATTGTTTATTAACATTTAATATTATTAATTTAACATAAAATAAATTAGTTTTTGTTCACTGAGTAGTGGGTATTGCCTCCCCTAACATTTATCAAAGTTTTAAATCACCTCGGCATACCTTGAATTAGGTTTTTTACGATCGCGTCTTCCGAATTATCCCACTCTTCCCACTTAGTGTCTCGGGAAAACCACTTCCTTATTATCATAGCAAGCCAAGCCATCACATTGATTTCTATTTCTTCCAAGTAGTCCGTAATGCATCTGGCAACGCGAGGTCTCGCAACGCATTATCTTGAATCAGCAAGAAATTTTTACCAATAAATGGTGCGAAAGGAACCACAAATTCTTCTAAAATGTTGGTGATGTAATAATTCGAGTTTACCGATCATTCTACTATGCACAGCCCTGTTATTTCGTGCTCGAAAATTCTTGCCCACACCATGACCTAACCTCCCCAGAAATTTTCCCGCTGTGGTACAACTGTTGTCGAATTGTATCTCCCACCTAATCTTCTCCACACGCTTTTACGGCCATCTGGTGAGCATGGACAAAACCTGGGGTGGAATCATGTAAGGTGATTTGTGATAGTTGACAGTCACAATCAACAAATTCGGTCTGTGTAAGGTGATAGTCATCTGTGACAATCACAATTTTGTGATTATTTCCTGTGACACCTATTTAGGTGTCACTTTCATATGAAATTGACTTTATTTGTTTGTATTGTTTGTTGTGTCTAGTCAAAATGAATGTGTTCGTGCCTTTGCCATTGTTTTTCCATCTCAAAATGCTAAAAATCAAGATAAAAATCGTAATAGAAATGTCCAGCTTTTGAGAATAAACCTCCGGAATAAATTTAACGTACTTGATCTTCCAAATCCAAAGTAAGTGTACATTACATAGGTATATTCCTTCATACATGTTTATTAAATCTGTATCTTCTGTATGTTTGTTAAATCTGTATCTGCTCTTCACAACATATGCTGCGAGCATACAGTTCCACTGCCAGAAGCAGTATTGACAGCATCACCATCTGAAAATTCAAATAACCAGCAAGCTGAAAGTGCAAGGAATGAAGGAGCAAGAACCAGAAACAGAATCAGGGATGACCTATGGGCAAACCTTCAAAGACTTTAAAGAAAAGAAACAAAATAAATGTAAATGTATACATAGATACATATATTTTTTATTAAAAGAATATAAACAAAATTAACAAAAAAAACTTTATTAAAACAAAAACATCACAAATTCACAGCATGGATTTGAATCTTATAATAAATATATTTTGAACACATAGGTAAGTAATTATTAAAATAAAATTGTGCCGGCTCATTTCTTGCTTAACTCCCAGACTCGGATCTCATTGACTGCTTTGGCCAGCTCCAACTCCATTCTTTTTAGTTGGAGTTCTTCTTTTTTCAGTGCATTTGTACACTCTCTTTCCTTTTGCTTAGCAACTTAACACAATCTTTCAATTCAATTATTGAAGTGTTGACTGTTTGCAAAGTTTTATCGGTGTCTTTCAGCTTTTTGATTTGGAAATCAATAAATTTTTGCTGGAGTTCTAGTTGCTTTTCGGCTAGAAGCGAATTCTCCTCGACTTTTTTTGGTGGCTTGTTGCGTTTGGAAGTAGACGCTGGGATCGGCGTTGGTTACCTCGTCGACACTGTCCAACGCTTTTTCTGTGAAAGGTCCTCCTCCCGTTTGTGCGATTTTCGAATGGTCCAAATATGTGCAATATAAACAATGAGAGGACACCAATCAATTAAATATAAATACCTACCCTTTTCCACTCTGCTGTTGATTTTGTAGGAGGCACATTCTCGTTCAACATTCGAGTGAGCTTCTCCCACTGGATTCTCTGTGAATCTCTTGAATTTATACTGTTTCCTGAAAACGATCGGAAACCAAATCGGGATATTTTTCCATATATGTATAAGAAATTGAATTTGAGCTTTGTTGATAAAAATTTTATATTTTTTAACAATTACAGTCTAGTAAACAGTAAAAAGTAATACAATATACATAAATGTTTACTTACATTTTTGTTGAAATTAATTCCACTTTAGGAAAACACAACGTCTATAAACGAACGAAACACAAACCAATTTGCCGGCAGATTAAAAAAAAATCAAATGTCAAAGTTTTTCTTCTAAAGTGATACCAAATTTACGAAATATTTTGGTGATCACATTACACAGACGAATAAATTCGTTTGATCACATTTGATTGTCACAAATGTGACAGTCACAAATCACCTTACATGATTCCACCCCTGGACTTATCAGTAAAGAGAACTATACCCTAAACGGCCTTGGTGAATGCGAGAAAATTCCATTCGGTCGTGCTGTATCGTGAGTCTTGGTATACGACCAGATCACTCTCAATTCAACGCTGCCCCATCGTTAAAGCATTCAAAGTGATCCCTCTCACTTATTTAAGTCTGTGAGACTGTTGGTAACGATCTCGAAGGCTTTGAGGCACCTAATATCTCTTCAAAAATAAAGCGGTATATTATATTAAAATAATCACAATACATTATAAAGTATGACTGTGCCACTTTTTTTTGTAACTCAGTGTACGAGTATGTTTAAATTTTCCAGATACCTGGAAATAAGCATGGTCCTCAAAACTGCAATAGAGCTTTGAAAGCCTCACTATTTTTGACAGTATTTTGCTCAATTTTTCAATCAAAAGAGTTGTATTTGACATATTTATTTAGAAACAAGCCTAAAAATCCCAATATTAACGAACAAGTATTAGTTACCCATTGTGAAAATAATATAATGGGTCTTTATTAAGCGGCCGGCGGAGCAACAACCTGACGTTTCATTTTCAAAAACATTTTGTAATAATGTTTTAAATTTATACTGATACAAAATTTGGCATCGTCTTTTTTTAATAATTATTTAAATATTTTTACAACTTCTTCATCGGGATTTAATAATGGAAATAATTCAATTATAAGAACTGAATTGAAAATACAAGAAGGCTTTCATTTCAAATTTTATTCAATTTCTAGAAGTTCAAGAACAAAAACTACAAGAAGCTTTAGAATTTCGAAAAGAGCAACAACTCGTGATTTTTCTGGCAATTTAAACTATGTTATGGTACATATTCACAAAAGGTATTTAAGTTTGTCGTTGTCGAAAACATACCCAATCCCATTTTCCTTTCTTTTCTGATGCATCATGCAACGTATAAATATTTGTATGTGTATAGTATTTTATATATTTTGAAAAGTTCTATCTCTCTCAACACAAACAAAAAATATAATCCTTACTTTTTTTGGGAATGTGCTGAAATAGAGTTCTCTGCTGCTTTTATTTAATATTTCACTGACGTGTGTTGCAGATTTATGAAAACAACAAAAATTCCACAAAAAGTTACCACCGTTTTGAATGTACCAAAACCGTCCTATCTACCTGACATAAAAATAGGTGCATATATGAAGAGTACCTTCCACAAGGTACATACTAAAATAATAAAATCATATGAATTTTTATTCTTAATCAAAAACTAATAAATGAATGTTTAACAAACCCATACAATGAAAATATAAATTCTAAAATTAAATAAACAATATAGGATGTGGCTTCAAAGTGACAATTTAGAGAGCATTTCAATATTTTTAATATTGGATTGAAAACAAAAAAAAAAACAAAAAAACATTGCAATTGGATTAAAACCGCATGGAATTGAATGTTTTGTTTGAAATACACTTTTCACAAATCGAATTCGTGAATGTGGGGATGTAAAAATGATTGAAATGTAAATAACATTGCAGAGGAAAAATATGCAGATGCAAATAAACACAGCAAAGAAAAATGCAAAATGGTTTTGACTAAAAGTCTTTTATTTTTATTGACTTTTATCTTGAGAGGATGAAATATAGATTATTTTCAAATATACGGTATCTAAATACAAATATGAAGATTTGAAATTTGTACTGACTGCACCTATGAGGATACAATTCAAGTTCAGAGCAATTCCAGGCTAGAGACTTATGTATCACAGGATATCTAAAAATTTCTAAACAAGTTACAATGAAAAGGAAACTTGTTATGTGATATGACCTAATACCTGATACATTGATAACACTGGTCAGCAAAATTTCCTTTTTTTTCTGTTGCACAAACAAAACAATACTTTTATAAAGGATTAAAATGTTTAGAATTCGAAAATTGCAGTTAAATTTTTATTTAACTTAAGGTTTTTAAAATTTGCGAAGGAAACATTTTTGTCTTGTTGGAATAGAAATTCTCATTATGTCATATTCTCACACATGTTTTATTTATCGTAGCCCAAGTCTGGATAGCAATTTGACCTCCAACGAATTCGATGCGCTGTCCGACTCTATCCAGAGAATTGTATCCCATGAGATCGTTGTTACGGGTGATTTCAATGTTCACAATTCTTCGTGGCTGCGCTATTCTGGTCAGTCAACACCCCAAGGAAGGTATGTCGAGATTTTTGCTGAGTTAAACCACCTGACTCAGTCAGTTGACGAGCTAACTCGGATTCCGGAAGTTGCAGGTCAGTCCGCCAACACTCTACACTTGTTTCTTATCTCTGATTCTAATAAATATCGCCTCTAGGCATATCAGACCATTGTGTCATATCTGCTAATTTCTCATGCCAAAAAAAACCAGTTAAAGAGAAAAACCCTACGAGAACTGTATGGCAATATGAGAAAGCCAACTGAAACGGTCTCAGCGACTTCTTCACGAACGTTAACTGGTCACTATGTTTCCTCGATATAAGTGACGTGGATTCCAGCACAGATATGGTTACAAACTTTATTCTTTGTGGAATGAGAAATTTTTTGTGAAATGTAAATTTCCGGGTTTATAAAGCCAACCCTACTGAGGAAAACCGGAATAAGTTCAAACAAGCTAGAAAGACTTGTAACGGACATATTCGGTGCATTAAATTTTTGCATGACTATAAATTACGGCAAAAAATACTACAATGTCCCAAAGGTATAGTAAAAATGTCTGGTTATTTCTAAAAAAATGTGCGCCACACTACGTCATCGTCAGTTCCTACGCTCGTTTCCAATGACACTCCTTTTGTAAGCTCGATTGAAAAAGACAATTTGCTTGCAGTACAGTTTGCTGTTAATTCAATGCTGCCAATGAGGAACATGACTCCTCCTGTACTTTAAAGCATAAACGATTCTATGGGACGAATCATTTTTCGCACTGTACAGTTGCTAGAGTACAAAAAGATCTTGACATTCACAAGTCCTATTCCAAAAGTGTCTTTCCGAGTGGATGGAAAACAGCATTTGTCCAGCCTGTCCCTAAAAAAGTCGAATCCTCCTCCCCTCTAACCATCGTCCAATTGCACTTACGTCCCTTCTTTTCAAGATCATGGAATCGCTGATTAATTTTCAGCTTAAGAAATATCTTAAAGAACTAAAGTTTCTTAATGACCGGCAGTATGGCTTTCGTAGCAATAGAACCACTGGTGATCTCATGGTTCATTTCACCGAACAGTGGAACAAATCTTTACATCGTTTTGGAGAAGGTAAGATTATTGCACTTGACATTTCAAAGGCATTTGTTAGAGTTTGGCATCAAGCTCTCTTATTGAAAATGCGTGCTTTTAGTATTTATGAATTTCTTCTTTGTTGGGTTAGAAGTTACCTTTCGGACCGTTCAATTCAAGTAGTATTGGACGGGTTCAAATCTGATATCCACAAAATAAATCCTTACTTTTATAAATGATCTTTTGTGTGAAACTTCTAACCCACTAAATTGTTTCGCTGATGACAGTACCCTCAGCTTTTCATATTTGTTTTTAGATTCTCGTCCTTGTTCTTCGGATGTGGACTACCAACGGCAGCGTATGATAAACTCATTAACAGCATTGTGCAATGGGGAATCAAAAACCGTGTAGAATTTAATGCTTCGAAAACTCAATGCTGTCTACTGTCACAAAAACGTAACCCTTCCCCAATGCCACTATCCATGAGTGGTACTTGCATCGAGGAGACTGAATAGCTATCAGTCCTAGGTATGTGCATTACAAACCACTTGTTGTGGAGTGATCACATATTTGACATCGCCAAAAATGATGCTAGGTGTTTAGGTCTTCTCCGAAGATGCTAGAAGTTTTTTACCCCTTCTGATCTGGCTATAATTTATAAAGCATATGTTCGTCCAAAACTTGAGTACAATTCCCATATTTGGGCAGGTGCTCCTATAACCCACTTGAGTCTCTTGAACATAATTCAAAGGAGATCTCCAAGAATGATAGGTAAACGTTGTCTAACTGAAACTTTTGCATCTCTCGATCACCGTGATAATGTTTTTGCTAGTGATTTTACCTTAAACAAAATGTAAGGAGATATTTAGATGCTTAAATCATTTAAAATTAGCTTAATCATCATTTTAGGGTTTTAAATTGTTAAAAATGGCTGAAGTCAAAAACAAGGTGTTGCTTTGAAAACCAAGTCAAAAAACTTAACAGGCTCGCGCCCTTTTACCAAAACGTAAGGGGACTTTGTAGCAAGACTGATGACATTTTTCTTAACTCCCAATCACTTCCACACGACGTATTCGTTTTGACAGAAACGTGGCTTAATTCAAGCTTTTCCGACACAGAACTTTTCAGTCAAGAGTTCGAAGTTTACAGAAACGATCGTCATGTTGGTAATGCAAAGGATTTAGGTGGAGGTGTTCTCATAGCGGTAAAAAATACATATTTCTCTTCTTCTGTATCTTTTCCATTTGAATTATCAATTGAACTGGTATGTGTAAAGATAATGGTACAGACTAAGACTATTTTCATTTTAAACGTCTACATTCCTCCAAAAAGTTTGGAGTCTATTTATAACGATCTCTCCTTGGCATTAGACTATATTATAAATTTGTCGAGCTCTGACACCAATATTTTACTTCTAGGTGATTTTAATTTACCACGCATTAACTGGATTTTCTCCGAAGACGAATCCTGCCTTGAAGCCTCTCCTTCTTCATCACAATTGGAACTATCTCTTCTCGATAAAGTCCTTCTTACTGACTTACAGCAAACAAGCTGTATTAAAAACTCAAAAAATCGAATTCTCGATTTAGTCTTTTCTTCTGACGCTATTAGTACTCTTGTTCTAGAATCTAGATCAGGAATTAATAATATTGATAAATATCACCCCCCCCTTGGACATTTTTTTTGAATTAAGTAATCACCTTACTGAACACAGTAATTCCTTTGATTGCTTATATAATTTTGATTTTAGAAGAGCTAATTTCCAGCAGTTGTCTGAAGATTTAACCATTTCTGGAATTGCTGATACTTTAGCATTTTCTAATATTGACGAAGCAGTTTCAACTTTTTATAAGATCCTTAATTATTGTTTGGAAAAAAATGTACCCTTAAAGAAATCAAGAAATACAAACTTTAGCCATCCTTGGTACACGAAAGAATTGCGTTTACTGCGTAACAAAAGAAATAAGGCATGGAAAACGTATCTCAAGACTCTATCTCCAATCAACTTCTCTTTTTATATTGAACTCTTTAACCAATTTAAGTCTCTTTCTAATTTTTTATATGCTTGTAATGTTACTGATATGGGCACCTCTTTGAAAGAGAATCCTAAAAAATTTTGTAATTTTGTAAACTTAAAGAAAAATTCAGATGGTTTTCCAGTTAACTTCACTTACAAGAACCTTTCGTTAGATAAAACTGTTGATATCTGTAACGCTTTCGCGACAAATTTCCGTGAGTCATTTGTTAATAGCCCTCAAGAAGTTGATGAAGTATATTTTCATAATCTTCACTCCTTTTCACAAACTAGCTGTAGTCACATCCCTGTGCTACAGAGTACGGTCCTTGATCTTTTATCCGCGTTGAATGATGACTGCTCAGCCGGCCCCGATGGTATTCCCCCGATAGTATTAAAAAAGTGTAGTAATGCTTTAGTTGAACCCCTTTCGTTCTTATTTAAACTTTCTCTAAAAACAGGCAAATTTCCCAATATATGGAAGGAGTCATTTCTAACACCAATTTTCAAGAAAGGTAACAAGGCGGATATAAGCAACTACAGGCCCATTGCAAAACTTTGTTTGAACAAGTTGTATGTGAAAGTGTAGCATTTTTTAGTAAGAATCTCATTTGCGAACAGCAACATGGTTTTGTGAAAAAAAGATCAACCGTTACTAATCTCCTCACATTCTCAAACATATGTTCAAACGCTTTAGAACAAGGTTATGAAGTTGACTGTATATACACTGACTTTTCCAAAGCTTTTGACCAACTTAGCCACGGAATTATTTTGTTTAAACTTAAAGCTCTTGGTTTTCCACCATTTTTCTTAGCTTGGATCATACCTTGAAAACAGATCCTATGAGGTAAAATTTAGAAATTGTCATTCTGAACCTTTTGTTGCTCAATCTGGTGTTCCCCAGGGAAGCCATCTTGGCCCTTTTCTATTCAACCTGTCTATAAACGACGTATCGTCTTGTCTACGCTCAAGTGATGTTCTTAATTCTTATTTTTGCTGATGACATGAAAATTTTTAAGATAATAAAGTCCACCCATGATCGTATTCTTTTACAAGCCGACATTGATAGTTTCACATTTTGGTGTGGGAAAAATAGCCTTTCACTCAACCCTCTAAAATGCCAGACGATAACTTTTACTAAAAAACCAATCGGTAGTGTATTTGATTATTGTATATCACAGCAAAAACTCTGTCGTGTCTCCACATTTAAAGATTTAGGTGTTCATTTCTGTTCCAACTTAGAATTTACACATCACATTAATTTTATTGTTAATAAAGCAAGTTCTATGCTTGGTTTTATAAAACGCTGGGCAAAGGAGTTCAATGATCCCTATGTTACTCTTTCTTTATACAATTGTCATGTTCGTCCTCATCTTGAATATGCTTCGCAGGTATGGACTCCCTATTACGAAATTCATAAGAAACGTACTGAATCAATTCAACATAATTTAATTCGCTTCACCCTAAAGGGTCTTCCGTGGGAAGATCCTTATGATCTGCCTCCCTATGAACATCGTATTCAGCTTCTTCAATTGCAAGCTCTCCATCAAAGGCGTGTTAATAATGATTTAATATTTTTTCATCAACTTATTAATGGTGAAATTGATGCACCTTATTTGCTATCTTGTGTACATTTGAATTACCGAGGCGGAACTCATCAGCTGCGTACATTTGATTTTATACATATTGACTTCCATAGAACAAACTATGGGAAGAATAAAGCTTTAAGTCGAATGAGCATTTTATATAACTTAAACTGTTCATCGATAGATTTAAATTTGAATAAGGTGGGATTAAAATCATTGTTTAGAACCAGTGCTCCACTATCGTAAAATTTCTTATTTTATTTTTTGTTCTGTAATAGTTAAATGTTAATTATGTTTTGTATTTTGTGCGTGTGTTAGGCTATAATTGTATTATTTTTTTACTAACAACTAACTCATGCACTTATGATGAGCCTCTGATCGTAGTTTGACGCTTGCTATAAGCTTCTGAAGTGAAACAAAATATTTGTTTGTTGTGTACCAAAATAAAATGTCTTACTGGAAACCCTTTGGAAAAACTTTCTTAAAAGTTTGCAGAATTTGGGAACCTTATAATGTTAAAACAAAACATTTTAATAAAACAAAAATGCATCAGTTTAAGCGTAAAGTGCAAATAAATATTACTGAGATTATGAGCAATCAGCTTAAATTTAATTTTTTCAAAAAGTGTTTTGTACTCATGAAAACATTAACATTTTTATGAATTCTGTTCTCTAAAATCTTTTTTTTTTCATTTAAATGTTTTTAAATATTAAAATAATCTTTTCCACTTGAAAAGAGAAATAAACTCGCGTGTATAATACAATAATATTTTATATGGGTCTTTAAAAGATTTTTTGTCATTTTTTTGATGTCGTCTATACGACTCGGAAGTAATATCTCTGCATATATCATAGACGTATCATATACTTTTAAGGTACCAAGACGAATCACAATTATGATATACGAATTTTTATAGACTTTAGTCTGGTGTTTTTGGGTTGCTGTTATAACTAAACTTAATACTTTTGGTAAATTTCATTAAGGTAGGTATGTTAAAATGGAAACCTTTTACATGCTTCAGTACCATCCTCTTTTGGTTCTAGACAATGTTGTCTTAAAAAAATAATATTACATATATTATATTATGGAAAATAATAATACCTATGCCATACTTTTAACTCTTTCGCAAGGTGTTCCTCTTTTGGAGAAAATTAAATTGTGTTGATAACATAGGTCTTAATATTCTAAGAAGTTATTTAAAAAAATCTTCAAAAATAGACATGTTTCCCTGATTCATTTGTATGAAGCTTTTAGTCAAGGACTAAGAACTTTTTTAACTTCCCATAGGAAGTTATTGTAATGGGTTCGATTTGTCAAATTGAAAATTTTGACATTTCTCGACATTTCAAGGTCCCTAGAGTCGAAATAAAAGATTTTTAGAAAGATGTCTGTGCGTGCGTGTGTACGTGTACGTATGTACGTTCGCGACGTTTTTTTTCGTCGTCCATAGCTCAAGAACCAGAAGAGATATTGACTTCAAATACATTTTGTTATACAGATAATAATGCAGAAAGATGCAGGAAGGGCTCTCAAGAAAATTGCGTGTATAGTAGTTTAAAAAAAGGTGAAAATTTTGGTTAACCCTAAATATCTCATGAACCAATGACGCTAGAGACTGTAATTAAATTTTATATTATACTAGCCGACCCTTGCTCGCGTTGCTTCGCAAATTGTAACCACGAACATTTTTTGAATATTAGTATTAGCATATGAAAAAATTTCTCAATGGGACTGAGCATATTTTCTACAATAATATTAATTTTAGTTTATATGTATACTTATATGGTTTCGCTTTTCTATAATAGTATAGATTTGCGGTAAAAATAAACAAATTTGTGTTTTTAATGTTCTCATTCATCTATAGGTATGCTTGTGTAAATATCCATAGACACATTTTTTTATTCATCTACTCATGTTCAGTGCAGTGCAACTGACTTAACCTACTCACATTTGTGTGCTCTTTTTATCGACGTCATTGTAAGTACCTTCTTCGAGTTATTTGTAAAGAAAATTTTAACTTAATTTCAGTTTTATTGTTCGAGGAAGTGATACAAAATTGGTAATTCAAGCAATTATAATAGAACTTTTTTTATTTTTAAATTGGAAAAATTATAATATATTCACTTCCTCGAACCAGAAAAATAAAAAAGATCTAATTTTTCTTTAGATAAATCGGCATTTCATGTGCACGGCACTGTGGTTAATTAAATGTCCATAGTAACTTAAAAAAAAGAGCCCACACTGCTCAGCTCAGCGATGTGACGATAGAATTAGAGAAACAAAAAGTAATGTGTGTGTGTAGGTTAGTTGATGAACTATACAATCAGCGTTGCCACAATGTTACTTTTCTTAATTTTTTTGTATTTGTTACTTTTTTTTTGTTACACTTTTTTCTCCAAACTTTTTTTTCTTTAAAAATTTACTTTATGATTTTTTTAATCAGTGTGAAGTGCGCTTAAACAACACTTCCACCTATTTGTACACCTACGTCCTAAATTGAGTTGAAATCACCTTCATTCGGCTCGATCGAACTCGTTCAGTTCGAAATCTTGCTATCTTTCACTTCAAATTCAAACTCGATCTCTCGATAGAGCATATAAACTTATTTTTAATAAAATGATTTAAAATCATGAAAATCATGAAAATAAAATAAATGTGATTCAGCAAGTGTTCATATATGCGTTTCGCCCCGGTGCAATGGTTGGGCTCATCATTATTTTCATGATTTTCATTATTTTAAATCATTTTATTAAAAATAAACAGTGTTCAAAGAAAAAACCATTTGACTTTTAACAGTCTTTCACATATAAACTTATGTTATTATTAAAAATAAAAAAATAAGTTCCAGAGCATTCTTTGATTTAAATCATTTTTTTTCAATTTGTTACATTTTTTTCGTTTTTGTTACGTTTTTTTAAAAAATGTGTTACACTTTCGTGAAGCCCAGCGGCAACGCTGTATACAATACAGAAAAATTGAATATGTAGGTAGGTAGGTAAGAGAAAAAACGTAACTATTAAATGGAACACATATTAAGAGAGAAAGAGCATGTGAAGAAAAAAAAATTAAAAATGTTGGAATGATAATGAAATGTAACAAAACAGCGACCTCGCGATTGTGATGGAATCTAATTTCCTGGATAAAATAAATTCAAAAAGTTTATAATTTTATAATTGGTTTTTATTTATTTCTCAGGTTGTATGTTTAACTTAGAAGTGATTTTAGGCTTAAAATTTGCGCAACAATATTGACTTTATGAGGCAATGCTAATCTTTGTCGATTATTGTATAGATTTTAGGATATGAGTGGTTGTATAAGTCAACTAATGAAAAAAAATGGACAAAAAATGTAAAATTAATAATATTTAAGTTTGACAAATAATTAATGAAAAAAAATTAAAGCCATAAACACTCTCATAAAAATATAGAAAATAATAAAATATATTTCAAATAAATCGGTTGACTACTTTCTGAGATCGTGCGTTACAAACTTTAAAATGGTTTCGCTTTTATATAATAGTATAGATATTGTAACGTAATACCAAACAAGTATATTTTTGGAAAAAACTCCAATTAACGTTTTTTTATAAATCAAAAAAACTGAAAAAAAAATTGTCACCTCGAAAATTTTACGACTAAAATATGATTTCATCTCGAAAACAATTTTGTGCAACGAAAAATAATGTTTTTGACATCTGATACAAATTTTGAGAAAAATCGAATTGACAGTTTTTTTACAAAAAATAAAAACCTAAAAAAAAAACAATATTTAAACATGGTAAAAATTTATTTTCGACTCAAATATCTTTTCAAAAATTAAAAATATTATTTTATTTCACAGAAAATATTGTTTTCGATATTCAGTAATTTTTGTATAAAAATCCAACAGTCCGTTTTTTCATAAAAAAATAAAATCTACAAAAAATAGTACAACAAATTTTACCATTTATTGTTTGCCGAGATATGTGTACTTAATTAAATTGTTTGTGTAATAGTTTTGTATTTGGGCTTCTGAATTATTTTTATTTGCTTTTTAATTTGAATTCATCTTTTGTAATTGTGAACATTATTGCATTCATATTGTGAAATAAAAAATTGGTTTGAAGTTTTTAAGTCCCTCTAGGTGTGTAAATTACGAAGAACTTCGTTACCACAAATATATTTGTATACATACCTAGTACATAAATTAACTGCTTATTGATATTTAAAATATGGTAAATTTTTGATATGCTATTGAAATAAAAACAACATTATATTCATAAAGTTACACACACCTTTGTTTATTTAATTCACCTATATTCTATTATTATACCTTTTCTATAATAGATGGCATAATAAAATATAATGACCGCAAACATGATAGCCTTTAGTAACATAACCTAATTAGTGCTTGACTGATTTAAACTTTACCAAAAAATTACTTACGTATGTATTAAAATTATAAAATTGAAAAAACATAATGAAAGACATTTCAACAATATGATCTGACACAAAAACATAAATATATATGTACGTATAATAAAATAATTAATAACAAATAAAATAAGTCTGTATAAATATTGTTTTATTTGTTGGTAAGTAGCAATCTAATTAACGCATCAAAATAAAATAAATTACCAAATTCACTCTTGATTCAGTTTATGATTCCGCACTGAGTTTATAAAATAAAAAAAAAGTAATGTATTAAAAATACGAAAATCATTTTCGTTTACCTATATGATGCCCCAATTTTTGAAAAAATAAATAAAATAAAAACCTTACTGCAAAATGGTGAAGGACTAATGATGAAAAATGAAATAATTAAAGTGGGTTGGTATAAGCCCAGTGAACCAGTTTTGCAATGAAGTTTTAGAGAGAACTAAATCACAGCTTTATTTTTCGCAAATATTGTGATCATAAAGCATTTTTGAACGTAAATTTGCAAAAAAAAACAACATGACAACATGTTTGATAACTTCAAGTGGTACGAACAACAATGCCAATTAGGATAATTAGGGATTAGAGAAGAGCTATAAATATTGTTTTAAGATTTAAATATGATTATTTTTTGTTAAATCTCAATTCTCTAATATCTATAAAGGTATGAGATTTACAGAGGACATCGATTATTACAAGTACACAATAAGCGTACGTGACGTTAATTGTCGATTGTGGAACATGTCAGACTTCCTCTTTTTTTTATTCACCATGTTTGTGAAATGTAATCGTTACTACATCATTTCAGGTTTTCGGAATTCGGTTCGCTTCAATAACTCTGTTTTTTTTCTTCTTTACGTTGTTTTCAGTTTGGTTTTTGAATTTTTTTTTTTTCAACATCACGAGCAAGTTCGATAAATACAGTTGTACAGCAATGTTTGAATAAATATCGTGAAAAAAGTAAAAGTTATATTTAAGCTCTTTTTTCAACCCTACGTGATTTTTCCCAATTTAAAATGAAGATTCGAAAAAGGAAGCCATAAAAATGGTTTCAAATTAATCAAGGAAAATCGACCATCTTTTAGAATTTTGTTATTTTTTTAGTTAGTATTAGTAATAGTAGTAGCAGTAGTAATGTTTTTTATTTCCAATTTAATATGTAGAAGTTAACATTTTCAAATAAGATTTTAAGTTTCTTTTGAAGTTAAAAATGCAAAACTTACGAAATTGAGAAACGTCCTCCATCGGGTAGTTGAGTTAACGTACATATTATAACAATTGTTGTTGGTGGAAGTGACCTTTTTTTCCAAAGTGATGAAAATATTAGGTCAATGAAAAAAAACAATTATTTGTATTGTCACGACGCGACGTTTTGTTCATGTCTATGAACATCATCAGGTGTGGCAATTAATCTATATTTGCACTAATAAATTGGTTACAATTTGATAACATTGAAAAACTATGAAAACTTACACTTGTTACATGAATATTGCACTCAAGAATAAAATCATCTGATTCACAACAATTTTTACAAAAATTAAAAAATTAGACCTAACTACACAAAGTTCAACTGACAAGTAACAGGCATAGAAAAATTAGTGTCAAATGATCATATTATTAGAAGTTTTTATTCTCGTACTCTCTAACAAGTGTTTGTACTGAGGGCTTATCTCTTTCATGTCAGTTTTTCGGTTCTTGGTGTTGTTGGCGTTGATGATATGCAGCGTTTCGATTATCATTCTCTTATTATACATAGTTGTCTTTTCTTTGCAGTACTTTTACATTTTCAAAGTCGGGAGAGTGGTTAAGAGTAATACAGTACGATGCCAGTGCTGTCTTCTGTGAGTCATTACTTTTTAAGCCTGATTTATGTCCTGAAAGTCTGTTTTTTAATTTTTGTTTAGTGGTTCCAATATAAACTTGGTTGCATTCTTCGTCCGAGTTACCTTTACAATTTATTTTGTAAATTAAATCTAAATACTCAAATTTGTCTATTTTCGTCTTAAGGTTGGTGAAAAGCTGTGAAGTTGTATTAGTTGCCTTCATGGTTATTTTATATTATAACAATTATTAGTTTTAAATCAAAATTTGGTGATAATTTTAAGAAAATTATTTACTGGTTATTTTCTCTCACTAGTTCATTTCGGTGTGGTAAGGGAAGGCTACAGTGATAAAATTCGTAAGTTCTTCAAAACTGGTGCTGTTTTCTCCATTGAGCACCTGTGGTCTATTTCACCAAATTACAATTACAATCACAAATTTGTAATTGTAAACTACAATTACAAATTTGTAAACTGATTTTCTGTTTCACAAACTACAAAATTCAATCCAACAAATTTGTAAGAAAAGAGACACAAAATATGGGAAATTGTAATTTCCAATTACAAAAAAAAAAAAAAACCGTTTCACCGTTTGATTTCCAGATTTGTAAACTACAATTTTTTTGACAAATTTGTAAGTCGGCGGACAGAGAACAGAGTTAGCTATGAATAAACAACATACAATTTTTCTTGCAAGCTTAATACGTGTTGATTTCAAATACATAAGTTTTTAAGGAAGATTGTATTTACCTGCAATATTATAGAACCTTTCACAAATGCTTTCGAATTCCTGTGGCCACCGTACACTATTTTCAAAAAAACATGAACAATAGCCGCACAAACACAATGTACCGATCTACAAACTGTAGATTTAGATACACCGTGCATATCTGCGATCTCATGATATTGGTTTCCATTTCCAAGCCAGTGTAAAGCTATAAGAAATTGCTGCATCGGTGTCAATGAAACGTTTTTTTCAGTCTCATTTGCAATTTGTCCTATTATTTCCTCCGCCTTTACACGTTTCAAGCGAAACTTTTCATTGAATGTAAAAGTATTAGAAATTGCATAATTTATACGCGGTCGATAAATTTGTCTTCGTCTACGTACATATATGTTGCACGAAATGGTCACTTAAATCGCTATCGGTGCTACAATGCCTGCGACGACGTAACGATATTCTTAAACTTCAGACAATATTCTTATTGCAAATTACAAATTGTAATGAAATCTACACATCATCTTTCTATTGTAAGAAATTTTAATAAACTGAACAAAATTGTAAATATATTTGATTTGGTGGAACACAAACTTACAAAACAAAAATTTATTTTACAAATTTGTATTTGTAAACTACAAACAAAAAAACGTTTTGGTGAAACGCAAATAATGAAATTTCTACAAATTTCCCTTTGTAATCTACAACTACAATTTTGTAAAACAATTATCTCGTGAAACAGAAAAAATAAATTTTTCTACAAATTTGTTAAAAAAGCACTTGTAATTTACAATTTGTAAGTTGGTGAAATAGGCCACTGGATTATTTCCGCTTCTGTTAACCAAACTTTCGCAAGGAAGGCCACCCTAAATTCCTTTAAACCCGGACATCTGCCCAAGAAGTGCTGGATGTTTTCTTCCTCCCTTAACCTGCACACAGTACATAATGATGATTCGTTGTGGCCAAATCCGTTTCCATTAAGCTTGATTAAATCACAATTTGCCTTAAAAATCCAGGTGATCTTGTTCAGTTCGAAACCATCGTTAATTTAAATCTCGAATCGAATATTGTTTTTGTTATATATCTGAGGTGAAGATCAAGGGTATAGTAATGTCCTTCCTCCGCCCAGTTTCCATTGCCAAAGAGTAGTAAGTAGGCTTTTGTCAAAATAAGTAAATAGAAAAGTAAAATAATAATGTATTTATGCTGTTTACTTTGTTGCTTATTAGGGTAGGGTTGATAGATCAGCTGTTTCGGATGTCATCAAAGGGTTCGTGGCGATTAAATTCAGATAATCGGTGTTTTCTACTAAGACTGCTTTCTCATTTCGGCTCCTCTTTACATAAACCAATCCTCTCATCGTGAGAAACCGAACTAGGGCGGTCTTAACATATTTAGAAACTTTAACTGGTCACTATGCGTCCTCGATAGTGATGTTAATTCCAGCGCTGATTTGGGCACAAAGTAAGTTTTGTGTGGAATGAGAAATTTTATTTTAAATAGTTTAAAATCTATTGAACCCCAAGAAAACTCTTAGTTTGATTCGAGGTGTAAAAAGGTAAAAAGGTAATAGGACCAAGATTTAAATGTCCAGAACTACCCCACTCAGGCAAACCGGGATACGTTTAAAAAAGCTATAGAAAGACCTATAAAAGACATATTCGATTCAATTAAATTTTTGTATGACTACAAATTACAGGCTGTACAAATTGTGGTAATTTGTAAAAAAAAAGTGCGTTAATGAGCCTCCTTTAAGCTTGATTGATACACCTAATTTGCTTGCAGAACATTCAATGCTGCCAATGGGTCACTCCTACTTGAAAGCGTAAACGATTATATGGGAAGAATCTTCTTTCGCACTCGTATGATTGCCTCAGTATATTTAAAGATCTCACCATTCACAAATCCACTGACCCGGATAGTATCCCCGATATTGTTCTAAAGAGATGTTCTTCAACGCTGGAAAAACCACTGCGTAAGCTTTTTCATCAGTCATACTATACTGGTCTCTTTCCAAGTGGATGGAAAACAGCATTTGTCCCTAAAAAAAAGCGAACCCTCTTACCCCTCTAACTATCGTTAAATTGCACTTACATACGTCCCTTTTTTCCAAAGTTATATGGAAATGCTGATCAATTTGCATCGTAAAAATTATCTTAAAGAACAAAAGCTCCTTAATTACCGGCAGTATAGCTTTCGTAGCAATAGGTCAACTATTAATCTCATGGTCTTATCAAAACTGCATGAATTTAGTATTGATGAATCTCTTCTTTGTTGTGTTAGAAATATCCTTTCGAAATTTTAAATTCAAGTAGTATTGGACGGGTTCAAATCTGATATCTACAAAATAAACGCTCGTGTGGCCAAGGTCTCCGTTTTGTCTCCGACACAATTCCTTATTTTTATAAATGATGAACTAAGGATGCGTTTTAAGTGCGCTACTGTTCAGTCTATACATAAACGATATAAAATAAAATCCATTCCTGGTCTCATGTGGCTCAAAATCACCAAGGTGCAGAATTGGCTTCGCTAGCAATTTTATGTCTTAAACCTTGACTTAATTAAAAAAAAAAATTAATAAAATACTAAAACTGACCTGTTTTATGTTTCTATCAAACAATATAATTTATTAATAAACTAAATTTTAAATTAAATCAATAAACACGCATAGAAAATCATTTCGGGAACGCGTCCCAATCTACAATCTTCAACTTCAAGCCCAAAATACAATTGAAAGATGTAAGGTATTCAACCCCGGTCATCACTTAATACACCGTATTTTTTATACAGAATCTAGTTTTAGAAACGGTACTAATAGATTATTTATTTTTAACTGTAAAAAATGAAAAAACAGTTTGTCCGATACCGCACAAGTCATTTCAGGGAACATATCGATAATCGATCACAAATAATTTTAAGTGAACGCAATAATTCTGTGTCAAACGTCAGTCGAGGAAGAAAACAATAACAAAGCCGGCTGTCAGAGTATTTATCGTAAAATAAGTTATATCTAAATGATAATTAAATTTCTATTCATCATTCGTAGAGCGTACATCAATAGTCCGTCATTCCGTGAACGCATTTATTACATTTAATTATTGATGAAATACTTTTCTACGACACGAAATTTCAAAGTTACCTAAAATATTTTCCTATTGACAAAGTCAGATCGCATTTAAGATGACCGCCGTATAATTAAAGCGCGCGCTTAATTGAAATCGTCATTTCGGGAACGGTCATTTCGGGAACGTTCCCGGACATGATTTTTACGTATTTTGCTTGTAGAAGATTTTGTATGTATTGTTTTCATTATTGCTTATTTAATATAGATACATAATATACCCATGTTATTAAACAAAGCTTAAATTATGTACTTTGTTTTGTTTTTGTTGATTTTATCAAACTTAGAAAAACGTTCCCGAATTGATGGTTTTTGTATGAAGTTTAGTACTAAACAATAATACTAAGAAAGTATAGAGTTCTGTGCGCTGCCCTGTCAAAGTTTATTAATATAAAATGTTTGCAACAGTATAAACTAAAATTCATCATTATAGCTTGCAATTTTTTTTGTCATAAAAAAAATTTGAAATTTGCAACCTTGGTGATTTTGAGCCATGTATGCTGACGATATAGTCTTCATGGCCGAATCTATAGACGGAATGCAGCTGATGATGAATAGACTTAAGTGCTATTGCAAAGTCTGGAACCTATGAGTTAATTTATCAAATTCCAAAATAATGATATTTAGAAGCGGTGGATGGAGATCTCTAGAGTGAAAAAATTGACTTTTCAAGAAGAAGCCGTAGAAAAGGTTAAGGAATACAAGTATCTGCGTGTATTGATTACTTCAAACCTGAATCTAGATTGACACCTCTGAACAAAAGTTGCAGAAGCTAAGCGTACAACGTGTGGAGAAGCTGATATTTGAGAACAGACGTTTCAAAAATTGCTAAATACAAAGTTATTCGAGCAACCGCAACTGTAATTCTTTTTTAAGGAGCGTAAGTGTGGGGATGCATGTCGTTCGATGTAGTGGAAAAGTTCCTCCATTTTTTCATCAAAAGCACTTAAAGGCTGCCGAGTACGACACCCAACCATATGCTGTACCTAGAAACAGGAACAGGCTCCCTTTTATTGGATACTCTCAAATTACACTTTATTTATGCGGCAAGAATTATGGAGATTTTAGACAACATGATTCCTAGGCTTGTGCTAAGTTACATTATTAATTCTAGAGGAGCATGCGTATAGGTGAGTGGTATAAAATGGCGAACGATTGCTCAACAACTTTTTTTCAATATCTAATGAAGATGAACTTTCTTTGCTTAGTTCGAAGTTTGATGATTTCACGATGATAAATCGGAAACAGGATGTACGATCAGTTAACTGATGAAGCGGAATCATCATTATATAGAGCTTACTACAGTAAAGTTAACTACTTCTTGGAAAAAAAAGACCTGCTTCTTGGCCGATTACACCATATTGCGTATCAGTACAATCTTTAAAGTCAGTTAAAACTTTATTCGTCACCGTGAAGACGTGTTAAGCAATGAAAGTTTTTAATGTATATAAAATTATATGCAAAATTGTTAAATTTGAATAGTGAATAGTATTATTATATTGATAAATCTAAAACTTATTAAACTACAAGCTGTTCTATCTGAAACTTCTAACCCACTGAATTTTTTTGCTGACGAAAGTACCCTCAGAGTTTCATATTCGTTATTAGATTATTATCCTTGTCCTCCGCATGTGGCGTGCCGTATGACAAGCTCATTGAATTCTGATCTTGGCAGTGGAATCAAAAACCGTATAAAATTAATTGCTTCGAAAACTCATGGGTGGCGCTTGCATCGATAAGACTGAAAATGCTGTTTAGTGTTTAAGTTTTCCCGGACGATGCAAGAAGTTTTGTACCTCTTCTGATCTGGCTAGAATTTATAAACAATTGAGTGTCTTAGACATAATTAAAAAGAGAACTCTTAAAATGATAGAATATCGTTCTCTTACTGTGATATTTGCTACTCTTGAACACCACCGTAAGGCCTCTAGCCTATAATTGTTTTACCAAAATATTCTCAAGCAATGCTCTAGTTAAACAATTTAACCGGAATACCCGTACTTTTAAGAATGTTCCTCAGTGTGTCCCTGATCACAATTTCGGACGTACTGTTAAGTATAGGGGTTCTTTCTTTAGCCACACCACACGAATGTGGAATGCTATACCAGGCTCAATATTTCCCACTCATGATCAATATCTTCTTTCTAATCATTATAAGGGTATTCATAAAACAATATGAACAAAAAGTTTTGTTGATTATCAGAAAGCAATTGAAAGTGTCGTATCAAATTGTTTTCCAGGGAGATAGAAACTCATGATGAGAACAATTTGCAGAACAACACCACAATTATGGCTTGATTGCGTGATTTTGGTCGTCAAGATCATTAGATTTTACATCTATAGTTACGCAAAAGGCCGTTTTTACACAAATAACCCTCGAACTGTAGAACATAATGGCAAATTCCAAATTAAAAAAAGGAGGCTGGGATGCGACCCACACTGATAACTTCCCATCCTGTCTGTCGATTTGTCTTGCTTAAAAGTTTGTCTATATGTATCAATTTTTACCAAAAATTTGCGTACTATTTTTTGTAGATTTTATTTTTTTATGAAAAAACGGACTTTTGGATTTTTATAACAAAATTACTGAATATCGAAAACAATATTTTCTGTGAAGTAAAATAAGTTTGAAGCCAATATTTGTAATTTTTGAAAAGCTATTTGAGTCGAAAATAAATTTTTACCAAGTTTTAGTATTGTTTTTTTTCGGTTTTTATTTTTTGTAAAAAAAAAAAACTGTCACTTCGATTTTTCTCAAAATTTTATCGAATATTGAAAACAATATTTCTTATAAGATAAAATTAGTTTAAAGCCAATGTCTGAAATTTTTGAAAAGATATTTACGTCAAAAAACAATTTTTACCAACTTTTGTTGAATTTTTTTTAGGTTTTATATTTTATGTACAAAAACTGTCAATTCGATTTTTTTTCAAAATTTCACTGAATATTGAAAACAATATTTCTTAAAAAATAAAATTAGTTTAAGGCCAATGTTTCAAAGTTTTGAAAAGATATTTACGTCGAAAATCAATTTTTGCCAACTTTTGTTAAATTTTTTTTTAGGTTTTTAATTTTTTATAAAAAAACTGTCTATTTGATTTTTCTCAACATTTTTCAGAATGTTGAAAACAATATTTCTTATAAGATAAAATAAGTTTGAAGCCTTAATCTCAAGTTTTTAAAAAAAAAATTGAGTCGAAATTCAGTTTTTACGAACTTTGAGTAATGTTTTTTTTTATAAAAAAAAGTGTCAATTAGATTTTTTTTTAAATTTTATCAGATGTCAAAAACATTATTCTTCGTTGCACAAAATTGTTTTGGAGATGAAATCATATTTAAGTCGTAAATTTTTGGAGGTGACAAGTTTAAAAATCTTTTATTTCGACTCTCTAGGGACCTTCAAACGTCGAGAAAAGTCAAAATTTTCAATTTGACAAATCGGACCCATCGCAATAACTTCCTATGGGAAGTTAAGAAGTCTACTTACTTAGCTTTCGAAACCAAAAAAAATGTATGACCTTTAACTAGAACCTAAGAGGTAATAATTAGTCCATAAGACAATCACACAAGAAGTCAGTACTTTTAAGTCCCTGCGGAGCCGATCAATCATCTCGATAAAGTTCTTCTCAAATCATTAAATGTCTGATCACTTCTACCATTTTTACCCATAAGCTGTGCACATGCCTTAGTTTTATAAAAGCTGTCCCTGGCACCTGGCATATTTTAGAAATAGCAAAAGATTAAAATCTGTCTATCGTAAAATGATGGCTCTATTCATAGTAAAAAAAACTTACCTGATGTTCATAAAATCAACAAAAATAATAACACCTTTAGTTACATTTCTTTTTCGTCTTTATTGATTTGTTCAAAACTTCATCAAAAATTTGTTTAATATTTTTGTTTTGTTTGTGTTTCGTATTTCTTAACCCAGTATTATTACACAAGTTTTTTTTAGTTTTCTAGAATTATTTTATTTGTTTTTTTTTTTATTTTTAATATAAATCCTGAAAATTACTTTCTTTTTACTAATTTTCACATTTTATTTTCATTGTTTTCTTATACAATATAATTTTATTATTTTTTTACAAATTTACTACTTTACAAGTTCATTTTACGAATTCGATTTATTAAAAAAAAAAATAAAAATATTTACTTAGTAATTATTTTTTATTTATATTTAAGGACATGCATTATAGTTTTTTGTTTTTGTTTTTTTTTTTTTTTTTATTTCTATACATTTTTTAATTCTAATTATTTTGTTTGTTTACGAAAAAGAATACCTTTTTGTTGTAAGGATTAATGATGTAGAATAATTTGTTTGGTTTTATATAATACTCGTAGTTTGAATTTCTTTTTTAATTATGTGAATTGGCAAATGCTCGTTTTCCTATTTTTATATATTTTTAACACATTTATGTGTATATATATATATATATTTAGGTAAACATATTTTCTATACATTTATTTTAAACGTACATATGTTAAAGTTTATGTTTGATGTTTGAAAAAAATAAGAAAAAACAGTTAATACATTTAGAACTATAATTTTTGTTTTGTTTAATATTAAATAAATTACTTTTTATTGATAAAACTTAACAAAACTGATGAGTTATATTTGGTTTTTGTTGTTGTTGACTAATTTATTTACAGATTTGTAAGGCTTTTTGATATAGAAACTTTTGGTTCTGTTTAAAATTAAAGACAAAAATGCATTTGATGATGTGTGTTTATGTTTTTGTTTTTGTGTTTTTGAAAACTTAAACACTGTCTGGATATTTGAATTTTTTTGTTTTTGTTTTGTACAACTATAAGATCAAATTTTTAAAATTTATTTTAGTATCAAAAAGTTTATTTGTAATACATATTTTGATTTTTATATTTTTAGTTTATTTTTATATCTAACATTAATTCTAAGTTTATTTTTGTTTTGGCTTGTAATTTTTGGCATTTACATTTATATATTAATTTATTATGTTTGGTTTCTTAATGAAAAATAAATAACAAATTGCGATTTCAAGTTTAGCGAAGTTAAAAAAGAATGTTTGGTTTTCATATTGCGTCTCGTTTTCTTCCGTCCCTTTTTCGAATATCTGCTTTTTGAAAACGCTGATTTTATCAGAAACACTTTCTTTATATAAGATCATAAAAGAGATTATCAAATGAAAAACTTTTTAAAAGAACCAAATCACATTATAATCAATCAATGGAAATAGTACCAGGGTTATCCAATACAAGGTTTCATTTGGATACTCAAAACTATATCAAATTAAATTTTATTTCATTGCAAAGAGGAAATCATTACAATAGGTAAGTTTTTGGGCAAAAATATCCGTTGTGAAGTAGGATTTTACAACTCTTCACTGCAGATAAAAGTAGAAGTAGAATTGAAGTGTAGATAGAATTTTGACAACTACTCAAGTCCCTTACAAAATGTTGGAACTTATAATAACTCTTGTGTATCTCGAAGGCATATTCGTAGAGTATGATAAGTAGTTTGTTGTTTAGAATGTTTTAATTTTCATTGAGAGCTCACGCCTTTAACTATTTGGTGCACTTTTTTAAATTTCAAGTTTAATCTTAAACCAAAATAACGCGAAACAAAAATGCGACAGAATTAAAACACATTATTATAAGAAAAACTCTGTATTTTGTATAATGTTCGGTGTCATAGAAAGCTTTGTAATCTGTTTAACTTTAGTAACCCATGGTTTCAGGAGTGTTTGCACACTAATGTGACAAAAATGCATGTTTTCATCATGCTCTTTTCATTTACTTTGATACGTGTACTTTCCAAGTCATTAAAAAAAGATAAAGATACAAAATTAAAATTTTACTTCTCATTTTGGTTTTTGACATTACTTAGCATAAAATCGATTCTTTTGTTTTTTTCCGCGTCGTTGTAATATTTTTATAATTAATTGTAAAACTATATAAAAATATAGTTTTGTATTTGTAAGCAGACTCGACTAAGTTGGGTGTAATATTTGTTTGTTATTTTGCAAAAAGTAAATGTTTGTTTACCAATACAGCGAAATCTGTTGCACGCAAAGACTTGCACATAGTAAGACCATAATTTACTAACGAACCCCTTTTCTTCAGTTCTTATTTCATTCATCTTTCTTTACAAAATGGAAAGCATACCAACAAAAAAAAATGAAATATAAATTATTCCTGATTTTTCTAAAAAAAAAAATTAGTTAAATAAATAACATTCTCATCCTCTTCAACATTTTCCATTTTATTAAGGTAAAATTAGTTCTGGTCTTAATTTCGCTAATATTTTACTATTTTGTTTTAAATTATTCTGACAATTGTTGAAGTGTATCAACTTTCAATTATAAAAACTGGAATGGTTTGTTTGGCAATTTATCACTGTACTGCAAATGGTCCATTTTCTTTAGACATGGAGAGAAGTTAAAGTTATTTTCATACCCAAAGCAAAATCTACGACCTATAATTCTATAATCATTTCTTCTTAAGACCTAAGAAAGAGTAATTGATATCCATTTTAAGGCAAGTATTGATACAAGACTTCTGTCTATATCTCTAAATGCCTACAGTAAAGGTAAATCGGTGGAAATGGCGCTACACACCTCCATCATAGAGAGTACACTATGGTTGCTCTCCTTGACATCAAATACGCTTTTAACAACGTAGACACATCTGCATAAAATCTGCACTAACATCTCGGAACGTGGAGGGTTCGTTGATACATTTAATTCTGACTAGCAGAATAATTAACTCAAAACTGGGCAACTCTTCCGCTAGAAGATTCGTTAGCAGAGGGATACCGCGAGGTGGTGTTCTATAACCTCTCTTCAGAGTGATTGCCTATGCGGATAACTTTGCTATAGCGGCTTCAGGAAAGCATCTTAAAGAACTGAAAAGAACTCTTAAAAAATGCCTAAGACAGACTAATACTTTGGGTTGATCGGTGTGGACTGGGTGTTAACCTACACAAAACCGATTTAGTCCTATTTTCGAGCAAATACAAAATTCCATATCTTAACCCTGCCTATATTAAAGGTATTCAATTAAAGTTCTTAAACGAGGCTAAGGGCGAGAGTACAAAAACTCAGGCGACAAAGTTTAATGATGATTTGTATAGAACAGTTAAAAACAAGCATTTTTTACTATTCTATCTCCCCCCGTTTAGGCAGGAGGGGCAATTTAAAAAAATATGTACCTTAAATGGAAAAAAATAATTAAAAAATATTGGTAATACTTACAACTAAGTTTTATACATTTTTTTAAAGCCAACACTTTTGTATATTAGCTTGTTTTTAAATCAAGTCAAAACTATGCATATTTTTTGAAAAAAATTGTTTTAAACTCAAAATTTGTGCAAAAAAAAGTTAAAAAAAGGTTTAAAGTGTAATTTTTGAAAACTTTCAGATTATCTCTTATTTCTTTTTAGAATTGATTGCTCTTATTTGTTTTAGATCGAAAACTTAAAACTAGATGATTTTATGTGTTTTAGTTCTTGAGAAAATTGAAAATTACCAAATAAATTCTTTTTATTAAATTATTTTTTCCTTGCTTGAGTATTTACGTAGTCTTATTTTGATAGTAATAATCGAATATGGATTAAGATATACCTGGGGTAAATTAATTTTTTTTAAATCCAGCTTATTTAAATGCAAAAGAAACTTTGCATGCTCCCCATCTTGCACCTTTCACCCTCCCCACCTTGCCCTTAGCAGGTCGGTTGCAGGGGGGCAGCATGCCCCCCCCCATACACACCTCGGTGTGGCTTGCACCCAAACTCGCACACACCCCACTGTTGCATACACCCAAACTCACACCTACTATTATTACATTCAAAAAGACCACTCAAGCAAAGTGGTTATTTTCAATTTTCTCAAAAACTAAAAGACATAAAATCATCTAGTTTTCAATTTTTGATCAAAAACAAATAAGAGCAATAAATTCTAAAATAAAAACAATAGTAGATAATCTTGAAGTATTGAAAAATTATACTTTAAACCTTTTTTTAACTTTTTTTTACTCAAAATTTGAGTTTAAAATTAAATTTTTCAAAAACTATGCATAGTTTTATCTTGATTTAAAAACTGACTAATAGAACAGAATGTTGGCTTTAAAAAAAATGTATAACACTTAATTGTAAGTATTACCGTTATTTTGTAAGTATTTTTTTCCGTTTTAAGTAATAATTTTTTTAAATTGCCCCTCCTGCCTAAACGGGGGGAGATGGACACCCCCCCTCCCCTCCCATAGTAAAAAATGCTTCTTTTTAACTGTTCTTAAAGAATCCGTTAATATCTTGTCTCCTGAGTTATCGTACTCTTGCCCATTTTTTTTATCAATGCTATTGGTGATGTTATTGTTCTTGTTGTCAAAGTGCAGAAATTATTCACTGCTAATTCCGCGGTACACCCTAAACCACTCACAAATATATACGAAACAACTATTTAATATTTTATATGATGATTCATTGCCTTATTATTATTAATAAAGCTTCAATAAGTATGGTCATATATTTTGAGTTTGGTTTGCTATTTGCATTGTTTTGCGTTTTCGTAAATATTTTATACCAAGTAAATATTTTACCCATTAAAAAACAAGTCAAAGATATACTACGTGAAAAAAAAAGACAAAATGAAAATAATGATAATAACACCATTGACGACGACGCACGACGACGCTTTTTTCATTAAAATCGCTATGGATAATCGTAGATCAGGTATTTATTAAGTTGTTAGATATATATTTTGGATATTTATTGATGTGATGTTTGTGAAAATAAGGTATATCTTCGGTTTACGTGAATTGTGAGTAAATGTGCCGATCTTTTTAGTTTATGAATTTTTTTATGTTTCTAAGTTTTTCTATGTAATGAAATTTGTTTTGTTATGTGAGGTAATGTATATAAAAGTGTAATAAAAGAGCCATTTTATTAAATATTGTGTTACCAACAAGGTAATTAAAATTTTTTTTCAATTTTTTTGTTTGGTGTTAATTTGCTTCAAATTCGTAAATAGGATCATCTGGATTGAGGTTTATGACTCGAAATGAGTTATATAATATAATGCAACGCTCAAATAAGGCAACATTTGATGAGAAACTGGATTATATGCAACAAGAAATTTTGAGTCATTATAGTGAGCATGACAAAATAGTTGAAGCAAAAAAAAGTTATCTGTTATATTTAAAACACCAGTTTAAAGAAAAATGGTTAGCTGTCCGAAAAACAAAATCATTGTTTGAGAAAAAAATGCTGAGTGGCTTAACGCAATGGTATCGTTACCTATTGCAGGTAGGTCAATAACAAAATATGTTTAAGAGATTTATAGGTACATATACAAATTTGTGCTAGCATAGGTGTCAGTTGAGGTCGTCCTCAGAAATCTTTCGGTGAATCAAGTGATAGGAGCAAAAGACGCAGAACCGAAGACCTGAGATCAAAGGACGTAGAACAGCTGACTTACGCTACACAAATTAAGTTTCGCGAGACAGGGAATGTCGATGCTTCAAAAATCGTTAATGACCTAATTAAAAGTCCTGGAAGAGCAAAGCAATACGTTGCGGCCAAAAATAATAACACTGCAAACCAACCACATGAATTATCACCCTTACGTGCTCTTTCTATGTTTACGGAAGCAGGACTTACTAAATCCCAGTATGAAATCGTTAGAGAAACTAACAAACAATTTGTTACTTGCTATTCTGTGCTTCAAAAGGTTAAAAAAGAATGCTACCCTTAAATTCACTCCATAACCGAGACATGTGCTGAAGTGAAAGTACAAAAGTTGATGGATCACACTGTGAGTCGACTTATAAAACATCTTGGGAATGCTGTAGAGCTTTTAAGTGAGGAAGATAAAAAATAATTAATTTTGATAAGTAAATGGGGTTGTGATGGGTCTCAACAGAGTCAATATAAAATGAAATTTGAAAATCAAGCTGACTCTGATGCCAATATTTTTCAAAGCTCTGTTGTTCCACTACAGTTGCTTCATGGTCTCGAAAAGAAAATTCTTTGGCAAAATCCAACCCCATTATCACCTCGCTTTTGTCGACCAATAAGAATTCGATTCATTAAAGAAACACACGATGTTACCAACATAGAAATAGACTACGTGAAATCACAAATTTCTGCGCTTTCCGCTACAGAAGTTGATGATATGTTTATAAAACATAACATGTTATTCACCATGGTAGATGGTAAGGTTTGCAATGCCGCAACGCATACCAAATCTTCGGCCAGGTGCTATATTTGTGAAGCCCTTTCACACGAGTTTAATGACTTAAGTAAGAAAAGACCCTGCAAGAAAAAAAAATTTTGACTTCGGTCTTTCCTTGCTCCATGCTCGTATACGGTTTTTTGAGACCATATTACATGTAGCTTACAGGTTGCCTGTAAAAAAATGGAATGTTAGACTTACGAGTGACGAAAAACAATTAGTAGAAAGAAGAAAAAATACAAATGATGGAAATACCAGCAAAAGATTTTTTGATTCATATGAAATATCAGCAGCTTAACGGGAATAGATAAACATTTATTGTATCGTCTTAAAATTGTTTTAGATACATTGTGCTCCGGATTTAAAATCAATACTGAAGCGTTTGAAAAGTATTGTTAAGAAACGGCCGAGTTTTATGTTTTCTTATATAAGTTTCACCCAATGTCTCCTACAATGCATAAGGTGCTAATTCATGGATCCGAGATAATTAAAAAAGCTATTCTTTCAATAGGACAGCTTTCAGAGGAAGCAGCAGAAGCACGAAACAAACATATTCGCTTATACCGTTTAAGCTATTCAAGAAAGTTTTCTCGTGTTAATTGCAACATGGATGTTCTTAATAGGCTTCATCTAACATCTGATCCTTTAATAACCGGCATGAGATGTAATAAAAATAAAAAGAAACCCTTTTTAACTAATGTTATTAATTTGCTATCAGAAAATAACATTTCTTTTGACAATATTGATGCAAATAGTACTGAAGAGTAAATAAAAACTTTGTTTCATCATTCGAAAATGTCTGTATTTAGTTATTATTAATAGTCCAAGAGCCCAGGGCCGCCAGACGTTACTTATTTTCTGAGTAACAAAATGTATCGTATAGAATAGTGTTAGTGTATACTATGAAGGTATGCATACTTGCTAGCTTGGGCCGACGGCCAATTTACCTGTACCAGGTACTAAAGGTAAATAAAAAAATCGCTTACTTTTCTTAAAGTCTGAGTGATAATTTTTGTATATATTTTACACAATTTCATTAAAAATTTAAAATCAATATTGCCAGACAGTTTTCGTCGGCGGTAATTTCCGCCAGACACTTTAAAGTTTGCGAAAAAATGAGGTAAGTTTTCTTAGAGTCTGAGTCTTAATTTTTATGCATGATATTTTGGAAACTATTTCAACACCATTTGCAAACAGCCAGACAAAATAATGTTAAAATTGAATAATAAGAAATATTTAAGCGATAGAGAAAAAAATATTTTTGGCCAAGTTTTAGACCTGTATACCACACTTTGCGACGCACGACGACGATGACTACACTACGGCATTTTTACTAGAAATATTTTCACCATCTTCTGATAGTCAGACTGATTATGAAATGCAGATTACAAGAACCAATTATTCAAATAAAGGCAAATTCTCCACAAACGATCCGACAAATAACACAAAACGTTAGAAATTTTAAAACCTTAAAATTGTTAATTGTTCGCATATTTATAGATGAAGATTTAATGACTGTGAGCACATACTCGTACATATGTCGATGGGAGAATTATTTGTAATAGAGTGTTCGATGAAAAGAGTATGGTGCTGCATTCGCCGTGTTATTTTTTGGATTTCATGATACACTCAGGGAAGTTTAATGACCCATTGTGCTACCATACAAATCGTGAGGCTTTCTCCTAAGCTCAATGAAACCAATTTAAGTCCCTTACCAAACGTAAAAGACTTACTTTTACGTTAATATGATTGAGATGCTTTTTTTTTTTTAGAATTAGCGAACACTAAAAGGGTTTTGTATACCTTTAATATGCCAAAGAAACAGTGTGAGCATTAGGAATGGAGGGAAGGGTGTTGGATAGGAGGTGTCGGTGTACATTGATTTTGAATTCCTGAACATTGCAATGTCAGGGAAAGATAGAGCGTGGCAAGGCGTTCCACATTCGCGTAGTACAGCTAAAAAATGAATCTATGTACTTTATAGTACGGCCGAAGTTGGGTTCAAGGGTAAACTGATGGGCATTCCTAGAAGCGCGGGTATTACGGTTAAATTGTTTAAGGGGAGGAATGCAACTGGCTATTTCACTAGAGCATAGTCCGTTAAAATAACGGTAAAAAAGTGTGAGACAAGAAACCTTGCGTCGATGTTCGAGTAACGTAATCGAGTTGATGATGTTAATGTCACCAATCATTTTTAAAGCTCATCTTTGAATACCGTCCAAGAGGCTCAAATAAGTTACTGGAGCACCAGCCCAGAGATGAGAGTTATATTCAAGTTTCGGACGTATATAGGTTTTTTAGATTGTAGCCAGATCAGACGGAGAGAAAAATTTCTTGCAACGTCTCAAAAAACCTAGACAACTTGCGGCATTTTTGGCAACATCGCGTATGTGATCGCTCCACAAAAGGTGGTTGCTGATACACATTCCGAGGATGTCGAGATTTTCCGTTTGGTTGATGCAAGTTACACTCATAGATAGTGGCAAAGAGGGTTTATCTCGCTTTAACGATACAAGACAGCATTCCGTTTTCGAAGCATTAAATTCCACACGATTTTTTATTCCCCATTGTACAATGCTGTGTAGTTCGGAATTTAATGAGCTAATCATATTTTGCCGTTGCAGTTCCACATCCGAAGAGGAGGGTTGTGAGTCTGGAAACGAATATGAAAAGCTAAGAGTGCTATCGTCAACGAAACAATGTATTAGATTAGAAGTAACAGATAGGAGATCATTTATAAAAATTAGTAAGAGGGTCGGAGACAAAACGGAGCCCTGGGGCACAGCAGCATTTATTTTATGGGTTTCAGACTTGAATCCGTCCAAAACAACTTGTATTGAACGGTTCGAAAGAAAATTTCTAATCCAAAGAAGAAGAGATTCGCCGATACCGAAAGCACGCATTTTCGATAAGAGAGCAAGATACCAGACTTTATCAAATGCCTTTGAAATATCAAGTGCAATAATCTTACTTTCTCCAAAACGATGTAAAGATTTGTTCCACTGTTCGGTGAGATGAGCCATGAGATCACCAGTGGACCTATTGCTACGAAAGCCGTATTGCCGGTCATTAAGAAGCTTCTGTTCCTCAAGATATTTCTTAAGCTGATAATTAATCAGCGTTTCCATGACCTTAGAAAGAAGGGACGTAAGTGCAATAGGTCGATAATTTGTGGGAGAAGAAAATTCGCCTTTTTTTTGGGATTGGCTGGACAAATGCAGTTTTCCAACTACTCGGAAGGAGCCCAGAAGAATAGAATAGATGGAAAAGCTTAAGCAGTGGGTTTGCTAGCGTGGAAGAACAACTCTTCAGAATAATAGCGGGGATACCATCCGGACCAGCGGATTTATGAATGTTGAGATCTTTAAGAGCTCTCGCCACAGTACGAGTACGAAAACAGATTGGTCCCATAGAATTATTTACGCGTTCAAGAACTGGGGAGCCATGACACTATCTGGTAAGGTGGAATTTTCGGCGAACTACCTTGCAAATAAGTTGGCTTTACTAATAGAGCTAACTAAAGGAGTGTCATTGACAACAAGCGTAGGAACCGAGGAAAAGGAAGAATTCCTCATGTTTTTTACAAATGACCAGAAATTCTTACTGTCTTGGGACATTGCAGTAATTTTTGGTCATGCAAAAATATGGTCCTTCGAATATGGGTGTTGCAGACTCTCCTGGCTTTTTTAAACCTTTCCCGGTTCTCCTCAGTTGGGTTGGCTCTAAAACACCGAAAGCTCACATCTTTCTCCTTGATAACCTCTTTGCAGCTCGAATCGAACCATGATTAAGTCTTAGGTTTAATACTTTTAACCTTATTGGGGATAAAGGTTTCCATTCCCAAACGAATCATACTAGTAATCATATCTGCACTGGAGTCTACGTCCCTACCGAGGAAGCATAGTGACCAGTTAAAGATCCTGAAGAAATTATTGAGACCGTCCCAGTTGGCTTTCTCGTAATGCCAAACGATTCTCTTTGGAGCTCTTTCTTTAACTGGTTTTGTTTAACACGAGAAATTAGCAGATATGACACTATGGTCCGATGCGCCTAGAGGCGTCAATACACTGATTATGTACTTATCAGGATCAGAAGTGAGAAACAAGTCAAGGATATTTTCAGCTCGGCCGTTAACGTCAGATATTCGAGTAGGCTCATTGACAAGCTGAGTAAGATGGTTGAACTCAGCAAAAATCTCAGCACACATTCCTCGGGCATCATCATTCCTAATATATGTATATGGCGAGACCATGGTGGGAGAAGAATAAGCTAAGCTATACCCATGAATAAAAAATTCCGTAGGATCTATATAAGATTATTTAAAAGGTCTTTTACAATAGAACCTCACTACTAATGTTATGCCTTTAGTAGTGACTTTAAATTGGTCCGAACCCTAACAATCAAAACAGTGATTTATAATCCATATGTAATTAAGTGAACCAACACATACACAGCATTGAGCGAGCTTGCAAAAAAGCTAGCCCAATGCATGCATCTGCTGAGCCACTCAACTGTACAAAAATTAAAAGAGAGTGAGGAAGGAAATGTCACTTACTATGCTCTAACATAATGTAGGTACTTTTTTGTTAAACTTTTTTTTTCCCTTTTTGTATGTTGCTTTTTTTGTATTGATGTTGTTGTTGAATGTTTTTTCATTATTATTTATATTTTTTTGGTTGGATGAGTTTTGATTTAATATTTTTGTTGCACAAATTTTTACTGGACACTATTTATGTAAATAATATTGTTTCACCTCAGCCAATGCTTGATGGCCTTACATTAATATCTGAAAATAAAGAAAATAATATTATTGAAATAGGATTCAAGCACATACAATCAAATACTTTAATAAAAAAAACGTAATATCAAATAATACTTTAAATATGCCTAGCAATATTAAAAATACACTTTTTTAAATATATATTTACCTTTTTTAACAGTTATTTGCTGCTCCAGCAGCAAAAATTCTTCCCGGTATCGTATCCGGGGTGATCTTGTGTTATTTTGTTGAATTTTTTTTTTTATAATAATGTTATTTGCTGGTGAATGTTAAAGGACCGGTTCAATTAACTCAGGTATAATATTTGGCTCAGGTATTATTTCGGATTCCGGTATAAAAGAAGTTGCTGGACTTAGAGGTTGTGAAATGGAAGATTGTGGCTCAGTACACTGTGCATCAAACTCAGATCTTCATAAACACGCTGATGATTGATTCTCTGTAATATTTGACGAATTTTCTTCTGGAGTAGTCTTTTCTGTATGTGTAGATTTTGGCAAATAATATTTGTTCATTAATCCTGTAAATGACTTGTAACACTGTCTATGATAACCACTTTCAAACAAATCACCCGGCAAAACAACATCCTTAAATTTGAGGTTATGTTCCTTTCTTTGTTTTAAAATTGTTCGATACTTTTGTTATGTCTCTTTTGTAAAAAATGTTAAATTCACATCAGAACTATTACAAAAAAAACACAGTTTAATGGCTTTGCCATGATATTGTTTAAAACACTGCAAATATATTTAATTTATTTACATTATATTTGTAGCCGAAAAGCTGCATTGAACGAAATAAATACGACTGAATATTACAACGAGTATACCGACAGAGGAGGAAATAGGCGCACGTATGTATATATCTCTCTCTCGCTTGAGCGTACGAAAATGATCTTACACTCATACTCAAGGTGAGATTTTAAAAATGTCGGGGGGATATTTGGCTCGTATAATAATTAAACTCGTATAATAATATACAACTAACATTTCAAGACTAGGCGGCTGAACGTATGTAAGCTGTGTATGTTATACGCCTGTGCATAATTGGATCGATTCTATCAATAATAATAATTGGTCATACCAACAATGACGACATTTCGTCTTAGATCACTAGAATCGTCGATTTGTGTCTGCATTGTTATTTTTACAGTTTGCATATGTGAACAAATATTTGGATTAATTATAATTGTAATCGGCTTTTTAGATGTTCTGACCTTTTCAAATAGGTTACTTATATATTTTTCTGCCGCGCCAACGTGCGCCGAATTGAGCGTCGCCGTCGGTGTATCTAAATTATAATGTTCTCGGTCAGTATGATAGTTTGCAATAATATAAATATATATTTATCATATTTAGAATCAATTGCCATTAATTTTGTAATTCGTAAATGTTTGATTATCCCATCCCTAATGTTGTCAATACCGTAAATGTCATCGAATTTTGTTTTTCTTTTAAATATTCTAAGTGTTTCTTCGTTTGCACTATTAGAGTAAGTGCGGCAAATGTGGCCTACGTGGTTAATATGGCCTACAGCGGTATTTCCCAAACCGGAAGCCGGAGCGAAAAAAAAAATGTTGCATTACGAACACGTTCAAACCGGTTTAGCCTCAGTCTTTCGTGCTTAATGTGGCGCGACGGTTTTGAAAGATATACGGGCACTTTGTTTTTTATTACTTTGGTTGTAATTTTTTGGTAAGTTTTCTTAAGTGTTTTAACATTCAATTTTGATTTAAATTGGTAACTTCTTTTTTCAATTAAATTGTGTTTAATATTTTGTTAACATGTTTGGTATCATGATTAAAAAAAAATTTGATAAAGTTTATATATATGGCCCACCCTGGGCCATATTTAACACCAGGTAGGCCATATTTGCCGCAATTTTTTTTAATATGATTTATGAAGTTCCTTTACGTTTTTGTTTTTAACTTCTTGTTATGTTTTTTTTTTTTAGTTAAAGTTTTTAAAAGCTGAATTAAAATTTTTTTGTTAGACTGTTTAAAAAAAAAATAAATGAATTAGACTTAAATTTATGGTTTTATTTAAAAAAAATGTTAAGGGTGGGCCATATTTGCCGCACTTACCTTACTGTACATTTTTTTATACACTTGTTCGAGTGTAGAAATTTCTAGATCTTTTAAAAGTTCCATAGTTGTCAAACGTTCATAATTCACATTTATCACATTTTCGGTGTCGTTCATTATAGCTAAATAACCCTGTAATATAATGGTTAATTCAGTTGTGCTTTGTAACGCCACAGCTTGATCTTTTGACAAGCGTAAGCTTCAGTGCGAGAAAATTCATCAGATATTTCATCTAATAATTTATTAAGTTCAGTGTTAATCTGTTGAAAATGCAATTGATGCACTAAAACATTTACTGAATGATCTATTGTTTGGATACTTTCTTCTAAAAGGAATATTTTTGCATTTGCATTAATGCTATTTGATAAAGGTGTATTTAATGTATTATCATGCAAAGACATGAAATTGTATGTATTTTTTATATACTTACTTACTTAAGGTGGCGCTACAGTCCGGGGTGGACCTGGGCCTCAACCAACATGCGTCTCCTGCCAGCTCGGTCCCTAGCTAGCTGGATTGGATTCGAAGACCTTCCGAGCTGGAGCGTTGATGTCCATCCGCTCTACATGACCCAGCCATCTAAGCCGTTGAACTTTAATTCACGAATCCCTGCTTCATTGGATTAGTAATTACCTTTCGGATCGTTCAATAGAAGTCGTATTGGATGGATTCAAGTCTGAAAAACACAAAATAAATGCTGGTGTGCCCCAGGGCTCTGTTTTATCTCCAACACTCTTTCTCATTTTTATTATTGATCTCCTGTCTGCAACATCTAATCCAATACATTATTTCGCTGACGATACTACTCTTAGCTTTTCATATTCGTTTTCAGACTCACATCCCTCTTCTTCGGATGTGGAACTGCAACGACAAAATATGATAAGCTCATTAAATTCCGACCTAAACAGCATTGTTCAATGGGGATTAAAAAACCGCGTGGAATTTAATGCTTCGAAAACGCAATGCTGTCTTGTATCGTTAAAGCGAGATATACCCCCGTTGCCATTATCCATGGATGGCACTTGCATCAATGAGACAGAACACCTCGATATTCTCGGTATGTGTGTCACCAACCACCTATTGTGGAACGATCACATAAGCGATGTCGCCAAAAATTCCGCAAGGTGTTTGGGTTTCCTTAGGCGATGCAAGAAATATTTCACCCCTTCTGATCTGGCTGTTATCTACAAGACTTTATACGTCCAAAGCTTGAGTATATCTCCCATATCTGGGCTGGTCCTCCTGCAACTTACTTAAGCCTCTTGGATGGTATTGAACGCAGAGCATTTAAATTGATATATGATAATATCATCATAAGTTCATTAAGGTTTCTTGTATGACCCTTTTTTACCATTATTTTAACAGATTATGCTCTAGTGAAATAGCCAGCTGCATTCCTCCCCTTAAACAGTTCAACCGTAATACACGCGCTTCTAGGAATGCTCATCGGTATACCCTCGAGCCCAACTTCGGCCGTACTGTCAAATACAGAGATTCGTTCTTTAGCCGTACTACGCGAATGTGGAATGCCTTACCACACTCTGTCTTTCCTAGTCATTGCAATATTCAGGAATTCAAAACCAATGTGCACCGACATCTCCTTTTAAACCCTCTCTCCTCTTCCTAGTGCTCACACTGTGCATCTGCATAATAAGGGTAGTAATATCCCCTTGAGTGTTTGCTTATTATAAAAAAAAAAAAAAAATTCTGCTAACTAGGTCAGTGTCGCTGTATAGCCCGTACAGTTCGTCGTTATATCTTCTCCTCCATTCTCCATCTATACGTACGGGACCAAAAACCACCCGAAGAATTTTTCTCTCAAAGCATCCTAAGACGCTCTCATCTTTCTTTGACAGGGTCCAGGCCTCAGCTCCATAAATGAGAACCGGGATCCTGAGTGTCTTATAGATGGTGATTTTAGATGCTCTAGAGAGGACTTTACTTCTCAATTGCCTTCTAATTCCAAAGAAGCTGCGATTTGCAAGAGTTATTCTTCGTTTGATTTCAGCGCTGGTGTCGTTGTCTGTGTTTATAGCGGTGCCTAAGTAGACAAAGTCTTTAACTACCTCAAAGTTATAGCTGTCCATGGTGACGTTTTGTCCAAGACATCGTTGTTCAATGTCCATTTTCGATGACAGCATATACTTGGTCTTGCCCTCATTGACCACTAAACCCATCTTCTTCGCTTCCGTCGCAATGCTCAAAAACGCTCCACTGACATCACGCTTTGATCTTCCAATTATGTCAATATCATCTGCGTATCCGAGTAATTGGATGGACCTTTGGAAGATTGTGCCTCTAGTGTTGTTGACGGTTGAGTTTTGCACAATTCTTTCCAGAACGATATTGAAGAAGTCGCATGACAGTGCATCGCCTTGTCTAAAACCTTTTTTGACATCAAATGCATCGGTGAGATGATTTCCGACCTTTATAGAGCAGTGTGCATTCTCCATCGTCATTCTGCACAAATGGATAAGTTTGACAGGGATGCCAAAACTAGACATTGCTCTGTAGAGCTCTTCCCTATGGATGCTGTCATACGCGGCTTTAAAATCGATAGAGATGATGGGTATCGATTTGAAGCTCCTGGATTTTTTCCTAGATCTGCCGAAGTGTGAATATTTGGTCGATAGTGGACTTTCCTGGTCTGAAGCCACACTGATAAGGACCTATCAGGTTTTTGACGAACGGCTTCAGACGTTCACATAATACGCAGAGAGGATCTTATATGCAATGTTAAGAAGACTGATGCCTCTGTAGTTGGCGCAATTTAAAGGGTCTCCTTTTTTATGTATCGGGCAAACTATGCTGAGATTCCACTCATCGGGCATGCTTTCTTCCGACCATATTTTGCAGATGAGTTGGTGCATGCTCCCTACCAAGTCATCGCCTGCTGCTCTAAATAGTTCGGCAGCGATGCCGTCAGCTCCAGCAGCTTTGTTTGACTTCAGTTTAGATATAGCTATCTTCACTTCGTCTAGGTCGGGTAGGCGGAATTGTTGATCTGCGTCGCCTAGGTTGAGTGGTTCTATCTCCCTTACAGCGGAATTCGATTCGTCATCGCCGTTATATAATTTGGAGAAGTGGTCTTTCCATATTCTCAACATAGACTGCGGTTCTACAACGATGTTCCCCTGATCGTCTTTACAGGCTTCGGTTCGTGGCTAGTACCCTTGTGAGGTTTTTTTTACCTTTTGGTAAAATTTACGAACCTCATTCCTGTTGTAGCATCCCTCTACTTCCTCGATCGCGCGTTTCTCATGCTCTCTTTTTTTCAGTCTAAGAAGCCGGTGTTCCTCTCTCCTCTTCTGCTCGTAGAGCTCGCGAGCAGCTCTGGTCCTCCTGTGCAGCGCCGTTTTGTATGCCTGTTGTTTCGCTGCGTGCGCTTGCCGGCATTCGTCGTCAAACCATGGGTTTCGCTGTGGTAGCCGTGTGAAACCTAGCACTTCAGAGGCGGCATCTCTGATGGCCTAAGACAATGTTGCCACTGGTCTTCAATGCTTAATGCAGGCAGCATAGGACTCCTTAAGAGGTTACTAGAGACTCGATCGGAAAAGGACATGGTATTCTCTTGCGATTCTAGCGGTCTAACGTCGAAACTTCTCACAGTACTTCCTTGTTTTGGCTTGGACCGGGATATCCGTAGCCGTACTTTGGCTACAACGAGGTAGTGGTCCGAGTCAATGTTGGTCCCTCGGAATGTTCGGATATCCTGTATACTGGAGAAGTGTTGTGCGTCGATCGCAATGTGGTGAATCTGGTTGACAGTTGATTGATCAGGAGATTTCCATGTCCCCTTGTGGATATTGAGATGTGTAAACTGCGTACTAGCTACCAGAACGTCTCGCCCCGCAGCGAAATCGACCAGCCTGAATCCGTTGTCGGAGGTGGTGTCGGGCAGGCTGTATCTCCCGATTGTGCCACCAAAGATGTCTTCTCTTCCTAGCTTGGCATTAAAATCTCCTAAGACAATTTTAATGTCATAGCCAGGGCACTGCTCATATGTCTTGTCCAAGAGCTCGAAGAATATGTCTTTGGTGTCTTCATCTTTCTCCTCTGGGGGGAGGCCTGCGCTCATATTAGGCTTAATGTTGGCGAATTTAGCCTTGATGCGGATTGTCGTGATGTCTTTGTTCTCGGTAGCAGTCGCAGTAGTATACATCGCAGTCTTTTAGTTTGCGTTTGCCCGGTCCATCCCATCGCACTTCTTGGATGGCGGTAATATCTGCCTTGCAGCAGTTTAGGGTTTCCGCTAATTGTTCGGCTGTTCGTGGTCTGTCAAGGGATCTAACATTCCACGTACAGATCCGAAGTTCGTTGTCCTTATTTCGTTTGCTTGGGTTGTCAACAGTGAATCCGTCCGTATCCGAGGCTTGTTAGTGCTTCGCAACTAAGGTATTTTTTACGTGGCCAGGAAGTCACCCCGACGGCACAACCCCCAACCTGGAGGGCCAGATCCTTAATATAACTCCAAGGACGGGGAGCCGGATAAACCGCTCCTTATAGGCCTGGGCTACGAATAAGTCGTAGAAGCCCTATAAGGTGTTCACTAAGTAGTTCTACCTTACTGGAACTGTAGACGCCACCGTTGATTCCATCTCGGGAATTCCTCCGCTGCCGTCTGGACAAGGAGAGGTGCCTTAGTGGAAACACCTCTCCCCCCCTCTCTTGTTTGCTGCCCCCAACAACTTTCCACTGGGGTTGGAACCCAATCTCCAGTTGAGGTACTAGGCACCCGATGTTCACCGCGGGGAGGTGAGAGTAGGAGTTGATAGACAGAGGTGGGTTTTGAGAAAAAAACCTGTGGACGCTTGTGTCCTTTTGAATGCACATGACTACCATTTGAACATCGTTATACTATTGTCATTGATAAAAAATACCACCGACTGTAAATCACATAAAAAAATTTGCAATTTGTACAACAGTGTTTATAGTTATTTTGATTTTAATTCTAACATTGCTGTTCATAGCAAACACCTTTATAATCCACCCCCATCAAGAGAGAGAACCCCCAGATACAATACCGGGGAGAATTTTTGCTGCCGGTGTAGCAAAAAAATATTAATAAAGGTAAATATACATATGTATATTTAAAGAAGTGTATTTTTAAAATTAGTAAGTGTATTTAAAGGGTGATTTGATATAACATTTTTTTAAAATATAGTATTTGCATCGTCATCGCAGGCGCGGGCGAAAGCAGAGATGATACTGTTTTAAAAAGGACAGGCGATGGCCTTTGTGTTGTTTTTGTCGTTGGTGTTCATTTTTGATTAAATGTAATAAAATAAATATTTGTTAGTGAATGTGTTTTGATTTTCGCGTATATCACCCAGGGATTCAATTAATGTATTGTGATTATCGAATATGCAAATAGCATTATTTGAATACTCATATATATTTTTTAGATTTTCGAGCTCGTCGTTTATTTTAATTGTAGATAATATTTTCTAAATTTTCCGTATTTTCTTTGTGTATTATAATTAAAGTGAAAACAGACAATAGATCACTCAGAAAATTTTTTAGTGCATAAATTACATTTTCAACAGATTAACACCGAACTTAATAAATTATTAGATGAAATATCCGATGAGTTTTCTCGCAGTGAAGGTTATGGTTTACGTTTGTCAAAAGATCAAGCTGTGCATTACAACGCACAACTTAATTAACTATCATATTACAAGGTTATTTAGCTATAATGAACGACACGGAAAATGTTATTAATGTAAATTACGAACGTTTAAAAACGATGGAACTTTTAAAAGACCTCGACATTTCTACACTCGAACAGGTGTAAAAAAAAATATATAATGATAGCGCAAACGAAGAAACACTTAGAATATTTAAAACAAAAATAAAATTCGACGGTATTAATGGTATTGACAACATTAGGGATGGGATAATCAAACATTTACGAATTACAAGTTAATGGCAATAGATTCTAAATATGATAAATACATATTTATATTGCTCACTGGACCGCCGGGTACAGGGAAAACATCAATAGCACATGCTATTGCAAACTATCAATCTGACGGAGAATATTATAATTTAGATACACCGACGCTCAATTCGGCGCACGTGCGTTGGCGCGGCAGACAAATATATAAGTAACCTATTTGAAAAGGTCAGAAAATCAGATCTGATAATGTATTAATTATCTCGGGTAATACAAATTTCAAAATAACAATGCAGAAACAAATCGACGATTCTAGTGATCTAAGACGAAATGTCGTCATTTTTGGTATGACCAATTTATGTGCATGCAAAAAATGCATTCCTTGTTTTGGTTTCCTACTTCAGATTGTTGTGTTATAAATGAACGCATATATTTAATTTTAAGAAAGACGATGCATTTTGCATCCACTCGTCATTTATGTTTATTTACAATATTCGATTTGACAAATGTCACCATTCTTCTACACCAGAATGAGAGAGAGCGGGACGGCCATAGTCCTTCTGACCATGTTTCTCTCTGTCATTTTCGTGAGGAAAAAGAACCAAGTTTCGTTTCAGGTTATGGTTTCCATGTAAGTGAAACCAAACCAATACAAATGTTCACCATAAAAGATCTTTTATAATTGGTATTGTTGTGCCCTTAGTCACAAAGACCACACACAGTTCCCACAATTACCCAATTGGTTGCGTGGTTGAACTGGAGGAAGCGACGATCTAGGCAATAGAATAGGTAGCGTAGGAAATGATGAATAGAAGTTCGGTCACTCTGATTCTAACACTAAAGCGGAGAAGTTGTTTTATTTATTATTATCTTGCAAAATACAACATTTGATGGCAGCGGTGGGATTGTAAAATCAAAGCATCTGATTTTACTCCTGAATATCTCAACAAAAAAAAACTATCAATAAAAAACTAGTGAGTGCGAGTGAAAAACGAAAAAAAGCCCGATCAAAAACCAAATCAAAAGTGATAAAAAGTGAAAGTGTATATAACATATCCCAAAGAGCAAATCTGATTCATGTGGCCGAACAAAGTAGATGGAAGTATTTAAAAAAAAATATGTCCGCAGCAATAATTAATACAATGGGATTAGTGTTAATTTTACTACTATGTCTTTTTATTTGTCTAATATATTAGTTTATAACACAAAATGAACATTTTGTCTTTTACCGGGGAGGCTGTTTGCGGGGCTAGAAGTGAAGTAAAGAGTGGGGTAATTATATTCGATTATTAAAACCACAGTGTAATTAATGCTTAGAAAAGTGTATTTTTTAAATTTGTTAACATATTCAAGGTATTATTCGGTGTAAGGTTTTTTTCGAATAATGTATTGGATTGTGTGTGTCTGAATCCTACTTCTTTATCATCTTGAAATATTATATTCTGGGGGTGTTGTTCCCCAATTGATGGCCGCAGGAATGTATCAGTGGCAGATTGCTCCCAATTTGAGCCCACTGAGCAAGTGGAAGAGCATGCCACAAACGAGTATCATAAAGATGTTTCCGTCGATCCAAAACCGAAACGGCAACGAACGTATACTAGCCATACAAAATGCGGTAACTATAAAACTACTTACTTTATTGGGATAGTTAAAACGGTTTAATTTTTGGTGGATTTTAAATTCAGCAAAAAGATTTAAATTTTGTATGTAACCGTCATTGGCATTCTAGATATATCTAGTAAGTCAATGGTAACCGTAAAAAAATGACGTTTACATGTTTTGAAGTATTTCTTCGAATTGATAAATAATATTCAACGCCTAGACATTTTTCTAAATTCTATAAAAATAACAGATGACTTCGTTCAGCTTTTTTAAACATCGCAGGAAAAGATGAAGGTACAGGCGGACATGATCTGCAACAAACTGGACAACGTTGTGACATGCATCGAAGCGTTGACTGCAGCACAAGTTGCCACCTGTGCTGCCATCGAAAAATTGTGTCTTTGCTATGTAAAAAAATAAAAAATGCAAATACATATCTAAATATTTGTATTTTTTTTTCAAAATCTGAATAATATAACTTACAATACAATATAATAATAATAATACAACATACATTTCCAGGAGAGTGGTAAGGGATGAAAGGAATGAAGGCTCCATCTATTTAATTAAGTTAAAACATCTCGGTTGATCAGTTAGTTTTATTGTTAAATTCTCAAATTAATTTAGTCAATAAAAAAATAAATCAAAAATAAAAACATGCGTTATTAAAAATGTATTTACCAATGATAAGTGATCGTTGATTTCGTGCTGTCGTAAAATTATTTTGGAGCAATCTTCTCACAGGTGAAACCATCCAAATAGCCGAATGGTGGACTGATCCCGGGAATCGAGCATCAGCATACATAGATGACTTTTAAGTTAGCATTAGTTATAACCAGTGTTTACAGCTCGAAATTGGGAATCTAGTCAGATCTGACTTGTTGACTGGATTTTGATTGTTTAAATCCAGCCAAAAAAAAAAAACAATTAAACATAATTAAAAACAAAAAAAAATCAAAAATCCAGTCAAATAATAAAAACATTTTAACAAACAAATAACATATGTATTTTATTCTGTTTTATAACAAAAACTATATATGTAATAGAAAAATTAACAAAAAATTACTTTTGTTATATAATTCACAGCGTATAATGTACTCATGTTACTAAATTTATGAAAACAGGTAATTAAAAAATATACGAATATACTTATTCCGAATCGGAATTCGAGGTATTGTTTTCCGTGTCAATATTTTGGTAAATTACATTTTTTCGTAACTTCATTTGGAATGATGAAATTATTGCAACATTTTGCCCCTCTCAAATTGTTTCTAATAATTAAAATAGCATTTGTAGAATTTAAATGCAACCTGTTTCTTTGCTTGGTTTTGACCAAGTTTAATTGGCTAACAATTCGTTCTACCTCAGAGTTTGATATTGGCAATACCAATATAGAAATAGCGAACTTTGTCAATTCTTTAAAACTATTTTCTCCACTAACATCTTTATAAAGCAGCATTCACATGAGCGTGACCAACGAACGACGAATGAATTACAAAATGTGAGTTTATATACGTTTGAAGACATATGTATTTCCACACAAATTCTTAACAAAACGATAGTCATATAGTTTCTATGATTTATGACGCATACTTTTACTTTTCAATATCATATATTTATAAATTTAAAAAAACGCGTACTTAACCTAAAAAAATCATTCTTGTTTTGGTTTCGGTGGTGAAAGGTGTTTGGCTGTGCGACGAATTAAAAACTCTCATGTGAAATTAATGTCAAAATCGATGAATGTTCGTTCATTCGTTGGCCGTTGGTCGTGCTCATGTGAATAGTGCTTAAGATGAAACTTCACACCAAAAAGGTACTGTTTCCTCTATGTTGCTCCATCTTACAAAGATTAAATTGTCTCATTCACTAGAAATTTTGTCAGCTAAAACCGCCTCGACATTCATTGCATTCAAAACAGGTTGCAGTTGTAGGGAGGATTTATTTTGCGAACGGCATTTATATTGCCGAAAGCATTCTTATCTGCTTTAAAATATTAAGATTTTTTGGCACTGTCTGCTGCAACTCTTTTACTAGCTTTATAATAAAATGTTTACAGTTTTGTCTTAATACATAAATATCTTCCTTGCTTACTTCCAAATTTAATTCTAATTCATTTAGTTTTTCTTCGCATTTGACTCCAAGGTAAGGCTTCGTTGTAGCCTTAAGCAACTTATGTCTAAACCAGGACTAAAATTATAATCACAGTTGGGCATAACAATTTTTTTGATAAGCATTAATATGAGAAGTTCCAAATCACCCAAAACTTTAACAAAATCCCTTTTTCACTTTCAAATATTGTGTTAACCCTTTGAAGTTCTTCTAAAATTGGTTTGAAAAAACATAAATAGGCATAAATCCTTACTGTATATATATCACTTAGACTAGATATCTTAAAACAGTTTTCAGACTGTTCGTTTATTGCAAAATATGCCTTAAGCTCAAGATATTGCTTGTGCATTCTTGAAACAGCATATTCTATTAGAAATTATAATAACTTGCTTACACTTGGTACACTATGAGCAAATAATTAAAGAAAGTGTTTCGAATTTTTGACTGGAATCGAATGTTGACTGGATCTGTATTTTATTTCCAGCTAACGAAGAAAAAATCCAGTCAAATTTGACTGGAAACAAGTCAAAATGGCAACAGTGGTTATAACTAACACATTGAGGCTATGGTAGCACTTACTGTTTATATACAAATACCCTGGTCCGTCTTTTCCGCGTTGAGTCCGCGTTGAGGTGGAGCGACAATGGGTTTATGTGTTCCATCAATAACTCCTATGACGTTTGCATGTTGAATTTGATCAAAAATCTGTGAAAAATATACAGTGGCTCCTACGACTAATGCAATTTCTCCAAGAAAATTTATAAAAGTAGTAGAACTTAAGTATCGTTTTATAACATATTTAAGTTCAAATTAAGTTTAAATAAAAAAAACTACATTTCTAATAAATAATTAGAAAATAAATTAAAAACAAAAACAACTCCTTAATTTAACTTCTCACCCATAATCGGACACTAACTGTTTTTGCACTGTAGTAGCTCTGTAACGGTATTTTTCACCTCAAATAATATTGTTATTATTAACCTTGTATGGTAGAAGACTTTTACTTACATTTAAAGTAGTTTCTTGCTCTACGTCGAAATGACACCAAAAGGAAAACAAACGTCTTTTGAAATTCGAAAATTGGTTTTGTAAATCAGTACGAGAAATAGCAGAAATTGTGCATCGGAGCCCTTCCATAATTCGTTACATAATTTCACAATTTAGACGAAAATAGGATTCGTGTGAGCAGAAAAGTAAAAGAAAAGAAGCTGGAGACGTACGATGAGAAGCTTCTTTTCAGGATAATCAAATAAAAGTCTTTCTTACCTTCAGAATCTCTAAAGATTTTTTTGAAAGAAACCACGACTTAAGAAATCAGCAACGAAACATCAGAAGAAGAAGCATCTTTATCAAAGTAATGACCGGAATAGCCGAGCAGCAGTTTATAAATAGTTATACATCAGTGAAAGACTTGAGTTTACTAATATACGTTTAAATACGTCTTCTTGGAATAAGGTGGAACTACATATTTTTGTATTGCTAGTTAACCATTAGACATAAAAGACAATATTATGAATTAGGGTTTGTTCATTTCAATTTAACCTTAAAGGTTCAGATCGAAGAATGTATGAATGGCGAAAAACAAATCATTAGTTTACTCGGGCTACTGTAATGCATGGCGGTTGGTTGGTTAAGGTATGAGGATGTAATGCAAGTTCTAGTGATCGGAACTAACATTTTGTAGAGGGTAAAATGTATCAAATGGCTAACATCAATATTTTGAAACAACATTTTTGGTTCAGTGTCAGTAAACTCGGAATACAAGACAATTTCATCTTCCACCAAGACAACTACCCAAAGCACACATCTTGTACAGCAAGGTCTTGGTTATTGTATAAGTACCATAAAGTGTTTAAAACACAGAAAAAGTCACCTGACATTAATGCAATCGAGCATATAATTTATGAACTGGGACGTCGAGTTGCATAAAAGAACTTAAGAAACAGTGACGACCTTAAGTTCTGAAGTATGTTAAAGACCTGTCTCTTTAATACCTCGACGCCTTAAGAAAGCAATTAAATCGAAAGGATTCGCAACTAAGTACTAAATATTAAGTGTCCGATTATGTGTGAGGTTTTAAATTATTGAGTTACTTTTGATTTTAATATTAATCTGCTGTTTAATGGCTTAAATTGTAATTTTGGCCTATTTATTATTTAAAATTGTTATAATGTTTTACACTCTCCAAAAATTTTCTTGGAGGAAATGCATTGCGAAAATTAAAATTTTATGTGTCCGATCAGTCGTGGGAGCCACTGTAAAACGTGTAAATGGAAACAAAAATTTTATTTAAAATAAAATCTAGGTTGGGTGTCAAATCGCCCAAAACCGAATCGCCCAAAAATTTTGGGCGATTTGACATTATGTTGAATCGCCCAAAAAAACAAAAATGTCAAATCGCCCAAAAAGAGTGGGCGTTTTGTCATAATGCAAAAATAGCCATGTGTCAGATCGCCCAAAACCAAAACTCCCAAATTGCAAAAATGAAGAAAAACGCCAAAAATTATTTTTGGGCGATTTAACATTTTTCATTTTTGGGCGATTTAGCATAATGTCAAATCGCCCAAAAAATATAAATAATTTTGGGCGATTTAGCATTATTTTTGGGCGATTTGACACTTTCGTTAAATTGGGATAAAAAATATGTTCAAGAAGAATTGTAACAGTTACATTAACGGGCACATCGGAATGTTGGTTCTTCTCCACATGAATGAATTATGATTAGAGAAATATTTGCCATTACCTGATAAGACAGTGTAAAAACACTACTCGAAGTGGTAACAAAAGTTGGCACAATTAGTGAGGTCCAACCAAAAAGCTTCAATATTGTTTCACAAATTCCTGGCATTGGCCTTGCTACCGCAACACCTAATCGAGTTAGCATTTGGTATGCTTCGAAAACTAGCCAACGAAGAATTTTCTAATAATTTTGACAGCTTTTTGGCTTATTATTAGAAGTTTTTGATACGAAAGGTATGTAAATGAATATAAATTTACTTAAATAATCATGTTTGTGAATATTTGTGAAAGGTAATACTATGAAACCACCGCGGGGAGGGGGGCGGCGCGACGCGCTTTGCGGTCGGGTGGCGGCGCGTCGCCCGTCCGCGCCGCGCACGCGCCCCGTTTTGCCCTCGCACATAAGCATACAACAAAAACTAAGTCCAAACGATAACAAAACACATTTAATTACTTCATTTCCGTTCAGTGTTTTTTTCCCATTACTTACTTTTAGATCGGGCCACTACAGTTCTCAGTTTTTAAAAAGCTAACAAGGACAACATCCGATATTGAAGGCTACAATAGTATACTTGGACGAATGTTGACCAAAAGGGGAAATTTCTTTAAATTTGTTAAAAGCCTTCAAGAAAAGAGGAATTTATGAAAAGCCGTAATTTATCTATGCTTGTAAAAAGTGATGGCACTACTGCAATAAATATTTTGGGCGATTTGACATTTTTCTTTTTTGGGCGATTTGTCATAGTGTCAAATCGCCAAAAAAATTTGGGCGATGCGACATTTTTCAGATTTGGGCGATTTGGTTTTGGGCGATTTGACACAGGGCCAACTAAAATTGCCGAAACACCAAATCGCCCAAAATTATTTTTTTGGGCATTTTGACATTATGTTAAATCGCCCAAAAAATTGAAATGTCAAATCGCCCAAAAAATTTTTTGGGTGATTTGACATTTTTTCGCTTTTTTGCATTTTGGGCGATTCGGTTTTGGGCGATTTGACACCCAACCAAAATCTACAGTCCGTAACATTTGGATAGCCTCACCTTTTGTTTTTTTTTTGCAGCTAACTGTTTTTGATGCTTTTTTGATGAGAACATAACGAAATACATATTAGATCTAAAGATAAGAGAGCTTTCTTGAGATTAAGAGATTTTTTAACCAATCTCTTAACGTTAACGGTTTTTTTTTAGCTAATATTGTTTGCAGTCAATAAAATGTGCATTTTTTTTGTAACATTAGAATAGCCTCATTTGACTTATTACACAGTTAAAGCGAAAATTTGCCAGAGTGACTATCGGAAAGCCATCGGGAATTTATAAATTGTTTATTTCTTCTGTTTCTATTTAATTTTTTGTCTTTAAATCGTTTAAATGGGCAGAAAAAATTCATTATCTGCAACGGAAATAGCCAAAATAGAGGCCTATAGTAAGCAAGGGGTTTCTAATCGATCTATAGCTAATAAACTTAATCGAAGCCCAAAAGTGATTAACTATTATTTTAAAGATCCGTTATTTTATGGTATTTTATGGAAAAAAATACAAAGGGCGTACTTCTAAAGTACTTTCGAGCCGAGACAAGCGGAATATTATAAGATTAGCTTCCAATTCTACCTACTCTCTGAATAAGATAAGGCACGAAGTTGGATTAGAAGTTAGCCGAATGACCATAAGTAGAGTCATTAAAGGTGCTGGACACTTGAAGCGCCTAAAACTAAAGAAAAAACCACCACTGAACAATGTGCGTAAGTTACAGCGGCTCAATTTTGCAAGACTTCACATGGCATGGAATGCCGATGGCAGCAGCCATTCAAACGATTGGCGAAAAGTGATATTTTCAGACGAGAAAAAATTCAACTTGGATGGGCCGGAGGGATATAACATATAACTATTACTTCCATGATTTAGGAAAGGAACAGTTATTTTTAGATCGACATCATAGCCGAGAGGGAGGAGTAATGGTATGGGGTGCAATATCATATTATGGCACAATTGATTTATATTTTGTGAACTGTAAAATGACGGCGGCATACTACAAGACTATATTAGAAACAGCACTACCTCAGTTCCAGGATACTTTTGGACCGATTCCGATTATTTTCCAGCAGGACAACGCACCTATCCACACTGCTGGTGTAATTAAAACATGGTTGCAAGACCAAAATATTCAACAATTATCCTGGCCACCCTACTCTCCAGATTTAAACATAATCGAAAATGTTTGGGGGTGGTTAACACGCAAAGTTTATGAAGGTGGTAAGCAGTACGCAAATAAAGAGGAGCTTATTGAAGGCATTAAAATGGCCTGGGCACAAATTTCTTTAGATCTCCTAAAATCTTTGTATGATTCCCTTAAAGATCGCGTTTTTGAAGTCATTCAAAATAAGGGTGGCTGTACAAAGTACTAAAATGATGTTATTAACTACATAAAATAAATAAAAACTGTTTTCTTAAAAAAAAAATAATTTTTTTTTCATTTTGACCAAAATAAACATGGTGAGGCTATTCTAATGTGACAAAAAAAAATATACGTTTTTGCGACTACAAACAAAACCACCTCACAAAATTCCGGCAGATTTTAAAAATCACTTGAATTTTTTTTTTATCTCAAGAGCTTAGTCTTACCTTATCATTAAATACACATTTCGATATATAGACATCAAAGAAGTGCCAAAAAAATCTAATTGGAAAATAAATTATGTGTGAGGCTATTCAAATGTTACGGACTGTATCTTATTGTCTTCTTATCTCTGCTGTATCAAGTATGCTTCTCGGGAATTTGATCGCGTCGTTTAGGAAATGGACGTTAATAAGCTCTGTAACGAGATGAATGGACCTCGACATACTGGGCTGCGACAACCCAAAAATGTGGCTGCTACCAATTGACGATTAATACGAACCGTAGCCATAAAAATAAAGTGTCGAAAGAAACTTAAATTAAATAAAATAGTATAATTAAACCACAAATGATTTTTTATTTTACCTGTATTTGGAAGGGAATAGTTGTATTCGTAGATTCCGAAAACAGCTGTAATTTCTCCATTAAAATCTTATGTTTGCTATGTCGCACGTTGAAAACAAAAGTGTCACTAAACGAAAAGCATAGTTTTCGAATATGGACGTTTAAAGATTTGGACTTACTTCAATTGTCGATAGCTCTAAGAAAAAATATTGAATTGCTTTATTACTTTGACAAAATATAGTAATACTATCTTTTTATAATATGTCATTTTAAGATTACAAAAATAAATTATGGGTTTAAAGAAAAAAATGGATTTTTGAAAAAGTTTTGTATAGTGCCACTTTTTTATTTATACATTACTCTTATTATTTTCTTTTAAAAAAAGTGAAAGAGTGGCTTTAAACCAAAAGTGCCTGTTAATTAATTTCAGTGGACATTAAATCACAGTTTTTTTTTTAAAGAAAACTGACACTAAACGGATTATGACATTTTTGAATTCACTTTTGTCACTAATAAAAACTCTATGCTTAAAACTTAATCGACATTATGCAAAAAGTGCCACTTTATCACTTACCTCGACATGTGATCCCTCCAATGACTTGACTTGAACTGCCAAAGTGCCATTTTATCTATTAGCGATAGAGTGATTTACGTCAAACTTAAAAGTGACACTAGCGACCTCCTGTGGATATTAGACGAGGTAAAAGGACAGGTATCTTCACAAAAGATGCGTGATATATATTGGAACTAGATGGCGCTCTAAACTTAAAATGCACAATTTTGTATAGTGCCACTTTTGTTTTCAGCGTGCGATGTATGTTCGAATTCTTGACAGTACATAACAGGTCTTATAGCAGATTTCACAACAGATTTCGCACACCGAATACCAAAATTACAATTCATAAAAGATTTTTTGACAGTTCATAATTTTGTATGGGAATTCGTAACAGAATAGCAGAATAAAAGAATAAAAGATCTTGCCGAATAAACCTAAATGTCAAAAACTCTTAAAGTTCTTAAATAGATTGTTTTGCATAGTTCAAATAGTGAACGTGGGCCTAAAGAAATAAGTTTAAAGATATTTATTGTGATCACCTCTTTGAAAAATTACAAATAAATTGTTTGATTGTTTTTTTTTTCACCATTTTTTGCAGTGAATTTTTATTATTCCTATAAAAAGTGTATTATTCCATTTGTGATAGCGTACGTTTTACTTGTCAACTGTCAATAGATGACAGCTACAAAAATGACAGTTGCTACAAATAATGTTTGCTATTCGAAATGAAACCTCTTAATGGAAAATAAATCGAAATCTAGACTGATAAATTATTTATATGTTTCAAAATGCAGATATTCGAAAGAAATTAATATGAAAATGTGACGCAATTTATTCAAGTGACATACAAAGTGTATAAAAATGAAACTGCGCATATTATCATAATGGTTAAGAATGAATTAAGGAAAGACTAAAAATAAAAACATTTCGCCACATTACCCTCAAATCTACACATAATATCATATTCTTATTATCTAAGCCTCATACATCTTATAGATATACATACATGACTATATACCAAATATAATGCCATCTACTTGTTTATACACATATAACATCGCCTGGCGATGAGCTTTTGAGATCATTGCCGTCTTCAAGGCTACACGTTTCCTTACCTTCAACCACCCTGTATTCGACAACTTCTTCGTCGTTGATGCCTTCGGATGGTCACAACTGTTCACGTCACATAAACACATCTCCACTAACTGGCCCTGTCACTTTTCTCGGTGTTGTTGGGACACCATGCGGACAAGTTGTTCCCTTGCCGCTGGACTCGTCTTCGAACGTAACCATTTTTTCGCGAGGTTTCATTAGGGTATGTGGTGGGGGCGGTGGAGGTGGAGCACACATAATTGTCTGAGTCTGTAAATTATGGCTGGTATTACTGACTTGAATGGGCGAACGTCTTGGCGGTGGCAGAGCCAGATCTCCCACACCTGAGAGATTGAACTCACTTATACTACGTGGCACAAAATATTCCATGTGGTTTTCTGGAACTCCAACTCCAGTTGACCTACGGACCGGAGTATTGCGTTGGAAGGCCGACGAACGACGCGGCAGCGAGCTGTACTGGGTGAGTGTGTGCTGTGCAAAGAGTGGATTTTGATGGTTATTGGGCATGAGTTCGGTCTGGCGCTGTCAGGACTTGGGGGTCACAGACACGGACACCAAAGCAACATCATCGGAAGCAGGGAGCACATGGTCTTGCACACTAAATTTGCGCAACCAGAGAATTATTTCGGTCTGAATAAGACTGAAGCACATGGCCACTACCGCCATTCCGATGAGAATATAGCCAGAGGCCAGGTAGAGACTAAGATTGCCCGTGGGAGCGAGATCGCCGAAACCGATGGTACCGAGAGAGGTGAAGCAAAAGTACAGAGATTCCAGAACACTCCAGTTCTGCATTTTATGAAATATTACCGCCCCCAGGGTAACGTAGCATATGAGTACCATGATGCATATGGATATGGGCACACTAGGCGAAGTGGCGAGTTGATATGATGGCATTGTGTAATGGTGAATCTTGCCGGCGGTATGATGAGCAAAGTGATTGGCTGCTGCACTGGCTGATGGGTCTTGTGGAGGTGCCTTCGTCCCGGATGGGCCTCCTGGATTTTTCGAACGTGCCTTCCGGAACAGACAACGCATTGCCGACGATAATCCCTCGCCCATTGCAGAGAGATAAAGCAGAATAATTGGAATGCCAAAGAGGGCGTAGATTAGAGCAGCTATCCGGCCCCACTGGGTTCGTGGGGATACACCACCATATCCTGCAAGAAAAACAAAAAATTATATAAAAAAAGCAAACAAAAAAGGAATGAAAATCCTTGAAAAACGATTAAGAAGACAGATAATGGGAATTGGTTTGGACTTTGGAATTTAGGAATTTTTCGTTTGTAACTTTTTAAGTGTTTTATTCTTTTACCATCTAACAGTTCTTTTGTCGAGCATCGCAAAACAGACAAATTATACGATGGTGTATTTTATATTTGTATTTTTTATTTGTATTTTACTGTGATTGGAACCAAGATAAATTGGTTTGCTAAGTTTTACAAATTTCCAGACAGGTACGAGTATCTATTGATTTATTTGCAGGATTTGGGATCTTTGTCTGAAGGGAGAAGATATGGAAGATTTTTTCTACGTTAGTACATATATAAAATGTAATTAACGTAACTAAGTAACTTTGAGGCATTTGATAGAATTTTTGTTGAGATTGAAGAAAAATAAAAAAAAAAACTTATCCTATTACAGCTAAGGCTGTTTCTTTAATGGGGTAAGGGCTAAGAAAAATATCTTTTACGATGTTTTTTTTTTTTTGTCGATGGAAAAGAAAAAAGTTAATTTACTTGCGGAAGGTTTTGCAGTGAAATTAATTCACTCAGGTAACTCATATTCGGTTGGGTTGCTTTAAAGAGGAACATTGCTTCAAAAAACTGTTACAGAGTCAAAAATGCCTTTCAAAAGTTATAATCTATATTTTCTAAGTTTATGACGGTATTCAAATTGGACTCTTTTGGTTTTTGAGGTGACTTATTTCATTTTATCTTCATTTTTTTTCGTCTCCAGGGAAGTGACTTTTAATTTTTTGCTGAGTGAAAGGATGTTATGTGCTTAGAAGCACGATATGAACACCAATTCCAACAGAGACACCGACATTGGCTGCGCCTTCATTCTCAGATACCTTTTTGTTAGTGTCTCACATGTAAAATAACAGATCATCCATAATAGCTGTCAAAAAATAAATCCAAAGCTATCTAAGAATTTCAGGTTTACAGTGGGAGAAAACTAAATAGCACCATTATATGCTTCCATATAACTCATACATATTTTTCACTAAATTATGGTTGATTTAAATTTTATTTGTCAGAAACCACATGTGACATCCCTGATCACATAACGGTACAACTTTTTATCACTAAATAGAAGCATACCTACATATATCAATATGGCGTCGTTTTAGTTGTGAAGCCTGTGAAATCACGTAGATAAATCAATAGCACCAGTTGCGTTTTTTTTTTTTTTTCAAATAAACTAATTTTAACCATTTTGCCTTTGTTAGTTCAATTTTATTTAGTTTACTTAACTGATTCTTAATAATTTTGTATTAAATTTTACATTGGGAAGCGAAGAGGTATTCATTGTTCAAAAGAAAAAAGAATTGTCATTTTCAACATGTTTGAAAATAGAAGACGTATTCTTGACATTGCAAATGGTTTGGGCTGTTCCAAAAAGATGGTTTATAATGCGATCAAACATGTTCAACATCAAAAGACATTTTAGAACACTACACGAAAAAATCGGTCTAAAAAAACAACAAAAGCCATGGATAGAGCAATGGTAACTGCAAGTAGAAAGGATCCATTTAAGAGAGCTTTACAGAAATAAAACATCAGATTGAGGAAGAATATGGCGTAAAAATAACATCTAGACTTGTGCGATATCGCCTAACACAAGCAGGACTTAATGGCTGCATTGCGAGAAGAAAGCCGCTCGTTTCAACAACAAACTTAAAAAAACGTTTAGCTTTTGCCAAGGAACATCTACGAAAGCCACTACAATTTTGGAAAAAATGTCCTGTGTAGTGACGAATCGAAGTTTAACAGATTCGGGTCTGATAGTAAAATCTACGTTCGTCGTCCAGAAGGTCAAGAGTTTAATCCAAAATTTACCATGAAGACGACTTAACACGGTGGCGGCAACATTATGGTGTGTTCAGCATTTTCGTGGCACGGTGTTGGTCCGATAGTAAAAGTATTTGGCAGGATGGATGAGTATCTTTACAGGGATATTTAACAAAATAATGTGAAACATTTTGCTTTCGAAAATTTGCCCTTAACTTGGAGATTTATCCACGATGATGACCCAAAGCATACAGCCCAATCAGTTCAGGCTTGCTTTCGAGAGAACCAAATTCAGGTTTTAAGTTGGCCACCCCAGAGTCCGCATCTAAATCCGATTGAAAATCTGTATAACGATGTTGACAAGGGTTTAAAACAAATTGGAAATTTAGACCACCTATGGACATTACTTCAAGAAGAAGTCTGGTATGGTATTCTATCCCAACAATTCGTTGCCAGAAGCTTATAGAAAGTTTACCAAAGAGACTTAAAGCAGCTTTGGAAAATAAAGAGCATCCTACAAAATACCAACAAAAAATTATAACTACAAAAATAACTAAATTAGGTGGCGCAACAGTCCATAGAGAACCAGGGCCTAGTGACTTACAACTCTCAACCATTCCTGTGTGCGAGTAATTGCAGGGATGGAGGGGACCTACTCTTGGAGGATTTGTCAATTCCCGTGAAAAAAAATATGAGGTATCTACAAATTCACATACATACAAAGCCAGGATAGTCTATCCAAAACGAAATTAACACAGTTATTGATTTGGCTATAAAGCCTAGTACATACTTGTGAACCATCTCGTGAATCCATACAAATTTCGGTTTTTGGTTCACCCGTGAACTGAACGTGCTCGTGAAGCTGAGTGGAGAACAAAGTGGAGAGTTTTCGTTCACGGGCAATTCACGTGCAAAATGTACGGGAACGGTTGGTGAAGCTTTGACATTTGGTTACAAAAAAAAGGACAGTTTTCAATTTGTACTGAATACTGATACTGATTCCTCATTTAAAGTTTGTGGCTGCTTTGCGTGTGGTTTTAAAAAACCTCGTGAAGTGAACGTTCGCCAGTGGAGAAAGTGAACTTTTGAAATTGCTCACTGGTACACACTTGTGAATACACGTTGTGAACATTTCCATTTGTATTCTATTTCATATAAATGCATTTTAACTTTTTTTTTAAAACCACACGCAAAGCAGCCACAAACTTTAAATGAGGAATCAGTATCAGTATTCAGTACAAATTGAAAACTGTCCTTTTTTTTGTAACCAAATGTCAAAGCTTCACCAACAGTTCCCGCACATTTTGCACGTGAATTGCCCGTGAACGAAAACTCTCCACTTTGTTCTCCACTCAGCTTCACGAGCACGTTCACGGGTGAACGAAAAACCGAAATTTGTATGGGTTCACGAGATGGTTCACAAGTATGTACTAGGCTTAACAGTGAACAAACAAAAAAGCACACACATTGGTAGGAAAGATTTTCATAAAAAAGAAATAAGTTTCATGCACCAAGTCGCGTATTTAAGGATTTGGCGCCCTAAGCCGATAAATTTTGATGCCCTTTAAAACAATGAAAATAAAGTTATGACAATTAACAGGAAATAGAAAAAAAACACTTGATGTCAAATATTCCAAATAATTCCTAAACAATAGATCTATCTAAGTTTTATGTCAGTTCAGCTTCTATATTTAATGAAGCTAAACTATTTAAGCATTCTTCGCTAAATCAGGTCTTTGAATCGGTGTTTAATTCTTTTTAATACGGAAAACGATCGTTTTGCACTAAAATTTGTCATTGCAGTAAACAAGTCTTAAAGCAACCTCAACATATGGAATGCCTTATATATTTTTCTATTATATGAAGGTTTAACTGCCTTTAACTCATATTTGCAGTGTTCTTTTGCTCCAGAAAATGTTAAAGTAGAACATACTCTTTTGGAAAATCTAGCTCAAGGTCAGCCGGGTATAATTATTTATGGAGAGTGGTTGCATTTTTTTGAACTGCTTCTTTACTCATTTGACTAAGCTTAAATAAAAATATAAAACCATTTGGGATTGCTTTATAGCATGAATTTCTTCTGTTCAGCTTATCCCATAACTGGTTGCAAATAGGAATTAATTTATTAATTTTAAAATGTTCAAGACCACAAAAAAGAACCTCATCTTCGAGACACTCATCATTTCGATTTTTCCTCTTGACGATTTTTCGATCCAATTTGTAATTGTCAGAGGTTTTGATTATTTCTATCATTTTGAAAACATCCAAGCATTTTCGTTTTTCTCTAAAAGACGATATGAGTTCCTCGTAGAACATGGATACAGTTTCAAAGTTGCAGGAATAAGAACAAATGAGACAATATTGATGTCTCAAGGAAATTCAATTGGCTCAATAAACCTCTAGCTTCAGTTTTTACTAAAGCTTTCTGGTGAGCATCATAGTCGCATTGACATCCACTGTGATCCGGTCCCATTCTTAATCTTTGTTTCAGGTGGTAACGGTAAGTGAAAAATGTTTTAATGTGATTTTTTCGGAACCATACCTGTTGATGCCGTGAACGCTGATCCTATAGTAGCAGCTCTGGGCTTTATCCCTTTACAATGCAAAAAATTAAAAAATGACTTTGACATAAGCTTCAGTTTTTACAAATCTACATTTTGATTGCTTGCCATGCCTCTTCAACTTAGATTAAAAACTGCGATCTAATAATTGATTTTATTGTTTCAAACTTTAACGGACAATTTCTTCTAAAATAAAATAAAAACTTGATCTAGTAATTCTCGGTTTATCTATGGAATTTCTTTTAAAAAAAATATTTACAACTCGAGCACTTCTTCACATTTGATCATATCTGTAAAACTAGGTTTAAAATCATTTTTGAGTTCTAGGAATTCTAGATCTGAGTTGAGTGGGACTGAGTTCTAGCATAATTTTACTATTTTTGTAGTACCCCGTAGACAATTCTGACTCAAAATTCTGGCTTTTTACGAACAAAATGTTAAAAAATCTGTCAGTTTTCGTTCGAGCAGACATACTCCATAGGATTTGGTTTTGATATTCTCACTTTTTTTTTAAATTAAAAAAATTGTGTTTTTGTGTTTTATTGAATTTCGATCGGATTGTCTGATAAATCGAAGTTCTATCTCAAACTAAGTTCTAAATCAGAGTTGTGATGCCTGAAAACTTGATGAAGGGAGGACTTAGAATTCAATCCAATTCTAATTTATTAATAAACCGAGTTTCATAGGCTAGAACTTTGTCAAAAAACTGTCCGTAAGTTAGATAACTTGTTTAGTAATGAACTACTATCATCCCAGATACCTGCGCCGTCTTAAGAGCAATTGACAGAAGTTGAGATATGTAAACGGCAACAGGCCATAGTTTTAAAGAAAAGCTGGAACATGTTTTAATATTTTTTTATTTCGTTGGTTTTCTTTTTACGAGAAAAATGAAAAAATAATTTTTGTCAATTAGAAATAAAAATAACTTAAACTTTCTCTTAAATTAGCAATATTCAAAAGGAAGTTATGAGCACAAAGAAAACTTCTAGCGAAAAAGAAGCTATAAAAATCCTCACAGGTCCACTTAAAAAATCCAACAATGCTTCAACAAGGATGAGGTTTTTTGTTGTTGTTGCTATCCCAATGCCAAAGACAAACTACACTCTGTGAATATATCACCGTCCATGTCCTGTCCACTTAAGTGCACCATACGGCCAGCCGATAAAATGTTTATCTCTTTTTTAGAGACCAATAATATATCCTCATGTGTTAGGTGCTTTTCCTGTCACACTCACATAAAATATAAATGGTTTTAATAGAATGCTATTAAAGCCTATGGCTTGATGGCTATAGGTCCATATGTCGCCATATGTTTCAATTAGTTTGACCCAAATTATTTCCACAAAACTATATTAAGAACAAAAACATAAAATTAAAGCGCATAACAGTTAAACAAAAATTAACAACAAAAAAAACAAAACGAAAAACAAATTCAAATTCAAATAAAACAATTTCCGTTTTTATCCCAACAATTTAATCTCTAAGATAAAATCTACCATTAGTCGTCATCACTTAACAGAAATTTCATTAAAAATTACGCATGCAATATGCAAATGATAATACTTTCATCTGCAAAACTTCACAATTTAATTAAATGTGATTATAGACATATGTATATGTGTTAGAGACAAAAGCACAAACCATAAACAAATTGTTGTTGTTTGGCCCGATATTATTGGCTCAACATTTCCGGCTCGTAATTCTATTTATATTGTTAGGCTTGTGATTGTGATTGTGATGTTTTCAACCCTGAACATTAACAAGTGAACGCAACGCACTAAACATAAAACTCTCCTCTTAAAGCTTCGATTCGATAGGTACTCGAAGTTCTAGTATTAAATATCCTTACTTCCAATGTACAATACCAACCTATACAGCTATGAATAAAATAATAGGTACATTCAGATGAATTTTCAAGAAGTTTTTGGCTAGTGAGTCAGATTGGCCAATTTGGAAAAGATGAATAAGAGATTTGCTGGACTACCATGAAGGACCTCTAGATGCTATACATAGATGGAATTTTTACGAAGCCAGAACTCGTTAGAAAGTTCTGTTGAACCCGAAGAATTTATTCTAAATGACGCAACTTCGAAAGATCAATTGTTCAAGATTCGCACCGATCTTTATGCGTTGAATCGAAATTCTAGTGAAGATGTTTCCACGCCTATAGCAAAACTTCGAAGCTTGTGAATTGTACTGAATAATGGTCTAAATGCCAAAAATGAAAATGCACTTCCAGACTTATTGTTAGTATGCAAAGTGTTGTATATTTTGACTTCTACATTTTAGACCTTCAGATCGAGCTGGCAAAAGATGAAGAAGCTTTGTATGTATAAAAGTATTATAAAAAAGAGGCTGGGATGAAACCCACACTGATAACTTTCCATCCCGTCTGTCGATTTGTCTTGCTTAAAAGTTTGTAGATTTTCGTGTTGTGTTAAAAAAGTTGTCAGTTGAATTATTTTTAAAAATTTCAAAATTACCAACAATATTTTTCATATAATGAAATAGTTTAGTTTCAAAATCTAATTTTGTTAAATAGAATTTTAGTCGAAAATAAATTTTTACTAATTTTAGTAGCAATTCTTAAAATGTTTTATTTCTTATATAAGCAAATACAAATTGGATGAATGAAATTAATTTGAGAGATATCGAGAACCGAACCTCAATTTTTACCAAATTTGCGTACTATTTTTATTTTTAGTTTTATTTTTTGTAAACCAAAGTTTTGAAAAGATAATTGAGTCGAAAATCAGTTTTTACCAACTTTGACTAATGTTTTTTCTTAGGTTTTTATTTTTATAAACAAAATTGTCAATTTGATTTTTCTCAAAATTTTATCAGATGTCAAAAACATTATTGTTCTTTGCACACAATTTTTTTGGAGATGAAATCAGTTTTTATTCGTAAAAATTTCGAGGTGACAAATGTTTTTTTCAGTTTTTTTGATTTATAAAAAAACCTTTAATTGGATTTTTTTCCAAAAATTTACTTGTTTGGTATCACGTTTTATTTTACAATATAAAATTTAATTCAAGTCTCTAGCGTTATTGGTTCGTGAGAAATTTAGGGTTAACCAAAATTTTCACCTTTTTTTTAAACTGCTATGGTAAAAAAACCACCCACGTAATTTTCTTGAGAGCCCTTTCTTCATCTTTCTGCATTATTATCTGTATAACACAATTTATTTTAAGTCGATATCTCTTCTGGTTCTTGAGCTAATGGACGACGAAAAAAACGTCGCGAACGTACGGACGTACGGATGTATGTACGTATACACACGCACGCACAGACATCTTTCTAAAAATCTTTTATTTCGACTCTAGGGACCTTGAAACGTCGAGAAATGTCAAAATTTTCAATTCGACAAATCGGACCCACTACAATAACTTCCTATGGAAATTAAAAAGAGTTTCGATGACAACTCAGCTTTGGAGGCCTTAGTTGGAAAATTTGACGATAAAAATAAGTACATTTTGGATGGAACAAAAAAGAAGACATCACATACAATTTTTGTAAAAAAAAAAACTACAACCGTTTCGAGACTGTAGGAATTGGATTGCTAAAGAAAGACTTAACAGAAATTAAAGCATTATCCTGAATAACAGCCATGGTAATTTTGTTGATACTAATGCATATTAGGTCCCCTCCATCCCTGACAACAGTACTCGCAACTATCAAAGTGTAATGAGCACCCAATAAAAAAAAACTTGTTACATTAACGGCCAATTTCTTGACGAAGTTCTTAGATAAATTAAAAGCTTGGTCTAGTAATTCTTGGTTTATATTTGTTACTTTATTTTTAGAATATTCTGAACTCGAGCATTTCTTCACATCTAATCATATCTGTATATAACTCGGTTTAAAATCATTTTTGAGTTCTAGGAATTTTAGATCTCATTTGAATGGAACTGAGTTCTAAAGTGTTTTTTGCTGTTTTTGTAGTATGTAACTAGTTCTGATTCAAAATTCTGACATTTTACGAACAAAATTACAATTTTACAAAATTCGACATACATATGTACATTGTACATACATATGTATATGTACATATAATTTAAATAGCTTTTATGTCTTTTTGTGTAGACTCAAAATTCGTGGATATTATAAAGGCAAAAATGTCTATGATCACCAAACTTTATCACACTTTTTGGAGTACTAAAATAAAACGAAAAAAATGTGAATAGTTTAATGGCTTAAATGCACTTAATTTATGACTTTTTGCAAATCTAAAAACTATTTTATTACTGCACATAAAAATCCTTGTAGTCTGAAATTTAATCAAAACCCCCCGGAATGAATCTTAAAATTAATCTTCTGGAGGAAGTTAAAATATTGCTGAAAAAATTTCTAATATCTTAGACTCCCAAATTAAAGGGTCTAAGATCTATCTCAGCATGATATTTATATCTGAGTTCTAACCCTTGCGAACTTGATGAATAAATGAGTTAGATCTCAATCAAGTTCTAATTTATCAATAAACCTAGTTTTGGAGATTAGAACTTTGTCAAAAAATTGAACGTAAGAGAATTTTGGTATGGTTTTGACAATATCATATCTACTCAAGACAGAAACTGAAACCTTTTTTATCCAGTTTTCAGCTACAAAATGCTAGAACGAAGTGAATATGAAGAAAGTATTTAAAGAAGTCGCCAAGTGAATGTTTTTACAAGGCAGCTATTAAACCAATTGTTTCGAATGTTAAATCCAGAATACAATTCAATGTGCGATGGGGACATCAATATAAGAGGTATGTTAACCAAATGCTTGAAAAGGAATTTGGCATCAAAGTAAAGCCAGACCAAAACATATGTATGTGAGACATTTAAATATATGATTAGGCCCACAGATTACCATTTGGAACAAGAAAAATAGTGGTAACAGCATTAGAGGTGGTGTAAGCAGATGCGGTCCTTTTAGCAACTCATGCAAGTACAAAAAGTATTAAGGTATATTCAAAGGTAGCTACTTTAAGTTCCGGTGGGGGTTTGCCATAAAACACAAGTCAGAAGCTAAGAATATATAAAAAAAAAGTAATTGCACATGTGAAACAATTGAGACATTCAATTAAAGAACTATTGAGCGACAATGCTGGTAAAATTGACAATGAAGATCTTAAATTTATTTTTCGGTCAAATGGTATTACGTAGAAAAGAGACTGACAGCGCAAGACTGAAGTTTTGCAAGTACATATGTTATTTAATGTCAAACAAATGTAACAAATCCAAAGAAATCAGAAGAATTTTACTTTCAGATCGACTTTATTAAGAAAACCTAAAGCTAATCTTCTCATGCCATGAAAAAATCTGCAGCAAGATTTTGACACGCAAGCTCTTAGATAGTTTAACCATAAAGCTGCAGTCTCCATAGAAGTCACAATTGCAATACAACAGAAGTAACCGGAAGCGGATTTAATTTGCAAACGCAATACATATTACATAAAGCATACTACATAAAGCATGATGGATTCGTTGTCAAATGTAAGAAGCAATAAACCATAAGTTCGTCAGACGCATATTTAAACTTGGGTGACCGTGTTTCCGATTTTTGTTTTGGATTAAATAATTTGGAAAAAATCGTAAATGTTCACATACTCTAGAATATTAAAGTAAGCCCCTGGATGGCGCTTTTAGCAATATAACGACCGGCTGCAATATTAACGGAATGGAACTGAAATTATGGTTTTGCTTGGACCTAAAATTGATTCAGAACCTAAAAAAACGAATCTCAGAAGAAGTGTCACTGAAATGTAATGCTTAACTTCTCGCGAAAAATGTCAGTACTCAGTTGGCTTTCATTTTATTTAATTAATTCAGTTAAATTAACTTAAGTATTTTTCAACTAAATATGTATATCAAATACAATCTTTCAACAAATAAAATTAATTGAACTTTTTAGTCAAAAAGCATTGCTTTTGGAAATTTCAATAAACTTTTGCTATTCTTTTGCCAGTAATTTTTGAAGTCTGCAGCAAATTGACTTCATTTCACTTCACTTGACAGCTAATACATATTTTTTTAACAAAATATTTACTATTCAAATTAAATGATTAAATTTTAAATTGGTTGCTTTACAAAAGTGCTAAATACATATTGATCAAAAATTAATTTGTGTTCCTATTATTTTGGCCACAGCTGTATATGTATTGTAGTAGTATAGTTGCCAAACAAAATGACCACATTTTGGCATATTATCAGTGTGATTATCCTTTCCTCTGGTCATTGACAATGTGCGTTCGTTCGGTTTTGTATGTTGTCCTTTGGTGAATATGTGTGTCGTCATAGTCATAGCTATTTTTGTTGTATCGAATATCGAAATATCGATGTTTCGGAGGGACGACATCGGTACCGCACATGCAACGAAATTAACTCCACAATCAATAAGCATAAATTAAGATTATATCAAATCATCATACAAAGCACCAATTTATGCAGTTATGCACAGATTCCTTAAGGCTAGGCGGTCGGCTGGCGTTTGGTGTCTGTGTCTGCTACTGCACAATGGTAGGAGATTATACATAAAAGCTGCTTGCTTTAGTGTGCCTTGACCGCAGGCAGCTTTCAGGCTTACGATATACAGTTCTTTGAATGAGAATCAAAAATTTAACATTGGACTATAGTATATAGGGGAATGTGGAGCACTTTTAAGCTTTGGGGATTTTATTTTGTTAGCTCAGGTACTTATGCCGATGAAGATTTGGTCAGTAATTCTAAAGCTCTTATCAGAATTTATTTCGTTACAAAATAAAGTAAAAAAACTTCATAGATAATAATAATTTTTACGTGGGACAAAAAGGTCTTCAACTACTTATTAGAAGTAGGATGTTTTTGAGCTCCCTCCTGCTCTTCCCTTTAGTCTCAAAGATTGCTCCTTGACTATTTTTTTATGAATTGCTTCTCCTGGCTCTTCTGCTAGTCTTGGATAGCAGTCATTAGCTTTTCAAAGTGCAGTGCTGATTCAACGTTTCAACGGGAGAGTAGTGGGTTTGTTTTTAAGGTGAGAGTTATTCTTTATAAAATGGGGAACATCCCCTTATAAGATACTAAAACTCCCTACTGTCTGTACGAGTTGTTGTACAATGTTTATCTAAGAGGATGACTAACAGATTCCGAGGCAGATTATCTCTGTTTTTACTTCTCCCTCTCTTTCCACCCTTGGACAACAAACTCTTCTGACAGCCTACCTTCGTAACATTTGGACCCATTCTAAGTCAACTGCGTAATACATATAGTGTGAAGGTTAGTGCGTAAGACCGTCATGTCAGAGCCCTTTCAATTCCTTTCTGTGTCACCTAAAGTTTTTTTTTCACGGATACGCCTTTTGCGAGGAGTTGACAAATTCTCCAAGGGTAATTCTTGTCATTAAAAAGTGCTTTCTCAAATTGGCCGTTCGGATTCGGCTTAAAACTGTAGGTCCCCTCCATCCCTGACAACAGTTCTCGCACACAGGAATGGTTGAGAGTTGTAAGTCACTAGGCCCTAGTTCTCAACGGACTGTTGCGCCACCCAATTTATTTATTTATTACTTTTTTCCACTTTTCTTTTGGGAAGCGTTTAGATATCCAATCCATGCTTTATCTATGAGCGATTGCAGTACTTCGCTCTATAGTATTTGCGCTGCTTGTTCCAATTGCTCGGGAATGTCCTCAAGTCCTTTTGTTTTGTTGGTTTTCCAGTGTTTTGATTGCGGTATGGATCTCTTTCTTTATTGCTTAAATTGTTTGCATGGGGCAGCTCAGAAGATGTAGGATGATAGTAAGGACCAGACCAGGGCAACTTAACCTTTTACCGGGTGTTGTTCTGGGCTTTTAACACCAGTAAACTCATTTGATAATCCTATTTAGAGGGTTCTGCTTTCCCACGTGCTTGACCGTACATGACCGACTATTCTTTCAGCACCTAATACGAACATTTTATTTCACAGCCCTCCATTGGCTTTCTATGGACTAGGCCCAGGGCTGCTGATTGTTCTCATTTCTTGTGAAAGTTCTTCATCCTGTCAGTGTTAAATTTGGGCAAATAATTCTAGTGATTGAATTCTATCTCCGAAATGCAGCAGTGCGTATTCTTACTGTATAGCTATTGTATCCGGAAACCTTTTTTAAAAATCATTAAAGACTTGAAATAATTTGTGTGCCTATATGATTTCAAATGACTAGATCCTTTCTAATTCAACTTAATTCCTTAAAAAAATGATTTAAAATAAAAAAAAATTAAATACATTAAAGTAATTAAAACAAAAAAAGAACTAAATAATCACTTTAATTTAAAATATAAATTTGTAAAAAGTGAAAAAAAGTCTATTATGTATACAATATTCCCACATTTCCCCCGAATACCCCTACGTAAGTCCATACAAGGAAAGAAGACACTTTGACTTTGCAAAACTTAGATACTGACACACTTCCACACATTCGTTCATAAATTGAAAACGTAATGACATGGTGTATAGCAAAGATGGAAGAAACATTCCAGGCCAGTTCGGCCATAAAAGACTATTCTAGCAGCAGATTTATTGAATCATACTTTTCCGGTTGACATTGTTAGGGCCTCTTCTTCTTCTTCTTCTTTTTCTTCGTTGATGCTCTGCTATTCACATTTTTCACTTCATTTCTGTCGTTACTGGTATTCTGGGTGTTAATGGCAAAAAGAAGAGGGCAAAAAAGTCGGAAGCATCAGGACCACGAATAGGACGAAAACCAGGAGCAGGAGACGACTTCACACAGCAAAATCAAAAGAAATATAAGGGTGTTGGAAATTAAGCGGAGAAATTGTCCTCTTTAAAGAGGGCATTGTATCTTCGACATGTTGACAAATGCACACCATTGACACATATTTCAAAAAATTCAACAAAGAAAACATACATAGCTTTTTATAGTTTATGACTTTTCTTTGTTGTTGTTGTTGTTATTGTTGTTGCTTTCTTGGTATAAGTATAAGCACACATTATAGGGTATGTTTGTATAGTGTGAATATAGTTTGTATTTCAATTAGAGAAAAATGGAAAAAGAAGATGGATAATAACATAGAAGCGAAGCGACAGTCATCATCATTAGGGATATCAAATGAACTAATACTTCAACTCATAAGAAGACGAAGATGACTGTGAAGACAAACGAAAGCCTCATCATCAGTCTGAGCTTAAAAGGATGTCAGCTAAGGAGCTAAGCTAAGAAAACACAAAAAAAAAAAAAAAACTATGATACAGATAGGCTTTTGCTTAAAAGCAGAGGTGAATTTAAAGAATAATGGGCCTTGACAGTATAGGACTGACAGGCATAAACCACTATTGCTGTTCTTCAAAAGTTGAGCAGAGCGTTTTTTGGCGGTACGTCTTTTCGCCTAATACCATAACGCTCAAATCCTAAAATGTCATAAAACCCATAGTTTTCCACAAAGCCCAAAGTGAATGTATTAACTCCTGAATTGTGAGTTGTCATTTTGCTCTTAATTTTGAATTTAGGTTTTATGACATAGGGGTTGGGCTTTGTGATATTTATTTTGGGCATTACGACGTTTATGATTTCTATCGTTTCTTATGTCGTATCACCAGACATAAGGCCCAAAAAGAGAAATGTAGTACAAAAAATCACTAAGCAAATGTCACAAAAGCCCAAATAAAATGTCATATCACCCAAACCAACTTTCAATGTCGTAACGCCCAAATTTTGAATTGTCGTAACGTCCAAAATTTTGTATTTATCAAACATTTTGGATGGTTGGGCTTTGAGACGCGTATAAACAGTGATTTATGTATGGGAGGGCATGCTGCCCCCTGCTTTCTGAAAGATAAATAATGCCAAACACATTTGTTACGCTTTTTTGAAGTCCCGACTTTTTGGGCGATCTGACATTTTTTTGTTTAATCTTTGCGACATAAAACCGAAATAAACCGAAATATTGCCCAAATTTTATAACACCAAAATGTTAATAATAGATGTTTTAAGTGCTATGTCATTTTTTTATTGGACGATATGGTTTTAAGGAGAAAAGACCTAACCCCGGTTTTTTTTAACTGGAATTTAAGAAACCAACAATTTATTAGAAAGATAAACAACCAAAAAGTACAGTGATCAACATTCGAAATATCGTAAATGAAGTAAAAAAGATATATGTATTAGAGGAAAATAGCACTTGCCATCTAAAAGAATTCCAAATGTCAATTATCAACTGATAAATAATTGATAAATTTTGAAATTAGGCATTCTTTATTTTATTTATTTACAAATTTTATTCAACTTCAGAGAAGTTCAAATTGTCTTATTATTCAAATCTCTAATCACTTGGTTTATTAAATGTCAAACTTTGATGTTTATCAATTATCAATTGATATTTAAAACTTTGAATAGCTGTGATTGTCTAAGATGACTAGAGGTAGTTTCTTCTAATCTATTTTGTGTATTCTAGCTCACTGTACTTTTCGATTGGTTATCTTTCCTTCAAAAAAAAGACATTCCCTCCTAATGACGAACAAACTACTTAAATGCCTAATATTAGGGCTAAGAGCGACTTAATTTTAATGAAATAAGTGAATAAGAATCAATTTCAAGATACAAGTGGTAAAACATTTGGGGATAACTTGTTCAAAGTGGATTAAGTTTATCACAAAACTTTCTGAGTTCCTGCTCCTGATTCAATGGCATTAATCAAATCATAATTAACTTCCCACACTATGGATTCCTTTATAAAAATGTTGGTTTACAAGTTTATTTGAGGAAGCTGGAATAATACATATGGGCTACTGTGAACAAAGCAGACTTTAGTGAAGAATTTATTCTCATTATTAATATAAATTAAAGTGTGTATCAAGTTGTTTAAAAATCGCTTTAGTTTTTTGAGAACTGAAATACAAGAACAAATTCTCTATATAAGATATTTCGGAACGAATTTTCCTCAAGCATTCATCCTTTTGAATTGTTTTCTGAAAAATATTAGAATATTTTTTCGGCGAATTAATAATTTCTTCTTTCTGAGAAAGTTGAATTTATGTGAAATCCTAGGGCCTTCTATTCTTTTTTTTAAAGGCCAGTTTTCTGAAAATTCTCTATAAATCCAGCACTGTCTTTTCTATTATAAAAAGTCCTACAGCAAATTCAAATAAAAATAAACCCGAGAACTTCTCCACATTTTCCTCTGGTCTTTTGGGAGTTGTCCAGTGGGTTGGGTAGGTAGGTAAACTCGAAGTCAGGGAGATTGTGTACTTTTTAGTATATACTGTTAATGGAATTGATGAAGACGAAAAGTACACAAGGGAACGCAGGGGTTTATAGTTTTATATATTCCTTATTTCTCTTAATTTTTCTTTTTTTGGTTGCTGGAAGAGTCGAAAATTTATTGGACAGACTCCAGGAAGTTGTTATGTGATTAAAAATAATAAAATCGAAAAATCCAGATTCGACAAAGTTTGGGGGGCCCAACAGCTATAGAAAATCAATAATTGTGGAATTTTCCAAAAGTTTATTTTGAAGAGCAAAGCAAATCCTTGTTTTGTGGAAATGGAAAATAACAAAACTAGAACACTGATTGGATTTAAAAAAAATACTCACCGATTGTTGTTATCAAAGTGAGAGAGTAGAGGAAGGCTGAAGCGTAGGACCATTTGTGTCCAGTCGGCAGCATCAATTGGACACCAGGTTGTTGCACTTTTGATTGACGCACAGCACGAAGTAGAGTATCCTGGAAATAAAAATGGAAATTGATTTTTTAAATATAAGAAATTATCTTTATGTTAAATAATTCTTGCTCGATCAGAATACCGAAACACAACGCTATTTGAAAAAGAAGAAGGTCTCATTTGCGATGTTAATTTTTTTTTTAAATTGTGAATTCATTCAATCAAGAAAGAGTTTCTTATAAATTCTTCTCAAGTAATTGCATTAGATATTAATCGGTATTTTTGAGAGAGAATGAAAACACCAAGTTTTTGAAAAGTTTTTGACATGAATAGAGATTAATTTCTTTGGGTAAACCGCATCGAAATGTACGTTAATTATTCAAAGTAAGCACTTCTAGATACAAAATCTTTCTTTGTAAGTCTGTAACATACCTATACAGACGCATATAAACTGAAACTGAAGGATAAATTTTATAAGGTTCAATTTCTTGTCTTATTGAAAATGTTTTAATGACTTTGACGTCGTTAAATAAGGAAAAGATATTTTGGGAAGATAAGAGCAGAAAAATAAGAATAAGAAGAAGGTATGGCATTTTATAAAATAAGATTTTATCTTGAGCATTGTTTTAAATTTTAATGATTATGTCATTTTTAAAAATTATATTGGTAATGTTTTGTCTTTTGAAAAGAATTTGAAAGTTTATTCATACTATGAAATTTCTATAAATTTATAAATTTCAAGTATGCGGGTATATTATTATCAAAAGCAATTAATTTAATATATGTAACTTCATAGTTCTCATGAATATTGCTCACATATAAAATCATTTTTATTATTGTTATAGGACCAGTTCAGACATGTGTCAAAAATTTTGGAATGAAGTGTGGAAAAACTGTAGTGAACTTTGGCTATAAATAAACGTTCGAGGCCAAGTGAGGTACCAACTGAAAGGTGAGTGTTAGTAAATTATTATGTATAATTGTGAAGTTTAAGAAAAAAATGATATGAGAATATTTAGATAATTTAGTTTGAAGTTGATACTTAAAACAGCAAATAAATTTCATTTGTTGCCCTTCAAAAAAAGTTCATAACTTCTATTACATCGTCTACATTTCGAAAGCAAACATTTATCAATATTTGTATTTGTATTTTATTTATTTCAAAAATCGTTTACAAGGTAGGACATGAGTCTTATAAAGTGTTGCAGAAATCCTTACCGCAAAAAAGGATATGTGATCATAACGACGTAGATTATAAATATAGCGGGCAATATTGTTATAAGCAACATTCAATTTGCGGCTAGTCACACAGTCTAGTTTACAAAAGATTTCACACCCATACAGCACAATTGGTAGTATAAGGGCCTTAGCAAGTAGCAGTTTAGTTTTGATCGGGATGAAATTTCGAGTGACTTGAAGAAGGCGGAGACTTTCATAGACTTTTACCAATGGCACTATTAAGATGGTCATCCCAAGTGAGAGTGCGATTGAATACTACTCCTAGGTTTCTATAGCAGTGATAACATATTCAATGGTTTCGTCGTCAAGTTTCAACAGGTTTAAACCCGATAGATTAAAGTTTTTGCTATAGATGGGGAGGGATGTTGATTTGACAGGGTTAAGGCGGAGATCGTTCTTTTCTAACCACTTTGAAATGCGGAGCAGATCCTCGTTCATTAAAGCTACGGCATAATTTTTAGCCCCAAAAGGTCGACATCATCAGCATAAAGGTGAATTAAACAATGTTTAGCAACTTGTGGTAACTCATTTATGTAAAGTGAGAAGAGGATTGGTCCAAGGATAGATCCCTGTGGTACTCCACTCAAAACATTGAGAAATGTGGACGAGTATCCATTTTCCTCCACGCATTGTTGCCTTCCGCTGAGATACGAAAGAACAAGCTTACAGGACTCTAAAGAAAACACAAAGTTAATTCGCAGCTTTCTACAAATAATTGAGTGGTTAACAGTATCAAAAGCCTTTGAATTATTTAACAGTGTTAACAATGTAACATGATCACTGTCCATTGCCATTCTTATTTCATCAGTTACAAACATTGAGGCGGATTTGCAGCTGCGCTTAGGTCGAAAACCAGACTGACAGGTACTTAACAGGTTGTTGATTGTGAGATATTTTTGGATCTCCCCCAGAATAGTTTTTTCAAAAACTTTGAAAGAAACGGAATAATGGCAATCGGCCGAAATTCTGTAGCAGTACCTGTTTGCTTTTTGCTTTTGTTAGCAGTATATGCTTTTTAAATAAGAGGTTTTATTATGAATAGCCCTATTTAAATACCTGTCAATTGAAGCTGTCATCTAGTCATCTTATGACATTTGACAAGTGAATTTTACGTCACAAATAAAATGGGGACAGAACCCTCTTCAACAACACATTAAAGTTGTTAAAATTCAATTAGGAACATTTTGCAGCCATACATTAGCTCGCATTTTGCAACAAAAGTTGTCTACCCGTGTCAAAGAGGTGATAACAATTCGCCACTTAAGTTAAGTGTACACGATTGCCAGATCTGCAAATATTGCCAGATCTGTCACTGAAAAATTTGTCTCGAATGGCTGACTAGTGTACACACCAAATGAATTTGCAGACAAATGGTTTGGCTCCTAATTTGCAGACAAATATCTGCCAATTAATTTGTAGATATCTGGTAATCGTGTACACGCAAGCTGACAACCGTGTACACACCAAATTGATTTGCAGAAAAATTTGTTCATGAATCATTTTGAAGACAAATGAATTTGCAGATGTGGCAAGTGTGTGTACACAAAATTCATTGGGAGATCACCAAATTTTTTTCATTTTCTGACGTTTCTGCAAACGTCTGACAATGAATAAATTTGCAGATGCCGTTTTTGGAACATTTGCAAATTTATTCATTGGCAGACAAATTGGCGAAAACTACAAGGTAAATTTTAGGGTGCTTTTTTTCATTTCAAAGAAAATGTATGAAAACGTTAACATTTATTTTCAGATATGGATGCTTTTACTGAAAATGAAAGTGCTGAACGTTTTCAGCCCATTACGGTTGAGGCATTTACACGGTCACCGTCGCCTGAAAACTTGCCAACTGCAGACTGATGCGATGTGTGAGCTGAAAATAAACTTGCAGATCCAAAATTTGATTTGGTGTGTACACGGTTGGCAGAAAATCTACAAATGTTTGCAAATCTATTGCAAGCTATTTGGCCAAATTAGTTTGTCGACATTGTCAGACAAATATTTGGCAACAGATTTGCAGATGTTTGTAGATATCCGCAAACCGTGTACACACAAATTAAATTTTCAGCTCATTGTCAGCTCATTTTCACACATTGTCAGGCGTTTCCAGATCTAACAATGATTGTCAGACCTGGCAATCGTGTTCACTTACTTTAAGATCTTATGATTAAACATCTTAAGACTTTTTAGTTTGTGCCAATGCTCCGAAATCAATTCAACACCTTAAAGATGGAATTCTTAGATTAATGGAAGAATAGAAGACAAACCATTGTAATAATACAAGCTTAACAGACATTATCAGTCTGTTTTTAACTCAGAAACCTCAACAAATTTTGAGATTTTCCAATCTTAGTTTTAACTATCCTCATAAAGTTATTGTAATCGGTCCGATTTGTCAAATTGAAAATTCTCGACGTTTCAAAGCCTCTAGAATCTAAATAAAATGTTTTTTAGACAGATGTATGTGTGTTGATGTGTGCATATGTACTGTACGTCCATACGTTCGGGAATCTTTTTTCCTTGACCAGACCATATCTCAGGAACCGTCAAAGATATCGGCTTTAAATAAATGTTGTTTTCTAGATAATAATATCAAAAGATGCAGAAGTGAATTTGAGTGGGTGGTTTGATTTTTCTATAGTAATTAAAAGAAAATTGGAACAAATTACGCTAGTGGATTCAATTAAATTTGTTATCATAAATTGTAACGTAATACCAAAATGGTATAAATTTGAAAGAAATAAAACTGAAACACAATATTTGTTACTTCGAATATTTTGCGAAAAACATGTTTTAACATACAAAATAATCGTTTGCATAAAAGAATACAATTTTTCACATCTTGTTGAATTTTTAGGAAATTAGAATTAACATTTTTTTTTTCAAAACATAAAATCCTAAAAAAATACCACTAAAATTTGGTAAAAATTGATCTCGAATATCTAAGCCATAATTAAAGATATTGCCTTCAAACTGATTGTATTTTATAAAAATACCCGTGTTTTGTTGGAAAATCTATCAATAGTATAGTAGGATTTTACACGAATAACAAAAACAATATCCGTAGTATGAATACTACCGATAAAAGTTAAAGTAGAATCTTTTTACGGATGGGTTTTTGACATTTATACGAGTCTCGAATAGATCTTATGTGATTTCGTTCTCAAATGTTGGTACGATTGATATTGCATTTGTATCTCGATAGCTGTGTTCGTTGAGTAGTTGTGCATCATGTGTTTTCCATTGGGGAAACAAATCAATCTATTACTTTGAATGTTTGAACAACAACAATGGTGCTACCACTCATTGTTTTTGGCTGGAGATATAGCTATTTCGTACTTTGCCACTTTTGCACTCATCAGTCTCCTTTTTTGTGGTGCTGAGCTTTAATCCAATTTTATTTGAAAAACTTTTTATGCACACCATAGGTTTCGAACCCACGCATATCAGATTTGCTCAGTCTTAGAAGTCGTGTGCACTACGCACTCCACTACTTTAGACCACTGACGTCACAGGTCGAGATGTGATAATTGTTTATCAAATGCATTTGAAGCATCAACATTTTTATAAGCTCCTTTAAGTAGGTATGCTGTTTTGTTCCGCCTCCATTTTTCTCCATATCTTATCTATTACTGTTGATATTATTTAGTTTTGTTAGTGAAAATGGACTAACTGGGCTTATTTAGCAAGAGAAAACAATAGAAAAGATATTTATGTTTTGCTATGTTTCCACCAAAGGTTTATCTCAGTTTAGATTAAATAAATCTTTTTGGTGTTTCCACCGCACAAGAAGATTTAAAAATGATTAAGTTTGACAGCACTTTTCAAAATACAAATGGTGTTTCGGTGTTTCTTATGAAGTGCAAGTGAGATAGTTTGATTCGTGTTAAACAATGAAAAACTGAATAGTTCAGCACTATATAAGAATATTTTTTAATTTGATTAAAACAAAACTATATTTTTTGTACACAAACATGCAAATAAACAGACCTTAATGCATTATCTGTAAAACCAACTCCTCCACACAGGTTTTTCTTCACAAATTTTGACTCGACTCCGATTCCCGACTGGAATCGAGGCGAATCAACCTCATTTCAACTCGATTCAGGTATAAAAAGAATTTAGGCGAACGTCAAGCTCGCTTCAACACCACATGTTAATGTAGTAGTCTACGAACAAACCCCCTTTCTTGAAGTTTTTATTTTATATCAAATTGTTTGGTTAAAACTTTGAAATCGACTATCACATTACACAGACGTATTTTCTTGATTTTGGCAGTCAACTATTAAAAATCAGCTTACACGATTTCACCCCTGGTCTGAATTTCGCTATTTTTTTTTGGGAATTTTTTGATAAATTATTCTGGCAAATATTTAATTATTGTTTCAACTTTCAAATATAAAAACCGGACTACTGCGGATCGTTTTTTTGGCAATTTCTCACTGTACTATATATGGAATACTACCAAAAAAACACGGCTAATGTATTTTTAAAAGTTTAGTAAAATTTTTAGAAAAACCCAACTGTGAGTTTTCTTATAAAACATAGACATCTAAAAAAATACTTTACAAAATTGGTAAAAACTGATGTTCGAATCAAATATCTCGAGAACAACCGAAGCTATTGACTTCAAAATAATTTCATTCTAGCAAAATTTAGTTGTTAACGTACAAAAATCCAATTGGTGTTTTCTTTATAGGTAATACAAACTTTCAAAAAATTCTACTGAAATTGGTACAAGTTGATTTTCGACTAAAACTCTTGTTAACAAAAACAGATATTGAAATCAAACCTATTTTGTCAGATGCAAAATATTGTTCCTAACTTTTTGTTAATTTCTTACAAAAATCCAATTAACAAATTTTTTTGTACAAAGCATGAAACTCGAAAAAGAACAAAAACTGATACGAAATGATTTTCGACTCAAGTATTATGAGAACAAGTAGTACCCGTGGCGTGATGGTTAGTGCGTTTTGACTGTCATGTCAAAGATGCCATCTGCAGTTTTTTTCACAAGTACTGCCTCTTGCGAGAATTGAAAAATCTTCCAAAAGTAATTCTTATCATGAAAAGTGCTTTCTCAAATTATCCGTTCGAATTCGGCTTAAAAAACTTAGGTCCCCTCCATCATCCCTGAAAAAAAAGGCCCTAGTACTCAACGGACTGTTACGCCACCTAACTTATTATTATGAGAACGAAGAAAGGTTATTAATATTTGTTTAAGCTTTTAGAAAAATCGACAGACGGGCACGGATTGAAAATTTTCAGTGTGGGCCACATCCCAGTCTCTTTTAAAAATTATGTAACTAAAGTTTCTACGAATTTTATTGCTTTTCTACTGAACGCATTATTCCCTATAGTTATTATGCTGAGCGAATTATTTCTAATATTCCATGCATACAATGTAAAAACTAGAAAAAATGCATAAACAACGTAGTAATTACTTAAATAAATTTTAATTAATGAAATAAGAAATTTTGTGTCTGAATGATTTTTAAAACAAATTTACATAAATGTCTAAAATTTTGAGTTCTTAGAACGATTTCAAAATCTTTTTTATTTAGAAACTGTGTGGTAGTATTGGAAAAATGTATATTTCTTATTTATAGAAATAAATAAAGGCAAACAGCAATTTCAAGAAAAGTATTAACAAAAAAAAAAAAAAACATCTGAAATAACTCAAGGACATAAAAGTACCTACATATGTATGTGTATATGATTTCTGAGAATCACCTACGAGTAGATATGCAATTTATTACACATCATTTCGTTCGAAAGTTTAATACCGAATCCAGTTCTTTTTTTCTGGAATTTTATACCTCAGTAGCACATAAGCACACAGAGAAAACTATATGCATGGGATCACAGCCGTGTAGTTAAAGATTGAAAATAACTTGCAAAAAGCTTTATTCACTTCACTTAACAGAGACGAAATCATAGATATAAATAAACGAAATGTTTTTCAAAAATTTCATTGAGTGTCGCATTTAATTTTAATACACTTAAAAATCAAACATTTTAAGTGAAAGCAAACAAATCTCTTTTTATTTTATAAAAAATCTAGAATCTTTTTTTAAAATTGTATATAGAGGGTTTTATAATAAAAAGTTACGTTTCGAAATTAAAAATCAATGGTTGTGTATTTCATTGTAAGAATGCAGGTGTAACATTAAAAATTAAAAACGGTATCAGTCGAATGACGCAACGGTTGCAACAAGATATTGTTTTTATGAAATTTTCCATGACCAATTTGGAAATTTGCGGCTGTATGTTCCAACTTGGAGTTATTCAATCTACAGTGGAATATTTACAAGTTTAAAGGAGTTAAATCACAAGATCTCAGTGGTCAATTGTTATCACTTTTTCGAGACATAACACAGACAGGAAACTTTTTTTTGCAAAATTGCGATGTTTGCGTTGTTTGAGTAGCACGTAGGGCCACACACGTCCTATTGAAAATAAACGTCCGTCGCTCGTTTGCATCAATAGCCGCGTTTTATTATCACCATGATCTGATCTGGATCTTGAATTACATGCATTACAACAACAACACAAGATCCTGCTTTGTGTATTGATCTCAATTTGGGATCCAAAATTTAATTCTTTTTTTCACAACAAGGAGCGCTTTATCATTGTAATTTCACATGTAAATGTTGGTATCATTGCAAACAAATTAAATAAAACCTGTATTACCATATAAACATTTCCATTTGACTGAAATAAAATATTTTTTAAATAGAAAGCGAGAAGCTTTATATTTATTTATTTGGTATATAATCCATGAAATAATTAGATATTTTAACAAAACTAGATATTAATTGGTGAAATTAAAATAATTAAGTCCAAAAAAATGTATATTTGACATAATTTATGGGTATTATTTTCCCCAAAAAAAAGGAACAAAAAAAATCATTGAGCAAAATGCTCTTTGGGCAACCCTGCTTTAAATGTCAAAAAATATAAATAAAATCGAGAAAGCTGCAGCACAAATGGGAGAAAAGATGTTCAAATAAATTGTAAGTATTCTCTAAATTAAATTATTTAAGTGTCACATTTATTAAAAGGTCAAAAAGTTCCTGGATGCTTTGAGTTTGAGAGTGCAATGGTGATTTGCAGAAACATTTTTAAAAGTTGTGGAGCTTCCATTTTTGGTATGTGTTTTTTTTTTGCTTCGAAATGTCACTTTTGAAAGAACGAATTTGACACTGCTACCAAACTTTAAATAATAAAAAATATGATGATCCAATGCTGTTTTATTATCATGATCTGATCCGGATCAGATCATGGTGATAATAAAACGCGGCTAATATCTTCCAATTTCGGCCATAAAAATCATTACCTAATAGGGATTTGTCAACTTCGAATTTATTGTGTCAACACATTTATTGACATATCTTCGAATAACATTTTCATCATGGTAAAATACACGAACGAGCAACGTTTGCAAATTATTAAAATTTCCTACCAAAATTCGGAATTGGAGACTAAGGGGCCGGTTATAGCTATCAGTAAAATCCATCAGTAAAATGTTTGTTTTTAGTTTTTGAGCATGTTGCAGATTTATTTCTAGCAAAAGATTGGTGCAATAAGATGAATCCTATATTAAATTATTTTTTTTTTTAAAGAAACAATGCATTTAAAGTTTTATTTAATTTATGAATAGATACATTTTATTTTTTTTAATTATGAAATTTCATTTTACTGAACAGCTGACTGCCAAAAGCCAACAAAATTCCATTTCGTTTTACTGTTGGTGTTCCAATTTTGTACTGTTCCGATCACATCATTAAAAAATTTTACTGATGAAAGCAGCAGTAAAAAAATTGTCTGAGGCGCGAAGTTCGATGTTATAATCGAAAGAAAACAACATTTAATGACGTAAATTTACTGATTGCTATAAACGCTCATCAGTAAAACATTTCAGATTCCTCCTGTTTCAAATTTTACTGATGGATTTTACTGATAGCTATAACCGGCCCCTAAAACTTTAAAATCATTAATTCTAATTTTTGGTCGCAATTCTGAAGCTTAAATTCAAAATCAATTCAAGTCAAAAATTTTCACTAAACATGTTGTTTGATTTTGCCGTGTCAGTGAGAAAACAAGTTGGTCGAAAAGTTTCAAATATCGCTCCCATTCAGGCATCCGTAGCAAACGATCTAAATCAGTAAATTGCACTCAGCGTGCAGCTACGATTTCAAGAATTGGAATCGCTCAGACCACATTGTGGGGTATTTTGAGTAAAGATCTTTGATTACACCCAAAATCAAGAGTACAATGTTGGCATAATGACGACCAACACTTTTCATGGCAGTCATGCCGATAGTCACCTTCAGTTTACCATCAATGTTCCTATTCATGATACGAGGAATGTGCTGTTCCACAAATTCACGGGAAAAGGTGATGCACTTTATCGTAAGATCATCTTCAGTGACGTAGCTCATTTTTGAATCGTCTATTAGCAAAATATGCGTTATTTATGAATCATCACTTCATCCATAAAATTTAGCTGTTTGGTGAGGTTTGCATACCAACGGCATTTATTGGGTCGTCGACGATAACGACCGTCACGTTACTGTAAATGGCGAGCGTTGTCGCGCCATGATAACCGTTTATTTTTGCCCCGAGTGAAAATATGGACTTGGACGACACTTCAACAGGATGGTGTCAATCGCTTTATTGAAGAATTAGTTTTGTGAGCGTGTTTTCTCAAGGAATGAACCAGCCTATTTTGTGCGATTAAACGCCTCATTGGCTTATGCCAACAAGCCGACGAAATTGAAAAAAAAAATTACATGGAATGCAAACAAAGCGGTGGGTTCGTTTGTTTGACCGAGTTATCAAAAATGATGTCCAATGAATCGACAGCTGCAAACGTGCTCGCAGTGGCCATATGAACGAAGACAAGTTCCATTCTAAGATCGCAACAGTGAAGATGAGGCTGTTTTTCAACAATGATTTTTTTGATTTCTGAGCCCTGAACGTGAAGAAGAAAGAAGAAATTCCAGATTTTTGTATGTATTTACAGAATCCAATCAGCGAAGCGACCAGCTTGAGTTCTTGTGTTGGCTGAACTTTAAATGTACAGTAATCCCCGCTTAGTTGCACCTCGCTTAATTGAACATCCAGCTTAATTGATCGACAAAATTGGCATCGAAAATTTCCTGTCTTAGTAGCAAAGCTTTTTAGACGGTTAATTGAACCCCGTTTAGTTGAATTACTCGCTTAATTGATCTTAAAATTATGCAGCACAAAAAAGAATACGTGGACATTTTTTGGATAATTGGACGGACAAAAAAATGATTGTGATTGGAAAAACCAAAACGCCAAGGTGTTTTAAAAATAAGATTGTACCTTTGCAATATTTATCCAACTAATGATAAAGTAGAACAGACAAATAATTCTTTTGTCGACAATGCTGCCTGTCATAAGAAGTTGGACGATTTAAAAAAATATAAACAATTTAAAAAATATAAACCATCCAAGAAGAAGAGCAGCCGGAAAATGATCTCGTGGTCATAGATAACGTTCTTGAGGACAATGCAGATTTCAATGCTTATTTGGCATGTGATGACATAACATATCATATCATGTTATAGCGAACTAACAGACGCCGACATTAAGTTGACACTGAAATGTTTATAGAGTAAATTTCTGAATTTCTGGGATGAATATTTTATTTTTTAGTTGATCTACTCGTGCATTTATACGGGTTTCACTTAATTGAACATATATGTCAATTAAGTGGGGTTTCGCTAATTGAACCACCCGGATAATTGACCGACAAATCTGACAAAATGGTCAGTGCAATTAAGCGGGGAATACTGTATTAAGATCTAAGTTTTCACGCAAAATACGATATAACGTCGTCGATTGTGGAAACCTTATTCCTACGATAGCAGAAGAATTGATAAACCTGTGATTTTTTCAACACTTCCGCCATAACAGCAATTTTGTATTTAATTTTATCAATTTCGATGCATGCTTGGAGCGTGATTTTCGTTCGCGTTTTAGTAATGGCGTAGTTTATACTTGTTAAATGTCAAAATATGACAGCTTAATAAATTACAGCTGCAAAAAAACATATTATTCAAACTCGAACCTTGCTGTTCGAACCTCTTATTCGACAATCCCTTATGATGTAGTGATCCATTTATAAAACTCTTTTTAATGAGTTTTTTGTTTTCTATGCATTGACAGTTAAATTTTTAGATCACTCGACTTTCAATGCCGCATATGAAACTGTCTATTTATATTACGGATCATGGAAACGTTTAACTTTGTATTGAAAAAGGCAATATGGATAAAGTTGTCTAGATTTTGCAGAAACAAAACGTTTTAATTCTCTTCAAAATGAGTTTATTGAGTATAGGTACGACGACGCCTTTCAACGATAGGCAATTTTAACATACGAATTATAATCCTTAAAGTAAACATACGATCTAAGCTGCAAAGTTTTAAACTTCCATTTTTTTGTCTATACTTTGTATAACATGAACTTTTATTGCAGCAAAAATTCCCTGAAATTTTTACAAAACAACTTTTCATGTTTAAGTTTTTGTGTACAATGTATGTACATGTAGGAGTACTATACATATTTATGTAGGTACACATAATTTTGAAAGGATTTATTTGGTACAGACATCGACTTTATTGGTCATAAATTGGTACCCAGATCATTTGCCAACATGACTTGCACAATTTTTATTTTTTATTTTTTTGTTCAAACAAAAGCTTTCATACGTTAATATGTGATGCCTTCAAGGCTTCAAGTTTCCCAACATGAATAAAATTTCATACCACCCCATCCCATGCCATTGCATTAGTACGTGTTACACGCTTCAAAGGATTTTCTACATCATAGCCCATTGAATTGCTCTCTGTCTTTCACTGGATGGTCAACGTGCGGTTTTCCAATAAACATTGATTCACTGCCATCGCAACTTTGAACCTCCAATCCCTAGAGAACAATCAAAGTGGTACTCGTACCAGTACAAGCAGTACAACAAGCAGCACCAGAGAACTAAGATAAACACAGCCAACTCAACTTGCCTCGTTAAAAGAAAAAACAACATTGGCTCTGCCAAACTACAAACAAAACACCTTATAGCTGACGCCCAACCTTTTACCCTCGAGTTAGCAATTTCCATACAATGTTCTGCTGAATTGGCAGCTTTCATCTTACGACGACCGACCGACCGACGACGACGAGTACGTAAATATACATTATACCGCATCCGCACCGGGGTGAAACATCGCGACGACCCACCCCCTGACCGCACGAACTCGAACGACGACGCTACGACGAACATCAGGAAAGGAATTATGTTTTTCTGCAATGAGGGCAATTCCCAAGTTAACTTACCTGAAAATGTTGCACTTCTTGGGCAGCCAATCGCGTCCAATTTTCCTTATACAAAATGTTCAAATCTTCAGTAATTGACCACAGTCGATCGACGGTCCTGCAACGAAAAAAGATATAAAAATATTTAAATTTTGTTGAAAGCTAACTTTTTCTTTTCACTACACTTCTTTGCTGGTTCATGCTTTTTAAATCAATGGCAAAAAGGAGCAAGTAGTAAAATCAGAGGAACATGTATTTTCCTTAAAATTTATTTTGATAGCCAAGGCTTTGAGGAACCCAACATTGGGTTGAACTAATTTCAAAACTGGAATTAAATCAACATCAACAAAACCACCGAAATGATAAGGATAATAATTATTAACTGATAAATGTTATATAATTGAGTGTTATTTAGCAATTAAGTAAAAGTATAATGCAAAGAAGGATTGTGATTTGTGTTCTTCCTTATTAAAAATAAAACTTGAGAAATCTTTATGACTATATGACCACTCGTAATTAAATTGACTTATCTTTATCTACTTTATTAAAACTTCTCTCTCAGCAATTTTTACAATTTGCAATTGTAGCTGCAGCTACTTTCGATTTTTGAGTTGGCTCATTTAACTTGTTTAATTTGATGAATAAAGATTTTTCGAAAGCGTTTGCATAGAAATAAATATCGGAAGTTTATGTAGGCTAAGAGAAGGAAAAGAAGAGATGATCATATTTTAAGTAGGTTACCTACCAAAAGTATAGCAGTCTTGAGTGAAGATTCAAAAAATGTATAAAACACGTCACATGTTTTTATATACCCTTTTTCAAACTTATTTTGTAAATGGACGCTATTTACCTGTTGAAAGTTGGTAGTCATCAAACCTGCTAGAAACGGTCGCTTAACGCTCGAACAAAGTTGCAAAATAATATAAAAACTTATATCCAAAGAAAATACTTTGAAGCCAAAAACAGATATGTATATTTTTGAAAAGAAATTTTAGCCGAATTGAAGCACCCATAGCGCCGCGCCGTCTGTCTGCAAGTTTGTCCAAAAAGTTCATGAGACTTGTATTCTAGTGGGACTAAATCTGTGTCTTCCCAATCAATGTAGCGTGTTCCAGTCAAAATTTCTGGCCATCAAAGAAATTCTCTCTTGGCTTGTGATATCGACTACCGATATACGCATTTTCGGAACTGTCGATCATTTCTTGTGGAAATGGCAGAAGCAAAACAGTTCAACATTTACTTATTTGGGTGCCGAGCATAGAGACATTCCAGCAAACTACAAAAGCTTACGAATGAAATTATTTTGACTTTGTTGAGCAACAAATCTAACATCGGTATACCCTTAGCTACTTGTAAACTCATGCCAAACGTAATACCCAGACCCCTCTTTACCACTGGGCCCAGGCCCAGGGCCCCGCAATCACCAGGGGCCCCCAAATTGCTGAAACACCACTTAACCTCTATTGGTCTATTTTCAAGAAAAAAAAATATTTCGATACAATTTTAGATGCAAAAAAATTTCAGAATTCGTACTTTCCTTGCTGAACAACAACCTTTGCTAAACAATTTAAATCACATTCCCTGCGAAATTCAAATTAGAACAAAAAAAAAACACACATTTTGAATATCACTGTATCTGTATGAAAAAATAAAGATAATGGTGTTTCTATATTTGCAACGCGCATATAAGTTTGCATCAACGCAGTAACTCATACATAGGCGATTTAACTATCCGTCGGATGAACGGCACTCAATTTTTTAAGATTTCAAGGTAAAGAGGTAAAGAGTTTTTGTTTTTGTCCAATCAACGAGATAGATGAAAGATTACACTTCTCACTATTTTTTCTATAGGTCAATTGTAAGCGTAGATAGTACACCCGATCTGTCTCATGTTGATCAACTAACATTTATTATTCGTTACGTAAAAGATCGCGAGCCTGTTGAAAGGTTTTTGGACTTTATTCTAATTAACAAACATAGATCTGATTATTTAGCGGAAACCATACTGAAGGTTTTGGAGGATCATGACATTTCGATAGCAGATTGCAGAGGCCAAATCTACGACAACGCGGCAAATATGTCAGGAAGGTTTTCTGGTCTGCAGGCAAGAATAAAAGAAAAATGTAAATTTGCCACTTTTGTACCATGTGAAGGGTACTCATTAAACTTGGTAGGAGTGCATGCCGCTGGGTGTGTTTTAGAACCAACCAAATTCTTTGACATTATTCAAAAATTGTATAACTTTTTTTCAGTATCTTCTCATCGATGGAGTGTGTTGACTGCTCATTTAGGTCCAAAAAAAGTTTTAAAAAGTCTTTCTCAAACAAGATGGTCGGCGCGAGCTGGTGCACTTCAAGAAATTGAAGACGCTTTAATGTCTATCGCGAACGATTTAGGACAGGCACGAGAGGCCAGAGAGGAAGCATTTAGTCTTTGCAAAAAAATGTCCAAGCTTGAATTTACCATACTTACAGAACTTTGGAACTCTGTATTGCAAAGAATAAATAAAACAAGTACAAAACAAAATATTACCCTGGATGTTTCAATAAATTTGAGTGCAATAGATGAATTTATAATTGGGCTCAGGGACAATTTTGATAACTTTGATTTATCAGCCAGACAAAAAAACCCGGATTCCGAATATAAGGACCTTTCTGAAAGGATGAGGTGTAGAAGCTCACGCCAGACTTTTTTTTGACGGCTCTGGACCCTCAGTAATTCTGACTGGGAAAGAAAGATTTAAAATTGAAACCTTTCTTCCCATTGTCGACACACTAAGCGTTCATTTGAAACAGCGACTAGGTTCGTATACGAAGATTGGCCAACGTTTTGACTTTTTTTTCGATTAAAAAATCTGAATTCAGAAGACTTAAAAGAGAACTGCAAATCTTTTGCTAAATTTTACACCGAAGATGTGAACGGAGATGAACTACATGCTGAATGCCTGAATTTAAAAGACTACTTGAAAATTAGTCGACACGAAAATGAAAAAACTGACAACATTCTAGAGCTTTATAATTTTTTAAAAACTAATAAAATTGAAGATGAATTTCCAAATGTTGAAATTGCACTAAGAATTTTCTTAAGTATGATGGAGACCAATTGCAGTGGGGAACGTTCCTTCTCTAAGTTAAAAAGAATCAAAAACGAACTCAGAACTACAATGATTCAAGAAAGATTGACATGTTTGTCGCTGATGTCAATCGAAAGCGACATCCTCAAAGATATCGATTTTGAAGATGTGATCAATGATTAAAGGCTAAAGACGGCCTTGGTAATACCATAAATAAAGCGAACCACAGATTGACTCATACCCACACTTGTCTGTTAACTAAATTGATTCAGCCAAAGCTTGATGCTAATCGCTCAAAGCAACTCATTTCTGTTGGTAGATTAACTCCGTTATAAATGTCTTAACAGGACACTGCCTACTGTCCTTAAGATTTTTACAGAAGCTGTATGGATAAAGACGAAGAGAAGACAGTGTCTCACCTTCTATGTTCATATTCTGTCTTATTATAAAGACGAATAATCCACTTAGGAGACTTCTACTACAATGATCCCATAGTAAACTGAAAAATTGCGACATTTATTGTCTCAAATTCTTCGTAGCTAGCGAGTAAGGTCACAGCAGACCAACTATTGGCTTTTCCTCTCTGCAGCCAGCTTAACCTTACCTAACCTAACATATGTATATATAAGCGGACAGTATTGTTATCTGTAACGCTTCCGTCTTAAGGGTTGAACAGACGAGAATGTGGCTGCTGTAGCTGACAGTTTGAGACTCATTTCATAAAAATCAATTTCAATAGTTCAACATGTCACACACTATCATGTGGAGCATTCTGCATAAAGATTTCGTAATATTCGCTTACAATGTCCAATTGACTCAGAAATTAAAGTTTTCTTTATCGCTTCGCAGTTTAGGCCTTATCGTGGTTTGTAAAGAATAATTTTGGGAGAAATATCTTTTTTTTTCTGGTAAGACGCATTCCCATCTCGGTGATTATAATAACAAATAAAATCCTTAACGAAATTGTCGAGAAGCCAATGCATTTATAGTTATTACGACAACAACAGTATGGTGCGGATTGAGGAGTAATTGGATGATTGGAAAATTTGCCTTCGAAAGTGAAGTCTATTTGTCGTAGAGTGGCACCGTGTTATCGGACGTCTTGGCTATCGCAGCAGCGCCAGCGGAGGTGTGATTTAAAACCTTTGGACCTTTTTTTATAATACAGAAACGATTCAAGCATAAAGCCAATATCATCCAAGAAATCTGAGATTTACAACCAGAAATTATCTAAAAGTATTTGGAAAAATGAAGTCATTTAATTGAATGACGTTCACATTGTTAATATTTGTAGTAAAATGCAGGATTGTATTAAAGTAAGAAAATAATACCAGTGTAATCAATTTGCAGCTCACTCCATTACCTCTTTTTAAATGCATTTGGGGACTTCGGACACGTTATACAGGGTTAATAGCTGACGATGATGAACTGATTTCAATCATAAAACTTCACCAATTTATTATTCGCAGATTTTGATAAGCTATTTTTTCCTATGTAAAATTGAAAGCCTTTTTTAGAGGGAAGAATTGTTTTGAAGTTAAAAGAATTCAAACAAAATACGACTTTTTCAGCATACACAATAGAAAATGGCGTACTTTTGCCTTGATTGGTCTCTATATAACCTTTTGAAACACACGTATTTCGATAGATCTACCATGATTTTGAAATCTAGTTTACTTAAGAGATAAGTTGTCCCATTGTAAGTTTACCAGTTCAAATAATAGTTTATAGTCTCGTCCAAATCCTTTGATTTACAATATTAAAGATCAAAAAGCTGAAAAACAGAGACAGAGGAAAAATTGTATTCCTATCGTTTAGTTTCTGTTCGAGACAAGACAAGACAAGCAAAGAATCCGGAAAGAATTCATTATAAAACGGGACCGAAGAAGAACGTTCACGTTGTAATCATTGCAATAGAATCAGCTTCAGCATCAAAATCAAAATCAGCACAAAAAGGTGCGTATTTGTCTTCTTGTACTGAAAATTTCCTTTTTGCCATAACAGTACGTAAAATATTTGCCAAGAACAGAAACGGAGTAGACAAGAGCAGAACTGGAAACTGGACATTGGACAGGTGTATCGTCCCCTTCCTAAAAATATACAAAAAATAGATAGAGGACCGAAACGGACATGACAGAGACAGACGACCAACTATGCACGGGCAAGACGGTCGACGGAGGATTGAGGGGGATGCATCCAATGCAAACACAGCATCAGAATCAGCACAGGAACAACACTATGGGAATAGTGCAAAACAAATTTTAAATCAACAGTGCAGACAGTGATTGGTCAAGGCATTCCAAAAGCGGATCCGGATATACACAAAGAACGCTACAGACCATCTTGCCACTTCATATACAACCTTATACCTATATAGATGGATAAGAGTAGAATAAAGCAACAGACGGCTTCCTGCTTATCGGTCCAAAGAGTTTTTTCCTATTTGCTGTCCTCATTCCACTTCGTATAGCCGTATCTATACAAGAACGAGAATGTTGACGACGACGGCGGACGGATACGATAACGACAACAACGAATTGAAGAAAATAAAATTTAATGACATACACAATACAGCAAGGACGAAAACAGCATCAGGGGAATACTCTACTTCTACTCTACTGCACATAAACTCATCGTATATACAATATACATACATACATACTCGTACCTTGCCATGGCAGTTTTGGTCTTTTGGATATATACAAAATACGATAACGAATAAAGAGAACTTACCTTGATCTTATTTCAGCATTCGCCAGTTCTGTCCGGGGATATGGCTTTGATGCGGCCACAGCAGTTTCCAAGGAGTTGCTATCATCGACTTCACCCTCAAGTGTTACGAAAATAATCGAACCCATTGCGGTGTACAGAAGCACCAATATTAGGACACCTATAATAAATACAAGAGAATGATGAAATTAAGTTAATAGAATTACCACCCATGGAGGAGAGGGTCGGTTGTGGGTTCTTTCCGGCACCAAACACCAAAGTCAACATTGGTCAGTTCAGTCAGATTTCAGATACAAACGAAACTAGAGGAAATCAAATTAAATACAAAGTAAAAATTGGTACCGAGACGGAAATGATAGTGATAGCATTATAACCAATGGTGGTTTACGTTTTAGGTAGGTACACCAGGTACTCCAGCATCAGCACTGTGTCCTTGAATGCGGTAATTTTATTATAAACTTCCCAATTAGATGGAGAATATCATCGTTAACTTTTGACGGGACTTCTTAAAGGTAAAATATAGTCTTTTCGTCTTTATGAGTCTGCTATGAGTATTTTTCTTCTTTTAAATTTTTGTCAAGGAAAATTTCGTCTAATCAGGCAAAGTGCGTGTTTATTATGGTAAATTAATTTTATAAAAATGCTTGACGTTGACAAACTAAAGAAATGCCAACTAAGTATGTAATGTTTTGGAGGGCCGGGCGGTGGCGTTAAATTTTAAGAATGATTACATTTTGATTGGAAATTTAATTGACACTTGAAAGATATTAAGTCGGACAAATTTGCTGTGCTTAAAGAAGATTCTCTTGCTATTGCCATGGGCCATGAGCTTAGTCGATAGTATATATATATACCTTACATTATACATAGGTATAGTAGGTATATACTATACTAAGAGCCATATCAAATTAAACGTGAAGCCTGGCATTAATTTTGAATTGCCTTAGTTTATTTTACTTATCAACTTAGGTAGCCTACTGAATTTTTTTAATTAAAATTGTTTTCTTATGATCACATAATGTTAACTATGTTCTTTGAGAGTGGATATTGTACAGTCAGCTCAGCAAAATTTCACATGCAAAACAATGATATAGGTTTTTATGTTCACTTTATATTTTAACATATATAGCAACAAATTTGACAGCTATGATTGAAGTTATATTTTTCAAAAATTATGTCTTTACTGAGTCCGTTTCAACTTCGTAACGTTAGAAAACATGATAAAAGTTTGCAATCCATTCTACTACGTAAAAAAAAATTAGGTGCTTCAACAGTCCGTAAAGAACCAGGGAATAGTGACTTACAACTACCATTCCTGCGTACGAGCTATTGCAGGAATGGAGTGGGCCTACAGTTTTCATGCCGAATACGAGTGGCTAATTTGGGAAACCACTTTTTATGACAATATTTTCTTTTGATGATTTGTCTATTTCTAACAAAAAAGGCAGTACCCATAGAAAAATGTTTAGGTACAAAGGTGGGGATTGAACCCAAGACCTCTGGCACAACAGTCCTACATACTAAGCATCACGACGGAATGTGAGGACGCTCCTGAAGCGAAGGCCCACATAATGTCAGATTTCTTTAACAAGAGAAAGAGTTCATTCGGTATAAGATGGATATCTTAAGGCTTAGTAAAGTACTATGGTTGGGATTTTCTATTCCGAAATGACACCTGAGGGTGCCTGGAAAGTTAGAGTTGGGCTGCAGCAAACTTTAAAAGCTATCAGAAGTTTGATTTCATGGCAGCCAATATTTGAACGGATTTTGAAAGCCAAATTCTGGAGTACAGTTGCTAACGTCACCATCATACCTACAGTCTAACGCTCCAAAGAAACCCCAGACGAACAGAAAGAATGTTTCTAAAATTGGCTAAGTGCCGCCTACAACAACACACCGCGTGGAAGCATCATAATGGTAAGAGAGGGAGACTTGAATTCTAAGGTTGGCAATAACAACGCAGGGCTGAGTCACGTCATGGGAAAGCATGAATTTGGAAGTTGCAACTATAATGATGAGAGATTTGTGGACTTGTGCAACGTTAACCGTCTTGTGAATAATGACAAGCTTCTTCCAACCAAATTAATCACTTCGCGATAAATTGTCGCTTCAAAAGCAAAACCACTTTTTTTGCGGTTCGTAAATCGAATCTGAACATTAGAATACCAGCTTAGTAGATGGAAGGTACATTTTGCGCTTTGGTTTTAAACCATGTTTTCAAATACAACCTGCAACTGACATCATCTAAGTTGTCCAATACAACAAATTCCCGATTACTCACCGCATGTGGATTTCTGTAACTGCTAATATAGAAGCAGCATAGGGTTTTTACGCTTTCCCGAAGAGTGGAAAAAGGAAATTATTGTATAAAGGTGACTTATAAGAGTTACATTTGTCACGTCTTACACTGAGGTACCTGGTTAAAAGAGTTTGAAGTCTAAAGTGGAGTCAGACAGGGCTGCATACTGTCACCAATTCTAATAATATTGGTGATTAGTTATGTACTGCGGCCAGCCTTGACAGAAAACGGATTAAGATGGTCTGTGACAACATACCTGAAACATCTAGACTACACAGAGGCTAGAATAATAGGATAATGGATCTCCATCAAATGACAACAAGGGTGGAGAAAGAAGCACAAATCGTGCAGCTGAAAATCAAAACTGGAATAACTATGTAGCATATTCAGCCTCGGAACCTCCCACTCTCTGATAAACATTGTTTTAGAACTGGTAGAGAATGTAGAGAGTTTTCAGTATTTAGGGAAGTATGTCTCTACTGAAGGCAGAATGAAACAAGATATCGCTAGCCGTATCGGGAAATCTAAGGCTGCGTCCAAGATGTTATCCAATGTTGGAGGAATAAATCTCTCAGCTTAAAGACAAAACTACGGCTGCCCACTCAAACATTGAACTGTATTGTTATACGGTTGCAGCTGTACTTTAAAAATAACAGCAATGGTTACTAGAAAACTGCAGACCTTTTTAATAGGTGTCTACGGAACATCTTACGTGTTTCCTGGCCCAATCATGTATCCAATAAAGAACTATATGGGATAACTGGTCAGGAATCCATTGAGACTATTATTCAAAGGCGCAAGTGGCAGTTTATTGGACACATGCTTTGAAAATGTGCTGAATGCATCACAGGACAAGCAATGCAGTGGAATCCAATCACTTAAAAAGGCAGAAGAGTCGGAAGATCAATAAGCATGTGGAGAAGAATAGACGATTAGGATTTGTTGAGATTAGGAAAGAGTTGCAGGGAGCTCAAACACATCGGCGGAAACCATGTAGCACAATCAAGTTTGTTGTTTTGATTGTATTCAAACCCTACGATCCTTTTAATAATTGAATAAGTGCCAGAAACTTAAAAGTCTTATGAAAATTACTAACTATTTAAGCTGTCATTTGCAAAATTTGCAGCCTTGTTTTGTGTTTCCTTACTATAAGAATTCCCCTTTAAATGTTTATTAAAAACACTTATGTACATCTTGAAATAAAAAACCAAAGCAAACAAACATAAATCTGGAGAACAGATCATTAATTTGAAATGTCAGAAACTCAAATGTCTAAATGATAACCTAAAACCTACTTAGCCTATTTAATCTAAGGGCTGTTCGTTGCAATTGAGTACTTATTTATTTTATAATATTATTTCTATTTCTAAATCCATTATACATACTTAATTTCTCTATCGTTTATGTTGGAATTTGCTAAAGTATGACTGTAACCTACATATGTATGTACATATGTAGATGCTTGTCTGTATCAGGTGATTCTACTGAATTCTATTTTATTAAACAATTTTCAATAAAAATTGTCAAATTTCACGGTAAAATGGATCCAATAACAAAGTTTGCTCTTAGATAATATTTACAGATTAATGTTAGTTGAGTTTATTGGTTTTCATTTATCAAGAACCCCCAAAGCCAGTTCAAACCTTTTCGGGATTTAAACATCATACTTTCTGCAAATAGCTGAAACCTCGAAACTTATTACAATCCTCGTCTTCCTAGAATCGTAAAAGACACAATTTATTTCTTTCAAGGAAAATGAAAGATATCATATGAATTTAAAAAATTACTTAGGGAGGTCCCATAATTCACAAAAACTTAGAATTTTGCAAAAACTACAAACAATGTTGTCAACAGAAACAAATGAATAAAGTGACAGCTGAAACTTCTGGGTTAGTAAGGTGGCACAAACAAAAATTGAACCCAAGACCTCTAGAATGACAATTCTACGCAATAAGCATCACACCACAGGTACTACGGTATTAAGCAGTAAATAATTGAACTTTAAAATCGGGCTATATGGAATATTTAGAAAGTTTTGAATATTCGTAAAAACTAAAATAAATACTTCTTTCGCTGATTTTTGAAAACTGTTAAAATTCAAAAATACTTTCAACGCTAATTATGTAATGAACTTTAACCAGAACTTTTTTGTCTATATTAACTTGTTTAACACTGCAACTCTGCAACCACCGCACACGAATTCCATTCCAAACCGCAAAAACCCAAACGAAAGCTAGCTGAACGATGTTGAAAAAAATAAACTTCAATTAAAGTTTTTGTTTGTTTTACAACATTCATGGTTTACCAAAACCGAGCATCACTACATCACAGATGCTGTTTTGAAAATTGCTACCGTACCAACTTCCATTTTCTACCTTAGTCAATTAAGTATGAAGAAAACTAATGTTTTTAAATATGTAAATACTTAATTTAAGCTAGATTGTTGTTGTAACAAACATTTCAATTGAAATTTAGTTTTGAAACAAAAAAAAAAAACATGTTGAAATTTCAACATCTTATTAAATTTTCCCTTAGTTATTATAAAATATAGGTACACCTGTGATTTTCCCATACACATCTACCAATAAGTTGGTGTAATGAACAGCGTCAACTTTCAATACTTTCAAATAAGAAATCCTGATCCTTTGGCCAAATAAGATTACCCAAGGGCCATATAAGTGGCCAAAACTTTTATGATTTTTCCTAAATATGAAGACCAAATGATTATGGCCAAAAAACAAAAACAAGCAGACACAGCAACAAAAATAACACTAAAAAACAATTTACCCACTCACATTTTCGCTCTAATCCCCATAAAGCTTAAATGAAAAAGTTTCCTCGAAGACTTATTATGTACATATAGAAAAACATAACTGAATTTTTCTATAAGTTAAAAACTTACGCTACTATACATATTTCATAGTGACTGTATGTACAGCCGTGGCCAAAATAATAGGAACAAAACTTAATGTTTGGTTATTAGGTCTTCCTTGTGTAAGGCAACAAATGATAAATGTTTTGTTGGTGTTTTTTTTTGAATTTGTGATTTTTAGAAAATAAAAAATAATGTCAAGACGTTGGAGTCCACTTGTTGCATGTTTCATAAAAAAACTGGCGAACGAACCAACAAAATAAGAAAACTTTATTTAAATTTTAAAAATCGATACATTTCGAAAAAAATGTCATTTTTTCTTATTTGATATTTTTCATAAAAAATAAAATAAATAAGGTGGCGCAACAGTCCGTAGAGAACCAGGGCCTTGTGACTTACAACTCTCAACCATTCATGTGTGCGAGTAATTGCAGGGATGGAGGGAACCTACAGTTTAAATGCCCAATCCGAACGGCTAATTTGAGAAATCATTTTTCATGACAAGAATTACTCTTGGAGAATTTGTCAATTCCTCGCAAGAGGCATTACCCATGAGAAAAAGTTTTAGGTGGCACAGGCAGGGATCGAATCCAAGACCTCTCGCATGACAGTCCAACGCACTAACCATCATGCCACGGGTACCACCATTTTTTACTGACATTGTTCTTAAAGAGTTAAGTTCCACATTACAGTGACAGATGACAGTTCTCCAAGGATTAGCTTTGTGTTTTCTCTATAATCTTTCGCTTAATGAAATACTTCTCAATCAGATTCAGGTCTTGTTATATAGAATACTCCTCAAAAAGATACATTTTGTTTGTTTTTAAACCGAAATATATTAACACTACAATATACTTGGTGTCCCTATCCTGCTTGAAAGGGCATCTAAGGGCATACTTTGACTAGGCAATATTCCAAAGTATATAAACTTATACTACTTTTTCCAAATTATTCCTTTCATAACAAACATTTGACACACAATCATCCAAGCGATTTAACCCTTAAGAATAATGCTGTCATCTCCAAGTTATAACATTGGTTTTACAAGCAAAGCTTTCCACATTTTTTTTTAAATCCAAGGGGATTTTTATTACTCTATTAGTTTGAGCATTAGTAGATGGTATGAAAGATGTCTGTGCACATTAGTTTTGAATTTCTGCATATTGCAATGACTGGGAAAGATAGAGTTTGGTAATGCATTCAACATTCACGTAGTACGACTAAAGAACTAATCTCTGTTCTTAACAGTATAATCGAAGTTGTGCTTTGAGATGAAAAGAGAAAAGACAAGAAACTTCAGGACAGTGTTCAAGTGACGCAAATGATTCAACGATGACATCATCAGCAATCAATTTGAATGCCTAGGTTCAATGCTGTTTAAGAGACTTAACTAAGTTGAAGGTGTACTGGCCCAGAAATGGGAATTATATTCAAGTTTTGGACGTATATAAGTCTTAAAGATAATGACTCTTATTATTGGTTTTGGATTCGTATCGTTTTACTGGAGTTTTATTAGTCGTATTCCGTAACTATATAAAACGCCAGAATTTCTCTCGCTCTTGCATTCCACAATTTGATCCACGAAAACAGTTTACATTTGACATACAAGTTTTTCAAATTCAATTAATTTTTCTTTTTTTTGAGTTTTAAGTGAAATTGTTGTAAAATACAATCAACACAAAAATGTATAATTTGGCAAGATATTGTTCGTGGAGCAGAGTTATGAGGAGAAAAATAGAAATAAAGGTTTATTGCTTCAGAGGAGATGGAGTCGATCCAAAGCAAATTCGTTAACTCACTCAAAGTACGTTACTAACACTGGTTTAACATTTAAGTTAACAATTAGATTTAAAATGTACTTTCGTCTGAACAGAGAAGTTTTTAAGTAAATTAAAGTTGGATCGAAAGTGAATTTCCTTAGCAACGTTCTGTTGCAGTTCCAGCAATCCTGAAGCTAACTTCCACCCTTTGAGTTGTCGTGGAGGAAGCTATCAAAAAGGAGTTGGAAACGACTTCAATTTAAGACTATCACAGCCTTCCTTCTTAAGTACAATATTCAAAGAACTGTTAAACATCCTCGAGGGAAAACTGATTGCTCTGGATTAGAATGGAGCTCTCGGAACAAGAAAAAAGCCCTAAACACAAAAATTATTTTGTTGTTATAAACTCCGAAATTTCTTCACTTTTTGCCATTCTTTTCCATTAACGGTGGTCCACGAGAATTTATATCCACTGTCAAAGACTACCATCCAGCTTTGAAGAGACGTCTTGAAATTTTTGGCAAGATGCTCATTTTGCTCCATAAGCTGTCGTTGTCTTATTTAACCCTAGATAAAGATTTTTAAAATTATAAAATCGAAAACTAGCTAAAAAGTTTTACATTTTGGTGTATTTTCGTTATAGTCGTTATTAAATTTTCGGACGACAGAAACTGGCGTAAATGCAGAAGTTTTTGTTATGAAACCAATAACGGAATACCAAAAATAATTTACGAATGCGACAATTTAGCGTCGAACGCCTTAAGTAATGCCAAATTCGCTTTGACGTTTTGCGATGTGACGTTCAATGCCAGACCAGAGGGGGAAAAACCTTTTTGCATCGCCTAAGGAATCCCAAACATCTAGCTGCATTTTTGGCGACATAGCGTCACATACGAGAAGTGATTGGAGATACTCAATCCGAGTGACAAAGGTTATAAATAATGTTTAAACGGCAGTAAGCAGCATTAAGTTTTCGACGCATTCAATTCTACTCGATTTTTTGATTCCCCATTTAACAACACTCTCTAGGTTTAGAATTTAATGAGCTTGTCATGCATACATTGCTGTTGAAGAACCAGATTTGAAAAACATGGTTGTAAATCTTAAATTAAAAGCTATAGGCTAGCGATCGTCAAAAAGAAAATGGAAATGCGAAAGAGTGTCGTACACACAACAGAGCCCTGGGCCCCTGGGGCACACCAGTAGGTATTTATTTCGTGTTTCTCAAACTTCAACTCATACAATACTACTTGGATTGAACGTTCTGAAAGGTTATTTTTTATCCAACGAAGGAGGGATACGCCAATACCGAGGTCAAGCACTTTTGATTAAAGAACTTGTTGCCAAACTCTTTTAAATACCTTTGAAATGTCAAGTATAATAATCTAACAATTTCCAAAGCGATGTAATGATTTAATCCACTGTTCGGTAAGATAAACCTTACGATCGCCAGTCGACTTATTGATACGAAAACCATACTGCCGTTCACTCTGAACGTGAACATTCGTTTTTCAAAATAATTCTTAAGCTGATAATAGATCAGACTTAAATGAAATTGGATGATCAGGGGGAGAAAATGATTCACAATTTTTGGTTTTTGACTGTACTGAAGTGTTGAATAGATGAGAAAGCTTACGCAAAGGTTTTGCCAGCGTTGAAGAACACTTCTTCAAAACTAAATTTTTCAATCCATTCTAAATAAATTAATCTATATTTCATTATATTTTAACACTTTAAATTCTCGCAGTGCAGTGCTAAAATGATTAAGATGGTTTTTAGTCCAGTGTTTCGCTGAACCTATTCCCATGTGGGAATTTGACGTTTTTAACTAAACCAAACTATTGTAAGATATTATTCTGAAATTGGACCTAGTAAATCTTAATTAAACAGTTTGAGAATATATTATTACCGTCAATAGAATATAGCCTTTTCATGGTGTTTTAGCTTAACTTAAGTGAAAATAACAGTTACACTCAGTCTAAAGTACGAAATGTCCCTATTTTGTTGGCCATAGCTGTACATATGTGTTTTATATGTATTTCGTGTACGAGTGAATTGGCTACACGTAGGCATAATTATTAGTTTATTCTTTATATTCGCCAAAACTTCTTGACGATCTGCATTTAAAGATACGAAATCTGAATTTGAGTGTGCCTCTGAGTTGGAAGGATATAAAAGTTCTTTTTTTGTCAAGTCATTAAACACAGCATAAAGGAAAGAAGTCATGTTAAGTACTTAACTTATACCCGTCATGTCATAATGTGTTAATTTTTAATGTCATAGAAGAAATTCATAAACACATGAAAGAGGAGGGCCTGGGGGGAGCCAGACGAACAAGAATTTGAGAGACTCAATTTAATGTAGGTAATGTTATGCTTTACATAATTATACGCAACGCAGCGCAGGTACGTAAGCAAAAATATGGTGTTAAGTGCGGTAAATTCAACAACCCACCACCGACGCTGTCATCAACTTTGACAGTATTAATTTAATGGGATTTTCAAAACTTTGAAATTTAAATTTGAGAGTTAAGGACTCTTCTTAAGTTAAAAGTATTTTTCCAAAAAAATCAAATTGCTTCTAAAATTATAATGATAATTTGCTATAATAACGGGTGTTTTTTTTTCGAACAATCTGGCAATACTTTTTGTTGATCTTTTTAACAGCTGTCACTTGATTTATGCTCAGTTTGGTTTGATTTTTCATAATGAATAGATTTACTCCCGAACAACGTTTGCAATCGTGCAAATTTATTTCCAAAATAATCTTTCGGCTCACGACACGCTTTATTTCAATCAATATATTGAAGGAAACTTTTGGTAAGTGCATTATCTCGTGTCGTGGCTTGAAAAATCGTGCGATTTGACACTGCTGGATTATTTGTAAAGTTACTTGTCTACGCAGATAAGCTTGAGAAGATTGACGACTTGGAAGACAATGTTAGGAGCGTTATTGCTGCAAAAAGTGCACGAAAATTGGGCCTCTTAGCACATGACAAACCGTTATCCTTATAATAAAGCTAAATTCTTGACCATAACAATTAATTTTATGCGTTTTATTTCTTCTTGAAAACAATACGTAATATAAAAACACCCTTTAGTAACGAATAATGGTTGGTAAAGAATTTAAAATACTTGAATTTTTGGAGAACTCTCCTGTATGTACGTATTACGGTTATTTTTGCACTGAAAACTGTTTCCCCCTTTCAACATCTTTATAAAAACTTAGTATCATATTTCAGCGGATCGGGAAAAGTCGCTTATTGCTTAAACAACGCATTGAAAACTTATTTCAAACTGAGTATTGTGTAGCCCAAACAGTAGATACGCACGTTTGTGTAAAAATTCTTAAAACTTGTGTCCTAGTAGCAACACCCCGTCCTGTCTCAGCAGCAGCAGCCAGCTGAGAGTCTGACACTCAATTTACAAACATCAACTAGCCTTCGTTCTTAACAGCTAAACATTTTACGCCCAAGGAAAATTCTGAACTAAAATATCGGATTATTCGCTTACTAGGTCTCAGCAATTGAAGACGTATTTCTGTACCATCCGCTTCCTTATCGCTTCGCAGTTTGGGCCTTAGAGGAACTTACAAATTTATCTTTTCTGACGACGTATGTATACATTTTCATCTCATCTTCGTTAACAAACAAAGTTGCCAGATCTAGAATTGAAAAACCCGCACGCAAGAAGCCAATATTTTGGAGAACGAAGCCAATGTTTTGGAGAACGACGAAGTTTGGGTACCTATATAAAACTGACAAAAGCGTAATTGCAACAACACGTAATGGAGCAGATTAAGTATATTATATTAACCATTCCCTCTCGTAAAATAAAATATATGAAATCGTTGTACATTTACAATTTTAAAAAACTGTATAGATTTTGTGCTTACCAGTTGCAGAAATACAATGTGATTTGGGCGCCCGTTGGCAACCACATAGTCCAGGATGATGTTCACGTTGTTTTTCGTTCTTTGACGATGGAAAACACATTGAAGGACTTGTCGGATTCTTGACGCTACTAACGAATGTAGTCAATTGAATAGGCGGTGGAGGTTTTTTGTTCATAATCTGAACTCAACGTTTTCACAGACTCAAAGGCTGTTTTATTATTCCACGGTATATCCAATTCACCATTAAACTCCTTTTTGATATTGAATCGTTTTCGTTCTCTTTCTCGTTCTCCTTCTCGTTTCACCATACATGAAATTGAATTTCCCTCTTAATCAATTTTGATGCCGCGTGTAACGTAACACTAACGCACACCCCACTAAACATAACGGGTTAGGCCTGCTACCATCCTTGCCTTTTCTAATTTCCTATAACATATAACCATTCATGCATTCAGCACTTCATATCAATACCATGGGACTTGAATCATCAGTTTAAAGCACAAAAATATGCTAAGTAGGGAGGAGGCTCCACACAAAAAGTGCCTCGTAAGCTCGTAAGCGAGATTTGATATTTATTTTCTATCTCTGTCTCGTTTTGTTGCCGCCTCTCCCTTGAATGCGTTCCACAGCCGTTACGTTACAAGTTGATTGCAATTTTACTCGCTCACTTTCATTTCGATTTTGGATTTCGATTTAAATTTTCTTATAGCGGGATAAATAATAATTTGTAATTTCCATTCGACATTCGACGACCATAATTGAATTCGCATTCACACTGAACTCGCATCTACAATTCGGTTCGGCCGTACTCTCTCTCGTAGTTAATTTGGCTGCTGTTGTAAAAGGACGCTACGATGATGGCGGAAATGTGCTGTTTGAAGCATCCGATGGAAATTACAGGAAACACTGAAAATGAAAAATAACAGTAAAATACAGTGTGAGTTGATGATGAGCGATATGAAGTTTTTTATTGAATTTAAAAATATAAATGATTTTTGTTTTCTGAGTTTTACTCCATATTTATATGGATTAGGTTGAAGTAAAACAATATTTCTACATTAACCAGTGAAAAATACTTAAAACTTTTTTGAACTTGAAAGTTTTGCTCTTTCGTCTACTCTTCAAAATTTTGTCCTATCACGAATTCCATCGTTATCGGAAACTTTTACGAATCCCAAAAATCAACTATTACCAAATACGTTCGTAGTGGAAAATCTCACTATAATTTTGTAATACGAACGGATTTCGTGATATGGTTTTTCGGAATTCGTAAAAGTTTCCGACTAAGATGGAATTCGCGATTGGCCATGGTATGCAAAATGTCAATTCGAATTAAGCCTCAATATTTAAGTTCTTATTGCCGATGCCGACTAAATTATAGGGTTTTCCAATAACAAGTTTTATTTGTTCGTTCTGTGTCTGGATATACATATGTAGATACATCCCAATTGAAAACAAATATTAAGGCCAAGTTTTTCATTGCTGAGCTAACTCTGATGAGTTAAACCCTGAGTTAAACCCTGAACTCAGAGTTAACTCACTGAGAGTTTTCAGTGGAAGTTTAATTTTAACCTAATGAGTGGTATTATACTTTGGTATCACTGAAATTTTATCGATTCAGTTGTCAAAAACTATCGAAATCTACAACCAAATCTTGATATTTTGGTGGACAACCACCAGCGTTGAATCTTATTTAATATTTTTTAACGTTTTGTTTAACGTTGTAATGAGGCAGGGTAGAGGAAGAAGGAGGAAAAGGAAGAAAGAACCCTTTGAAATGAAACACCCTAGGGGCCACTTTGCAACGAGGTAAGACACCCTTTAATAACATTGGGTATCTTTCATAATGAGGTAGGGTGTAAGAAAGCGGAAAGAGGAAAGGGTATCGGGAGGCATAGGTATAGACGTAGGGTGCCCGCTGTCGTTAGGCAAATGGGAGAGGTATGGGTAGGATAAGTTCGGTCTAAGAAGGTAAATCTGGGATGGGAACTAGGATGGGGATAGGGCAGGGGAAGGAATGTCCGTTACGGTAGCTGCGGCATGCTTGCGGTGCACAGCTGAGCTCGTCGGATGTTGGGGGGGTCTTGCTACCGTAACCGGAACTCACCTCTTTACAAAAAACATAAATCATGCCGGATAATTTGAAATTAGGTGTGCACTACCACCACTTCGTTCACTTTTCTCGGCGGCCGCTGATGACGTCACGGCCTGACCTTTACCCACCCTTCCTGGAATCCACTCGGCCTGGTTTTCGGATTCCCCAAAAGCGGAACCAGGAAAGGTCACTGCCGTGGAATTACATTTCCGCCAAACCTGAAATCAGTTATCCCATACCGCACCCCCTGGAATGTATTCACTACTCCATTTTAGAATTTAAATCAACCAAAGAAAATAAAAACACACTTGAATTCATATCATCACTTTTACGGGAAATCTTGACTATTTTATTTACTGAAATTTATCACTAAAATACATATAAACGCTAAGAAAGAATAAGACTACTAGGGAAATTTCTTCGACGGTTCAACACAACAAAAGAACAATAACAATGGGAGCTTTAATCGCCGGAGCCACGCGGCGAGTCTTAGCTTCTCCAGCGTCCCTTATCTCAATGGTTTTATAATTGTTTAGCAGTTCCTAATCGGACCCTAATTCCCTACCTACAAGGAGCTCGATGTGGGTGGAATAAGAAGGGGGATGCAAAATATTGCGTCGCGAGGGACGTAAGAGGAACCCCTCTTCGCACTGGCGACGTCGGCGACTTCTTCCCTAATCGGAATGTACAATAAAACCAAAACTCGGCGAATTTTCCCTATCACAATGGAAACTGATAACTTGCAAAAAAACTAACTCAAATGAATATAAATTTGAAAAAAAAACGAAAAGTAACGAAAGAAATATGAACAAATAAAGATACTATAAAAACCAAAAAAGTAAGAATGTAAAGAAAAATTTAAATATATAGAAAAATTTATATATATAGGAAAATTTAAATATATAGAAAAATTTATATATATAGGAATAAATAATAATAATATGCAACGAAATAATAATTTAAAACAAAAAATCGGCAAAAAAACGATAAATCCCAGTACGCAGGTATTGTAGTATTTGTAGTATGTATGTGTATATATATATAAGCGGCGTCCTGTGCGCTGTTGACCTCGAGGTCCAGATAGGATCCTCTGGATCCTTTGGATAATTCGTCTTTTTTCTTTTTCTTTATTTTTATTTTTTTCACTGCGCGGGTGGATAGTTTCATGGAAATATTAAAAAAAAGGTACTTTTACTTGGAAGCCCGGGTACTTCACAGGCTTTTTTTTCTCTTTGTTTTTTTTTTTCCAGATTCGCAATTTGTTGGTTCGCAGTTAATGCTTGTTTGGCTTTGGTTTGATATATTCACTAATCCACCCTTTATTCATAAGAAAACAAAACACTTTTCTAACTATTATATAAAAAAAATCGCAAGCAAACTCACCTGCGCAGTTCTTGTTTCACTAAAATGAATTTATCACTTATATTAACTTGTAACAAACAAATAATTTGGAATATTAACTCCTTTTTTTCACTTGGCCGTCCTCACTCGGCAATACCTCAGAACCAACTGCCACCCACTATTACAAAAAAAATTGGTGACCGTCATCCGAGGCACTACTGTACGGACCGAGTGTACATCGCCTCATCCTATTCTTAATCCATCACCATCACCTCATCCGATGTAATATTCATACCCATCCTATGTAATTTGAATACCATCAGCTGTTGGGTTCAACGGCTTCTACTTTTATATAAATACTATTCCTATTTACCGACGTCGGTTGTGTATTCAGATAGAGCGAGTTACTCCCTCTATCAGTTAGTATTAGCTATCCTAGTTTGGGTTTGGACCCTCGCTAACCTGTCAATCCCTAATGACAGACGTCAGATCGCAACATTATTTATTTCATTTCGATTTATTTCGTGCGCAAGTGCCTCCGGGTAATTATTTTAATTTAAATAAACAAAGAGGATAAAAACAAGCACGAGTGTGGAACAAAACATACAAAAAACAAGGAATCAACGTAAGGAAGGAAGAGGAAACCTACATGCCCATCACTCCAACCTGGGAGCGGCAGGAATCCCCGAGCCGAAGCTAAGTAGAATTTGTTTGTTTCCTTGTTTACATTTATAGCTTTAAGTTTTTTTCTTCTTACAGGTTAGGATCCAACAACACTGGGACGAGCTAACGAAGGACTTGGGATCAGGAAACTACACAAAAACCAGACGTATCGTATGAAGGACGAGGAATCGAATACATACATATATATAGTTTTTCTAACCAACATTTTTCTCTTCCAGGAGCAGCCACAACAAAACTCCGGATCTGGCAGGTCTCTCGGATACAACAGAGACGGTGAAGGCTGCTGATCCTCTGGATTACAACGTGGGGAAAAACTCACGCCCACAAGCCGGGCATATTCAAGACAAAACAACACAAAGCAAGGATTACAATGGAGGTGAGGTACATAAAGTTAAGATTTAGGATAAGGTATTATATGATAGTGCATTAATATTAGTTTTTAGTTTTAAGACGTTGCTAGTAAACATACTTATTACTAAGTCAATAAAAGAGGAAAAACAGGAAACTTTCAATCAGCTGTTGTCGATTAAGTGATTCGTGGTGTTGTTGTTAAGGTCAATGACCTTTTTCTTTCCTTCTCATAGAATAAGCTTGCTACGTTCGCAATTGGATAATACATTTTTTTTGGGCCTTAGTAAGGTGATGAATATTGGCACCTGTGATGCATGCAAAAAAAATAGGTTCCTAGGGACGGTTATTTTTGAATAAATTAACAAAAGTTAATAAATAACACGAAATGGGACGATACTTGTTTTGAACTATTCTATATCACAGTTTGATGGGAGGATTTGAAATAAATAATGAAAACGTACACACAAACAAAAAAATCAGTCTCGAAAAGATATCACAGATGGGCTTAGCATTATATTCCAATAAGTAGGAGATGTATGTTATACAAAATATCACAGGTTGCTTATGGATTCCTAGTTCAGTCTTTAGGTTTCATGTATCACAGGTATGACTAGGTAATTTTTTAATAGGATTGCAGAGAGAGCGCATATGAAATGCGATGTCTCTTTAATTTGCTGCAACCAACAACCTCAAAATTGGTGGTGCTAAATGCAATTGCCTATGATTTCCCATCAAGAGACGATTTGTACTGGAAATCAAAGAGTTTGTGTGTATCACAGCTTCAGATTAATTGTCACTATTGCTTCAAATCTTTGGCATGGAAGATTCCAATTGCCTTCCCTGCTAAGTTTTCCAATTCGTACATGTTCTTACCCACGGGTTGGACTATTCTGCATTTAATGTATTTAGGACACAACTTCGCGGATAACCTTTTCGATGCATCGCTTAAAATAAAGTTTCGCTTAAAGACCTCTTGACCGGGCAAAAACCGAATTTTTCGAGTACGGGTGTTGTATACTTTTGCACTCTTTTCGTTTGCTTCTTGGATCGACTCTTTGAGTTTGGTCCGAAGAAGTTGCAACCGGTTATGCCTAGGGAGAGTTGCGATCTCACCATCTTCAAGGACGTTAAGTCTTCGTGCTAAGTCGTAACCGCTGCCATGGGTCAACATATTGACTCCGAATAACGCGAAATAAGGTGAAACACCTATAGAAGTATGAACTGAGCTACGCAAAGCCGCTGCTATTTCATGTAGGTGTGCATCCCAGTCACGTTGGTCTTCTTTAAGATATGACCTAATGGCTGCCAGTAAAGTCCTATTGACTCGTTCTGACGCATTTGATTGGGGCGCATAGTTGGCTGTCTTGAAGTGCCGTACACCGAATTGCTTTAAGAAGTTCTGAAATTCCTTGGAAACGAATTGCTTTCCATTGTCTGAATGAAGGACTTGCGGAACTCCGAAAGTATTAAAAATGTCTTCCTTTAAATATTTTATTATGCTTTCCGTTTTCGCTGCTCGTAGGGCTTTAAGAAATACAAATTTTGACATATGATCAAGGACAACAAAGACACAGGTGTTACCATTTTTGGATCGGGGATACGGACCTATAAAATCAACATATAGTTTTTGAAAAGGACGTTCTGACAAATAGCTGGTACAGATAGGTGGTCGGGACACTTGGTTTGACGACTTGGACATTTTACAAACATCACAGTTAGCAACATACTGGCGAACCTGAACAGACATATTTGGCCAATAAAAATGTTGTCTTATGCGACTTAAAGTTTTTGCTATTCCACCATGAGCGGAATTTGGTGGATCATGGGCCTTCTTGATGAGATCTTCTGTTAGGGTGGATGGTATCCACAAACACCAGGAGTGTTCGGACGGAGGTATCTCCAATGTTTGAGGAATCGTTCTCTTGTACACGAAGTTGTCTTCTATTTTTAAGTCTGGAAGTGATTCAGGGTGCTTCCGACAGGTTTCTAAGAGTTCCGTATATTCTTTTGATTTGAATTCTTCGGAGTTTAGATCGATGAGAGGTACAATTAGATCTAGTTCCAAAGCATCTGCATGTGCGCGTGAGAGCGTGTCTGGTACGACATTGAGTGACCCTTTTCGATGCTCTATGTCGAAGGCATAGGATTGTAACTCCAGGCTCCACCGCGCTAGCCGACCACTTAAATCTTTCATGGACATTAGCCATTTAAGACTCGAATGATCGGTTATGACGGTGAATTCCATGCCTTCAACGTAGGGCCGAAACTTTTTTATGGCCATAACCGCTGCCATACATTCCCTCTCGGTGACGCTATAGTTTTGCTGAGTGGAATTAAGTTTCTGCGAAAAGTATGAGATCGGTAGCTCTTGGTCATCGTCATGTTTCTGAAATAGGACCGCGCCGATTCCCGTATCAGACGCGTCGCATTGAATGTAGAACCTTTTGGAGAATATCGGACGAACTAAGATCGGGGAAGCTGTTAAAGCTCTTTTTAGTTCTTCGAAAGCGGCTTTAGCTTCATCGGTCATTACAAATTTTGAGTTTTTATTCTTCAGCGTATCCGTAAGAGGTGCTGTCAGGCTGGAAAAGTTCTTGATAAACCTCCTATACCACCCTGCTAGACCGAGCAGTCGCCTGACCTGTCTTGGGTTTTTAGGTACTGGAAAATTGACAACAGCTTCTATTTTTTCTGGGTCGGTCATTAACTTTCCCCCTCCAACTATATATCCTAGGTATTTTAATTGTTTAAAACAAAACTTTGACTTTTTAACGTTTATTGTTAGATTTGCCTTCCTCAGGCAATCAGCTACTTCTTCTAGCAGGGCGATATGAGTATCGAAATCTGGAGAGACTACCAGCAGGTCATCTAGGTATACGAAGACTCGCTCCCGCAGTCGTCCTGGGATCACCTTGTCCATTAAACGACACAACCTTTGGGCTGCGTTACACAAACCAAAAGGCATGACCGTAAACTGGTACAAGGGTCTCCCGGGCACTACGAAAGCAGTCTTCTCCCTACTCTCCCTCTCCAGCGGTATTTGCCAAAAAGCCTCTTTTAAATCTACACTACTGATGTAAAAAGTGTCAGATAGCCGGCTGAGGAGTCCGTCAATGTGAGGTAGAGGATAAGCGTCCTTTTTGGTGACCGCATTGACCCTACGAGAATCCAGGCAGAAACGATACTTCACGGTATTGTTCGGACCTGGTTTCTTGATAAGGACAACTGGGGAACACCAAGGACTCTCACTCTCCTCGATGACGCCGAGCTTCAACATCCGGTCTACTTCTTCATATAGGTTGACTTGCACCGCTGGAGAGACAGGGTAATGTCTCTGTTTAATTGGAACAGAATCACCTGTATCTATACTGTGCTCTGCCAGCGAAGTTTTTCCTAGGCCATGTCTATCAAAGTCTAGAAACCTTAACTTAACCGCCTCCAACGCGGATCGCTGATCAAACGTTAAGTCGTGCGCGTTTTTTAAGTCGGCTTCTTCTAACGTTACCGATAATGAACTTATTAAGTTCGGAGCTATCTGAAATGTCTTCCAAAAATCTATACCTAGATACAACTCTTGGTCAAGGTTGGGAACTAAGAATAAACTTATTGGATGTTCTTGATTTTTATATATAATTTTAGTCTGAACTTTACCGACTATATCCTGGTTCTTACCATCGGCTGTCCTAACGCCGGATTTATATGGTTGAACTAACAAACACAAATCTTTTACTAATTGCATACAGCCCTTACCCAATATGCTCACGCTGGCTCCGCTATCGAGCAGACCCAACACTTCCTTGCCAGCAATGGTCACCTTGGCATAAGGCCGAGGGTCGGAATTCGTATCTACTATTGTTGACGCAATGTTTTTTCTTAGTTGTTTTCTATATTTGTATCGTTCTCTAGCTTTTACTATCCTTTTCGATGGTCCTCCTATTTTCGTACCGAAAATTCTATCTCTAGCTTCTCTATATTCTTTAATTCTGATGTGTAAAGGTTTTATCTTCTTCGTGATTTTTTTTGTAATTGTGTTTTCGTTTTCCTGTAAATTAGACTTATTGCGAGCTAATATTTGAATCTGAGATCCATTTTCTATCTTCAATTCTATTGGTTTTTGGGCTTCGCCGGGGTTATTTCGGACGAACGCGTGTCCCCCGGACTGCTCGCGTTCTGCTTGAAGTTTTCCGGTTTACAATTTGGACACTTCGGAGTTATTACTCCCTCTAGGCCACACTTAAAGCAAAATACGTGCCAAGTTAAGGAAGGGCAGTCCACATAGGAATGGCCTCGGACTTTACAATTCCAGCATACCCACGTCTTAGCCATATCGTGTCCTCGATTTGGATTGGCACGCGAACCCTGGTAATGCACCGCTTCTATGTAATCTTCATGAGATAGATCAGCTTCCAGCTCGTTGGCGAACCGAACCTGTGGTCTCGTGAACCTTTTTCCCTCTCTATCCTCTTTGAAGATTACGTATTCAACCTCTTTACAGGCTAATCTCAGTTGATCCATCGTTTCAATGGCTTGAGGATACACAAGATTCCTAATCCGTTCACTTAAATTGCCTTTAACAACCCTGACAAGTTCAGATTCCTTCACGGGAGTACTAAGTTGGTATCGCAATTTGTTGATGGCTGCAAAGAAGTCATCACTTGATTCCTTCAAACCTTGCTGCCTTGCTCCCATTTCTCTTTGTATGTCCCAATCAGTTTTAGGATTTCGGAATTGTCGCCTTAATGCTTCTTTCAACATAGGCCAATCGGGGCGGCGAGATGAGTTTTCCATCTGGTATTGCCAATACCATTGCTTCGCATCACGGGCTAAGAAAAGATGGAAGTCTCGCAAAATTTCATACCAAGCGCAATTATGGCTCGACTGCAAAAACTCTATTCGGCCTATGAAATCTTCGACCGTCAAGGATTCTGACTTCCCATCAAAACTTACGCCCCATTTGTCGATCCGTACCGTCTGCCGATTGGACCCAGTTGAAGGATTAATTGGTGAATACCAATTCGGTGGAGCGTACGCCTGAAAAGGCATCGGCCCGCCCCACAAGGAACTTCCCGGTTGGCTGTCAGCCATCCTTGCTCCAAAACTGTGGTTTCCCATTGGAACAAAGGACCTAGCTTGAGGATCGAACCTGGGAGGTTGCTCTTGGATCGGTGGTGGTGGATGGCTAAACATTGGGTTAGGTTGAGGACGAGGTGTAGGTTGAACCACAGGCGGAGTTCTATTTTCAGCTGGCTGGTCGGCTTGCCGCGGAATGTTTAGTTCCTTGAAGAACTCTGCCAGTCCCTTCTGGATTTCGGTTTTCACCGACTCGGCTACAGCTTCATTTATCGCAGACCTGATTTCTGGAGTAATCGCAGACGCTCCAGCAGCCTGCTGGTTCCTTCCTATCCCCACACTTGACTCAACCATAACCTGATCGGTTTGCGGTAAGGTCTGCACACCGATTATCTCCAAAATATCCCGGAGTGGACTCTTGCTTAATTTCCCTGCACCAGTTTGTGCAGGAAGACTCACATTACTATAAGGAGGAGTGTCAACTGAAGAAAGTCGACTTCCCGCCGAACTACCACTTGCAGATTGATCGATACTTACGCCCTCTTGCGCACTCTCTGCATGTAGCTGTTCGGGATTTGCAGAAGCCGATTCTGGTGGAACCTTCTCAGTCTCCCTTGATGGTGAATGTGTGACTGGCATATTTATGCTTTGGATAGTGCTAGGTTTTAACAAAGACCGAGTAACTGCTCTATCTCCGATTTTCGTTCTTAATGACCTTGCCTTCTCCTCTTCTTCGTCTTTTAAAAAGTACCTGCTCATTAACTTACAAAAGATGGATAAGAATATTGACTTGGACAATGGTGTTGGATTATGATGATGGACCAAGTAATGTATTCCTGCCAAAAATAACCCAAACAAACACTGGTATAGCCTAAGTTGTTTTTGCTTTTTTTTTTTTTGTATATATATATTATAAGTATATTTTTTGTAACAAAAATGCTATTTTTTTTGTGACAAAAATATTAATTTTTCCTGCTATCTTACAAATAAACTTTTTGTTTTGAATGGGCTAATGACAAACTGAAATCAAATGTTTTTTTTATACGGGGGTGTTTCTGGTAGCTAATTCTGGTTTGGGGTCTTGTTCCACGGCATTCGCCTGGTTATTATTACTTTTTTTTTTTGTTATTATTATTACTATTGTTATTATTATGATTAGAATTATCCTCATTATTATTATTATTTTTATTATTACTATTATTATTATTATTATTATTATTATTATTATTATTATTATTATTATTATTATTATTATTATTATCATTATTAATATTATTAATATTATTATTGTTATTATTTTTATATTCCGAGAAAAGTGAATCAACATAAAAACAATTTTGACAAAACGACTACACAATTTCCAGTAGGTATCGCCGCCCGGACGGTAAACGCGTCGTCGCGATTGATGTGGCCTGCTAACAAGCTATCCGCTTCAAGACTTACGACTTGTTTCTATCCCAGCCACGACTCCTACCGAAACAGGACACATAAATATTATTTTCGTACTCAAGCTCAAAGACATTGGCGCATTTCAGTTTTTCGTTTATAAACCATAAACTTGAAGTCATCCACTATCCTGAACCAGAGTGCGAAAATAATCAGGACGGCACAAAAAAAATTTATTAATTGTGGTCGTGATCAACGTGGAACCAGCTCGTCGCATTTAAGAGGGCATGCTAATGAGCTCTCCCGCTTAAGACATACGAGCTGTTCTCAAGTTGACACGAAAACAACAAGTACACTAAGGAATAACTAGGGCCACACGTTTCGGGCGCCATTTTGTAATGAGGCAGGGTAGAGGAAGAAGGAGGAAAAGGAAGAAAGAACCCTTTGAAATGAAACACCCTAGGGGCCACTTTGCAACGAGGTAAGACACCCTTTAATAACATTGGGTATCTTTCATAATGAGGTAGGGTGTAAGAAAGCGGAAAGAGGAAAGGGTATCGGGAGGCATAGGTATAGACGTAGGGTGCCCGCTGTCGTTAGGCAAATGGGAGAGGTATGGGTAGGATAAGTTCGGTCTAAGAAGGTAAATCTGGGATGGGAACTAGGATGGGGATAGGGCAGGGGAAGGAATGTCCGTTACGGTAGCTGCGGCATGCTTGCGGTGCACAGCTGAGCTCGTCGGATGTTGGGGGGGTCTTGCTACCGTAACCGGAACTCACCTCTTTACAAAAAACATAAATCATGCCGGATAATTTGAAATTAGGTGTGCACTACCACCACTTCGTTCACTTTTCTCGGCGGCCGCTGATGACGTCACGGCCTGACCTTTACCCACCCTTCCTGGAATCCACTCGGCCTGGTTTTCGGATTCCCCAAAAGCGGAACCAGGAAAGGTCACTGCCGTGGAATTACATTTCCGCCAAACCTGAAATCAGTTATCCCATACCGCACCCCCTGGAATGTATTCACTACTCCATTTTAGAATTTAAATCAACCAAAGAAAATAAAAACACACTTGAATTCATATCATCACTTTTACGGGAAATCTTGACTATTTTATTTACTGAAATTTATCACTAAAATACATATAAACGCTAAGAAAGAATAAGACTACTAGGGAAATTTCTTCGACGGTTCAACACAACAAAAGAACAATAACAATGGGAGCTTTAATCGCCGGAGCCACGCGGCGAGTCTTAGCTTCTCCAGCGTCCCTTATCTCAATGGTTTTATAATTGTTTAGCAGTTCCTAATCGGACCCTAATTCCCTACCTACAAGGAGCTCGATGTGGGTGGAATAAGAAGGGGGATGCAAAATATTGCGTCGCGAGGGACGTAAGAGGAACCCCTCTTCGCACTGGCGACGTCGGCGACTTCTTCCCTAATCGGAATGTACAATAAAACCAAAACTCGGCGAATTTTCCCTATCACAATGGAAACTGATAACTTGCAAAAAAACTAACTCAAATGAATATAAATTTGAAAAAAAAACGAAAAGTAACGAAAGAAATATGAACAAATAAAGATACTATAAAAACCAAAAAAGTAAGAATGTAAAGAAAAATTTAAATATATAGAAAAATTTATATATATAGGAAAATTTAAATATATAGAAAAATTTATATATATAGGAATAAATAATAATAATATGCAACGAAATAATAATTTAAAACAAAAAATCGGCAAAAAAACGATAAATCCCAGTACGCAGGTATTGTAGTATTTGTAGTATGTATGTGTATATATATATAAGCGGCGTCCTGTGCGCTGTTGACCTCGAGGTCCAGATAGGATCCTCTGGATCCTTTGGATAATTCGTCTTTTTTCTTTTTCTTTATTTTTATTTTTTTCACTGCGCGGGTGGATAGTTTCATGGAAATATTAAAAAAAAGGTACTTTTACTTGGAAGCCCGGGTACTTCACAGGCTTTTTTTTCTCTTTGTTTTTTTTTTTCCAGATTCGCAATTTGTTGGTTCGCAGTTAATGCTTGTTTGGCTTTGGTTTGATATATTCACTAATCCACCCTTTATTCATAAGAAAACAAAACACTTTTCTAACTATTATATAAAAAAAATCGCAAGCAAACTCACCTGCGCAGTTCTTGTTTCACTAAAATGAATTTATCACTTATATTAACTTGTAACAAACAAATAATTTGGAATATTAACTCCTTTTTTTCACTTGGCCGTCCTCACTCGGCAATACCTCAGAACCAACTGCCACCCACTATTACAAAAAAAATTGGTGACCGTCATCCGAGGCACTACTGTACGGACCGAGTGTACATCGCCTCATCCTATTCTTAATCCATCACCATCACCTCATCCGATGTAATATTCATACCCATCCTATGTAATTTGAATACCATCAGCTGTTGGGTTCAACGGCTTCTACTTTTATATAAATACTATTCCTATTTACCGACGTCGGTTGTGTATTCAGATAGAGCGAGTTACTCCCTCTATCAGTTAGTATTAGCTATCCTAGTTTGGGTTTGGACCCTCGCTAACCTGTCAATCCCTAATGACAGACGTCAGATCGCAACATTATTTATTTCATTTCGATTTATTTCGTGCGCAAGTGCCTCCGGGTAATTATTTTAATTTAAATAAACAAAGAGGATAAAAACAAGCACGAGTGTGGAACAAAACATACAAAAAACAAGGAATCAACGTAAGGAAGGAAGAGGAAACCTACATGCCCATCACTCCAACCTGGGAGCGGCAGGAATCCCCGAGCCGAAGCTAAGTAGAATTTGTTTGTTTCCTTGTTTACATTTATAGCTTTAAGTTTTTTTCTTCTTACAGGTTAGGATCCAACAACACTGGGACGAGCTAACGAAGGACTTGGGATCAGGAAACTACACAAAAACCAGACGTATCGTATGAAGGACGAGGAATCGAATACATACATATATATAGTTTTTCTAACCAACATTTTTCTCTTCCAGGAGCAGCCACAACAACGTTTTCAATTTTCTTTATATTAAACTCAGTTGTACAGTGCCAAACAAAACAACACAGTTATATTCAAGATCATGGCGCATAAAAGTAAATATAAAAATAAGGTGGCGCAACAGTCCATAAAGAACTAGGGCCTAGTGACTTACAACTTTCAACCATTCCTGTGTTCGAGTCATTTCAGGGATGAAGGAGACCTACAGTTTTTTTTTGTCGAATCCGAAGACCTTATTTGAGAAAGCACTTTTCAGTACATGAATTACTCTCGGAGCATTTGTCAATTCCTTGCAAGAGGCAGTACTCGTGAAAACCACTTTAGAAGTCCTTAAACTCTAATGAGTTTCTTTTGATGAATCCAAGCAAGGAATTTGTTTTGGATGGAACGAAATTATTGCGTAAATTAAATTTCGAATGAAATAAGACACACAAGGCTTTGGTACCCGTAGCGTGATGGTTAGTGCGTTGGACTGTCATGCAAGGGGTCTTGGGTTCAATCCCTGCCTGTGCCACCTAACTTTTTTCACAGGTACTGCCTCTTGCGAGGAATTGACAAATTCTCCAAGAGTAATTCTTGTCATGAAAAGTGCTTTCTCAAATTAGCCGTTCGGATTCGGCATATAAACTGTAGGTCCCTTCCATCTCTGACAACATTACTCGCACACAGGAATGGTTGAGAGTTGTAAGTCACTAGGCCCTAGTTCTTCATGGACTGTTGCGCCACCTAATTTATTTATTTTAAGGCTTTGGCTTTGAAGCATTTAACAACTTGTAAGGGAAAATTATGAAATGAATACTTTGGAATAACATTTTACAAACTTCTATTTGTAGACCGTACAAGCAAACTTGTCAACATTTAACAACAATTCATTTGACACGCACCAATCTACTAAAGAAGAAAAGAAAATCTTTATACCATCCGCAGAATTTTTAAGAAAACTCAAAAGATTATTTATAAAAACTATGAATAATAAAAGACCCAAATGACTACCTTCTGGAACACCAGAACTTACATTACTTCCTTTTCATACTGTTTTCGATTTAAGTAAATATGAAGAAAACCATTTAAGTAGCGGTCCATGGAAGCCATACGCTTGAAGTTTCTCCGTAGACCTTAGACATTTGGATCGGGAATAGACTGCCTCGGGTTCTGCTGTACACTTTCACGGACCGCGGTGATGTTCTCGGCCGATCTTGCGTTCCTTGAACGTACAGGTGTTGTTGGCACCAAACGTTGAAGAGTCGACTGTAAAGGGCCACCACGTCTAACGTAAAATGGGCGCAATGCGTGGAACGTTCGCGTTAACGAACACTCATTTTGATAACAAAGTTTTATCATTTGAACGTGTTGTTCAATCGTTTAACTTTCCATGATAATTTGGCATAAGCAACTGAATTATAAACAAAAGATTTGACAGATGTCACCAAAACAAAATGGCTGCCAGGGGGTGCCAAAATCTAACCGCGCCAATTGAAAACCCCTTTATTTCTAAATTTCTAAAATGAAACTGGAGATTGCTTGAGATTACTTTCAACAGAACAAATATATTTAGAATAAATAAATTTCAAAAGAAAAACAAAGTCTTTTCTGAGACGAGAAAAAGTGCAAAAGAATCATATCCCGTTTTTTGGGCAGCTGTCACTTTTGAAGATATCTCGTTTTGACATTTGAAAAGTAAAAACTATGCTATTGCTTAAAGTGGGATGATACACGCTTCTACTATAATAGTTAAAATGTTGCATAGTCACATTTTGCAGTTTTTCAGAAAATTTTTTAGTCACCAAGATCTTATGATTAAGCCGCATAAGACTTTTTTCTTTGGGGCTATGTAAAAGAAAAGGTCTGCATAAATGATTCACAATCAATTTAAGACTCAAGTTCCATTTTTTAGGTCTTGACTCGGTCGTTAAATTATCGATGACATACAGTCGTAAAAGTGCGACTTTTTGTGTAGATAATACCCTGAAAGGATGTGAAGCTATAACCGTATTTTATTTTCCAGGCATACCTTCCTTTTTGCAATGAGATAAAATGATTTCTCTCTTTTTGGAAAACCTTATAAATACAACTTAAGTATAGATAAAAATACTTGACGATTTAAAAATTTTCATTTTATAAACTATTTGACTTTGAATTTAATCCTGATTCTATCACAAAAGCATTCGACATTGATATTCTTCCTCTCAAACCATTTTTCCCCTTCATAACAAAACCCCAGATACAGGAGTGATGTAAAGAAGATAAGCTGCCAAATATAGTATAAGTTCTTTTTTCTTATTTTTTCCTCTCTAAACGTTTTTTACTCAAGACTAGGATACTCGTATTCGTATATCCCTACAACTCTCTACATGAAGGAAACAAACCAAACCAAGAGGATAATGTGTTATATGAAACTTTAATCAAAATAACGGATAAGGAATCCTTGCATTAAAAATTCAATATAAAATGTGGGGCGATTGCTGTTGTGTAAAGTATACTGCCGTACCCTGCAAGAATATCAATTGAATGGGGTTAGATGGATGTTGTATGTATGTATGTAGGTAAAATGGAGATATGTACATATGTTTGTTTTCTTCAGTTCAGACTTGTATTAAATCCTGTATGGTGGGTGGGTCTTGTGCAGCTCCTGCTCAAATTCTACCCCGAATGACACGTAAGATATCTTATTTCGTTCCAACTCACGAGGAGAAGAGGTACCGTACCGACTACAAGTCTTAAGCAAATGCGGCAAACACTCAGTACCTACAGCACAGAACGTGTGCGCCATATTGATAAGGACAAAAAGTCCTGATGAAAAATAAAAACAAGACAATACAAAAACAGAATACACCGTCAAAAAGGCAAAATAAATAAATAAAATAAAACTACAAAAATAAAGAATACCGAAATCTAAACCTCAATTCGATCCAAAAGGATCTGTTTCAATTTATGCGTTCTTTGGAAAAAGTTTAAACTGGTGTGCATAAGAAAATAGTTAAGTGCTGCCAGCCCACCTTGGGATTGGGACAACACAGCGCGAACGAACGAGCACGGTGAGTGGTGACGGCGACCAACCGACGAACGACGACGACGATGAGGGCGATACTATTGAATGAATTTATTTGGGGATATCTAATCTGATAAACATTTCACATTTAACTTGAATTTAGATAAGCAAAATCCCACATCAGCATGTCCCAAATGGGCCAGATGGGTTTGAGAAGTTTCGAAAGGTGGTAGGTCTGGGGTCGGTGGTCTGGGGTCTGGCTCTGGCTGCGCCTGGATGGATTGGGCATGGGCTTGGGCAGTCACTCGTATATGTTCTTATGGTCTTTATGGCTTTCCTCTAATTGAAATGTAAACTCTGTCGGAAGCTGATTGAATTTGAGAATCTCCTGAGGAACAGACAGAGTTTAAAAGGATATTTTGATATCCCACCCTTTATTTCTTATAAACAGGGTGTTCCCGTAGTAAAGACAAATAACCAGTTGTAGTCAGACAAAAAACCTAAAGTCTAAGTCGTTTAAACTTAGATTGCTTAATCTAACAGCAAATAAATTTGACCAAATCGTGTTGTTAGAATAGTGTGAACCTGGAAGTTGTTATAGAAAATTCACTGTCCTCCATTTTCATACAACGTTTAAAACTGTTAGATAGAGTTGTTCAAGTCTTCTGGCAATAGCTGACAATTTCTTCATTGGCATTTTAAGAGCAGAAGCATAATCAAATCAGCTAACTATTTTAATATAGTCTATTTTCAATGAAATGTATTTTTTATCGTCTTTGGGTGCTCATTGTCAGAGTAGTAGTTAAGCGTGAACTTTAGGAAAAGGAGAGAGGGTTTGAAAGCATGTGTCGGGGTACATTAGTTTTGAATTTCTAAATATTGTAATGACTAGGAAATACAGAGTGTGGCAAAGCATTCCACATTGGCGTAGTAGGGCTAAAGAAACGAATCTTTGTGCTTGGAAGTACGTCCGAAGTTGAGCTCGAGGGTATACTGATGACGATGAGCATTCTTGAAGGCGCGAGTATTACGGTTGAATTGCTTGAGGGGAGGAACACAAAAAGCCACTTCTTTAGAGCATAACCCGTTATAAAAGTGTGAGTCAAGAAACCTTACGATGCGACGGTGTTTAAGCGGCATAAATGATGGAGGATGGAGGGGACCTACAGTTTATATGCCGAATCCGAACGGCTAATTTGAGAAAGCACTTTTCATGACAAGAATTACTCTTGGAGAATTTGTCAATTCCTCGCAAGAGGCAGTACCCATGAAACAAACTTTAGTTGGCACAGGCAGGGATCGAACCCAAGACCTCTCGCATGACAGTCCAACGCACTAACCATCATGTCATGTCACGGGTACTACTTAAACACCAACATAGAGATGGAAATAATACTCAAGCTTTGGACGTATATAAGTCTTACAGATAAGAGCCGATCAGAGTTGGTAAAATACCTTCATGCATCGCCTTTGTAAACCCAAACATCTAACGGCATTTTTGGCGACATCGTGTGGTTAGAGATACATGCACCGAGAATTTCGAGGTTTTCAATCTTTTGATACAAGTGCCACTCATGGATTGTGACAAAGGTGGTAATGTATATTTTAACGACAATAAGCAGCAGTAGGTTTTCGACGTTTTAAATTCCACTCCATTTTTGACTCCCTATTTACCAACCAATGCTGTCTAGCTCAGAATTTAGTTAACTTATAATACATTGTTGCTGAAGATCCACAGATCAGAATTTAGAAACGTATATAAAATTCTGAAGGTAGTATCGTCAGCGAAATAGGTAAGTGGATTAGAAGTTTCAAGCAAAAGATCATTAATAAAAATGAGAAAGAGTGTCGGAGACACAACAGAGGTTAGGGGCACACCAGCATATTACTTGTTTGTATTGAAAGATTATTTCTAATCTAAGGTTCGCATTTCGATAAGATTCCCTGATGCCAAAATGTATCAAACGCTTTTGAAATATCAAGTGCAATAATCTTACTTTCTCCAAAACTATGTAAAGATTCGTTTTACTGTTCGGTGAGATCACTAGTGGACCAATTGCTTCAAAACCTTCGAGATTTTTCTTGAGTTGTTAATTAATCGGCGGCGGCGTTTCCATGACCTTGGAAGGCAAGAACCTCAGAGAAATCGGTCGTTAAGTAGAGGGGTAGAATGATTCACTTGGGGTTCAAGTGTTTCGGTAATTTGCTAACTTTAAGTGCTTATTTGAACTTTTCTGAAAAAAAGTGCATAATGCTGTGAGTGAGAGTATAATACCATAAAACTATCCCAAAATCTTAACTGGACACCCTGCATATAAAAGTCTAGTTTTATTCTAATTTTTCTTAAGTGCTAAGTAAAGTTTAGCAGCAGAACTCAAGTGTTATGGCATTGTGAATAAAAGCACGCACATCCCAACACCAGCAATCAGAATTGTTTGAATATCAAAAATAGAATATTTGAAAATAAATAAAAAGGCACTAAAAGCATCATCGCCTTCCTTCGTCCTTCTCCCTTTTATTATTACATATAGGTATTATTCACGAAGGTCGAAACCGAATGCCATAATAATGTCTATCAGTATCTACGTCAGGTTCTCCATTCAGACTAAATACTTTCGGAAAACGTTTAAGTAATTCAATACTTTGTGCACAGTTATCTATGCATTAGTAAAGAAGCGACACGAAAACTCTTCAATTTTCATAGCAAAAAGTTCAAGTACTCAAAAAGTTCAAGTATTTGATAAATGAGTTTGGGGTTTTTATATTAAACATCCCGCACGTCTAAAGTTCAAGCAGATGATGATGATGATGATGTTGATGATGATGATGATGACGATGATGATGATGATATTTTAAAGCAAAACATTTTTTGTTTCTTTAAAAACCAGATTAATAAAATAATTCGAAGCAAGGAAAAGTTTTGCAAGTGGAAACAAAACACTCGTCTTTTTATTGGGGGACAAAAGCATTAGACTTTGGTGACATCTTTGATTGTTTAATTTTGAAAAGTTCTTTACTGAGTCGGAGTCCATTGTTGCGTTGTTGTTAGCATTTGTTATATATACCTACATAAGTATGAATACTTTTCATTGTCATTATTTTAATAATAAACCCATGAAAAAGTGCGGTAATTTATGTTTTTTAGGAACAGGTGGTTTGGGGAAGTACATAAAATGTATATCTAATTTAATGTTGAAAAAGAAAATGTAAAATGTGTATACCTACCCAAGCACGTTGAGTTTTACATTTCATTATTCATTGAGTTTGGAATGCTGTGTTTTTCTATTGGGAGTTTTCAGAAATATGTAAAAGGTATTCTGAAAGTTTGGTTTAAAAATGAAAAGAAATTTAAAATGGAACAGAAACAAAAAGGTTAGAACTACCCTAACCACTACCATAAATTGGAGTTATATATTGCTCGTATGTATATAGTATTTATGATATTACACAAAGTTAATTAATTTACTTCATAGATAAATGTGTTCAAATAAGTTTTAATGAATTTTGTTCTTTTGTTTGTTATATAGAATTAAACAAACTTAATTTCTTTATATAAGTCCTAAGCTGTATTATATTAGTACCTAGGACCCAGCTAGACAGGTACTACGTAGTCCTAACAAAATACTATTACCCCTGCATTTCTTCAAATCACTAGGACCCGCGCATCTATAGGAATGCTCATCAGTATACCCTCGATTCCAACTTCGGCCGTACTGTCAAATACAGAGATTCATTCTTTAGCCGTACTACGCGAATGTGGAATGCCTTACCACACTCTATTTTTCCAAGTCATTGCAATATTCAGGAATTCAAAACCAATGTGCACCGACATCTCCTTTCAAACCCTCTCTCCTCATCCTACTGCTCACACTGTGTCTCTGCATAATAAGGGTAGTAATATTCCCTTGAGTGTGCGCTTATTATAAAAAAAAAACTCAATAAAATGGACAGTTTTAAATTGTATGAAAATATAGATTTGTTTTCACGTTTTCCATTTTGTAAATTGAAGCTGAATGAAAGGGCTTCGTTCGTAGATTATTGTTTAACTGTGTGCCAGTGTCGGATCCAGAAGGGTGTTGTAGGGGTCATGACCCCTGTTAGATTATTTTTTTTAATTTTCGTAGCAATTCCAATCGATATGACCCATATTATATTTTAATTTATTTATTTTTTATAAATAAAATAAACTTTGTATTTTATTGCTTTCTATTTTGTAGCAAAAAAATGCAGCCCTATTCCAAATCCGCTACATTTGTAACCGATGGACGTTCCAGTAGGGGTCATATAAGCCATACAGCTCACACAGTTTAAATGTCTAAGCAAAGATTTCATCTACAGATTTATTAGAAATTTAACGATATACATTAAAAAAGTAGTTTGTCTGCCAAAACCAACTCAAATCTTTGTAATAATCTTAATAATCCATCCCTGATAACAGTACTCGCACACAGGAATGGTTGAGAGTTGTAAGTCACTAGGCCCTAGTTCTCAACGGACTGTTGCGCCACCCAATTTATTTTAATTTGTAATAATCTTAAAGGTTTTTACAAAATTTAAAATTTGGATAAACTTTAGTAATGCTTTAAATTATTTTCATAACATTTTTTTTGAGCAAAGGAGCAAACTAATGGCTAATTAAAATATGTGGTGTACGTTTTATATCTTATAATTAAAAATATAAAAGCTTTGAATCTCTGGAAAATTGAAGTGATAAGAGATTCTAAAACGTGTAATTTATGAGAGACACACAAAATTTTTGTTTACCTTAATTTGTTTGTTTGTAAATTTTAGAGAAATTATTTTACTTAAATGCACCTATTTCTTAAAATTCTAGAACAAAACATTTTTCTCTCTACAATTTTTAAGTTTGACTCCTTATTTAAGATCACAATATTTTGAAAAGGTTCACGCAAAACAATATTTTTTATAATTTTTCGAGCACCAGCTGCAATCTACGAGTAAGCAGACTGATAATGATTGTAATAATAGATTTCCGAAAATTGAGTCTGAAAAAATACGTTTAAAAGAAGCCAAAAGATTCTTCATATCAGATTCCGTTTTATTTTCTACGAAAAAAGATCACAATATTCCGTCAAATTTTCTCATTTTCTGGGTTTTTGCATCTATATTTTTTAAGCGTTCTTCGTATTTATAGAAATGCCAATAATAACAGAATATATTGTTTTTGGTAAAAAGCTACAATTTATTACATTTTTTCGTGAAATGCTTTCATATATAGGAGTCGTCAAAATTAAATTGGACTGTCATGCCAGAGGTCTTGGGTTCGATCCCTGCCTGTGCCATCTAAAGTTTTTTTCACAAGTAATTGCCTCTTGCGAGGAATTGACAAATCCTCGAAAAGTAATTCTTGTCATGAAAAAGTGCTTTCTCAAATTAGCCGTTCGGATTCGGCTTTAAACTGTAGGTCCCCCATCCCAGACAACACAGGAATGCACACAGAAATGGTTGAGAGTTCTAAGTCACTAGGCCCTAGTTCTTAGCAGACTGTTGCGCCACCTATTTTATTTTAAAGAGCATTTCTAAGCGGTTTTCGAAAATTTGTCTTTATTTTAAGTGTCTCAAACTAACTTCCCCACCACCTCCTGATTAAAAGTCTAGATTCAATAGTTTCTTAATAATAATTTTGTAAGAATTTTCAGCAATATTAGAACTATTCCTAATTAAAATTACAATTTTAACTGGTCCTAACTTTATCAAGATAATTTGTTCTTCTAGAATAAGGCTATTTTGACATCGTTTTGGTCAACATTGACCGTTACGAAGCCATCTTAAAGCTTTTTTTTTGTATTTAAATGGAAAACATAGATTTGGTTGAACTCTTTTTAAGTAAATGGCTTGGAGTTGTGATTTGACCTCTTTGGAAGACGTATTCCTCCATATTTAATAAGAATTTTATTTTTGTTTCTAGTAAATCCATAAAACGTGAATAATTTTTGAGCTTATAAGTCGTGCTTAAACTTTGTCCTTCCAGGAACTTCAAGAGAATTTCCAATTTCTCTAATTGTTGGGGTTGGGAAGTGTATGCTTGGTATAAGTTCAAACAGTTACTTAAGACAAAGGAAATTCTTAACCTGCTCAATGAAACATTAAGTATCATTCTTCTGAAAATGGATTTACTCCGAAACTTGTAAAATATTTAACACAGTAATCTTCGTTTCTGGAAAAATACAGCGATGAAAGGAATATAACTATACTTCTATGCTTCATACTGTATTTCATTAAAGAGCTATCATTCGTAAATAAAAATTATTTTATTTAGGGGTAATATCTACATATATTCGCCTGAATGCTTTTCATTTGTAAAAATTCACTCGAAAAATAAACAGCATGTGTATCATTGAACCACGATAGAGAAGGGTTTTACTTGAATTAATTTTGAAGTATAATTTATTTTGTTTATTCTTATTTTTGGATAGAATCTAGAAACTCTGAGCTGTAGCCTTTCCTTTATGAGGCCAATCACCTTTTGGCACTCTCCAATTTGTATAAAGTATTCATGTTGATATTGATAAACCTCCCGATACACAATATTGCAAAACCTTCCATCTTTATATTTGATAGACTATATCTATAAAAAATTTAAGGAGAACCAAAAATTTGTATTCGTATACCTATAACTTGATCCGAATTATTGTGCTATTAAATTACATCGATTTTATCAGCTCACGAACATGAAGAAGAAGAATGCCTCAAGCATCTTGAACCAGTGTAATAAATATCAAAAAATATTGTTTATTCGAATAATATTGGCTATTGTTTTTCTTGTGGTTATAATAAATATTGTGTATTGCGAAATTTGTATATATGCGGTAATAAAGTTTACCTATAAGCCATTTTCGAATAAAGAACAAAGAACAAAGGACCCTCATCATTTAAAAAGATGGAAACTAGTTTATATGAGTTGAAAAGCATAAACATGAAGACATGCAGATTGCGTAGCGGATATGGATATCATGCCATTAAATAAAGGATAGAGCAAACTTGTGTTTTTCCTTAGATCTGCAAGCATTTATTCAGTTCCTTTTTATCATTTTTTATTGCTGGTTAACGTTGGTAGATGTCCTGTCCATGGCGTAGTCGTGTAATGCTTTTTTTCCACGGTTTCTGTTAAAAATCCAATTCAATTTGGAATTGGTTTATGTTACCTATTTTCACTTACGATTGATATTGATTGATTACGGTAAAAGCAGTGTGTTCTATCTATAGGGTAAAATAGGGTAAAACCAACTATGACCTAATTTTAATTTATCAGAATATTGAAAATTAAATACACAGAATTACACTACATAAAAGTAACAAAGCCTTAAAATTAAATTGTTAAAAATTCACTACAAAAATTATGAAAACTTTTCAGTCATAATTCGCTAAACGAAAGCACTTTTGGGTCTTCGTAAAACACCTTTTCGGCCGGAAATCGTAAAACCGGTGGAAAAATGTGAGCTATTGACACAAGTTAGTTGTCAGCCTTATTCTGATATTCGTCGTAGGGAATTTTCCTAGAATGTTCATTTTATTAGTATTCTGCTATTCATTGGAAGTGAATCTGTATTTGAGTCGGTAATGTCGGTAATACTACGCAGTATTCTGTGAACGCATTCATTCTAAAAAATTTAAATCCGCATATAAAATTTTGCTGATTTTTTAAGCGAAATATACGTAAAAACTAATTTTGTATGCTTAGTTCAAAATATTTGTTTGAAATAAATATACTTTGAACACTTCTGGTGGTAGATAGAACGACAACAAAATATTAATTTACTGAAATCATTTTTTGAATGATGAAAATTAAACCACCTGGGTCCACTAATAAGGAGGTGATTTAGTAGAAAAAGGTAGATTTTGAAACAAGTTAAATACAAATCTATTTTTCTAAAAACAAAGTTTACAGGTTTGGAGCGACAAAAATTGAGAAAAAACCATCCCATAACAAATTGGAACTTTTTGGCCAAACAAGATGCTTACAAATTCAGAAGGAAGAGAGGGAATTATTGCATTCATTGGTCTTTTCTTGAAATTGAATCAAAATCGAATACATAACAAAATGCTCTTTTATTTAACCGAAAGTTTTTAGTAAACCTATGATTTTGAAATATTTTGTTTGAAAATAAATGAACGCATGCATGTTTCACCCAGCCAGCAGTTCCATTTTAGTTTTGATTTTTTAACATTTCTTCGAAGCTCTCTGTTCGATTATTCCTCTGCTGTCAATTAAAAAATAAGTTCAATAATGTCCATTTACAAATTAAAGATTTACGGGGTGATTGAAGTTGAAATTTCTATGAAATCGCTCACCCGATTATAAATAGTCAAAATGCAAAGACAATGTGAAAGGGTGCCTTGAAATAAGGCCAAGTGAAATAAGATTAACTTTTAAAAATTGGTCATATTGCACTTTATAAAAGTTAAAAAAAAATAAGTCGAATTTTCAGCATTTGCTTTTATTTCACTTTGATACAGCGAAATAAGGCAAAAATGTTTTTGAGAAATAAGACCAACTAGTTTTTCTGTAAGCTATGCAAGCCCCCTGCTTGGACACACTACAGGATTTCGGGTAGGTGCGAAGTTGAGTGTACGCAAAGTTTCGGTGCCGTGAAATAAGGCCACTTTACAAAAGTGAAATAAAGCCAATTTTTAGCAGTGAAATAATGCCACATTATCTTGAGAAATAAGGCCAACTTATTTTTACGGAATTCAGGGTTAGTGCGAGGTTGAGTGTGTCCAAAGTTTTTTTTTGTAGGTATTTATTCCATAACATTGAAAGTGCAATAAAACCAATTTGGCTTTATTTCACTTTGTTTAAGTGTTATAAGACCAACTGTTAGAAATTGGCTTTACTACACTGTACACAAGAAAATTGGTCTTGTTTCACTTGGTTTTATTTCACGGCAATGTGGAGAATAATTACGAATGTTTCTGCTGTAGTCCAAAGTATTGGCGAACACCTAAGTTTGTTTATTTCTCGTCGACATTAAGCTGCTGTATTCTGCATACAGGCTCAGTTCTTTAGTCTTTTAACACCGGCCGTTCGATCACCAACAGGACTGATAGAACTGATTGGACCTTACTTATTCTAAAATAAGGCTAGTGAAACTATTACGGTGAATACATTACGCTACCGAGCTTTTATTAATACTTTTTGATTGCCGATTTTTTTTTTATTTTATCAAAATCTTAAAGCTAACTTAACGCTAGACAAAAATTCTTAAAAAAAACTAGCTTAAATTTCAAAAACTTAAAAAATATCTTAGTGGCCCTATGCGGGTGCTCTAAGTTAATCCATTATCTTATATCTACTGCCTTTCGGCCTAAGAACAATTTTAATACTAAATAAAAGAAAACTTGGTATCTTTATCATTATTTTTTATTTTATATAAAACTTAAAACTTAAAAAAAAACCAAAACCCATTATAATACTTAAGCTACTTAAAACTAACCAAAACCAATAATACTAATTAAAAATACTTAAAACTACTTAAAAACTAGAACAGCCACAGTAACCTTTTTTTTGTTTTTTTTTTTGTGTTTTTTTTTGTATGTTTTTTTTTTTTATTTTTTTATATAATTTTTTTTTGGTGCCACCCTGACTGTCCCTTATCCTTAAGCCTATGTAAGCCGGCCAAGACCAAACGCCCTAGACAACTTTAAATGACATTCTCAATTTGAAGCCACCAAAACTGGTTTTCCTGCCTCACCCCATCTCTTCGGTCCCTATCGGAAACAGTCCTACTGAACCGAAGGCACTCGGCTCCGTCCAGTCTCGACTGTAAAGGAGTCGCCTATCTACAGTTTTACGGCTGACGTGGTAGATTAGGGGAACCGCCTCCCTGTCCTGTATCAGCCCTCGATTGTCTAAATAGAGAAAAGCTTCGGGCGGAATGTTGCCACTAAAACGTGCACTTTCGTAGTTCTCATTGTTGGGGTAGTAAGCTCCAAAAATTAAGCTTTTAGTCGACGACATCGCTCTCGCAATGTGACCCCTACCAAGCTTCAGCAAGAAATTATATCTATTCTGTTTATGTTGGCTCTGTTGTATAGAACCTGGTTGGAATAGTAATGTTTGTACTCCGACTCTGGTGTTCTTTGTAATCCAAGGCAACGTCGCAGACATTGTCTCTCAAACACCCGAATCTTTTCCATTGGAGATGGGGCAACGTTGAACCATACCGGGCACCCATAGGCAATCATCGGCCGGATAAGGGCCATGTAGCAAATCACCTTCACCCTGCTGTCAAGACGGCTGCTAAAAAACCACCGTTTTGTCCGGGCAAAGGCTCCCCTAGCTCTGGCCAGAGCAGAACTCATATGTCTGTCGAAATACAAGCACTGATCCAACCAGATGCCAAGGTACTTTACTACACTTTTATTCGCCAGTGGCTGTCGATTTGGTCCAACGGTCACTAGATTTTTCCAGTTCTTTCTCGTATCCCTTGAGGCTCCATACAGCGGAGTCCTGAACAGAATAGTTTCGCATTTCTGAATGTTGATTTTCAACTTCCAGTCATCGCAATATTGCTGAATCTTGTCGAAGTCACCCTGCAAAAGTGTCTTCATAACCTCAATTTTTGGGGCCGTTCTGTACGCAATTAGGTCGTCGGCGTACGCTATTGCCTGAGTCAGACTTGCTATCAGATCACTGGTGTAAATGCTAAATAAGATCGGCAAGTTAACCGCACCCTGTTGAAGACCATTTTTAATATCAAAGATTTTGGTAGATGTTACATTGCCAATTTTGACAATAAACCGTCTACCATTAAGCATGTCATAAAGTATATACAACAGTGGTTTACTTAGCCAAGTCCGGTTAACTTTAGATACAGACCCTCTAACCATACGGTGTCGAAGGCCTTCTCCAAGTCAACCAGACAAGCACCCGTACATTGTCTTTTAGATTTGTTCCACTGGATATCAGAAACAAGCTTGGACGCAGCATGAATAGTGTCATGTCCCGCCTTAAAGCCGAACTGATTATCCGGAATTATTTTGTTGTTCTTGTTGTTCAGCCCACTTGGACAGAGCTCTATTTATAACCTTCTCGAATACCTTACTGATACTTGGCAGCAGACTTATCGACCGGAGATTCGCCGGATTGGAGTTGTCCTTTCCCTTTTTCGGGAAAGGATTGCCGATTTTGATGGCGCTATGTTCAACACAAGCAACGGAACAATTGTAATTTAGCGAGAAAAATTTTTTCACCGTATTATGGACTTGTGATTTCACACCTTTTCACACTTTTCTCTTAAGTTGATCCAATTCCACATTCTATTCAAGACCTTACACAGTTAATTCTTGAAGCTATCCAAAACATACGCCAGTATAAATGTGCGAATTTGAAACAATTTATGAAAAAAATTTGCTAAAACCTTTTGTCTGATATTCATTGTTAATAGTGGTCTTTCTCTTTAAAATAATATAAACATCTATTGATTTTTTTTACAAAAATGTTGTATTAGAAACTTCTGACTCTTAATTCTTAATTTGCATAAAAATTGTGGAAGGAACCTTACACACTTCTATTTCTTTATTTTATTTATTTGAACTGACGCCAATTTTAATAAATAAATTGTCAAAAACAAGGAAATTTTCTGTAGACCAATGCGAATTGTATTTTTATTGAATATAAATTTATAATTTGTTAAAAAACTTAACTTTTTATTTAAAAAAAAAATATGAAGTTCTAGCAAAATAGTGTTTCAAAAGAATTAGTTTGTGTTTGAACGAACTAATTGAATGTACAAACAATTTCTTTCGATAAGTTAATAATCCCGGTATTTCATATTGTTTGGTATGAGTTTTTCTTTGCGGTATGAACTGGCTTGGGATCAGCTGAGCTATAGAAGATTGACCTTTTGAATTGTTTTTGTGGGCTGTGTGAAAGTAGGGACGCGCGCCGGAAGCAAAAACTCACATCCCAAGAAAAATGTAACACTGGTAATTGAAGATTAATGGTTTGTATTTTTCCTATGCCCATTTTGATTTGGGATTATTTCAAAAAATGTTCTTAATATTTTATTAACATGGATAAAGGTAGAGCAGTTTTGTTAAAAGTCATAATTCCCTTATGTACCTACTTTATACATACATATGTCAATAAGAATGACATAAGCACTCTGCTAGATCAGTTAATTCAATATTATGTAAATTGTCAAAAAGATCCATTTTCTTATGAAGTGTCAACTTTAAATATTTAATGGAATAGTTATGCTGTTTTTCGGTATTGATTCTGGTATTCTTCTTTTGTACTGTTCACTAATTTAACAGAAACAACTGGTAAATTAAGGAAAGGAGTTCTAAAAACTGCAATATTTTTCTCAAAAACAGAAACTATCCAATTTTGAACGATTTTCCATTGACATCAATAAATCACTTTAAAGAACGTTGACGTTTGTGTCCGCAAATCATTTTGTAAATTTTCATTTGTGTACCAAAAAAAAAAAACAACAGAAATTGTGAAAAATTAAAAAACGTTCTTTCGCTTGGTCAAACAGCAGTTTGGTATACATCAGCGCTCTATGATGTGTCTCAGTAGGTACCTACCTTTATGCAAGAATGCATGTCCTTGTTCGAGCTCTTTATAATGTACATATATGGCTATATGTTAGGATAGATAATGGTTTTGAGTGCCAAACAATGTTAAAATGAAATTCCTTGCTAATTTTCAAATGTATATGTTGTGTAACGTACATGTATACATATACGTATATGCATATGTATTTGAGCTGAGCATAGACATCATATACATATGTATGTACATGTACATATGACAAATGTATATGTAGGTACTAGTTTAATTAATCAATACGAACTGCAATACACAAACCATCAAAATGTGAACCAGAGAAACTCATTCGGAAACAGTTACAGTAACGCGAACCGCACTCTATCTACAAATATTATATATGTATGTATGCACTATATGTATAAGCACTGCCTGCCTCAAAAGGGTCAAATCAATCTCCCTGTGTCGTCCTTGTACATTTCCTGCAACCAGAGTTAAATTGGTTTCATGTACAGTACTGGTACATGTGTTGTGTAGTTATGTTTGTATAGAAACATTTACAATTGTATATGTATGTATGTAAGTACATATTTTTTAGTTTTATTTTTTCAGTATTTCAAGAGGAAAAATAGTTCCTAAGTGTATCCATCCAAAAGCATTCTAAACCGTTTATATATATATATATGTATTTCGCCACTTAACCAGTGTCACCCACAAGTTTTCAATGCCAACTGCCATCGTCAAATAAAAATCGTTGCACCATTAAAAACAATTCCAACTTAAATTCTTCATTGTTCCGTTTCGTCTGCCATTACATTTCAATTTCAGGCGCCAATTTAATTGCAAAAAGACGGCGGCAATAAATTTCAATGGCCAATAAAAAGCTAACTCGGCATTTATGCTGCTCTCGACAGCCGCATTTTTAACACAAATGATATCAAGAGACAAACGCACACATAAACACACAAACACACACATGCAGTATAATGTATACCGTAAAATGCATTATTTTCACATCTTTTAACACAACCCGAAAAAACATTGATATTTGGCGAATATAAAAATATTCCAAGTACCTAACTAACCATTGACAGATTGAAGCTTACAAGGCCCTAGGCACAGAAAGCGGTTTTCGAGAAAATTGCAATAAGGTTATTATTTGTTAAACGTTTTCAAAAAGTTCTGTAGTGTCCTACAAAGTTCTAGGGGGGTGAGGGGTCAACGCACGGCACGGGCCCACGACACACCTCATCACAACCCAGGTAAGCACAGCGGACAACTCATCATAATGTGTGATTGTTCACTGTTAATGTTGGTCTTCATGATGAGTTCTCCGCTGTGAGGGATTAGGTTGTGATGAGTTAGACAGTGATGGGATATATCCAATCCATATACCCAATCCAGACAGTAGATATAAACTTAAGAGTTAGTTTCTAGCTTTCTTTCTCATGAATCCTAATGGTTTAGTCATACCACTCCATCCACTTCCTCCAAAGAAGTAAGACGTTATCAAGGTTGAGGGTGTCTCCTTGAATCATTCTGATTAAAAAAAAACAGGATGTTCTTCACTGCCAAAGACGAGACGTCACACGGGTTGTCGAAATTTTTTTTTACTAGGGTCATTTTTTTGTCTAGTTAGACTGCAAGCTCTGCTATTCGCCTAAAAGCTTCATTGCAGTGGGTTAAGAACAACATTGGCCACTCCGTAATTCTTAAGAATTTAGAAACAATTCCAAAGAACACACACTACACCATCCTCCAACTGCAATTCGACAGAAACTTCCAGATTTCTATACCTTCCAGATCTTTCTGGGGGATAGGTCATTCCTAGAAGACGAGTCAGTCCACTTTTATACAGATGAATCAAAAACAAATGATGAGGTTGGTAGTATTGTGTACTCTGGACGACTGAAGTTAAGTTTCTCATTCCGCCTTCCCAATCATTGTCGAGTGTATCATTCGGAACTCTTGGCGATAAAAGGAGTCTTGTCCTAAGAAAACATCTGATATTCGTATTTTCTTAGATAGTCAGGCCGCTATCAAATCTCTGAACTTTGTTTCTACAAACTCTGTAACAGTCCATAATTTGTCGATCATGTCGAATGGAGATGACACAACAGTTTAATATTCACCTTTGCTGGGTGCCGGAATAACATCACCATGTGTCAGGTCCCGAAAAACATTTGGCCTACACTAGATTAAAAGCGGTCAAGGTGCTTGCTATCTCTAAGCAGATCGCATATATGTAAGCTCGGTAATCGGTGTCAAAACTGGGCACTGTCTAATAGGAAAGCACGCCACACGGCTAGGCGTATTCTCAAATGACTTTTGCAGAAGCTGTATGGAAGAGGAAGAGGAGGAAACAGTTCTTCATCTTCTCTGTACATGCCCTGCTCTAGCTCAAAAACGCAAGAATTACCCAGGAGAATTCTTCTATAACGATATCAATCATACTACCATAATCAGTCTCTCACTTTTCGTAAGGGACTTAAATTGGTTTCATTAAGCTTAGAAGGAAGCCTCAAGATTCATGTGGTATCACAATGGGCCTAAGTGTGTCCTATTCCATTACGGACCACCAGTTTAACCTAACCTAACCTAGGCTAGGTCATTAACAAAAAAAAAAAATAAGACCTGCTTAGTTACAGGAGCTTTTTTTCTTTTTTTCCTAGAAATATTCGGCCATAACACGTGTCTTAAGCTGTCCATCTGTTGTTTGCAGTTTTGAGGAAGCTTTGGTGAATTTTGCAGTTGACATGTTTCAGTGTTGTTAACAATGTTACGAATTGCCTCGAGTCAAGTAGTCATCCACTTTTGGCCAATTTGTCTGTCATTTGTCAGTCTTGTAAACATTGTATTCTTTTACCTAACGTTACCGTGTTTATTCCGCAAACCAAAAGCAACTCCCAACGGCAATGCCTTATCAGTTTTGAAATTGTGACAACAAAGCATATGGTTTTGATCACTACAATAGTTTGGGAGCTTTATTAATAATTCAAGTGGAGAATGTAAGATGAACAATATCAGACTATAACATCTCTACTGTGTTGGAGCTATTCTCAAATACCGGTTTCCTATCATAAATTTGTATTCAGAAATTTCTGTAAAGGCTCCTGGCATAAAATCAACACACGATTTTAAAAATTGTCTGTTTTGACTTTTAATGTCTATATAAGTGGTGTTCATTATGTTTCCATGACCGAAAAGGCCACCCTGACTTGGAAGGAATTGGAATTTTACTTAAATCTTCAAAAAAAAAAAAGAACTGATTGGAACTTTATCAACGTTATCTAAGTCTCTTACGAGTTTATCATTTCGCCAATTGTAGACGAAAGTGACATAAGTTTAAGATGACGTGCAAATTCTATATCTTCGAGCTCAATCAAAGGTTACATCAAAATGCAAGAGCTTGTTGCCATTCAGAAATTCGGCCCTGGACAGTATGGACGCAAACACTAAAGTGCACTTCAACAAAAGTGTAAAGAAGTAGGTACTAATATTCTTTTTCCTTTTTAGTTTCCCCTTTTTGGAATTTCGGATAGACTCATTGGTGTGAAGATAAGAAGTAAGACGATCCTGAATTTCAATTTTAATGACAAATGGCAAGCACGAGTTGTGAATGCAAATGGGAAATCATTAAGTGGACAAATGCAATGCTGCCGTTCATTCTCTTTGTGTCGTTTCCTGACAGGCAGTCCTTCGAACTCGTATTCCAATTGGCATTTTCACATTCAACATATACACTAATACAATAGAAACGTAACGGGTAGCAGCAGTTAGCAGCAGTGGGTATATAGTGTAGTGGCAGTTTCATTGGCAGTGGGTTGTGGGCTTTGGGCTGTGGGCTTGTTGTTCTGTTCTTGTTCTGTATCTCATATCATTTTCTTCTTCTTCTGCATGTGTCGTCTCAAGAACTGTGAAGTGTGTATATAGCGAAGTCTTTAACTCTCCATCTTTGTCAAATTCAAATGCCGTTAGAGAAAGCGCAGGCAAGCAGACAGGACTAGGATACTGATGCTGATGCTGATGCTAGGATGCTGGATGCAAATGCATATTTTCTAAATTTATTTCAAGACATATATCTCTCGCATATATCGTCAACCTTGTTGGTTGGGTGTCGTGTCGTCTTTACAGACATTTCCATAATTGTTTGCATGCCGAATGTGAATCCGAACCTAAAATATAAATATAGGAGAAACCTCCTTCATACAAGTATATATCTATAGTCTATACATTTATACCTACATTACCAACAGGATTTGAATTTGTGGCGAAACGGAAGTGGGAATAGCTGTACAAGAATATGGCTACATGGTGACGGGTGGCAAAAGCGTGTGTACAATGTACATATGTGCTTGTATGATGAAGAGTAACAGAAAGGACGAATGTCATGTCATATTAAGTTAAATTTTCATTTTTCACAATTTAATTTTATATCCTCTCCCTAGAGTGGCTACGTCCCAATCCCATTTCCAAATCCAATCCCATATGCACCAAGCACCACCAACCACCACAATATATTCTCGTAATTTTTTGATAGGAAGTCCTCGAGTTAAAAAAGGCTAACTCACTGGCTTTTGCGTTTTGTTCTCTTTCAGCCAGCGTCAGCGCTAACTCCTACTTTTGCTTTGGTTTTTTTTTTGCTGCTCCTGCTGCTGAGATGAAAAATACAGGACGAGGACGAGTAGGAAATAAGATTATCATAATGTAGATAACACCCCAATATTCATGAAGTGGTTTACGTATATGAACAGAACACAAACACGCACACATCCTGTTTGCCTCCATTTTCATATCCCTTTGCGAGCCAAACAAAATAATATACAACAAAAAGAAAACACTCTTTTTTTAATGTTATCAGTAGCAGTACAGATATTTTTGAATATATTTCTACAGTGATGTGTAAAATGTCAAACTGTTGTAGCACTTCTTTTATACTATTTTGTTAAATTTATTTCCAAATTAAGCTTGTTATTGATCTTTATTTATCGAGTCTTTTGAAAAAGAAGTATTTTCGGTACTTTTTGACATTTCCGCTAAAAAAGCTTGTTACCACTTGATCAGCATTAAATTAGAACAAAGTGTGTTCTGAACGCTCAGAATTATTTTTGAAAAACTACTGAATACTTAGCTGTCACTATTTGACATTTGTCAATTTTATCTACAGAAACAAAAAATGAAATTCAGAACGTAAATTAAAATAGAAAACCAATTATAAATCAAACAAGTATTTAATTTATTTTTTTGAAGAAATTGAGAATTAGCGCTTTCTGAACACACTCAGAACACGTTCAGAACTAAAAAAGAAACTCAAATTTGAAGCTCTGAACGTTTAGAGGAAAAAAGAAACACAGTTATTTGTTTGACAGTTCTGCTCTGAACTAAAAAAAAGTTAGTAAATTGAAAAACCATTTTACATAATAATTGTCGTGAAATGTTTTTTGGTTCTGAAGAATCATCCTATAGCTCAATCGTAGCACTGCAAATCTTATGCTGGACACTTTTCGTTCAGCGACGAAATTCGTGAAGGTAATTTAGTTCTTGTGCCAGAAAAAATCAATTCTGTGCAAAACCTATGCAGAAAGCCATTTAGTAGATTCTAAATGACCACACTGATAGTCCTATACCGCCTTAAATCTCGATCGAAAGAAAGTAAGTATTGTAACTACCGGAAATTCTCAGTTTACTCTAGAACTACTTATTTTCAAACTTAGTGCTTTGAAAAGAATTTTTGTACAAAATGAAGTACCAAATGCAAACTTGCGTAAAAAGTTCATGAACCAGGTGTGCTAGCTGACAGCACACCTGATTGTGGGTGATGTGGCAGAAAGTGTGAGACACAATTCACGAACATAAACATGCCATCATTCTTATAATAGTTCAACATTTAACGTACTAGCCTAAGAAGTTTTGAATAATTAGATTTCAAGGTTAACTTAAAGGCGCTTGACCTGACCATATCAGCTTCATTATGGCTTTACGACTTGAATCTTAGAGCAGCTTGGAAAAATGATTTTGGGCGAAAATTATGTTTTCAGAAAAAGTAAATTTTTAACTCGGCGGCTACATTAATAAACAAAATTGGCAAAACTGTTGCTTGAAAAACCTGTGTGTTACCGTCAAGAAGCCAAGGAATCCACAAAAAGTGACTTTTGTTGCAAACTTTGGAGTTATGCCTTTCTTGGAAATGAACAACGGAACAACGTTTCGGTCAGCAGTGGCAATACAGAGCCATGTTAATGAACTTTTTTTTAATGAAATGGTAAACCTGGATTTGGACGATCTCTGCAGGAAAGGGCACCGTCGACCTTTTACTCACCCAATCCAAAAAAAAAACGTGTTATCAGACGTCTTGGTTACTTTAATTGGTAGCTCAAAAACTGCGATAAGATACCTTTGAAGGTCCGATGTTACGCCAACAATCTAACGATCCATACAGAAGCAAGAAGCTCCTATTGATTTCACTTCAATGATTTGGAGAAGTTTTTACAATCAATCAAAAGTGAAACAAAACACTACACACAAATAAATTAAATAGTTTTTCAAATTCAATTTTAAACAGTTCTTAGAAACTTATTGATATAATTTTTAATTTTCTCTTAGTAATATTTTGTAATATGTGGTGTCCAAATTTGTCTTCGATTTTAGTCCCTGAAGTCTTTCATTTAACTTTTCTAAGGTGCAAGTCATAGCTATCATTGATTTTCATCATTGAAAATGTTGTTTCGGGATTTAAAAGCGAGTTAATTTGGTTATGTTTGGTCTGAAGCTGATTAGTTGTACATTTTGTCTACTTAAAAAAATACATTATTTATCGCAGAAATTTTCTTTTAATTCATTTTTAATTTCTCAATAATGACATAATGGCTGCGTTCAATCTCAGACCGATAGGGTATCCCGATACCTTTTTATTAGTGTTTTACATACTTGTAAAAAAAAAGTTGATTCAAACAGTGTGGGTATCTTACAGAACAGCTGATAATTAAATTTAAAGCAACCATCAAATTAATTTCAAATTTACATATTTTTTGTTAAAAACCCGGTGAATTATTAAAATTGTCCATTGAAAATTTATTTTAAAATAATTTTGGACTTCAAAATCTAAATTTGTTTCTCCTTTTTGTGAAAAGTTGATTTTATTTTTTGCCAACTATCATTGAGATAGTATCCAACTCGTTCAATAAGGTATCCAAAAATCTAACTATTCAGAATATCCTTTCCAACACGAGATTGAACGCAGACAATGGTTCCACTGAAAGCGTTCCATTTTCTTTGCATTCCAATCTGTCAGTTTTCCTTACAATGATTAACTCTAACCTTAAATGCTTGATTCCAATCAGGAAATTTGAGTTCAATTACAGAAATGAAAACTATAACCATTCTGTCAAAAAAATTCCAATAATTGGTTTCAATGATGAAAACAAATGATAGCTGTAATTGGCCCCTAGTACACTGAATCTTAGTATGATATTTTTTTTTTTGCACAATACTTTAAGCTTATGATGCATGACGTATAGTATATCTATAAGAATATATTTGCCAGGATCAGGGCCAACCTTGTAGGCGTTTGAGTTTACAAATTCTTGTTTTATTTTTTGTCAAACTCATATTGTTGATCTTTCTGCTCCTTTTTACCTTCTCCTGTCACTGGGAAGTCAAAATTAGATTTATTATGGAGACCAAGTGGAATGGGGAAACAATATTTCACATAATGAAATTTATCAAACTTCAAATGGGAACGTTTTAAGCAAAGCCGAGTCGAGCAGAGTAGGGAGACAAACAGAATCCAGGGTAATGGATTTGATATGGTGTATGTCACAAAGCACAGACCTCCCAGCGCCACCCAGCGTCAAGAAAAAAACACACAACACACGCTGGTGCTGGCGCTGAAAAAAAAGGTGGAATGCAATGAATTTTAAGTTATTGTGTTGAAGGTTAAGTCAAGAATACTCGCAACGATGTATTTATGAAAAGCCAAAAATGGAAGGATATCAAAAAACTTTCAAAGGAAGTCTTTCATATTTGTTTTTCTTTTCTTCTTCACTTTCCCGCATTATATTTTTTTATATTTTTCTGTTTGAATAAATGCGGTTCAAGTTTTTGTTTGGGTTTTGAATAAATAAAGCCTAAGTAGCTATATGTTGACAGGTAACACATTTGACAGTCAAAACGATGATGACGACAGCAACGACACTGCGAATGCGACACGCCACACAAACGCCATCTTCAGAGTTGCCATCGCCATTGCCACCTTGTTTGCCATTGCCACCCCAACCGGCAACCAGGTGATGGGCTAGGCGTAGGCATACATGCGTGGCACATTTCAAATAAATCAAAAAACCGCTCTGTGTGTGTTTTGTGCGTAGATAAAGTATCTAACATAAATAAATTTAACGGCATTCGTTTCCTTTGCATATACCTATAGCTGAGCTGACATCTTTGAAGATTGATTTCAAAAATGAATTTGAAATTCTATATTGCCCCTATACCTACCTGATGTAATGTATTACAATTTTGAGTTTACTCTCATCATCTCAAAGTTGCAACCTGTAGGATTATAGGTCTTTGAAAAAATGATATGTGACTTAATGTTTCATTTAGCTAAGTGAAAGGCATTAAGGGTGTAAAATGTCCCAGATTTGAATTCTAGGTATATCTTATAGTATATGCAGCACAGTGTACATATGTGTATTTATATGTTCTAATTTTTCTTAGCCTTAAGTTCTAGGACATGAATATAAAATGGAATATTCTATTTTGCCTTTCATCGACATAACAAGGATTTTCTTCTAGGATTATAACATTGTAGGTATAGTCAGACTTTTTGAAAAGAGAACAAAAAATAATAACTTATATACCTACATATATACTTATTTGTACAGAGCATAGGTATAAAATATATAAAAGGAGTGTTGTCAAAATTGTCTAAGAAAATAGCTAAGGGCACAGGGTGTTTGTGTGCTTAAAGCAAATATTATGTTTAAACTATATACCTAGACCTACAAAACCCGTAGTAAGTATCTAGGAGTTAAAAGTGAAGACTGTTTGCGGCTATGAACGTAACAAGGATAAACACAAAAAAAATATATTGCACTTTATTTGTTATGCAAAGTACATTCGCATGCTTTTATACAAAGTGTGGTTAGGTATCCACAAATTTATCCAAGAAACTTAGAATGTTGTCTTTCGAAAACATAAACAAAACCATAGATATCTCTAACTTCTATAATATAAAGTCTATGCATTATTTGCACTCACGAGAGGGTTGATGGTTGATAGTTGAGTTGAGAGTTAAGGGCTTTGGGCTATACCTACATGTATAGAAAACATATAGGTGAATAAGTAGGTACAAAATATATATTTATTTGCACAACTATTAGGAATTTAGTACCTGCTATAGCTTGCCCTACATTATTTAATGATATTATTTTATAGTGTAATATTTGTATTCCAATAAATGTGAGAAATACCAAAATTTACAAAACCCAGGTTACATACATGTATGTATAAGAAAAAGTCCAAAAGAACAATGTTTGAACTAAAATATAGAGTTTATTACAACACATGTACCTCTGTATTTTGTATATTGGGTTATTTTTAGTAAAGTTTATCATTAGAAATATTTTTTGAAGAGATTCAAAAGGACGAAAGAGGTACAGGTACCAGGATACAAACAAATTCTTCATTAATTTAATTATTTAAGGTATCTATTTAAACAAAGAAAGGAGAAAAATTGCCTCTTTGTCTTTAAAATTGTGTCCAAGGCTAGTGTGGTTGTGAAAGTCTTTTAAATTTAACTTTTAACTATTATCTAAAATCAACATTTTGTGTCAGAGATCAGAAATAAATTTGAACTTTTTAAAATGTTGTTTAAAGACAATTTTTGTTCTTTATTTTTACTTAATAACTTAATTTATCAATTAAAATGTCCCTTAAGTTAAGGGTACAAGATTGGTGCAATTTACAATATTTTCAGACCCAAAAACCAATGATAATTACACTTTATAATTTTCTAAAGTTTTTCAAGTAGTTCTTTTTTTCAAAAAAAAATTGTACTCTAACATTCTGTTTAAAAATTTTCAGTTTGTTTTTCAACTATCGTCATTAGTTAAAAGTTACTTGTCATACATTAACCTTAAAAGGACGCTAAAGTATTTATGCTGAGATGGTTCTTAACATACAAAAACTTAAAACCGTATACAATCAATTTTTGATCGCATTGCGAATTCGTTGTCTTAAGGTTATAATATCAAGTTTTTAAAATATATTGAAAAAAAGGCTGGGATGCGACCCACACTGATAACTTCCCATCCCGTCTGTCGGTTTGTCTTGCTTAAAAGTTTGTCTATGTATCAATTTTTACCAAATTTGCGTACTATTTTTATTTAAAAAAATAACTGAATATCGAAAAAAAATATTTTCTGTGAAATAAAATAAGTTTGAAGCCAATATTTTTAATTTTTGAAAAGCTATTTGAGTCGAAAGTAATTTTTTACCAAGTTTTAGTATTTTTTTTTAAGGTTTTTATTTTTTGTAAAAAAACTGTCAACTCGTTTTTTTTCAAAATTTTACTGAATGTTGACAACGATATTTTTTGAAAGATAAAAGTAGTTTTAAGCCAATATCTCAAAGTTTTGAAAAGATATTTGAGTCAAAAATCAATTTTTACCAACTTTTATTAATTTTTTTTTTAGGTTTTTATTTTTTGAAAAAAAATGTTCAATTCGATTTTTCTCAAAATTTTATGAGATGTCAAAAACATTATTCTTCGTTGCACAAAATTATTTTGGAGATGAAATCATATTTTAGTTGTAAAATTTTCGAGGTGACAAATTTTTGTTCAGTTTTTTTGATTTATAAAAAAACCGTTGATTGGATTTTTTTCCAAAAATATACTTGTTTGGTATCACGTTACAATATATAATATAAAATTTAGTTCAAGTCTCTAGCGTTATTGGTTCGTGAGATATTTAGGGTTAACCAAAATTTCACCTTATTTTTTAACTGCTATGGTAAAAAAACCACCCACGCAGTTTTCTTGAGAGCCCTTTCTGCATCTTTCTGCATTATTGTCTGTATAACAAAATGTATTTGAAGTCGATATCTCTACTGGTTCTTGAACTATGGGCGACGAAAAAAACGTCGCGAACGTACGGAGGTACGAACTTACGTACACTCGCACGCACAGACATATTTCTAAAAATCTTTTATTTCGACTCTGGGGACCTTGAAACGTCGAGAAATGTCAAAATTTTCAATTCGCCAAATTGGACCCATTACAATAACTTCCTATGGGAAGTTAAAAATATAACAGCAAATGTTGAAAACGGGTATTTCTGAGTCTGAGCACATATACATACATATACATATATAGCTAAAATCGGAGTATAGATTCGGAATCAACACTCAAAACTTATCGTAAAACGAAATATTCCAAGATATAAAGAAATAACAATTAATGTTTTCAAAACTTCGGATAGCTAATGAGAAATTTCGAAAATTAAGTCAGATTCTAAAATCATTTAAACTGTATCAAGAAGACAAAGATTTGTGCTTTGCAAAATCATCATACAATGTATTGTTTTTGATAGTCTTTAACATTTTTAAAGGGGCGTATTTTAAATATGTGATGTGATAAAAAAATAAAAAGGCGAGTTTTAAATTCGGGACATCTTAACCCTTTAAAAATAGTATAGTTTTTCATTCAATCGGTAAATGAAAAAATTGTATAAAGAAAAATTGAAAATAATATAATAATTGTAAGAGAACGATAAAAACTGGACACTACACGGTTGTGAGACATTGTAACATGTTTTAACTGATAGATTTAACAATACGGCAAAATTTACCAATGCTGTGCACTTTCTTTGTTAAATAGAAAGTATCATCTACACTAATATTATAAAGAGGAAGGATTTGTATTTTTGTATGTAACGAATAAACTCAAAAAGTATTGGACCGATTTTAATAATTCTTTTTTCATTAGAAAGCTACATTATCAGTGAGTTACATAGCCTATATTTAGTACTAGATTACTATGGAAATCTTTAGAAATTCCTAATAAAACCAACCGAAGGTGTAAAAAAAATTAGCCATAAAATGTCTTTCATCGCATACACTGCGAAGAGTATTAATGATTGGACATAAAAATGTTTTCTAATTTAGTGATTCATGGTCGTTTTAATTAGCATGCTTACATATGTAACTTAAATATCTGTACCTATTTTTGGGCGAAGCCGGGACGGGCCGCTAGTTGTGAATATGCTACTTTTTTGGCGGCTGCCACTTTTTAAGCTCATATTTGACTAGCAAAAAACCACATATTTTTGAATTATATTTTGAAAAATTAAGGATATTTGGGAACTTCGATTGAGCTCTTGAAATTTATCAAAATAATACGAATTTTCATCGAAAAACCAACTTCAATAATAAGGCTCATTTACTACTCGGATGATAAGCATTTGGGGCCCGAAAAATACAAAAAAAATATTTTAAAAGCCTTTCCATCCCTAAAGGTATTTAAGCGGGCTGCGTGATTGAACATTAATCATTAATTATTGCAAAATTAAGCTGGTTTAACTGTCAATTTGAATCGATTGCGCAACCTAGCTATGGTTCTTGAATTCTTGTGGCTGATGGGAATTCAAAGATATTGATGTGGATGACGTTTATTTTCACCAAGACGTTGATTGAACCACGTGCCATACAAACAAAGAAACAATCGCAATTTTTCAATACAAATTTCCTGGCCATGTTATATATCTAAAAAGTGATCACAAACGTCCTCCAAGTTCTTGTGATTTCGTTAAGACTTTTCTTCAGTCCAAATGAATCGAATGAAGAACTTAAAGAAGGAATTCATGTATAGTTATTCGTTTGAACAGAATGTTTAAAATATTATTATTTGAATGCTGTATTTTTTTTTCAAAAACTCTTCGTTAAGAGAAAAAAGCTTATCCTTTTTTTAATTTCGATTTAATTGTAAGTGTAAGTGAAAACACAAATTGTAATTCCTCAAATTTTCTAATCCTCAAGCGAAAACAAAGCAGAATTTTCAAAGAAAACCTAACTAAGACTTAACACAAATTTATGCGATGATTTAACATTTAACCCAGGTGATTGCATAGAATTTTGGTATATTTACACAAATTAATCTGCAAAATCATAATTTAATAAAAATGAAAACTTATGGTTATACCTTTGTTCGTGTATACCCCAAGGATTTCAAAGAATGGAAACTTTCTTCATAGCACCAAAAAAAAAATGTAAGCAACAAGATTTGAGAAATGTCCTTTCCTTACTTTTCTCTCTTAACCTCCTCCTCTCCTTCAATGTTTTTGCGATGAAAATTTTCCAACATATGTACGTACATACATCCCAAAAGTCTGGGGACCTACCTTTCATTCCATCCGGAAGCAATATATTCAACAATCCAACCAAAACCAACCAACAAACAACATATACCTTTATTAATTTTAACAACAATTCCTGGGTATGATGTAACCGAGAATCAAGAACTTTCCTAAAATAATAACACACAAATTCATTACCATACCAACAACTATCAGAGCACATATTCAGATTTCCAGAGTCTGCAGAAATTCTTGTTTTTCTTGATATTAAATTCCAAAATAGTTAAGTTAAAACAACAGAATTCAAAATTTTCATTCATATGGAAGCCTGCACCCTTCAATCACACACTACTACTCACTTCAATGGATTGTTAAACAAAAAGTTATACGAATACGTTTTATGTTTAAAGTTTAATCTCTTCTATAGCTTACTTGTCTTATGATGTGATGTCAATTCATTGAAATGGAAACATAAAACCTTTCCAACTTTCAACATACAATAGCCTTGTTTTATAATTGTGCAGAATCGATTTGAATGTACCTTGAATTGATTGTGATCAAAGGAGCCTGTGAAGAACTCTCTGTGTCTGTAATTTGAAACAAGGCACAATTTTACTGCATACTAGTGTTATAGATCAAACTAGAAGCCTTGAGAGCCCAATTGGAATTTGGGGAGAGGGAGACCCATAGAGGGTCTATTGTGGTGGAAAAAAGTGTACATTTTAAATTTTGTTTTGTGAACGCTAAAATGTATAATTTTTGATAACCAATACTAAAATCTTACCAAAAAAAAGGACTATCCCAAAAAGGAAACAAATCTAAATTGACCACGAAATTGCAAGATATGGACTATCAGGTTGTTGACAAACGGCTTCAGACGTTCGTATAATACGGCAGAAAGGATCTTATAGACGATATTCGGGAGACTGTTGTCATTGTGTCTGGAGCAGTTGCAGTTCACAGTGTATCCTTTTTTGAGGATTTGCCAAACTATGGTGAGACTACAATAATCGTTAATTCTTTCAGTAGACCATATTTTGCAGATAAGTTGATGCCAGCGTTGCCACAAGTTCCCAATCGAGCATTTTTGACCGATGGCTCTCAATTCTCAATTTTAGAACATAATTGTAGTAATTAATATTAATTAAACAGTTTCAAAGTGAAGCACCAAAAATACATTTGTTTCTGAGTGAAGCTGATTACTTAAAAACTTTAGGTAATATTACCCGTGTTTTATTGGCAAATCTATCCATAGTATAGTAGGATTTTACACGAATAACAAAAACAATATCCATAGTATGAATAACACCGATAAAAGTTAGAGTAGAATCTTTGTATTTGTATCTCGATGGCTGTGTTCGTTGAGTAGTTGTGCATTTGGAATCATGTGCGTTTTCCATTGGGGAAAAAACCAATCTATTACTGTTGATATTTAGTTTTGTTATGAAAATGGACTAACTGAGCTTATTTTGCAAGAGAAAACAATAGAAAAGATAATTAAGTTTTGCTATGTTTCCACCAAAGGTTTATCTCAGTTTAGATTAAATAAATCTTTTTGGTGTTTCCACCGCACAAGAAGATTTAAAAATGATTAAGTTTGACAGCACTTTCTAAAATGCAAAAAATGGTGTTTCGATGTTTCTTATGAAGTGCAAGTGAGATAGTTTGATTCGTGTTAAACAATGAAAAACTGAATAGTTCAGCACCATATAGGAATATGCTACCTACTCCATGTGCAATTTTTTTTTTTTTAATTTGATTAAAACAAAACTATTTTTTTTGTACACAAACATGCAAATAAACAGACCATAACGCATTATCTGTAAAACCAACTCCTCCACACAGGGTTTTCTTCACAAATTTTGACTCGACTCCGATCCCCGACCGGAATCGAGGCGAATCAAGCTTATTTCAACTTGATTCAGGTATATAGAGAATTGAGGCGAGCTTCAAGCTCGCTTCAACACCACATGTTAATGTAGTAGTCTACGAACAAAATCCCTTCTTGAAGTTTTTATTATATGTCAAATTGTTTGGTTAAAACTTTGAAATCGAATTTTACATTATACAGACGTAGTTTCTTGATTTTGACAGGAATTTTTTGATAAATTATTCTGGCAAATATTCAGTTGTATCATCTTTCAAATATAAAAACCGGACTACTGCGGATCGTTTTGTTGGCAATTTCTCACTTTACTATATATGGAATGCGAACAAAACGCACTTATTAGTGAAGCTGAATTCAACGCGTTTAATTTAAAACCCCTTCACGAGATATATTATTAGGTTGGGTTTGAGGAACTGTTTGAAAATTTAAATGAAACGAGAAAGAAGGTTTCTTAAAGTCAGTTCAAAGATGTTATAAAGAATTTTAAAAACAGCTACAAACTCCATTAAATTTTTGTGACAATTTGTTAACAGCTTTTCAAATTCTAGATGATTATTTGAAGCAAGAAAATGGACATTTAAGATTAATTTCTGATTCTGAAAACTCTGGCAATACAATTTTTTTCATTGCCCTGAAAATATAATAGCTTGCGACCTACAAAACTTTTTAGAAGAAATAAATATTGAAGACGCTATTAAATGCTGGGTTCATTTATTTAAAAATATTTCTTCTTTTGGAGTTATCTTATTCAGTCTTTCACATAGCAGTGAAACAATATTAAAACATTCCATCGAAATAGGTTATCCTGTGAAATTATTCACTGCTTAATAAGCTTTAAGGATGAAGGGCAACTTGAGTAATACTGTGGTAAATATAATCCTAATTTGATTACATTCAAATATTTCAAAATGTTTAGTTCAATAAGATGCTCAAAGCCAAAAAGATGTCTATGTGAATTATTAGAAACTGTGATTCTACTGTGATTTTTTCCATTTCCTTTCTTTTTGGATAAATATAAGGAATTGAATTTATTATATAAGTAATAGGTACGCAAATAAAAATGTTTATAAATTGCCATTAATTTTTTAATGAAGAATTTTTATGTAAAAAAAAATGGCCCCAGCTTATGTCGAATGGCCCTTGAAAAATTTCTAAGTAGCCTTCACTAGATATTTCTTTGCGGCAAGGCTATGGTGCATACAGTCAGTTCTAGCAGATTTGTTGGACTTCAGATTCGAAACAGCCATTTTCCCTTCGTCGTGGTCGGGTAAGAAGCATAAGAAGTTTAAAACCGTATGACTTTTAGGTGGACCTGGACACTTACTTTAAAATAAATCGTTTGATTCTTTATTCACTTAAATTTGTTAACAATCACGAGTTACGAAACCTAAACATGTCGTTTATACCTTACCATAAATATTACGTACACGTTTTTCAAATATTATTTTTTGTTTTACCTTGAAGCTTGAGGATAGAAATTATTCTTCTAACTTTTTTAAAGTAATTTGCACAACAAAGTATTAATGTTCTTTCCTAAGTATGTTGGTAATTTATTTTATCAGTGAACATTTAAAACAAAGTGAATTGTACTCATTCTACTCGTCTTTATAACAAGCTCACAGTAGTCGTAGTCATTCAAAGTGAGACATTTTATTTTCAAACACAAAAAGAAGGAGGCCGCCTCCTATAAAGAAGAATACGCCTTGAGCACCAAATTTAATCTATAGTCTTCGTCTATTCTCCTCCTACTACCAATGGAACAGAATCATCAAACATTTGACCCAAATTTGTGTGCTTTGTTATGATCCTTCTGATATACAACTCATAATCTATTCCTCTACATTTAGTCCTTTGGCGCTGGCAAATGCTACCCCTATCTATCTATGCTATGAACGAGCATATTTCATATCGAAAACACATAACACAAAAATGAATCCTTTTAAGGGAGATTTGTATAGAATTTATCACAACAAAAATTGTTTTAATTATATTCACATGTCACATGAACTTGTATTCATCCTCCCGTGCGTTGTTATTCTTCGTCCTTGCCACAAATATGTACATATGTGTGTGTGTATTTATTTATAGATGTGAAGATAAACATATTTGGTGTCAAAAGAATAAAGCAAATAAATGGATTGGCATTAATTTTGAATGCTTTGTTTCTTATTATTTTGCACCCTTACTTCTTTCAAAATATCCTTCGACGCCAATTCCCCTCTCTTCTCTTCTCAGACAGACACGACAAGGTGTTATCGGAATAAATAAAATTTCATTGTACTACGGTTGTTATACTCAATTGATCCGGTTAAAGTAAAAGCACCTGAATTATTAACTTGGAATTATATTCAGAGAGTTTCCTGCTGCTGGTTTTTTCAGTTTATGATGGTAGATTCCTCTACGTACCTACGAACCTACGAATTTACGAACCTATACATAAATACAACTTCGTATTCGTATTGATAAACGTATTTTAAGAGAAGAGGATATCATTGAATTTCGAAAGAAGTGGGTAATCCTTTTCAATGAGTAATGGTTATTGATGCTCGTATTCGTATGGCCTTAAAATCGTTCCTTATGTAATATGTAGACAGACAGAATGCTACTCTTCTCGTATTGTTGAAAATTAAAAAAAAAGAAAAAGTTGAATATCATTGCCTTCCTTCTCAAGGAAGCTACATAATCCCTTGAAGATAGAAATTTATTAACACCCAAGATTATAATTGACAGAAAAACTAAGTTATATGCTAGAGAAGCAATTCTATAGCTTTTGCAAAAAGCTCAAGGAGCAAACTACTACTAGATATTCTCAAAAAGGATTAAGTGTCAAAATTTATAACACACAGTCCATATTGATAAAGCTTTAATGAGACAGTAAAGGAACCTATCTTACATCTGAATTTAAATCCTACAGAAGATAGTTTGAGTGCATTTATGTAAGAATAATATTGTAAAGAAACATAAATACAGTGTTGGCCAAAACATTAGCAACTAAAACTACCTCAATCTTTATGTTTTCAAAATGGTTTATTAAATATGATTTAAGTAGGAGAGTAAAACGAATTTTTTGTTGGTCAAAACAAAAGTAACTTTTTATTTCTACCTCTCTTTTTCTTATTAGAGTTAGTCCGTCAACTACAAAATCTATAGCTCATATTAAAGGTGTTGGCAAACAATTTCAGTTCAAGTTCAGTTGAATATATTTATTAGGTGTTATTCAGTTCACGGGCTAACTTTTGTAAAATGGCCGGAAACAAATACTCTAACGAAATAAAAGAAAAAATTATAAAAGAATATAAAAGTGGAATGAGTCGAATTCAAATATCGGAAATATATTCCATTCCAAAATCAGTGATTTGCCGATTAAAACAATTTTACAAATCCAAGTACAAAAGTCATTCCATTCGTCAAAGTGGAAGACCAAAAAAAAAAGGGGGCTGGGATGCGACCCACACTGATAACTTCCAATCCCGTCTGTCGATTTGTAGGTTTTCGTGTTGTGTTAAAAAAGTTGTCACTCGAATTATTCTTAAAAATTTCAAAATTACCACCAATATTTTTCATATAATGAAATAGTTTTATTTCAAAATCTAGTTTTGTTAAAAAGATTTTTATTCGAAAACAAATTTTTACCAATTTTAGTAGCATTTCTTAAATTTTTTTATTTCTTATACAAACAAATACAAATTAGATGAATGAAATTAATTTGAGAGATTTCGAGAACCGAACATCAATTTTTACCAAATTTGCGTACTATTATTTTTGTATGAAATAACGGACTGTTGTAATTTTATAAAAATATTACTGAATATCGAAAACAATATTTTCTGTGAAAAATAAAATAAGTTTAAACGCAATATTTTTAATTTTTGAAAAGCTATTTGAATCGAGAGTAAATTTTTAGCTAATTTTAGTATTGTTTTTTTTTTTATAATCTCAAATATTTGAAAAGATATTTCAGTCGAAAATCAATTTTTACCAACTTTTGTTAAATTTTTTTTAGGTTTTTAATTTTTTGTAAAAAACTGTCAATTCGATTTTTCTCAAAATTTTTCCGAATGTTAAAATAATATTTTGTATAAGTTAAAATTAGTTGGAAGCCATAATCTCAAATTTTTGAAAAGATATTTGAGTCGAAAATCAATTTGACCAACTTTTGTAAAAATTTTTATAAAAAAATGTTAGTGAATGTTGAAAAAAATATTTCTTTAAAAATAAAATTAGTTTAAGGCCAATGTCTCAAATTTTCGAAAAGTTATTTGAGTCGAAAATCAATTTTTACTAGCTTTTATTGATTTTTTGTTTTAGGTTTTTATTTTTTGTAAAAAAAACTGTCTGTTATATATTTTTCAAAATTTCACCGAATGTTGAAAACGTTATTCTTCGTTATACAAAATTGTTCTGGAGATAAAATCATTTTGTATTCGTAAAATTTTCGAGGTGACAAATATTTTTTTTTCAGTTTTTTGATTTATAAAAAAAACGTTGATTGGATTTTTTTCCAAAAATATACTTGTTTGATATAACGTTACAATATATAATATAAAATTTAATTCAAGTATCTAGCGTTATTGGTTCGTGAGATATTTAGGGTTAACCAAAATGTTCACATTTTTTTTAAACTGCTATGGTAAAAAAAAACACCCACACAATTTTCTTAAGAGCCCTTTCTGCATGTTTCTGCATTATTATCTGTATAACAAAATGTATATCTCTACTGGTTCTTGAGCTATGGACGACGAAAAAACTTCGCGAACGTACGTACACACGCACGCACAGACATCTTTCTAAAAATCTTTTATTTCGACTCTAGGGACCTTGAAACGTCGAGAAATGTCAAAATGAGAACAATTGTTGATGTTGGACTAAAACTTTCAAAACTGTAAAAAGCCCTTTATTTCAACCAAAAACACGTCAACTGGACCGTTACTCATACATACTCTTTTCGGACGAATCCAAATTCAATTTCAAGAGTTCCTATGGTTTCCGTCGTGTTCGCAGACCAGCCAAAGAAGCACTAAATCCACGTCACACCAAAGCTACTGTGAAACACGGAGGAAGTAAGGTAATGGTGTGCGGTTTTTTCAAGGCATGGCCATGGACTGGTTGCGATTCACCAAACAGAAGAGTACAAGGGATCGTTTTACGTACCGTGACATTTTGCAAAATATAATGCTGCCACACGCTGAGGATCAGTTGCTTCTAAAATGGATATTTTAGCAGGACAACGACCCAAAGCACACGCCCAATACCGTTATGACGTGGTTTCAAGAAAACCAGATTTACGTATTACAATGGCCAGTACAGATCGCAACGCCATAGGAAATTGTAGATCGAAGAATTGTAAGGACTAACTTCAAAAAATCATCTGCTTGATCAAATTAAAATGGCTTGGGAAAGTATCCCAAACAGCATAATAACAATTTAATTGACTTGTTTTGTACCAGCTTAATATTGAAATAATTGTTCTAATTGTGCTATATTTAATGAATTATTACAAAAACCATTTTATTTTATTTTCCATTAAAAATTCTAAATATTTATTTAAATTAAAAAAAAAAAAAAATATACAATAATTGAATTTGTTTTTTAATTATTTAATAACCGAGGCAATAAAAGTTGATTTTGTTTTGGCCAACACTGTACATATTTACGTATGATGGAATGTTTCTTACATTTAAGAGAGATGTTGTAACATTTTCTTGATAAATACTTTTGCATGTTCATCGTTTTCTGTCATGAATTTAAAAATAAAAATCAATTGTAAGAATACAAATCTCTTTTCTGAACGAATAACGATTGAAACACAATTTTTTAAGGACATAAAAGTTGCATTTTAAAGATTTTGAGACAAACTTGGTGACCGAGAGTATTTTGAAACATCTGCATGAACCTCGTACAAAACGCAACTTTCTAGTCAAAAGAAATGAATACAAATCTGATTCTGCTGGCAAAAATGTTTCTACCTCAAACAAATTAATTTAACTCAAACTAATTAAAAGGTGTTTAAAAATAAATTGAATCATCAAACTACCTTAAAACACTTTACCATAATTTATATTAGAGTATCTGTGGGATAACACCGGCTGTTAAAAGATATTAAAAGTTAATGCCTTTCTCCTTAACTTCTGCTTTGTTTATAATGTTAAAAAAAAACTGAAGGCTTTATTTATGAATGCAAAATGAAAAATCAAAACATGAGGTTTAATTTTTTTATTGAGGTGATTTGAACGCCTTTCTTTATTAATATCTTTTTTATAATAACAAAAACAAGCTTAATGCTTCTTTATTTCTACATTAATGTTAGATTATGATGAATGAGGGCTCAATTTAACTGCTTTTTCGAGGACATTTACTTTGGATGTGTCCTTTATTTTAAATTCGACATTTCTTAATGTTTTATGTGCCTATCCATAAAGAAATCGATCGTAGACTTTAAGTCTATTATATTGAAAAGGCCATCAGAGGAGGTTAAACAAAAATTAAATTTCAAAATAATATTTTAATATCTTTTAGCTAAAAAATTGCTTTAAATCCTCTGCATATTAACACAGCTTTAATTTCATTTATTTCAACTTAATTTTGTAGATTGAAAATAAAAAAATTAGTTTTTCAAAATTTGTATTATTGAAATTCATGTTTTTTTTACTAATAAAACAAATTTATTAAATTGAAATTCCGGTTAACTCAAAAAAGTAAAATTCAATAACTGTGCAATTAAGTATGTATTTTATTTCCGTAGTAACTATAATTCAATAATATCTTGAATTGATTTGATTTTGAAATAAAATTCATAAACATTGACATTTTTCAATTTTAGGTACTTTTCTAGATTGATAAAGATAATTAAGAGTTAAAAATGTTTGTGGTTTAAGTGATGAAACAGTAAAATTATTAACTTCAAATAGGAAGTTATTTTATATGATATACAAAATAAATTAATTTTGTTATTTTGTTGTTAAAAATCCAATTTGAGACAAAATTGAGTTAATGATTCATACGTGCCCATCAATTTATTCTCCATAAGTGTCCTCAATTAAAAAAAAACTTAAATCTCAATTATCTAAATAGTTATAAAACTTTAATGTTTGTTGTTGTTTTGTAGGTTGTCAAGTCCTTGAAAAATGAATCTCAAATTGCTTTAAAATCATATAGGGCCAAAGAGTTTTGCAGTCATAATTTCTTAAATTGTTTCTTGAATGCCATCTACAGTTTGTGATGTAAAGTATCCAAGCTGATATATGACGGTAATGGTAATGCAGACTGCTTTAACAATTATTCATGTCGATTGCAGAATTCTAATAATTTTACTCTCAGTGATTAAACTCGATTCAATGACTTTTCGCATTCGTTGTAAAACTTAATTATTAAATTCGCTGGATGAACTACATTATCGATTCCTAAGACTACTTTATCATTTTTGAACTAGGCAATCGACGAAGCTGTCAGTTTTGACGTACCCAAATAATTTATAAAATCCCAGATGCTATGCGACTGTACGTGTACATGTTTACGTATTGTTTTCTATTTACAATAACTTTGCCTCTATTGTTGTAATTAAATTAACTTTCATGGAATCGAAAGTAAAGAACGATTCGGTTGGGTTGGTAAAACAAAATTTTTTGGGAGAATTTTAATAACGAATACCAAAATTAACTTTTGAATTCAAATATTGGAGCCTGTATGTGTATTTTAAGTGATTTTTCATTTCACTTGAATATTTACATATGTTTTGTTTTCATTTAATTAAAAATATACTTTAGATTCTTCCGGAAAGGTTGCGATTCCAAATAAGTTTAACCAAATGTCGGTAGTGCAGGGCGACATTTGTTCAACATTCTTTCGTCGGAATTGGTTATAGCAATAGTTTGAAAAATAATTTAAACTATCACATTAGCTCATTCGCCAATTTCTGTAATAGGGATGATTATTAATTTATTAAATATATTTGTCACTATGGTTGGCTTTACAATACTTAAGTGATGCTACATAGTTTAGTTGTGAAAATAGAATAAGAAAAAAAGTTATTCAAAATATTACAAGAAAGCTGCCTTTTAGTTCAATTTTTGAGTATAAAAGTACCTAAGGAAGTTAAAATGTCTCCTACTCTTCCAGTAAACAAGAATATGTGTGGACATCTTTACATCAACTTGTCATAAAAACAACAAAAATCTATGTGACAATTAATGTTTATAAAAACCGTTCAATTTAATTAGTATTGGGCGGGTTAAAATCTGATATCCACGAAATAAAGGGTGAAGTACCCCAGGGTTCCGTTTTATCCTCCGATACTCTTCCTTATTTGTATAATTAAATTTGGTCTGAAACTTTTAACCCACTTAATTATTTCGCTGATGACAGTACTCTCAGCTTTTCATATTAGTTTTTAGATTCTTATCCTTGTTCTTCGGATGTGGATTACCAACGGCAACTATCATAAGCTCATTAAATTCCGATCTTGACAGCATTGTCCAATGGGGAATCAAAAACCGTGTAGAATTTAAAGCTTCTAAAACTCATTGCTGCCTACTGTCGCAAAAGCGTAACAATGCCACTATCCATGGGTGGTACTTGCATCGAGGAGACTGGACAGCTTGAATCATCAAACTACCTTAAAACACTTCACCATAATTTATATTAGAGTATCTGTCGGATAACACCGGCTGTTAAAATATATTAAAAGTTAATGCCTTTCTCCTTAACTTCTGCTTTGTTTATAATGTTAAAAAAAAAAACTGAAGGCTTCTAAAACTCATTGCTGCCTACTGTCGCAAAAGCGTAACAATGCCACTATCCATGGGTGGTACTTGCATCGAGGAGACTGAACAGCTTTCAGTTTTAGGTCTGTGCATTAGAAACCACTTGTTGTGGAGTGATCACATATTGACATCGCCAAAAATGCTGTATTTAGTGTTAAGATTTTCTCCGACGACGATGCAAGAAGTTTTTTACCCCTTCTGATCTGCCTATAATTTACAAAGCTTTTATTCGTCCAAAACTCGTGTATTATTCTCTTATTTGGGCTGGAGCTCCAATAACGTACTTAAGTCTTTTGGATAAAATTGAAAAAAGAGCTTTGAAAATGATAAGCGATCGTTTTATTACTGAGACATTTGCTTCTCTTGAACAACGCCTTAAGGTTTTATGCCTATGATTGTAACTGTTAAGTATACGGAAATGAAGAAGGAATTGAAGGCTTCAACGAAAGCGGACTTTGTTTTTATAATTCCAAAACGTTGGCACGAAGGTACTACAAAAGTGGTGGGAGACTACTTTAAGAGGGATGAAGTTAATTTAGAAAACATGTCACATGTCTATCTTATACCAAAATAAATATTCTAATATGATAATACTTCCAGCCTCTTTAAAAACATCGAGACAAATAGGGATTTAAAAATACTTGGCAATTTACTGTCGTGTCGGTTCAAAGCCTCAATATAAAATAAATACACTTTAAAAAGACAGATATAATTATTTCCTTAGCGAAAATAGTCTTAAACGATTGCGGTTAAAGAAGAAGTCGTCATAAATAACACCCTTGGTGCCCTATTAAATGTTTATTCGATTAACCATTTAATATTAATGGCTAATTTGAAAGACTTGCAATTTGTTTCTTTATTGTAATCCAACTGTTTCAATTTCTTCTGCGGTGGTAAATATTTAAGGTTATTTGAAACTCCTGTCAAATAAATTAGTCTTAAAAGTTTTGAAAATATTAAATTGTTCTTTAGACCGTGAGGTCTTTGATGATTTATTGTTCAATATTCTTTTTCATCTTAAGGGGTGAAAGTAAAAGTACCTTAATAATAAAAAACTTATACAAGAGAGAGAGAAAACTTAAAATAAATTTGAAAGTAAATTTAGAATGAAAGAATAAGACTTAAAGTGCTATTGAAGGTAGGTATATACTCAGAACCACCCACAAGGGAATACAAAATTGAAATATAAATAATTTTTTGTGGAATATTAAATAATACAAGTATATTCCAACATATATTAATTTTGTTTTGCAAGAAGACTTAGGAATCATGACCAAATTGAATATTGGGCCAACAACTTGTATGCTTATGTGAGGCATGATTGTTATGGTTAAGGTTCGGATAACTTTCAAGTGCTTCAGAAGAATTTTTGCCTCACAACAAAACTTCTATTCTCCAGATCTCAAGAAAAAACCAATTGGTTTGCTGTTTTAAACGACCTTCGCGTCGCGTCACGTCGCTTTGAGTCGTCGTCATGTTGTTTAAGCTCGCTATTTTTCATGAAATATTGAGCATATTTTTTTTTTCTTTGCCTGGAAGCTTGAAAAAGCCATCGTTTTCTCACCACCTCTCTTACGGATATATATTTATTTCTTTGAAATATAATTTTCTTTCACCCCCGAAGACTACACAAAACCATACCACAGAAAAAATAAAACTTTGTGGAGATTTCCACAAAATAAACACTTCAGACAATTTTAACCGAATTAAAGAACCTTTTTCCCTCAATATCCTTCTTAAAAAATTACTTAGGGGAAAAAAAAAAACATAGCCACACATTTTTATTTATATCCATCTCCCCAAAGCTTGGATAAAACAATAAAGCATTCTTTGACAATGTAGGTCAGATATAGTCATTCAACCTAAACCGTCTTACTCAATAAACTCTTACCCGAGTCATCATCCAACCGAACACGAACAACAAATCTCTAGTGTAAATGTCTTTCTCACTGCTTCAGTATAATGAATTCCCAAACACGTATTCCATATATCAAGCCCAGATTTTCAAAAATATATACAAAATAAAAAATAAAAAAAATATATACATAAATCCCGATGGACAACTTAAAATCCCTCGTTTTATTCGTTTTAGGACGTTATCAATCCTGGGCCACATCAACCACATATATACATACACACACTATACACAAGGTCGTCGCATCCCTTTTTCATTATTTAAGCGAAGATTTACCCCATTTGAATACTACGATGAGCCCATATAATACAACATACACCGTAATAAACAAAATCCACCCTCTAATCAAGTCTTACGTATAAAATAGAGATACATATTGCTTCAAAATATTTATAGAAAACCCCCCGTTTGCGTCTCCAGGCTCATTCCCGTCCCAGTCCCCGTCCCCGTCGACGTCACCTTCGCCATTCTATCATTTCAAACGATTTTTATTATTATTTTTATTTAGATTGCCTCTGGAAAGTCCACCTTATAAATTCCCATCAATAAGTCATTGAAAATGCAATTCGATTTTTATTACTCAATTTTAGGGCCAAATCATTAGGAACACAGCATTCACATTTCGAACACTCACATATACCTATTTATTCTCCTCTTTTATTCATAAACATATTATGAAAGGATTTTTCTTATCTTCGCGTCCCAACCTTTGCCTGGGGACCGCTTGTTTTTGTCGACTCGTAAAATAAGTATTCGCGTTGATTTTTTCAGGAAAAACAGAGGAAATTATTTAAACAATCTATCTGATGTCCTTATGTATTTACATTCGAACAATCTACAAAAATTCATTGACAATAATAATAGCTGTAAGTATTTACATACGAGTACATTTATGTAAATATACATGCATATATACCTATATGACAAGTCTAGTATTAATTTACATTAGACTGATTCAAAAAATGTTTAAAATGTCTTAAATTTTCAACGTAACTAGCATTTTGGTTAGAGCTTTTGGTGAAATAATATTTGTGTCCAAATTCGAGTATTTTAGATTAGCCTTGTTATTCCAGATCCAGCCGAGATCCAGACCAGAACTATTAAGACAACATCATTAATAATTTATTTTCAAATTGTTTTCATTTTGTTTTCCATTTTATAACTTGAAGCTGAATAAAATAAGAACTGAAGAAAAGGGTTTGTTCAAAGATTATGGTTTAACTGTATGTAGATCTTCCCGCTCAACAGGTGGCGCTACAGTTGTTGACACTAACTCTTTGGAAAGTAACAAACAAATATTAAAGCTTATATCTATTTCCGTATAATTAAACAACTTAGTCGATTCAGCTTAAAAAACAAAACTATGTTTTTTATTTAATTTTACAATTCGTTGTAATCATAAAAACAGTTACAACGACGCCACGTCTAGAGAACTCAAAAATGTATTTTGAAAACGAAAATGGGATTTGAATATTTTTTTTACTACTTCCAAAAATACTTTTTTAGGTTTTATTATGAAAGGTAGTCGTACTGTAACAAATACGGAGCTGCCGACAAATTAAGTCTTACTATAGAAAAAACTGAAAACATCCATTTTTGTAGCTTAATGTACGAACACTCATAAACCAAAGGGTTACTAAAATTAGATATCTAAGAAACCTTATGTTGCTGCTTCAAAAACGCCTTGGCTAAGGAGAGTTTACACAGATTTCTATGACGCCAACACGATACAAATTGCAGCAATTTTCTTTTATAAAATCTGTCGAAGTTTTTAATTCCGTCGCGTTTTTGTTACGCGTTAGTTTGGTTGCAGATAAAAAATAGAATCTCAAAAAGGGCAAAAAACAGTAAAAGTCATAAGCACTCACTGAAAAATGAAAAGTGCTAAACAACAAACTACTTCTCATACTTTTAGAACATAACTTAAAAATACACAAGAGTTATCAATTGTAGCAAAATTTATATTCGAGATTCGAGCAAACGTCAAAATTCCATCCGCAGTTGGATTTTCCTTCTGCATTTATCTTGAGTGAAGTGTAAAATCATACATCACTACGGATATTATTTACTTGCTTAAGGTGGGGCTACAGTCCTGTGTGAACAACAAACTTCTCCATCTAGCTCGGTCCCTAGCTATATTTCTCCAGTTTCGCGCTCCATGTTGAATGAGAATACTTTCCACTTGTGTGCGCCACCTGATTCGCGTTCTTCCTCTACTGCGCTGTCCTGTGGGTGTGGATTGGAAGACTTTCCGGGCCGGAGCATTGGCTTCCATGCGCTCTAATTGACCCAGCCATTTTAGTCGTTGGACTTTTACCCTTCTGGCTAAGTCTACGTCGCTGTACAGCCCGTACAGCTCATCGTTCCATCTTCTCTTCCACTCCCCTTCCATGCATACGGGACCGTAGATCACACGAAGAACTTTTCTCTCGAAACGACCCAAGGTGCTTTCATACGCTTTTGTCATAGTCCATGCTTCTGCACCGTATAGCAGGACGGGCATGATGAGGGTCTTATATAGCGACAATTTGGTCCCTCGAGAGAGGGCTTTGCTCCTCAATTGCTTTCTTAGCCCAAAGAAACAGCGGTTAGCAAGCATTATTCTTCGTTTGATCCCAGCGCTGGTGTTGTTTTCTGCTTTAATAGCGGAGCCTAGGTAAACGAAGTCCTTAACTACATCAAAGTTACGTCTGTCGATTGTGACGTTTTGACCTAGACGTCGCGTCGTCGTCGGTGTTGTAAGTCCTTTCTTGACGACAGCATGTACTTTGTTTTGCCCTCATTAACCGTTACATCCATTTTTACCGCCTCTGTCTCAATACTCACAGAAGCCCCATTGACATCACGCTGAGTTCTTTCGATTATGTCAATGTAGTCAGCAAATGCTAGTAATTGGACAGACTTTTGAAAGATAGTGTTGACGTGGGAGCTCTGCACTAATCTTTCAAGTACAACGTTAAAAAAATCGCATGATAGCGCATCACCTTGTCTAAAATCTTTTGGAGTTTTCCGGTCTAAAACCACACTGATAAGGACCTATCAGGTTGTCACATATTACGACAGAGAAGATTTTGTAAGCGATGTTAAGTAAACTGTACCTCTATAGTTGGTACACAGTTTAGAGGTTCTCCTTTTTTCAGAACAACAATACTGAGGTTCCATTCATCGGGCATGCTTTCTTCCGACGTTATCTTACAGTTAAGTTGGTGCATGCTCCTAACCAAATTTTCTCCAGCTGCTTTACAGAGCTCGGCATTCAAGTCATCTGCTCCAGAGGCTTTGTAAGACTTCAGCTTAAATATGGCAATCTTTGCTTCGTCTAAGTCGGGAGGACGGGATTGTTGGCTTTCGTCTATGTTGAATGGATCATCCTGCCTGACAGCAGAATTCGGTTCGTCGTCGCCGTTATATCAATAAGAAGAATGGAAATGACTTTCAGTTGAAAGAATCGTCTTTAAAAAAGGTCTTAATAAATTTTCTAATTCACTTTTGTAAAGGATTAAGTTGGCCTGAATTCGAACCTAGCCTTATAATTTACATCACAACAGGTTTTTGAAATTTTCCTCTTTAAAAATGTTCAAGACAACCAAAAACTGTGGTATACAATATATTTTAGACAACCAATTGTTGAAGGTTTTACAATTTACTAATTAGCAATTTTCTATAATATTTAGCAATTTACCAATATTCTACAATTTACCATAGGTCAAGGCCAAGGTAAAGCACAACGTAATTATTTACAATAAATTGTAAAATGATTTCGCAAAGTACAAATCTTTGTCTTCTAGATAAGATTTAAATCATTTTAGTATCTTGCTTAGTTTTTGAAATTTTTAATCATTAGTTATGAGTCTTCAATTGACTCCTTATGAAATTTTAAGATAACTTGAATGCGTTTTGCACTTAATTATTTTTGTTTATTGTGTTAATATTTTTAAAATACCAGTCATAAAGTTTTTGAAGTGTTAAATATTGTTAAATATTTTTATATTTTTTAATACATTTTTAAAACTTGATGTAATAGCCATGCTTAGACAATGGATTCGGTTCAAACAAAAATACTTTCCAACCGTTTTGCCTTATTCTGTAAAGAACCGTTTTAGCATAAATGCTAAGTATTCCTTTAATATTTAACTAGTTATGTAAAACGAGTGCAATCTAAGAACTTATGAAGATTTTTCGAAAATTTCATGAAATGCTATAAATGTTTAAACTGAATATTGAAGATTATAGATTTGGAAAACTATCACGGAAAAACTATAAGGCAGACTCAAGAAGCCTAATATGTATGTATTTTTTCGAATTTCAAAAGGTAAAATTTTGAAAAACTGGGGTGATAACGTTAATTTATTTGAAGTAGGAAAAGTGCATTTTATTTTCCAGTGAGTACATACTCCTTTCGAAATTATTAAAGGTTGAAAAAAATTCATGCCTGATGTTTATACTATTTTTGAGTCAACTGTCAAATTATCAGCGTGAATATATCACTTTATGGGGTGAAAATATTTGGTAATGGATAAGCTTATCGAAGGAACATTTTATGAGAAGGGTTATTTCGTCGAAGTGAAAAAGTTCGAAAAAGTGTTGAAAATTTTAAAGTTGTAAATTAATGTTAATATTTTCAGTTCCTTCTGCCAATCATTTCGACGTTTACAATTTTTTTTTGTTGATTAAAATGGGTTGGAAAAGTAAGTATTTTATTTTGATAAATATTTTCACCTAATAAAATTGCACATAATAGCTGATTATATTTTAACAGGTGATAGAAACAAAAGTAGAAATAAGACCCCTAATAACTTTAAAAGAGTGCAATAATTAGAAACTATGATATTTTTTTAAAGACCATTCACATTTTTTCAGCCAAAAGCTCCCATACATTTTGTGCAGAAATAAAAAAAAAAGCGGTTAGCGAACTCTAAATATCTAAAAAGCTGAAATTCAAACATTTAAATGCATTTAAAATCGAAGACATTTCATATTGTTTTGAATCAGTCTAATGTAAATATGTAAACAAAGTAGGCATACTTACGAGTCCTTGAGCAATTTGAAGGCATTTGTGCGTTTATCGTTTTAACTGCTTATTTCTGTACACAGACACTCCACATTTAAGTCAAATTACGGAAATGATATAAAATCATGTGTGTTCATAAAATTGTATTCCAAATGGGAACCGGAAATAAGTGGGTGTTCTTTTCAAAATGGCAGGCCAAATTATACGTTCGAAGACAAGACCTATGTACGTCTACAGTACACATATAGTAGCTGTCAAAGTGTCGAATGACTTAAATAGAAGAAATTAAAAGGAAGTTGTTTGTATTTTACTTTCCTTATGTATATATCCTTGTGTTATTATGAGCATCGAGAAAGAAGAAAGTTTATATAAAGATATAGAGAATTATATTGTACGAGTATCTGAAAGATACAAAAACAAATAAATAACCTCCACTTAACCTCGAAAATATTGAATAATAAAGTGTACACGCGTAGGCGGGAAATTTAATAAATAAATAAACATTCATACAAACATACAATTCCTATATATATGTATGTATGTATTAAGGCTCATAAACTCAACCTAACATGTAATATTTTCATATTCGTTTTATGGGTGTGGCCCTATTTATAGAAATTCGAAGAGATTGACTGACATAAATTAGAATTAAATACAAAAAAAAGAATGAAAATGAAAACAAAATTATGTACATACATAAGTCACACAAAATGTGGTCTTTTTACTCTGTTAAAAAAGATCAACATTCAAAATGCTTATGAATAAATTTCGTAGGTAGGTATTTATGTATATACATAGTTATTTATAAAAATAAAAGGAGCCTAGGACTTTTTTTTTAAACTAAGGTCCTTACATGATGCTTACAACATTATCAAAGAATACCCATCAGTATAATAAAAACAAAATTGTGGACTATTCTGAGAAGTTCCTTTTTTTGTTGTTGTTGTTGTTGTAGAAGAAGAGAAAAGGATATAGAAAGGAAAACCTCATTAGCCGAACTGCCATCAAAAACTATTCAAGCCTCGTCTAGAGGGCACTTCAATATTCTATCAAAATTTGAATTTTTCGTTAAATAGCAGATGGCTTTCTTCGGAACGCATTTTTTGATTATTCTCAAAATTTCAGTTCAGTCAATTACAATTTTTTGGATTTTTTTGTTGGACTTATTTTTGATGTCAAAAGTTACAGGTTCTGGAAAACTGGTTAAACTATAGTAATGGTGCGCAAGTAAGTTCCCTCTGTTTGCAAGTAGATGGATCTGGAAATAAGTACTGGACAATTTTGACATAATATAAAGGCTTAAATATAGTGTAGACATGCGGTAAACTAAACCTTTTGACACAATTGAAACTTTTCTTCCTGATTGTTTTAGTGCATTTAAAGAAGATGTTTTCGATGTTGCCGATCGTCTACGTGAAAGAATACAATCGTAAACTCTGACTTAGAGTTAAAGCCTTCTTCGAATTAGGGTAAAAATACTCTATTCGTTTTTTTTTTGATAAAAAATACTTAAATCGGGTACTGTTTATTTTTCTACCAACGTTTTAGAACAGAAATATAATACAAATATTAGAAATGTAGAAAAATAAACTTTTTAAGTTTGTATACAATATTTTGAGATAAATACAGTATTGTAATATTAGTCCAGTCAAATTGTCATAAATGGTTACATAAATTAGGGTAGTTTCGATTTTTTGATATGTTGTTTGGGTTGGTAAGTTGTTGAAAAATTCAAGTTTTCTAATTCCCCCCACCACCGCCGGCGCCGCCATCTTGAAAAAACTGCTCAATTTCTGGACTTTTTCCTGTGTTTTCAAAATATCTTCTTAAGTATTCGTTTGAGAAAAACAAAGTTATTGGCTTTTTAAACTACATTAAATAACCTACAATTCGAGACCAAAACGAAATTTCTAGCTCTAATAGTTCCTGAGATAGAGCTCTTTGAATTTTGAGAATTTTTCTCAAAAATGTGAAAAGTACAGATTGTTAGTCGGTTTTGGCTTTATAGCAAGTAAATGGTAAATCTTACGGCAATGTTTGATATAATAACATTTGTAGTAGAGGTAAATAGCTAAAGTTTAAGACCAAATTGGTTCTGTTAGGTCGTATAGACTCTGAGATATAATCTTTTAAATATTTTTGTAGCTTTTAGGATTTTTTTTTACCAAATGTATTTATTGAGAAACAAGAAGGTTTAAATTCTATTAATATATATTATGCAACGTTCATGTAAAAAAGTGTTTTCTGAACCAAAACTTTACACTTTTGTTCGTTTGGAAGGGTTCCTCGTTGTTTCGGCTCCCATTGCGGACAGAGTATCGCATACTCTCATCAGAGCTAATTTTTTTAGAATATTAAACGGAATTTATTTCAGTCCCGAATTGTTGGCAAAGTTGACGATTTCCGTTCCTTCTGGATCCTTAAGAACCAATGAATTTTTTGCTGGTGAGTTCCACAGGACTGATTATGGTAAGAACTTATCTTGGTCAAAATTTAAATCAAATTATAATTCAGCAAGGTATAGTCACGCTTGCTTCTATTAACAGTTCCGCCAAAATTGGGAACATCAGCATTGTTGTAGATACCCTTATGATTTTTCACAGGTTATGATGATTTAAAAGCATTTTTAAAATTCGAATTGTCACCGTTTCCTATGTCTTTATTCACAGAAAAGGGTATGCGTAAGGGGACAAAATCTTCCTTGTACACATCATTCACACCTTTTACAGAGGATGAAATACCCGTGGGATCCCATTATGTCGTGGTTGATGGTGGCCATTTACTACACAAAGTTGTGTGGCGACGACAAGCCTTTTTTGGAGCTATAGCTGATAGCTATGTTCAATACTTGCATAATCATTACGGTCAAGATATAGCTGTCATTTTTGATGGTTACCCTGATGATGACAGAAAGAGCACCAAAAATTGTGAACGACCTCGACGGGCGGCCCATTTTTCTCCCCATGTAATGTTTCACGTGGAAACACTGTTACGAAGTACACAAGAAAAGCTCCTTGGAAATGAAAGCAATAAGAAACGTTTTATTGAACTGGTGAAAAAGACTTTACAGAAAGCTAATATCTGCGTGCACCAGATAGTCGAAGATGCTGACCTTGTGATTGTGAACACTGCCATTTCTGTTGCTCCCAAGTATGACTCTGTGCGTGTGGTTGGTCAAGACATTGACCTTCTCGTTGGCATCAAAACACAGTAATTTTTTTTCCAAAATTGTGGAAGAGGGAAAACGCCAGACAGTTATTACTCAACCACATCGTTCAATCATAAATTTTCTAATGAACTTTTGTTTATTCATGCTATCAGTGGGTGTGATACATCAGCGCTGTTTGGCTAGGGCAAAAACAAATTTATTAGTTTATTTTTTAAGCATCCAGAACTTTTGAATAAAACAGCATCATTCCTCAATTCTCAAGCAACAACAGAGCAAGTAGCAGAAGCAGGGGAAAATGTTCCTGTTTCTTTGTATGGGGGGGATCCAGCAACTCAAAACCTAGATGAACCAAACATTTCTTAAAGCTGCAGTTAAAACTTAGCTAGATTGCCACCAACTACAGATGCCGCTCAACTGCATGCCATGAGATCTTACCACCACGTGCAAACATGGCTCGGAAACGAAAAAGACCCCTTGAAATGGGGCTAGATGCACACACCATTAGGCCTGTTCCCTAAAAAAGCAGAGAAGGATCCTAAACCAGAGTCCCTCCTTCAATGTTTTTCATGCACTTGCAAAAAAGGTTGCATGAATGCATGTGGTTGCAGGAAAGCAGGGCTGCATTGTTCTGTACTATGCAAATTTTGCAGTGGACAGTCTTGCGAGAATGCGATGTCAGTCGTTTTAGACAACGAGTCTGAAGAGGGAGACGCTCCAGCACCAATTGAGATGGTTGATGAAACACTAGAGTGTGAAGACATGGAACTGGAAGTAGTTGAATGTTACTATGACCGCAATGGGAGCCGAAACAACGAGGAACCCTTCCAAACGAACAAAAGTGTAAAGTTTTGGTTCATAAAACACTTTTTTACATGAACGTTGCATAATATATATTAATAGAATTTAAACCTTCTTGTTTCTCAATAAATACATTTGGTAAAAAAAAATCCTAAAAGCTACAAAAATATTTAAAAGATTATATCTCAGAGTCTATACGACCTAACAGAACCAATTTGGTCTTAAACTTTAGCTATTTACCTCTACTACAAATGTTATTATATTAAACATTGCCGTAGGATTTACCATTTACTTGCTATAAAGCCAAAACCGACTAACAATCTGTACTTTTCACATTTTTGAGAAAAATTCTCAAAATTCAAAGAGCTCTATCTCAGGAACTATTAGAGCTAGAAATTTCGTTTTGGTCTCGAATTGTAGGTAATTTAATGTAGTTTAAAAAAGCCAATAACTTTGTTTTTCTCAAACGAATACTTAAGAAGATATTTTGAAAACACAGGAAAAAGTCCAGAAATTGAGCAGTTTTTTCAAGATGGCGGCGCCGGCGGTGGTGGGGGGAATTAGAAAACTTGAATTTTTCAACAACTTACCAACCCAAACAACATATCAAAAAATCGAAACTACCCTAATTTATGTAACCATTCGGGTTTTATGGTGACAATTTGACTGGACTATATAGAGTGTAACGTGTAGAATTTTCATTAACAGTTTTCTAAATTTACATTTTTTAGAAATACTAACAGTAATACAGTACTTTAATTATAAAGAGCTTTGAAACAGTATTTCAACCCACTCTGGCTTTTTTCAGCATTAAGAGTTACCCTCTAAGACATTTTTAAGCGGTTTCATCCATTAGGAATAATACAAAAACTTGGGTTTCTTATGAATTGAAGCCAAAAGGGACGTTGGGCGTCGTTTTTTGACCTATAAAGAACTGTTTTAGCGGCGAGAAAGAAAGGGATTCTTTCCATCTCATTATGACGGGGGATAAAAATGGATTCATTAGAGGCTGGTGTCGAAATACTGCATAGGTTATAATACTGGGGTGGAATCGGCTAAGGTGATTGTTGATTGTTGACAGTCAAAATAATCGAATTTGATCTGTGTAAGGTGATAGTCAAATTGATACCTAAAAAGCTGTCGATAGAAAAATTTGATAGTCGTTTTCCTACAAACATGTCGTTTCTGAGTAGAGCTACCAGACGCTTACAAAAAACGAATGGAAAATTTTTCAGTTACCTTTTTTAGGTACAAAAACACATTCCTGTGACCGACAAAGCTTATGACATTCGAAAAAAGCAAGAGAAGTAAGAATTTTATTCAAACAGAGCCAATTTGATACTTTTATTTAGATATTTTATAGGAATCAATTCAAAATTTCACCAAGGCAACAATGAATTTTGACAATTTGAATCTGAAATTGTTCAATCGAATTGAATTGAGTTGAATCATCTTACACAGACGGAATGAAAATGATAGTCAATTTGATAATCAAAAAAATGATAGTCAACTATCACCTTAGCCGATTCCACCCCTGTATTTAAAAATTCTGTACTACAAAATTCGATATGAACAAAATTCGGTATGGGCAAAATTTTGAAGGACAAAAATCTGTATTTCAAAATCATGGCTGGTTGAAATTCTGTATTTCAAAAATGATGTAAATAATCTGAAAAAGAAAAATCGTTTTAATAAAGTGCACACTTTTTTTATCACATTTACAGCATTTAAAGTACAAAATATTTAAAACAAAAACATTTTTGAAATAATTTAGTTTTCCTTAACAATTCTTTGCAAAAAATGTTAAGACAGTAAAATATATTAATATTTTTTGAATGAACGTGAATTTTTTGTTTTCCTAAAAAGTTGTTAGTTTTCAAGTTTTAAGTAATTTTTTCTTGAACAACTGGATTTTTGTAAATTTGTATAATATAAAAAAAAGTATGATAAAATATTTATCATCTTCTATGCCTTTTTACTGAATTATAATACAACATTTGTTCTGGTTTTCAAAAATAAGCAATATATTGAATAAAGTACTGGGTATTTATGATCTTCGGAAATTCTAGTAAAGACGTATCAGTAGATTAATTCTCTATGATGTGATTGAGCCGAGCAACATGAAAACGATCGGCCTCACGTTCCCAACCTTAAAACCTACCTCGAAACAATAAAATGTGACGTCCTATCCCATCCGCCATATTGCTTCTTCTAGTCGATGGCACGCGAACTTACTCAATAGCAGTCTTACTCGTATGAAAATATCAGAAAATTAATATATTCGTGAATAGCCTCAGTATAAACAAAATATTATCAAAATGAGTTGAGTATTTTATTGATGTATTTTTGAAAGTAGAAATGAAGAAAATGTAGTAAACTTCAAATCGCAAAGTTGCTTATGGGGAAGAAACTAGCCCATCAGGGCTAAAATCGGCAATACCTGAACAAAACTTAAGTTTCGCAGTTTCGTCGATTTTTTGCCATGTTGCGTTCAGACCTCGATTATTATTTATATTACCAACGTCATAAACACCTAGAAAAAAATATTGGATTAACAGAAACGGCTACTTCTGTTTAGAGGAAATTTATACTTGATTAAAAACTAGTATTATGGTAGATGTAATTATTTCCAATTTTTTCAAAATTGATATTGATATGAAATTTTATAGTTGGAATTGAATTATTTACTTCACGAATAGTATCATTGTCACTTAAGTGTGCTGAAGTAGAATTGTTATTAAAAAAATGTGTTTCTAAAAGATTTGCATTATCCAATGGTGAATAACTGATTTTGAAATTTTAGGGGTGAAATGTCATAAGCTCTCTTTTTTTTTCTATCAATTTCAAAACTTTCTAAATAGGTTTAAAAAAGAAGAAAGAAGTTTTTCCACCGATAGTTTCTGAATTCTGAAATTTCTTTGTCAATTACTTTATTGAGATATTAACACTATTTAAAAAGAAACCATAGCGGTATCTAAGGCGCCAGTTATAGCTATCATTGATCCGGAAAAATTTTTGAATCGATATTTGACGGTGTTTCCTTTTGATTAGAAATGCAAGTTATATACTGATCGATCGGAAATCACACAAAGAATTTTTTTGAGAAAAAAAAGTGTAATCACGTATTTATTTTTCTCTAAAAATGTATTTTTCAGTAAAAATTGTTCGGTGACTTTCAATGAGGAAATTTTTTTCAATGACAGAAATTTTTAAGGATAGCTATATATACGACCTGTCAGAAAAATTCTAATGTTTGTTTTCAATGATGAAAACCAATGATAGCTATATTAACTAGCGTCTAACCCATTTCCGTTCCCATGGTTTATTGTTGTTACTGCCTCAAACGCAAAGTTCTGCATTTTATAACTGCTTTTAAATACTTTCTTCTTCAATATTGGACATATTTGATCAATTCGGTCTTTTATTCAAAATTAAATACGTCAAAAACCATTGGGAAAAAAGTAATATTATGCATGTAAGCTATCCTTTTTCGTTTAACGTTTTCAAAGTGTTAACCAACAAATCTCCAACTGTTATCCTGTAATTTAGAATTCTTACATTCTTTAAACATTTAAAGCTTATTTCTTGAAAAAATTTTAAACTACAAATTTCGATTTATTGAAAAATTAGAACTCGATTGAGTTCTTACTTATTTCTTTACCAAGTTCTCAATCTTTAGAACTCTGATTTAGATCTCAGTTTGAAATAGAACTTGGATTTCTTGAAATCAATTCAAATCGGAAATTTATTTTATGAAGTGTAGTTAACGACAAAATAGTTTACCGGAAATTCAAACCTGACAACGAATAAAAATTATTTATTTATAGAATCTCAAAATTTATCAATGAACAATCCAAAAGGATGTTATGAAAGTAGTAGATTATTCGTTAGAACTTTCTTTTAAAGAAAAACAAAATAACTCCTTAAAACTTAATAACAAATCCACAACGAGTTCTTCGGAAATTGTAGAAAGTGGAGAAATGCTTGAGTTGTAAATATTTATAAAAAAAAAAAAAAAAAAAAACAAAGTTTGAAAGATAAGTCGAGACTTATTAGATCGAGTTTAAATGGAGTTAAAAACTTTGTTAAGGAATTAGGAGTTAGCAAATTTACTATTGAACTATTTTTGATAAAGTCAATTAATAATAAACGAATGCAGTTTATTTATAACTTTAACAGCAGAAATAATATTGTTTATATATTTAACAAATATTGATTTTTCTAAAACACACGAACATAAGATTTCAAGAGCTTAAATAAAATTGATGATGTAAAATATTCAAACCAACATTTTATTTTCCAATTCAAAACTCTCTAACAACGTGAATTTATTAATATTCTATTAGCTGCAATGATTTTATTTTATCAAATCAGAAAAACCTTCAATTAAGGAATCTGTTATAAAAACATATTCATGCATGCATATCAAATAAGTTCTAAAACCTCTGTGGTCATATCCTCATTATTTTACTAATGTGTTTGATTTAATCCTATATTTTTTTTCCCAAATTTCATGTAGAATTAAAAAACGAAAAAAACATGAAAAATAAATTAATTCTAATCAAATTTAACTCAACATGTCCCTATAGTCTAGTATCCTTTTTGTGGTTCTACCAGCACGATTATAATCATGCGCAGCCAACAACAACAACAACAAAAAAAGAAAAATAGAAAAATCATTAACCATCAGTGACAATTATGAGGTTATTCTAATTAAAGGATCACGAACCAGAAATGAACAATTATTATTACTGCAGTATTCCGAAATTACTACCCCTCACTCCTGTCCTGCTCCTGTTCCTGTTGCTGATGATGTTATGCTTCTGCAACTGGAAAGAACATTCAATGACACTTCTAAATACTGTCCCTGCTTTTCACTGATGGCGATGGTTATGGTGAAGCCATCATGCACTGCGGTAGAATCCATAACAAACAATCAACCAAGCTTTATTTATTTATAAAATTAGCAGCACAGACGAGTGATTCTTCCGCATGTAGTTTCTGATGAAGTCTTCGCTAAAATAGTTTTAGTTTACTAGAAATATTTTATCGACGACAAATATACATATATTGATGGCTAATGGCTTTACTTTTTAAATCTACAAATTAAAAGTTTTCATTTCATTACACGGGATATATTGTCACCAATTCTTGCCACTTGCCATTTGCCATTATACTTTTACTTTTTCCTGCCATAGTATCCGCATAACCAGGGTTGGACTAAGGCAACCATTTACTTGAGCTCTGAATTGCCCCTTATTTACGAAATACTACTCACTAAGATGTAAATTACACGGGTCTACAAATTACGTTGTTTTTTTCTGCTGCACAAACAATACGATACTTTTTTCAAGGAACTGAGAAGCCCTGAATTCAAATCTCGGCTTTAAATTTGTCTATTACATCAGGTTTTTAAAATAAAGCGTGGTTAAATTTTAAGGGCCGATGTTGAATGTGAAACATACGTAAACTTCAAGTTTTCTTTTGCATTTTATTTGACATTTCAAACTAATTTAATTTGAACCATGTAAGGTACATGATCGAGCAACGCGTTAAAGTTATTCAGGCTTATTATGAAAATGAAGGTTTTAAATGGACGGTGCTACTTGCTACACAGTCGCCAAGATCATGTGATTTTACACCGTTGGACTTCTTCCTTTGGGGTTATTTGAAAGGAAAGGTGTACGTCAATAAGCCAGCAACACTTGAAGAGCTAAAGAATGAGATAGTTCGGCACATTAACGGAACCTAAATTATGCCTCAGCGTCAATGAAAATTTAGACCATCGGATGGAGGTGTGTAGCCGAGGTCGCGGTGGCCATTTTCGTGATTGGCCACCATTTAAAAGAAATGACAATAATTTTCTAAATAATTTGTGTTTTGTACAAAGTCAACATCGGCCCTTAAAATTGAACCATTCTTTATAACTTTCGAGTTTAAACAATTTTAGTATCCCATGAGATGACTTATGATGGGTCTTCATTTGACTCTATCTGAAATTTCGAAGAACCTTGAATGTTATTTAATGTTTTTGAAGAATTCGTTAAAGGTTTAATTTTTAGTGCTGATTCCGATGCAGAACTCAGATTTAACCGTCAGAAATACATGTCACAATTATTTGTATGTGTTTTTTAATATATTCCAAAAACTTGATGATATAACCTTAAGACTTCTTAATAATAAGATTTAACATAGTTTTGACATCGTTCAGTATTCTTTTAAAGTTTTTTTTGGAAATAAAGAAGGTACTGAAAAATATGTAAGATACTGGCAATTTTTGAACGAAATATTGTAGATTTTTAAAATCTTCACGAAGTTTATTGTAAAAAAAAACAACTTTATGTAAAGGCTAATACAATTTTTTTCGAATTATAAAAGTTTGTACCTCAAGAACCTGACGCGACAGATTGATTTGAAGTCGGATTAGAACTTTAAGCATCAAAAACCTTAGAAAAAGTATAATTTGATTGCCACCTACGTTACCTTGTTGACCCAATGTATTCCTCCGGAATTTAGTGCCCCCTAGAATTTGGCAGCTATAGAACTTTATCGGTGCACTAACCACGGCCGCCACTGGGTAAAGTTCTACGTTTTAATACAAAAAATTAAGTTGGTGATGAGGGTGTTAAATTAGGTTCTTTTATTGCTACCACACAAATCGATTTGGTAGTTAGGCATCGGAGGCAGAGGCATTAGCTGATGGGTCGCGAGGTCGGCGGGTCGGTCGGTTTCGGTTTTGGTTTCGATTTGGTAACGTAGTCAAGTCGAAATCGTGATGTTTCTCATGGCCATACTTTGGGTTGATTTGTTGAAATTCGATGAATTTTCTTTTCACCATGAGAGACACATAATGCTTTTGGTTTATAAAATGTTCTTGAGATTTTATTGCTTCCTTCTTAGTTTTTTTCTTACTTCTATATACCTCTAAGGATAATTGTATACGAGTATTATTGTAGTTCGTATAAATTTTGTACGTCTTCTATTTTTTATTCTGATCAGAGATTGACGAAGGAGGGTAAGGAAGGGCAGGATAGGGCAGGGTATCGTATATGTATGATTTAAGGACCAATAACGTGACGGTATATAAATTTTGATTTATAATTGTGGTGTGGCCTTCACTTAGGTTAAGTGGTCGATTTACGAGAAACATCCATCATTAAACTCATATATAAGCTAGAGCGAGAGTTTAACTCATTTCGATTTCATTTCAAGAGTCTGAAGGATGGATGGATTGGATTTGATAAATGTTTTTTCTAGGATTTATCGACATTTACCAATTTCAATATATGTTATATAATTTTTGTTCGTGGTCACAATTTCCTATGTACAAAAGTTTTACTTTTATTTTTTCTTTTCTTTCCAAATAGCTTCTTCTTCTGCTGGATAGTATAATCTAAAAATTCGCTCACATACTTCAGTGGAACACGAGCGTATAATTTGAGTTAGAAAAAGTTGCTTCGCTTATACCTACGAGTTTATAGACTTATACTATGGATAGGTTAGGTAGTACTTTTAAAGAGTCCCCAAGGAAATTGTAGAAGCGATGGCGTTGGCGTTGGCTTTGGCTTTGGCTTTAGTGGTGGCGAAGACCAAAACCGCAACAGAACTAAACAACCAGAACCTATAGTATGAGGCAAAGGCACAGTTTGTTGAAGAAGTTTTGTGTTTTCGTTTTTTTCTTATTTTGTGCGAAAACTTTCGAATTTAAATTCGACTTCTTTATGTAGAATTTTAGATCATCCAAGGAAGAATCTTTTATTGGTGTTTTGAGTTTGCATTTTAGTTTAAAGTTTCAGGGTTCTTTATTGGGAAGTGCAGAGAGGAAACGAGAGATATTGGAGTGCAAAAAAAAGGGGCGAAGAAAATAAATTTCAAAAATGGGATAACGATACCCATAGGATTAGCCGATAAGAGACTCTGATGAGCTCATTTAGGATTGGAAAGTTTATGATATATGGAACACAAATTGCAATTGACAAAGTGAAGCAAAACCTAACCTACACTCCATGCAGAAGTTCTTAAGTTTACAAATATAAAATGTCTTCAAAATACCTTTTAACTAAGATTTCAAATCAATTCTTATATGTCCTTCATTTTAACTTATTCTATTTTCTGATCCCTTAAGAAAAAAATAACAATGTCTTTAACCCAATTTATCAGAAAATTAACTTTATGACGATAAAATTGCCGGACTTCTCCCAGGTGAATACAAAGATATGAAAAATTAATAAAGGTTGGTCAATTTGTGGAGTCATCTTATGTGTATACCTAAGTAACCTACATCAGCAGGTAGGTACCTTGGGAAAAATATTTATTTCATCAATAACCAATGTAGCATGAATATGTATGTATATTCGTTCAGATATTAGGACTCACGCAAAATATCGACCAAAAATTTTACGAAAAACATTTGAAATCAATCAGTGTGAACTTTTAGCCTTCATCAAACTCTGAAAAAAAAAAACATTTGGGTTGAATACTTTTAGTGTAAGAAGCATTGTTTCCACATCCTATAATATCCAAGATTTAAGAAAATGTCCTATTATGTATATAAACATCTTTTTTTACAACATACAGATGTTGCAAAAACGAATTAGTATGAATAGATATTGAACTGTCATCGTGGGTTCTTACAGGGGGCGGCACCTAGTGGCTACGGCAAAATTGATTTGATATATTTGACATGATAGTACTATAGATTTATTATTATACAAATTTTGTCATTAGCGAAAAAGATCCATAAAACAACAATTTGGGATCGTGGTTTCTGTTTCTATTTCTATCTGGGTCAATTTCAGAAAACTAAAAATAAGTTTTCATTATGACGGGTAGATGGCTATTTTGTGTTTCAAATGATAAGGTAGTGTGAACTGTTGTTGAAATTAAAGAGACAGGTATTTAACAAATGTTTGAAAAGTAAATAAACATAAGGAAAAAAGAGATAGCTGTATAAAAGTTGTATGTCTTGGATCTATGTACATCTTTTTATTTTCGCAGGATAACCGTTATGGTCATTGTCATTGGTAAGTACTTAAGATAGTTCCATAAATATTTATGATTGATTAATAAAAACTTATCCAAAAACAAAATTGCTCAAATTTATAATAATTCCAAAAAGATGCAAGCATTCTATACAATGTTTTTGAAATATGAATATCATAAGATTTTGAATTTCAGGTTATTTATGTTTTTTATGACTCATGAACGACTGCATCGATTTTACTGGTGTCTTGCTTATTTTGTTCGTTTCAGTTCCTCAATAACTTTTAATTTATCGCCATCTTTTGGTTTCTTTTTAAATCATAGGTTATTTTAATACTGACTGATTTACTTTGCTAAAAAACTTAACAGAAAGTCAATATACTACCTCCACGAAATAAAATGAGTCGCTTTACACGTGGACAACACTTAAGGTTCTCGACATTGTACGATACGTGAAGACTATCATCAATCTTTACAATGTGCAATGATTCCCAATTGTTCGCTTACAAGGTCCAATTGAGATTAGGTGCGTTTTTTTATGGCAAAACAAAATAATTTTACAAACTCTTCAGTGCATATAAAAGTAGAAGTAGGATCCAACTGGATAGAATTTTAGCATTTGCTCGAATATCGAATATACATACATTTTGTACAATTGATAACTATTGTGTGTTTTAGAGGCAAGTTCATTAGTCAGACCTTACGCCTTTTACTGTTTGATATGCACTTTTTGAGGTTTCATATTTTATTTACAACCAAACTAACGCGAAACAAAAATGCGACAGAAACAGACACACGCTGTTATATTTGTTTGCTACTTTGGAGAAGTTAGTGTCAACAAATATAGCCCCATCTGTTGCAGTGAAAATTTGCACTTAGTTAAGCACTATTCACATGAGCACGACCAACGACCAACGAATGAATGAATATTCGTCGATTTTGACATTCCTTTCACTTGAGAGTTTTTAATTCGTCGCGAATGAAGTTTGACAGCCGAACACCATTCACCACCGAAACCAAAACAAGAATGATTTTTTTAGGTTAAGTACGCGCGATTATTTTATTCGTTGCGAGTGTGGATGATGTGGAACGCAAATAAAGTTTGACAGTTCGTATCAACTAAAATTTTTTTCGCGACGAATAAATTTGTTTTCTTAAATTTATTAATATACGATATTGAAAAGTTAAAGTATGCATCATAAATCAAATAGAAACTATATTGCTATCGTTTTGTTAAGAATTTGTGTGGAAATATGTCTTCAAACGTATATAAACTCACATTTTGTAATTCATTCGTCGTTTGTTGGTCGCGCTCATGTGAATGCTGCTTAAGACCATTATTTACGAACAAACCCCTTTCCTTCATTTCTTAATTAATTCACTTCTTATTTCATTCAGTTTCAACTAACAAAATGGTAAACATGAAAACAAATGAAACATAAATAATTCCTAATATTTTTATAACTTTCTCTTTAAAATTCTCCATTTTATCAAAATAAAATTAGTTCTAGTCTAAATTTTTGACAAATGTTAAATTTTATCAGCTTTTACACTTTATACTGAATCCCAAAAAAAAGAATAAGAATTGTGCAAATGTATTTACAGAGAGTGACATTTTTGGAAAATAATGCTGGTAACAACGATTCTGTGACCAGAGCCATGTTAACCGACTTTTGTATACCCCTGTTTCATGCGAAAGTCGCACCATGCTAAAATTAATCTTTTGCCCACCAAATATACCCAAAACGTGTTATCAAACGTCTTAGCGATGTCAATTGGTTGCCTCGTAGTTGGACTCCTTTACATATTTGTGTGGGGAATGGTGAAGGGTTGATGTTATGCCAACAATTCAGAAATGATTCAAGCACTTAAGGCCAATATCATGCAAGTAATCCGTCAACTGCAGCCCAAAACAATCTGCAAGGTCAGTGTGAGTGACAGAATGCGATACTGCGAAGCCAGTTCATTAAATTAAGTTTCATTAAATCACTCGAGCTATTTTATTTAACGAACTACAAACATAAGAACAAAAACTGCAAAGTTGTGTCAGCTAGTCTACACTAATAATATAATAATATCTAATATATAAAATATTCCTGTCACAGTGTTAGTTGCCATACTCCTCCGAAACTGCTTTACCAATTTCAATGAAATTTTGCATATGCATTCGGTAGGTCTTAGAATAGGTTTGTATCTATTTTTTATATTCCTAAGTGTTATGGTTTAATTGCATCAACATCGTACACGGTGCAACGATCTTACGATAGTATTCAGTGACGCTATGTACAATGAAACAATGATTGCTATTGAGGATCTTTGCATTATCATTGCCAACTTACCACTCAGTCATTTCGGTATGCATTCACCAAATTTGTTTAGTGATTTTTTATTTTAATATTTTATCACCTTTTACAGTACTCTATACCTCTCCCACTTATATACCACATCCTTATACACACTTACAATAAGTTATTTATTTGTAGCAAAATATTCTCCAGAAATTATTTATATGACAACACAACGTTTGTCGGGTCAGCTAGTAATAATATAATAATAATAATAATAATAATAATAATAATAATAATAATAATAATAATATAATATTATTAAGAGGAAAGATTTGTATTTTTGTATGTAACGACTAAACTCAAAAAGTACTGGACCGATTTTAATAATTCTTTTTTCATTAGAAAGCTACATTATCACTGTGTAACATAGGCTATATTTAGTACTAGATAACTATAGAAATCTTTAGAAATTCCTATAAAAACCAACCGAAGGTGTAAAAAAAATTAGCCGTAAAATGTCTTTCATCGCATACGCTGCGAAGAGTATTAATACCCGTGTTTTTTGGCAAATCTATCCAATAGGATTTTACACGAATAACAAAAACAATATCCATAGTATGAATAACGCCGATAAAAGTTAGAGTAGAATCTCACTATGGATAGGTTTTTGACATTTATACGAGTCTCGAATGGATCTTATGTGATTTCGTTTTCAAATGTTGGTACGATTGATATTGCATTTGTATCTCGATGGCTGTGTTGGTTGAGTAGTTGTGCATTTGGAATCATGTGTGTTTTCCATTGGGGAACAAATCAATCTATTACTGTTGATATTATTTAGTTTTGTTGATGAAAATGGACTAACTGGGCTTATTTTGCAAGAGAAAATAATAGAAAAGATAATTAAATTTTGCCATGTTTCCACCAAAGGTTTATCTCAGTTTAGATTAAATAAATCTCTTTGGTGTTTCCACCGCACAAGAAGATTTAAAAATGATTAAGTTTGACAGCACTTTCTAAAATACAAATGGTGTTTCGGTGTTTCTTATGAAGTGCAAGTGAGATAGTTTGATTCGTGTTAAACAATGAAAAACTGAATAGTTCAGCACCATATAAGAATATGCTACCTACTCCATGTGCATTTTTTTTCTTTTTAAATTTCATTAAACTATATTTTTTGTACACAAACATGCAAATAAACAGACCTTAACGCATTATCTGTAAAATCAACTCCCACACAGGTTTTTCTTCACAAATTTTGACTCGACTCCGATCCCCGACCGGAATCAAGGCGAATCAAACTCATTTCAACTCGATTCAGGTATATAAAGAATTTAGGCGAGCTTCCAGCTCGCTTCAACACCACAAGTTAATGTAGTAGTGTACGAACAAACCCCTTCTTGAAGTTTTTATTTTATGTCAAATTGTTTGGTTAAAATTTGAAATCGAATATCACATTATTTTAATTTTTTGATAAATTATTCTGGCAAATATTCAGTTGTATCAACTTTCAAATATAAAAACCGGACTACTGCGGATCGTTTTGTTGGCAATTTCTCACTTTACTATATATGGAATGCGAACAAAACGCACTTTATGATAGGATAAAAAAATGTTTTCTAATTTAGTGATTCATGGTCGTTTTAAATAGCATGCTTATAACTTAAATATCTGTACCTATTTATGTCTACCCGTGCGAAGCCGGGACGGGCCGCTAGTCATACATAAATGCATCACTACAACTTGTTAAACAGTAATCTTTTTATTGAAGTAAAGTGATATTAATTTCAAAAAGAAGAAAATTACTCTTTTTCGAAATATCTTTCAAGCCGTTAATATTCTCAAACTGCAGCGTCTTTACTGCACTCAATAAAGATATAAACTTATGATTATGTTAAAAAATACTTCTAATACCCTCGTAAGTTTTCATAGCCCTTTTTTTAAAACCATTTTCAATAAAGTTCATCAAGAATTTAAATCTCTTGATATATTTTCAAAGAGCTCCTTGGTTGTGAGAAAGAAGTTTTATACTTGGAAATCAAATGAAGGCGGACTGTTTTCTATATCAGCTTACCTAATATATCCTTGCTTTTACCCTCCTTTAACAAGTTTTTTTGTCAGATGCCTTGAGCGATGAATTTATTTGAGAAAAAAAAAGAAGAAAAACGCGTCGCTTAGGTACTTTAAATCCATCGATACTTTTACCATTTTAATTATATTCACTTAGATGCCCATAATATGTAAAGAGTCGTTAAGTTAACGTATTTTTATATTTATTTTAATGTAAGAAACTTATACATTAAGCTTAGTCACCACATTAAAGGTTTTGCTTTAAGGGTATACCTACTTGCACTTTTTTTCCAGACAACAACTATTTCCATCGTTTCTTGCTCCATTTAAAATTTGTGTAACCTTCGATTTTTCAAGGATTCTTATCTTCAGATTAATCATTAGTTGAAGTGAACATCATCGTCTGCATAAAGCAGTTTTCTTCTTCTATTTTTCTTTCTTATTCAAGTAAAATTTTAACTCAGCAAATTCAATGCCTTCAGGCAACCAGTTCATTAGGTTCTCAATGAATAATGCAAATAAATGAGGTCTAAGGGAGCACAGTACAGCCCAGCGTAGCATAGCACAGCACGGCTTTTTCTCATCCTTGTTTTGTCTGTGGTAATTCTAAATATTCAAAACGATACCTTCCTCGCGAAATACACAAAATCTAATGCGATTTCGTGGTAAACTTAAGCTTCGACTACATAGTAAAAAATTCATTTCCAAACAATGGAAAGGTAGGTACTTTATTTCACTTTACATCATAATTTCAAGGCAGACAAAATTATATAAAATGGAGAGTAGAAGATGCCTATATAAAAGATCTGTTTTTAGAATTTTTATTTTTCCTTATTGAATCCCTTGTTAACAGCTCAAGAGATTGTAGCCTTTATATATTTGAACTTATGTACATAGATACAAAGGTATCTATGGTAAGTGGTAAGCAGAAAATTGAACTTGAAATTAATTTTTAAATTTTACTTTTATTTTCCAGGTTGTAAAGGTGGTACAGTGGATGATTTCGGCCCCTCTCTAGAGTATTAGTTTCAATACTGGGCTCCAACTGTGTGATTTCATGAGTCGAAACATTATTTATTCGTAATTTCTCAAATAGAGGTAAATAATTTTGATCAAAAACCAGCTTTTGCAATGTATTCAAATGGGAAAACAATCCAAAATGCTAGGCAATTTGTTGTTACATATTTTAATATTGTTAATCTTTATTTCGTCTAAGTAATTTGTTCGTATTAGTTACACCATTCATATAACTCGAAACCGATTTGTAAGATAGTTGTCTCCTCAAAAACAGCTTAATAACTATCAAAATACTAGTACAGGAAAATTCACGGATAAATAATAACAATGGTCGACAAAATTGCAACCTGCTACACAAACAAAACAATAATTTCTTAAATCATTAAGATGTCCTGAATTCGAATTTCGCCTTTAAATTTGTCTTTCACACAGGTTTTTGAAATAAGACTCATTTTAAAAAATACTGAAGACAACCAACAACGGTTTCTTTAAGGCTAAGTTAAAACACAACAATTAATTGTATGATGATTTTCCAAATAACAAATCTTGGTCTTTAGTATCTAATTTTTCATTAGCAGGATTAGGATTTTGTTGACCTAAAAAATTAAAAAAAAGGAAAACAAAACACTTAAAAAGGCAAAGAAAAGGCATTTATTAAAAAATACTATTAAAATAAACAAAAATGCATTTAATTATAGTAGCATTGGGCTACCAAGAGTTTTTTAAAGTTCTCAGGTAGCAATTTTCTCCGGTTGTCCCTTAGAAGGGCTTTGAAAGAGCTAAATGATCTCTCAACTTCAGCTGAAACGAGTGGAGCCCATCTTAAACTTTCAACATTATTCACTTCAATGTTTCATAGAAGTTTTGAATCCACGTCGCCGTTTATTACAGAATTTATCTGCTCAATCGTTTTTAGCCCTGTGTTTCAATTAAAAACGGCAGTAAACTTCTTCAAGACTTCCTCTGCAATGAGCCCTTTTGCTATTTTTTTTAAATTTTCTTCAATGTCTTTCAAAACAGTCAGCACTTCGCCAATTGATGTTCCTCTCAAATATACCTGTTTTTTTGTAGGTCTTTGAAAATGTGTTTTTCCGGATCGACTAAAAACCCAAAATTGACTTTGATGTTCGCATTTTACGCAGGCGAGGAAGAAGTACCAAGCATTTTTGCGCAGATAAACATTAATACATGCTTAAATTCGAACATTTTCCATCATTTTTGTGTGCTTGAAACTGTACAAGATGTTTAACTAAAGATTCTCAACGGTATGAGAAAATATTCGCATTTCTTTTAATGCTAAACCAATTATTAGATATTTCTTAAGAACAATGGCGAAGAAAGGCAAAATAACAATTATGGTATAAAAAGGCAAAATAAAATACATATATTTGCAATCACCAGGGTTTAAAACATGTTTGTCGAAAGTCGATTTCATCTTCCGTTTAACCAAAAAAAAGGTAAAGTTAGTAAAATCCTATCCCTGCTCATTAGTTATGATATGACTTCAGGGTATTCACTTGACTTTATCTGAAGTTTTGAAATAGTTCGTTTTAGATTAATTTTTAGCGCTGTTTCAGGATCTAAACTTCGATTTAACCTATATATTTGTACTCAAACTTAGAAATACACGTTTTCAACATAATTTTTAGTTTTTTTTTTTCAATATATTCCAAGAACTTGATGTTATAACATTTAGAACCGTGAACTCGTAATTGAATCAAAAATTGCTTTTATAACGTTTTGCATTTTTCTGTTAAGAACCGTTTTAGCATAAATGTTTCAGCGTTCTTTTAAGGTTAATGAATGGCAGGCGAAGACTTACAAATAATGAGGACTTTTTGGACATTAAGTGAGATACTCTAAAAACTGCCATATGAACTTTTTTGATATCTCAAAAATCTGGTGCAATACTGTTTTTGAATCCAAATTCAGAGTAAGGCCACCAAAAGCCTTCGGAAATGTATTTTTTAGTGTTGTTATCCACTGCAAATTACAAAATGCAGAACAGCATAGAAATCCAACAGAAAATAGAAATATTTAAATTTTGTGCCAGGGGAAAATAGATAACAAAATATGAAAGCTGACAGTTCGGAATTAGTAAAATTTTAGCGATATACAAAGAACAACACATTTTCACTTGGGACTTGAGTACAAATTGCATAGGGTTCTTCCCATGCAGTATCACGAAATACTAAAATCCTATGTTACTAACCGACTACTGTTTCGAGTACAATACAGCTAAAATTACTCGGAACTAACAGCAGGTGTGGCGCAAGGAAGTGTCCTAGGACCAACCTTTTATATACAATTGATATGTCAGTGAGTGCAGTATACCAACGTTATAATGGCCACCTTTATTGATGATACAAAACTGCCAAATAGATTTTAATGACTTTGGATGCAAAGCTTAAATGGAAAGAGCATATCAAAATGAAAAGAGAAGAGCTTTACTTGAAGAACAGAAGAATGTAGAATGTAATAGGGAAAATAACTCTGACCTAAATATCCAGAACAAACTAATGTCTTATAACTATTTAAATCCGTTTGGACTTATGGAATTTAACTATGGGGCTGAACAAAGAAAACAAATGCTGAACCTGTCCAAAAATTCATACACGAAGTCCTCCGTGGAATAGTAAATGCCCCTTGGTATAAAAGAAAAATTGATCTATAACGTAAGCTTTAACTTAGAATGGTTATAGAAAGAGTTTAAGAGTCTGTGTAACATAATCAGCGCCTGCCAAAGTTATATTAATTCTGAAATAGAGACCATGTTAAATGTATGAGACAATTTTCGAAACTTAAGAAGAACCAAGCCTCATGATCTAAAAGCTATCAGAAAGTATTACAACTGTAAACTTCACTTAATGGAATGCCTTGCCACAATCTGTCTTTCCCAGCCATTGCAATATTCAGGAATTCAAAACCAATGTGCATCGACATCTCTTTTCAACCCCTCTCTCCCTTTCCTAGTGCTCACACTGTGTCCACATAATAAGGGTAGTATTATCCCCTTGAGTGTGCGCTTATTATTAAAAAAAAAAAAGTAAATTTTAAATTAAAAAAAAAAAGTAATTTATCGATCTTTAACTGATGGATCCTGATTAACCGGTGATTTAGTGCTGTAAGAGTCCCATTCTTACAGAGTGTCTTTTGCAGATTTCTTTGGATAGAAACAAAAAAATCTAAGTCTTCAGTGATGTTCATCCTGATAGGTTTGGTTTTGTTAAACGTCAAAATTATAGCACTTGGAAATAGTTCGATATCGTGACATAATAACTCAGCTTTTAGTGCCTAAATTACAAAATAGGAATGCGAATAACCTATGATTGTGAATACATATAATGCTTTTACTCAATAGCTATGTATTAGAAAAATGTATACTTTTTTTTTTCGTTTAGTGTGCTTTTTCAAAAAACATATGAAAAGTAAAATTAAAAACCTTCATGTATATATTCTATGCTTTTGACGCAACGTCAAAAATTCATTTGAGAAATTCTGTTCACAAAATGTTGAATAAAATCTTAAAAACCTCGGAGACTTCAATAATAATCTGAACACACCTTTTTGTGTATGTTCAGGGATTGAACATTGAAGCGAATATTTCTAACATTAATTTTTCTTTCTGCGTCCATCGCTGTCAAAAACGCATTTATTTTAGGTTTGTGATGATGATGTAACATTTCATTTGATTTATTAACACAGATTACCGTGTATAAAACGTAAACATAGGTACCTACCTTTATATTATATTTGTTGGAATTTATACAACTGCTTAAATATTAATCCTACGCTTCAACAAGTTAGGTCGGAATAACATGTGACAGGAAGTGTATGTTTACACAACATCTTTACATGCGAGATTTATGTTTGGTGTATTTTTTTTTTGTATACTGTATCCGTATATAAACGAGTAGTATCCTACGGGAAACTTTTTGTTTTTGAAGTTTTTTTTATATAATATGTACTTACATGTATTGGATATTAATATATAGCTGTCCGATACATAGATTGATTGGATAAGAAATAGCTGTGTTCATTTGTATGCTTTTCTGAAAGTCTTTATTTATAGCTGTCAAAAATTATATTTCAAAAAATACTATCGATTTCCATAATGCAAGAAACATGAATTTGTGAGTAGTGAAACTTTATGAGATCGCATGTTGGAACGGTCTATTAAATAGGGAAAAAGTTTGTTTTTCCATCAAATACTCTAACAAATTTAACTTAATCAAGTAATCATCTACAATGGTAAATTATTCTACATGTTCAGTCTAATGGTATAAGGGGGCATCATTATTTGCAAAAACTATTTCACTTTGTGACTAGGATCATCAAGACATTACTTATAACTATAAGTAAAGTGAAAGCCAAATAAACATTGCCTTTAAGAATGACAATGTTTATAAAACCATACTTTTTAAGCTACTTTATTTTGGTGGTAACTTCGTTTAAGTTCCGTATCCGTGTGAATAGTAAGCAAGAGACAAGTCAAACAAGAAAGTCTTCAGCAACTTGTTTTTTGCCGGATGAATAGGGGCTGTTCCTAAAGTTGAGTCATTGGAAAAACACACAAGAAGCAAATATTAGTTAAAATAAATTGAGAATATTTTGTCGAAATATAAGAGTTCATCTTAAGTTCTAAAATGACGTTTAAAGAGTTTTGTATGTTGGACCCTACTCTACGAACAAATCCATCGAGACTCAAGGGGTTACTATAATGAAAACTTTCCGACGTCTTAAAATGAAAAATTCGAAAATTGATTTCGATACCCGAATAAAATTCAAATCTCTATTGGAAGCAGGATTTCACTTTATCTTTCACCTGCGGATATTGTATTTTGTATTCATATAGATTTCTACTGCACTACGGATGGCTTTTCAAAGAAAACACACCTACTATGCATATAATCCCTAATTCTCGAATGTATTTAACATTTATACTTAAAGTTTTTGCATATTTCACTTTAAAAGTAAAAAAGTTTTATCATTAATTTTAATGAATTTTTTCATTAGGAGTTGTTTCATTATTAATATACATATATACACGTAAGGGGTTATTGAACGGAGCCATATTCTTAAGCCAAATTAACATTCTTAAATTGTACCAAGATTTACACTAAGTATATTACTCGACTTTTATATTCGAGCCAAATTGAACTTTTCTTTTAAAACAAATTTAATGTAGTGAAAAATTAATTTACTCAAGTGAATTAATTTCAAAGTAAATTTTTAAAATGAGATTTGGTTGAATTTTAAACATGTAGAATTTAATGTGCATACATTTACACATGTTTATTAGGTTAAATGAACAATTATTTATATGGTTTCGTACATTTTTTTCACTGAAATATATGCATGTACTATATTTACTAATAAATTACTTAAAAAGAATTGTCTAATTACATGAAATTTTGTGTTTTTATTGTAAATACGTGAAAACAAAAATACTAATATTGTATGGTCATGTGAGCATTCAGCTTTTTTCATGAAAATAAATATGGATTTAAACGGTTAAATAACCATCAACATTGTTAATAACTATAATGTATACAGTGCCGCGTTTTTTTTTCAAAACTAAAAACCAAATAAAAATTCTACCAATTTTAATTTTTTTTAATTAGGTATTTATGAAATAATTAAACATATTAATACGTTAATTCTTTGAAGATTACATTGAATTTGAATTTGGTTTTGTCAACAACATCAAGAGATATATAAAATTCAATTCCCAAAAAAACACCTTGTAGCTGTCATAATTGTTGTGTTGATGACATTCTGAATGGAAACTTTAAATTGGTTTTAAATTACATTAGGTTTATTGTATTATTTAAAATAATACATACAATTAAATTGTTTGCATCTCATGTCAACTTGGCAGTTTGTAATAGTTGCCTCCTTTATTCATCCCAGCAAAACAAAAAAAAACGAAAACTTATTTAGGGCGAGTTCATGGTTACACCCCAGATGTCAGAAAACAGAGAATTTACTTGCCATCAGGGTGAGTACATGCTTTTCGGAAAAAAAATGCTTTGGGGCTACGACCCCAGGGCGACTTTATACATCTTAACGAACAAACCTAATGTTTTCTTTGTTTAGGATTCTATCTGTCATTGTTTTCGTAACGATGTTTGTGCTTTTAGGCAGACAACATCCTTTAATAACAATTAAGAGTTCAAATGTAGTTTTCCTCAATAATGGGGTTTAACATTAATGAATTTTAATTTCAAAACAAAATCTTAATATTTTCATAGCCAAAATTAATAGATAGATGATTGGAAATAGACAAATGTGAGTAAGGTTGTCAAATTTGTATTCAAATTTCAGGGAAGAAAATGATGTTGATGTACCAAATAAATTATTTAAAACTGATTTTATATCTGAAGTCAAACCGAGTACTGACAAAAACAAGATTGTACTACAGATGCTGTTGTATTCGTGTAAGAGGAGGATAGTAAATCGAAAACAAAAAACACTGATTTCTATTAAATTACATACTTCTTTTTTGTATATTGTTATGTTTTTTTTTATTTTTAACTATCAGTTGAAACCTTTGTTTCTAAACCAAACCAACAAAAAATATTTTATGCTAGTACTATAGGTTTTATAAACAAAGATGAGACTTATTATACCTATAAACAGAAAACACGTCAGCTGTCCTAACATTTATTTTAAAAGGTAATGTAGGCCAAAAATACTCAATTACCAAGATGGGAATCTTTCCTTCGTTTTACTCTTCAAAACCCGTCTATTTACATTATTGTATTTGTAGTTTTGACATTTTTTCCAAAAAAAGATGTGAAAAGCAACAACAAAACAATGCGGGGGCTAGCTCCACTTTACAAAGCAACAAGAAAATAGCGAGGTGAATTAGTTTTGTTTTGACAGCCAAATATTTTTTTAGTTAATGAATTTCGCTGTTTTGAGGTTTTTGTTTCACTTTTTTCAACAAAAACATCCTTTTTAACTTTGTTTCGAAAAAACACAACATTGTCTTATTATACTTAATTCATTAATTTACAATAATCAACTCTTCAAATTTTCCGAATTGTTTAGTTAAAGATGCATTTGAATTTTCATAAAATTAAAGGTAAAGGTGCTAGCACAATTCATTGAATTCAATTAAATTTTTGTTGCAAATGACTAAAATTCGAATCAAACTAATTAAATTAATTAATCCACGTATCCAGCCTTAAGCTAAAAAATACCCTACCCCTTAATTTCTGACTGTGGGTTAGTTGCAGAGTAAATGAAATGTAAATTTTGACATTTTTCACAAAATAAAAATTTCAACAGAATCACTCTGTCCCATGCAAATCATTCAATAGATGTAATCGACATGAATGCTTATTGTTGCTGTACAGAAGTTTTTCTAACTATCAACTTCACTTGGATAAATGACATGTTAATCAATTTAATTTCCTGCTTTCTAACAGATTTCGAAAACCATTTCAGACGAAAATGTCTAAAAATATTCATGTAATACAAATTTCGTAATTTTAAAGATTATTTAAAATTAACGAAAATAATGAAATTCGTTCTATGTGATCTTTCTTTTGTTGAAATTGAAATGTTTTTGCGACTATTCAAAAGACCGTAATTGGTATTTTAAGTAGTCCACCAAACACCAACCAGTTGAAGCGAATATTGGGTTGGCAAATAATTTAAGTCAACAAATTATGGCACTAAACTTTAATAGATTTAATATACACTTACAACTTTTATTTTGATTGCAATTAAAAAGCTATCTAATCTTCCAATTAAGAATTAACATTCTGTTGGTTAGGACTGCTTTGTTTTTGAACGCGCCCATAAAACTTTCAAAATGCAACAATTTGATTGGTCTTAAGACTTAAGTGCGAGCATATGTTTGATTGTTGCATAATTTTACAGACACTTTCTCACATTTAGTCTGTAGACAACGGAAATGTCAGTCTAAATTCCCATGTGTAAACTACCAACACAAATGTTAAACCAGAAATTTAGGCATTTTTTAAGACAAAACAAGTTCGTATATTTTCGCCTTTGCGTTCTCGATAAATACACGAATTCCATCTTTAAGGTCTGCAATGTGTTATGGTCTTATGGAGCATTGGCATAGACCTCATCTTTCACATAAACCGAATTTTGACCATCTCTTCGAAAAATAACACGATCAGAAAACTTATTTTCTAAAAAAAAAAAAACTGACTGCAAATTATTCACAATTTGTAGTGAATTTTTACAATTTCAATTTTAGTAGTAACGTAGTTTTTACTTGTCAAATGTCAAAGATGACAGCTTTCTATTTGAAAACTACTTTATGCTTTATTACATTAACTTTCAAATTCTAAAACTTATTTAAATAAAATCCTGAAGTACTTGTTCTTTGAACTATAATAATTTGAAGAAATTATGTATACATTTTTGAGTTAATCAAAGGAAAGGAACGTGCATAATATTACTTCCCTGAGACATCTTATTACTGAAACAAATATGTACATACATACCTTCTTCATTTCATACAAAATTCTAGTGATTTTTATTTTTATTTCTCAAACATATTGACATATCAATATTAAAAAGACATCACCACTTGACAACGAACCAAAATCTAGAAAAAGCAAAATCTTTTAAGAATCTCTCTCGTCGTCATACTCGTACCTATTTGAAATGAAATGCTTTAGAAGGTTTTGATACACACAAATATGTACATTTCATTGAAAAAATAACATGTTCTCTTAAGTTTTTAAAATAATATTTCTGTCGTCGAGCTTTTTTAGAAGAGGTTGATATTTCTGCAAACGTAAAATCTCCAGCTCCCCTCGATTTGCTCTGTCACGTCACATACACCAACCGTTTGATAATCTGTTTCCGCCATGAAAAGACAGGATATTTTTTTGGGATTACATGCTAATATTCCTCTTTTTTGGTCGTTGTTGTTGTTGTTGTTCTCGTTGAAGAGGAAGAGTTGTGCATGAAAGTATTTTGATAGAATGAGGGTCCTTGAAGAAGATTTGTTGACTTTCTGTGACAGAAAGAATGCTATGTCATTATATGAACAATGAAAAAAGCAAAAACCTGAGGGGGAAATCTAAGAGCAAGGAAGAAAAAAAAAAAACAAGGATATGATATGTAGGTAGGTCTTATACGTAGGTAGGTTAGATAGGTAGTTAGGTATGTATATGATGATATAGCAACTTGTGACTTGCGAATAGGTTATAGGTAGGTATATGGTTGATGTTGGAAACTTATGTTTTTATGTGCCTCGTTTTGTGGGATTTAAGAAACTTGAGGGGGCGCTCAGACCATTAATTAGGCAAATACGTTTTAAAATACCCGGCATTATCTTGTCAAGTGTATAGAGACTGATGTTGAAAACATGATCCATCATTAATGGCAACAAAACCAACCATTATTTTTCAAAGACCTCTCACTTTCTCTATAAGAAGGTATGTGCTGACGCTCGCTGGCGCTGGCTGGCTGATGTCGTATTCGCATTAAATCCACAAAGGTCCTTGAAGGTATCTCTCTACTCTACTCTACTCTACTCTACTACCTTAACTATATAAGTACTTTTTGAATATATAAAACCATGCGGAAATTCTCCCCTGAAGACGCACATTAAAACGAATGTTTTATGTGTTCTCGTGGAACTGGCGCGATGTAGACGGTTATTATAAAAGCTTAACGCCTGCTTTCCTCTCTAAATCCCATTATCAAGTTTGCCTAAACCCTTAAAAGACATCAATAAATTACCCAAGGATATTATGTCCTTCTCGAAAGAGGCCATCTCATAAGTTTTCTACCTCCACTTATTACACCCTCGCAACCGTTTACACCCCACACTACACTATACCCACGACGACGGGTTTTCGGGATCATGCAAAAATTAAATAAATTTCAAGAAAATGTCTCTTCCCCTTTCTCTTTCTTACCTACTCGCAGTTTCACCTTCACCGGGTGCTGTTCTTTTCGGTATTTTTTGTTTCTCCAAAATCCTAGTTAAATTCAATTAACATCCATAGAATGACATTGCCACACGACGACGAGACGAAGGCGACCGTTAAACGTCAACCGACAACGCTAATGACAATGACAACGACAACGAATAATAACGGTACACGAGCGTTTTGCATTTATTTAATGGTGGCTAGTGCGATTGTGATAGTGACAGTAGTGACAGTGTTGTTGACAACGACAGCAAAAACCGAATAGATCCGTGTTTGAAGTTGAAAACATTTTATAATCCCAAAAATGTGGAGCAGATAATAATAATTAGAACACCATTAGTAGATTAAAACCTGTGGGCACACTCTACACTATACACACGATTAATATAAATGACGGTTTTCTCGTTTTATGCATGCAGGTACTTTTAATTCTTTTTTAATCCAAATGCATGCCAGCAAGTGTAAACACACATTTAAGGAGTGATGTGTGTAGATTTTAGATAGGTACCTACACTGACTGCGGTTTTAATTGTGCAAATTTTTTGGGACTTTATTTTTTTTTTTATTTTTTGGTTGGAAAGAAGGAGGCTGGAAATTTTTCACTGTTTACGTGGTTCACTGAATGAAAGAAACACCCGAGCGGAAACAAAATATGTCATTGTGCAACTACATAAATATTGGAGACTTTTTTATTCTTTTATTTTTCACAAGTTTCTGTATCTGTTTTATGCTTTTTTCAGTGAAGAATATCAGAATGGGGTGGGATTCTCGCACAGTTTTCACACAAAAATGGCACTTTTTGTTGGAAGAGATTACATTTTTGGTCACCGCAGCAGTATTGACTTAAAATTGTGGGCTGTTTTTTTTTTAGGTTAAACTTTTTAATTTTATGAACTCGTTTCTTATGTTTTAAACAGTTTAAAGAATTGGGATGGTTGATTTAAAAGCCTTTTTTCTAATCACCCGGTTAGTATAGATATATCTATAAATGGACCTTAGAGTCAAAACAGAACAATGGTCCAGCGGATGTGAACGGAGGTACAAAACTGGGTTGAAAACGCGTAATGTGGATCTGTATCCCCGCAGAGACGTTGTAGTTGGAATGTCACCGTATCATAAGACTATTATGAAGGAGTGGATTCGAGAGCTATATGTGAATGCTTAATGTCTGCACAGAGCGCTCTGGCTATGCATTTGGTAATGGTGCTCAATATTCGCTCACGGGAATTTCGGTCTGCACATGTCTTTTAATCCATTTCGGATAGTCGGCAGTGGTAGGATTTGGTAAAAAGTGGTATTTTCTCGTGTCCTCATTTTTGTATAGAGAAAACAGCGCAGGCGTTTTCCTTGCGTCAACACTCCTTGTGGAAGTTGTCATTTTTTTTTTTTTCATTCGTCTCTAACAGATTCTCTCAGAATTGCATGAAATGGAAGTCATTGTGCAGCGGTGTTTTATAGTTGTTGTGATTTGTGAGTTGTGAGTTCCGACGATGTATATCTGGAAGAAGAGAGTTTTGATTTCTTGAAGACATGTCCATCATCACTCACTACCATTTAGGTAGGATAGGTACCTACTTTAATATGAATGAAAACAATATTGCCTGGAGAAAGAGAGTGGTTGAAATGGGGTCAGTGTGTGTTTCAAATCGACTCTCCCATGATGCGCAATAAGACAAATGCCAAAGTTAGCTTCATAGAACCTAAAGAGTTCGCATAACGCGTCATTTGTTTTCATTTCAACTAAAATATAAGATATGTCAGTTTGACATGTGTGACGACATTATAAATCATATTTTTGTGTTTTGAATTTAGATGTTTTTGATTGGGTTTTTATTCATATCTTTACCGCAAGAAAGAAAGTATTAAAATTATAGTTATACGGTTCCGTAAGGATTATTTTATTTTCATCAAGGTTTACATGAGGTTTTTGTTTACCTTAGTAAGGTGCATACATTTAATTCTTTCGGAAGGACTCCTTTAGTCATTTTATCTTTCGCGTTCACTTGATGCTAAGAAATAGACAGACATTTTCAACCAATAATGAAATTTCAAAATGAGTGGCTTCAAAAGCGTCTAAATCGAATAACCAAATAAATATAGCTGTCAAAATCTCAACATAAATATCTGAAAGTGAGGTTAATGATCCATATGGGTTACCTTTTAACACATAATACAACTACAATTTGTGATCCTGGTACCTATCTGGGTCAGTTTCACAAACCTAAAAAATAGTTTTCATTATGACGGGTAGATGGCTATTTTGTGTTTCAAATGATAAGGAAGTGTGAACTGTAATCGAAAGAAAAAAGGGCAGAACATTTGCGAAAAGTAAGCAGACATAAAACAAAAAGAGAAAGATGTATGACCGTTTCATGTCTTGGATCTGCATCGTTTTGTTCTTGCAGGATAACGTAAGAGGGTGATTGACGATAATAAAACGCAGACAATATTATCACCCAGAAATTTTGGTTCCGTTCGCTGTAGACGCAATGTGGCATATAAGCTTTAATGTGCAAAGGTTAAGCCATCCCCATAGAGTCTCCCTAGTGACAGTGTTATAGGTTTTATATATTATTAATATATATTAATCATGTTTTTAGTTACTGTATCATTGTAAATAAATTTATAGAATTTTTGTATTTTTTCTTAATTATAAGAGAAGTAATCTATGAAAATAATTGTGTTGGAAACAAAAAGATTGGCCACGGATTCTGTGCTACTCCCCTTTAAAATGGACGCTGAAGCATAATAATTGATGTTCAATATCGTTGTATGCTGTATTATTTCATTCTTTAGCTATTTTAGGCTTATCCCCAAAAAACAAGTCCAACAAAGTCTAATCACATGAACGTAGACTCCAATTGAATTCTGTTCCAAAAGTGATATTTTGTGGCAAGTGGTTGCGGCCTGTAGGAATCACGTATCACCCATCTCCATATTATCTTCTAATTCTGGCCACAAAAGTCTGTTGTTTGATTCACACAAAAATGAAATCTACATAGCTCGATCATTTTATAAAAAAACAATCAGTTTTGAAAATTTCACTTCAAATACAATTTTTCTAATATCTTCATAAACTTTGTTGATAGATTTGTTGTTCCTTTCCTGACAACCATATTTCAGTTAAGTTGTTAATTTTAGCTAATACTTTTTTATTCTTAATATTATGTTTACTCGTACGTTTTGAACGGCTTTTTGATGAATAAATAGTTTTAAATCCTACAGACAATATTCAGTCACTGTAAATCACTGTAACAGTAATAAAATTTGTTGCTGAACAAATTCACCCTACACTATATCACTCTGCACTATATTATCGACTCACTCTTTGACATTCACTGCTGCCAACCTTAATCTGTCAAGGAATTCACATATTTTTTGACACAATACGTGGCCTCTGCACCACATAACGAATACGAAATTAAGTCTGTTCAGTGACGCTGTGCTGGACTGTTCTAGACAGAAAAGTACAGCTTTTTGCTGTTCATTGAGGTTTTTTCTGTGCTGAGCTGTTCTACTTTCCTGTTCATTGACAAACCTAGAACAGTTTAGAACAGGATTTTCTGTTCTTGCTTTTGAGTCAGATCAGGTTAGAACAGATTCGTGAGAAATGTCAAAATCGAAGTTGTCATGTTTTTTGTTTACGTTTTGATTTGGTTGTGCTTTGTGTTTTTTTTCTCGTGATTTAAAGAAATTAAAATAAAGCTATTTTGCCAATTTATTTAATTTGTTTAATAAAATAATTATAAAATACATTTTTTTACATTTTACATAAATAAATCTTTTACATTTTATCAAAGAAAAGGTAATAACATTCGTCACACTTTCATTCCAATCATCTGAAGAGGAATCCGTCGAAAAATCACTATCGGTGTCTGAACCACTAACATTTTCATTTAGTATTATCTTAGCAATCACTTGATTTTCCATTTCAATAATTTTTAATAATATTTTTCACAGTAAAAACACAAAAAATGAAAAAAATAAGCGAGAAACGAAAAATTCACACAATTTGCAATTTGTTTTTTTTTTTTTTTTTTGACAACTGACGTTTAACTGACTGTTCTAACTTGATCTGACGTTTCTCACGAAACTGTGCTGTCCTGTGCTGTTCTGATCTAGAAAAATCCTCACTGAACAGACTTATTATTTATCAAACAGAAACAAGTCCTCCTCAGAAATATCTTAAGATATTTACGCGAAAATGAACTTCTCTGTGTGTTTTACATTATTCAGCATTTTATTTGTTCAACTGCTGGACAAGACTTATTCTTTTATCGTCACAGTCGATGCACACAGTGAAGAATGTTTCTTTGAAAAAGCCGAAAGCGGCACAAAACTAGGTGGGTGCTCTCTTAATCATTTTTAAACTTTCATTTTGTGCCAACAAATCAGTCTTTATTATTTGTTCATTGAACAGGACTCACATTTGAAGTTATTGAGGGTGGCTTTCTAGATGTCGACATCAAAATCACCGATCCCAACCAGAATATCATCCACCAGAGTGAAAAGGAATCCTCTGGCAAACTCACCTTCTCGGCTCACAATTCTGGTGTCCATACTGTTTGCTTTAACAACGAGAAGTCCAGTATGACCCCGAAGGTGGTCATGTTCACAATTGATGTAGGTGAGCCCGCCCAAAGGTCTCCAGGTGCTCCCGGTGAAGATGAAGTCGGTCACACCAAGTTGGAGGATATGATTAGAGAGTTGTCTGGAACTCTAACTAGCGTGAAACATGAACAGGAGTACATGCACGTGAGTAGACATATTTCATTATATTTTTTAAATGGATAACTGGACAAAATTTTCGTTTTTAGGTACGTGATAAGATTCATCGCTCGGTCAACGAGAGCACTAACTCCCGCGTGGTTATGTGGTCGACATTTGAGGCGCTCGTTTTGGTCATTATGACCGTTGGGCAAGTGTACTACCTTAAACGTTTCTTCGAAGTCAAGCGTGTTGTATAAATTATCAAAACTCATGTTTTCTCATATTATTTAGATTATTATTTTTTTTTTTCATACACAAAAAACAAACAAACATCGGATTGCAAATTGGTTAAAATAAAATTCCAAATTTAGTGCGAAATCAAAATGAAGTTTCTCAATTTTAGTCATCGTAATTTAACGGTATAAGTAAAGAATAAATTTGTATAAGAACTTTATAGGTATCTGTGGTTCGTAGGTGCTTTAATTACAAGGAGAAATACTCGAAAGTTTCAATAGAAATCAGGAAGATTTTGACAGCACGTTTTGTGATCCCTGTAAAATCACAACTTCTTTTATAAGTTCGAAGCAGTTAAACATTAAAGTTTGTTAGTCCATCGAAAAGTGTGAATAAAATATCGCATTATTGTTTTCCTTTAGGAAATGGGCGCAGAATGTATATTTAAAGTTTTAAAAGATTGACAAAAGAAAAGATGTATGAAAAACAGGGGTCTGATTATGGGATTCGCGGCTAATCGTTTTGTTAGTGAGTCTGCCATTTTTCAATTATTGCTTTCGCCTTCTTCGTTTTGAATTCGACCAATTAACGCATTCGAAGGCGAATTTGAAATGTCATAATGTTTGTTATCGAGTTGAAATCCGAAAGCCTTTTTTTGGCGGATTTACAGGCGAAAGAGTGTTTATTATTATTCACTGTTTCGATTTCGTGGATTCTTTCTGGTTTGTAATTATATAAAAATGTGAGTTACATAGCTTTATTTTAATTTTTTTATAATTTATCCACAATAAAATATAAAATTTTGAATAAATCACAGCAAATATCACAAATTCAATCAAAACAAAACAAAATTTGTGAAAAGCTGTCAAATCACTTGAATATAGGAAGAAAAAGTCAAATCACTGGAATATAGGAAGAACTATTTTGGCTTCGCCGCGAATTCGATAATAAGGAAATACGACGCTAGTCGAATTTGAAAGTTCGAATTGAAAACGATCCGCCGCGAACCTCATATTTAGGCCCTCCAGTGGTTTCTTTATGAATCTATGCCGGAGGATGCAGAATTGTTAAACTTCGCATAAAATAGCAAAAAATTAGAAGTATACATAGATTAGGGGTTATCGGAACTAAAATTTTCCTCGGATTTTTAGTATCCTTAAAAATTGGAAACCTTAATAATAAGGGTATTCATGCAAACACAGAAAACCCATAGAAACCTCAAAAACTGTAGAATTTTCTATCGGTAGAAATCAACTGTCAAAATTTGTATGGGACAAATATTCTGCAAAATATAGACTTTTATCTTTCAAATTTGAAGCAGGAATCGTAGAAAAAAAAAACAGATAAATTTTGTGTTTGTTTCTAACGTTTCCGCAAATATTTCTAATGGGGTGTTCATGTAAACCCTTTGCGGAAATTTATATTTTTCTACAAAGTAGAAAATTATATCGTTACATGAATACTCTTAATATTGATGTTGTTTATGTTTAGTTTTCTGAAGGACATTGGCTCTCATTTAAAAAGTACAAATTCGAGCTTACAAAAAGTTGAAGAACTATAGAAAAGAATTAGCATTCCAAATTTCGTTCCTGGAAAAAATACGAGGATATATTATTTTTGATGGTCGTAATTACCTCAAGAAATTTTAAGTGGGAAATAACAAATAAAACTTACTTCACACGCTTAGAACACACAGCAAGAAGTAGGTATGTACAGTTAATTGTTGTTGTCGTAACATATCCTGCTTAACTGGAAGGTTTTCCTCTTTGAATTTGCCTCGGCTTTGAGAAAGGGAATAAAGTATTTTTAAAGCATTAGGTATTTAATTTATTTTTAATTGACTAGTACGTGAAGACGGATGTTGGTCCTTTAAATCGACGGTCTTTAGTCGTTTATCATTTTCTAGTGAACCCCTCACGTTTGTTATTTAAAGTCGAAATAATAATAAGCATCTTTTTAAAGTATTCCGACCTTTGAATTCACCATTTTCAAAGTGTTGTTTTATTCGACTTTCCCTAAATGCGAGAGTCTTAAGTGCTTCCTCTCCAACGACAAACAATGTCTGTTATTTTTAAAGATGCGTTGCAAACATCTTAAATATTTAACGAGTGGTATCCTTTTCTGTTTATGTACATATATAGAATTGTCGTGATGGCACACTGATTTTTAGAATTGGAATGTGAGATCAGTCAATTGCGCCGATGACTTGTGGACACCTACGTATGCCAATAAACATGTGTATGTCTCGTATCAGTGTCTTGTTGGCATCTTAACACAATCAGTCCTTATGGACACAGACGCTTCTTGGACACATTTTCATATCTGATAAAGAGTGGATTGGCTGAATCCATGGATATCCGCTCCATCATCTTGAATCTTCAAATAAAGGAAGGTTTCACAAGAAAGTAGATAGTAGGATGTCCTATTTCAACTGAAAATCTTAATCCCTTATCTTTTTCTCGGAGTTAAAAATAAATAAATTAGGTGGCGCAACAGTCCTTTGAGAACTAGGGCCTAGTGACTTACAACTCTCAGCCATTCATGTGTGCGAGCAATGTTTTCAGGGATGGAGGTCTCGGGGTTAAGTCGTTTAAAATATTTATATCATTCACAAATTCAAAAAAACTAACCATATTTTTTCGAAATACTACAAATGAAAACATTTCTTTTCCTTTCTTTTTTTTTTGAAAAGTCAAAACGAAATTTAGATACTAAAAGGGATTTATTCCGGCTTTAATACTCCTAGTTTTAGCTTATTCGAATCGTTTATTTTTCTTTATAAATAAGCTTTTCAGTATTTAAGGCACTGTAAACTCGGAATTACTTTACGCGTAAATAATTTATTAATTATTTCCTTTTTAAGTATTGGTGTTTATTTTATATTTATTATTACATTGAAATTAATATATATGTAAATAAAATCATAAATTCAGTTTAGCTAAAAGGTGTCATTTCCTTAATTGATTGTTATACGATACGAAGCTTGGAGGGTCAGCTAGTTTTCTTATGTTACAATTAGAAGGTCAAACGGTCAACGCGTTGACTTTCCGACGTAAAAATGACGTCAAAATCAGTCTCATGGATGGAATATTGTGTAAACGTCAATGAAAAATGCTGTCAACCTGTTGACGAGTACATTTGACATTCACGTTGACATATTTTTGAGTTGAAGCGTTGATAACTTTTTGTGGCCGTGTAATGTCTGAGTCATTTTTAGGAATGTCGGTAATCGCAAATTACCGTTGTTTTCAGCTGTTCTCTTACACGTACAACACTATCAAAAGAGTTTCCTCCTCCTGATACCCTATTTATCTGAGATTGAACGTAACCATTGGAAGGAGCAGCTGATACAAAACAGCTGTGTTGTCAAAAAATGAATCCAAAGGTATCTAAGAATGGGCAGGTTCAGGTAACATAATGGACTTCATTTGCAGTCAACTTCATTCTTTGAACGTAAATTTTGACCAAGGCAACTAGTTAGTTTTTCAAGTGCCATGAATTTCAAGTTCAGAACTTTACTTTGCAACTCTACTTTAAGTTCATAGTACAAAAAGAACCAAACAAATTATTGTCTACAAAACACTCCTCAGGCAAGCTACAAGTCCATTACAATGTATTTTGTATTGTAAAGAAATATTAGTTATTTCTTTTTTCAAATTAAAAGGGAACCCTTTTACAGAAAGCACTAAATGAAGTTGTACAGAAAATAAATAAATCATAGAATAATAAAGTTCAGCTTTCAGTTGAATGACAAAACATGATCAACTGTCATTTTTATAGAAGTAGACTTGACTTGATAGTTAGGAAGACTTTTCTTGACTAACTTTCCAGTCAACTTTCCATTAAATTTGCCTTTATTCGAAGGTCATTTTTTGGCAGCTGGCCAATCAGATAATAGAAACTTCCCTAACTTTTAAATCCCTTACGTGCTGAACCTGCTCAGTGTCTGACAAAATAGCTGATTCAACATAATATGGTTGAATTTGAAAGCAACCGACAGTTAATTTAATTTTAAATGTATATGTTTTTTGCTAAAAGTCCAAAGAATTGTTGAAATTGTTATTCTACAATAATTTGTACCTCGAAATCTACATTTCGTCTGCTTTTTGCGGACAGCTGAAAGTTGTTTTTATTTTTTGTGAGCTATCTCAAAAACTTGTTCAATAAGGTATCTAAAAATTCACATATCCAGAATAGGCTGCCCAAATTGAGATTGAACGCAGCCATTGAGTAGAATATTCCAATGACTACGTTTATTCCCATATTATTAGAATAAGAAAAATGTCGATGCTAATTTATTGTCAATGAACTTTAAAATCCACTGAATTTTTGCAAGCCAACAAATTATGTAGGTACTGTAACTAATTAATTGTGTTTTTCAAAATGTATTTAAGTATTTATTGTTGTCAAGAAAGAACTAATTTCTCCAGAAATGTGAAATTAAAAATGTTTCGCTTTCATTTTAATCAGAAAACTTTCATGATAACAAATGTTTGTTTTTAGTCATGTGCTTTTAAATCTGGCAATAATTTTTGTGGAGTTTGTATTTTTGACAGCTGTCACTTCAATTATTTGTATTAAAATTGTATACGTAAAGTCCATATATATTTCAAAGATCTCATAGATTTCCGTATTCTCAGAAAAACAAAAACAAAATTTTCATGTCTAACTTTTGCTTCAGAAATCTGAGAATAGAATTTTCATGATTTGGTTCCTCAAAACTTCTCTATCGCACAATTCAAAAAGAAAGAAAAGAATAGCAAAGCTTATATGATTGCTAGGGGAGAAAGAGTAAAGAATTATGTTCATATTTCATTATTCTGTTTTGTCAATCCAACTGAGAAAATTTTTAGAAATCTTGGAACTATAAAAAAATAAATTAGGTGGCGCAACAGTCCGTGGAGAACTAGGTCCTAGGGTCTAGTGACTTACGACTCTCAACTCAACCATTCCTGTGTGCGAGTAATGTTGTCAGAAATGGAGTGGACCAACAATTTTAAGCCGAATCCGGACGGCTTATTTGAGAAAGCACTTTTCATGATAAGAATTACTCTTGGAGAATATGTCAATTCCTCGCAAGAGGCAGTACCCGTGAAAAAAAACTTTAGATGGCACAGGGAGGGATTGAACCCAAGACCTCTAGCATGACAGTCCAACGCACTAACCATCATGCCACGGGCATTACATCTTGGAACTATAAACTGGCCAAATTAAAAGACTTTCTCCTGAACAACGTGATATGTGTCACCGAGTGATCTACGTATGTTTTCTGGGCCGATTAACATCTTGTAACAAAATATTCTGCGCGTTGTTTCTGACATACGGCCCCACTTGCTGCATAAAGTGGTCGAAAACTGGGCCTCTCATCTGAAATATAATCGATCAATCCGCGGCAGCCACTTGCCAATAATCATTTTTAAAATATAATGACAAACCCTAATCTTTATAATAAAATTACAATTCTTTCCATTACATTAAATTATCTTGGTTGATCAGGCCTTAGTTACCATTTGAACAATGAAATTGTAGATGTCGCTGTTAATTGTACTGAATTAAAACCAAGCACACCAACATTCAGCAAACAAAATATACAAATCTGACATTTCAGACAGCGCGAGCTTCTGCAAAGAAAAAAAAGGAAAAATCGGTTTTGGTTTGTCGAAAGTCGAATTGTCTTGTCGTTGTCGAAGAGAAGAAGCTACTGCTGTGCTGTGCTGCTGCTGGAGGTTACGACGAATACGAAAAAAGAAATTATTAAAAAATGGCAGCTACAAGAAGGCTGAAAAAAGTGAGTCAAACGCGAAATTGCAATAATTCATCCATTTGCAAAAATAAAACAAACCTCAAATTGAATTAGTTTTGAGACGGGATTCGGCAAAGTGATGAAATGGAAATTTGCTAAGATAGTTTTCACAATTTTGTCTCCGTTTATTTTTGCTCGTAATTGATTTTTTTTCTTTTTTCTCAATTAAACTCTTTTTCAGGAGCTCACCGATTTGCAGGCTTCTGGATTAAGATCCTTCAGAGAGGTTCTAATAGAGGACCAGAATCTTCTGCGGTGGACGGGGCTGATTGTGCCAGTAAGTTTATGAAATTCCAGAAAAGTCTAGCGCGATATGAATATGAATCATCGTCATACATTTTATTTATGTGTAGTTCATTTTCTGTGTGTTTTGAGAAATTCACAATGTTGCGTTTTGCATTTTGCAGGAAAACCCACCTTACAACAAAGGAGCATTTCGAATTGAAATAAATTTTCCAGCTGAATATCCATTCAAGCCACCAAAAATTAACTTCAAAACAAAGATCTATCACCCTAATATCGATGAGAAGGGTCAAGTTTGTCTTCCAATAATTAGCACGGAAAATTGGAAGCCTGCGACAAGAACAGATCAAGGTATGTAAAGACAGAGTATACATCTATTTACAAAGTTTGTCCTCGGAAAGTAGGTTTTGATTTGTAGGATTTCTTTGTTCAATGTTGAAAAAATTACTGCAATTAGGTTATTTCTATTGAATTTGATAAAACAAAACTATGAACACAATATTGAGGGGATTCTTATTGGGAAAATATTTTGAATGCTTCTATGGAATTGGATTCTCAGTTCTAGTTACAACGAATTTTTTCTTGAGTTTATTGTTGCTTAGCCAATGTTTTTGCTATGCTTTGTCTCTGTCAGCTCAAAAAATTTGATACAATTCCCAAGCAACAACTAAGGTCTATTTTTTGTTATAATTTTGTGCTTATCAATCGAAATCGGCCGATTAGCTTAATTCAAACTATGGAATTATTTGTAAAAAACATGCACCAGCTCTAATAACTAATATTTATAGAATCTGGGTTAGTATCGGCCAAGGTAATATATGTGTCGTGCTTCTAAGAAAAAATATGACTATCACCGAGCTTTCTATTGTGATTCAATTGAATTTAATAGGATTCAAGAATTTCCAATAAGACTCCTCAAAATAATTAACGCCATGGTGAAATTATCAGGTGGTTACAATAATATTTATATAAATATATTGTGAGTGCACTACAGGGGTTTTGAATACCCTTATTATGATTAAACACACATTGAAATGAGTCGGAAAGCATTCCATATTCGTGTAGTGCGGCTAAAAAAGGAATTCCTGTGCTCAACAATACGTCCGAAATTAGGCTCGAAGGTGAACTGATGAGAATTCTTAGAAGTACGGATATTACGGTTCAATTGTTTAAGGGGAGCAATACAACTATCCATTTCATTAGAGAGACCATTGGTTGTGAAAGTACCCATATAATAATGATTGGCATGAGACTTTGTTACGTTTCTCAAGAGATACAAAACTTGCAGTTAGACAATGATCACCTATCATTTTTAGAGATCTCCGTTGAATTATGTCCAAGAGACTCAAGAAGCTATTGAACTACTTGCCCAAATATAGGAATTTTAGTCGACGAATGCAGGTTTTAAAAATTATAGCGAGATCAACAGTAAAAAATGTCTTGCATTATCAGAGAATGATATCATCATCATTTTTAGCACCTGCCCAAATGTGAGAGTTATAATCAAGTTTCGGACGAATAAAAATGAAAATGAGAAAACTTAAACACTTACAACATTTTTAGGTGATGTTTAATATGTGATCACTCTATAAGAGTTGCACAGTCTCCTCGACACAACTACTACCAATGGATTGTGGCATTCGGGTAGAGTTACATATTTGTGATACTAGACAGCATTGGATTCTCGAAGCATTAAATTCTTCACCATTGATGATGTCAAGAAAAAAATTCGACGAGCTTTTCATACGCTGCCGTTTGTAGTCCAACTCCAAGGACAAACATTTGAATCTTAAAACGGATATGAAAAGCTGAGGGTCCTGTCGTAAGCAAGTTAGAAGTTAGTAGGTTAAAAGTTTCAAACAAAAGATAATAAACAAAAATAAAAACTAGTTTGGGAGACAAAACGGAACCCTGGGCATACCAGCATTTATTTTGTGGCTATGAAACTTGATCCAATACTATTCGAATTGAACAGCCCGAAACGTAAATTCTAACCCAACAAGAAATCTATTAATACCAATTAATAATATTCATTTTTTTCTTGTTTTTTTTTTTTGTAAGACTGGTAGTTTCTTCTTATTAAGACAGAAATGGCATACTCGTTAGAAACTAACTATCACATTTTTGTTATGACACCTATTCAGATATAACTTTTGATTATTACCTTACACAGATTAAATCGTTTGATTTTGACTCTAACTTGCCTACTTAAGGTGGCTCTACAGTCCTGTGTAAACTAGGACCTTACCCAACAAACTTGCCCATCTACCTCGGTCCATAGGTAGATGTTTTTAGTTGCGCACTCTAAGTTGGGTGAGGTCACTTTCCGCTTGTGCGGGCCACCTGATCCGCGGTCTTCCTATACTGCGCTGTCATCTGGGGGTGGATTTGACTTTCCGAACCGGAACATTTGTTTTCATGCATTATACGTGACCTATCCATCTCGGGAGTTGGACTTTTATCCTTCTGGCTACGTCGCCGTACAGATCGTCGTTTCATCTTTTCCTCGACTCACTCATGCATACGGGGCCGTAGAGCACACGAAAAACTTTTCTCTCAAAAAGACCCAAAGATCTTTCCAGAGCAAACAATTAAATATAAAACCACCAAAAACTCAACTTTCTCAAAAGAGAGCTCTGCTGAGCTAAACTAAAATGTCAACTTGTGTTTTAAATACTGTCGCAATTTTATCAAAATGTTATCAATCTAATTTTAAGCTTTTTGTTTTGTTATTTGTGGAATACTTCAGTTGACCTAACTGACGAGATCACATGTCACACCAACCTATGTGATTTTATTTCGAACTGTATATTACTCGTGTTTTGTTGGGAAATTTATCAATAGTATAGTAGGATTTTACACGAATAACAAAAACAATATCCGCAGTATGAATACTACCGATAAAAGTAAAAGTAGAATCTTACTACGGATGGGTTTTTGATATTTATACGAGTCTCGAATGCATCTTATGTGATTTCGTTCTCAAATGTTGGTACGATTTATATCGCATTTGTATCTCGATGGCTGTGTTCGTTGAGTAGTTGTGCATTTAGGTTAGGTTAGGTTATATGGGCTGACAGTTGATTTTGTTACCGTCACACTTAGATCAATGTAGATCCATTGTGATACCCTGAAGTGTTGTAACTTCTGAAAAAATGATTTAACCTATGAATTCTATGGTTGATCGAGCCATTTGGTGGACTTGATAAAGTTCAATAGGCGATTGCCTGGGAGTTCAGATAGTTCTTCTAGTTCATTGAAGAAATAGTTGCCTAAGAATTTTGATCTGGTACGGCAGAGTGCTCGACAGTGGCATAGAAAATGAGCCGTGTTTTCGTGCTCATCCTCATCGCCGCAGCCTCTGCATATGTCGTCCGTACTAAGCCCCATCTTCTTTTTGTGGTAGCCAAGTAGGTTATGTCCCGTTATCACACTTATGGGGGATCTTAGGGACGGTTTTTTGAGAAGTAAAATCTTTTTGGATTTTTCCTTGTCATAATGAGGCCAGAGTTTCCTGGTGTTACCGCAGGTTTCTAGTAGGTTCCATCTATCATTTGCTTTTTGAATGATATTATTACTAATGTTTCTCTTTAGTTCGCATTGAGGGATTCTGATGTTGTGGTCTATGAGAGAGGGATCAAGTACCGAGCCTTCTCTTGCAAGCTCATCCGCTTTTTCATTTCCTGGCACACCACTGTGACCGGGAACCCAGCAGAGTCTTACGTTGTGCTGCATACCAAGAACCCTTAGCTCTTCGCGACAGCAAGAAACAAGCTTTGACTTGATTTGCGTAGTTGTGCATTTGGAATCATGTGTTTTCCATTGGGGAAAAAAATCAATCTATTACTGTTGATATTATTTTGTTTTGTTAGTGAAAATGGACTAACTGGGCTTACTTTGCAAGAGAAAACAATAGAAAAGATAATTAAGTTTTGCTATGTTTCCACCAAATTTTTATCTCAGTTTAGATTAAATAAATCTTTTTGGTGTTTCCACCGCACAAGAAGATTTAAAAATGATTAAGTTTGACAGCACTTTCTAAAATGCAAATGGTGTTTCGATGTTTCTTATGATGTGCAAGTGAGATAGTTTGATTCGTGTTAAACAATGAAAAGCTGAACAGTTCAGCATCATAAAAGAATATGCTTCCTACTCCATGTGCAATCTTTTTTTTTTTAATTTGATTAAAACAAAACTATATTTTTTGTACACAAACAGGTTTTTCTCCACAAATTTTGACTCGACTCCGATTCCCGACCGGAATCGAGTCGAATCAAGCTCATTTCAACTCGATTCAGGTATATAAAGAATTGAGGTGAGTTTCAAGCTCGCTTCAACACCACAATGTTAATGTAGTAGTCTACGAACAAACCCCCTTCTTGAAGTTTTTGTTTTATGTCAAATTGTTTGGTTAAAACTTTGAAATCGACTATCACCTTACACAGACGTATTTTCTTGATTTTGATAGTCAACACTATCAAAAATTAGCTTACACGATTTTACTCCTGGTATGAATTTCGCTATTTTTTTTGGAATATTTTGATAAATTATTCTGGCAAATATTCAATTATATCAACTTTCAAATATAAAAACCGGACTACTGCGGATCGTTTTTTTGGCAATTTCTTACTGTACTATATATGGAATACCAAAAAAACGCGGCTATTGTAAAAATACCAACTGAAGTTTTTTTTAAAACTTTTTCATTTGAAGTCTTATGTCAAACCGATATTGGCAAGGACTTGAATTCAAAGTGAAATGAGCATGATTATTTGGAACAGTTTTTAATCTAAGTCATATGGAAGATTTCAAAATGAAACTCTCGTTTTCTATAAGCTTAAGTCTAGATCTCATGCAGGGAAAGATTTGTTGTGTTTTATTTTTTAAAATAAATGCACCTTAACTGAAGTTGTAGAAAACTTTTAAAGAAATATGTTAGAAAAAAAAAACATAGCCGAGACAAAGTAATCTAAGTTCTAAAACCATTTCGTGTGAATGAACTTTTAAACTTCATCTGGCCTAGAAAATCAATTCCGTCAAAATTTATTTTTATTTGATGATTTTTGACATTAAAAACTTTTCATGGCTATGTCATAAATCTCCCAAATACTTTCATTTTACCTAAGCTTCAAACTATAAAGAGTTGTCATCGTATGAACAAAATCTGTTCCGAAATTCAAAACAAAATGCCGCAAACATGGTAACATAAATAGATTTCAAAAAAATTACTATATAATTTAATGTTATGGCCAAGAACTTAGCTTTATTATAAAGATAAAGGTTTGCCATTATGTTTTAAAAATGATTTCGGGCAAGTGGCCTCTTAGGCTACGCTATAATAAATTCCAGGAGAGAAGATCAATTTTCGACAACTTTTTGCATCAACAATTACTTGCCGATTATTCTCTTCCAATCGTCTCGGGCTTATCCGTGTAGACAAGCGACTTCACATAACCCCACCCTACCTTATTCTGGTAATAAATTTACACGATTTGTAAATTTTGTTCAGGAATAAGTCTGTTTGTTGTAAAATGACAAACCAAACTGAGCATAAATAAAGTGACAGCTGTCAAAGAGACCAACTCTAAAAAAAACTACTGCCCACGTCTAAATAAAACATCCTTTTCATCTTTTCTTGAAGTGTCTTATCATTAAAGTTAAGTGTTCAGTGAAAAATAACAAAAAAAACAATCATCAACACTCACACATCAATCCTAATAAATCACACATAACACAACACAAAAATATAAAATCCAATAAATAATAATTTAAAAAAAAAACTACTCAATAATTTAATTTTAGTTATCCAAGCGTTAGTAGCACTTGTAAATGATCCCGAGCCAGAGCATCCACTGCGAGCAGACGTTGCCGAAGAGTATCTTAAAGACCGTAAGAAGTTCATCAAAAACGCCGAAGAGTATACAAGAAAAAATAGCGAGAAAAGACCAACGGATTAATATTAATTATCGCTATATTCCCGCTTTTCAAATATTGAATTAATATTTGTTTTTTTGTTTCTTTTTTTAATTTATATTTTTGTGATTTATTTTCATTCTTAATTCAAAAAATAAAAGAAAACAAAATGTCCAACAAATTATTTTATATAAGACCTCAATATCTTGCTTTATACAAACAAAAATATGAATAAAAGAAAATGCATGGATTAAAATAATAAAACAAAATCCAAAAAAAAAAGGTTTTTGTGTGGGAAGAGAAAGAAGAAAAAGAAAGGAACTATTTTTAAGTGAAACTTTAAAAAAATGTCTACTTATCGAAACAGCAATGAGAATAAAAACAAAAACAAAAACACTGCTCATAGTAAAACAAAACTCTTAAATAAATAAAATTAATAAGCAGATATATAAAAATGAATATAAATATTACGTAGAAAAATGTCTATGTGCAAAACAAAAGAACAATTTAATAAAAACAAAAACAAAAACAGAATAAATAAGACAATTATTGTGAACTATATTAAAAACAGAAAATAAACAATATGTATATCAAAAATTTAAATAAACTGTGTGAAATTCATAATTTCTATTTTATTGTTTTCTTCTTATATTATTTTATTATTCAGGTATTTTACATTTTGTTTAAAAAATAAAACACACGTAAGAAGTTTTCAGGAAAAAACTAATTTGAAACGGAATGAATTCTAACAAAATGGAGGCTTAGAAAAGATTTTCGTAAAAATATAGAATTTTATAAAAACGATGTCTTGTTAAACTTTAAAGTACCATTGAATTTTTCAATGTTCTTTAAAATTAAGGGTCCAACAAGAAAAGCTTGTAGAGATTTTATTCACGAAAGTAGATATACAGTGCTCCACAAAAGTTTGCGTACAACGATGACATATTGAAAAAAATAGCTGTTATTCACAAACGATGAGTGATACATTTTTTTTGAAGGTATACTTCCATAAATACTAATATATACTAATATAAAGAAACTAAATATTCTTTATTAAAATAAAAAAAATAAAAACAACGAAAAAGTTGTGAAAATCGTCCATAAAAGTTTGCGTACAGAATATTTTATACTTGCATTACATATTATTTAAGTAACCGTTCATTTTTAAGCAAAATAGGTTTGTTTGTGGAAAATAGTTGTTTGTTATTTTTTTTTCGAAAAATTATAAAATGGCTAATAAAGAGTTAAGTTTAAGTGTTTAAGTTTAATAATTGATTTGAACTTAAAACAAAAAATGTCCTACTAGGAAATATTAAAAATAACTTTAAGAAGAATTCTTCGACTCGCGTCGTATTTCCTTATTAACGAATTCGCGGCCTTATTATCTGAATGGAATAATATAAGAAGGTTCTTATACAGAGAAACTTGTTTTATTGAAATATACCTTTCAAAAATTTGTATCACTCATCGTTTGTGAATAACAGCGGTTTTTTCAATAATTCATCGTTGTACGCAGACTTTTGTGGAGCACTGTATGTAGCAACGTCTCTAGAAGAAAGTGCAAAAACATGTGACACAGTGGAGTATGATTAAAAACCTGAGTTCTTATGACCAACAAAAAAAGTATAATACAGGGTTATCCATTTAGCGGTTTCAAAAGTAAACGTAAATAAAACAAAAATATGTATCATTTAAATGACCATCACGCGAATTGTTGCAAGCATCAATTCTTTTGAGGTAATTTTTGAACACTTTTTGACACATATTGGGTGGTATCTCAGCCATAAATTGACGAATGATGGTTTGTAAGTGCTCAAGAGTTAAAGGTTTATCTGCATAAACCTGGTCGTTCGCGAAGCCTCATTAAAAAAGTCCAGCGGTGGCAAATCGCATGATCTCGGGGGCCAGTTGATATCGCAACGGCGAGAAATTTAGCGCCCACTAAATGTCTCTTGCAATAAAGTCATATTCGCTCGAGTTGTGTGCATGTGGCACCGTCTTGTTAAAACCACATATTCTCCAAGTCGTATTCTTCAATAGCAGGTAAAAAGAGTCGGTTATCATTTCACCATAACGCTTCGAATTGACGGTGACAGTTGTTTCATCGTCGTTTTTGAAGAAGTAAGGTCCAATCACACCTCCAGACCAAAAAGCGCACTAAACAGTGACTTTTCGTGGACTGAAAAAAAATTAGTTTAACAACTTAGTTTGACAGATGTCGAATTCCGGCCCTATACTTTTGAAACCACAAAATGGATAACGCGTTATGTTTAAAGCATCTTTAAGGATACTTCTCTCTTGTTTCTGCTTTGTCCTTATTTTTAAGGATTCAGTTAAAAGAAATAAAGGCTACTATTCAAAACTGTTTGAATTTATCATAAAAATTTCACACTTTTGGATTTAAAAAGCTGAACGATTTTTCAAACGAACGCGATTGTGTGCTTCATTTTGTACCTCGAAAGTAAACAGTGCTCCAATGGAAATTTACTTTCGTTACGGAAATTCTCCTAATAAACATCGATTCGATACGGCTAAACATCCTAAACACGTTTGCTACTTTAGAATGTAACCAAGAAAACGCAAATAAAAATAGAGTACATATATAAATCTGTGTAACATGCAAATTTAATATTACAGCTTATTGATTAGCCTAATTTTATAAGTGTAAGCTGTAAAAGGTAAAGTCTTTTAAGGTTACTTACTTACTTAAGGTGGAGCTGCAGTCCTCTGTGAACTAAGGCCTCACCCAACAAACTTCTCCATATAGCTCGGTCCCTAGCTAGATGTCTCCAGTTTCGCGCTCCAAGTTGGGTGAGGTCACTTTCCACTTGTGCGCGCCACCTGATCCGCGGTCTTCCTCTATTGCCCTGTTCTGTGGGTGTGGATTCGAAGACTTTCCGGGTCGGAGCATTGGTTTCCATGCGCTTTACGTGACCCAGCCATTTTAGTCGTTGGACTTTTACCCTCTTGGCTAAGACTACGTTGTTCCATCTTCTCCTCCACTCCCCTTCCATGCATACGGGACCGTAGATCACACGAATAACTTTTCTCTCGAAACGACCCAAGGTGCTTTCATCTGCTTTTGTCATAGTCCATGCTTCTGCACCGTATAGCAGGACGGGGTTAATGAGGGTCTTATTTAGCGATACCTTGGACCCTCGAGGGAGGGCTTTGCTACTCAATTGCTTTTTTAGCCCAAAGAAACAGCGGTTAGCAAGAGTTATTCTTCGTTTGATCTCAGCGGAAGTGTTGTTTTCTGCCTTCATAGCGGAGCTTAGGTAAACGAAATCCTTAACCACCTCAAAGTTACGTCTGTCGATGGTGACGTTTTGACCGAGACGTCGGTGTTGTAAGTCTTTTCTTGATGACAGCATGTGCTTTGTTTTGTCCTCATCAACCGTTAAGCCCATTTTTGCCGCCTCTGCCTCAATACTCACAAAAGCCCCATTAACATCACGCTGAGTTCTTCCGATTATGTCAATGTCATCAGCAGATGCTAGTAATTGGACAGACTTTTGAAAGATAGTGCCTCTACTATTTACTCTGAACCTCTGCACTATTCTTTCGAGTTTGGCAGGGATGCCAAAACTAGACATGGCTCTATACAGCTCGTCCATGTTGATGCTGTCATATGCGGCCTTGAAATCAATGAAACGATGATGGGTGTCGATTTGATGTTCTTGGGTTTTTTCAAGGATCTGCCGTAAAGTAAATATTTTATCGACTGTGGACTTTCCTGGTTTAAAACCACACTGATAAGGACCTATCAGGTTGTTGACGATGTGCGTTAAACGTTCACATATTACGGCAGAGAAGATTTTGTAAGCGATTTGAAGTAGACTGATGCCTCTATAGGTTTTAAGGTTACCGTTTTTAAAATAATAATTGATTTTGAGAAAAGTTTTATTTGTTAGTTAAAGGAATAATTACTATTTCAAAAGGGGTCCAAGAACTACGAAAACTCGTCATAAATCATTTTAAAAAAAGACCTTTTGCTGCGGAAAATTGCTTGAGGCCGTCAACATGAGTCTGGCAACAGTGCAGCATATCATAAATAGATTTTGCATGAAAATGAAGAATGAAGACGAAGGTAGAAGTGAGCCGAATAAACTATTCACTACCGCAGATGAACGCAAGATTGTTCGAAAAGTGCAGAAAAACCCAATGTTATCAGGTGTAAAGAAAGCTTCCCAGGTTTTTTAGGAATTAGAAAAGTCGTACAGAGCCCAAACAATACGTTGCGTGCTTCAAAACCATGATCGTAATTTTTTTTTTTTTTTTAGATGAGTCCAAATTTAACATTTTTGGCTCTAGTTTGATTCCTAATACAGGGCTTATTACATAAATTTATAGTTTGTGCATGCGTGCCCGCTGCAGGAGTTGGTAATATAGATTTTATCGAAGCGATCATGGAATGTACTTGACCATTTTAAAGAAAAATTGTATCCAAAGTGCGGAAAAGTATGGCCTACGCAATAGTTTTTTTATGCTGCCAAGAATGATCCGAAGCACAAAGCAGGTGTTGTGCAGTCCTGGTTAATTTGGAACTACCTTAATTTAATAAAACCTCCAACACAATCGCTGGATACCTACAAGTGTCATCGAGAATCTGTGGAATGTTAAATGACCTGAAGAAAGCTATTTTTTATAACCCTTGATGGGTTTAAAATAGAACCATTAAGCTTCAACCAATTAGAAATCTTCATTAACGACAGAAGCTGCATGTTCAATAAGGCCAAAAAGGTAGCTCACACACATTTGAATGTCACCCGCATACACATTAATCGAACAGTTTTCATTGATGGAAGTTCATTGACATACATATAAAGAAAAGTAGAGGGCCAAGTACCGAACCCTGAGGAACACCAGAAACGTAAGGCTAAAAGTTGCAAAAATTACACTGATTTTGACCGACTGTTTTCTGTTACTCAGATAGAAATAGATTATCCTAGTAGCACAAGTTAACGTGATTAACTGTGTCAAAAGCCTATAAGAAGTCAAGCAGTGCTTAAAACATAATCTCTTTGCGATACAACTGTGCTTTTCACAAAACAGATTGTTTTTGAATACGATAAAAACTTATTTAATTTTGCAGACCTTTAAAACGGAGCGCAAAACTACAATATGCCTGAATTTATTGCCTTGGGCATTTTAAGAAAAAGGAAAAAAGTAAAATTTTGAAAAAAATCGAATTGACAGTTTTTGTACAAAAAATTAAAAACCGAAAGAAAATTTAACAAAAGTCGGTAAAAATTGTTTTTCTACGTAAATATCTTTTCAAAAATGTGAGACATTGGCTTTAAACTAATTTTATCTTATAAGAAATATTGTTTTCAACATTCGATAAAATTTTGAGAAAAATCGAATTAACAGTTTTTTTTTACAAAAAATAAAAACCTAAAAAAAAACAATACTAAAACTTCGTAAAAATTTACTTTCGACTCACATAGCTTTTCAAAAATTAAAAATATTGGCTTCAAACTTCACAGAAAATATTGTTTTCGATATTCAGTAATTTTTTTTATAAAAATCGAACAGTCCGTTTTTTCATAAAAAAATAAAATCTACAAAATTGATACATATACAGTAGCGAGCAAAACTGGAAACATAACAGAGCGAATCCAACCAAAATTGTAATAAAAGTCTATTAAACCTAGTTTCCAGTATCATTATGTTTTTTTTTATTGAATAGGGACTAAATATAATTATACAAAATAAAATCAGATTCATAACTTCATTTGTAAAAAAAAAAAATTAATAAATACATTTCTGCTTTTTGTTTCCAGTTTTGCACGTTCGGAAAAAACCCTGTTCTTCTCATTTTCTAGTACTTGGCCCAGAGGCCTTTGTTTTTTATGACGCTTCTTACACGTCTTGGCATAGACTCTACTAAGTTTTGAATGGTTATCTCCGGAATTTTTCCCCATTCTGTTTTTACCCTCGCCCAAAGGTCTTGTAAGCTGGTGGGATGTGTTTGGTACTGCTGCAGCTGTCTTTTTACGATTGACCACAAATTTTCAATTGGGTTCAGATCGGGGCTTTGTGCTGGCCACTTAAGGGTCGAAAACTTCTGCTCCCCAAGCCAATTTTGGACAATTTTAGCTGTGTGCTTGGGGTCACCGTCCTGTTGAAATATCATTTCTTCTTCGGGATACGCAGCTTGTTCCACAAAACCGGGTAAATTGGATTGCAAAATATGTAAATAATCCTCCTTTTTCATTATCCCTTGTATTTGAACCAAGGGTCCAGTGTGCCACCAAGTAAAACAGCCCCACACCATCAGGTTACCCCCACCATGCTTAACTGTCTCTCTTACTTGATGTTTTAAAATTATTTCATGAGGCCGATGCCAAAAATATTCTTTTCCATCAGATTGGTAACGGTTGATTTTTGTCTCGTCTGACCAAATTACCTTCTTCCAGTCCTCCTCCGTCCAATTTTTGTGGTCTTTACAGAATTTTAACCTTGCCTTTATATTTTTGTCGGACAAAGCAGGCTTCTTCTTTTTTACTGACGAGACAAGACCAATCCGATTGAGAGATCGCCGCACAGTCCATTCGCTGGCGTTTAAATTTAGATCTTTTGCAGCTGCTTTAGGTGTCAATTTTTTATTATTTTTAATCCTTCTCTCAATCAGACGAGCGTCACCATCTGATATAAGCCGTGGTCGCCCCCCAGTATTTATGGCGGGGGTGCACTGGTTTCTTTTTCTTATAAGCTGAACTGTTCTGTGGCTTATCTGTACCCGTTCCGCAATTTTTCTTGTACTTAGTCCTTGATTGGACAATGTAATAACGGTTTGTTCAACCGCGACCGAAGTTTTTGGTTTGCCCATCTACACAAACTTAAATTGTAAGAAAAGGAATCCTAACAGATAGATTTAATTTACCTGAAAAAGTTCCTATGCCTTGTCTAGTTTCAAAAATAAAAATTAAAAATTTTAAGCCCAACCGCACTTGAGATATCACTCCAAAAAACAAAGGAAAACTAAACGTGCAAAACTGGAAACAATAAACTCTCCTTTCATTTTTACGCTTCAACTTTGGAAAACATCCGTTAGGTCAGTTTTCTTTTGCTCACTACGTAAGCAGATGTCAAATGAATGAGACAAAAAAAAATTTTTGGGCTATGAACAATATTTTCAATTTAATTAATTAATAAATACACTTTAGCATCTTTTGTTTCCAGTTTTGCACGCTACTGTATGTAGACAAACTTTTAAGCAAGACAAATCGACAGACGGGATGAGAAGTTATCAGTGTGGGTCGCATCCCAGCCTCTTTTTTTAGTTAGTAATTGGTCAGGTTTAGAGGACATAAGGGACTTGAAAGTAAGGCAAATTTCAAGTATCTAATTGGCCCAGGTGCCAAAAAATTGCCTTCAAATTAAGGCAATTTTATTGGAAAGTTGACTGGAAAGTTACCCAGGAAAAATCTCCCTAACTGTCAAGTCAAGTCTACTTATGTCAAAATGACAACTAATCATGATTTCCACTTTTGTCAAAATGACAGCTAATTATGATTTTTCAATTAAGTGAAAGCTGAACTTTTTTTTTATGATTTATTTATTTTCTGCACAATTCTATTTGATGTTTTATGTGAAAGGGTTCCTTGTCAAATTGGAAAAGAAATAAGTAATATTTCCTTAAAATACGAAATTCAAGTCGAGATGGAATTGTAGCTTGTCTAAGGAGTGTTTTGAAGACAATTAAGTTTTTAGTGGTTTTTGCGCGATCAACTAAAGGTAGAGGTTAGTGAAGTAAAGTTCTTAGTGTGAAATGTATGACACTTGCCTTAGTCAAAATGTACGTTCAAAGAATGCAGTTGACTGCAAATGAAGTCCCTAATAATGTCTGAACCTGCCCATTGTTTTGTTTTATGTATGACTAAAAAACCAAAGAAATGGAAAATTCTGCTGAATTCGAAGTCGATGAAATTAATTTAAATTCAATTAGTTACTTAAATTTTTCAAAGAAAGTGTAATCATAGAGATAATTAAATAAGAAGACGTCAGGTATAAAGTGCAGTTTTCTGCAAATATTTTTCTTGAAACTTCTCTCTTTGTGTTACCTTGAATTTCCATATCGACAACGAGACGCGACGGTATCTTTTATACTTTAAGTCGCCACTTGAATGTCAGATACCAACAGAATTCCATATGTTATTCAATATTTTATTAAAAAGCAAAAGTTGCATGCCACACAAATTATGCGTCCATCTATGGAAGTGAATTGCCCGACAACTTCACCTAAAGGTGTCCAGTCCGATCCGAATATTAAGTTGTAATAAGCCACTTAAGGGAAAACGGTCTGTTCCATTTGATTTCTTGAAGGAAGGTATGCCCCAGATGGTTTTACTGATGGCGCGGCCGGCGTGGCGGTATTGCGGCATTCAAGACAATAAACTCCGTGAATGATGATGTTTTTTTATTACCAAGAGTTTCTGCAAGAAAATAAAACTCGAACCTGCTCCGATGCCCATAAACGTTCGGTACTAAATAGTAAGTACTTATAATCTTAAACTGATTCACTATGGGTCTGGAGTACGAGTGAGTGCGTCGCGGTCGTCGTTGTAGTAGTACGGTGCGTGCCTTAGTGCCTGCGTTGATTCAGTTGTGGGTACTTCTTTTGTTTTATTTAAAATATGCGTCACAAATAATTGATCTCAATTATTGGCGACACAACAAATTGCTGTTGACTGCGGAATCAATTAAAGAAGGCGCGCAACGACTGACAGCACTTCGAGTTTCGAGAGAAGCTGGAGAGCTGAAAATAATAAAATGAAAAATGAAAAATGCGGTATGCGGTATGCGCTTTCGCAATCAACGTAAGACTTGCTATCAATGATGATCATTGATCATCCGCATAGACAACAGCTTCCTTCAGTTCAGACATCATCAGGTTCAATCGGTTTACACTCTTTTCTTGATCCAAATTAATAGCTTCAATACAAACCTCGTCATTTTATTGATTCACACTTTGTAAGTACATAAATGGACATCTCGACTTCTCAAGACTAAATGATGAGCGATTATGACCCTGACCATTTCAAAATTAATATCAATGCAGGCAGTAGTAACATCGGGATTTTACCACAAACAAGATCGACACTTGAGATAAAATGTCAAAAATGTATTTCGAATCATACTACACCTCCTCCACTCGTATCTGGTTTGGCCACCGCCTATCGCACATCACCATCATTCACACGTAACTATACATATCATTGCCCGTCCCGTCCAACCATCTGAATAGTGTAGATCGACGACATGACGACGATCAACAATCGACGACGCTGCGCCGCGCACCGTGGACCAAGACCACGAGCGGCAACAATTCAGTCGCTTAATTGCCTGTCATAGTATCTGATACCAGCCAGCAGCGGGGAGTCTTTATCTCTCGCCACATGATGCACATCTGCACTTTCGCTTTCTGCTTTACGACCGAGCGAAGATGAGATGATCATGCGGAAGGTGGTCACTAGGCTGGTCGTGTATAGTGTGTAAGTTTTAAGACTTTTAGGGCCACTTAGCTTGGAGATGAAGATGGAGATGCACCTAACTCAAAAGAGCCCAAATGACATGCATTTTCATTTCTTCTTGACCATCTTATCATCGCTTGTCTTCGCTCTTCTTGCATTCTAATCGGTGGGGTTTTTGTGGATGTCTGGCAAGTGCGTGGTCCCTTTGAAGTCGAGCGGCACGTCACAGCCACAGCCGTGCCGTCCATGGGTGTGAACACATAAATCAACGAAGATTGCTTTGAAAATAAACTATACAATTAAATCCTAGTTAACGCCACTACGACGACGCACGACTGGCCTGGCCACCGATGATGATGCACTCCATTCCATATCTCTATAGATCTTCCTTCCGTTGCGTTTGCGTTCAGTTGAGCATTGTGGTCGTCGTCGGTCGTATATGGAGTTACCTTGTTCGTGATATATTGGGCCTCAGTTGGTTATTTGTTGCGCGTTGTACTCGTAAATGTGCGATGATGGCCAGTAGGTAATTGTATGCAAAAACAAAAATAGACAAAACCGTCAACACGATTGGAGTTCATAGTCGCGCATGCGCGCACACTATGCTTGTCGGATGTGTCGAGTTGGATGAATGGCGTGACATATAGATAGACGGCGACGAAGGCGATGGACAGGACACCTCCTCCTTTTTGCAATAAGTCTAGTCACCTCACAAGGTAAGGTTTATTGTCTCTCTGATGGGACTGTGTCCAAGTCCATGTACATATATAAATTATAAGTAGGAAAGTAATATACAAAAATGTAGACTTCTGAGTCGTGCGAAAATGCCAAATGAACAAATTGTCTATTAAATGGTGTAAGACTGTAAGCTTTTTGTGTTTTTGCTGGGGATGATTGTGCAAACGTGTGATGTGGACGTGATCGCATGAAAACGACTTGAGACTGTCTGAATTCTGAATACAACAAGATGCAAGAGCAATGAAATTTATAATAGTCATCACAGGTGATGAACTCTCTTTGTGTTGATATTGAACATATCCTTGACTGAGTCTAAGGATTTTTGTACATTGTCGTAGTTCATGGAAAATTTTGTTTCCGGTTTTTGTATTTTAGCTATGGCACTAACTATGGCAATTTTTTGGGAGCGACTTTCCATTACCGCAGCACGAATTTCCTTCTGATTTTTTTTTTCAATAGAACATGTTTTAAATATTAAGGCGAGGAGACACCTTTAAGGGGGTATTCTAGTGTAGAGACATGAATTTCGCCCGGTTTTTGAAGCGTTGTATAAAGGAAACAAAAAATATTTTTAGTATCAATTTTTTTATCATTTGTTTATTGATTTGTTGTTGTACATAAAAAAATTAATTAAAAAAAAAATTAAATTAACAAAGTTACAAGCAGTCAAAGTGGGGGGGTCTAAATAAAAGAGGGTGTCCTGGCGTGCATCCTACCAACCCTCCTGGTGATCTCAAAAACAAAAACCAGACGGATTCTTAATTATTATAGATGTCGCTATTGTTTCACCCTTGGATAAGTTAAAAAAAAAAAACTTTTTAACAAAATGGCAGCAGTTTGAAAAAAAAAAATGTTCTTGTTGCATATTTTTCAACAATTCCGAATTTTTTAAAAATACTAAATGAGAAGTTATTTTTGGGCAAGGACCACACGATAAAGAGATGTATAAAGAACATCCTCTCTAAATTTGAAGTAAATCGGTCTATTAGAACTCGATATATCCTTACCGCCAGCTCGAAAAAAGTAGTTTCGAGAAAAACGCGTTCAGAGTTTTGAGACAAGTTTTCGACAATTTTACTTATAGAATGATACAGAATACGTACATATTTTTTTTTTAATCAGCGATTCCTGCTGACACGTTGTCAGAGCTAGCACTTCCACTCAGTATAAAGGTTGCCACAAAAGTAACTTAAAATGAAACTAAAAGGACAAAACAGTTTCTATGACCTTCAAAACCAGTTTCTATGACCTTCAATTAACTTGTGAAATAATAGGAATATTAAAAAATCCTTTTAAACGCAAATTCTTGAATGTCTAAACTTTGGAAATATGAAAAAAATGTTTTGATTTTTTCAAAATTCTACACTAGAATACCCCCTTAAGTCATAAAAGAAAATATTTTCTTTTTCGGACTTAACCGTACTTTTTTGTATTTCGTTTTTCGAACCTAAAACAAGTTTTTTGAATTGATAGCACGGCGTACTAACAAAGAAATCACCAACAAAAAAAATCAAGTATGGCAACACTGACCAAAACAGGGAAGAAATGTCAAAATCAACCATTTTTGCGTGTTTTTATGTGAAAAAGCGAACTTTGAAAATTAATTTAAAATAGAAATAAATGTTTCCTCGCTCTTAAATTGCTGTAATTATTATTTATTTGCAGATATCTTTCAAATAAAAAAAACCGCGTATTGAAATTCGTGCTGCGGTAATGGAAAGTTGAGCCATTTTTTGGTGTAAGAGGTGATGAAGAAGGTAGGCAGATGAAATGTCGTTATAATCGTTATAAAAGCTCACATTTCGATTAAGGCTTCATCCCAAACAGTTCTAGCTCTCGACTTATGAATAAATTTAATTTCTGCTAATTTTCCGTGAAAAAACCCTCCAGTTAGAGAAAGAGCTTCTAAGAGAACCGTTTGGCAATACGAGAAAGACAACTTTAAAGGTGACGTAGACTCCAGTACCAGATATGATCACAAGTTTGCTTCTTTTGGGAATGAGAACTTTCGTACCAAATAAAAGCATCAGCACAAAAAAAAACACGTGGTTTGCTTTGAATTGCAAAAAGGGCTAAAGAGGTAAGCTTCCGCTGTTATAAAGCCAAGCCAATTGAGGAATACCAGAAATAGTTAAAGGAAGCCAGTAAGGCCTGCAACGCCCGTGTTCGACTAATCAAATTTATGAATGAAAATGCTGCAATGTTTCAAGAGCATTTGTCCAACCGATACCTAAAAAGGGAAATCCTCCTTCCCTTTCCCCTTATCGACTGATTCTTCTTCTTAAGGCTATGAAAACGCTGATTAACTATTAGCTCAAACAATATTTAGAAGACCGAAGGTTTTAATGACCGACTTTTTAACGGCTTTCGCATCGGGTCCACTGATGACCTGATGGTTTATCTTACCGAAAAGTAGGACAAATCTTTACATCATTTTGGAGAAAGTAATATTATTGCTCTTGATATTTCGATTGGGTTTATCGAAAATTCAAGCTTTCGGTTTTGAGCAATCCCTTCTTCACTGGATTCAAAATTACCTTTCGGACCGTTAAATACAAGTAGTATTGGATGATTGTCTGAGGAACACAAAATACATGTTGGTATGCCACAGGGCTCCGTTATGGCCCCGACACTCTTTTTCATATACATATATAAATTATCTCCTGCCTGAATCTGAAACTTTTAATCCACTTATCTGCTTATAGCTGACGACAAAACTCTAAGCTTTTCGTTTTTTAATTCACAACCCTTGTAAATCTTCAACGTCAATGTATGATGAGCTCATTAAATTCTGACCTTGGCAGCATTGTTAAATGGGAAATCAAGTAGAATTTAATGCGTCGAAAACTCAATGCTGCCTACTGTCGGTCGTTAAAACATAATTTACCACCTTTATCGCCATCCAGGAGACTGGAAACCTCTAAATTCTCGGTATGTATATCTCCACCCACATCTTGAGTTTCCTAAGTTTTTCTCTCCCTCTGATGTAGCTGTTATCTATGAGACTCATATTACGTCCGTTATTTCAACGGATTATGCTTTAGGAAAATATCCTCCTCCCAAGCAATTCAATCGTAATACTTCAGGAATGCTCATAAGTCCACCTTTGAGCCCAAATTAATTTTCAAGTACAGAGATTCGTTCTTAGGCCGTATTTCGCGAATGCGGAATGCTTGACCACACTCTGTCTTTCCCAGTCATAGCAATATTCACGAATTAAAAACGAATGTGCACCGATACCTCCGTTCAAAACTTCTCTCCATTTCTTAATGCTCACACTGTGTCTTGGCATAGTAAGGGTAACATAAATTCCCTTAAGTGTGCGCTTATTATACACAAATAGTCAGCCCCAACACGAATGCATAGTAATCGGAAAATTTTATACGAATCCAGAAAAAAGACTATTGTAGCGGGAAATCTCATACAATTTTGGATTACGGAATTATTTGATCCTAGTTTTCGTGTTAAGAATGTAATGCAGTTACAGCCCACACTAAGTTGCTTAAGGTGGTAGTTTTTCATTTATGCGGATTCTTTCATCATCAATGCTAAATTGAACATTCATGTGTCCCAAACGATCAATAAAGCTTCGAATCTTCACATCACTAACTTGTTCCAAAAATTCAAATTTTTCTGCCAGTTTCACTATTGCTGGCCGAGCAGGTGCTTCACGATGACTTCAGATTTGCGAACTGTGACTGCAAGGTGCTCTCCATTTTTATAGTGGATCTTAACCATTTCAATGTGTTGTTGAAGCTTGGATCTTTCCAGTTTTAGTAATGGCATAGTTTCTCAAATGTCAAAAAGATGACAACTTCAAAAGTGACATTTGCACAAATAGCTGGCTTTTCAAAATGAAACCTCTTATTAGAAAACCCCTTACGTTAACGAATTGCTTCCTGGCTTAGCAGTAAGCAACTAACACAATTCTAAGAGTTGTCTGTGTATGTTCCTATTTTTAGATTCCAAAGAAACCAATTTCAAGGCTATACAAAGAAGAGATTGACTTATGGCTGAAACACAAACACGCTTCAGCTTCGGCTTCGTCTGCGTTACGATGGGCCAGCTTCGAGGTTGCTTTGAATGACATTTCTAATATGACATTTCTAAAATGGCACTTCTGTCATTAGTAGCTGTATTTTGTTCTCAAAAGTTTGTTTTGATTTTTGTGCAGTAAAAAATATGAATTTTGAAATGGAAAAAATTAAATTTATCGCGGAAGAAGGGAATATCTCCAAAAGCAAATGTATTTTGTTTGTTGACTTTTTTTACAGCTGTTGAGCTGTCAGAAAAAGCAAATGTTCAGCAAATTTGAACTAGAGCTTCCGTTTGGAGTCACATTACATTACGTTCTTTTCCTTACGATTGTCAAACGAAACGTGAGGTAAAAGCTTCATTGTGATAGGATGCATTGAATTCCTATGGCTGAACTCGTAAACGTCAGGCGAAGCCGAAGCTGAAGCGTGTTTGTGTTTCAGCAATTATTGTTTCACCTTCAGCAGCAAATCACTTACTTTTATGATTTATAGTAAAGTTTAAGTTCTCATGGTTGCCATTTCTTTCGTTCAATTTTGTGTATTAAACTTTTTCTACGAATTTATTTACCATTCATTATATCAAAACATTGATGTCTTACTTTTCCTTTCATTCTCTCAAGTCTCATTGTAAAGAAATAGTTTCCCACACAATTCTGTTTTTGCTATGTATTGCTTCTTCTAAAGTCGCAGGCTTTCGCCCTAACTTCCTTCTATGGACAAAAAACTGGACACTCGACTCAACTTAATCATCTGCGATCTCCGAAGACGAAGAGGTGATATACCAGGCACCTCATAAACTAATAATTGCAATCAAAAGCCACATTTGGCCAGCGAGTAAACAGCTAAATGAAAACGACTGAACCAACCATCATCATCAACTTAACCTGAAAAAAGTCGTACAAAACTGGTTTCACCTTTGGAGCTGCGTGTGGCAGGTTAACGCTAAGTCACAGCGCTGCCGCCGTCGTTCGTCGATGATGTTTCTATATTGACGGTTACTCATGTTTTTCTCTCTATCGCAATTTCATGGCAAATATTTTTCTGAACTTGAGATCATAGAGCTCTCGAAGCTTAAGCTAGCTGGCTTAAGCTTCTCCGCTGCGGCTGTGACTGAGGCTGACTAATTAACACAAATCTCGACATCAGCACAGCGGCAGCAGCGTGAGTAATAATTCCAAACACCATAATTATGAGCATTTAATTGTGCACTTGGATTGGATCGATCGAATATCGGATCTAATCGAAACAGATTGTATTGGATTGTAGGAACTGTCGTCGTCGTCATTCAATCGATCGGTTAATAATCGTGAGCTCAGCGGCCTAAGATCTAAGGCGCCTTGATGACAATTATGGGGAAATGAGAAATCAAGTGTCGGTAATGTCAGGGCAAATGTTTTTGCTCCAAAAATGGTAATCTAATAATAGCTTAGCTAAAGTTGTTGCGTTCGTTGGTGTCCTTGTTGGGAATTTCTACGTTTCGCTTTTTGTTGTAAAGACTTTTATAAAAACTGCAGTTTTTGTTGTTGTCATTGTTATTGTTGTTTATTTGGTAGGTGGTGGGCCTGGGGTATAGGATCGGCTATCGGGTATGGTAAAGTGAAATTGGAAATCTTTCGAGACTTAGATCAGCTGTTTTTAGCTTAACGTACAAGTATTTTATTTTTAACTTTTCTGAACATAAACAGAACATGTTTGATGTTGTATGAAAAATACATCAAACATGTTGGTGTTGATTGGCAACATTTTTGTTGTGTTATGGGATATTTTGTTTGATATAAAGTGGATGATGGAAAAATATTTGGACATTTCTTTTAATTGGTGATTAAGAAAGCGTTCTTATTTTTTTGTTTAGTTTTTGAATGGTAATGACGGAAGAAGTCACAAATAAATAAATATGGCAATGTTATTAATTAATTGTAAACCAGTGAATCAGTTTAAATTAGATATGTTTCCATTTGATTGTTTCAGGGAACTTGAGTGTACACTTAAAAAAAATGTGCACGGCTATTGAGCACGATTTTTTCCAAACAGTTCGGCTTGTTGATATTTTTAAAACGTAGGTATTGTTAGATTTAATTTGATGGCGCTTAGGATGTGCAGAAATCCACATATGCCAAATCCAAACGAATAAGTTAAAAAGCAATACCCAAAAGACTAATGACACGTATTACTACTCTTGAAGGAACTCAGACCTCTGGCATGACAGTTTTAAGCAGTATCAAAACTAAAATAAAAAGAGGCTGGGATGCGACCCACACTAATAACTTCCCATCTCGTCTGTCGATTTGTTAACTAGATTTTTAATCGAAAACCAATTTTTACCAATTTTGGAGAATTTGCGTACTGTTTTTTTTTAGATTTTAATTTTTATGAAAAAACTGACTGTTGGATTTTTATACAAAAAATGTACTGAATATCAAAAACAATATTTTCTGTGAGATAAAATTATTTTGAAGATAATATTTTTAATTTTTGAAAAGATATTTAAGTCGAAAGTAAATTTTTACTAAGTTTTAGTATTGTTTTTTTATTTTTTTATTTTTTGTAAGAATACTGTCAATTCGATTTTTCTCAAAATTTTACTGAATGTTGACAACAATATTTTTATTAGTTATTATTATTATTTATTTATTTTTATTATTTATTATTATTATTTATTTATTTTCAAAATAAAATTAGTTTAACGCCAATATCTCAAATTTTTAAAAAGATATTTGAGTCGAAAATCTGTTTTTACCAACTTTGAGTAGGTAATATTTTTTAAGGTTTTTATGGCACGAGTACGATAACTTTTGCGCCAAGATATAATAACGGTTTTTGGTAGAGGGGCTTAATACAAGCATTTTTTACTATGGAAGGGGGGTCTATCTCCCCCCGTTTAGGCGGTAGGGGCAATTTAAAAAAATTATTATTTAAAATGGAAAAAAATAATTAAAAAATAACGGTGATACTAACAATTAAGTTTTATACATTTTTTTAAAGTCAACATTCTGTTTTATTAGCCAGTTTTTAATTCAAGTCAAAACTGCGTTTTTTGTGAAAAATTTAATTTTAAACTCAAAATTTGAGTAAAAAAAGTTAAAAAAAAGGTTTAAAGTGTAATTTTTCAATACTTCAAGATTATCTACCATTGTTTTTATTTCAGAATTTATTGCTCTTATTTGTTTTTGATCAAAAAATATAACCACAACTACTATTTTAATTTAATTCTTTTTTTTTTGCTTGAGTGGTCTTATTTTGATAGTAACAATGGTAGGTGCGAGTTTGGGTGTATGCAACAGTAAGGTGTGTGCGAGTTTGGGTGTATGCAACAGTGGGATCTGTAAGGGGGGGCATGCTGCCCCCTGCAACCCCCCTGCTTGGAACACTATAGGATTTGGGGTGGGTGCAAGTTGGAGTGCGTGCAAGGTGGGGAGGGGGCAAGGTTCGGTGGGTGGAAGATGGGTGTATCTTAATCCATATTCGATTATTACTATCAAAATAAGACTACGTTAATACTTAAGCAAGGAAAAAGTAATTTAATTAAAATATTTTTTTTGGTAATTTTCAATTTTCTCAAGAACTAGAAGACATAAAGTCATCTAGTTTTTAGTTTTTGATCAAAAACAAATAAGAGCAATGACATCTAAAAAAAAAACAGTAGATAATTTGAAAGTTTTGAAAAACTACACTTAAACCTTTTTTTTTAATTTTTTTTGCATACATTTTTAGTTTAAAACAATTTTTTTCAAAAACTATGCATAGTTTTGACTTGATTTAAAAACAAGGTAATAAACAAAAATGTTGGCTTTAAAAAAAGGTATAATACTTAATTGTAAGTATTACCGTTATTTTTTAACTATTTTTATCCATTTAATGTACATATTTTTTTAAATTGCCCCTACCGCCTAAACGGGGTAGTAAAAAATGCTTGTTTTTAACTGTTCTATACAAATCCGTCACTAAACTTTGTCGCCAAAGTTATCGTACTCTCCCCGAACACGTCAACATTTTCAATTCGACGATTCGGACCGATTACAATAACTTCGTATGGGAAGTTAAAACGTCTTTCGGTAAAGCTCAATGAATTCTTCAGCACAAAATATATAAACCAAATTTATTAATTTTTAAGGTTTTACTAATGTAAGTTACGAAAAACATTCTTCTATTTTTTTTTATTTTCTTTTCTAAAAATGAGAGATGAAAAGTTACCCATCTACCCCACTTTACCTTATGTCTTTACCACTAGAATTATCAGCTACACCGCATTGCTCATGCCCACCGTACATAACAGCATCCGGCAAAAATAATGCACCCTCGGGTGTTAAAATTAAATCTAAAATAAAAACATCAATTTACCAACAACAACATCAAAATCGACCCAACACAAATTTTGTTTTATTCGAACAAAACATTAATTTCCCTTTTCAATCAAACTTGTTCCACAACTTGCACCCAACGAAACTCAACAGCAGTACAACAACAACAAACAACGTCAAAGTCAATTCCGCTCTACTCTGTCTATAATACCAGCGAACAACTGGAGAGCGAATCAGTATTTTGTGAGTTTTCTTTCAATTCATTTCAAACGCGTGCGAGGCTCTCTGTGCGTTTTAATTATTATTATTTTTGTTGTTAAATATATTCCAAAAAATATATAAATTTTGTCTAACGAAATAAAAAAAAAAAACAACGGTTTATCAAATATTGTGTCATTATTAAATGTGTTATCTACGAAAGTTTAATTTTTCTTAATTTTCATTTGACTGATAGTCGTCTCTCCATAATATAACCTACCTATCTACCCGCTACACACTATCAGTTATAGTTTTTTCTATATAAATCAATTATACTTGCTATCAGTTTTAAATCAATCAATCGTTTATTATCATAGCTCATTATTTATCGAGTAAACAAATAACCGTAAATGTAATTTTCACTCTCTGAAAGAAGAAAAATAAAATAAGTGCCACAATTTTAGTTTAAAACTAATTCAAAACTGTGGGCATGTTTTGTTGTGTTGTTTCGTTTTGTGCGTGGTTTTCGTAAAATTTAGTGAATGAAAAACTTTATTAACACGCATCAGCTTCTGGAAATTTGATTAAAGAAAACAAAAATCTATCATATTGGATTAAGATTGGATCAAGATCGACACAGCTTTTAAGGTTGGTAGAATTTAATTTTTGTATTTGTTATTTAAGATGCTTCGTGAAGCCTTTATGTATGACTAAGCAAATTAATTATTTAAAATATTTACAATTATGCATAAACTTTATGTTTTAAGAGCGTGTGTACATTAAATGATTGTTGCTTTTCCTTTGTTGATTATTTACAAAATTATCTTTTACAATTCCCACTGAATTAATCCCCCTAAACGTGTTGAAATTAATGAGCTTAGTTTCTTGTATTAATAATTATTTTTATTAGTTGTCGGTTGTTGTCTATCTAATTAAATAACGTAAGACTTAATCGATTAGGTATACATTTTATTTTGATTCCTTAAATTGTTTAAAGGGTCATAGCCATTTTTGAATTGAAGCGCTGCGCTGTGCTGAATTTAAAAGACAGCAAACATAGATTAATTTTGCTTTTAACTGGATTTTAGTTTTAGAAAAATAGATTTAGAGGCAGTTACAGCTATCATTGAAATCGATCCTGAACATTTTTTGAATGGATATTTTATTATGATTCCCTTTGATTAGAAATGATCGACCGAAAATCACACAATGACAGATTGCTGTCAGTAAAAATTTGTCAGTGGACATTAATCAGGAAATTTTGTTTAATGACAGAAATTTTTGATGAACGCTATAAACGAGGTGCAAAAAAATTCCAATGATTGATTTCAATGATGAAAATCAATGATAGCTATAATTGGCCCCTTAAATAACTTTGTAACCACAATTTTGTTTTGTTCTCAAATATAAGGAAGAAGAAAAAGTGAACAAAAAATGTAAAATTTAGCTTGAAATTTAATAGGTATGTAGTTTTTAAATATATGTTTTGATTAAACTCGTATAGAAAACTTGTACTTTGATTGAATAGCGTTATTTAACCTTGTTGGCCTAAATGTTTCACTCTTTCTTTCTTTAAGAAGATAACCCAATTTATGATTTTTTTTATGAAGTATAACCTTGTATTTTTAAGCCTTATTCATGAACTTATCAATATCACTATATGACAAAATTACGTATGTATTTCTTATGCTACACAAAAAAAAAACAATCATTTTTTTTAAGGATTGTGATGTGCTGAACTCAAATCTTGACTTTAAATTTGTCTATCAAATCAGGTTTTGAAAATATGATATTTTAAAAATGCTAAAGACAAAAACAAACCGCGAAGTTAAAATACATATGCCTTAACAATAAATTGTATGATGATCTTGCAAAGTCTATCTTTATTTTCTAGATACAGCTTAAACCCTTTTAATATCTCACTTAGTTTTCGTAATTTCTCATTAATTATGAGATGACTTATGGGTTTCATTTGACTCTATCTGAAGTTTCGAACAAATTTTGAATGTAATTCCTTTAAGTTTTTGAATAATTCGTACAGTTTATTTTTAGGGCTGATTTCGAATCCAAACTCCTCCTACCCGTTTTCAACATTATTTTTATATTTTGTTTCAATATATTATTATAACCTTAAGACTACGAATTCTTATAGTACTTATATCTGAAATTGCTTTAACACCTTTTTCGGCTAAAAACCGTTTTGGCATAAATGCTTCAGCGTTCTTTTTGGGTTAATATTGTGTAGGTGAAAACTTTTTCAAAAATAAGTAAGATACTGAATGGATTTAAGCTGTATCTAGAAGATAGAGATTTGGACTTTGCAACATCATCACACAATTTAATGTTATAAGGGATATGTTTTTTAATTTCTAAACGAAATATTACCATCATGAATATTATTGAAAAAATCCCAACGACCCACACTGATAGCTTCCCATCCCGTCTATCGATTTGTCTTGCTTAAAAGGTTTGCAGGTTTTCGTGTTTTGTTAAAAAAGTTATCAGTTAAATTATTCTAAAAAATTTAAAAATCACCAACAACATTTTGCATATGATGAAATAGTTTTCAAATAGATTTCAAAATCTATTTTTGTTAACGAGATTTTTACTCGTTAACCAATTTTTACCAATTTTAGTAGCATTTCTAAAAACTTTTTATTTCTTTTATAGAAAAATACATATTGGATGAATGAAATTAATTTGTAGTCAATAAATTCTACTGTTCACGAGATATCGAGAACCGAACATCAATTTTTACCAAATTTGCGTATTATTTTTTGTAGATTTTATTTTTTTTTTATGAAAAAACTGACTGTTGGATTTTAATACAAAATTTACTGAATGTCGAAAATTATATTTTCTGTGAGTAATATTAGTTTGAAGCCAATATTTTTAATTTTAAAAAAGATATTTGAGTCGAAAATCAATTTTTACGAACTTTTAGTAATGCTTTTTTAAGGTATTTATTTTTTGTTAAGAAACTGTCACTTTGGATTTTCTCAAAATTTTATCGAATGTTCAAAAAAATATTTCTTATAAGATAAAATTTGTTTGAAGCTAATATTTTTAATCTTTTAAAAAAAGATAATTGAGTCGAAAATCGATTTTTACCAACCTTTATTAATTTTTTGTAGGTTTTTATTTTTTGTAAGAAAATTGTCCATTCGATTTCTGTCAAAATTTTACTGCGTGTTGAAAACAATATTTCTTGTAACATAAAATTAGTTTAAAGACAATATCTCAAATTTTCGAAAAAAGATTCAAGTCGAAATTCAACTTTTACCAACTTTGAGTAATGTTTCTTTTAGGTTTTTATTTTTTATAAAAAAAACTGTCAATTCGATTTTGCTCAAAATTTTACCAGATGTTGAAAACGTTAATCTTCGTTGCACAAAATTGTTTTGGAGATAAAATCATTTTTTATTCGTAAAATTTTCGAGGGGACAAATATTTTTTTTCAGTTTTTTGATTTATAAAAAAACCGTTAATTGGATTTTTTTTCCAAAAATATATTTGTTTGGTATCACGTTACAATATATAATATAAAATTAAATTCAAGTATATAGCGTTATTGGTTCGTGAGATATTTAGGGTTAACCAACATTTTCACCTTTTTTTTGGGAGTCCTTTCTGCATCTTTCTGCATCAACATCTGTATAAAAAAAATTATTTGAAGTCGATATCTCTTCTGGTTTTTGAGCTATGGACGACGAAAAAAACTTCGCGAACGTACGGACGTACGAACTTAAGTACACACGCACGCACAGACATCTTTCTAAAAATCTTTTATTTCGACTCTAGGAGCCTTGAAATGTCGAAAAATAACTTCATTAACACTAAACATACCATAACGGATCAAATGACCCATTTTGAACTTTTGCATTGAAAATGCACGTATAATTTTATTGCGTTTACACATTTGACTTCATGACTTTTTCTAAGTAATTAATGTACAGTTGTTATAAAAATATTTTTGTTTTGTTTTGTTTTGTTTATTCTGAGTAATCCTTGTTGTATACCGATATCTACCACAACAGGTCTTTTGACCCGCTATGGTAGAAATAGGTATATTTAAGACTTGGTATGATTAGTGTTAATTTACACATAGCATCAAAAAGCCTAATATAAGGGTTTTTTCAGATTATAAAAAGGTATCGCAAAAAGGTTGATCTTGAATACGAACTTGAACTAAAGCCATCAAAAATATTAGAAAAAAAGTATAGTTTGATTGCCACCTAAATTTGTGAACTGACGTTGACGTTTGTCCAACCAAACTAATCATTTGTCCATCTCCAAGAAAAAACTTAATCGAGTCGCAAACTCTCTTCAGCTCATGACACAAGATGAATAGACCAAGTTTGTTTTTTTTTTGGTTTGTCCACCGGATTCTTATGGTTATGATTGTCCATTAAAAATGTTGGTGTGTCCTTCCTTCGTTAAATTATTATAATTATTCAACTTTTCATTTTCATCAAATCTGAAAAACATAATTAAACAATTTTTCATTCACAAATGGAACCTAGTACAATCGTTTCTAAATCGGTTTTCTCATTCAAAAGTTATTCAAACTTCGTTTTTTGTTTAAAGTTACTTTTGCAAAAATAAAATTTTTACCAACACCCCCAAAAATCAACTTCCAACATAAGGGGTGGTTGCAAACGTTTTGTCCATCCCTTCTCTTTGAATTTTTCCAAACATTTTGGTTTTTTCAGTCTTGTTGTAAAATCTATTATATTTTTATTTTTATATCATTTTAACATCTGAAAAATCAATCTGCTTATTAAATTGTTGCTTTAGTCCTATTTGAAAATCTTTTGTTTTTTTGACCTTAATTTTTGTCACCTCTCATATTGTGTCGTTCAAGGTATACTTACCTCGTACAGTAAGCTTATAGGTCTTGGCATTCCACTATTTAAAAATATTCATCGATAATGTAAATATTTAGATTTAAAAAGGTGTGAATTTCCAATCTTAAATTTAATTTATTCTTGAAAATATTTTTAACATATTTTTAAAATCATTAAATATGCCACCTTAAAGAATAAACAATAAAGCTCTCAATAAAATTTTCTTTTTCGGCACCATTAAAATTAATTAACATATCCGATCCAAAATAGATATGAATAAAAATTATTATAATACATAATCTTTATTTCCTATCACGTCATAAAACCAAATTGTGTAGGAAGATAGTTTATTTTTTTTAAATAAATAAAAATCAATCTAATCCTTTTTTACGTGTTAACGTCCATGTTTTTAACAGCAGTTTAGGACAATCTTACAAAAAATCTCGTCAAAAAGAATAAATTGCCACAAGTGTGGTACATTCTTCTGAGAATATCAACCAGTTGATTTTCAATACTATGATTAACAAAAATGTAAACATTTTAATAAAGTTATTAAATTACGGTTATAAATATAGAAGGCCAGTAAAAATGTGTCAACGATTTTTTATTTTATAGCTTAAATTTTATTTTAGTTTATGTATTTAAGAATTGTTCAACTTAAAATTGCGAAATAGTACGTATACGCCCAATTACACTATTATTTTGTATTGCTTTTTGAGACACAACAAAATATGTACGCACAATTTTGTAAAGCAAATAAGGATTTAAGCATCCTGCACATGAGCCACGAACTGCGAACTGTGGATGTTCAGATATTTTGACTTTTCTTTCACATGAGCTTTATTTCTATTTGCAGACAGCGACGAATTGTCAATTTATAATTACCCTTTTCTTCATATTTTCCTCAGCCATCATCTTTCACACAAAAACAAAACAAGAGTGGTATAATTTTGAGGTTAAGTTGAGCGCGAACAATTTATTCGTTGCAGTGTGGATGGTATGTGGAACGCGAATAGAGTTTGACAGTTCGTAGCAACCTCACTGCAATTCGTTACTACCAAATTGTTTTTACAACATTTTCTTGTTTTAGAGAACAAAATGCAAATTTATTATCCTAATATTCGTTCATTCGTTGTTCGCTCTCATGTGCAACGCCTTTTATTGTAATTGAACTTAAAAAAAGAAAACATAATGCCGTGAATTTTCAAACACTAAATGATAAAATTAATTGCTGTTTTAAGCTCGCGAGCTTAACTTCCGGATTTTATCATCGAAAATCATTGGAAAAGATGAGACTTAAGATATCATAAGTTAGGTTGTATGAATCTAAATTTAAATTGGCTTTATTAATAAGAACAATAATTCCCATTAATTACACTGGTCGACAAGGTTTTTCTACTGGCATTGAAATTGCACTTTTCCAAAGGGTTTTGGAGGCCTTAATTTAAATCCGACTTTAAAATTAATGTATCACATCAGGTTTTTCAGATATTACTTTTTAAAATGCGAAAAAACACGTATATTCGGCTTTTTGAGGCTGTCTAAATTTATTAAGTAGCTTTTTTTCAATCAAATCCCTGAATGTTTTCCAAATCTAAAATCCCTTTATTCAATATTAAATTGAAATATTTATATTATTTCATATAATATTCGAAAAAAACTTCAAAATTTGTTAGATATCACATGTCTAACAAAAAACTAAAAGAAACGCTTAACCACTTTTGCTAAAATAGTTTTCAACAGAAAAAGGCAAAACGGTTTGAAAGTAAGTTTGGTTCTTGTAACGAATCTGTTGTCTAAATAATTCTATTATAGCAAGTTTTTGAAATATATTTAAAAAATGTAAAAATGATGTTGAAAACGGGTATTTTTAAAACTTGAGCAAATAGTTAAAATATGAGTTTGGATTCGAAATCAGCACTAAAAATGTAGTCCAAAACGTAATTTACAAAACTATTCAAGTATCAAATTCAAGTTTTTTTTCGAGACTTCATATAGATTCAAATAAAGACTCATAAATAATGCGAATTTCCAGAAACTAAGTAAGATACTAAAATCCTTTGAATTGTATCCAAAAGAGAAAGGTTTGTACTTTTCAAAATCATCATACAATTATTGTTAAGAGATATTTTGAGTTTGAACTTAGGCTTAAAAAAACCAGTTTTTGTTTGTTTTTAGCATTTTTAAAGGGGCATATTTTAAAAACTTGATGTGATAGAAAAATTTAAAGGTTAGATTCGAATTTAGGACATCTTAATCCTTTTAAACAGTATTCCTTTGTTTGTGCAACATGAAAAAAACGTAATTTTGTCAACCAGTGTTATAGAATACTAGCGGCCCGTCCCGGCTTCGCACGGGTAAACATAAATAGGTACAGATATTTAAGTTATAAGCATGCTAATTAAAACGGCCATGAATCACTAAATTAGAAAACATTTGTTTGTCCTATCATTAATACTCTTCGCAGCGTATGCGATAAAAGACATTTTATGGCTAATTTTCTTACACCTTCGGTTGGTTTTAATAGGGATTTCTATGGTAATCTAGTACTAAATATAGCCTATGTTACTCAGTGAAAATGTAGCTTTCTAATGAAAGAAGAATTATTAAAATCGGTCCAGTCCTTTTTGAGTTTATTCGTTACATACAAAAATACAAATCTTTCCTCTTTATAATATTAGTGTAGACTAGTGTAGATAACATTACATAGGTTGAGGGTAGGTAGGGTTTTCTTATCTCAAGATACGAACATTTTGTGTGTCAACGCCTGCCTCCGAGATGAAAATTCGCCTCTTCTGAAAATTTTCACCAATAGAAGTTGCTCTTAGGTTCAAACTGCTAAACGATAATCTTCGATAATGGTCGTGCGCCTTCAGTTGTCAATTGGACCAGCGAATAATTCTCAGGCTAGAGCTATTGAGATCAATGGTGTGTTTGTGTTTATATTCGTGAATTGAGTCTCCCAATACCACTAGCTTACCATTGTCAGGAATTTTTTTTTGCAAAAACTGGCGTACAGCAAATGAAGTGCGATGGGCGCTTCATTTTGGCTAGAACTTCAGCATTTGGCTTGTAACCAAGTTTTCAATACTTTCTACGATATTAAAGCGTAAAGCGACTTATTTTCTTCCACTCAGGTATAATATCTGTCAAGATTTCGAGTGGGTAACAGCTGTCAGCGTCGAAATAACCTCGAGATGGCCGACCCTGTACTTAATAGAATTTATTATTAAATAAAATTCCACCGATGAATCGTTTTTACCAATGTTCAGCAGTGTTTTCGTAAGATTTTTGTTTGTTTGTAAACTATACTTTTCTTAAAAATTCCAGATGTTAAAATAGTCCTTCTATCAAATTGTTCTGGAGGTTATATAATTTTGTTACAAGCTTTTTGATTTATGAAAGAACTGTGGATTAGTTTTTAATATAACGTTCTATTGTGTAGAATGAAACATTTCTTAAAATGCAAAATCAAAAATCAAAAGATCTTTTTTACGAAAACTAACACGTATTTAAAGTTAAGATCTAAACTTTGTCAAAATTTTTGATTCGAATCGGACTGATAAAAAAAACCTTAAGTGCCTGGAGACAATTCTGTATGTGTAGATTTTTCTGAAATCTTTTTTTTTCCTCTTCTACCAACTTTTTACTTTTCCCAAGCCAATTTCTTGAAATCCTTCTACCACATACTTTACTCATCACAATAAGTATAGTTTCTAGACTGATAACATGGCATTTGTTATCAATTTTTCACTAAAATATGATGAGTCTTCAACCGTTCAAAATTCTCTGCAAAATTAGCTCATTCCCATCATTGAACATATTTGCGGCCTTGATCACCCACATACAGTACTGTGCAAAACATTTGCAACTAGAACCTCCAACATTTTTCATTAAAAAAACTAATTTTTTAGAAAATCAAGCAGGCAAATTCTTTCTTTAGTTTTCTAAACTTTTTTGATATTACGTTATACCTAATTGCTGGAAAAAAATTAACATTCTTCACTTAAACAAAAAATAAATCACTAAATACATAAATAGTTGGTGAAATTGCTGTGCAAAACATTTGCAACTTAGACCTCACATCTAAATTTCAAACTATTTTCCTACTTCAAGGCAAGGAAATGTTAATAATGGGTGATTTTTTTGAGGTTAGGATTTTCATGCATTAGTATTTGACAGATCACGCGGGATTTCAGACATGGTGTCAAAGAGAAAGATGCTCAATATGCTTTGACATTTCATCATGAATAGACTTACTAACGAGCAACGCTTGCAAATCATTGAATTTTATTACCAAAATCAGTGTTCGGTTCGAAATGTGTTTAGCGCTTTACGTCCGATTTATGGTCTACATAATCGACCAAGTGAGCAAACAATTAATGCGATTGTGACCAAGTTTCGCACTCAGTTTACTTTATTGGACATTAAACCAACCACACGAATGCGTACAGTGCGTACAGAAGAGAATATTGCGTCTGTTTCTGAGAGTGTTGCTGAAGACCGTGAAATGTCGATTCGTCGCCGTTCGCAGCAATTGGGTTTGTGTTATTCGACCACATGGAAGATTTTACGCAAAGATCTTGGTGTAAAACCGTATAAAATACAGCTCGTGCAAGAACTGAAGCCGAACGATCTGCCACAACGTCGAATTTTCAGTGAATGGGCCCTAGAAAAGTTGGCAGAAAGTCCGCTTTTTTATCGACAAATTTTGTTCAGCGATGAGGCTCATTTCTGGTTGAATGGCTACGTAAATAAGCAAAATTGCCGCATTTGGAGTGAAGAGCAACCAGAAGCCGTTCAAGAACTGCCCATGCATCCCGAAAAATGCACTGTTTGGTGTGGTTTGTACGCTGGTGGAATCATTGGACCGTATTTTTTCAAAGATGCTGTTGGACGCAACGTTACGGTGAATGGCGATCGCTATCGTTCAATGCTAACAAACTTTTTGTTGCCAAAAATGGAAGAACTGAACTTGGTTGACAAGATGGTTGGTTGGTTGGTTTCAACAAGATGGCGCTACATGCCACACAGCTCGCGATTCTATGGCCATTTTGAGGGAAAACTTCGGAGAACAATTCATCTCAAGGAATGGACCGGTAAGTTGGCCACCAAGATCATGCGATTTGACGCCTTTAGACTATTTTTTGTGGGGCTACGTCAAGTCTAAAGTCTACACAAATAAGCCAGCAACTATTCTAGCTTTGGAAGACAACATTTCCGAAGAAATTCGGGCTATTCCGGCCGAAATGCTCGAAAAAGTTACCCAAAATTGGACTTTCCGAATGGACCACCTAAGACGCAGCCGCGGTCAACATTTAAATGAAATTATCTTCAAAAAGTAAATGTCATGGACCAATCTAACGTTTCAAATAAAGAATCGATGAGATTTTGCAAATTTTATGCGTTTTTTTTTTTTAAAAAGTTCTCAAGCTCTTAAAAAATCACCCGATATTTATTTGCGTACCATTTATTTTTTATAACGGCTGTATATCTTCTGGACACCGAAGCTATAAAGTTATTAATAACCGTTTTTGGAATGTCATTACACTGCCTCTGAATTCCAGCGAATAGGTCACTTTTGTGCGCTTAAAAATGTTGCTCCCAATAATTCTTCTCTTCACAATTTCCCACAGGTTCTCTATTGGGTTTAGGTCTGAGGATTGGGCTGGCCATGGTTAAACCTCAATCTTTTTTTCTGTAATCCACTTTGTGGCCAACTTCGACTTGTGTTTGAAATCATTGTCGTATTCGAACGTCCATTTCCCAATGGGCATAAGGCAGCATGGTGTAGGTGTTACAAAGGATGTCTACATAGTCTTTAGACTTTATTATGCCCTACACTTGTCGAATTTGCCCGATTCCTTGGCCAGAGAAGCAACCCCAGACCAACATTGAACCACCTCCATGTTCGACCGTCCCTTTAGTGTATTTTTGATTTATTCATTTACTTCTTGGTCTCCTGACATGTTGTTTTCCACCCGATCCGTGCATATTGAACTTTGATTCGTCAGAAAACAAGAAAGTTTCCCATTTTAGTTGATTTATGAATGGAATATTTCTTTGAAATTTCTTTTTGCGATACTACTTTTTTGAAATCACTCCAAATTTTGGATTTTACATCCGATGAAAATCTTTTTTTTTCAATTTAAAAAAAATGTATTTAAAAAAAAAACGTTTTATCGATCAAAGTCCCTTCAAAAACTAACTAAACAAATCAAGCTACACGTATAAACTTACCAATCTCAAAATAAATCAAATTAACTTATTAATCGTTATCAAAATGAGACGAAAAGAGAAATGGCCACTAGTTGCAAATGTTTTGCAAAGCTTAAATCATTATTATTTTTGTAAAAGCAGTGCATTTGTAAAATTTGCATGTGGATCAGTGCTTTAAGATTATGAACAGGAAAGTGACACATACAAAAGTCTACAACAACGTTTATACATACGAATGTTCGTTTTTTTTTGATAGGCGGTGATAGTTTCAAAAGTTTTGCACAGTACTGTACATAATACGTGATCAGAAGATTAACTTCCTGACAATTGATAATTACAGCATTACCTATTTTTCGAATTTTTAAACACTTCGATAAGTTTATCAGAATTTTAAGCAGATATTGTGAAATATGGTTGGTCTAGTTTGCAAACTAAAGATAAATGAAATCAATTTAAAAATATATTTGAAAATACAATACTTAAAAAAAACTATCATTGGACTTATAATATTAAATATGTTCATCAACCTTCATGTCCCTACTGAAGAAAAAATTAAAGTAAATTTCAAAATCTTAGAAATAATCTCATAACGTAGCTTAATCTATTTTTAAAAAAGACAAAAACTAACATTGGAATTACTCTACTCTTAGGTTGTAGATACATTTTCAGCTCCATAATCCGTAAGCAAATCGGGAAAGACTCAAATCTCAAAGTCTGCTTGGAAAAGTTTTTAATTAATATGAACAAACCACGGATAAAAGAGTCTGATTCAGGAGTTGGCACTCGTGATATCAACTCTGATAGAACAACCAACTTATTTTTCTAACATTCAAAACCCTTCAAAGTTCAATTCTTATTACAACTCTCTACACCACTGATAGTTCTTCATTTCGTTCTCGCAAATTCTTATTAAAATTTCAAGCTTCACTGTTTCATTAACAAACATTTTCAAAACAAAAATTTCAAGGAAATCTTGAACAAATTTTCCATCTCTCTCACTAAATAGACATATTCATTACTTTTTCACTTGAGTCATAATGTTAAAGTACACAACTTCCTCCATGATGTTAAAACCAAGTAGTAGGAAATATTCTAAACTAAACCAATTATGGTTTCTAAAAGAACTACAATTACAAAAACTTCATAACACATTTTTAAGTACACGTTACGTAGGTAGGTACATAGGTAGGTAAAGTATATTACATATTACCATGAATGTAAACCATAAAATGATGTCTGCTTTTTATAGAAATACGAATACCATCGCCATCCCTATGAATATGCACTAGCAGAGCTCTCTAACCAAACCATCTATTCTGCTACCTTGCTCCCACATTAAATTCTTGTCAATTATTTTTCTTTTTTACAGACTTTTCATTTACAAACTTTTCCATGTCTCTCTTCTCTTGTTTTATATTTCACTTTTCGCATGCAACGATTCACATTTACAAAAAGAAAGCAAAAATAAATTGAAAATGAGTAAAGTCTCTAAAAATAACCCCAAAAACAAACCCTTAACAGAACAGAAATGTGCCCTCTTCCTTTTATGGAATTTCACTTTCCCTCTGCAAAGATCCCTTAACACGACAAAGCGAATAATGTACCATCACAGTTATATATATGTACGTTTGATGCGCTCTCTCATAGAATATGCGCAGTTACATTTTCCAGTATTCATTTTGACAGCAGAATGAAAACTGCTAGACGGCAACCTGTCAAATAAATATGAACAAAAAGAAAACGTAACGAAAAGAAAGAAAGGACGAACACGGCAACAAAAGTGGAAAATTTTATTTTCTTCCTTTGCCGAAAGGAATATAAACTTTCTCAGTGCACACGGGAGTTGTTTTTCCGCCGAATGGGTTCACTGCTTTTTTTCGTTCGTTCTTTAAAGAGGATAATTTTCTAAATCTTCTAAAAGTAAAAAGAAAATTCAGGAAATTCTTCTAATTCTGAATATCAGTCAAAATAAATTGCATTGAAAAACATAAATAAAAATCAAACATATCGGAAGTCTGTGGTGTTGCAGTGAAGTTTTTTCTCTGGTATTTTACTTGAAAGTGATGTGAAAAAATATTACCAAAAAAGTGTTTCCGCTTTTGCTAGAGAAGGTTTAATCGAAAATAAGTTGCAAAAGCTATTAAAAAAAAAATAAAACTAACAAAACTACTGCCCAATCGGTAAGTTTTGAATCATAAGTTCTTTATGAAAGAGTGAATCATTTTGCCTTCTTCCCTGTTCACAACCAATACCTACTTCGCATTACGTAGGCACCTGATTTAGTTTAGTTAATTCGTATTCGTGTTTGCTTTAAAAGTATACTATATACTCCTATTAAAGCTGCCCCCAAGCCTTGAGCCCGAGGAATATTTTTCCCTACAACACATAAATGGGGCTAAATGGGATGATGGAAGTGAGAGAATATGGTGTTTCACGCTGAGGGTGAAGGTTTTCATTCTTCTTCTTCTTAATTGAGTTGGACGAATATATAAAGTAATTCCAATATCTCCTGATGTACAATATATTTGTGGTCCTTGACATCGACTTTCATGAATTGGATTTTTATTTTTTGGCAAAGATTGGTGCTGGTGGTTTGATGATGGCCATGGAAATGTCCTTGTCAACATCGCCTTATGGTATTCTAACATTGAAGGCCATCTGAGTCATTTCGTAAATTACATATTCGTTTATTTTCTTCTCATGTGAGAATGTTGGTTTAATACTTCGAAAATGGTTATTCGATGAAATAAACATCAGAGATCCGTAATTTGATTGGATTTGTGTGTGAAGTTTTATATATTTTGTGTGTTTTTATTTCGCCAATGACGATATTTCAAAGCCTTGCACCTGAATTACTTAAATATAAAATGATGTTAAGACAAATGATATTGGATTTTCGAGCCTTGTCCTCGAAATATAGCTTTAAATCCTCTATAAGTGGTGTCATTCTTATCAAGTCAACATGGAGCAGTAGTAATCTGTATACAAAATGTCCCGCAGTCACTGCCACAGAAAAAAAAACCACGGGTTCCTAAGGACATTTAAAGTCTGAAACTTAAGAGTTTGTTTCCTAGTTTTCCATGAAATTTTAGTCCCGAACCGTTGTCCAATTCAAGCTTCTCTTAGGCCTTAACTGCGAAGCAATAACTTAGTGAATGGTTCTGCGCCTTCAATTGCTGAGTCAGTTGGAACTTATAGGCGCATTATCCGAAATCTTTTGAGCAGAATTTTTCTCATACTAATGCGTGAAATGTTGAGTTATTGAGATCGATTGCTGAGTCTCATACTCTCCGCTAAAGCAGCCACATTCTAGCATGTGCATTATAGTTGTAGTCAGTCTCACGAATAAATTATCAGCTCAAGAAATATCTCGAAGATCGAAGGCTTCTTAATGACCAATAGCACGACTTTCGTAGCAATAGCTGCATTCTTGATTGTTTGGTTTATCTCACAGAACAGGGGGACAAATTCTTACATCGTTTTGGCGAAAGTAAGATTATTGCGATTCATATTTGAAAAGCATTTGGTAGGGCTTGGTATCGAGACTCATCAAAAATGCGTTTTTTCGTTTTAGATAAATCCCCCATTCACTCTTCGTTGGATTAGAAATAACCTTTCGGGCCGCTCACTAGAAGTAGTATTGGATGGATTCAATTCTAAAACCAGTACATAAATGCTGGTGTGCCCCAGGGCTCTGTTTTGTCTCCGACACTCTTTCTTATTTATTAAAATTTTGCTGACGATAGTATAGGTACTCTTCGCTTTTTATAGCTTTTCGTTGTTAGACTCACATCCCTCTTCTTCTGGAACTTCAACGACAAAAATATGCTTAACTCATTAAATTCCAACCGGCACAGCATTGTTCAATGGAAAATAAGAAACCGAGTGGAATTTTATGCTTCGAAAATTCTATGGTGTCTTGTAACGTTAAAGCGAGATACATCCAACTTGCGATATCTTCTTGTGGAACAATCACATACGCGATGTAGCAAGATGTTTGGGTTTATGAGACAATGTATCCTTCTTATCTAGCTACAATCTACAAAACCTATATGCGTCCCATCTCTGGGCTGATGCTCCAAAAACTAACTTAAGACTCTTGGACAACATTCAACGAAGAGGTATTAAAATGAAATAGTGTCAGTAACATCATTATGTCTCTTGCCTCTCCCTTTCTACCGTTGTTTTTTCTAGTGAAAAAGTTCAAATGTAATAGTCGCACTTCTAGAAATGCTCATCAATTTACCCTTGAGTCCTACTTCGGTCGTACTGTTAAGTACAGATATTCGTTCTTTAGCCGTACAACACGAATATAGAATGCCTTAACACACTTTGTATTTCCACTATCATATGAAAAGCAATCTATAAGTTATAGATTTTTAGTACGTAAAGTAACATTTCTTACTCTTTTTCAAAAAGTAGCTTGTAGAATTTATTAGGAAAGGCACCGTAGAAATCAATTTGCCCATTTTTCAATTCTTAAGCCAATTCTGATTTTTTTTTTGTCAGAGGAAATAAGACTATTCGTTATCGGTATCAGTCATAGTGTGTTTCTTTTACAACTTACCTAAAATTATGTTAAATTTAAGCTTTAATTTTTTCTGCAAACAAGTCGTAAAACCTTTCCTGCAAAATATAAGACAACATTCTGGACTTGTTTTTTTCTGTAAGTCTCATTGTAATTCCATGGGTGATTAGTTCACTGTATTGCCAAAATTAATTTTATAATCATTATTAATTATAAAACAAAATTTATACCCAAATTAATTCTTAATTTCCGTTTTGAAAATATTTTATAACTTAAATCCGCTTTGGATATACGCCGATGTCTTTAAAAAGACTGATACCAACTTTGTTGAGGGTATTTTTTTTGTTGTGTGTGCAAAAAGTGAACTAAATTATCCAAAAATTATATTTCAATCTATACTAAGTCATTCATATGAGACCAAAATCAGCAAATCAATTTGACCAAAGTCCCTCCTACTCAAGACACAACTGTCCCAAAAAAGGTCATCCACTTGAGTCGAAAGCTATAGATATAAGAAAATGCCACTATACCAACGTTACCAAACCAACCCACTACCGCCACACATCGTCGTCGTCATTCGGACCGGCTCAAAGTAATTTGAATATATAAGTTTCTATTTTTTAATTTTTATTTGTATCTGAATAAAAATTTCAATATCAAATTGCTTGGGCGTTCAAAGTATCTGAATGTATAAAAATGTAGACACTTGATTCAGATGAAATCGAGAAACAAGAGGAAAATCAAATAAAATAATAAAAAATCAAACAAAATAAATAAAATAACTAGTTTGTTGCTAGCTACATATTATGTAGATACGCATCTAAACGCAAATCAATAGTTTCGGCTTCGGTTCTCAGCTATACACGCCCAATGTCTGGCGGCCATGACGCTTGCTTGCAGCCTTCATTTTTTCATACTCGTGGTAATTGTTGCTGCTATAACATACAACAAACTATTATCATCCCCCATGCGGTGGGTGGTAGAATTAAATTCATGCAGACTAAAAACAAAAAATTAAGGCAAAACAAAAAAAAGAACACTTTTCCTTTGTGTTCATTGCATTCATGATTATTGATTAAAATTCCCGACAAAAAGACGTACAGAGTACAGACAAGCTTCAGACACTGCATCCTGCCAAGCCAAGTCAAGTCAAGAGAGTCAACATTAAATCACTCACATTTTTATACATACATACATCAGACATTTTTGTGTCCCTAAAATGGAAGGACTTTTTTGAAAAGTCTTTTATTTTTCCAACTTTGTTATGGGTGATGATTTTCAGCAGAGTGTTTGTTTGCTTCCTCTCGAGAAGGGTTTACTCGAAGTGGAGCCTCGAATGTTTGGATAAGTCATTATATTATGAATAAAGTTACATGAAAAATGCGGTAAAAAACACATATATTCAAAATAACGTCGATAGCAAGACCACGAAACTTTAAAATTTTGATGCAATTAATCATAAACAGTGTTTTCCAATAAGAGGTTTCAGTTTGATATTAATGAAAATTATGCCATTAATGATAGAAAACGATACCAGCCAAATGGTTACCACGTCTATACGGTTGCAGCCCGTTTTGTTGTCTTCCAATCTCGGCCATAAAAAACCTAAATCTAGGTAACGCAATCCATTCACTGTAAAAGTTGCACCAGCCTCATTTAAATAAGTAAGGTCCAAGAACACCGGCCGGCCCATAACCCTAATGCTCGTTTCACACTACACGGTTTTGACCGTACGGCATAAACCGGATCAATGGTTATTACACATTATACGGTTTTAACCGTACGGTAAAACACAATATATGCAGGGTTTAATAGTGTCTTGAAGTGGCTGATCGAACTCTACCGCACGAATAAAATCGTATGATGTGAAAACATGCATTTCGTCACGTACGCCACTAAGCTTATCGCGCCGTCCGGCTGTCGTATACTGTAGTGGCAGAAGAGGCTCGTTTCACACTACACGGTTTTGACCGTACGACAAAAAACCGGACGGCGACATTTTGTTAGAGGCGCGAAGAAGAGCATAATATACTCTTTTATATTATACGGTCACGGCAAAATGCCGGCGCCGCGCCGCCGCCGCCGTGTAGGAATCGTCTACAGTATACGGCAGCCGGACGGAGCGATAAGCTTAGTGGCCTACGTGACGAAATGCATGTTTTCACATCATACGATTTTATACGTGCGGCAGAGTTCGATCAGTATGAAAAAGTATCAGTGAAAAAGTATACTAAGCACAGGAACCCTGCATATATCGTGTTTTACCGTACGGTTAAAACCGTATAATGTGTAATTAGCCATTGATCCGGTTTATGCCGTCCAGTTTTTTGCCGTACGGTCAAAACCGTGTAATGTACACGGCGCGGCGCCAGCATTTTGCTGTGACCGTATAATATGAAAGAGTATAATATTCTCTTCTTCGCGCCTCTAACAAAATGTCGCCGTACGGTTTTATGCCGTACGGTCAAAACCGTGTAGTGTGAAACGAGCCTAACTTATCAATGGTACGTTGAGGATAGATAAGCTTTTTGAAGAATCTTTCTTGAAAACAATCCGACAATTCAGTTTATATAAACGAAGCCTGCTAGGTGAAAATGGGCATCATTACTGATAACGTTTCAATGTAGAAGGGGACAATTTTGTTGCATTTCAAGGCCCCAATAAGTGAAGATACGTTGATATTCCATCCTTTATACAAAATACGATGTATTTTGTTTGTGGAAGGCCTAATTCCAAAGCTCAACAAACCTGTAGGTCTACAAAAGCAGTATTCTCAGCTGTTGTTGAGCGACGGACTGGATTTGGATTCTTAAATTTTGCAACCTGTTTCACCATATGTAATATGTAAAAGATGTCTTTCAGTGACTGACTTTTTGTTAAACCTTTTGACTTGACTTCTAGTCAATTGACACTCTATTTGTTTAAAGCCATTCAAATGGCAATTTCAAATGTGACTCAATTTTAAAACTCAGTTAGTCATTTGAATGATGTCTTTTGAATTTTTAAAATGAGCAAGTCAATTACCTTGATGTTAGAAATTTGCTGTTTGTGAACCTTTTACAATTTTTTTCGGAAACTTTTAACGACTGTCAAGTTAGCACTACATTTCTCGAAATTAAAAAAAAAAACATGTGTACCTTTTAAACTAAGTTAAGAAGTTCGTAGAAAATTTCATTCAATTTTGCATTACGAACGGATTTGGTGACAGTATCGGTATTCTTCAAACTTTCCGATTTGTGATAAAGTTCACCAACATCAATTTTTTTAAGTCAAAGCAATACCTACTGGAAGTCATGACTTTTAACATTTATTTTAAAAGTCAAAGTGTGAAATCACGAGTTTTAACTTTTAGTTAAAAATGTTAGTTAATTGATTTTGACTTTACTGTGACAGCAGTCGCTAAGAGACTTTAGTCTTTACAACTCTTAGTTTCAGGTTCCGTGAAATATAGCCAAGTAAAAAAAGACCAACTTTCAAAAATTGGCAATGACAAAAGTCAAATAAACCCAAAACAGCTGTTTTGAAAAATAAGACCAACTTATTTGACCCTGCTAGGCCACACTATAGGATTTGGAATAGGTACGAGGAAATTGGCTTTATTACACTTTAAAAGAGTGAAATAAGTTCAATTTTTGAAGTTTAGTCTTATTTCATTGGGCTTTATTTCAAGGCATTTGAGATTCACTATATTACCAGCCAAAAAGTTGTTTCGTGACGACCCAAATAAAAATTCTAGTTTGGCGAAATTGCGACTGCAAAATCTTCATTGCGTTTTCCGAATCATTTTAGCGTGTTTCAGGCAGAACTTTTGATGATAAAAGAATTATCGTCGTGGGTGCCGGTCAATAGAGACATTCCAGGTAACTGTAAAGCAGATGAACTCGCCAGGAACGGGACAGTACAGCCCGTCCTACCACGTTTGGCAAATGCTAGCATACCAATTGCTACTTGTAAACTATTGCTAATGCAAGACGCTATGAAGAAAGCAAACACCAGGTGGAACAACATCACCACGTGTCAGGTCACAAAAAACATCTGGCCAAGACTAGATTTATAGCCATCAAGGTGCTTGCTATCTCTAAGCAGATCGCATATGGCTCAAAATCACCAAGGTGCAGAATTGGCTTCGCTAGCAATTTTATGTCTTAAACCTTGACTTAATTAAAAAAAAAAAATTAATAAAATACTAAAACTGACCTGTTTTATGTTTCTATCAAACAATATAATTTATTAATAAACTAAATTTTAAATGAAATCAATATACACGCATAGAAAATCATTTCGGGAACGCGTCCCAATCTACAATCTTCAACTTCAAGCCCAAAATACAATTGAAAGATTTAAGGTATTCAACCCCGGTCATCACTTAATACACCGTATTTTTTATACAGAATCTAGTTTTAGAAACGGTACTAATAGATTATTTATTTTTAACTGTAAAAAATTCAAAAACAGTTTGTCCGATACCGCACAAGTCATTTCAGGGAACATATCGATAATCGATCACAAATAATTTTTAGTGAACGCTATAATTCTGTGTCAAACGTCAGTCGAGGAAGAAAACAATAACAAAGCCAGCTGTCAGAGTATTTATCGTAAAATAAGTTATATCTAAATGGTAATTAGATTTCTATTCATCATTCGTAGAGCGTACATCAATAGTCCGTCATTCCGTGAACGCATTTATTACATTTAATTATTGATGAAATACTTTTCTACGACACGAAATTTCAAAGTTACCTAAAATATTTTCCTATTGACAAAGTCAGATCGCATTTAAGATGACCGCCGTATAATTAAAGCGCGCGCTTAATTGAAATCGTCATTTCGGGAACGGTCATTTCGGGAACGTTCCCGGACATGATTTTTACGTATTTTGTTTGTAGAAGATTTTGTATGTATTGTTTTCATTATTGCTTATTTAATATAGATACATAATATACCCATGTTATTAAACAAAGCTTAAATTATGTACTTTGTTTTGTTTTTGTTGATTTTATCAAACTTAGAAAAACGTTCCCGAATTGATGGTTTTTGTATGAAGTTTAGTACTAAACAATAATACTAAGAAAGTATAGAGTTCTGTGCGCTGCCCTGTCAAAGTTTATTAATATAAAATGTTTGCAACAGTATAAACTAAAATTCATCATTATAGCTTGCAATTTTTTTTGTCATAAAAAAAATTTGAAATTTGCAACCTTGGTGATTTTGAGCCATATAAGCTCGATAATAGGTGTCATAACCGGACACTGTCTAATAGGAAAGCACGCCACGCGGCTAGTCGTATTCTCAAATGACTTTTGCAGAAGCTGTATGGACGAGGAAGAGGTGGAAACGGTTCTTCGCCTTGCTACATGCCCTGCTCTAGCTCAAAAAACCCAAGAATTACCTAAGAGAATTCTTCTTTAACGATCTAAACGATCTAAATCATATCAGCATAATCAGCCTCTCACGTTTCGTAAGGGACTCAAACTGGTTCCATTGAACTTAGTATGAAGCCTCGGGATTCGTGTGGTATCACAATGGGCCATTAAACTGGCCTAAGTATGTCCAATTCCATCATGGACAGCCACTTTAACCTAACCTAACCTAATTGTTGTCGTGGCTTAAAGAAAACGTGGTCTATCAACACATGATATCCGGAGATAGTCTGGCTGCCTTGGAGTCTGTCTTTACAATCCATAACTGTCGATCATCACTAATGGAGATGGCACAACAGTTTAACATTCACCTTTACTGGGTGCCGGACCATAGAAACATTCCAGGAAATTGTAAGACGAATGAACCAAAAATAGTAAAATATTAACCATTGTAGTATCCGTGTCGTGTTGGTTAGTGTGTAGGGCTGTCACGCCAGAAGTCTTGGGTTGAACCCCTGCCTGCGCCACTTTAATTTAAAAAAAAAAAAGTTTTCTCGGGTACTGCCTCTTGCGAGGAATTGACAAATCCTCCAAGAGTAATTCTTGTCATGAAAAAGTGCTTTCTCAAATTAGTCGTTCGGATTCGGCTTTAAACTGTAGGTCCCCTCCATCCCTGACAACATTACTCGCACACCAGGAATGGTCGAGAGTTCTAAGTCCCTAGGCCCTAGTTCTCAACGGACTGTTGCGCCACCCAATTTATTTAATTTTTTAAGGAACTCCAATAATTGTTCTCATTGAGCTTAAGGAGAAAGCCTCAAGATTCATTAGGTTTTGTAATGGGCCAAGAAACTAAGTGCGTCTTACTCCATCTTGAACAGCTACTTCAACCTAACCTCACCTAATCTGTAGTGAATTTAAATAATTGCTATTAAGATTGCTGAAGCGTATATCGTTGCTTTGTTAGTAATGGTCGTAGTTTTACTTGTCAAATATCAAAAAATGACAGATTCTAAAGTGACAGCTGACCAAATAGCGGTCTATTCGAAATAAAACCTCTTATTAGAAAACCCTTTGCCTAAAAATCCTGAATTTTTGCGTATTTCAGAGCTTGATTACAAATTTTTGAAGAACCCAACAAATATTTTAGTGCATACTACTTTTTCAATTTTTCAAAATTCTTCTTGAAAACAAATTGATTTTTTAAAGACTTTTTGTTCGTTGGTACTGTTAAGTATCAACCCGTCCTGAATCATTTCTATTGTTGCCCTTCAGCACACTTACGACTTTTAGTTCTTGTGCTTCATAAATGACGAGCCAAATGAGTCACGTTATGAGTTTTCAGTAAAATATTAATAAACTCAACACTCATGGAAAAAACACTATTGATTTTCCTCACGCCCCAAAATAAAATGAAACATTATGAAGACTTCCATTTGCCAACAACGTTTAAACTAAATACAAGAAAAAAATAGAAACAAATTTTCTCTTGGGGCACATTTTTAAAAGAGTAGATAATTGTTTAAGTTTGCCTGATGGTTGGTGCCGAAATGCATTTAATTTGTCGTTTCTAGACAAATCGAATCAACAACAGTCGCAAGTTCTTGACCTATGAGACTTTATTTTGTCGTGTGGCGATTTCTTTCTTTTTGTTTTACTTACACTACTTGTGTATTTTATTTGTTTAATCGATTCGCGTGTTTTAATCGAAAAGAAACACAAAAACCAAAAAACCATGTGCGAGATTATCATTAAAAATATTTATTTAATTCCGAAAAATGTTGAAGAGTCACGCGTTTGCTGTGATGACTTCTTTTTACTTCCATTTGTTTGCTTGTTTATTAAAAAAATGATTCATACAAAAATGGGAGGTGCGCGATAGCGTCATTATTCGATTTGAATTGCTAAATGAGAAGCTTAAGTATTTATAAGCACAGTGTTTATTTGATATAATGATTTTAAAGATAAAACTATGTATAAAGGTACACATCAGACAACAATATATAAAAGTATAAAGTTGTTTATTTGCGGTTGATTGTTTCTGCTGGTGCTGCTGCTGATGAAGAAGCTGGGGCTGGAAATTAATTTGAATCAATCTTTTGTTTGGGGGGAAAACAAAGGGCAAATAATGAAGTGAAGGCAAAAAATTATCACAAATAAATTAAAAAAAAAAAAACAAAAAGTTGTTTTTGTTTGTTTTTGAATTTAAATGTGTGTTAGGCCTTTAATTAAGTAGCTTAATAATTATGAAGTCATTGAACAAAGTTCCTCTACCTTTTCTTATATTATGTTTTTAACGGTGTTTGGAAAACAATCTTTGTTTTTCTGAAATCTATAGGAAGCGATCTTAAAGTTTCTATTACATTTAGTTTTACCTAATAACCTACTTAATTTATCAGTGTAGCTTAAAGCTTTATAATTATGTCTCAAAAGTTCAAGAGAGAGTATAATAACAACACAACAATACAATAAGAGTATTGTATCAATGATAACTTCTTGCAAAATAGGTGCCTAATTTTTCTCGAGAATTTCTTTCTGTGACTTCAATTTTTCCAAGACTTTCTTGATAGCTTATCTTGGATGATATGAATCTAAAGTTTCCGGATTGTTGGCACAGTATTGGTTGTTCAAAGTTTTCCGCGAAAAAAAAGTCCAAAGGGGTCGAGGCTGCCAATTGACATCACCAAATCGGCGGATATCGCTATTTGTGAATTTGATGTTCAAAGAATTGATTTCGACAAAAGTTTTATGCCATGCCATTCTGCATAAAACAAAAGTCGTCTAATGTCTGTTAACATGGCTCTATAGTTCCCAGTTTTTCAATAATGTATTATACATTTTCAACCAAAGTGTCTTTTCCTGTGGATGCACTGGCTTCTAGGCAACAAGCTGCAGGTTCTCCCCCAGATATAGTTATTTTATATGTAAACGTAGCTGCCGAGAGGAAAATGCGGCTTTTCAGAATAGGTGATTTTTCGCCCAAAATCGTTGTCCAATTCTATCGCAGTTACAAGCTATAATGAAGTGGAAAGTTTTGCGCCTTTAATTGTTGAGTCAATTGGGCCTTTTAAGCAAATAATCGGAGATTTTTGAGCAGTATTCTCTTCAGGCTATTGGGTGAAATGTTGAGCTGTAAAGATCGGTGGCGATTTCTGGTTTTTTAAGAGCTATCGGAAATACATACAATTCAGAAACTGGTACAATAGTCCAGATTTCGTGGTAAATAACTCCAGATTTCATGGTAAAAATAAAAAAAAACAGAAATCTAGTAGAATCTAACAAGAACCAGGAGATATTTTTTTTTAACCAGATTTCCTGGTAGAAAAAAAAAAAACAGGAAAAAATGTGGTAAAACACAAGATTTCGTGGTAAATAACTCCAGATTTCCTGGTAAAAAGAAATCTGGTTTTATTTACCAGAAATCTGGTTTCCTGGTAAATTTTTTGACAAAAAATGTTCTGGTAAATGTTACCAGCGTCCTGGTAGAAAGTTTTTTTCTTTTCCTGGTAAAATGAAGATTATCTGGAATCTGGTAAATAGAACCAGGAAATTTATTTTCTGGTATATTTTTTCCTGGTAGATAAAACCAGTCTTCTGGTACTTATTACCAGAAATAATGGGAGTTTAAAAATTATCTTTTTTCTGGTAAATAAAACCAGGAATTTTATTGTCTAGTATATATTTTCCTGGTAGATAAAACCAGTCTTCTGGAACATTTCACCATCAAATTTTAGTAGAGCCCTTCCAGCCAAATAATCGTAAACTACATGGCAATGGCACTTCCGATAATTTAGTTTAGAGAAAAATCTTTATTCCTTTTTTTCTTGGACATATTAGAGACGATGTTGATGTGAATGTATTCTTTAGGAATATTACCTATATCTTATGCGTTCTTTTTAGTAGGAAGAATACAATTAAATATATATGCTATGCATAATTCACAATTTCATAAAGCGCTTACCATAATTTGGCGGGAAGAGCTTAATATTCTACCAGCATTCAGCTACATTTTGAGTAAAAAAAAATAATCCCAGTATATTCTACCAGAATTCTGGTACATTTTTACCAGGAAAAAAATATTCCTGGTATATTCTACCAGAATTCTGGTGAATTTTTAGCAGGAGAAAAAAAATTGCTGGTATTTTCTACCAGAATTCTGGTACATTTTTACCAGGAAAAAATAATATTCCTGGTATATTCTACCAGAATTCTGGTATATTTTTAACTGGTATATTCTACCAGAATACTGGGTTTATTTCCGGTATAATTTTTACCAGGAAAAAAAATTCTCCCTGTATATTCTACCAGAAATCTGGTGTATTTTATCAGGAATTCTTCGAAAAATATCCTGGTAAAATTTACCAAGATTTTCTGGAAAATTTTACCAAGACGCCTGGTAGGAATCTAAAAACCACTTTTTCTGGATAAATTTAGCGGGAAATCTGGTCACCGGTACCAGTTTTTTTTATAGTGCAGAATTATTTCCATTAGTTTTATTAATTAAACAGAATTGAAAATAAATTGAATTTTCACACTTTTAAGCGAATTTGACAACTATGATGTTATTTTTGCTATAATTCGCCATTTGGTACAAAAGTTAATTTATTTTGAGGTCTATGTAATTCATAGAAAGTGACAAATGCTGTCATTTAAGTGGCACCCTATTGCAATTTAGTTTTGATCTATTGTAATCTTTGTTACTGCCTAAGCCCCATAGCTTACAGCTTGTGTCCAAAATGGTGTACTAAAGCTTAGCTTTCCAACGACATGTTGACATAAATCTCTATTGCTTACAACAGGTAGACCAAAATGCCAATTCTCCTTTAAGCATATAGCTACATTTGGAGTTCGGATTGGAATCACCACTAAAAAAGCACTTTATAACATATTTTTCAGACCTATAAAAGCATGACATTGAAGGTTTTCAAGTCACTTCGAGACTTATTCTCATCTCATAACTAATGAAAATTTTTAAAAAAGTGTAACATACTCAAATGAATTAAACAACCATCATTTCGTTAAAAAATATGTATGCTGTGCTTTACCATAGCCTTAAAAATACCATATTTTCGTTTACATTGTGTTTACATTTCTAAAGAGGTATATTTTAAAAACCTGACCTGATAGAAAAGTTATAAGTTGAGATTCAATTCAGGAGAACAAAATCGTTTGAAAAGTATTGCTTGTTTTTTTTTGTGGCAGAAAAAAAACTTAATTTTGTTTACCAATTTAATTATTTACTTAAACATTGAAATATTAGTGTGTTATCAACTCCCGCCCTAAGTTCCGTGCCGTTCAACTTCAATGCCATTCGAAAAGTCGTTACCAAAAAAAAAAAAGAAAACTTTCGTAAGACCCAAATTTCAAAATTAATTAAAATCTGTCAACTAAAATTTCCTTCCGTAAGCAACAACTTTTTACAATACCACTTATCATTGACAAAACCAATTACTGCTGCTGTCTCTTTATGGTCTATCTGTGATTGTAGCAGATACTATATCTGTGTTAAGTTGTCATTGAAATCGAACAGCGGCGGTGGTGGTGGCGCAAACTATACTAAACTTGATAATTGAAATGTGTTAACATGTGCGCCTGCGGTTTTGACAACAATCACATGAAAAACATAACCAAATTAATATACACAAATGTTAAATGTCTTAACGAGTTATTTTTGTCTTTTTTTTAAACTGTCTTTTATTTTTGACGTTTTTTTTTGATAAATCCATTTTTGGAGTTAATTTGTGTAAATTGTTTTACTTAAGAAAAGGTCTGATGCGAGTTTTCAATTCCCTTGTGGCTTGACACCAAGACCAACTATATACTTTAAGTACCAAGGAAGATTACAGACTACTCCGCTCAGTCACCTGATTTTAATTTTAAATTAATGATTTTTGAATTTGATTGTATAAGACCTTGGATAATTTTGAATCTTCAAATTATTTGTGTATGATAATGACTGTGTCGATTTTAACAGTTTAATTAATTTCAATTTCAGTTTCACCCTTGACAGAAATATCACCAGAAGGGCGTTGGCCTTCAATACGGATCGAGCCACGTTATTGTTTATTTGATTTTGTACGAGATTAAGAACAAAGTTCATTGTGATGACGAAGAACATGCACAAAAGACTATATTCTTGTGCATATGCATCTTACGACTTACGAGTGATATCAAATCTAAGATATTTTTGGGATCTTTCACTCTTAATCTATCAATCCCACATTATTATGGGGAGGGTAAAAAATAAAAACAAGGGAGTGTTAAAATTCTGGGAATACTTAGATGAGTTTCAATTATAGATTTGAGTTTTTGGGTTTAATTTTATATACATTCGTTCCGATACGATGACGATGACAATGTCAGAGTTTAGAGATTAAATAAGAATGTTTGAATACAAAATCTTCCGTGGACATAAATACATTTATAGATATATTTTTTGTTTGAATATTTTAACCTAAAAATAGCAAGTCTAACTGATTCAGAATTTGTTATTTTCTTTTTTTCGAATCAATATGTATGTAAATGTTGTTGAGGCGTGATGAATACAATTTAAAGTGAATTTTTGATTTGTTTGTAAATTTATTCAGTGTGTACATAGATGAATAAATCAATTAAAAACATACAAAATTCATGGAAAGGAATTTGACGTTTTAATATACTTTGATGACATTTAAACGTATGTCAACATAAATGTCAAATCTTTTGATCTAAGTGATGCAATAAAGTGTCCTCGTGTCATTGATGACAATAGGTACGTTTTTTTTGGCAAAAATATCCTCAGTGAATTATGATTTTACACGTACATATATTACAAATACAAACTCTTCATTTCAGTAAGAAGTGGAAGAAGCATCCAAATGCGGGTAGAATTTTGACGTTTGCTCGAGTCTCGAATATAAATGTTGGTACAATTAATAAATCTTGTGTATGATAAGTAGATTGTTGTTTAGCATTTTTGTTTGATGCACTAGCCGTGTTTTTTTGGTATTCCATATATAGTACAGTGAGAAATTGCCAACAAATGATCCGCAGTAGTCCGGATTTTATATTTGAAAGCTGATACAATTGAATATTTGCCAGAATAATTTATCAAACAATTCCAAAAAAATATAGCGAAATTCAGACCAGTCGTGAAATCGTGTAAGCTGATTTTTTAAAGTTGACTATCAAAATCAAGAAAATACGTCTGTGTAATGTGATAGTCGATTTCAAAGTTTTAACCAAACAATTTGACATAAAATAAAAACTTCAAGAAAGGGGATTTGTTCGTTGACTACTACATTAACATGTGGTGTTGAAGCGAGCTTGAAGCTCGCCTAAATTCTTTATATACCTGAATCGAGTTGAAATGAGCTTGATTCGCCTCGATTCCAGTCGGGGATCGGAGTCGAGTCAAAATTTATGAAGAAAAAACTGTGTGGAGGAATTGGTTTTATAGATAATGCATAATGGTCTGTTTATTTGCAAGTTTGTGTACAAAAAATATAGTTTTGTTTTAATCAAATTAAAAAAAAAAAATTGCACATATACCTATATACGATGCTGAACTATTCAGTTCTTCATTGTTTAACACGAATCAAACTATCTCACTTGCACATCATAAGAAACATCGAAACACCATTTGCATTTTAGAAAGTGCTGTCAAACTTAATCATTTTTAAATCTTCTTGTGCAGTGAAAACACCAAAAAGATTTATTTAATCTAAACTGAGATAAACCTTTGGTGGAAACATAGCAAAACTTTATTATCTTTTCTATTGTTTTCTCTTGCAAAATAAGCCCAGTTAGTCCATTTTCACTAACAAAACTAAATAATATCAACAGTAATAGATTGACTTTTTTCCCCAATGGAAAACACATGATTCCAAATGGACAATACTCAACGAACACATCCATCGAGATACAAATGCAATATCAATCGTACCAACATTTGAGAACGAAATCACATAAGATCCATTCGAGACTTGTATAAATGTCAAAAACCCATCCGTAGTAAGATTCTACTTTAACTTTTATCGGTAGTATTCATACTGCGGATATTGTTTTTGTTATTCGTGTAAAATCCAACTATACTATTGATAGATTTTTCAACGAAACACGGGTAATATAGTTTTGTTTTTGTAAGCTGACTCGACTAAGTTGTTTATTTATACAGAAGCAGATATAAGCTGTAATATTTGTTTGTTATTTTACAAAAAGTTAATTTTTAATTTTAGTGGCGCAACAGTCCGTTAAGAACTAGGGCCTAGTGACTTACAACTCTCAACCATTCTTGTGTGCAAGTTATGTTGCCAGGAATGGAGGGGACCTACAATTTTAAGCCTAATCCGAACGGCTAATTTGAGAAAGCACTTTTCATGACAAGAATTACTCTTGGAGAATTTGTCAATTCCTCGCAAGAGGCAGTACCCGTGAAAAAAAAACTTTAGATGGCACAGGCAGGGTATGAACCCAAGACCTTTGTCATGACAGTCCAACGCACCAACCATCACGGGTAATACTTACAAAAAGTGTCAAGAAATATAGTGCCTATCTGTTGCACGTGAAGATTCACACATAGTTAAACCATAATCTACGAACGAACCCCTTTTTCTTAAGTTCTTATTGAATTCAGCTTCAATTTACAAAATGGAAAACAAATTAAATATAAAATATTCTTGATATTTTCTTAACATATCCTCTGTGAAATTGTCCATTTCATTAAGTTAAAATTAGTTATAGTCTGAATTTTTCTAAATTTTGTACAATTTTGGTTCAAATTATTCTGGAAATGTTCAACTATATAAACCGAACTACTGCGGGTTTCTTTTTATGACGAGACTGTACTATACATGCAATCCCAAAAAAACACTGCTAATATTTTATAAAATGCACAACTTATCTATCGCCTTATGCAACGCACCACTGCACTGTGGCGACCAAAATACCGGCAATCTACACTATATTAATTAATTAATTAATTAATTATTATTTATTATTAATATTATAAAGAGGAAAGATTTGTATTTTTGTATGTAACGAATAAACTCAAAAAGTACTGGACCGATTTTAATAATTTTTTTTTCATTAGAAAGCTACATTATCACTGAGTAACATAGGCTATATTTAGTACTAGATTACTATAGAAATCTTTAAAAATTCCTATTAAAACCAACCGAAGTACACCTTCGGTTCGCCATAAAATGTCTTTCATCCCATACGCTGCGAAGAGTATGTAATGATAGGACAAACAAATGTTTTCTAATTAAGTGATTCATGGTCGTTTTAATTAGCTTGCTTATAACTTAAATATCTGTACCTATTTATGTCTACCCGTGCGAAGCCGGGACGGGCCGCTAGTTGGTTTATAAATTGAAAAATCTGTATTTATTCGCTTAGATTAATTTTATCTCCACTAAATTAGTTTCCTTCGAAAGCAATTTGTGCGAAACTTTTTTTTTCCACATTTTAAAACATAGTCAAGTTTTTTGGTGAAATGATCACGAATTACGAGCGTTTTTATTTTCAACAAACAAAATTTCACTTTTCTAAGGCCCAAATGGTTACTCAAAACAGTTTTCACTGATTCTTTCGATTCGATTCTTGGATGATTTTAGAGCACCTGTTCTTTGTTTTTGTTGACTAGTAGCTGATCAGTTGATATTGCTGATCAGATCATGCTGGTCGTCTTGAAAAATGTGTACCACTCAGAGGATTCTGTCTTCGATAAAGCTTACTCATCAAAGGCCATATGACGTTTCGGCAGCAGAAATTTCATTCCACACGCACAATTTAATGGAACTATATGAGAAACTATCATGAGTTTTATCTGGAAAATTCCATTTTACTTTGCTCCTTGTGTGAGTTTCACCTAAATGTTTTTGATCCGATACTTATTCAGAACTGTTACCAAACGTGCGTGGATTGATTTTTAATAATAAAAATAAATTTGAAAAAGTCACCAATCCATTTTGGAAATATGAAGCTTCTCTAAGTTCCGACAATGGAGGTCCCTAAAAATGTATTCCTCTCTCGAACATTTTGAATGTTAATGATGCTTAAAAGATTCACTCGGAATAATTTGGTATCGTGAAGCAAAAATGTTCAGAGAAATTTGGTTGTCACATTATAGATTTTTGATCGATGGAAATTTATGATCGCAGAAAAATATAATGTGAGTCCTAATGTTCTGTTCCTGTTTCCCGCTTAAAATTTTGACAGAAAGTCAATATATTACATCCTCTCAATAAGTCGCTTTAAGCATTAAGAACACGTTGGAAAATATTGAAACCTTTGTTTCAAAGTGATTTGCGGGAAAAACTAACTTTTCTCATAAGATAACAAACAAAGTTGATCGCACCTGTAGCTTGAAAAACCTGCACATTATTGTGGGGAAGACAATGCATCCTCAAAGGAATTATTAAATTCAGTAATCAAATACAAATTTATGAATTTTAACTAAAATCCAAATTTACATATGCAAGTACGATTCTTCTTAAATTGTAGCCTAGATCTCAAGTCTTTTTTTTTTTTTTAAGTGAAGGTGAAAGTTTCCTCAAGCTATAACTCTTATTGAAAACGAAATTCTTCGTTCTCTTTTGACACTTTCCATGTTTCAACTGAAAGACAGTTTTCAGATTCGATCTCACTTGATCTTCTTTAAATAAACATAACATTAAAAAAAAAAATTACAATCTTAATTATCTCGTTAAGTTGAAAGTAAATGTCCATCAGTAAACCTTTCGCCTTGACTTGCAAACTTGAACGCATGAGCTCATTAAAAAATGCGTGAGCACGTTAAATCACAACCCATTATATTCTGCCTTTTTTTATTTTATTTCTTTCAAAGCACTCGACATAGGTAAGGTATTTGTCTTCATCATCACGCCGCAAAGTAATTAATCCTTCTATAAGTTATTTCATTTCCCTTAATGCTGTGGAGTTATGGAAGAGGAAGAAAAGAAAAGGAAATGCACCTGCAAAAATAAACTAACATAAAATCATGCATACTGAATATCTTATTTTAAACTTTGACAACATAAAAATACATAAACAAAAAGTTCAAAAAAGAATGACGTTTTGACTAATGCCCGATCCTAATGCGTGTAGTACATTAGTTGGAGTATTTGTTGGTTAATTTTATTTCTGCTTCATTTGTTATTTGTGTACATTCATAGGTGCGTTGTCATGCTTTAGAGTTGTCTTCAATTTCTCTTCATTTACATGTAAATACTCACTAGTACAGTACATATACCCATGACCAAAATAATAGGAACAATACTTAAATTTTGGCAATAAATTTCAATTTGTAAATGTTTCTTAATTTGTGATTTTAAAAAAAGTTGTAAAAGAACTTAGAAAATTTTTTGGTCAAAAAATAGGAAAACTTGATTTTAACTTTGCAAAAATAATACATTTCGTCAAAAATGTCAATTTAATGTATTTGTTGATATTCTGGTCAGAAACCGTCATGTTTATGCAATTAAATTAATTCTAGTTTTCTTAGAGGCGATTTGGTACTGACACCTTTTTTGAGAAGTTGCTAACCACATTTCAATGATCGTTCTTCTAAAGGGCCTTGCACATGAGAGCGAACAACGAATGAACGAATGGACGAACAAACGTGATTTTATACACTTCAAAAAGTCAATTTTAAACAAAAACACATTTAAATTGTAAGAAACCAATTGGCACTAATGTTAGGATAATAAAATTAGCATTTTGTTCTCTAAAACAAGAAAATTTTACAAAAACAATTTCGTAGTAACGAATTGCAGTGTGGTTGCTACGAACTGTCAAACTCTATTCGCGTTCCACATACCATCCACACTGCAACGAATAAATTGTTCGCGCACAACTTAACCTAAAAATTATACCACTCTTGTTTTGTTTTTGTGTGCAAGATCATGGCTGAAGAAAATATGGAGAAAAGGGTAATTCAATTCGTCGCTGTCTGCGAATAGAAAAAAAGCTCAAGTGAAAGAAAATTCAAAATATGCGAACATCTACAGTTTGCAGTTCGTAGTTCGTAGCTCATGTGCAAGCTGCTTAAGAAGACTTATGTCTTCTTTCATTATTCTTGTACTTAATCCAAAACAAAAAATTGACACACTATCACCCAAGAAATGTAACATTTAAAGTGGTCAACGCAACTCATCACTGTAAAAGTGTAAATGTTTGTTTTCCTGATGAGTTGTCCGCTTTTATAAGTTCGGTTGCGATGAGTTGGCTGTGATTTGAGCAAACATTTTTCAATTCATTCCAAATAAATGCATTTTTATTTCAATACTTTAAAGTACATTCTTCTTCAAGGCATTATGGTCTGTGTAGTATAAAGGGTTATCCATTTTGTGTTTTCAACGAATTGTTGTAAGTTTTATTTATTAACATACCCACCGAGTGAGAAACGTGCTTCGTCGCTGAAGAAAATGTTGTAATGTAATGAATGGTCAGCTGGCTTCAGTTGTTGTGTAAGCTGGACTTTATATGGATTTAGGTGTAGATCCAAATGCAAAATACGCCATAATGTGCTGTAAGACAGTCCAAATTCCCGAGAACTACGAGGAATCGACACAATCGGGTCTTGGGCAACACTTTCACTTACAGAAGCGATATTTTCAGTGGTACGAGCGAAACGATGATTCACAGACATTACAATATTTGTAACCAATTTAGTCCCATCAAATTTCTTCAGAATTTTGCCAATTAGTTGCGTAGTTGGACGATTAGGTTATCCAAAAGCACGATATGTGGCTATGGCAGAATAACCATTTTTTTGTAGGTTTTAAGGCTTTTTATGCTTTGTGCGATAGTTAAGCGATCCATTTTCGTGAATGTCAGACTTCCCACTGAAAATACAAAAATTGGTTTAACAACTTAGTTTGACAGTTGTCGAATTCCAGCCCTTTACTTTTGAAACCCGTTATTTTTGTAAATTGTCTATTGCGATTGTTTTAGGTTAGCCGCCTGTAGGAAACAAAGAACCGATATATAGTTCAGAGGCCCAGTTTTCTACCACTTTGTAGCAATTGGGGCCATATTTCAACCTTTTCGAGCTTATATGCGAATAGACAAGCGACTTCGCATATCCCCACAAAAAATAGTTTAGCGGTGTTAAATCGAACGAGCTTGGAGACAACGCCACAGGCTAGATATGCGCATATCAAAAGTTTCCTTTAATAAATTGATTGCGCGCCCTCTTGTTGGAACCAATGGTCGCCCACATCAACATCTTCATGAATTCAGACACGAAAAAGTCAATAATCAAGGCTCTTTAGCGTTCCGCCTTGACTGTAACATTATGGTCGGCTTCATTTTTGAAGAGATATGGACCAATGATTCCCTCTTCCCATAGAGCACACCAAATAGTGATTTTTTAAGGATGTCAGCTGACGTCTCAATAATGACTTGTGCATTACGATCACTACAAATACGACAATTTTGTATTTAACGTACACATCCAACCAAAAATGAGCTTCATAGCTTCAAATTGAACGTGCGACGAGCTTTATTTTCATTCGGAACGGAAGAATTATTAGTATTAAATTTTGCACGATGCAAGCCTATTCATTATAAAGTGGCAAACCTAACTGAGCATAAATCAAGTGACAGCTGTCAAAAAGATCAACTTCGAAAATTGCCAGATTGAAAACCACAATTAAAAAAAAAAAACACCCTATTTCGCAGCGCTTTAAAAAAACTTAGATTAAGTTTCGAATTCAATCCTATTAGAACAACGCTACCGTTAAAAACAATTAAATTCAAGAGTACCAAATGTTCCTAATATTTTGACCATAGCTGTATAAATGTATATGTGGAGTAGACATTGAAATATTTGTCGCCATTTCAAAAAGAAAAAAAAAAACATTAAACACATGAATATTATGTTCCGAAAATATCTCACGCATCACACATCATTGGAATGCCCATGCGTATCAGTGAAGGTAACAAAATGTCAAGGGCTGGCGGCAAGACTAATTTTGTTGTACTCTATTTATCTATATTCAATGGAAAAATACCTTTTTCTTGTTTTTGTTTAAACTTGAGAATGAATAGGACAAGAGAATGGCCATTTTAATCCATCATCCTTTTGGCAGGCGTATCGGAATTTGAGTATCATTTTCGTTTGACTGTTGGGCGCCATTTAACAATACAAACAATTATATTGAGCGTCGTCGACGCGCCGTTGTTGTTGCCGCTATTAAAAATAACTCAAGACAGAGTTCAATGCACCCACCACCAGCACCAAAAAAAAATAAATAAATTTGTACTTTTCGCAAAAAGAACCATCATCAGACAATACCACTCAGCCAAATCACTTTTTCCTTCCAAAAGTCGAAACAAAAATTGATCCATCAACAAGTCGTGGATTTTCCATTTTTTTTGTTAATCCTAATGCAGTCCCAGTCTTATAAACTAATCCAAGAGCCAAATTAGATTGCATGTTTGTTTGGGAGTATAATTACACATCGGTTGTCGCGGCCGGCGCGTCACGTCGTCGGTCGCTCTTTCACAAACAAACATCAGACGAAACGAAGGACAGAGCAGCCCAGCCCAACCAAACCGAACCGAACCACATGAGGTGGACATGAACCAGAATACCAGACCAGACAAATGCTGGCTGGCTGGCGATGGCGCGGACATGGAGGACGCTCCATCTCCATGAGACCTGAATCAGCAGCTCCCCACAGAAGGAATATAATATTCGTATATATACGTCAGAGAGATAAATCGACGCCAACGTTTCTGGGGTCTAGGGTGACCATTTCTGTAAAACATTTAACACAAAATTTTGATCAATTACAAATTCCAGCTCGTTACAAATTCTTTAAAGTTTAAACTTTTTACATTAAAAACACTTTCCTCAAAAAATAAGGCTTCCGACATTTTTACAAAGGTCGAAAAAGATCATTACAAAAAGATAAACATTTTTAAAAAAGGAAAAGATAAAAGAGAACGTCTGGGCAGTCTTTTTCTCGTCTATACGTAAACTTTGGTGAATGAATTGCATGAATGAGTGAATGAATGAATCAATGAGTGATGATGATGACGATGTTACTTATAGCTGCTGCTCGTTACCGCAAGACGATGACAGCATGAAAGCAGCATCAGGACAGGAGGAGGAGGAGGTTTGATTTCGGATGGTCTGAGTCTGATACTCTGATGATGGTCAAAGCGTTTTTGGTTTCTTTGGTTAGCCGTTGCTGTTGCTGTTGTCGTTGTCATTATTATATTTGTCGACCGCCTCTTCTCGTCTCGTCTCGTTTCGTTTCGTCGTTTCGACTGAGTCTTAAAGTAACGCGTGGCTAAGTGTGATTGCAGCTTAAATGATTGGCGCAAATTAAATGCCGGATATCGTCATTTTGTCTGGTGGATGTTCTTGATGTATACTAGCAGCCTCTGTGGGCAGATGATGGTTAGTAAGTTAGTTAGATGGGATGTTATCTATAGGTAGTATGGCTCACGCACTATCCGACTATCCAAAGAATCCAAAGACGAAGACGAACTCAATATGTCGTCGCTTGTCGTGGTTAATCTTTGGAACTAGGTTATAGAAAATATATGTGTTCTTTTCTCATGCAACAAGTGTAGGAATTTGTAATTTGATATCTCCAGTCGACTCCGTGAGTCGTTTGGATTTTTCAAGCTATGCAATACACATAGTACATCTATCTATTGAATCAATTGATTTATTGGCTGGCGCTATCATCTTTGGTGGTACCGTTTGCTTTATACGTAATCATCCCATCAATGATTTACACGAATCAATTACCACCTTAATCCGATAAAAGAATTCTACACTATACAACACATCACATGCATGTGTAACTCTTATGGAGTCTTTAAAATGGACGGGACGTGTAAGTTTGAAAAAAAAGACACGGATTGAACCGTTTCCAATTGGACTCTTTTTGAATTAGAATTTGTATCAAATTGCAAATGTGGCGCTAAGATTTTTGTTTTTCATTCGTTTTGTTTTTGATTTGAACAAAAGAAAAGTGAAGGATAGTTTTAGGTTTAGAAATAAAATGAAAAAGGGTCAAGCATTCATTTCTATACATACATATGTAGGTGGGAATTTTCGAAGGCCTGTCAACCATATGCTGGAAGTAGTAAAAGTAGCTAATCAACTATCAAACGTTGGGTAGTTTACAAAATACAAAAAGTTGACCTTGAATTTATTGTGTGAAATTATCCTATTTATGTTTGTCAAATAAACTAAAATCGCACCTGGAATTGTTTACTAGTCACATTTTGTCTAGGTTTAAATCACATGCCTACTATCTTAGGTGTAATTTTAAGGGATGAACGTTAGGCTTGGTTTCTGATGGGAAGTGTAGATTTTTTTTGTTTGCTGAATGCATACATTGAAGTATGAGTTTACTTAAATTAAAAATGTATGTTTTAAAACAACTGACAAAACATTTTGCTATCAAACATTTTTTTAACTTATTCAAATTTTGGATTCATTTTTTATGCGACATGCAATTATAAGAGTTACTTCGACTTTTATGTACTTTCAATTTTTGATAGAACGAGTCATCTCAGTTTTATGATTACCATACGTTTTTACTTACTTACTTACTTACTTACTTACTTTGTTACTTACTTACTTACTTACTTACTTACTTACTTACTTACTTACTTACTTACTTACTTACTTACTTACTTACTTACTTACTTACTTACTTACTTACTTACTTACTTACTTACTTACTTACTTACTTACTTACTTACTTACTTACTTACTTACTTACTTACTTACGTACTTACTTACTTACTTACTTACTTACTTAAGACTCTTCCTTACCATGGAGGGTCTTATCGTGATATATTGTGTTCTTCCATCGTTTGCGGTCCCTTTCAAGCTCCTCCCAGCCGCTCGTCGAGACCAAGCGCTCTTGCGTCAGTAACCGCCTGAAGTTCAGAAATCGCCAATAAAAGTTCTTGGCGACTTATGCTGTCAAATGTGAAATTCGTTGGTATTTTTCAGGTCTAAAGCCACACTAGTACGTTTCGATCATAGTGTTGCAGAAAGGTTTAAGACGCTCACATAGTACGTTGAATAGGATCTTGTAGGTAACATTAGGCCTTTTCGCCTTTTTTGTAGATTAAGCTATTTGGCCAGTCATAGGGCATATTTTCCTTTTCCCACAATATGCCAGGATATCACATCCATTCTTGAAGAGTTCCACACGTGGGCCACCTGAGCCGGCGAATATGTTATTCTTAAGCTTGTGGATGGCTTTTTAACCTCTTCAAGACTGGGCGCTGGGACTGGGTCTTCATTTACTGGTCTCACGTTTCTTAGCTCTTCTATTTTTTCCTCTTTTCATAATGCCCGTTCGATAGCTGGATAGATTAAAGATTAAAGATTAAATTCTGTTTAAATACGGCTACAATTCTCTGTGCTTCGGTGACTAGTTTCGAAGAGCCTGCGTGCTGCTTCTTTAACCAGATGCCTTTTGCTTGGAAGTTTTGTAGAACCGGCGTGTAAGGAATCCTCGAGATACCTGATCATGGTAGGTAGAAATGGCGATCTCAAAGCAACCTAGCCTGAGATCCAATTAGCGCTGTAGTGCGCCGTTTTGATACCAAAACTCGTTTGACCTGTGAAAGAAAGTAAAAGATTTATAGAGAAGCTTCATAGCGATTAAATTAGAGCCATTTTGTCGCATTGAGAAAAGAGATTAGGTCTCTAATCTTTGTCTCAGACAGCTCATCCAGTTCGTGAAAGAATGCTTTCCCAAAGCATTTCATTCTAGTGCTTGCCAAGGCAGGACATTTGCAGAGGAAATAAATTATCGTTTCACTTTCTCTTTGGTCGCAGCAACTACGGCAAAAGGTGTTGTAAGAGATACCCAATTTCTCTGCATGTTCTCCTATAGGCCAGTGTCCGGTAAAAACCGGAACAATCCTGGCTATGTCTTGCCTTGGCCTGCATAGAAGATCGTTTGTACGGGTTTTGTTATAGGTGGGCCATATCTTCCTAGATATAATGCAGTTGGGTACCTGATCATAATACCATGAATTCTTTTTCCTTGATTTCTGATATCGTGGTACTAGTTCCACGCTTGTGGATGGGTGTGCTGCTGAGAGTTTTCCGGTGAATTGCTCAATATAGTCTCTGGCATAATCTGGTGTGCTACTGCATGCGGTACCTATTCTTTTTTGTATGGGCTTTACTCTCTTTTCGTTGGACAATCAGGCTCTGAATTTTACACAACAAGACAGAGATCAGAATCCACCTTTGCACCCCGAAAAGTTCGGAGGACCAAAATGTTAGAAGAGTGTCTTACGCTAATTAGCACGGGTTCTATTTGACTGCGCCAGTTTGACCATCAGAAGTTCGCAAGGTTGCTTTGTTAACCCTTGGTCTTGGAAACCTAGTGCTACTTACCGTATTATGAGCTGCAGTGAAGTCGTTGTCTGTTGTCGTTTCGTGGAGGCTTTCCAACTAATCCGACAAAGATATTTTCCTTCCCGACTTTACATTGGAAGGCACCAAGCATGACTTTCACATCTTTCCCTGGCTCCGTATAAATTTGTACAGTAATTAAAATTAAAAAATAAGCCAATAAAAGAAAATTAAAAGGCCACGAAAATTACTCCTAAAAATTTCTTCTCAAATAGCTTTAGAAGAATTAAAAATATTGACATTACACTTATTTCATCTTTTACAAAAAATTGTCAATACCATGATGAAATTGGTAGAAACAATCAATAGAATGTTATTTAAAAAAAAGTTGAAGTCCTTCCGTAAATAGAACTTAATTAATTTTACGTCTCAAATATTTCTAAATCTGAAATTCCTTCCAAAAATAGTAGGTACTTAATAGATTTCACGTCTCGAAGATCTCTAAATCTAAAATTTTTGATTGAAGTTCGTTAAATGACAATCTGACTAATAATGTCTTGACTTGATTCTTCAATTCGGAAAATTAAAAAACTATTTTGATTGAGAAAAAGACTAAAGACTCAAATTTTATTAAATTTACATATAAATTAACATTTTGAAAGATTTGACTAATTTTTTTTCGAAAAGTACTCAGAATTTAGATAAGAATTGAGTTCGAAATTTAAATCCCAAGCCTTTATTGAAAGTCTTCTAAAATTTTTTTAAAACTTCTTCATATTTTAAAAATCCACTTATTAAAAACTTATTTTCGAAGAAATAGTCTTCAGTCTGCTGCACTATTCAATGTTTCGTTCAGCAAAAATAAATTTTAGATTTAAACAATTTATTTCTAATTTTTAGTTTGGAAACGATGAAGTTTATTTCTTTCTAATGAGATGAAGTTTTCTATAACTTTCATATATGTACTTCTAACTGAAAGATCAATTTGTCAATTAAATGTGTCAAAAGTTTTGAGTTTTCGAAAATATGTTCTCAAATTGTGTGATACGCATACAAAGCATTAAACAATAGGTTTTATTTTTCAATTGCATGTGTTTTTTTTAAGATCCAGTGTCTTAAAGAATGCAAAGCATTTTTATTGTTTTGCATTTCATTTGTTGAAAGTCTGTGAATAAAGCTAAAATACCTACTTAATTAACATTTCCCGTCACCACCGCTGCGCCGCCACCGCCGCCGCCGCCGGTTTTCAGCCGTCAGCCATACCAGCAGTCATACCTAATCATTTCCATATACATAAACAAACGTACTAACTAAGAGAATTCCAATAGCATTTTGTTATAATGACAACAGTGGGCTTGAAACAGTCGGCCGCGCTTTGTATCAGCTTATATGTTCATATAATAATGAAATATCTACTGCACCAAAACCACCTGTTCTTTGAGAAAAACAAAAACAAAAAAACAACGTAACACGCAATTAGAAGTATAAATCAATTAAATTAGCAAAGTATTTCATTGTATACAGACTGAAATTGTTAAATATTACTTTTGGTATTTTAAACAAAAACATGGAAGCAATTGAGTGGATAATCAAAGTTATTGATATTTTTTGAAGAAGGTTAAGCAAAATTGAGATAAAAGTTTACATTGAGTGCTCTAGTTCTGAGATGTTATTAAAATGATTGTGACCTTTATTCTCAAAACTTCCCATTCTTTGACTTAAAAATTTAGTTTTCTGTAATAAGATAAATTGTCATTTTATTTTAAGGACTTAAATTAAAAAGTGAAGATTAAGTTGTTTTCTATCGAGATATTAAAAATACGGTAAAACAATTTAGTACGTTGTATCGGGTTTTTCAATATAAGGACTTGACATTTATGATTTTAATTAATGAACGCACCCTTTTACTAATCATTGAACTGTTACTTTCAATTTGGTCATTTTGTCTGCAAATTATAAAATTCGTCTACAAAATTTCGGAGTGACCACAACTTTAAGACTCCAATTTTTCTGTCGTAATTATCATAATAGTAGACAACTTTAATGCACAAATTTGTGGCTACGTATTCGTTATATGATGTTTTCGTGTCAGTGAGATTGGTCGAAGTGTAGAAAATATCGCTGAAGTTAAGGCGTCCGTAGCAAATGATATAAATCAGTCCACGCGTTCACAAAAATTTGGCATCATACGATACTCTGGTATATTTTGCGTTAGGATCTCGGTTTACACCCATACAATTTTAAGATAACTCAAGAATTGAAGCGATGTACGTTTACTGATTGGGCTCTGGAGAAAATGCGCCAATACAATGAATTTTATCGCAAAATAATCTTTCGTGACAAAGGTCATTTTTCGCTCAATGCGTTCGTCAGTAAGCAAAAATATGCGCTATTGGTTGGTTGAATATTAACATTTTCTTCGTGCATTATCACGTTACAGTGAATGGCCAGCGTTATGACGCCAAAATTATCGATGTTTTTTTACCCGGATTGGAAAATATGGACCATCCTGTTTTCAACAGGTGCCACAAGCAACACAGCACACCTTACAATTGATTTATTAAGGAGTAGGCTTGATGAGCGTGTTACCTCAAGAAATGGGCTAGTCGATTGGCCACCTCGTTCGCGCGATTTAACGCTTCTAGACTATTTTCTTTGAGAGTACTTAATATCATTTGCTTATGCGAACAAGCACACAATGTTTAAAGAGCTCTGAGCCAACATTTAACGCGTAATAGCGGCCGAAAGGTGTGGTTGAGTCATCAAAATTTAGTCTAACGATTTCAGATGGTTAACGTTTACGTTAACCTTGTTGGAAATTATAATATTCTTCCTTTTTTTATAGAGTCTATTTCTTATATAAAAATATATTAAAACTAATTTTTGATAAGTCGTAATTTGCAAAACCTGGGATCTACAGACTCAAGCTTAGGCTTAAAGTTAAGTAAATAAGTAGCGAACATTTGTCGATTTATCAGTTTTGTTGGCCATGTTGCGTTCGGAGGTCGAGTCTTTTAGACTTTAGAGATACCTGTTGAAAATAAAGGTTGATAAATGTTTTTGAACTCTGAGCCAAAGTAATTATTGTATCCATTTTTCCCAAAAAGACTAATTTCTGATTGACAAAAACCTCAAAACAAGACTTGTATTCATAGCGTAAAACTTATCCAAGTACTGCTATTTATCGCTCTCAATTGCCTTTCAAATTCAACTTACATATTTATCTCCAACAAAAACAACGAAACAAAAAAATTAGTCATTTCTTCCATTGAGTCTAGTTGAGTGAGACCCCAAATAAGTCTCCACATAATACAAGTCACCCCCCCCATATGAATGATAATGGTTCCCTATCCAAAAGACACAAAATGAATCAACAGTCAGCGTCACTTTGTTAATAATTTTGCTAAATTTTGTTTGCTTTATTTTTATTATATATTTTCTTTTATTGACAACGCATACAATTTGTTCCGAGGAATTAATACTTCATAACATTCCACTTAAGAAAACAGTCACTCTGGCAAATATGTGAGACGTTAAAATTATCAGCATGCTATGCTGCTATATACAGACGATAACTTTATAAGCTTCCTTCTTTCTAAAGAACGACGACGACGAACGAAAACGATCATTCTTTTCATTTTTTATTCTCGGCGCAAAACGTTGCACAAAAATTTAATTATGATCGCGTACGCACGCAAAACATTGTGTGGTGTTTCCTGTAGCAGGCAGCAAGGCAGCAGGCAGCACCAAACCAAACCAAATAAAAATCAACAACGCCAGCACCCAACAGAGTTATTCTGACTGAGCTCCACAACAAACAGTAGAAAATTTAAAGAACTAATTGGCTTAATTTTTCGCTATCAGAAGAAATATTTGAAGCCCTTACTAAAAATTAGATGGATTGAACTTGATTGTTAAAGGCTTAAAGTTGTTTAGTTTTTCAACCGAGAACCGAGCTGTTTTCTTGTCAAACTTACGAGTATACCTAGAGTAAGATCCTCCATCATCCAGCTATTCGAAGGGACTTGCTTGCGTCTTAAGACATCACACTATTTTGCTCAATGCCGATTCGTCAAATATTTAGAAGTCTTCGTCTTCCAAAAACATTTTATTTATTTAAAACAAAACAAATTTAGCACATAATTAAATTCTTTCGAGTAAAATTAGTAGGAAATTTTGTCTAAGATAATGACAGATGTCATATGGATTTAAAAAATGGCTGAAAGTTTAAGTAGCCATTCCGTGATCTTAACTTCAACAAAATGTTAAGAGATAGTATGGTGTTAAAATCGTTTAAAATTAGGTACATCATTTTGTTGGCGTAGTAAATTTCTAAAAATGGCTTTAACATTTTACTAAATTGGTAAAAATTTATCTTAACTATTTGCAAAATTTTAAAGTGAATTTAAAACCGCTGTTAGTAATTTTTGTATCCTTTATGACTTAATTCTTTGACATTTCAAATTAATGAGTCAGTTCCTCAGATGAAGGTTTGTTGAATATGTTTTTATTGTAAAGAAGAAGCTTTGCCAATAACAATTGAAAACATGACCAGCCAAATGTCCGCCTTGGCTGCTGTTAGGGTACCATAGTACTTTCATGACATTTACCATAGCAAATAACTTCACGAATTCCATCTTAAAGGTCTTAAAAGGATTGCAGAGCATCAGCATTAACCTTATTTTTCAAGTGTCAACAGAAATAAGGTTTGAAAAAGACTGTTAAAAGTCAAATAGTTTTTTCCCTGAACACTGTTTATTTTTAATAAAATGATTTATAATCATGAAAATCATGAAAATAAAATAAATATGATCCAGAAAGTGTTCATATATGCGTTTTGCCCCGGTGCAATGGTTGGGCTCATCAGAAGATGACCATTACACCTTGTCTTGACTCATATTTTCCCGAATTAATCGAGATACCATATAATCCGAGCTACTGAGCAACTGCGAATTATATGGTTGCTACAAGTCTTCGAAGAAGCCATTAGCAGGCAATAAATTATAGCTACAATTTATCTTCTCTGAAGACTTGTAGCAACCATATAATTCGCAGTTGCTCTAAGTAGCTCGGATTATATGGTATCTCGATTAATTCGGGAAAATATGCGTCAAGACAAGGTGTAATGGTCATCTTCTGATGAGCCCAACCATTGCACCGAGCGAAACGCATATATGAAGACTTGCTGGATCATATCTATTTTATTTTCATGATTTTCATGATTTTAAATCATTTTATTAGAAATAAGGTGTTAAATCACAGCATCGCGGAAGCAAATTGTGATCATCTCCAAGGACGAGAAGTAACTTGGTCAGAAAACTTTTCTTACAAAATTACGATTGTTTCGTTGATTGCTTGGAAATTAGTGTCGTCTTGTTTTAAATAAATCTCATCTACGTTCATGTATTCTAATTCTCACCATAACAGTTGCACCACCCGCCCTCATTTGCAAATAAATAAGGTCTAATCACACCGCCGATATCCAAAAATAGCACCGAAAATATGTCAAGAATGGAGAAGTTTTTTCACAGCACTACAATTCTGCTTATGAACTTGGTTTCAAAGTGAAAATTCAAGCATCAGTCAAATACGCTGCTAGTGATCGACGGGCTTTAATTCTTCCATTAATTGAACTCTCAAAGCCTAAAACCCTTAGACTTTATGCAGATTTCGACAGATAAGGAATGGTGCCACAAAAGTTTGGTGCATTACCATTGTTTGAACATTTCTTAAGGTTGTTTTAGTAATGGTTTTGAAATCTTAATTTTGAAAAAAGGCTTTTGTGCTTTTCAAGAAGAAATAAAATGCTTTCAATTAAATGTTATGAGTTACATACATATGACCAAGAATTTAGCTTTGTTATAAAGATAAGTTTTAACAATCATTTCCGGCAAGCTCGAATAAATTCGACTTGTTTTTGCAGCATTTATGTCGGCTATAACGCGCTGAATATTCTTCTCCAAAGCGTCAATCGTCTCGGACTTATCTGCGCAGACAAGCGACTTCAAAAAAACGAACAAAAAATAGTCCAGCGGTTTTAAATCGCACGGTCTTAGATGATACGGCATTCCACCGACAGACCCCCGACACGAGATAATGCGCTTGCACATTTTGCACGATTTGAAAACATTGTGCAGGAGTAATTCTGTTCATTATGAAAAGGCAAAACCAAACTGAGCATAAATCAAGTGACAGCTGTCAAAAAGACCAATTCAGACAAAAGTATTACAAGATTGAAAACCACACGTTTTAAAAATCTCGCGTTGAAAGGACTCATAAGCATAATCTTTATAGGTTGTTTATTGTGTCTCTCTTTGCAATAATCGATCAGACCGCTAATAGAAATTTCTTTACCACTTTCTTATATAAAACGTCCCACTATTGCATGGTATTAAACGTCTTTCATGGCGCGCTTGACTTTGTATGTGCGTTAAAAAAGAAAGAGACCGAACAAAAACGTCACAAAAATTTACGATGGTGAATCTTCTTTCTTTCTTCTTATGCGATGCCTTGCTTTTTTATGAGGTCTGGGTTAAAGAAAATCGAGAGTTTTTGTTTTGTTCACTTACATATATGGGAATGGGAAATTAATAATAATTATTCTATAGAAGGTCATCGCCGCCGCAGCGCCGCGCTCCGAGTGATAAAAAAGGGGCCCTTTTAATCGCTCAATTTCACTGTGTGTCATAATATAAATGGAAGCAATTGTGTAATCGAATCAATATAAAACTGTAATAGAGTTCTTGTGACAGCTCAACTTTGTAATTCATGTGGGTTGAGAATATAGAGGTCTCTGGTTTGGTCTCGTATGTGGATTGGGGATCTCTTGTGCAACCTGGCCATTGAAGTCGTTCGTTGTGCGACTGCGACTGTCTGCGCCATGTCCAAAAGGATAGATTCTGAGGGTATACTACTAGATATCGATTGAACAGAGAGTGCCAACGCGCACATAATATGCATGCACCAGGCCCCACACCACCGGCCACCACCACACAAAACAATTAAAATCGACGTAGACTGTCGATAATTCTGTTTATGGCAAGATTTCTTATGGAGCAGCTTATAGCTTATATGTAGGATACCTGCAGACTACAGACGTATGTAGTTTCTGTCTCTGGCATCAGCATCAGGCCAGCTTAGTCCAACTCCTACTCGTTTATACATTATATTGATTTGACTTGGGAAAATTAAGTAATTGTCAGGGCTATTTAAGGTAATAACTGGCAATGCCAATTGTGATGAGGGTTTTGCGTATGGGAATAAATTTATTAGAAACGGTGGTTTCTTTGACGTGTGTAGTAATTGATGGAGAAATCAAATAAACTATCTTATTACAAGTATGTTAATAGTTCTAATTAAATGTTAAAAATTGGTTGTTTAACACAATGGACCTGAGTTAAGGATATCAGGATATGTAAGGTGAAACATTTAGTGTTTTCTATTTAAATCACAGGTTATTCTGACATTGACAGAAAGTCAGTATCACATTTGGACAAAATTGGGAAACATTGAAAACTTATTATAAGTGTATGCTGTGTAGCTTAAACAAGGTGTTTTTGTTTTTAAAGAAATTAAGCAACCCTATACCGCGCCTGCCGAACACAAGTACTTAACAATACTTTCTTAGTCATTTGATTAGAAACAAGCATTTTTCGCGATAAAGAAGTCTTGAAAGCTTCAAGAGAAAAGATATTCAATAAACAGATTTTTCCTTTTTTTCTAAGCTTAGGTTAGCTAATTTCATTAGAACCACAAATCTTCCTCATTTATAGACCGTTTCTGATTCTCTGTAGAAAAAAAAATGGTACACTTGGGTACATAGTCTTTTCTTCCAATAACCTTAGTTATCTCTCAGTTCAGTTTAATCAGTTAAAGAAAAAATGTTTCCCTTATGAAAAAACGGAATCTACTATATAAACTTTGGAAAACGTTTAATACGAACTGCTTTCATAGGGATTTTGTAGTTCTCCGTAACAAAAATATTCGAGAAACACGGAAGAACTTAGGAAAAATCGGTGTTGCAAAGGTAATTGGCTGAGTATCTGAAGAATTGGATATAAACGCTCTTAAAAAAAACCTTTCATTTTAAACTCGACAATTAAAACACATGATTCCAAATGCACAACTACTCAACGAACACAGCCATCGAGATACAACTGCAGTATCAATCGTACCAACATTTGAGAACGAAACCACATAAGATCCACTCGAGACTCGTATAAATGTCAAAAACCCATCCGTAGCAAGATTCTACTTTAACTTTTATCGGTAGTATTCATACTGCGGATATTTTTTTTGTTATTCGTGTAAAATCCTACTATACTATTGATAGATTTTCCAACAAAACACGGGTATTACCATTATTCTCAAAAGTTTTTAACAATATAATTCAAAAAACAAATTAATGTATAATTACTCAAACAATCAGGATTTCGAAAGAAAAATAGATGAGGACCTTAGAAAAGAAATTGACTTAGACAAAATTACTTTCTTAGCACTTCTTGATTTCTCGAAAGTCTTTTATATTGTAATCTCACGCCATCCCTTGCCAAAAATTGTATAGTAATTTGACTTTTCGTTTTCGCCATATTTAACAAAATTACAACAAACTGTTGAATTCAAAAAACAAAGGTCAGAATTTCTGCCGGTAAATAGTGGCGTAACACAAGGGTCTATCCTTGGCCCTTTGATTTCTTCAATGTACGTTAACGAATTCCAAGAGTTAGTTACACATTGTTCGGTTCGCATGTATTCAGTTATACCAAAGCTGTTCTTTCCTTTAAAGCTAATTGAAAATTTGGTAACATATGCTTATTTAAAACATTGAAATAGATTGATCGATCCTATCAAATCTAAATGTAATGTTATTTATAAAAATAAGGCGATATATCATACTTTCTTCTAATATTGCTCCACCAGGTCATATTGCGTATGTAGAGTCAGTCAAAAATGTTGATATAAAATTTAACCTTGCTATAACTTGGGATTCTCATAAATAACACGGTTACCAAAGCTGATTGCGTACTTCGAAAGCATTGGCCTGTCCAGCACATTATTTCAATGAAAGTTAACAGTCTTTTAGTTAGAACATTATTTCTTTCTTCCCTTATCTATGGTTGTAACACTTTTTGTAATTTCAATTATGAGAGGAAAAGAAAGTTACATAATGTGTCTCTACAGGCTTCGTCGTTTTGATAGAATCTCGCAAAAAGCTTCGAAATTCGTTGGTATAACCTTTGTAAACTTTTAGATGTATCATTCAGTAAATTCGTTCTGTGAATGGAGTCAATATTTTAAATTCTAATCGTGCGTTCGTTAAATGTCCTGATACCGGGCTTCAATTGTACGACATGCAAACGACAATTTCTTGAAGGCACGAATTTAGAATTGTCTCTAACACTTTAATTTAAAGGTTATAGAGTTGCACAAAAAACATAGGAAAGGCCGCTATTATTTTTGATATTCTTTTTTTTTTAATTTTGCAAGGCCCCCAAATAGTCGAATTAAGTAGATACAACAGAGTAAGTCTGAATCTGAAGCATATAGCCTAGCCTACATCCAGACCGCGTAAACTTGCAAAGTCCAACTGTCTTGTGTAATTTTACAAAAACCTAACCATTATGTTGACAATTTGTTGTGACTGCAAAATGCATTTGTATTTTCATTCGTTTTACCATTGCAGGGGAATTCATCATCATCTTCTTTACTTGCGTCTTCCATCGCGTCTGCTGAGCCTCATGCCGCGTGTTGTCCGGACTGCTAGCTAGCCTGGTCGTCCCTCTGTCTGCAGTTTATTATTATTTTGTTTTGTATTAATTTTACTTATATACGAGTATTTCAATGGAATACCTTCAGTTTCATAAACAGTCATCAGCTTCCTTTATTCTTTCCGGAGTTGAGTTCCATTCCACAACAACAGGAAATTGTAAATCGTTCTCGATGTCGTTTTTGTTAATTCCTTCATATGTACGTACAAAGCTCGCTTACTTACAACTCGCTCCTTTAAACTCTTTGTTGTTACGGAATATATAAGTATTTTCAAGTAGTAAACCACGTGCTACATGTGAGTTTTTATTATTATTTATATTTTTTTTTTTTGCTTTGCTAATTTTGCACGACTATATTACCCTAAAGTGGTGATTCGCTGCAATAAGGCGGACTTGCACTGGACTGGTTGAACTGACCGTCCACACCGCCAATTCAAGTGGGATTTGCTGCAGTTTCATAAAAGTGACTCTTTTGTGAGTCCAGGGATAACAATTTCTTACTTATGTATTAGATATTGTCCCTTTTTTAAACATTCTGAGTTTGAGAAAATCAATTTTACATCCATTTTTTTGCAAGAATTTTCAAACTTAAGCTTGATGAAAAGTCTATAATATTTGTTTTTCTTTTATTTTCAGGTGAGTTTTCCTTTTGGCAGAAGTCCAAGTAATTCGTAAGTAAAGTTTGTTTTTTCTTTTCAAAAAATAGAATAGAGCCACATTATTTTTCAATTGCAATGATTGGAGGAAAACTACTTTATTTTTGTTGTATTTATTCCAGAAAATCGTCCTTCGAAATAAGGACAAGTTCTCTTTTTTTTTTCTATTTGCTAAATAATCATCATCTATTTTGGCAAATGTCCTAATGGAATGTTGAGGATATCCTTTCACATCAAAATTAATTCTATTTTAATGACACATATAAGTTTTTTATGTTACACTCTGACAGCGGAAATTGTGTCATCCTGTCGAAGGACATTCACCTTTGACAAAAACAAACTCCCCTCACATCATTTGAACTTTTTAATCCTAGGGTTAATTTTTTCCTTTCTTTTTGTTTCTTTTATAATTTTCACCTTTCAAGTGGAAAAATGATTTCACTTGTGGGAGTTCTATACCTTTTCTCACTGTTTCTTCATCCCTATTTATAGAAGGGAAGGTGCGGTTAAGGTGGTCGCGAATGTCATACTTTTAAGTATTGGTTCGTAACGTTGGATATCAGTTTCCAACGTGATTAGGATATTATTTGTTGTGTTGAACTCAAACCACAAAATAGAGGAGGGATAATCTGTATCTACTCGTACGGTGCGGTGGTGTACTAGAGCCGTTTTGTAAATGTTGGGGTGCGCATTAGGGTAGGTTATTGATGGCCAAAGGAAGACTGACATTTATGACTGACACTTGACCTGAAAATAGTTATTCTTTAGTAAAGTAGTTATAGGGATAAAATAAATGTTCACAAGTTCTGTGAACCTGCATTAGCCTGTATTAAAGGTTACAAAAAAGAACTAACATACATATTTGAAGGCATATGAATTTTGTTCTTCTCTATCCGATAAAAATCTTCAAAAGACACTCGGAAGAATATGTAACGAGTAGTTAAGGACTCTTACCGCACTGAAACCACCGCCTAACTATCGGGTGATTTTTTAAGAGCTTGAGAACTTTAAAAAAAAAAAAAACGCATAAAATTTGCAAAATCTCATCAATTCTTTATTTGAAACGCTAGATTGGTCCATGACATTTACTTTTTGAAGATAATTTCATTTAAATGTTGACCGCGGCTGCGTCTTAGGTGGTCCATTCGGAAAGTCCAATTTTGGGTAACTTTTTCGAGCATTTCGGCCGGAATAGCCCGAAATTCTTCGGAAATGTTGTCTTCCAAAGCTGGAATAGTTGCTGGCTTATTTGTGTAGACTTTAGACTTGACGTAGCCCCACAAAAAATAGTCTAAAGGCGTCAAATCGCATGATCTTGGTGGCCAACTTACCGGTCCATTCCTTGAGATGAATTGTTCTCCGAAGTTTTCCCTCAAAATGGCCATAGAATCGCGAGCTGTGTGGCATGTAGCGCCATCTTGTTGAAACCACATGTCAACCAAGTTCAGTTCTTCCATTTTTGGCAACAAAAAGTTTGTTAGCATTGAACGATAGCGATCGCCATTCACCGTAACGTTGCGTCCAACAGCATCTTTGAAAAAATACGGTCCAATGATTCCACCAGCGTACAAACCACACCAAACAGTGCATTTTTCGGGATGCATGGGCAGTTCTTGAACGGCTTCTGGTTGCTCTTCACTCCAAATGCGGCAATTTTGCTTATTTACGTAGCCATTCAACCAGAAATGAGCCTCATCGCTGAACAAAATTTGTCGATAAAAAAGCGCGAAACACATTTCGAACCGAACACTGATTTTGGTAATAAAATTCAATGATTTGCAAGCGTTGCTCGTTAGTAAGTCTATTCATGATGAAATGTCAAAGCATACTGAGCATCTTTCTCTTTGACACCATGTCTGAAATCCCGCGTGATCTGTCAAATACTAATGCATGAAAATCCTAACCTCAAAAAAATCACCCATTAGAACCTATCTATGAAAAATCGACAAATTACTTTTCTCCCTTGACTTAAAACTCACTTTAGGGAAAGATTGTAGTTGTAATACTTTCTTATAGATTTTAAATCATGGAGCTTGGTTGTTTTTAATCTCCGAAGATTGTCTCGTGCATTTAAGACGATCTCCATTTCAGAGTTGGTATGACTTTGCAGTCGCTGATTGTGTGACACAGCGTGTTTTTTAACCACTTTTGTAACAATTTCAATTTGAAGGCCACAATGAAGATCGCTATTTCTTATATACCGAGGATCATTTATTTTTCCACGAAGGACTTTTGTGTGTGCATTTGTGTTCGTTGCCTCATAGTTCGATATAATATATCAAGGGGTTTCAGGACTTCCTTTTATAACATTAGTTTGTTCTGGATAGATAGGTCAGAGTTCTTTCCAGTACATTCTTCTGTACTTCAAGTTTAGCTCTTCTCTTTTTTTTTGAACTTTTTATTTAAGCTTTGCATTGAAATTCATCCCAAGGAATTTGACAGTATTGGATTGGATGTTTGTAACGTATACGTTTATCGGCTTATCGACTGCATTTTGCCATTTGTGTTTAGCCTTTGCTATTTCTATCTAGCACCAATATTTCAGAATTATCAACAAAGGTGGAAATGATAGCGTTGATATCAACTGGAATATCCCTTGTAAATAAAAAAAAAAAACAAATTTGGTCCTAAAACACTTCCTTGCGGTACACCGGCTTCTATTTTCTGTAGTTCCGAGTAATGTTGGTAGTAACATAACATTTCAGTATTTCTTAGTACTGCCTAATAAAGTTTCTTGCAGTTTGTACTTAAGTCCCAAGGATCAAACCTTGTCAAAGGCTTAAGCAACATCTAAGAATACGGCTTAGCATACTTGTTTTTCTTCAAGAGATTCTCTACCACATCCGTAAATGGTCTTTCGTGAAATAAAAAAATGAATTAGGTGGCGCAACAGTCCGTAGAGAACTTGGGTCTAGTGACTTACAACTCTCAACCATTCCTGTGTGCGAGTAATGTTGTCAGAGATGGAAGGGACCTACAATTTATATGCCGAATCCGAACGGCTAATTTGAGAAAGCACTTGTCATGACAAGAATTACTCTTGGAGAATTTATCAATTCCTCGCAAGAGGCAGTACCCGAGCAAAAAACTTTAGGTGACACAGGCAGGGATCGAACCCAAGACCTCTAGCATGACAGTACAATGCACTAACCATCATGCCACAGGTACTACTTTCGTAAAATGCTTGTTTCTAAATTCAAACTGATTGTTCGGGAGAAGTCTTCTTTCTTCTATTATTTTTTAGAGCCTTTTAAGTGTCAGGTTTTTGAAAAGTTTTGCCTTGATTGGATGTTTTTTTGTTGGTGGTATCAGTTTATTGTAAATTGGAGTTTTCATTTCTAGAATTTCTTTAAAAACATGGAGCAGTGAGTGATAACACCGTACTCTGGTGATTTTTTATTAGAAGACTTTATTCTGACACATGCTTTTTACTTCCTTGAGGGTGACAAAAAGAATTTCATACTTCTTGTTGTTTCGATCAACAAACTATAAGGGATCTGCAGCCGTATTTGCTGTTTATGGTTAAAGAATATCCTCGAGATTTTCAGCAAAAAGGTCAGCGTTTGTTTCGGGTTTGCTGCTTTCCAAAAAGAAAGGCATCTGTAGTTAGATTCCTTAGAAATCTACTTAGCAAATCATTTCTGAACTGATTCTTCTAAGTCGCTTAGAGATTGTCTTATCATCTGGAAATAGTGTTCTTTGCCATTTTCTCCGAGCTCTTCTTTTTTCTAAAATCAGCTCCTTTATTTCACTGGATATTTTATTCCTTTTTCTATCAAATTCGAAATAGTTGAAGTACTTTCTTCCACAGCCTTTTGTACATCAGGAATGAATTATGTTAAACTTCATTATCATTTTTTTTGCATGGGAGATCTAAGGTTCATAAAACTTTATCGTGAATTCGTTCCAGTTTGTTTTCTTATTAACTAACTAAAGAATATTTTTTCCTTTATTTCAATAAAATTATTGGAGTACGACCTGATGATAAATCTTAGTTAAAATTGACACTTACCTTTATGATTTCCTTTAATACCTTTTACAACAAAAAAGTTTTTAAGGTCTGATATTTTGTTAGAATCAGATGGCCAATATTTTGGCGAAATAGAAGAATAAAACTGGCAATTGTATTTGCGACATACTTTTCCTCATTTTTATAAATGATGTCCTATCTGCCTCTTCTAATCCAATACATTGTTTCGCTGACGATAGCACTCTTAGCTATTTATATTCGTCTCCAGACTCACAACCCTCCTCTTCGGATGTGGAACTGCAACGGGAGAATATGATTAGCTCATTAAATTCCGACCCACACAGCATTGTACAATGGCGAATACAAAATCGTGTGAAATTTAATGCTTCGAAAAAGCAATGCTGTCTTGTATCGTTAAAGCGAGATAAACCCTCCTTGCCACTATCTATGAGTGGCACTTGCATCAACGAAACGGAACATCTCGACATCCTCGGAATGTGCATCAGCAACCACCTTTTGTGGAGCGATCACATACGCGATGTTGCCAAAAATGCCGCAAGATGTCTAGGTTTTTTGAGACGTTGCAAGAAATTTGTCTCTCCGTCTGAATTGGCTACAATCTACAAAACCTATATACGTCCGAAACTTGAATATAACTCTCATCTCTGGGCTGGTGCTCCAGTAACTTATTTAAGTCTCTTGGACAGTATTCAAAGAAGAGTTTTTAAAATGATTGGTGACATAAGCATCATTAACTCGATTACGTCACTCGAACATCGACGCAAAGTTTCTTGTCTAACCCTTTTTTACCGTTATTTTAACGGACTATGCTCTAGTGAAATAGCCAGTTGCACTCCTCCCTTTAAACAATTTAACCGTAATACCCGCGCTTCTAGGAATGCCCATCAGTTTACCCTTGAGCCCAACTTCGGTCGTACTATAAAGTACAGATATTCATTTTTTAGCCGTACTACGCGAATGTGGAACGCTCTATCTTTCCCTATCATTGCAATGTTCAGGAATTCAAAATCAATGTACACCGACAGCTCCTATCCAACACCCTTCCCTCCTTTCCTAATGCTAACACTGTGTCTTTGGCATATTAAAGGTATACAAAACCCTTTTAGTGTTCGCTAATTATACAAAAAAAAATATGGTATAGCCGTTTACCCTTTTTCGTTATAAGCCTAGATCCTCATTGGGTCTGTTTAGCATTGAAGTCATCACCAACAACTTTAAAGGTTCTTCGTAGTCTTCTTCAATTTCAGAACGTTCTGGGAAAGCAACCAATACTAATTGTTGATACATGTTTTCAGTAGGGAACGTTGGTTCTTCACAGTGTGTTAAGCACTTTTTATAAGTAGCTTGAAGATGCCCCTAATTTTGTATGAGTAAATTTTTTGTTTAATTTTCCAACTTACGATATTTACATTTTAATTTGAAGTAACCTTTTCCTTAGATATTGACGCTTCAAATGACGTAATTTGTCAGAAATAAGATTTTTCTGGCTCTTATTATTTTGTACCATTTAACATTTAAGAAAAAATGAGGTTTTAAGTTTGTTTTCAACACAAAATTTTGCGGGCTTCACCATCACAAACTAATCAATTATTGTAATTGATTTCAATCTTAAATCTTTTATACCTGAATTCAATCGAACAAAACAAATTTGTCAAATAAATGTGTATGGAATTCATTAACTCTGCCATCATTCACACCATTCCAAAAGTCCTTTAAAAGAAAATCTTAAGAATTTTTCTCAAGAATCTATTTTTCAATGATTATATGCTGAACAACATAATCCTTCAATGGGCGATGGTATCACATCTATAAACCTTTTCTCTTGAATTAATAATAAATTATTATATTATCCGGCGGCGGTCGGTACACATCATGACTAAGAATTTAAAATTGTTACCTGACTTGGCTATGGATATGGAACCTTCTTCTTTTTTGTTTGTTTGAACAACGTAGGTGGCCTCTTTAGTTTCGCACGACCGACGACAACAACGACAATGTGTGATGTAGGAAGAAGGCATTGGGCAAAATCACAGCATGCAGTAAGACACTAGACCAAATTGAAATTGTACGCCTTGTGCAAAACCGGAACCACCTTAAGAAATACATACATACCTATCCCCTCTATCTCTCATCATTTTACTTAAAGTTGAAGTGAAGCACATGCAACTTGGTCCATAGCTTGAAGCTGCTGCTGATGATGGGTACTGTAGTGTTCATCTTTCGCAGAAGGAGATGAACGATATCCGAAAGAAGCACCATAAACAAATCAACTTGACCTTGAACTTGGATCTTCTTCTTCTCATTTTTCACTTCTGTATCATATGACATAAAACCCAGCAAGGTAATAATTATTATTTCTTCTCTCTTTTGTTGTGCTTCACGGTGAAAAATCATATCCCAGAGTCGTCGTCGGCTGGGCCGCCTTGCCGTTGCCGTTGCCGCGCGCGTGCCTAGGCATCTGTTTGGGACTCGTGAAATATCTGAGCTAAAGAGCAAAAATAAAACAGATACTTAAGGTGAGATCTTTTGGAGTCGAATACAATAGACAGCAGGCAGCACGCTCTCCATCATCATCGCTTTCAAGGAGCACAGATAAAAGTTAAAGTTGTGCCAGCTGAGTGAAGTTTATTCTAGCATCAGGCACCGCACAAAGTTTGTGTGCTTGTTGAAAATGGAGGGCAACCGAGATTAAGACAAGAGAAAAATAGGGCCTCCGGGAAAGCGCACGCTTCGTGATGATGCAGCAATACCACCACCACCACTGCTCTATATCATATTTTTTAGTATGGTTCCAAGTTAGAAATTGTCAAGAACAATGCAACACCATCACCTGGAACCATATGACCATGTGATGTGATTACATACCCATAGTTGGACTTTTATTCTAAATTTCTATGATGCATTATGTTCCGGATGAGAATATTGCAAAACAATGAAATGGGGCTAAAGCATGACGTATCACTTAGACACTGTGCTTTGACTCACTGAATAAAATCACCTAAAGGCATTAATTACCTAGCACTGCACAAAAGATGATCCTTTTTTGTTTACCTAACGTAGATATAAATTTCAAATGCTCCTCTTATTGCTTTTGTCTGAGCTATAGGCTGTATAATTGCTTATGCTAAGCTAAGGTCTGTGGTCTACTTTAAATATTTGTTTATTGTTTTTGTTTCACCGCCCAAGAAAAAGATTTAATTCTTTGTTAAAATTGTTGCATAATATTTCTTTATATTTAAATGACGAAGATGAAAATGATCTATATTTCTTTTTGAAAGAAAACAAACAGAAGACTTGCAGCTGTCTGGTCTGGGATGAGATAAAATGTTCCCAAAATTAGAGTCTCACGGAATTAAAGTCCCTAAAACCTTAAAGATACATTTCGTGTAACTCCGACTCCAATATCAATCAAATTCTTAAGGCTAAATATTTTTGTCTCAATAAAGATTGATATTTTTTGCGTTGAAATATCAATCAGCAGGTGAAATAAAAAAGGTGCTCAAAAAAACCAAAAGGCCAACCGACCGACCGTGACGCGACGCGACGATGTGATGATGACCTTTAAGCAATATCGGGTTGAAAGTTTTAACCCATTGACATAATTTGTCCTTAACTTAACTTTTCAACACTTGAATATATATATTTCATTGTTTAAGATAATATTCAATGAAATTTCAGCCGTAAACTCGTTGTACCTATGGTTTTTGTTGCTGATTAAAATTTAACCCTTATGGTGGGTTGATGAACTTTTGCGTTTTTGACATTGGCATTCGTTTACACTTATATATACATAATTATATAACAATTAAGAGAATAATATAAACAAAAAACCTATAACCTAAGGCGAATATAAGAAAAATAAATGTAAGGTAGTTTTTTATTCGTAATTTTGAATATCAAGTGCGTTTTTGAGATTGACTTAAGTGGATACTTAAATTCTTACAATGGTCTTAATAAAATAAATTACTCCACCTCTTGACTACTTTTTCGTTACGGCATAGAAAATCAAATTTTGGCAACAATGAGGATTAGGGTATCTGCGCCTTAGTGAAAGAGCCGCTTAATTTAAAGCTTGTTTTAAACTAGTTTTAATAATATTCAGTTAAAATATACGCTGAAAATGTTTCATGAATGTTTTGAAATTTGAAAAGTTGAGAAAAATGCGAAGGCACGAACATTTCTTTTTAAATTATTATTAACAGAAATTAAACAATAATAATAAGATGCGATATTTTCAGATCAATAAAAATAAAGAAGGAAATTTATTCGTTCAAAGTGACAGCTAAAGAACACGATATGAATTTTTAGGAACTTCTTCTCTATCAACCTCAGGAAGTGGAAGGAGTGTAGAAGTTTAATAAGGGTATACTGTTATTATTAATTTTACGGTAATTTGACGGATTATGTGTGTTCAGATTTTATTGTCATTTTTAAACGCCTGCAAACCCATTGCTCAAGCTTTTCTAAAGGGTGATTTTTTAAAAGCTAAAAGTTTAAAAAAAAAAACACATACAATTCAGAAAAATGCATAAAATCTTTATTTGAATCGATAGTACGGCCATATAATTTAATGTTTGAAGATTATTTCATGCAAATGTTGACCTTGACTGCGCCTCAAATGGTCCATCTGCTTAGTCCAATTTTGGCATACTCTTTCCAACATTTCGGCCGGTATCTCACGAATAAATGCTTCAATGTTGTCTTTCAATTCGTCAATTGAAGCGGGCTTGTCTGTATAGTCATGAGCTTTAACATAGCCCCACAAAAAAAATCTAAAGGCGTTAAATCGCACGATCTAGGCGGCCAATTGACCGGTTCTTAACGTTAAATAAAATGTTCACCGAACTCGCCTCTCAATAAGTCCATTGTTGCGCGTGCTGTGTGGCATGTGACACCGTCTTGTTGAAACTACATGTCGTGCAAGTCAAGCTCTTGCATTTTGGGCAAAAAAAGTTGGATATCATTTCACGGAGGGCTAACCATTCAGAGTTACGTTACGATTCGCATCATCTTTGAAGAAGTACGGTCCAATGATGCCATCAGCCCATAAACCGCACCAAACTTTAACTTTTTCTGGATGCATTGGTAACTCTTGCAATGCTGCTCGCTGATATTCACTCCAAAATCGACAATTCTGCTTATTTACGTACCCATTGAGACAAAAATGAGCTTCGTCGCTAACACAATTTTTCGGTAAAAAAGTTGATCTTCGGCCAACTTTTCAAGAGCCCATTCACCAAAAATTGTACGTTGCAGTAGGTCGTTAGGCTTCAATTCTAGCACCAGCTGTATTTTGAAAGGCATCACACCTAAATCCTTTCTCAAAATTTTCCGCGTTGTTGAGTAACAGAGGCCCGATTGCTGGGAACGGCGACGAATCGATAATTTATTGATAGTCATCATTAACACTGCTGCGATATTTTCCTCAGTTTCGCACTCTACGTAAGCGTGTTGGTAGTTTAATGTCCAACAATGTACATTTGGTTCGAAATTTAGTCACAATAGCCCGAATAGCCGCTTCAGTGGGTCGATTAAACTGACCATTAAATGGAAGAAGTGCGCGATTAACTTTCTTAACAAGGCACACATTTTGATAATAAAATTCAATAATTTTCAAGCGTTGTTCGTTTGTAAGACGATTCATGGTTAAATTATATACCAAACTGAAGATGTTTGACAATGAAACAAAACACGAAACGTGCGTCAGCTGTTTAAACCAGTGTTGCCAAAAAGATAATAGCTAAAAAATTACCCTTTATTATTATTATTATTCGACGGATTAAGTGTCTTCAGATTTTAGAGTCATTTTTAAACGCTGGCAAAACCACTGCGTCGGCTTTTCCATCTGTCCTACTCTATTGATCTCCTTTGATAAATTTAAAATAGCATTGGTCCAAATTATCCCTAAATAAGGCGAATAAACCTCCTCCAATTACACTTACGTCCTTCTTTAAAAGGCCATGGAATCACTGATCAGTTTTTAGTTTAGGAAGAACGAAAGGTTCTTAATGGCTTTCGCAGCAATGATGTAATGGTTTATTTCACCAAACAGTAGAATAAATCTTTACATCGTTTTGAAAAAAGTAAGATTGCACTTGACATCAAGCTCTTATTTACAACTAGCTTTAGGAAAATTCAATTCAAGTGGTATTCAAATCTGATAAACACAATTCTACCCTATTTTAATAAACGATATTTTGTCTTTTGACGGCATTGGGAAATCAAAAACCGTATGCTTCTGAAACCCAATACTGTACGTAACCCTCCCCCAATCCATGGGTGGTACTTGCATTGAAGAGACTGAACAGCTTTCAGATCTTAAAATGTGCACCAAAATTCATCTCTTGTGAACTGAACACATATTTGACATAGCCAAAAATGCTGAGTTTATGTTTTCTAGGAAGATACCAGAAGTTTTTTACCCCTCCTGATGATCTGGCAATAATTTACAAAGCTTTCATTCATTCGAAACTCGAATATAATTTTCATATTAGCGTGTTCCAATAACGTACTTAAGACTTTTAGGACGAATTGAAAAGAGAGTTGGTTATTTATTGGCATGCGTATCATTACTTAATTGAACAATGCTTTAATGAAATAGCCAAGTACTTCAGGAATGCTCACCAGTTGGGCCTAATTTCAGAGAGATTCATTCTTTAACCGCACTACACGAATGCAGAGTGCTTTAGTCGGCACAAAATATCCAACTCATGTATATGTGCATATCTTATTCTTTCCCCTTTCCTAATTGCTCGCACTTTGTGCACAACGTACAAAAATCAATCTCCCGAACCAAATAGAAGCCGAATGTTTTTGAATGTTCAAATTTTCTTTGTAAAAGTCATAATAGTTTGATAAATTATATCATTTTTGACAGATGTATGCATGTTTAGGTCTAATATATTTTGTCCGTTGGTGTTACATTATAAAGGCTTTTAAAAGACCCAGATAAACAAAAGCTCTTGTATACAAAAGATATTCTATGTGGTTACGCAAACACAAATAACACTTGTCACCAGCTGTCGCCTTCGAAATGAATAATCGAAATCATTGGCACTGACTAAAGCAATAGACAAATCATCTCTTAACACCAATGACCGCCATATTAACCGGCTTTTTGCATCTTGTTTAACAACCACTACTCTACGCGTGCGACTGCCACACCACACCAGCTGGTCGCGGTCGTTCCGCCGCTGCTGAGTTCGGTAACTAATTTTCAACCTAGACTTAGACTTAGAATATGACATTCTAATTTTCAGCTGCCGAAACTTTTGGTCTCTTTATTTTTGTTTGTTTCAAATTTGACTTATCGCGAAAAAAAAGTCGCACATGATTGCTGGTCGAACACAACCGTTCCGCCAACGTTTATAGTTCTTGTATTCCTACCAATAAACCAACCACACTATAAATGCTAATTGAATTCAGATTATTCAGAAACAAACGGAGAAAAATAACCAACAAAAGTTGGTATGATTTGACCAGCACCAGATTATTATGAACCTGATTCTCCCCGTGTCGAGTCGTCTGGTCCGTCATAAGTATCTAACCTACTACACTGCAGATGGTAGCACCGTGGAGTCTCAAAACGCTTATAGTATATGAACGGGCCACCGACAGTTTCCAGCCTACTCACTTGTGGGCTTTAAGTTTATAAGTCACACGGTCTAAACTTAAACCAGCAATAGCCTACATTATTTTTAACAAGACAACGTACAGAAGAAATCGCACTTATAATTCAATTACCATACATTTCGGAATTGAACTATTCTCCAGTTCTTTGTAATTCTGATTTCTTCAGTTGTCTCATGGTTTTATTATTACATTTGCCTTTTTCATGCAACGACACTCAATTCCTTATGATAAAAAGGAAATTCAATACCTAAGACTTCAATTTTTGATGTGAGATTAAGATACATATGCTTCCGACTTTTGAATACCAGGCAAAGATTTGATCGTGAAACAAGACTTAAAGTTTGCTACCGTCCTTGACGTGAGTTGTCATCGGCTTTTTATAGATTATATGTACATTGTACACACGTAGAAAAAACAGTTACGAAATTGTCATCTAAAGCTTGCGGCCGGCGGCGTGGCGATGTGTCGGTATCCCTTAGATATTGTACGAATTTTTAATTTGATTTAATTGACACTTTGACAGGTCAACAATTGTAAGGAATATTTGCATTAATTTATTCGAAATACCGGATGTTTCAAAAACAACAACTGTTTCAGTGACATTAAAAGAATTTAATGTACGCAAACATAACAATTTTGTTTATATTTTGTTGACACAAAAAGTCAGTCAATCAATCAAATCTTGTTTTTTAAATTGAAACAAAAACAAATTATTCATAAACGAAAACTAAAGATCTATGGAATTTTCATATAATAGAAAATAGGTACTAGAAGGTTAACACGGATACCAGTTTTCTGGGATGCAATACAGGAAGATTGATTTTTGTAACCTTGAAGAAAGAGCTGCAGCTTTCTGGGAAAATTACCGTGCCAATACCAGTGTTTTGTTGGAAAATCTATTAATAGTATAGTAGGATTTTACACGGATAACAAAAACAATATCTGTAGTATGAATACTACCGATAAAAGTTAAAGTAGAATCTTACTACGGATGGGTTTTTGACATTTATACTCGAATGGATCTTATGTGATTTCGTTCTCAAATGTTGGTACGATTGATATTGCATTTGTATCTCGATGGCTGTGTTCGTTGAGTAGTTGTGCATTTGGAATCATGTGTTTTCGATTGGGGAAAAAAATCAATCTATTACTGTTGATATTATTTAGTTTTGTTAGTGAAAATGGACTAACTGGGCTTATTTTGCAAGAGAAAACAATAGATAAGATATTTATGTTTTGCTATGTTTCCACCAAAGGTTTATCTCAGTTTAGATTAAATAAATCTTTTTGGTGTTTCCACCGCACAAGAAGATTTAAAAATGATAAAGTTTGACAACACTTTCTATAATGCAAATGGTGTTTCGATGTTTCTTATGAAGTGCAAGTGAGATAGTTTATTTCGTGTTAAGCAATGAAGAACTGAATAGTTCAGCACCATATACCTACCTACTCCATGTGCAATTTTTTTTGTTTTATTTTTATTAAACAGACCATAATGCATTATCTGTTAAACCAACACCTCCACACAGGTTTTTCTTCTCAAATTTTGACTCGACTCCGATCTCCGACGGGAATCGAGTAAAATCAAGCTCATTTCAACTCGATTCAGGTATATAAAGAATTGAGGCGATCTTCAAGCTCGCTTCAACACCACATGTTATTGTAGTAGTCTACGAACAAACCCCCTCCTTGAAGCAATTGTTCAATTAATTTTTTTAATGAATCTCAATTTCCAGATGTTTTCTTACCATTTCGTCTTGAAAATTGTCCATTTTATTAGTTTTAGTTGTTTTTTTTTTTGCTAAGTTAATTTTAACATTTGATTTTCACAAAACTTTCTTCTATTTGTGTGTTTTTTTTAGTATTATTCTGACAGATCTTCTTTCAGTTGTACCAATTTTTAAATACAAAAATCTGGCTACTGCGGATCGTTTTGTTGGCAATTTCTCAATGTACTATATATGGAATACCAAAAAAACGCACTTAATAATAATAACTTGGTATGAAGAAGACTAAATAGATCCATGCTCATAGGAAAAAGAGGACCCCTTCAAAATCCTCACAATAAAAATTTAGTTTCAAACAAAATTATAGAGCAATATTTTGTAAAATTTATTGAAATAAAAGAACAAAATCCATTAAAGTCAATTCTAACTTAAGAAACAATAAGAGTGTTTTTTGGAAAAACCATCAACATCCGCAGTAGAATCACTGCAGATAAAAAGTAAAGTGAAATCCTGATGTGAATAAAATTCTGACTTTTGTTAGAGTATCGAAAAAATTTTTCGAGTTTTTCATTTTCACACGTTGGTATCTTTGATACCTTCTTGAGGATCGATGGATGTGTTCGTAGAGTAGTTTCCAACATAGAAAACACTATGCATGCATTTTAAAACTCAAGATAAATTCTGATATTTCGAGAGAATTGCTTTTCAATTTATTTTTGTTAATTTATTTACTTGTGTCTCTTTTTCAAATGAGCTAACGAAGCAACTTTTGTTTAATCTTTTTTGTAAATGTATGTTTTTAAATTTTGTACAGTCCTTAAAATCTTTTTGGCGACTCCATATCATGTGTAGTCTCTTGGTAAGTCTTCAAAAAAACATAAAGATAAGAAAATTAAAATCTTAATTCTCATTCTGGTTTTCAACGTTAAAAAAATAAATTTGGCGGCGCAACAGTCCGTTGAGAACTAGGGCCAAGTGACTGACAACTCCCAACCATTTCTGTGTGCAAGTACTGTTGTCAGGGATGGAAAGGGACCTACAGTTTTTTTAAGCCGAATCCGAACGGCTAATTTGAGAAAGCACTTTTCATGACAAGAATTACTCTTGGAGAATTTGTCAATTCCTCGCAAGAGGCAGTACCCGTGAAAAAAACTTAAGATGGCATAGGCAGGGATTGAACCAAAGACTTCTAGCATGACAGTCCAACGCACTAACCATCATGACACGGGTACCATGGTTTCAACGTTGCTCAGCATAAAATCGGATTTCGAGTTTTCTGAGCGTCGTTGTAATCTTCTCGCGCAAAAGAGACATTGTTTCGTTAGCTATGCGTCCTTTTGAAACCACATATCGTCCACATACATATCTTTCAATTCGGGAACTAAAAAGTTTGTTATCATATCGCGAAAGCGAACACCTTTTAAAATAACTGCCTGATCGACCTCATTTTGGAGAAAAATACGAAACGATGTGATGGCGCCAAACAGTCACTCTTTGTGAATGCATTCGATTTTCGACAATCACTCTTGGATTGTCAATCGCCCAAATGCCGCATTTCTTCTTATTGACGAATCCTTTGAGGTGAAAATGTGCATCACCAATGAAGAAGATTGTCTTTGAATACTGATAATCCACTGTTGAAATTTCTTGCCACTATTCTGACCATTTCCGACGGTTGAAATGGTCAAGAGGAAATAAGCTCGAAAAATTTAAGCGTTGCTCAATTGTGTATCTTTCCATGGTTCAAATTGCGTTAGTCTGAAATTGAGAAATGTCAAATCAAATGCAAACAAAACTTGACGTTTAGGTGTAGTTCACATTCAACAGCGACCTTTTAAATGTATCTACCCTTTAGTTCTATGCGATGGAATTATTGTTTTTTTTTTTAATTTGTTTGTCTTCAATAATTTGAAGAAGTTTTTAAAATCTATGGAACCATAGAACACTGAATAAAAAATATCTAATCTATGAATTCGGTCTCACTCGATTTCCATAAACCAAGCTTTCTAGATAGATGGCTTTGATTGAATTACTGGATCTGATTTTATTTGTTGTTTGACCAAATTTTTGGTAAATATCGGCTACAAACATATTTTTAGACATGTTCAATGAAAATTTGCATATATGCATAAGAATTGAAAAAACTATATCTCGTAGTTTGGCGTTGTTGAAAAATTTAATTTACTTGACGTTTTGTTTTGTAACCCAAAATTTGAGAATTCGACTACTTTATCGTTTTTCACTTGGACCTTTTCGAACCTTCTCTCAATAAAGAAAAGTATTAGCTTATCTTAAATTCATTTGTCAAAATGTTTACTGTTGAAAAACGTATACCAAGTGAAAAATATTGTACTTCCAATATTGTTTTTTTTTGTGCACATTTTTCGAATGAAGCTCTAAATAGAATATTTACATTTGTGAGAAGTTATAAGGAGAATACATGACTTGTATGAATTTTGTTAATGTTAATGTTGTTATAATGTATTTTATTTTATTTTTTAAAGTTTAATGTATTATTTTTATTTACTAGTTTTATCAAAATTGTTGCTTGGTAGTAAAATAAACCTGTTTGTTTTTTTTGTTAATGGTGCATCTAAACACGCCTTAAAAATGACAATTTGTAAATAAACACTAAACAAACCTTAATCAAGGGAACGCATCTATTTTTGGGAATATTAGAAACTCGCAAGTCATTTATGGCTGAAACACAAACACGCTTCAGCTTCGGCTGACGTTTACGAGTTCAGCCACAGGAATTCAATGCATGCTATCACAATGAAGCTTCAACCTCACGTTTCATTTGAAAATCGTAAGGAAAAGAACGTAATGTTACGAAATGTGAATCCAAACTGAAGCTCTAGTTCAAATTTGTTGAACATTTGCTTTGTCTGACAGCTCAACAGCTGTAAAAAAGTCAACAACCAAAATACATTTGCTTTTGGAGGGATTCCCATTGGTTATTATATGCTGTGTAAGCTACTTCCGCGATAATTTTTTTTTTTAATTCAAAACTCTTTTTTTTTTATTTTGAGAAAAAATAACAGCTGCTAATGACAGAAGTGCCATTTTAGAAATGTCATATTGGAAGTGTCATTCAAAGCGACCTCGAAGCAGGCCCAACGTACCGCAGACTAAGCCGAAGCTGAAGCGTGTTTTGGCTGAATCACAAACACGCTTCAGCTTCGGCTTCGTCTGCGTTACGGTGGGCCTGCTTCGAGGTTGCTTTGAATGACATTTCTATTATTTCATCCCTACAAAGAGCAAATATTTTGTTTGTTGGAATATTTTTACAGCTCTTGAGCTGTCAGACAAAGCAAATGTTCAGAAAATTGAACTAGAGCTTCCGTTTGGAGTCACATTACGTTACATTACGTTCTTTTCCTTACGATTGTCAAACGAAACGTGAGGTCAAAGATTCATTGTAATAGCATGCATTGAATTCCTATGAATTTTGTGTTTCAGTCATTAGGGATTTCGCCAATAACTTAAAGTATAGAAGCCATTTTAAGACTTTAACTTTAGTAAAATGTTAAGAGATAGGAACATGCTCAAATAGTTAAAATTAGCTAATTCTTATTTTTAGTTTAGTAACTTTTCAGTAAATTGTGCGCATTTGTTTTTAAGAAAAAATAAGAAACGGTAAAAGTTTCTTATTTGAGAAAAATAGTTCAGATAATCTAGGTTTGGTGGCTATTGCTAAAATTTGAACTTAACATACAATAAATAACAAAATTGTCATAAGATCGCATGACATGTTTTGAAAATGTTTGTTTTGTCTTTCACATTAATTCGTATTCGCATGTTCTTCATCGACCCACCCATATCTTGACCTCTTATAATATAATTAATCCATTTAAAATATCTTTAAAAAATAAATCTTATTCTTAAAAGGATCAAAAACACGATACTAAAAACATAAATCTGTCAAATATTCAATTTGAGTTCTTTTATAAGAACAGAATTTATTATGTTATTTATTAATGATATCATCTATCCTATAGCAATTCTCCGAAAAAAAAAACAAATTGAATCACGCAAACAAAAAATAATAATCTTATAGCCTGGTCAAGACCCTCCAGCTATGTTAATATACCTACAACACTTATAAAACATAAAACAACTTCCTTGTCTTTCTAATTCATTTTAATTAATTGAATCGGCAAATCACATTAAGATCCCTATAAATCTGTCTCAGCCACTTGAAACAAAAAAAAAACATACATAAGTGTACCCGCATTTCGAAAATCAAAACAAAGTTTACAGCGGCGTAACGTGACAGAGTTATGGATGAGAACCATGGCAGAGATTAACATTCTGCAGCTAAGTTATGTTTGTGAACGAGTATACATTTGTGTGGTAAGTCATCACAAATGTATACTGAATCTGACATCTGATTAACATAAAAAGCAAGGTGCAGTCGGATCAGACAATACTGTCAATTCTGTCACTTTTCTGGCAATAGATGCCAATTTTCCGCAAACAGCTAAATACCATTCACTGAAATGAATGAGTCTGTTCTTATGGTTAGCTGATCTTATGCTAAAGTTTTACAATTTTATTGTCAGATGATTAAAGAATATTTGTCATATATGACAATCACAGAACTATCATCAACTGTCAGAAGTCCTAAACAACGACATCTGTCAATTGCAAACGTCTGATAATGACGTTTCTCCGGAAATTGTCAAACAAAGTTGTGAATTCACACAATTCTATAAACTTTGTTATAATTTTTGTTTAATAAAAGATCTGATAATTGTTTGCACTTACAGCTTTAAAACATTTTTGAAATTTAAAGACATATGGGATGAATTTATTTCTGCTTATTCATATCAAAAATACTCACAAATACAATGTTGTTTCTTGTTATCAAATTCAACAAGGCATACATTTTAAGCAAATGTTTGCAAATCTAATGTACAAAAAGATCAAAGGTATTAATCATCATCAAATAAAGCCGGTGCGCGTCGTCGGTCTTGTTTGGGTTCTTCATCATTCTACTTAGATATTTGCTTTGCGTGAGTCTTCTTCTTTAATGAATTTGTGACAGAAACCAGAGCACTCAATTTCAATACTAAAAGAAACTTCAATAGTCTGGAAAATAAGGCTACAAATAACGATGGTTCGTTTTTATATCACTAGACTTAGATGATTGCTGGCTGTATAGGATGTCCCACAGTTCTCGCCACAGAAGACTTCCCTGGGTAACTGAGGTCATTTTAAGGTGAATAACTTATAAACTTATGATGTAATTTTCTCGTTTCCGTTTCCTTTTCAAGTTATTACGCGCCTCGAACAGATTCAAATTTTTGTGAGACTGTGGAACACCCTGTATTTAAAGTTTATATAAAAACATCTTCACATTTAATATGAGTCACTGACAAAAAAAAAATTCCGAAGTATTTGAAAAAGAAAAATACATAAACACATGCGAAAGGACATAAAGCCAATTTTCTTTATTTTACTATACTGCAGGTAACCATAGAGATGTCCGCTCCTTCTCCAAATAAAAACATACAACCTATAGAAGTTCCTGGTCTTCTTTTTTTTTGTCTTCTTCAGCACAAATCGATTTTAAACTATTCAGACATTCATATAGCACTCATATGCTTTCAAATATAGAAAACCGTAGGGCAAATTACCAGAGGCTCCAACAACAACCAACAGCTTTTATTCCATTTTAAAAAGTCATCTGTTACCTAGATACCCTCTACCGGTACACCATGTTTTTTCCATCTAAAACAAATCAGGATTCCTGAGTTCTATTGATTTTTCTGGGCGAAGGAGCGGTGCAAACTATCCACTTAAACAAACATTCTGTGACAACATGATGAAATGGAAATTCATATAAGTACTCGAATGCACCTATTTTTGTTTCAACTTTTTACGTCCTGTCTGCATTTTTCAATTTATATGAATGTGAACATTAGACTGATTCAAGAGATATAACTAAATTCCTTTGCTTTTCAATGAAACTAGCTTTTTGTGCAGAGCTTACTGAAATAATACTTCTGTCCAAATTTCATTTTTATCAGCAAGCTTTTCAGCAATTATACCCCTAATAACTTTGAAAGGAGTGCACTCATTAAAAAATATGTCAAGACATTTTCAAATTCCTTTAAGGAATAACAAGTTCTTATGTTGCCCACCTAAAAGCAATACCTCGAAAAGCTTGCATAGAATTTGTATAGGAAATGGAATAACGATTCAAGCGACTTCGAAATATTAGTCCAAAAAGCTGAAATTTCGACAGGAGTATTATTTCACCAAGTTCTAATCAAAATTCCAGGAGCATTAAAAGGTGCCTTAAAATAAAGCCAAATGAAATAAGGCCAAATTTCAAGAATTAGCTTTACTTCACTTTTGTATATACCCCTAATAACTTTGAAAGGAGTGCACTCATTAAAAAATATGTCAAGACATTTGCAAATTCCTTTAAGGAATAACAAGTTCTTATGTTGCCCACCTAAAAGCAATACCTCGAAAAGCTTGCATAGAATTTGTATAGGAAATGGAATAACGATTCAAGCGACTTCGAAATATTAGTCCAAAAAGCTGAAATTTCGACAGGAGTATTATTTCACCAAGTTCTAATCAAAATTCCAGGAGCATTAAAAGGTGCCTTAAAATAAAGCCAAATGAAATAAGGCCAAATTTCAAGAATTAGCTTTACTTCACTTTTGTAAAGTTTTATGAAGGCAATTTCTAACAATTGGTCTTATTACACTTAAAAAGAGTGAAATGAAGCCAAATTGGTTTTATTTCACTTTCAACGTTATTGTTTGCATTAATGCAAAGAAACTTTGCATACACTCAATCTCGTACCTTCCCCAAATCCTATAGTACGCCCAAGCAGGAGGGTTGCTGTTGGTCTTAGTTCTCAGAATAGTTTGGCCTTATTTCACTTTATCAGAGTGCAATATGACCAATTGGTGAAAATTGAAATTATTTCAATTCACTATTGTAAAGTGCAGCAAGGTAAAGTTTTTGAAAGTTTGTCTTTTTTCACTTGGCCTTATTTCACGGCACCGCATGAAAAATCAAAGATATTTTAGTTTTTTTTTCTGAATCAGTCTTATGTTCATATATTCGAATATGTAGCTATGTACCTTAGCTACCCCCATTTCGATTTCATTCCATGAATTAAAAATAGGAACAAAAAGATGTCAAAAAGCTTTCAGCATTTGTTACGCCTAAGTGAGAGAAAGAAATTTAAATATTGAAACTGAGAGCAGAGGAAAGGCCTTGAAGTTTAATTTTTAAAACTAGATGTTAGTATACTTCAACTATACCATATAGATCCTTAGGCCCACGCTTATTATCAGCACTTTCTACTTTAAGAGAAAGCCTTTTGTTCAAGGACATTTGGTTGTGTGAGAATTTTTTTTTATAGATGTTGTGGTCTATGTCTATTAATATAAAATTTTAACCTAAAGCTATAAAGGACGTTTTTTGCGTCTTAAAATCTTGTATCTATTTACGAATGATGTCTAGCCCTTACATTTTATACCCTATTTTTATGATTCTATAGATTGTTGCTTTATCGGGTTCAAAATTTAATTTAATTTAATTTGTTGTCTACGTTTTTGAGAAGGACGAAAAAAGGTATGCTGAATGTATGGACCTCTCTTAAATCGATTAATTAAGATTCTAGAGATCTTGAAACGTCAAGAAATGACCACATACCTATTTAATCCAATTCAGCCTTAGAAATATTTCTCAATTACTAAGAGTATCAAACTTGACAAGTGTAACCTCAGGAGATCTTTTTTGAGGGCCTCGCTACCTCAGCCCCAGGCCAGGGCATCGCTTTGATTGTTCCAATGAACGAGAGGCCTTATTTTCGAAAAATAAGGAGCATTTGGGCTATGTCAGCAATGACACGCCGAATATTCTCTTTCAAGGCTTATCTACTTAAGCTACTTTACATACCTAAACAATGAAACAAATAAGGTAGCGCAAAAGCCCGTTAATAACAAGTGATTTACAACGCTCAACCATTCCTGTGTGCGAGTCATGTCAGGAATTGAGGGGACCTACAGTTTTATGCCGAATCCGAATGACTCATTTGAGAAAGCACTTTTCATGAAGTGAAACATCATTTTGGCGCGGTTTAAACGATTTGCAAAGTTGCTCTATTCATTAAGAAATGACAGACCAAACTGAGAATAAATCAAGTGACAGCTGTCAAAAAGACCAACTGCAAAAAAAGTATTGCCAGACTGAAAATCACACGTCTAAATGAAAATTTTGTTTAGTTTATTAAATTCATAAAAGTTGAAACTCATTTGGTATTTAAATGAACTAAGTTACGTTAAAATTGTTTTCATTTAAAGTTAAAATTCAAAGCTTTCTTTCTTCCGTCCAATTCAAGACCACCAAGGGATACAGTTTCCTAGTAATTTACCTTTCGCACTTCATACCTATTATACCCTCGCACCCTATCAAATCTTGTTTTTGTTTTATTTTTTTTGTTGATACGCCGCGCCGCCGCCGCGCGCCGTACCGCTTTTAATATATGCGCATATATCGCGCGTGAAAATTCCCCTATCTTGCATATACATACATACATATGTGCTGCACAACACCGCAATCAAGAAGTCGCATAAATTTCCCATCGGAGAGCTGAGCGTAGCACGACTTAAATCTATACCCCAAACCCGATGCATTCAATATCAATTATCATAAATTGCCTAGCTGCTCAATGACCGTGAAAACTGAAAATGAAAACACATCACTGCAGCATTTTCTTCTGCTACCATTACGATTACGAGTATATCCAAATCCAAACACGGTTGGGTGCTGTTCTTCTGAAATTGTTGTTGGCAAAGAAAAATTCAAGACACACTCCTTTAACAGGAAACCTAATTTCATGCCCTCAAGCAGTAAATTTTTTGAAAAGAAGAACGAACTAAAAACCATTGTAAAACAATTCACTGCGCATTAGAATTAAAAATTCACTGCGACGATGTTTACCTTGCGAGCAGTACAAGAAAAGCGACTGACGACGGATAATCAGGTCAGAAATTTATATTTTTGTTGTTGTAATTCTTCAAGGAAATATTGACATTGTGCAATGAAAACAATTAATTCAATTAACTTAACTCAACGAAAGTCTCCTTTCATGCAATTTGTTAATTGTTTTGATTTCTTGCACGAAATGCAATACCGCACACAGTGGATCGTTTTTTAGTTTTGTTGGGTTTGTGTTACATTATTTAGGAAGAAAACAAAAGTTAACAGTGGGACAGCTTGAGAGAACCATCAGTTTCAGCTTTTAATTGGATTCTAACACATAAAACATGATATTTGCAAATTTATACCAATAGTATAAAGCTGAAGAGTTTGTCTGTTTGTTTGTTTGCTTGTTTGTTTGTTTGAACACGCTAATCTCAGGAACTGCTGGTCTGTTTTGAATAATTCTTTCAGTGTTAAATAGCTCATTTATTGAGGAAGAAGGCTATATAACATCACGCTTAGTATAATACGAGCGGAGCTCTTATAAAGAATGTTTCAAAATCGGGGATTTTTTCCTTATTTGAAAGCTTCCACTGCGTGCGCTGCGGAAAAGGTTAAAGCTTTCCTAAAATAATGTATGACAGAATTAGCCCCCTTTAATACATAGTTCTAAAAAAAAGTCCGGGACAGCATGTGTGTATTTCTTAGAGTAAGTTTACTACAACCTTTTTTATGCTAACCAAATTTGTTCTTAAATAAACCATGCTTATAAAGTTTTAAAGGTATAGAAGAATTTCAATACATTTAAAAATATTGAAACATTCCAGTTTGCACATCCTAAGGATCTACTGTAAAAAAAGACTACCATAAGCTGCTGCAACTATATAAAGTCTGATGCAATCATCTTGAGGTTGCGTGCTGCAGATAGAGATGCAGAGCTGAGCTGAGCTGCTGAGCGCCGGCCGCCACCGTAGCGCGTTTCGGTTGGAGGATTTTTAATTGATCTCTTCTGTGTTAGAGAGCTACTAGTGTTACATAACAGTGGCACATTGTACATAAATTAATAAGTTTTATCTGAATTCTGCATAAACAAAAATTGATCGAGGATAATTTATTTACTGTAAATGACTTAATCGTTTATAGTGGGTGAAGTTGGCAAGTTAGTGCTGCAGGCTATCGCTTTGGCGGCAACAAATTGTTACATACCTACCTATATAGTTATAAATGCTTTTGTGTATCTATATTTTATGCCGCTGCTTTTATTGTGACTTGTGGTATAAATAAATATGCAGGTGTACATATTTTTGCAGAAGGAAATTATTGTAAAACAACTTGTGTATACCAACAACCTCGCCTACACCTTCAAGGTGATACTGATAAGTTTAATTGCTATTCAAATGTGGAAGTTCAATTGATATTATCCATCATGGCATGCCATTATGGGGAATGTTTGATTCCGGCGTAATAAAGTATCTATGGGTAAGACATTTACAAGCTTTAGTACAGGCATTTTGAAGCATTATGTTCTTTGTGACATTATAGGCTTTTTTCTTTTAAAGCTCAGAAAAGAGCTATGAACATAGTCCGAGCATATCGAGTGTTTTGAAGTGTGTTCTGAAAGCTCAGAATTAATTTTGGAAACAGAACTTCGCTGTCACTATTTGACATTTGTCAATTTGCTTGTTATTTAAGCTCATAGAGAGAGTTCGGAACAAGCTCAGAACACGTTCAGAACGAAAAAAGAAACACACGTTTTAAGCTCTGATGATTTAGAAGTAAAAACAGACATTCGTTTATGTTTGACAGTTCAGGCTCTGCTCTGAACTAAAAAAGAAAAAAACTGACTGACTGTCAAATTATTACTATTCTATATATTTTGTAAGTCACGAATTTTAACGTTTAAAGTAACATTTGATAATATATGTAAAAATCAAAAAGTTTTTCTTATATTCATTACTTTAATTATGTTTGTTAATAAAATACAATAAATTCAAACTTCACACAAATATTTTTCACAACAGCAGACATTCTCGATGATGACAAACTAACCGAGTCATCTAATTTAACTGGTTTAAAATTCTATACTTTTAAATTGAAATCTTCCACAACTTAATTAAAAGAGGAAGAAATTCTTTAATTAAAAATATCAGCTACCTATATCACACCAAATGATTCTTCTGGTCTTTATTTAATGGAAACAAGCTTACTCTTTGACTCATGGTTTTTTTACTTATGAATTGAGATACTTAATTTATATTTGTGAATATTAGCAGAAACAAAAACAGTGTTTTTATACACCTCTTGATGGTTAAAGAAAAGTCTACATACTTAAGACGAAATGATTTACGAAAATCTAAATAATTTTATTTAATTACCCAACACTATAATAATATCTAAATAATAAAACACTAATAATTGTAAAGTTATGATTCGACAATTTATTAAAAGTTCAGGTTTGAAATGTGCAGGTCTTCGACGAACTCGAGCCAAGTAATAGTCATTTTGACAACAAGCTAATACAATTAAAAAGCTACCAAGAACAGGACTTGATTTTCTTACGTTTTTGATAAGCGCTATCCTCAAAACGCAGTACTTTCCAATTGGTTGGAAATATGCTAAAGTTATTCCAATTTTCAAACTTGAAAAACTTCTTATTAGCTATCAATTAGTTTGCTTAGTTGTACAAGTAAAGTTTTAGATACAATTCCGAAAGGCAAAGTATTGCGACTTCTTGGAAAATCGAATTATCTTATTCCACTCGATATAGGGAAGGCATTTGTCTTAGTTTAACATGATGGATTTATTTATAAGATGGTATGTTTCCCATGCTTCTAGTAAAAATAAATGAAAGGTTTTTGTCTAACCGTTACTTTAGGGTTTTCGTCAATAACGTCAAGGTGTTCGACAACGTTCAGTATTGTGTCCTTTTCTGTACAATATGTAAACATTTGATATTCCTAGATTACCAAATTGTCAAATAGCTGTATTCGCGGATGATACAGGCATCTTTTCATCGCATGAATTTATTCTTAGCATTGAGACAAATTTAAGAATTGATAATATTGATGAAAAATAAAGCTGAACTCTGACTAACTACAAGCTATATTTGAAGTAAAAAAAGAAAGTCTTGTTACCTTCCAAGCAATCAGCTTTGGATAAATAGTGTGAATGTCAAATGGGATCGAATTGTGAAATACCTTGACATTTAATTAGATCAAAAACTCATTTTCAGAGAGTGTATTGCCAGAACTCTGCAAAAAGAAAGCATTACCTACCATATATTTATCATATCAAATCCTTCTGTATGGATGCCAATTTTGGAGAAAGTGTGCAAAAAGACACTTTAAAAAACATAAGCTTCACAAAATGATTCCATTCGATAATAGTTTTGTATGAGGCGAGGTAAATTTTGAAATGATTTCTCTAAGAATCAACAAGCTAACTAGCACTTTTTTCTAAGCATGCTAAACTCAAAGCTACTATCAACTTTTATTGCTTTTCTCTTCTCGAGAACCATAGGCGGAACTCCAAATAATTAATTCATTGAATTTTACGATTGGAATCGACCCAAGATGCTATCTTTAGGAACACGTACAAAATACCCTAAAACCCTCCTATTGGCTTTATGTGAAATGCCGTTTAAGGGGGTGGTAATGGGGAGGTGTAAATAAAACAAACTGAAATATTATTTTTGTCCAAAGAAAACATTTGACAATTATTTTAAGTTTTTTATGGTTTACTAGCTATTCCATAATTGTAATCCATTTCTTACTACTAAAACACTGTTTCCCTTTCAATAAAAGTGGTACATCTGAACACGTCTTAATATTGACAGTTCTTGAAGAAAATAAGCGAAATATAACCAAATCTAGGGAACAGACATATTTGTTATTTAAAATGAAAGAACCTTAGATGTCAAATAAATTTATCAAATTACTTAAAACAAATTCAGCGATTTTGTGATTTTACATTTGGTCAAACATTGAGAGTTAATAATATGCTTAAATAGTTTACAATTACTAAAAATTAGTATTTCCCAAAGTGTTTAAAATTGTGCTCCAAAAACTATCAGTGATACCGAAGCATTCATGCCTACTAAGGTTTCAGAATTATTCCTGAGCTTATTGATGCTTGATTTCGGTTATCGTCACCGAAACCGGTGTTTTATCCAATGACTTGGTCGTTCTTCTGACAGCAACAAATTTATCCAGTGACTAGGTCGTTCTTCTGACAACAACAAATACATGTACCATTAAAAATTCGATTATATTTACACAAGAAACTAAATAGACTTCTTTAAACTTCTTTGCTTCTTTTAAATACAAAAAATCCATCAAATAAACATTTATCTGTTTTTTTTTTTTTAAATAAAGTATTAGAACAATAAGTCATAAAACTCTTATTTATATTTGCATTTTATTTTTATTTCGTATGTAAATACTTTTACCTTCCATTTAAATTCGTTATTTAATATCAAATAAAAGAAACACATTTTTAACATTCACATTGACCTTGACTCAAGCAATCTTCAAAAAAGCTCCAAAATCACAATAATCATAAGCACTTAACCTAAAGCAATATTGTCACCAACAAAGTTAAAATCAATAAGCAACAACAACAAAAATTATCTTAAAAAGTTTTATTACCTCGTTTGGTGGCTTTTAATTATTTTTGTTTTTATTTTTTTTAAATCTTTGTTAAAGAGCATATTTCTGTTCGGTAATTTTGTGTACACAGAATCCTTAAGCAAAAAGTTGGTGGTTAACTTTGGATTCATATATGTAAATCAAGAAAGCAAGTGTAAGTATTTCCGCCTTATTAAACTTTACCAATCATAAAAATGAGCAAACAAAAATAATAATCACACAAAAAGTTCAGCGCAGTTAGATCAGAAATATCGTATACTATTTTTAAACTAATCTTAATTAATATATATTTAACTGTTTCTAGCTATTTTTTTAAGGGAAGTTCCCACTAACGGGTGTTTTTTTAAAAGTGCGATTTCAATCTGGCAATATTTTTTACGGAGTTGGTCTGTTTGGCAGCTGTCACTTGATTTATGCTCAGTTTGGTTTGCCATTTCATAATGAAAAGACTTATGGCTGAATCACATACACGCTTCAGCTTCGGCTTCGCCTGACGTTTACGAGTTCAGCCATAGGAATTCAATGCATGCTATCACAATGGAGCTTCGACCTCACGTTTCGTTTGGCAATCGTAAGGAAAAGAACGTAATGTAACGTAATGTGACTCTAAACGGAAGCTCTAGTTCAATTTTCTGAACATTTGCTTCGTCTGACAGCTCAAGAGCTGTAAAAAAATGTCAACAAACAAAATATTTGCTCTTTGGAGGGATGAAATAATAGAAATGTCATTCAAAGCAACCTCGAAGCATGCCCAACGTAACGCAGACGAAGCCGAAGCTGAAGCGTGTATGTGATTCAGCCATTATTCTTGAACACGGTTTAAGCAAATAAGTCTGAGACGATTGGCGCCTTAAAAGATAATATTTGGCGAGCTGTTGCTTACATCATAGGCCCCAAATGCTGCTAACATAGTCACAAATTGGGTCACTTTGCTGAAATTTCTTTCATCAGCAGCGGCGACCACTTTCCCTAAATCATTTTTCAAACATCCCTGCTAACCCTTATGTTTTTAAGAAAGCTACATTTTAAAAAGCTCATTTTTATAATTGCCAAATGGCCACTTAAAATTCCATGTTAAGTTTTTACAACAGGACACGGATCTAAAAGACTAATGAATGTTTCGAAGTTTAATTTGGCACCGATTAAAGTGAGAATTGCCAGAAACATTTTTTACAATCAGAATCCCACAAAACATTCTTTGAAAAGACAATTTTTCAAAATGCAAAAACATAACGAAAAGTCGTTTAGAAAAGTAAGGCTGCGGCGCATTTTGTGAGGCCAGTCTAAAAAAACTAAATTTTAGAATTAAACAAAATTTTGGGTCCACAAAAACCTTCCAACCTAATTCGACAATTTCTACACTTCTGATTTAGTTGTTCGTGTAAAGGTAAAGATTTCAATAAGGGCCTGTTATTGCTTTCATAAGTTTTCAAATAAAAGAAAGTCCGTCAGAAAACCATTTAATGCATGTTAATCACAAGTACACACATACTCGAAGCTCCAGTTTTTATTTTTAAAAAAGTTCTTTGAACTTTTTACCACATTGTTCATTCACATAAGTAAATTCATTCAAGAATGCTTGACTGCCTTACTCGATGATCCATGCAACCATAAAGAAACCTTTTCCACTTAAAGAATACGCAGAAGCAGATATATGTTCTCAACATCTAAACGAACGATGCAGTGCAACCCATCAAGACGTCTCTTCCCCTTTTAAGTCAAAAATTCAAAGAACTGGGTGCAGGGATCTTAACTCAATAAGAAGGGACCGATGTCCGTCCGTCGCTCGTCGTCATCGTCTCGTTCGTCCCTTAACCTTGCTCAATCATACGAAAAATGAAAGGCATTTGTTTAAAAAAAATCAAATTAGTATTACAACTCACGCGTCATCTTTATTTATGGTCCTGCTTTTCCTTCGCTTTGACGGAAACACTTTTCCACAAATTATTGGTGTCATATTCCATTTTTCGGGTGTCAAAAGAAATGTTTTGAATTTTCAAAAGTATATACATATGTATGTAGTACATACAATTTTATCCTTCCTATAAAGAACAGGTAAGTCACGCCAAGAAACAGTGGGACATTTTATAAATTTGTAGGGAACAAAATTAAGTGAAATGCAGTTTCCTGCTCTAAAAAATCATACATTTTATTCAAAATGAACGAAGCTGTGATTTCCAAAACCATGAAGTATCTCCCATTTCGAATACTAACATATCTAAACATTGCAAATATGTAATTGCATTTTCAAATTATACAAAAGTTTTATTTTAATGTAAACAGATACCTACCCCATTGTAAAAACCATTCACTTTCATCTGCATTTCATAAAGTAGAAATTTATTTACGTTTAAAATTATTATTTTTTGAATACAAAATACTGAATTACTGAAAAAGAATTTACTGAAAATACCTCCTCTTTTCATTCTCATTCCACAGATAATCATATTTTAAATGACACTCAACCAGCTAACCAAATCGAAGGGTGGAAAAATTCGCCTCTGTCTTCAGTCATCTTAATTACTTCCACACGAGAAAAAATCTAAGAAACAAACGTTAACCCAAAAAATCGATATTTTTAATTACGCGATATTATTAATATTGTGCCGAAGACTACGACGACAGATTATAGTCCTCGTGTATCAAAATATATATAATTGCAGCCACCGAAAAAAAGGGGGACACTGCATATTATATCCAACGACGAAATGAGCTCCTTAAAATAAATAAAAAAAACCTAAAAAGCAATCAGAACAGAAATATCTAAGGCACTATACTATATAGACTTCAGGAACAGTTGGAGGAACACATTCCTGCAACAAAAAAGAAAAAAAGTCTCAAGAGGAACGAAGCCCGAGTGAGGCTTTTTTGACTTGGTTGTGTTTTTGTGTTTTGTTTGTTTGTTTTCTAAGAGCGAAAGCTTTTTGCCTTTGACACCAAACAAAAGAGAACCCCAGTTTTGACGCCAAAATGACATCGGTTCTACTTGAGGCAAGGCCGTACAGGCCATTCAAATCCAGCGAGGAATACCTGGAGGCGATGAAGGAGGATTTAGCTGAATGGCTGAGTACAATGTATCCGGAGTTGTTGATTAATGCTGAAAACTTTATGGACAGATTGGACACAGGAGTGGCACTCTGCAAGGTTAGTTGAAATAATTTTTCTATAAAATATGTACAAATATCAGATATGTAGTGATCAAGTAGACAACAAGATTTTATAGTTTTAATATAAAAATCGTTTTCCCTTTTTTTTTATTTATTTTCGTTTTTCGACTTTGTTTTTCAAAATATATTTTTCTGACGCTTTGTGCGTTTTCGGAATCCGTGCTTAAACTGTGTGAAACGATGTTCTTCAGATTTGAGACTAAGTTCTTAAAATTTTGTGAAATTTTTTATATTGGTAGTATTAATAAAAAAACGGCTATCACACTCTATTTTTTTCCAAGACCTTGTTGATGGGCTCGTTATTAAGCTAACGAATTTCTTGATACTTTAAGTGCTGAATCGTTTCTGGATTGTTAGCATAACATTGGTTATTTCCGGACAAGATACTTAATTTATTTACTCTTAGTTAGCAACAAACTTGGTTTATTGTAAAATCTTAGGACTTTTTAAAAACAGCCTAGTTCCATAAGCTTGGTATTTATAAAAATAATGCTTTTGATGCTTTATATTTGTACTTAACTTGAAATAAAATGCACGACTGGATCGCACGAACATACTTCGTATTCAAAGAGCCTGTTTAAAAAAGTATCTTTTACTTAATATTTAGAAGTACATATAGCTGCAAAATAAGTTTGTCTTCAAAAAATTTAAATGCCATTTGATTTCTCTAAAAAACTTTAATTTTTCAGAATATTTCTTTGAAAATCATCAGAGATGTTTTTCTTTAAATTAATTTATCAATTTTTGCACTTAGAATATATACATATTTATATTTGATTTTCGGCAACAATTTTTAACCCGTTTTCGAGATATGCAATTTTGAAAAAAATGAATATGTTTTTAAAAATCCAAAACAATAGTATTGACATTTTTGATCATCAAATCTTATTTAGCTTGTGCAGAAAAAAATTATTGAAATCGGTTCATGAGTTCCTGAGATAATTAAAAAAATTAACGGTTCTATGGAGGGTACCCTTTTTTTTTTATTAAAAGAAGCCAAGCTAAGAAAAAAATGCAGAGGAAATTTAATAAAAATTCATAGATTCGTTTTTGAGAAAACTCCAATTTTTGACCAACAAATTTGTACTACTGTTCTTTTTGATCATAAATTAAAAAAAAACTCCTAACGCGTATCAGCTTAAAACCTTAATTTCCAAGTTTGAACTCAATCGAACCAATGGTTTGAGCTGTAGCAGCTTGGACATACAGACAGATGGACCGACGAAATTGGTGGACCCACTTTTTTCGACTTCTCTACCATCGGAATGTCATATTTGATTAAATTCTCGAGTTCGAAATTTTTAACGATTGCAGTGCGGCAACTCTCGCTAGTAAATTTTGTTTCCAAGTAAAGTCATTCAAATTTAATCATGTGTTTCAAATTTTTCAAAACGTATGGCTATTATAAAGTTAGCAGAACACTTAACTTTTAATGTCAAAAGCTCCCCCGATACTTAACGACCTCCCATGATATTTTAAGACTTCACTTGTTATGTTAAGACCTCGCTTGATATTTCCGAACTCCCTTAGAATATCCAGACCTCTTTTGATATTAAGAGACATACCTTGGAATCTCCAGACCTCCATTGAAATTTCAATACCTCTACCGAATTCTCCAGACGTCCATTGATATGTCAAGATCTACTCTGAAATCTACAGACTTCTCTATTTTTCAAGATCTCCATTAATATTTTAAGGCCTCCATTGAAATTCGAATACCTCCCGTTTAATATCTAGACCTCCCTTGAAATTTCAAGAACTCCTTTATAGTTCAAGACCCCTCCTGAAATCTCCAGACTTCCCATGAAATTCAAAGGGATATTTCAAGATATCCCCTCAAATTTCCGGGCTTCATTTAGAATTTCAAAATCTTCCTTGAAAATTCAAGACTTCCCCTAAAATCTCTAGACTTCCATTAATCCATTAATATGTCAAGATCTCTGAAATTTACAGACCTTCCTTGATTTTTCACGACCTCCCTCAATATTTCATGGCCTATATTAAAATCCCAAAACATTCTCTGGAATATCTAGAAATCCCTTCATTTTTCAAGGCTTTTCCTGGAATTTCTAGACCTTGAAATTGTAAGGAAATATTTCTTACAATTCAGACAAACGCCGAATTATTAAATGGGGAATTGTAGAATATAATGCGTCGAAAAAATCAATGCGTCTATTGTCGTGTCGTCAAACACTTGTTTCAAGGAAACCCTCCGTATCGAAATTTCCCAAGTGTTACACTATTTTTTGTTGAACGATTACATACGCGATGTGTGGCAAAAAATCCCGCAAGAAGTTTGTGTTTTTACAACCCCTCCCTCCTCCCCTCTATTCGGTATAAGTGCTCCACTGAATTACTTAAGTTTCTTTGACATAGTTTTCAAAGCAGATCTTTAGAATGATTAGTGATAATAACATAACTCTTTCATTATCAATATTTAAACGAATTTTCCTCTAATCAAATCCCCGTAAATAACTCAATTGTAATACTCGTGCTTCAAGTTATGCTCAGTCCTTTATTGTAGAGTCGAACTACAAGAACAGATACTCGTTCTTTAGATGCACTACGCGAATGTGGATTGCTCTACAACGCTATTTCTTTGCCTGTTTTTTCTTTTTAAATTCTCGCACTGTATAAATACCAAAAATGCCTTTGGCGCTCACTTAGCATTCAATACAAATATTTCTTAATTTTTAAACGTTTAAAGTTCCCAAAAAAAATCTAAATCTTTACAAATTTTCAGAGATATTTTTGTGTCCCGCAATATTTTCTTTCTTATTGCTAGAAGAGATAAATCAATGACAAAAATAATGTTCTTCAAAGAAATTACTCCGACAAAATCTAAACAAATTAATTTCTTATCAACCCAGAACCTCAACGCCTCTTTAATCGACAACAACAACAACAACTTCCAAAAGTTTATTGCCAGCATGTGTGTATTTAGTTGATAGGTCTATAGTATCTCCTATTTCCAATCTTATTTCAAAACTAATTATCCCTTCAATAAAGTTCAATAATTTTACAAGCTTCACATGATCCCTCTGCTACTTTTTAAAATCTCTAGTTTCCCATATATGTATACCCAAAGTTATTTATTATTTATTTAACAAGTTTATAAAATAGAAAACAAACAAAATACCACTGGATTTTAATTGTAAAATGTATAAAAAGGGACACAAGAAAACATTTTGTATAAAAGATTCAACCTATATCGAGACATCAAAGTCTGTCTGGCTGCAGCTTAAATTTCCTTCACACATCTAAGTCGTGACATAAAAAAAAAGTAAACACATAAAACAAAACGAATTTTTGTTGTCTTTGATTGTAGTTTCCTTCTGTGCGGAGGGGGATGCGGGGGGTGAATGAGGAGCATAAAGCAACAAAATAGTTTTCCATAAATATCTCTAAAGTATAAATACACAACATGTATGTATGTATATAACGTCGGTTGTTTCGCACCAAAGATAGTTTTTTCTCCCCAATTCTCAAACCATATACTCAACCTCCCCAAACATACATATGTTGTTGGTTGGTGCATTGCAGTGTTTGCTTTCTACTATCAGACTTCAGACGCGTATGTCAGAACATTAGATTCAATAAATACCCCAACATCTGACAAACCTTCTTTAAAAAAAAAAGAACTTTCTTATACCTGAGAATCTTTAAAGTGCACGGTTTTCAGTCTCAAAAGTACATAAGTCTTGACTTATGGCTAAAAAATTGTCCCTTAAGTCATGTGAACTTACAACTTTGTTTGACAATATAGCCAAAAACACAGCAATTATCAGATGACGTTTAAAAAAGTTGTATCAATACATTTTCTTCTAATTTAAGAACTAACTTACTGAAGTGGGCGCAATAGTCTTGGATCATCATGCGTCTCCAGCCAGCTTGATCGCTAGCTAAATGTTTCCAGTTTCGTACGCCAAATTGGTTGAGGTCCTCTTCCAACAGCATGAGCCACCTGAGTCACGGTCTTCCTCTACTGCGCCTTCCGTCACTCGGGATTAGGTTAGGTTAAAGTGGCTGTACATGATGGAAACGGACACACTTAGGCCAGTTTAATGGCCCGTTGGCGTTGTGATACCACATGAATCTTGAGGCTTCCTCCTAAGCTCAATGGAACCAGTTTGAGTCCCTTACGAAATTTGAGAGGCTGATTATGCTGATATGATTTAGATCGTTTAGATCGTTAAAGAAGAATTCTCCTAGGTAATTCTTGCGTTTTTGAGATAGCGCAGGGCATGTACAGAGAAGGTGAAGAACTGTTTCCTCCTCTTACTCGTCCATACAGCTTCTGCAAAAGTCATTTGAGAATACGCTTAGTCGCGTGGCGTGCTTTCCTATTAGACAGTGTCCGGTTATGACACCTATTATCGAGCTTATATACGATCTGCTTAGAGATAGCAAGCACCTTGAACGTTTTAAATCTAGTGTTGGCCAGATGTTTTTTTTCACTCGGGATTGGAATCAAAGACTTTTCGTGGTGAAGGCTTCGCCTTGTCCATTCACTCTTCATTACGCAGCCATTTAAGTCGTTGGGCTTTTATTCTTTTGACTAGATCAGTGTCGTTGGTACAGCCCGTACAGTTCGTTTTTGTATCTTCTCCCCCACTCTCGATCTATTTAGACTGGTCCAAAAATGACCCGATGAATTTTTCTTCCGAAGTATCCTAAGTCATGCTCATCTTGATTTGACAAGCTCCAAGCCTTAGCGCCATATATGAAAACCGGAATGATGGCTGTCTTATAGGGTATGACTCGAGAGAGTACTTTACTGATTTCAAGCGGTGGTAATTTATAGCGGTTCCTAGGAAGACGAACTCCTTAACTACCTCAAAGCTGCAATTGTCCATTACGATGTTTTGTCCAAGACGTCGTCGTTCAAAAAACCTTTCTTGATGACAGCATATACTTTGTCTTACCCTTATTGACCACTCAACCCACCTTTTCCACTTCCGTCACAATGCTCAAAAAGCCTCACTAACGTCACCTTTTGATCTTTCAATTTTGTCAATATCTTCGGCGTATCCGAGTAATTGGATGGACTCTTATAAGATTGTGCCCCTAATGTTAATGGTTGAGTATTACACAATTCTTTACAAAACGATGTTAAAGAAGTTGCATGACAGTGTGCCTTGTCTAAAACCTTTTTTGACATCAAACGCATCGATCAGATCCTTTCCGATATTGATAGGGTGCATTGTTCATCGTCATTCCGCTCAAACAGACAAGTTTAACAGGGATGCCAAAACTAGACATTGATCTGTAAAATTCTTCTCTATAGATACAGTCATACGCGGTCTTAAATTCGGTGATGGCTATCAATTTAAAGTTCCTCGATTTTTTTCCAAGATTGGCGTAATAATATTTGGTCAACAGCGGACTTTCCTAGTCTGAAACCACATTGATATGATATGGACCTATCAGGTTGTTTCCGAACGGCTTCACACGTTCACTTAATACAGCAGAAAGAATCTTATAAGCGATGTATATTTACCATTTTAATTACTGGAAATTTGTCTATAATTCCTCTTTATACTTCTAAATTGATTTTAATCCTCTCAGAGTAGTCCTTCTGCATGTCATTCACTTCAGACAAAGTTTTTTTTTTTATTTCTTAGAGTTCTATAAGATCAAAATTCTGTATGATAGCTCTTCGATTATAGCTTTCAATTTCTTCTTCGTTTTTGTTTCAATATCTTCTATAGATTCAAAACGTAGTCCACGGAGCTATCCCTTTAGTTTAGCGAATAGCCAGTGTAGTAATATGGTGCGGAAATATATTGGTCGAGTTTTGGCAAAAAGAAAATAAGTTGCTTTTATGATAAATGGTTACTCAAAATGTATCCTTCCGACATTCCAAAAAGGTCAGTAATGTCTCGAACGGTTAGTCGACTAATTTAGAACACCAATTTCTTGATTTTGTGGAAGTGTAGTTAATCAGTTAATGTTCAACGCTTTCTCGAACTCTTAGAACAATTTATTGTTCCACTCATAAACTTTTGTTTTCAGTGGAAACCACCCCCTGACAAAATCATAATTCACAGCTACGCTCCTGGCAGCTTCAGTTGTTCTCATTTCGAGCACACAACATGAAAACAAAACACAAAAACAAAAAGAATTTAAATAGTGTTTCCATTTTCTTGTTGATTATTTTGTATTTAAATTTTTATTTGTTTTGACGATAAAAATGTATTAAAAAAAGGAAAAAATAATTTTTGTTTTATACAAAAAAGTGCACTTGATACAACGGTTTTTGTTGTTATTGTTGTTGTTGTTGGTTTAGTTGCAGATGCTTAAGCATGTTAAGGCTGCTGCTGTACTATGAATTTATCTCCCTATTTCAAGTGCGTGATTAAAGTTCCGTCATAAAAATTTAAGTAATGCTTTTCCTCCTCTCGCCGTGCGTCGCTCGTTGTTCGACGCGTCGCTGTTGTCGTCCTCATCCTCATCGTTAAAGTTTCCCCCCATTCATCTGATTCTGGGTATAAAAACCAGGAATAGTTCCCACCAGGGTGGGAGAGTTCAACTATAGTAATGGTAATGGCACTGGCACTGGCACTGGCAACCAAACCATTTCATAATCTCTCTGACAATGCAGCAGCAGAAGCAATATGCTATATGTGCCCTTACGAGTAATGATCTTTTGAATCTTCTTTCTTTAGGATGTAATTGGTGTGTGATGGAGGCGGAGGGGGGAGGCTTTAATCTTTCGCGCACATATTATAGTCTCTATGCTTGACTTGACCTTTATGTGCTGCAAGTGTGCGAGAGGGAAATATCAATGAATGAATGAATTTTATGACTTTGGCTTTGAAACAGCTCAAGGGGGGAATTTGCTGTAAATTATTCATATACAAAGAGTTTTTATTTGAGTCAATAGTTAAGTGAACTTGGCTCGATAAAGGCGTCGGCGTCGGTCGTCGTCTTCGTCGTCTACGGTAGCGTCGTCGACTATATGCATTTTAAAATCACTCCAATGAATGTTGCATGTAAACAGTACATAAAGCAATAAAATGCATCCATCCGGTTGTAGAGTGGCCGCTATATGGATTGGGGTGTTAAGATTAAACAATATTTTCTTTAGTCGAGGCATCAGCCGATATACCGAAGAGCTCTTGACTTAGACGATCTTTGTACTACAATAAATATAAATTACGTAAACGTTAAAATTTTAAACACGAACCAACTTAAATTATCGTCAAATAATTTATAAATCAAATGTTAGAACTAGAATTAGAGGAGTTTTGAATTTCTTGTAAGTCGTAGAATACCTACGAACCGATTTTAAGAAACTTTGAAGCTGATTTTGGAAAAAAGAAGAGCTCGAAGGAAATGTCAAGCTACGAGATTTCCAATCTTTATTTGTCTTAACAACGAACTAAAAAAAAGAATCACTTAATTCAAAAAGGGTCAACTAAGTAGATTTCTGAAAAGTCTGACGACAGATGCTTCTACTTTTTTATGGAAATCAGCAGTGTGTAAAAAGGCCCGAGACAAATAAAAACTCGCCAATAAAATCTCAAGATGGCAAATGGATTGGACACATGCTGAACATCTCCCGAATGTTTTTGAACCATTCCCAGCAAATACGGTTACAGATTCCTTAAAGTTTGTTGACGTTCACGTTTGGAACGACGAATGTAAAATTCTTTTTGCTACCCTCAGAGAAGTAAGAAGCATGTGCCAATATAAGTTTTCTAATAACAAATTACCAGGGTATAATTGTATCGCTGCTCAGGTTTTAAAAGAAATGCCCTCGATGGCCTACAAAAAGCTCCAAATTATAATAAATGCATGCCTTAAGCTTAGATATCTGCCACATCATTATAAAACTGGAGAAGTCATTGTTATACTTAAACATAATAAGCTATCAACAGAAGTAACATATTAGAGACCAATATCGCTTATACCAATCATGGCAAAATTTTTCGAAAAATTGCTAGTAAAAGGCTCAGCAAAATAATTGAAGAAAGAAGACCAATTTCGAAACATCAAATTGGATTTAGAAATAAACATTACACTGTAGCACAAGTACATTGAATTACGGATGTGGTGGAAAAGACACTTGAAGATGTTGATCAAGCCTTTGGTTTGGAAATTGGGACGTGAGTGCAAACTGCACACGAACACAGGCAGTACTACGAAATACTGAAATTGTATGTTACTAACCGAATATTTAGAGTACGGTACGACCAAAATTACTCGAACCTATAGAAGCCGATGTACCGCAAGGTAGTGTCCTAGGACCAACATTGTATCTTTTATATAGAGATATTTCTTTGGATATCAACGCTATTATGGCCACCTTTGCTGTTACTGTAATGAAGGAAGTGTATGGATGCAAAAATGGCGTATCAAACTAATTAAACAAAATCGGCGCATGTACATTTTGCAAACAAGAAGTTAAATAATGTTTTATTTCTTTAAACAATACAGAAGTACCGTACGCCATTGCTGCCATTTGAGCTTTAATGCACAGCTTAAATGGAAAGAACTCGTCAAAAAGAAAAGAGCTAAACTTGAAGTACAAAAGAAAGTAGTGGTTAAACGTAAAGAATGTTGAACTATCCATCCAGAACAAAGTAATGTTATAAAAACTCGTTTGGACTTATGGCACCCAAACAGCGATCTACATCGTGACTTTCAAATTGAAATGGTTACAGGAGTGGTTAAAAAACACGCTGCTTCACACATCAGCGACTGCGAAATAATAACCACTCCATAATGAAGATGGTTTTAAATTTACAAGACAATTTTCGGAGGTTAAGAAGAATCAAGCCTCATGAGCTGATGGTCCACATGCTATGGGGAAGTATTTCACCTATAAACTTCCATCAGGAATGATCAGTAGTTTAATCTCGAGCCCAACTTTATTTCGACTGTCAAAAACAGAAATTCATTCCTTAGCCGTACTACGCGAATGTGGAATACCTAACCACGATCTGTCTTCAACTGCAATGTTTCTTTAAATGTTATCTTAAGATAAACCGAAGATTCAGTGTTCCTGGAATAAGCTTATTGCTTCCTAATCTAATGGGGAAGCTTTTATTATAACCTGCCTAGAACTTGCTAGGCTGACTCAAATCCTCCCTTTAAATTCAAAAACACACCTAAATGCCAAGGAATGAAAGAATTCAAAATTTGTGGACATTATTTTTTGTATACATACCATCTTGCAATCTCTAATTCTTCATTTGAATCTAAAAAAAAAAATCGTAACCACGTTACAATTGTTCTTATATTCAAATTAAACCACATTAAGTTGCACTCACACCTCCGGTTTGGAGTGCTCACTTGCATGCCAAATGCAGTTTAAAGCATGACTTGTATAGTAACCCAAGAAGCCATTCATTTTAAAAGTGTCATGCTACTTTTACCATTCACAGCGAATTATTCGCATTGGCGCTTTGATAAAATATTTCACTTTAATGTTTCAAGCAGTGATGAATGAGAAATATTTTTGTTTAACGTGGAATGTTTCTTGCAAATTGTTTTTAACCATCACCTTACCAACAGGACAAGACAAATATTTTCCTCGTATAAGTTACCTACTTAAAATTCTCTCCCTCAGTAGCTCTGGAATATTATTGCACCACGGCGGCACTGACCTGTACGCAAAAAAAAGAAGGGAATATAAATTCAGCAAATAGAGCCTCTGGAAATTAAACCAATGCTCTACCCCAAGTAAGGAATACCATTGTGTTGTCCTCTCATTATCCCTTTGTTTTGGCCCTGACACATAACTTAAAAACAAACAAAAATGTCTGCGTTTACACTGAGAAAATATCAAGACACAAAAATAATTATATTATAATAAGCAAGCTTTTATGCTTGCCAAATTGAGCTACCTTTTTTCAAAATTGCCGACAGAAAAATCAATATGACAGTCCAATCATAATTGGGCTAAAAGTAGCCCAAATCAAACTTTTATAACAAAAGTAAAACAGCAATATTGCAAAGATATTTTTCTTCCATGAACTGTGTTACCAAAATAATGTAGCCAAATTGGGCTACTTTTGGGCTACTTTTTCGATTTTGGGCTAATATATGTATGTACAAATATGTTTTATAGTGCTATCGGACTAGTTCAGGACATGGCAACCCTGGTTGCATACTGTAAATATGTTAAGACAGGCTTTCGGGATTTTATTTCTTACCAAGTAAAATCTATTTTACACAACGTTCTTCAAATGACTGCCTCGGCTGGTTTCGCAGTACCACATTCTGTCACTCCAACTGTCAAAAACCTTGGTGACAGTTTCTGCTGTAGGTCACGGATTGTTTGAATGATATTGGCTTTAAGTTCTTAAATCGTTTACGGATTGTTGGCATAACATCGGTCCTTGACAGTTCCTCACAAAAAAGGTCAAGTAGCAGCTAATTGACTTCGCTAAGACAGTGATAATTCGTTTTGGGAATTTAGTGAACAAATGGGCTTAAGAAAACGCATTGTTCAGGCGTAAAGTTCAAGTGCGAAAGAGCTGTCATTGTAAAAATAGTCTATGATTTAAAAAGAAACCTCTAGATATGGATGTGGCTTCCATTTTTTGGAAGCCTCTGAATTCATTCCACAATGAAGTAAGAATTACATAACTGGACTTAAATTGTTCCTTATGGCACCCCATAATTATTTTATTTTCAAGTAAGGTATTGAACACAGTTTTTTCAGTGTATTTGAAGGATGAAGCGCATTTAACGAGTATGTTTTTACAACAGATGACTTGATAATGGTTTGAGAGCTTCATTAAATCTTTATTTACGAACATGTGTTAAAAAAAAACATCCTTTCCCATCAGAACCACACATGAAGGGACTATATGAACATTCCTTCTAGGTTTCTTAGCATATCATAACATAGCCATAGCCAAGTTCCGGTTCGCCCATTTCATTTAAATCCATATCATATAGGAACGTCAAACGTCATAAAGTCAGATGATGATTTCAGTCGTCCATTATGTCATGTCACTTCCATCAACGATATTGCGCATACAGCAATCAACTATGCCACGGTCTGTCAACATTCGCGTAATGGCCTTCTCTTCAAATAGATAATATTTGTTTGTGATGTGCTCCTGATGCCTGCTTTGCCTTTGCCTGTGCGTACTGCGTATACAGTACAGATAGGACTATAAGACACTCAACTCAGCAATTCAGCATATGGGATGTCACATTCTACGATTTGGATATTTGCCATATAGCGAAGTCGCCTCTTTTACGAGTAAAATATACGAGTACAAAAAAATAAATCCTTTTACGCATTCTGTTTGCAACACGCAGCGGCTGCGTCCGGACGGGAGCGGGATGGCATGCAGCGCTATGCACATAGCATGACGATGAGTGAGCGTGCAAAGTTGAAAGACACACAGAATTGTTTATTTGTACGCATTCCGCGGATGTTTTTCCACGATAGGTAACTAAACTTACCCCTCTTCGTCGTCGTCCTCGTGTTGGTTCTTCGTCGTGCCGGTCGATGGTCTTCAGCGGCGTTCAGCATGTCATGAGCTGAGCTGCTAATGTGTGAGGCTATTTTTGACTTGAAAAATGTCATTTGGCTGTTTGAATGTTGTGTATCTAATTCGGCGATCATCAAGACTCTATAAGATTCCTAAAAATAGCTACAATCGGGATTGAAATTCCTGTCTAAACTTAAATCGAAGAGGAATGTATCCCCTTCTTTTCTATAGATATGTAGATATATTTTTGATACAAAATGCATGCGTTACTTAATCGTGAACAATTAGGCTTACATATTTGGATCACTTAACTTCATTCAAAGAAAAAATGTACTCAAACACATTCAACATTTTCAAATGAGGCAAAGGCATATTGAATTACCCATTATTCGACACCCTAAGGGTCACTTAAACTTTCCAAACAAAAACCTACCCAAAGCCAAAAGAGAGCTATATAAGAATTAACTTCATCTCTCTCTGCCTTATCGATGAAAATGTCATAATTACTGTCCTTGACAAGAGTATAGAAGACCGCATTATTTGACGTCATATGCACAGCCCAAACAAACACTGCAAACACCCTCATTGGCTGTCAGAAACATTGGCACTTCAAAACAGCAGCAATAATAATAATTAACGAACAACGAAGGCGAGGGCGATAGCAAAACCAAGACCAAGAGCAAGGACTCAGTTACAGACTCAACACAAAAAAAATCTTATTAACATGTCAAGCCATTTAAGAACCCTTATTGTGTCGACACAATTCATATTTTTGATATTCATATGTTTCGAGGGTAAGGTTAGGTCTTGCATTTGCCTTTGATAGTGAAAATAAAAAAAACCCTAACCCATATATCCGAAGCCGCCCGCCCGCCGAACTTGCTATCAATAAATTTCGATGGGAATTTATTAAAGCCCATAAAGATAATTATTTTTGTATATATCCTCCAGAGGCAGATTTTTCTAGATCCGATTTCTTTATGGGATTTGGTGTGTTGAGCAATAAAAAGATCTGCTGCTCTTAAATTTTTTGATTTTATTGTTTGTGTATTATTGGTGGATGGTGGCAGTGGCACTGCTGCCATATCGGAGTGTTTATTCCTTTTTCTTTGCATTCTACGATGCTGTGTAAAAAATTTAATACAATTTTTAACCCTGTTTTAGTGACAAAAAAGTGTTCAGAAGTAAAATAAGTGGTGCAAAAGTTTAAACAACTTCTTCTTTAGGTCTTAACATTTTACTAAGTAGCAATTTACTAGCGATTTCAACATTTTAAACCTTTCTTTTCGTTTTGCTAACTAGTAAATTGCTGATTCCCTTTTATTTAAAAAAAAAAAAACAGGCATCCGAACATGTCCAAACAGTGACAGTTTGTGAAAATAAATAAAGCAAACAAACTTAAACGGACCTATTAATTGGAACTGTAAGAATGGACTATCTCATCCACTGTTCTTAACAAAAACACTTTATATGAAGATATAAAACCTTCGTACGTATCACCCTTCAAAACCCATTTGTTTACATTGTTGTATTTGTAATGTGGACGAATAGATGTGAATTTCAACGAAAAAATTGACGTATTTTCACGCATACATAGAATTAACTACTGAGTTTTTAGGGGAAATGTCATAATTTAGAGGAGAAATGTCACGCATACCTACTTAAATGAGTTTATGAATCTGATTTCCGGTTTAGCTTGTAGGCAAACAAAGATGGCTACCGAGGATTTATATCTTTATTAGAGTGTTTTTGGTTCTTATAAGATATACTGGCTGAACACAATGTTGACGGTGAAGCTGAAGCTTGTGGTACTGTCAAAGTTAAAAAGTACGAAAAAACAAACGATGTGAAGTTGAAGCCGAAGCTGAAGCTGAAGCGGAAGTTAAAGCGTAAGTTGGGTGAACCTATACTTTTGACTTCATGGTTCGCAGATTTTTGACATTTGTATAGTTTATATGGATAATTGATGGATGAAGTTGAAATCTTTTGACTTGATGCTGTGCATATTTTTGACATTTCTTCAAACTTCAATTATTGTCGCGCTTTACTACTGTGGACGTCAAAATGTGCGTTTTTAATGATGGCTTCTGCTTTGTTGGTTACAGCTTTCAATGATAATTTTTGTCATTGGCCAACACATGAACCTGAATTTGTCCTACAGTTTCATTATTATAGGCCAAGAAGGTGCTTCAAAGACGACCCAAAAGTTCTTAAGTATCATCAAATTTCTGTCATTGGGTAGGGCATACACAGGGTTGATCATTGATAAGAAAAGTGACAGCTGGGAACGCAAGGGAAATGGAACGCTTTCAGTGGAATGATTTTGTTCCGAATTATGAAATCAAAAATCAGCTGTTCATCCAAAACTATTTCATGAACAAAAAATTTAGTGAAAACGTATTTGTAAGTAAGCCTACGATTTACAATTCGATTTAAGGTGTTTAGGTTTTCAACTAAGAATCGAATTATTGTTACCTTGCCAAACCTATACCTAGAGTACAATGCTAAATCATTCAGCTCTTCAAAGAAACTTGCCCGGGACTTAAAACATCACAATTTTCTTTCTGCAAAAAGCCGAGTCGTCAAATATTTCGAAATCTTCGTTTTTCCAAAACATTTTATTAATTTAAAACAAAACTATTTTAGCTCAAGAATTATAAAAAATACACAAATCAACTATTTCGAGTAAAATTAGAGACAAATGTTGTATAGGATAATGACAGATACCAAATAGATTTAGCAAATTGCTAGAAGTTAAAGTAGCTGTGATATTGAAATCGTTTGAAAGCTATTTAGCTTAGTAAATTGCTAAAAATGGCTTCAAAATTTCACTGGTGAATTTTTGTTCTACGAACATTTCTCTTGCAGTCTGGTACCAATAAAATTAAATTTCGAAAAAAAGAATTAACCCAGATTTTTGCACAGCACTTTATGGATATTGTAGATTCTCCTTTCTTTCAAAATTCTATTCCACTTGTATGCAGTTGAAGGCGTTGTTTTGGAAGGAAGGATATTTCTTGTTTCTTTTTTATCTGTCTATACAAATGCTTAACATTTTCGAATGGGGTTAGCCTTAGCATTGGTATTAGTTGGGATTGGGTTATTTTTTTTATAACATATGGCCAGAATTTTAATGGTCTTCTATATATCTGCGAACAGTTTAGCAAGAAAAGGATTTTTGGCTCCGAACAATTAAGATAACAAACACAAATCTTGTTTGTAGAATAAGAACTATTAAAAAACTAACTTTATGGACATATTTATTAGGGAGATATGGAAATGCATTTGTGTCTAAGAATTGAGGGTTGTTTAAGTTTTGCAAAGGATGCTTTCGTTTTTGCTCAATGTTTTTTTTTTTTGTTCAAGTTCTTTTGACAATATTTTTCCAAGTGATATAACTCCATTCAACGATATTGCTAATACCTTCTTGGCTTTCGGTCGGTTGTTGTTAGGGCAGTTCTAATATTTTGACTACCTTAAAATAGTCTATATATATATATAGACGCCGACGGTTGTAGTCTGTGATGAAATGTAAGCGTATTCACTTTCGGAAAGCAATTTGCATTAAGTAAGGTGGAGATAGTTTTTAAGCAAAATATCTTGTAAAATTTGAGTTTGAAATAATAAATGGAAAACCCTATACAATTAAAATTTGATATTGTATGGTTTTCCGATAGGAGGTTTCACCCAAATAGCTGTTCAATTTTCCCATTACCAATCCGCACATTTGTGACTCCATAACTTCACAAAATCCATTTCTTAGGTCTTACGAAATCCATCTTAAGGTCTTGAATTTTTTTTGGACTATTGGTAGAAACTTTATTTTAAATTTGGCACCAAAGAAAAATAATCTAAAGGTTATAAATCTCAAGACCTCACAGGCCAATTATTGTGATCACCTTTAAGCTCAATAACGCGCGGTCAAAAAATTATCTCGCTAAATTTCAATTGTACGTATGTACGTACCACCCCAGTCGCTTCGTCCACTTCAATATCTTTCAATTCCGTTCATAAAAAAACATTAATCATACTTCGGTAGCGCAATGCATTCACCGTAACAGTTGCACCAATCTCAAACCAGTACAAAATCCGCACGAAACCGTGACACGTTGGGATGAAGAGGGTTTTCAACAACCATTCTTGGATTATACGAGCTCGAAATGCAACAATTCTATTCATTAATACAGCTTTTGGGGTAAAAATGGGCCTGAAGATGAATGATTACTGAAGATGATTTTTCGGTGACCAATCAGCGAATATCAGCGACTTTGCTGTTGCTTGTGATTAAAAGCTTTGACTTCTTCTGTTAACATTTCTTTAAATTTCTTAAGACCTTAGTTAAATAAATCTGTGCTATGCTATTTGTGGAATTCCTTATTCCAAAGATCAACGAGGAATCGACAAATCTGGGTTTTCGTCAACACTACAGTCTACAGCAACAATGTTCTCAGTTGTGCATCAATTTCATTACTGCGTACGGCCAAGAAGGTTCTTCTTTCAGACGACCCAAAAGTTCTTTGATTTTGTGAAATGTGACAGCAAAATTATCACCACTTTATTTCAATGCATTGTTGAAGCTTAATGGCCTAGTTTTTACCGGTCAAATTGACACTTGGAAAATGCTCTCTAAACATGAATAATTTTATAAAAATTCATAAGAATAAGAAACAAATGTTTTCTTTAAGGTCGCATGAGTTTCTGTTTGGAAATATGTACCTAACCTATGTATTCAATTTTCAGAACTGCCTTTAATTTTGTTTTCTTAATTCCGAAAATTGTGTTGATTCCTACATTTTTTCTATTTGTCTTGTTTTATCAGAAATGTATAGGTGCTCCTTATTTGTATAGTTTGGTATTTCTACTATTTTTTGTGTTGTTGTTCAAGAAACGATAACAAAGAATCCCCAGGTTCCCAATACTTCATCACTGGACAGCTCATGAAAACATCAACAATCCATTTCGGATAACATTTTATCTTCGCATAGCTAAATGAGGTACGTTTCCGGGATTTATATAGCTTCAAAGCGCACTGCTGCTGTGTACACGTGCGTTTCTTCAACGGCATGGCACAGCAGAAGTTGTAGGTACCTATAGATGATGCAAAGATGGATGGATAGATGGATGGAATAACAGATTCCCTTCTATATACGCATCAGCATTCCAATATTCTTTGATCTATGGTCTTCTATACCTGACGAAAAAGACTGTGCGCATTTGTAAAATCTTTTCCTGTTTTTACAAATCCCCAAATACAAATAAACCGCCTCACCAGAAAGCACCAGCACCACGCCACCGACACGGCAACGCAACTGAATATTAATGCTCCCGCTCATCCAACAAGAGATCTCTGTGGATATCCATATCCATAACCAGACCAGACCAGAGATCCTCCGCAAAGGTGCTCCGCTGTCTGCTCTCTAAGTGCAACATCTGCAGAAATTTGTAAATCTCCTGATGGCTTCAGATTCTTTTGTTATGTTTTTATTTATTTATTTTCTACCCATGGGGTTGTGTTGTGCTGACTGTCGAGGCTAACTGCTCCGACTTTACCAACTGGATGGCGCCAAAATTGAGTTTCATTCCAAAGACACATTCATTTATGTTCAACATCATGATTATGCGCATAATTCATTCGTTGTTCTCTTCGTTTATTGAAAAATTAAAATTTTAAAATAGATAGGTATACATTTTCGTTCTTCGTTCTTTACCCAAAGCAGAAAATATGATATTAAATAATATTTCATATGGAATGAATACTGAGAGGTGGGGTATGGGGCTGGGGAGATGATCTTCTACTATAAAAATATTGTATGAAAAATGGCTCTGGGAGATCTACACTCAATCAAAGATGAGGACGATTGATGTTGTTGAATAGATACAGTTGGTGACATATATATTATTGCAGAAAGTGTTCATTGAACTTTATGTTATTGTCATGAAACAAAAAGACTGTTATAGAAGATTAACCTCAATTAATAGACTTACCTAGTAAATAGTGAATCTTACTAATTTATAAAACGGTTTGTTGATATGGAACGTTATTCTTATTAGGTACATCTTAAATTATTTAAATAGTTAAATTTTCTACTTTTTCTTCAGTGTAAGCTTGTAACTGTAGTGCTAAGAATTGTTAAGAAATTATGAGAACGTATACCATAAGCCTTTCTAAATTCGTACAAACCTGTGTTTAGTAATTTTGTCTTTATTGCAAGATTTCAGGAAAAAATTAGAACAATGAAACAATTGAATAAAATATGAAAGCTATTTTAATTTTTAAGAAGTTTTCCAATAAGAGGTCACATTTTGAAAAGCCTGTTGTCATCTTTTGAAATAATTCACCAGAAGAATGGTTAAAGTTTTGTAGTCACAGTTCGCTGTTTCGCAAGAAACGTTCCTTGACCGTGCTATTTATGTAAGAGGTGATCACATGAAATATGATTATTATTAATATTAATTTGACTGCTAGTAGCCGTGGCGTGATGGTTAATGCGTAGTACTGTCATTCTAGAGGTTTTGAGTTCAATCTCTGTATGTGCCACCTAAAATTAATTTTTCACGGATACTGTCTTTTGCGAATAATTGCCAAAGCCTCCAAGAGTAATTCCTGTCATGAAAAAAGCGTTTTCAAATTATCCGTTGAAATTCGGCATAAAAACTGTTGGTCCCCTCCATGTCTGAAATGACTACCACACTATTACTCTGCGGTCTTCTAACTTTACGCACACTTGACATATAATTAAAAATCGTATTCTTCTGGGATCCCATGTGTAACTACTACACACATCAAAATAATTAAAAACAATTCTAAAGAGGATATGTCAAGAAAATATTAACAATAATTCATATTTAATTTGTTTTAATGTTTTCCATTTTATAAATCGAAGCTGCATAAAATAAGAACTGGTGGAAAGGGGTTCGTTCGTAGCAGATAATAATCTAACTAAGTGTAGATTTTCGCATGCAACAGATGGCGCTATATTAACATAGTAACAAACAAATATTACAGTTTGTGCCTATTTTCCTATAATTAAACAACTTAGTCGAATCAGTTTCCAAAAAAAAGCCTTATTTCTATTTTATTTTACAATTTAATTAAAAAGATTGCAACGACGCGCAGAGATTGATTTTATGCTAAGCAACGTTAAAAACCAGACTAACTAGTGAAATTTGAATATTTATCTTTATCTGTTTTTTTGAAATCTTTCCAAGATACTATTCGCGTTAGTGTGTGAATACTCATGGAACAAGGGTTACTAATATCAGGAACCTATTTGTTGTTGTTGAAGTTAAATAAGGCTAAAATATCAGAACAATACATTTTCCAATACGTCACGAATAAACGTAACGCCAGAGATTTTTCTTCGAATGTTGAGAGTTTGATTTCAAATAATTTACATCTACGTTCAAATGAAACCTTTTCACTAATACTTTAGTCAATCTTTGCACGATTTCTTTAATTCTAAATGAATGAACATCATACGAAGGGCACCAAATAGAATTAAAATATTCAAGAGTAGATCCAACATACGCGTAAAACAGACATTTTAAAGTGTATGGATCACAGAACTCTTTTGAACTGCGTAAGATAAAACATTGAGTTACTTTTTTCAACTAAAAAATCTATATGTTTTAAGAAATCAAGCCTTTGGTCAAAAATTACACCAAAGTTTTTTAAGAGTTCACTCTTAAAAGAAATGTATTGTTTATTTTACCCATTAGAAAAGTTAATTGATGAACGAATTCGAGAAAAAGTTAAACTTTGTCATTTTGCAATATTAAGCTTAAGTAAGGAGTTAATCAAACACCACTTCGATAATCTCTCAAGATCTTCTTGCAATGAAATGCAATCCTGTTCTGTTTCTATACAACGGAAGACTTTTAAATCATCCGCATACATGAGGCACTTTGAATTTAAAAATACGTTGGCATTGTCATTGATAAATGTTAAGAAAAAAAGAGGACCGAGATGGCTACCCTGAGGCACTTCCGAGGTAGAGAAGAGAGAATGTTATTAATACGAACATACTGGATACGATCCTTTAAGTATGTATCTATCCAGTTTTAAAAGTAAGAGTGGAAACTTATATTTTGTAACTTTATAAGTAGAAAATCATGATTAATCCGATTAAATGCTTTAGAGAAATCCGTATACACAACATTAAATGTATACCCTTTCTCAAGTCCATTTAAAATACATCATTAGAAAAAATTGTAAGGTTTGTGCTAGTAGATCTACCACCAACAAAACCATGTTGGCATGGAGAAATAATGCTTTGAAGAATCGGAGTCAATCTTTCATAAATTAATTTTTCAAAAACTTTTGGAATTGTAGTTATCTTACAAATAGGGCGACAATGAGAAACTTATTGGCTTTTATAAATAAATTGAGTGGCGCAATAGTCCTTTGAGAACTAGGGCCTAGTGACTTACAACTCTCAACCAATCCTGTGTGCGAGTACTGTTGTCAGGGAAGGAGAGGACCTACAGTTTTAAGCTGAATCTGAACGGCTAATTTGAGAAAGCACTTTTCATGACAAGAATTACTCTTGGAGAATTTGTCAATTCCTCGCAAGAGGCAGTACCCGTGAAAAAAAAACTTTAGATGGCATAGGCAGGGATCGAACCCAATACCTCTGGCATGACAGTCCAACGCCCTTTCTTTTTTTTTATTTTTTTTTTTAAATTCATTTTTATTCATTGTTTCTTAAAACTATCTTAAAGCTAGACAAAAATTCATAAAACTAGCCTAATTAACCGTAACTTACAACTAACTTACTAGTCCCATACGGACACTCTAAGTTAAACAATAATACTTAATTCTAATGCCTTTCGGCCCTAAGGCATTATTCACATGAGCACGACCAACGACCAACGAATGAACGAATATTCGTCGATTTTGACATTTCTTTCACATGAGAGTTTTTAATTCGTCGCGAATGAAGTTTGACATTCACCACCGAAACCAAAACAAGAATGATTTTTTTAGGTTAAGTACGCGCGATTATTTTATTCGTTGCGAGTGTGGATGATGTGGAACGCGAATAAAGTTTGATAGTTCGTATCAACTAAAATTTTGTTCGCGACGAATAAATTTGTTTTCTTAAATTTATTAATATATGATATTGAAAATTAAAAGTATGCATCATAAATCAAATAGAAACTATATTGCTATCGTTTTGTTGAGATTTTGTGTGGAAATATGTCTTTAAACGTATATAAACTCACATTTTGTAATTCATTCGTCGTTCGTTGGTCGCGCTCATGTGAATGCTGCTTAAGATCTGTTTAACTTCAATTCAATTTTATTTATTTTTGTATTCATTAGAAAATTAAAAAAAAACTAATATCAATATCCTTTTTTATTTTTACTTAAAAACTACTTAAAATTAGGTCCCTAAATAAAACTTAAAACTAACTTAAACTGCCTATTCTACCTATAAACTACTTAAAACTAGAACAACCATAGCAGCAAATCTAACTATCTAACATTTTTTGTTTTTCATATTTTGTTGTCCTTTTTTTTCTTATTCCAGGTTTTTTTTTTATAAATTATATTTGTTTGTGCCACCATGCCTATTCTACTTTAAACTAAACCCTAAAACTATAAAACAAGTATGTAAGCCGGCCAAGGCTTTAAACCCCATCCCGACTACCCACTATCAAGTGCCGATTGAAGCCACCAAAACTGGTTCTCCTGCTTCACCCTATCAGTTCGGTCCCGTTCGGACACAGCCCTACTGAACCGAAGGAGCTCTGCTTGTGCCACGACGACGTCCCGATTGTACAGGAGTCGCCTATCCACGGTTCGTCGCACATAGAGGTATTTGCCTCGAAAAACCGCTCAAAAATCAATTTTTCAAAATGTAGAGTTGAGAAGTAATTTTTTTCCTAGCTGTAGTTAAATACCCATGGAATAGTGTACCGTTTTTTTTTTTATTTTTATGCACACACTTCGCCACAACATCAGTTGAAAGTCATCGATCGTAAGCTTGCACTGAGCATCAGTTGATTTGTGTGAAAAATACCTTCGCTAATTAATTAAGTTTATATTGTTGTTTGATATTGATAACAAAGTTTTTTGTTATGGAGGGTTCATCTGCAGGTATGTTCTTTATTATAAAGCTGTTTTGATGAATATTTAAGCTTTTATTTAAAAGAAAATTAATTTATTTTAAAATCTATGCAAGAGGGCAGTTTTTTTTTTCATTTTTGTTTTTATTGTGGACCTTTTGTTATATTATTCGGTGTTATTCGATAACGTTTTTGGTATCAGCTATTAGAGAAAGGTGTCAAGAAGCAAAAACAAAAAAAAAATGCTGCCCATATCTGCCCCTCGAGATTGTATCGTCCCTGATAAGTGTCTAGTCTAATAAAAATAAAAAAAAGCTACTTATTACAAAATTAATTCTTTTCCTTGAAGGATCGTCTGGCTTGTGCATTTTAACAAAAAAACAGTTGTATGATGTTATTAATGAGTGTAGTGAGAATGATTTTGATGCAAAATTAGATCATCTTCAGAGCTATTTACTCAATAAAGCGTCTTGCACGGAGGAAAAACTTAAAGATTTTAGACTTAAAATTTATTTATACCTTAATTCGATAGAAATAAGCTTTAAATCCCTTTTACAGTTGTTTCAGCCAAGTATCACTTCATTAAAACAAAAAAATATTTTTGAGCGGTTTTTCGAGGCAAATACCCCTATGTGCGTCGTCTGACGTGGTAGATTAGCGGAACTGCCAATCTATCCTGTATCAGACCGCATCTGTCTAAAAAGAGGAATGCCTATGGTGGAATGAAGCCGCTCAAGCGTGCACTTTCAAAATACTCGTCGTTCGGATAGAACGCCCCGAAAAATAAATTGTTGGTCGAAGACATAGCTCTTGCAATGTGACTTCGAACGAGTTTTACCGCAGTCCAACGCACTAACCATCATGCCACGGGTACTTATTGGCTTTTACCTGATTTATAAATTGGCGTAATTAAAGAACGTTTCCAAATGTTAAACAACTCACAACTTTCAAGGGAACGATTAAAAGTTATTTCCAAAGTAACTGCAATTGCTTTTACACACCTCTGTATTATAATAGGAGCGATTCCATCAATTTCAAGTCGTGTGTCAACTTTAATTTCAGATAATATTAGCTTTAAAAAATGCTGTTAATCTGATGAGTTTTCACTGTGTAATAATAATTAATGAACTTATTTATTAAAATATTCTAAATTAATTGTACGTCTTGAATATCTCAACAGAAAACAATTCAAACTTCAGTTTTTAATTTCATAGCTACTTCTTGAATTTTCTTAAATGACAACTTAGATTATTATTACTAGAATCTAGAATAACAATTGCAAATTAAGAATACCATACGAAAGTTATCAGTGTGGGTCCCAGGCTCTTTTTGAAAAAAAAATGTAAAAACTGCATTCTTTATAAAAACATTAAAACTCAACTTTAAGTCCTTACTTATACTGAATAAGTAAAAATATATTTAAATGACATTTACGATATAAATGCGATAAACTCAAAACCTAACTTAAAGTAATCGCTCACGCTTTCGAGTTTGTCGCGTCTCGTCGTGGTTGTCATTTTCAAATGTCAACATCTAATCTCATTTCGCAGCTTTTATTTTCATTTTTTAAACATGTATAGTGTAATGAATAATTTATGTTTAAAAATCAATAAAAATAAAATAAGTTCATAAGACAAACAAAGTGCAGTGTGTCGCTTAGCTTTATATAGTAAATTTATTTTATGCAATCCATGCTCTGCCATTGTAATTAAAAACTGTCAAGCCCATTCTGTAATCTCTAATTAATTTATGGCCACCTAGCTACTATATACATTTTTGTATTTTGTTTAAATTACAATTAACAGACTTTTCTAGGAAATCTATTCATCGCTCGATTGGAATAATTGCTTAGGAATGCTTAGATATTTAAACAAAAAATTAGTTCTACGTTTTGTTTTTCTTTTATAAGAAGTTTTAATTTAAATTTAAATTTAAAGGAATAAGTAAAATTTATTTGACAGATAAAATGATTTTTTTATTGAAAAATATTCTTTGAATTAAATATAAATTTTCCGTGTCGTCGCATTGAAGAAGAAACAAATTATAATCAAAGCAACAACCTCACGAAAAAGAAATACATAATGAGGTTGAAGAGATGTTCCTTCCTCCCTTAAGAAATTTGAGATTTATTTTGAATGTGGATGGATAAAAAGGGAAACATAACAAGACATATAAGAGTCCGACAGTAGGAACTTGTATATTATTAATTACTCCTGTCTAACATATAATTATTGGTATTCTATTTTTAAAGGAAAACAAAAATAAAGAATTCAATTATTTGGCACCTTTTTAAAAAAAAGAATCTTTTAGCGAATAACTTTAAATATATTAAGCATCTACCTGTGAAGCCTTAAAATATTATGGCAATTAAATTCACCAAAAAAGGACAAAATTACTATCTAACCTCGGATCTTTGAAACCGAAACAGGGCGGACAATTTTTTTAGAACTTTTTTTGATTGCTTAAACTTGAAGTCGAAAACGTTTGAAACGCGCATCTTGATGCTAAAATCAGTTCTTCTTTTGAGAACCTTCACATAAATTATTATATGAAAAAGGACCATTGCAAAGATTTGTTTGTTGATCTTATAGCGATGATGATCAGGGTCGGATTTGCGTTTTTATTTTCTACTATATTTTTTTTGGATATTTTTTCAAAGATATTTCAAAAACACTTTAGTACCCGGACACGTCGATTCGTTGGGTCCAATTTTCGGAGACTCAGCCACACATAAGGCTCTTCTAACGTTCGTCAGCTTGTTAGCATAAGCCAATGATAAAGCGTAACCCAAAAGAATATGGTCTAGAGGCGTTAAGTCGCACAATCGATGCGGCTGATCCAAAGACACTTTTTATCGCAATAACACGCTCAACAAACTTACTCTTCAACAAAGCAGTTGTAGCCCCAAAGAATAAAGTCTACTCGTAGATGCGTTAAAACGAATATTTTATCGCAATAACACGCTCAAGAAACTTACTCTTCAATAAAGCGATTGTAAGGTGTGTTGTGTGGCTTCGGGCACCATCCTTTTTTGAAACCACATGTGATCCAAGCTGATATCTTGTTAACGCACTTAAAGTTGCGGTCACCGACTCCGAATTTCGGTAGAAAATTTTTATAATTTGCAGACGTTGCTCGTTTGTGCATTTTACCATGATTCAAATTGACAGTGACAGTTCGATAATTAAAGAAAGGGTGCGTTCACAAATTAAATTATATGTTTTCAAGTCTTTATTGGTAAACCTGATGGTTTAAAAAAGGCTTAAACTGAAATTCAAAATTGTCAAACATGAATTCAGTGGTTCTTGTGTCATTAAATAGTTCCTATCTTAAAAAAATATTTCATCCCTTCTTTCTAAACCATTAAATCTACCAATCCGATTTCGCTCAACAAATTCACCCCTGTTGCTTTTTTCGTTACCATTTCATGAACTTTAACATACTTATACAAAATGTAGGTATAGTTTAAAAAGGGAAGTTTTTGTGTGTGTGTGTTTTTTTTATCGGTTGACATGCAAGTCGCGTGATAAATCTTTGAAGTTTTTGTGCGGTGTGTGATTTTTTTTAACACACAAACCGCCGGCTCTGTTCTTTTTTTCAAGATGAATTTATGTTGTCCCCTCGTTTGCAGTTTTTTTTTTGTTGTTAAGGGAAATCAAATTAAAACAGTTGTTTTTTTTGGGTAAGTTCTTACCCTTCGATGGTTTTTGCTATATTTTCCAATTTCCTTGAAGAATGCTTTATGGCCCATGCAACTGCTTTTAATAAAATATGCTAATTTTTCAAAGATTGAACTGTGATTTGAAAAAAAACACATAGAAGGATATGTTCAAGGAATGAGACGGAGTATAAAATTTCAGCAATTGAAAAATATTGCCAATTTTCGTAGTTGGAGGAAAAATTTCAAAACTCAGAATTAATTTTTACTTAAATTTAATCTTAAATTTTCAATTAAATGATGTAATCATTTAAATTTTGATAATTACTAGATTAGACATTTAACTAAGTTTAAAATAGAGGACTACAGATGGCTTTCACTTCAATTAGAATTTCTTAGTTTGACTTTTGCTTTTGATTAATTTCGAGTTATGTTACGGTTTGGTTGCGTTTGTTTGCCCGTAGTAATGGCGGATGCAGGGGGAGGGGGCGTAGGGGTCATGACCCTCCTGGGAGATTATTTTGTTTTAATTTTCGAAGGAACTCCCTTGAATTCAAACCTTATCGTATTGCGTTAATGGATATGACCTCTCTTATATTTTTAATTATTTAGTTTTTTATAAATGAAAATAAAATTTGTATTTTATACTGCTTTAAACTTCGTTGCTCAAAGTACTACTCTTAACTGGGGACTGGACCAAGAACATTATATGAATCAGAAATCCAGAGACCTATTCCAATTGAGCAGCACAAATTCATCAACTTTTGACCAATAGACGATTCAGGGAGCCACAAAGCTTATTAAAAGCTTAGTTAAGTTGTATAAGTAAAGATTTCATCTAAAGATTTGTTAGTATTCACATAAGTACGGTTTACTGTCAAAACCAAATAAAATCTTTGTTTTCACACAATTTAGAATCTGGAAAAAACTTTAGTAATGCTTTAAATTAGGGAGCGTATCGGAATCCCGCTTTTTAAAATCCCGAAAAAAAAGTTTTAAAATCCCGTCTTCTAAAATACCGATTTTTTGAAATCCCGTCTTTTAAAATCCCGCTTATTCAAAATCCCGATCAATTACAATCCCGCTTTTTAAAATCCAGTCAAATCCCGACAATACCGCTTTTTTTTTTTACAAAATACATGCATTAAACTAAATAACAATAGGAGTCAAAGGTTTTATGTTAAATTACTTGACTGAAATATGTAATAATATCGTAATTTGTTTTGTTTTTACTGTACATAATCATTAATTTTTGTTTACAATTAACTTTTGCACAAACAATATCCTTCAGCAAATCTACCTCTCGATAACGGTTTTACCGCTATCATTGACTTTGTTAATTGATTTGAGTTTGTTTTTAAATAATACTGCTTTACTTTATATTCTTATTATTTGATTTGTTGTATTTGTTAAAGGTTACAATAAAATAAATCTAGAAAAATATCTCATTTCTTTATTTGTTTCAATTTTTTTCTAATTTCGATCTTGCAATGAAAACTAGTTGTTTAATTTTAATTTTTGAAAATTAAACAACTAGTTTTCATTGCAAAATCGGGATAATAGAAAACGGGATTATAGAAAACGGGTTAGTAAGAAACGGGATTACAAAAAGCGGGATTTTAAAAAATCGGGCTTATAAAAAGCAGGATTATAAAAAACGTTATTTTAAAATCGGGATTTTAAGAAACGTAATATAAAAACCGGGATATCGAACCCAACCCTTTAAATTATTTCCGTAATAGGGCCCATACACTACACAATCTGTTTGAGCAAACGAATGTATTTTGTTGTTGTAAAAATGTTTGTGCAAACTGTTTGAGTAGTGTGTAGCGATGAAGCGTGTTTGCATAAGCGGTTTGAACAAAATCAAACAATTTTGAATTTTCCGTGCCTGCACAAACATGTTTGTGTGGTGTGTATTGAATTTTGCTCAAACCGATGCCAATTTTCATAGAGTTCCCGAGTCGAAATGTTGGCCCTATTTTCGTCCCCAAAATGCTGGTTGTCTGAGGTTCAAAGAGATTCAAAAGAGGATCACTTACTGTTAAAATGTTGTCATTTGAACCTAATAGTGGCAGTTATCGGACAAAATACGATGTTTAGGATCAAATGAGGACGACAGCCAAAAGCCTCAAATGAACCTCTTTCATCTTGACCACAGCTTTTTTCTTTGTTCATTTACTCTCTCTCTTTCTTTCTCTTTCTCTGATACCACTTCATTATACTCTCTCTCAATTTCTATCTTATTTTTCTTTTCTCTCTCTCTCTCTCTCGCTCTCTTTCTCTCTTTCCTACTTGCTTTTCCCATTCTCTCTCACTCTCTTTCATTTAATTAGGAATCTTTTTAAAATAAAATAATTTATATTTTGATTTTATCCTTTTTTTTATTCATTAAACAAAACAGTTTTTATTAACATTAGTGATTAATTTAAAAGTAATAATTCTTCGTCGAAATCGTCGTCGTTGTCGTCGTCTACGTGCGTCGCGTCGTCGAAGTCGTCGTCGTTGCTGTCCTCGTCGTTGGTGTCGTCGACTTTACTAGCTCCATCGTTACCATTTTCACTATCACCAGCTCTATCCTTGTCATTTCCACCATCATTGTCATCATCTGTTGTGACAACAACAGTGACAACAAAAAAAAAGCAGCTATACGACCAGGTAGGCTGATTAAGTATGAAAAGAGGACGATATCTATTTTCTATGTTGATAAACCTTCATTTAGGACGAAATGAGGTTCACAAAATATGCGTAGAAAAACGGAAAGAATTCTAAAGATTCATGTAGGACGAAATGAGGACGATGAAAAATCGTTTAGGATGATATGAGGTTCATTTTGCTGTATGTAGGAGCAAATGAGGAGAAAAGATCCTTTTTAGGATCAGAATAGGGCCAAAATTTCGACTCGGGTTAACATGAATAAACAAGAGGAACAAATTTTTTGGACTGTATTCATTGAACTTTATAAAATTTTACCGGTATTGTGGTGTGTAAAAAGTAATATCTCTCAAACATGTTTGTGTAGTGTATGGCGAAACTATGTTTGCTCAAACACAAGTTTGAACAAACGTGTTTGCGTAGAGTATGGACCCTATTAGATATTTTCTGAGAAAAAGGGCAAATATTCAGGTTCTTAAGATTATTTTTACCAATTTGATATTTAGTTGCCTTGAAATTCTTGCAACTAATCTTCAATTCCATCGTATTTTTTTGCTGGACATAAATAGTGCAAGCCTTTCTTAAAGTGTTTTTTTTTCTTTCAAAATTAATTTGCTATTAAATACAAAAACTTTTCAGTTCTTAATAAATTGAAGAAATCTACTTTTTGAAGTGAAATTGCTTTAGATGCTCTAGAACTGAGATTTAAACAGGAATTTCAAGAATGTAAATGTCCCAAAAACAGTAACACTTTCGTTAAACTAATGGTTAATTGAAAAACATAATGAACGTTTCATATCTATTAATTTAATATAAAAGTTTTGAATCTCTCGAGAACTGACTTGAAAAGTGTTTCTGCCACGTGTAAGTTGTGAGTTCTACACTAAAGTTTCTTCCCAACTAATTTGTTTACCTCAATTTTTAGAAAAATTATGTACTTAAATATTGTACATATTTCCTTAAATTCAAGAAACAAACATTTTGCTCTCTACAATTTTTAAGTTTTATTGACTCCGTTAAGATCAAAACGATCACGAAAAACAGTAATTTTTTTGAATTTGTCCTCTAGCGTCAGCTCCTATCTACGAGTAAGAAGATTGATAACGATAGTATTACTAGACTCCCCAAAATTGAGTATGAAGAAAAAGCCATACAATCAGATGCTATTTTATTTTCCTACGAAAAAGATCACATTAACTTTCTCATTTTGTGGATTTTTGCATCTAGATTTTTGTAACTTCTATAGAAATGCCAACAAGAACAGAACATATTATTTTTGGAAAAAGCTACATTTCAATATAATTTCTAACATTTCTTCGTGAAATGCGCCAATAACCCTCTGAACTATGGTAATTTAGCTCTAAAATATGGCATATTTAGAAAACTCTTGCAATCTTGGAATGCTTTCTTATGTAGAAGTCATTTTAATTAAATATTTAAACCATATCTCGCTGGATAACAGTGTTCTAAATTAATCTAATAATTAAAATTGTCACTTTAGCCCTTGAAATATGTGAATGTAAGGTTAAGATACACATTATGTTATTAAAATTTTTTCATCCTCCTTTAGGGAACATTAAAGAACGTTTTTAAGCGGTTTTCAAGAACTCGTCTTTAGTGTGTGACATACCCCCCCCCCCCCCCCCTGATTAAAAGCCTGGATCCACCCTTTATATAGTTGTCAGCTGTAAAATTTGCGACAAAATAGAAAATAGATCTATTCGGGCGTTGAGCTCGATTACGATATTTACGATCTAAAGCGCGCACAAGCTCATTAAACTTTCCATGACCAATTCAGCCATTATGGAGCTTTATGTACTCTACAATTTTACAAATTTTATCTTAACACGATCAGCAAACTTAAGAACTGCACACAGTGGCTGTAAAATTTTCACCATTTTTGTAGTGAATTTTAACAATCCCAATGGATTGTTCAAGGATTAAACGTTCCATTTTTAGTAATCAGCCCTATTGTGAGTTCCATGGGAACAAGATTCCACATGGAAAAATTCCCATTTCCCTAATTGTGAGTTTCGGACGAAAAAAGTTCCCATCTTCGAAAAAATCCCCTTATTGTAAGCATTTTTTCCGTGTGAAATGTTACGTTCTCAACAGCTGAAATGTTCACTTATTTTTTTGTGGGGAACGAGAGAAAAACAAAGCGGAAAATGTAAGTTGTTTGTTGTTTTTTTTTTGTGACCAAAAATAAAAGTGAATTTTTCCAATATTTCAGGAGCAAAACTTTAAATAAAGCCGACAGAACAAGACTGAAAGAGCTTTGCGCCAAACCAATTTCATAGTCTTTACCTACTCTTTTTTGATACGCACCCTCTGCAAAAAATCGCAAACAAAGCATTTGTTAGCACATCGAGGAGGAATTTAAATGTTGGTTTGTTGATTCTGTAGTATTGCTGAAATCTGAAAACTTTGTTTTAATAAACAAAAATGTAGATACGAATTTTATACTTACAAGGAATCGCGCAACTCCAAGGGATTGGAATCATCCCTTAAAGATCTTCGAACAGCTCGTTCTTCGCGTTTTCCTTCTTCATCCAATAAAATTCGAATTCCAATGCTAAACATAATTATTTCACTTTCTTTTTTATCAACATACAACTTAAATTTATTTTGTTTCGCACTTGTCTTCATAAAAAAAAATAAACATGCAATAAGATCTGTTCATTTTAAAAACATCTGTGCACATATGTTTTAAAACGGAGAGGGAAATTTTGTATGCGTGGTCGTTAAGTTACTTTTTTTTTTGCATATAAGTCGATGAGGATTGAATTTAAAGAATGTTTTTGCACTCAGTGGGCACAGTTTTAGAAAGTAATTGGAGCACCACATTAATTTCTTGAATTTTTTTCATTAATAAGAAGAAATGATTTAGATTTCAGTCTCTGTTTCCATCATAGAGAAGGGAAATTTATTTAGGTCTCAGTTTTTTGAACATGTCTATTTTTCGAACTGTCATTTCCGATTCGATGTGAAATTTTATTCGAGTGAAACTCCCAATAGCTTTTGAAAGTCCGTGGGAACAAAAATTTTCCCTGTGAATGGTTTTCCGTGTGAAACTCACAATAAGGCTGAATGGCTTTAAAAATGACAGCTACCCAAAAAGCGGACTGTTTAAAATGTAACCTATAATTACAAAACCGTTTAGTTATTGGAATTTTTCAACAAGTCGTTTCTAGCGATCATTGAAATTTTCTATCATTGAAAAAAAATTCCTGATTGAAATCCACGGGCAAAATCTTTTTCACAGAAATCTGTCATTGGAATTGTGTAAAATTGAAACACAAATCATTGGAACAATTTGTTACACTTTTAGACAAACAAAAATCTGCTTCTCGGGAAAATATTTGTTCGGTCCGTATTGATTTCAATGATTTCAATTGGCCACCTAATGGGCCAGTTATAGCTATCATTGAAATCGATCCGGAAAACTTTTTGAATTGATATTTGGCAAGGTTTCCCTTTATAAAAAATGAAAATTATGTACTGGTCGATCGGAAATCACACAAAGAATTCTTCTTGAGAAAAAAAAGTGTAATTGCGCATTTATTTTTCGCTAAAAATGTATTTTTTATTTTCCGGACGGAAATGCATTTTCCTGAACAGCTGATACTTTTATGTTCAAAAGTGAAACGAATCGTTCCACGGATTTGTGTTCCAATTTCACACAATTCCAATGACAGATTTCTGTCAGTAAACATTTTTCGGTGGATTTCAATCAGGAAATTTTTTTCAATGACAGAAATTTTTAATGATAGCTATAAACGATCTGCCAAAAAAATTCCAATGTTTGTTTTTAATGATGAAAACCAATGAAAGCTATAACTGGTGCCTAAATCAAACTAAAAAATAGAAAATAGTCTTATCGCCTACTTCTATTCTATTATACCGATATAACATTTCGAAACTATAGAATGAACAACTTATCGACTTTTAAAGACACAAAAACCCATATTATTGCATTTTCTAATGTATTTCTAATCTTATTGTTCCATTTGATAAAGTTATCGCCTATCAAAGTTACAAAACCTAACCCCATTTCAAACCTTTTCTGACAAATTTTATCGATTCCATTGTGGTAAAACATGGATCCCTGGTTATCTTTTCGGAAAACGAAATGAAATCTGCTAGATAAGGATTTACAAATCTTGTCGTTTATTTGAGAAAGGTCGTGTGAAAATCAGATTTTAATAGGATTTAAATAAATAGGGAAATAATTCTGCATTTATTTCAACCCCGAAACTTTTACCTATGAGCAATATGTCCCACCTTTGATCTTTGACTTCGATTTAAGTTATTCCTGAGTTATAGATACCTTATGACATTTTTTCGCCGTGAAATTGAAAACTGTGAGAAAAGTGAAACCATTTAATAGAATATTTTATGACTTGTATAGATAGTAATAATTTCACGTGCTTTTCCTCATCTTTAAATATCTTCCTTACCATAATTCATGACCGCTTTGAAGTTTTCCAAATGCAACAGCATAACAGAGGTCATCCGTGCAATCACTTGTGTGGGCTGAGGCTGATTTTTATGTGCTGAAATAAAAACCATGCATAATGTGTGTTGCCTTAACTTTATCTTTTTAATGGGAAATAAAAGTCTTTCAAGCCCACGCGGTGCGGTGGTAAAATCATCTTAAATGGCATCAACAACACATGCTCCGGAATGGTGCCACAAACCATCACCTAGATGAGGAAGAACACAATGCACCATCGAGCTCGAGCTCGAACTCGAGCTTCTCTACTATAGGTCAAGATGAGGGTTTTGTTTTCTTCATGGTGATGGCGTTGTCTTTTCGTGTCGTTGGTCGATGGTGTGCTCAGTCTTGAATTTGTCAGTTGATATTTTATGCGAAGTCTGCAAATTAATGGGGCCTACCAACAGCCATCATCAGCCAGCGTGTGTGTCTCTTGTATCAATTAGCATTTCCATGTCAGATATCCAAACAGACTATAACACCGCCACCACCTGGACAAGACTACAAGAGACTGCCTCAGCATCATATCTAAATACTACGAAGCTCCTCGGACGTAACGATTGCGAGGACAACGCAAAAACGGGCGAGACGTACGCAAAGATTTATCAGCTCACTATGTTGTGGAAAATCATTGAAGTAGAAAATTGTTCCACCGTATATTGGCGTCTCGTACTCAGATTTCGGGATGCGATACCATCGCTGACAGTTTAGGTGACCACCTGTCTGCCCATCGGTATCTCAGTGATTATTTTTCTTTTTGTCGATTTTCAATTTACGCCCAAGCGCGCGGTGGCGGCCGGCGCAGCCAGCAACTCGAAGTTGTTACACATAAATTAAAAGTTGCACCCATGGAAGATTGTCTAGTCCATATATTTTAGGAGTGGCGATGGCGATTGTGGTCGGTGGTCGGTGGTCGGTGGAGCTTTATAGCTGCCTCTGGTTTCTGATCAATGATTTTCAATTGATAAGACTTGACTTGGCGCGCAAGCAATGAAACCTGTGCTAATTTGCCAACGAGCTAAAGCTGATATAAATATTTTGTTGTGTTTCTTTATTTTTCCAATCAATACCTACATTTTTTAATTGAGCTATATAGCCAGCTAATTAGCCTCAATGGTAAAGCGAAGAAAAATTGTTACTTAAACTACACGATTTTTAAAATAGTAAAGTTACTTTATTTTTGCGAAGAAAGACTGGGAGTTGCTGGAGGTGTGATATAGACTATCCTCAATGTCAGATTGGGTAAATGTTTGATATGAAGTTTTAGATTAAATATACTAAAACCTGATGTGCGGTGGTCTAAATCGCCTCGAGTATTGATTATTATTCGAAATCGCAATTTATTCAATGCATCGAGAAAATATTTTAGATATACATAGGTGAATTAAATGTTTTATTATAACGAAAAGACCTTAAACCAACAACCATCATGGAAATTAGAAATCCATTATGTTGCATGTCAAACCATATTATATTATATATTTTAAACATTTAAAAAATTCTTGTATTTAGTTATTAATTGTAATTTTTTTTTTTTAATTTCAGGTGAGTGGAATAAAAAAATGAGTACATTTTAAAAATTACAAAGTAAGTCAACCAATTTTGAATAAAATAAGAGATTTAAAACGTAAATATTTTACCAATTGCAATATTTATTTTTTTTTCCTTGGTCTGTTTGAAATAAAAATTGGGCGCATAAAAAATATTGCAATAATCAGTAATATGTTTATAATTGGAGAAGTTCCAATAAAAATATTCAAAAATGCCTATACGATTTTGATAAACATTAAAAAAACGCCTAAACGACCTTAAAAGTTCCAGATAAAAAATTACTAAATTTTGAAGATTTTGCAAACAAGAAAATAAGTTGTTAAAACGAGAAAGACTGCTATTGCGCTACGTCACTTTAAAAGCTAATCGCCCCTGTCGTACAATGTTACCGATTGATCATAAATGATTCCTTCATTTAGACCAACTAATCGAATGCATAAACCCTTTCTTTCTATAAGTTAGTTTCCCGGTATTTTATATATATTTTGATGAGTTCTCGTCATGAGCGGTTTCAAAATTGGTTTCAAGTTAAGTCAGGGGATGAATCGAGCGGAATTGTTTTGTGGGTGTTGTGAACGCAGCCCATCTCAGTCCATACCTGATGGACAACTCATACCGGAAACAAAAACTCATCCCAAGAAAAATTTAACTCTGCTATTCGAAGATTAATGATTTACATTTGTCCTATTCCTATTTGAGTTTCGGGTTGGTTCAAGTTATTAACTTCCCATAGGAAGTTATTGTAATCGGTCCGATTTGTCGAATTGAAAAGTTTGACATTTCTCGACGTGTCAAGGTCCCTAGAGTCTAAATAAAAGATTAAGAGAGATGTCTGTGCCTGCGTGTGTACGTATGTAATGGGTGATTTTTTTGAGGTTAGGGTTTTCATGCATTAGTATTTGACAGATCACGCGGGATTTCAGACATGGTGTCAAAGAGAAAGATGCTCAGTATGCTTTGACATTTCATCATGAATAGACTTACTAACGAGCAACGCTTGCAAATCATTGAATTTTATTACCAAAATCAGTGTTCGGTTCGAAATGTGTTTCGCGCTTTACGTCCGATTTATGGTCTACATAATCGACCAAGTGAGCAAACAATTAATGCGATTGTGACCAAGTTTCGCACTCAGTTTACTTTATTGGACATTAAACCAACCACACGAATGCGTACAGTGCGTACAGAAGAGAATATTGCGTCTGTTTCTGAGAGTGTTGCTGAAGACCGTGAAATGTCGATTCGTCGCCGTTCGCAGCAATTGGGTTTGTGTTATTCGACCACATGGAAGATTTTACGCAAAGATCTTGGTGTAAAACCGTATAAAATACAGCTCGTGCAAGAACTGAAGCCGAACGATCTGCCACAACGTCGAATTTTCAGTGAATGGGCCCTAGAAAAGTTGGCAGAAAATCCGCTTTTTTATCGAAAAATTTTGTTCAGCGATGAGGCTCATTTCTGGTTGAATGGCTACGTAAATAAGCAAAATTGCCGCATTTGGAGTGAAGAAAAATGCACTGTTTGGTGTGGTTTGTACGCTGGTGGAATCATTGGACCGTATTTTTTCAAAGATGCTGTTGGACGCAACGTTACGGTGAATGGCGGTCGCTATCGTTCAATGCTAACAAACTTTTTGTTGCCAAAAATGGAAGAACTGAACTTGGTTGACATGTGGTTTCAACAAGATGGCGCTACATGCCACACAGCTCGCGATTCTATGGCCATTTTGAGGGAAAACTTCGGAGAACAATTCATCTCAAGGAATGGACCGGTAAGTTGGCCACCAAGATCATGCGATTTGACGCCTTTAGACTATTTTTTGTGGGGCTACGTCAAGTCTAAAGTCTACACAAATAAGCCAGCAACTATTCCAGCTTTGGAAGACAACATTTCCGAAGAAATTCGGGCTATTCCGGCCGAAATGCTCGAAAAAGTTACCCAAAATTGGACTTTCCGAATGGACCACCTAAGACGCAGCCGCGGTCAACATTTAAATGAAATTATCTTCAAAGAGTAAATGTCATGGGCCAATCTAACGTTTCAAATAAAGAATCGATGAGATTTTGCAAATTTTATGCGTTTCTTGTTTAAAAAAAGTTCTCAAGCTCTTAAAAAATCACCCGTTACATTCGTACGTCCGTACGTGCGCGACGTTTTTTCCGTCGTCCAAAACTCAAGAACCAGTAGAGATATCGACTCCAAACCAATTTTGTTATACAGATAATAATGCAGAAAGATGCAGAAATGACTCTCAAAAAATTGAGCGCATAGCAATTTAAAAGAAGGTGAACATTTTGGTTAACCCTAAATATCTCACGAACCAATAACGCTTAGAGACTTGAATTAAATTTTATACTACATATTGTAACGTTATACCAAACAAATATATTTTTGGAAAACATTTCAACTAACGTTTTTTTTTATAAATAAAAAAAAAACTGAAAAAAAATATTTGTCACCTCGAAAATTTTACGAACAAAACATGATTTTATCTCGAAAATAATTTTGTGCAACGAAAAATTAAGTTTTCAACATCTGGTAAAATTTTGAGAAAAATCGAATTGACAGTTTTTTTACAAAAAATTAAAAACCTAAAAAAAAAATTAACAAAAGTTGGTAGAAATTGATTTTCGACTCAAATATCTTTTCAAAAATTAAAAATATTGGCTTCAAATTAATTTTCTTATAAGAAATATTGTTTTCAGCACTCGATAAAATTTTGAGAAAAATCGGTCTGACAGTTTTTTTTTTTAAATGAAAACCTAAAAAAGAATACCAAAACTGGGTAAAAATTTACTTTAGACTCAAATATCTTTTCAAAAATTAAAAATATTAGCTTCAAACTTATTTTATCTCACAGAAAATATTGTTTTCGACATTCAGTAATTTTTTTATAAGAATCCAACAGTCCGTTTTTTCATAAATAAAATCTAAAAAATCTACAAAAAGCAGTACAAATTTTGTAAAAATTGATGTTCGATTCTCGATATCTCTCAAATTAATTTCATTTATCCAATTTCTATTTGTTTCTATAAGAAATAAAAACTTTTAAGAAATGCTACTAAAATTGGTAAAAATTGGTTTTCGACTAAGAATTTCGTAAACAAAAGTAGATTTTGAAATAAAACTATTTCATTATATATGCAAAATATTGTTGGTAATTTTAAAAATTTTTAAGAATAATTCAACTGACAACTTTTTTAACGCAACACGAAAACCTAAAAACCTACAAACTTTTAAGCAAGGCAAATCGACAGACGGGATGGGAAGTTATCAGTGTGGGTCGCATCCCAGCCTCTTATTTTGAATGTTTTGTCAACGTGAATAAAGGTGATTTTAGACCACTTTAAATCTACGGCTGCTTCAGTCCAGGTGGACTTTTACTCTGTCTCGCGAAACTATGCAAAAAATTACATAAGACAAGGGGTACAAAAAGATGACGTAGATCTGTTTTAATCAGTCTGAAACCGGGATTATGATAATATTGGTATGGTTCAATTATGTATGGGCCAAAAGATCGGCTAAATGGCCGCCTTGATGTCGGCGGTACACCTCCATCCGATAATCCAAATTTTTGATGACACTGAGGCATAATTGAGGTTCTATGCCGTTATTATGCCGAACTATCTCATCCTTTAGAGAAAAATACGGCCTAATGATGCCGCCAGCCCATAAACCGCACCAAACAGTCAGTCTTTGTGCGTGCATTGGTTTTTCGACAATCACTCTTTGATTATGCGGCAATTCTGCTTATTGACGAATCCACGGAGGTGAAAATGTGTCTCACCACTGAAGATGATTTTCTTCGAAAATTTATCATGCACTATTGCCATTTCTTGCCACCATTATGACAATTGGCGCTACTTGAAATGGTCAAGAGGCTTTAGTGCCTGAGTCAATTGCACCTTATAAGCTTGTTCATACAAGTTTTTATGCATAATGTTCATCAACGAGCGACTGTCAAGTTAGCACTACATTTTTCGAAATTTAAAAAACTGAGTATGCAGTTAATTGTAGCTTTTTGTTGTAAATTAGTTGTGAAGAAAAAAAATTTGTAGCTCAACGGTTTAAAAAAAGTGGTATGTAGTGCTGAGTTGATGTCAAGTTAACACTACACTTTTTGATTTCGTTAAAACTAAGTACGCAATTAGTTGACAATTGTTTAAAAAAAAAATGAAGAGACGTATTTTGGAATTTTGAAAAAAAAATTCGGGGCAATATCTTTTAAAACATACATTTCACGACACTCAGTTTTTGGAACAATGGTAAGAACACTTTTTAGAATCTAAAAAAAATATAAAAAGTTAGAAGGGGGGCTAGAATTTTTTCAAATTTTGCCTTTATCTTTTAAAATTTTGATCATAGAGGTCCAAAAATTTAGAACAATGTTCAGAACAAACCTGGAACAATTTTCAAAAAATCAATTGCCGAAAAGGGGGTTAGGTTAAAAACAGTTTTTTCTAGTCTAAGACCCCCATTTTTATGTGTTTTTCCAAAAAAAAACTACAATTAATTGCATGGTTACATTTTCGAATATCCTTCTTTTATGCCTGGACTCATGGTGTCAAGTTAGCACTACATAACCCTTTTTTTAAAAAAATGAAAGTAAAACAAATTTTTGGAAACAACAGCAATATTTTAAGCTGTGCGAGTATGCGCTGGAGTTTTCCCATCTCCTACATACCCGGTTTGCTTAAGTTTTTCCACGATTTGTCCGATTGTACGGATATATGGACGATTAAATTGACCAACAAAATCACGAAATGCACGATATGCATTGTGATTTGCACGCCCATTTTCATTTAACCATTCTTTAGAATATAGAAATGGGCGTTACCACCATTTATGCTTTGGATATAGGGGTATTAAAATGGCACATTACGCATCACAGAAATAGTGTAAGCCTGTTAATCTTTTAGGTTTAAATTTGAAATAGCTGTTGCATCCTGTAGCAAATGTTATAAAACCGTAGTATTCACCTCTATTGTGACATTTCTTAGCTGGACTTAAATTCGGCTTAAAAATTCTACTCCTCAGCAGCGCCCACATAGATTTCCTCAATACCTTATTCATCTTTTGCTGTTGCTTGTTGAGTTGTTCTGCGACGCAAAAATCAATGTAAATAGGGTAACCCGGCAACAGCAGTTTGAAATATAAATTACTTTAAATAGTTCACTTACAAAAACAAACCTTTTGTATATCAAGACGAATTGTGCAAGAAATTCAAATGTGTTGCCTTTATATTATTTTGAAATTTTGTTTTTAAATTTTTGATTGCAATATTTGGATAAGGCACAGAATAGAAAATATGAACACAGTAGGCAATTTCACTGCACCCGTATTGAAATTCCGTTTCTATTACATATTTGCTTTTCATGCTCATGACTCTCATATCGATTGCATATTCTAAAACAAACACAAAAAATTGATTTCAAAATTTCACTTAATCAACTTACCTATAATCACTCACTTCCTCTATAGCCTTTAAGATAAAAAAAACTTCCAATCGTTTAAGCTAGGTTATAGGTACCCATCATGTAAACAAAATTCACTTTTCACCTGAATAAATAAAGACTAAAAAAAAAGGTTTTATTTTTCTCATCATGCTTCGAGGACGGCACGTACCAAAAAACAGACCTAAATAATGAAAAATGAAAACACTTTTTAAAAAGGCCTCAACCAAAGAATGTCAAGTATGTTTGTTCGTATAAATATTTTTGTGTCTTTAAATTTCTCATCAACATTCAATCTATACAAATAACACTTGACCTATCAGTCAAAATACAAATCAATTTCTAATTATTGTGATGCTGATGTGTTTTTTAGTGCAGGCATGCATCACTTTATTTTTAATAATCAATATGAAAAGGTACTTTATTTATCCTATAATAATGAAAAACTAAACGTTCGAATCGAAAAGAAAATATTTATTTAGGTCCAATTTTTTGATATAGGAAATGTTTTACATCAGTAGTCAGTTGTTAGTATACGGGTACCTTACCTGCACAGAATGTACCATATTATACTTATGTATGTACGACCGACGTTTTGAGAATAATGATTAGGTTTATGTGCATTTGAGCTGTAAAGATTTGTACAGTACATATTTCTTCACAGAAAATAAAACAGACGAGAAAAAACATAAACTATGAATGAACACTTAAGGATAGCAATGCAGAATGAATGAGGCTTTAAAGTTTAAAAGTTACATCACGAAATGCATTACCGAGAAATGTGGAGTATAGAAGTTTTTTGATTGTAAAATTTTCTTTTTAGAATTTTAAGCAGAAATAGAATTTAAAACTACATTAAATAAGTCTTTTAGAATTTTTGGAAATTGCGCACAATTGGTGCTTATAACCGGGTTTTTCATAAATCCTTAGAAAAGATACACGGTTAAAAATCTGGGGGTGTTTTTTAATACCGCCTCAGTATTACAGCTGTATACAATACTCGAAAAATTAGTTTTCAATATTTTCAATTTATTAAATTTTTTCTATAATAATTCTGTATTAAATTTGAGTATTTCTTTTATTAAAATGCTCATTTTAATATAAGCCTTCTTATCTTTAATTTCAAAATATTTAAATTTAATTTCAATATTCTACAATCTAACCCGATCCTTATTAAAACCTTACTTCAACCTAGAACTTATTACAAATAAACTATAGTTGGCTTAAAATATAATACCTACTCTGATTGCATTTTAATATTTCTTAAATTACTATTCAAATCTTTAGGTTTTAATACTATAATTTAATGTTAAACAAACGGCATAAGTAAAGCATATCATTATTTTCAATATTTAATGATTAAATTTGGTTAATTTGAAACAGAATTTTGAATTATTTAAAAATTACTTTCGAATTTTTCAGTATTATATTTCAATATTTCGATATTACATTTTTGGACATAATAAAATCCCATAAGTTTTAAAGTGCGTCACCGATGTTTTTAATATTGGAAACATTGTTTTTAACCTGTTGTTGTACTCCTTTAATTTTTAATACAACTTTTGAATACATACGAATTACTTTTCAATCCGTGAGTACTACATTTTAACTTTAATGTATTACTATAACTCGCTGAGCGTTCTCCTATATATGTATATTGTTTACATTTCCATGTATTGCATTTTAATATTCAAGTATTGTTTTAAAACCTTTTAATACTTATTTCTACCCCTTTAGTATTGCTTTCAAATATTGTGGGATTACTTTTTAGCCCTTGAGCATTAAATTTTAATTTTTTTGGTATTACTTTTCAAACCAAAAGATATTATTTTATCGCCCTGTTGCTGTTAGTTTGTTTGCGTGCGTCACCGTCGACAATCATGGAATTTATTTTAGACAACCTACTCGGAGTACTTATAAAAGTGAAAAATTTGGAAAATAATACCACAAAATATAAAAAAGTTAAAAAACTAAGTAGTAAAAGTGACTCAGTAGTATGTAATGAGGATATTATTCTTTCAAGTAAGTAATATTAGTTAATTGTAAGTGATTTTTTTTTTTATTAAAGTGCGATTTTTTTTACGATTATTAGTTTTGGAAGGCGAGGATGTAGAAACTGACTTTGTTTTAAGAGATCGGGACGACGCACGACGAGATTCCACTTAATATTCTAAGTGAAATAGTGAGGCAGTGTTCAAACTGCGCCTGCTTTTGTATAAAGATTTGTCCCGTTATCCAAAAGGTTGTTGATTCTGTCGGAGACTTGAGAAAGCAAGACGCAGCTGTAGGGAGCAGTCTCGTTATATACAAGGAAGTAAGTTACTTTTTTGATAGAAAATATGAGTGTTCTTCACATCCTTAATTCAAAGGGCTTGAAATCCTATATAAGAGCGAGCCAATCGGCATTTATATTAGAAGAATACTCCCGTAGCAACAGCATGAAGGATTCTTCTCGAAGGACGTTAGTCACTTTAGGAACGGAATACTTACGGTCAATGTGTGGAAATTATCCTTCAAAAGAGGCGAAACTTGCTAAGGAATTTATCTAAATTTTTCACATTCAACAGCAATTTGTTATTTTTTTCACAACTGTATTTGCATTCTGTAAGCTAATGAAATATGTTTCTATTCTTTAGATTTTATATGATTTTTCCATTCGTTATCCTGCGACAGAGCAACTCTTCTTAAATCAGTGGAAAAACTATGCATATGTAGCTAAAGAAATTTTTGTGGAATTATTTGAAGAAAAAAGCATTAAGGAAATGGGAGGTTTGTGTAAGTTTTTATTATTGATCGACTTTATCTAACTTGAATAATTCTTTTTCTTAGATTAGAATCAGGAAATATCATCATTCCTTTTGTTGCTCCGCATGCTTCCATCCACTTCTCAAGGCCCAAAATCAAGAGAAAAAAAGAGATCAAATTTTGAAAACTCGATCCCGAAACTTATTAAGTTCGAACATCTTAACACCCCAAGAGAAAATTATGATCTCTCAGAAAAGCAGCCCCACATAATAGCAGTGTATTCTCATTCTACTCAAAAATTACTAAATGTTATGTTATGAATGTAATGCTTTTGTATTACATTTAATAACTGTTTTATACTAAAAACTAATTTTATTTTGTGTTGAAATGTAATACAATTTGAATTATATTATAGCCGTCCAATATTATAAACTAATCCCAATCTGTATTAAAATTTAATACATTCGGTGTTGATTTAAATTATTTTTATATTCAAATAAAATATATATTAAAATTAAAACGCAATAGTTTGTATTATATTCTAATATTTTTGGATTTATAACAAATAAAATAAATATTGAATTTCAGGCGAAAATATTAGATTTCAATACAAAATGTATTTACTTCTAATACAAGTTTATAAGAATCATAGGCACAATTTTAATAAAAAAGATTTGTTTTCAATACTTTTGGCTTCGAAGTTAATCTTAATATATGTTGAAATGTAATACTATGGACATAGTATGTAATAAGAAAAATTATTTAATTTCAATAAACCATTTATTAATTTTTCAATTTTAATATATGAAACATATTTAATTCTAATATTTTTTCAGCGTTGTCATATATACAACCCTAAAAATATTAAAATTAACGCCAGAATTTTTAACCGTGTATAAGAAACAAGTTAGTAAGAAAATCATTCTTTCAATTTGTTTTATTTAACCAAAAATGTTGTAATAGATTTTATGTTCTTTAGTATGTTAGCTGTTTTCTGCACTTCCCTTGAAAACCCTGTAAACCAAAATAATCGTATTCCTATCACTTATAACTACTCTGCTGCAAATAAGAACAGATACAATAATTCATATATTTCCGAAAATTTGAACCAAAATATAGATTCTCTATCGACTGTATCACTTCACCTGATTAAGTTGATAGACTCAAAAACTCTTTAATGGGAGTTGTGAACAGAGCGGCTGAACTATCTATTACTAAAACTCAAAATGTTTATACAAACTGACACATTTTGCCTGAGTTTATCTTAAAATTGAAGCGCTTTCTATAATTCAGAAAGAAGAAAATGGATACGGTTTAGGCTTGATTTTAAACACTCCACCAAAAAAGTAAACAACCTCTTATCTAGTTTTGATAAGGGATCTTAAATTTTTTGGAAAGTTCAAATATTCCGACTCTCCCATCTAACGACAATACCCTTTTAAAAAAAATTATTTGAGCCACGCAACAGTCCGTTGAGAACTAGGGCCTAGTGGCTTACAATTCTCAACCATTGCTGTGTGCAAGTCATGTCAGGGATGGAGGGGACTTACAGTTTTCAGCCGAATCCGAACGGCTAATTTGATAAAGTACTTATCATAACTATTTTTGGAGGATTTGTCAATTGCTCGCAAGAGGCAATACCCGTGAAAAAAAAGCTAAGGTGGTACAGGCAGGGATTTAACCCAAGACCTCTAGCATGACATTGGAAAAACTAACCGCACTAGCTGACAGTCTTTTTTTCCCAAAATCATATTATATCATCTCAGCTTAGTGATATTGAAGCTGAAAATATTGTCAATGATAAACTTAATGATCTCAAATTCCTTATCATTATCAATAGAAATTATGTTTTTGAAAACAGTTCAATAAAGGAGTTAATAAAACTCTTATCATCTAGACTTGATGAAATGCGCAACAGATTACTCAAAGCCTTACCTTCAACGGCCATGAAATTTAAAACAATATTTTTCAATTGTTGTTTGACCTTTTCGTATTTGCCTTAAGAATTGGAAAGTGCGAAAGTTTTTATCTGCAAACCTGATAAACTAGAAAATGGTCTAAAATTTATAGGCCTATAAGTTTATGAAGAACAATTAGTAAGGCGTTTGAAAAGCTTATCAAATAACGACTATTCATTTTTAATTGAGTATGTAAACATACACCGAAATGAACAGCTTGGTCTAAGAGCCGGTTGCTCCATAAACCATCTTAAATCTTAGGAATTAAAAATCTCAAAAAATTTAACCTAAATTCAATGTTATCTGTACTAGCCTATTGCTTTTAGACATCGAAAAAGCATTTGACCTCTGTCATGCATCAGGGGTTGATTTACAAACTTATTATTTTTAGTTTTCCGATAAATCTCATCAAGTAAGCATGGAGCTTTTTACTTAACAGAACATTTTCTGCAGGTTATGTTAAATCTTCTTTGCATGACACAGCCAAGTGGTGTTCCGCAGGGTTCTGTACTGGGGCCCATACTTTTCAACCTGTCTTCGTTGGAAAAAAAAACACTAAGCTAGCTATGTTTCTGCTATGCAACGGTACAGCAGTTTTCGCATCTAGCGTATTGCCTGAAGTTAATCTTGAGAGCTTATAATGTTCACTTCATGGAAAATCCAAGCTATTGCTCAGAAATCATGTGCCATGTAGTTTTCTCGGCGGTGAAATTCTGGTTTCTGGCCACAAACAATTCTGGTGCTTTCCCTTGGTCTTAGGTCTTACACTCGATTTGAAATTGAATTTTAAGGAACATATTTATCGGCCTCAACTCTCTACCGGAGTTTGCCTCTGCTTCTTGTTTCCTTTAGCTTTTCGTTGGAGCTTCTATATTCATTCGCTTAACTTGCCCTAGCCATCTTAACCGTTGAACACGCAGGTTTTTGACAAGTCGCTGTACGGTTCGTACAGTTCATGATTGTATCATCTCCACCACGTGTTATTTTGCCAGTTGACACAAATCGGTACGTAGAAGCTGAATTCTGAGAAACATTGTTACAACATAATTAACAAAATAAATTTTATGATAAGAACTTTAGTGAATTCATAAATCGCAAATCTTGTCATCATTAATTATTTTGAAGTTGCAAGAATTTAGCAAACCACAATAAGAAAAATGCTCACATTTGTACAGACAATTATTAGTCTAGGATTTTTAGATTCGAAAGTTGGTGGGCCCGTACACTTTTTTGTATTGCTTATATAAAACGGTGACTGTACTAATTTTTGTAAGAGTTGTATAAACTCGTGCAAACGATGTACAAACCATTCCAATTATCAAATTTTCCCAACTCTAAAGTCGATTGGCTAACAATTTTCGTGTTTCTTAAATGGTACTAGACATTTACATTAAGGGCTCAATGTTTCAGGGAATTCTTTGACATTTTAGCAAAAAAATAAGTGGCCAAAAAAGTTTATTCGTATTTTCCCACCATCAGCATTATCGGGTGTGGAAACTTTTAAAAAAAAATTGTAAAAATTGCGTTATAGATCGGTTGGACATTGCAAAAATAACAAAAATTGGTAATAATTCCCACGACCTTCAATTGGACTAGTTCTCACTTAAAAAGTTTTGCATGTAAAGCTAAAAGCTTTTGGCGATATGAAATCGATATTATTTGACATTGTTTGTCTAATTTACCGCACCTACCTACTTCACATCAGAAAAACATCATTCCACCCAAATCCGTATTTGGACAACCTTACTTCAACTTCAAAGACAGTTTTTGTTTTTGTTTTCTTTGTTTTCTGTTCAACTTCTTTTAAAGTCTTTCTCTGAATCTGAACCCTTTAAGCTATTTCTATGTTTACATATGGTGCTGGTAAGTTTTTTTTATTTTTTCTTAATAATTCCATCAAGAGTCGCGAAATATATACAAAGCTGCTAAACCTGCCATCAACACGGTCCAATGTTAAACAAATAATTTATGATGAGATCATTGTTCAAATTTTCGAATACAAAACTTTATAATAAATAACCATAATAGTGAATAATAAGTTAATGATATGCTTTAGTGAGACTCTGAGACATAGACCGAGTATAAGATTATATTTGGATTTGGGTTCAAGAAGAATGTTGACCTTCAAATTTCGACGAGAAAAGATTCACCTTCCCCATAAACCTAAGTTATTTGAATGTATACACAAACATCACATGTTGACCAATTTTAATTCGTTTCTTTTTTTTTTTTAATATCTATTAAATGCATTTTTAATCATATTTTAGTAATAATTTAAATATATGGAAGTTAGGATTGTATATTTGAATGAAATTAATACCTGATGATTTTGCGTGCGGTAGTGCTGAGAGTTGGAGAAGGTGAAATAAAAAATAAATTAATTCGCAGCATATTGATGAAATATTAAAAATAAAACAGCAATAATTGTATAATAATTTTTGATTTTGATTTAGGAAAAAACTGTAGAATGTGGTGGATTTTAAATTATGCAAATATTTTTGAAGAAAACTTAAAAGACAGAATTTTATGGTAAATAGCGAAATATTATCTTAAATTATAAACTTATTCTGTTATTTTTCCTTGTGTGTAAATTGTTAAGTCTGCATTTGAAATTTTAGGTCGAAGATATAAACAAAATTAAATTAAATTTGATTTACTGTTATTTCTATATTTGATAATAATGCAGCTTAGCTATTGACTTTAAAAGCGACACCCGCAATTATTAATTATGGGCCACGAACGATTGTTTTGGTTGAAATATAACATGTTTCGAAATTAAAAAAACAATATTTTTAATAGTTTTAAACTATTTTTGGTTCAAGAGATTAGTACCTTTGTATGTTCTTGTAAGTTTTACAAACAAAACTTTGTGGGACAACATTACTTTATGCTACAAAAAACTATCACCCCTATTACAGCTATTACAATTATTTTCCAAACTTTTGCTATTACCGAATTCGAAAAAAGAAAGTTGAACTAATGTTGGTAACATGCTTTGCACCACCGACATTTTGTTAAACTTATCTCATATTATTGAATTCGCAACCCTTTCGCACTCCATAAAGTTTTTATAATTTCTCATTAGCGCCAATTTCTAGACAAATCGAAGTGAATTTTTTGTTAAAAGAAAACAAAGCAAAAACAAGCAATGGAAAATTATAATCCCTAAAAAACAACAATGCTGGAGATCAAATTCTCATGTATCCAAAAATTAAATTGACATTTTTAAAGAAGCAAGCTTTTGTCTACTAATAAAAAACAACAAAGTTATACAAATCATCTTAATATCTCTTGCAAAAGCTAATATTTCAATTCTGCCAGATAGTGTTTTGACTCCGCCTGTACTTCAGACCATATAAGATTTAATGGAATAAAGCTTCTTTTTCACTCTTATAGTAATTAGTTTTAAAAGATCCCGTTTTTTAAGTTCCATTCCGAGTAGATTGTTAACAATACTTGACCATTCCTTACCCATAAAAGGTGAATCTCTTTTCCCTTCTAATTATCTACCAATTGCACGTATGTACGTCCCTTCTTTCCCAGGTCATGTAAACGCTGGTTAATTATCTGCTTAAAAAATATTTGAAAGACAGTAAGCTTTTTGATGACCCGCAATACGGATTCTCATGGTTTACCTCAGGTTTTCTTATCATTCTTCGGTTTTAATGAATTCTTCTATTGTTGGATTGGAAATTACCTTTCGAACCATCAAATACAAGTTGTTTCAAATTGGTTCAAATCTGACAGCCACAAAACAAAAGCTATGTCCAATCTAAAACTTCTAATTCACTTACTTGCTTTGCTGACTACATTATCCCCAGCTTTTCAAATAAGAGTGTTCAAAACATTGGTGATGATTAAAGTTCCTTAAACACCTTTTTATATATATATTGACGCCACCAGGAATGCTCTCAACTCAAGCCCAACTTCGGTCGTATAGCCAAGTACAAAAATTCTATCAGAAACGCCATTCCTTCGAAAATGGCATTCACATTTTTGTTGTGACAGCTATCACATGTGACTATCGCCTTAGATCAAAGTTATATAAACGGTCCAGAGATAATATACATGGGGGCGTTCACAAAGCTAGTGACTACCTAGTCAAGTCATTCTGACTGGCTCAATGCAACTACAAAATGAGTTCAAATTTCCCCTCCACGGTAAATCGTAAAACTGTCGGCTGCAAAGTAAGTGGACACATATTTTGACGTTTCACAGTCAGTTTCTCGGTAAAGGCACAAAAACTCAAAATAGAAACAATTGTTCAGCTTTTAAATACATATGTATACAAATCACTTATATTATATCTTATATTTGATTTTATTGAATTTAACAGAAAAGATTATTTAAAGTTCTCAAAACACAAATGTTTCTTATTTTATATATATTATAAATTGTCATTAATATGACAGTTCTGGATTGACTAGCTTTGTAGTGCAATATTGCATTCATAACGCTAATTGAATTTTGACTAAGTAGTCAATTGCTTAGTAAATGCGCCCAATGTAAAAGTCCAATTAAAATCATTCCGTTAAAATTGATTACATAACTTCACTTGTGACCAATCCAATTGATACCAATCATTTATATTTATTTCTCTTTTCAAGTTCAAAACATACTTTAAAGATATTAGAATTTGTCCTTAAATTACTTAAATATTGTGAAAAACAATCACACAGAATGAAACATGCATAGTTTATTTATTTCCCGCATTCTGAAATAGATTTAATAATTTCCTCTTACAAACCAAGTGACTCAGGTAAGCACTTTAAAATTCATTGTTTTGATTTTCATGCTTTTTGAACACTGCCAAGAATTTCGGATATCTTCGTAGAAAATTGATCTTAATTTTCAATGTGTGCGATAAAATGAATATAACATCAGATGTGTGCGTGTAAATAGGCGTTTCAGTTTGTATAGCTAAACCAAAATGACAGCTAGGTTTCGGGTCTTCAAATTGATTGTCTTTGATGAGAATATATATACATAGATTTCGACTTCTTTTAACATTTTACTAAAGTAAAAATCACAAAATACCTACTTCAAATTTATTAATTAGCCTAATGCAAATTTTTTCTGAGATTTTGACATTTCAAATAATAGATTTGTTCCCTAGTTTAGGTTTGTTTGGTTGTTTTTTTGTTTTCTTCACGAATTGTCATTATTTTGACGTTTCCATATGAACCGTTTTCAATAACAGCAAATTGACTAAGATACTAAGCCCTTATGTGAAATGTTGCTCCAATTTTTATCCCCAATACTTTTCGAGTGCAGATGACCTAAATCCTAAAATCTCAATAACTACGTGTAAAAGCTATTTTCACATTTACACAGTCACATTTTTATGTTGGCAATAAAGTAAATAAGATTCACAAGTCTTGAAGCATCAAACACAATATTTTCCATTTATTTCCTTGGGCAAATTTTTCTATTTTTGAAATCGAAGGACATTACTGAAAACACATTTAGTATTTCAAAATACATCAAAACCCATCTTTATACTAGATTTCCATTATGAGGCTGTGATTCCTTTTTCATCTCTCCATAGAATAACCAAGTCAAAATAAAAAAAAACAAAACAACATGCAAATGGGCTTCCTTTTAACTTCCATTTCCATTTAGTGCAACAACCTAACAGCACTAAACCAAACCAACCACAAAAACATCAGCCCTTGGCAATCTGAAATAAAGAAGTCTTGTATTGGCAATCGGTTGGTTTTCTTCTTTTTATATACGAATATGTTTTAAAAGGTCTTTCCTTGCTCGCACCCACTCTGCTACTCTTGAAGATGGCGAATTCTTAAAGGGGCACCGCATTGATTTCTTTTAAAGTTTAGCCAGAAGATTTTTCTTTTGTTCTTGTTGGTTCATTAGAGGCTTTGAGAGTAGTTTGGTTCTTTTTGTAGCGTTTCTTTTGTTTCGTTTTTAAGATTTATGTATAAATCCATGTTTAAGTATTCGCGAAAGAAATTTCAAGATTTTAGGTCATCATTTGAAGGCGAAATCGATTTTTTGAACAGCAAAATTCACAAATCTCAAGTATCGAAGTATTGCGCAGGTTTACAAAATTAAAGGTGGTGCCGAATTGATAAATGAACAAAAACTTTTGGTTTACCCTAAAATTTTTCAACAAGTTCTGATATTCATACCCCAACAGTAATCGCTTCGGTTTTTCCAAGACTCAAATGCTTCATATGTGAAGAACAAGTTTGTACGACATAGTATCGCACTTTGTTTCCCAGCGAGGTTATACCTCGAAAGATTTTTTATAGCTCACGGAGGTTTCTTAGAATTTCGCCCAATTCGATCAAAGTCCAGACCCAGAGTCGACAGAATTTGATTCTTTTGTTGTGGTTGTTGTTGCTGGTGCTTTGCTCCATTCACCTTCGTTAACATATCGTTTTTGTGTGCATATAGACACAAAGGATCTGGGTGTGCAGTGCCCCATCATCAGGTTCTACAATTCTACAACATGCCCCTCTCTATAGGGAACTATAAAATTATATCGGATAAGGATCATTTATGAGATGCAGTTATGACTTCTGCCATGCAGTAAACTCAAAACTGATGCTGAATGAAACAATATCTATAGTCTGCGGGTGGTCTCTTCTTTATTGAAATTGAAATAAGCCTCTTTCTAACCTCTATAGATATAAGTTTGTTGGCGTTGCACTGCACAGGTAGTGCAAGATCTCTGCCTTCAAACTCGAGAGACTACAGACTTCAGAGTGTGATGCTATCTTGCCATTTGGTTTTGTATTGCGCAATTGTCAAAGTTGGCATTGACCATGACAGCTACAGCAGGGATCTTAATATGGTATCATATAATTAATGGAAATTATACAAAAATAATTGAATAGGTAGATCATATTTATTTTTATTTAACATTTATTATCTAAATTATTATTAACGCTTTTTTATTATGGTATAACGCTTGTTTCAAATGTGTCACAATAAATCGTTCAATGCGATGATGATGATGATTCGCTTATCGTGTTAATGTTATATTACGAGATCTCACACGTCAAAGTCAATTTATGGATGTTGTCGTAAATTATAGGAGAACACAATTATTGACAAGTAGAATTGATTGTTTATAAATTCAGTTCTTCAACCAGATTTGGTGTGAAAATAAAATTACATGCTTAGTTTGGATTAAAATGGTTTAATTTTTTTACGACTTAGATCGAATTTAAATGAAGATTTGGCTTAGGAAACTTTTGCAACTTTTGTTGTAATGAAATACTTGTGATCATTTTGGTAAATATAACAATTTGTTCATATTTAATAAAAGTATAATATTTTATACCGAGAAACATTGAAATTTGGAACGAAAGGCATTTTATCGCACTATCGCTCAGCGAGATTTTGTTACTTTGACAGTGGATTTTTTATAGAATGAAAATCACAGGAAAGTGTGATAACTTTTTCTCATCAATGATCAAAACCTAACACCATATTAAAAGCAGACATGTCCGAGACAAAAAAGTTAAAAGCAAAATAAGGAATAATTAATTTCGAAACTTTATTGATTATCGAACATTTTTGATACTTCGTCTACAATCCGGGTAACAATAGTTAAACTCATTTCTGCTGGAAAGTCCTATCCAACGTCCCTTTGGTAGGACGCAGATGCAAAACAGACACGTTCTATCTCATATGTTGACGCATTTCTTTAACGCGAAATCGGGCTTTATTCCGACTAAGTCGGTACAGCTCCTGAAATCGGTCTTCAGTCATTTTGATAGGTTAGTTTTTCGTCGAAGTCTTTTGTGATGTTTAAGCACCGTATTGCATCACGTTGTTGGTCTAATTCCGACATTAGAATTATTGCATACATATTTTTAAAATTATGTTGCAGCTTTCAGCTTTCTTCTTTGTTTTTGATTTTGTTATGACTTGAGTTTGACAGTTCAACTTACCGCCTTCAAATGAGTATTCCAGTTAGAACAATTTGGGAACTGAGCTTATCGCGATCAGTTGCAGAAACCCCTTTTTTCAGAGACGATAATTGAGTAACGAGTTGTTATATTTTTACATTTCCTTGAAATCGTAACCCGGTGTTGGGATGTCATTATTAGTTTCTTCAAAAGCTTTCTTAATGAAGGAAATGATCCGTACAGGGTTGGTGATGTAGTCTTTTTTTCAATCATGGATTATTTTGACAAGGACTTCTGTTTTCCGCCAGAAATCTTGAAACAGATCAACACTTTACTTATTAGCCTGAATATAATTCTTCACAAAGATCGCAGATTATTTGCCTGCAAAATTTCGGCAATGCAAGAAGTACATATAGGAATTGTATACGTCCAAGGCTTGAGTAAAATTCCCATCTCTGGGCTGGTGCTCCTTCAACTTACTTAAGCCTCTTAAACCGCATTGAACGTAGAACATTAAAATTGATTGGTGATGATATCATCTTTGAATCATTTAATTCGCTTGAATACCCTTATAAAGTTTCATGTTTCACAATTTTATACCGTTATTTTAATGGATTATGCGCTAGAAAAATAGCCAGTTGCATTCTTCCCCGAGAACGGTGTAGGGTTGAGTACGGTGTACGGTTAAATGACCGTACCGTCTGAACACTCCAACCGAAAGACACCGAATCGAGAAAATATCCGGTACGGTGAAAATATCGAATCGTGTGAACCGGCTCTTAATATTAAAATCATAAAAGATTGCATTCCAAAAAGATTACAGTTTCTTGCAAGCCTGGAAAATAGTGTTTTGTTTATTTTCTTAAAGAATCTTCTCTTCGGCCCACCTTTTCTTACAGATGAGAATTTTTTTGGTAAATTCATAAACAATGTTCAAATTTATGAACCTTTTATCTTAAAAATAATCTCAAGTAAACAACCATTTGTTGCCCTAATTTCGTAACAATTTTAACAGATGATTCATCGTTTTGTACCAATCATTCCATCACAATTACATTTCAATAAAAAACACAAAATAAAGACTTGAATCGATCAATATCTCTGTCAAAACAGACTCATTTTCGCTCCATCTAACAAATTTATCACCACCATCACCCCAAAACTCTTGTTACAATTACAAATTGTTAACCATTCAATCGAATTTCCAGTAAAATAAGAAACACTTCACATTACGCCATATAACTACATATATAATTCGTCTCACCACCGCCGACCGAACCGCTCTCGTCATCGTCGTCGTTGGTGTCGCCCATGTTCAAATGGCTCTTATCGTTGTCTAAGATCAAACTATAAACGTTTAAAAGACCTATAGCAGCATAATACAAAAAAAAGTCTAAAATTAAAAGACTAAAAAAGCCCAAGATGTTGTTATGTCTCGATCAATAGCAACATCGATTCCAATGAAGGCTTTCATAGCTTTTTTTTAGTTTGGGTTTTAGTTTCTGTCGACCTCAAGTCACGATTTAAAGTTCGGTTTCTTTCACAGATTTTTGGTGGCACGTGATGTGCAGTCTAATTTGACAATATATGCGATCTGAACTGAAGGTGGTTCTTTGAGAAATACAAATTACAAAGTTCGTTGAAGTCTTGACGATTGAGAGTTGATTATTATTGATGAAGATGATACTTTATTTATCGATATCATTGTTTTCTGTTGACAAACCATGACGAACTTATTGCTTCCAACTGACTTGTCACGTGTCTGACAAAAGAACAAACTTAAGAAGGATCGTGAATCACATTAAAGTTTAAAAAAAAAACCTCCTAGATAGTGGTTGACTTCTTGAGAATAGCTCCACACTGTGTTCTGCTTCTGAACTTAAATATGAATTAAAATTAACGATCATCAAAAGCGATTATCCACTTCAAAACCTAAAAATGTGGAGGGCTCCTTTTAAAAGCCCTTTTTTTAATGCATAATTTCTTGAAGACAATTTATTTAGATTAATTTTAATGACGATGATGAATAATAACATCTCTTGTCTACTTAAGCATAAGTTTATGACCATTTTAGACATTAACGACCGTTTAAATTCGAGTTATGCTTGATTTGCCTTTTAATTTAAAATTTCTTGTTTAAAAAAAAGCAGTTATGCTGGTTTGAAGAGGAACTTCTTTTTTAACATTAAACCAGCCACAGTCACAGTCGGCTGATTGATTCATGACTCAAAATGGGGAGTTTTAATTTCATTCAATTTAAAGTTTTTTTTTTATAAATTTTGTGATTGTCTAATCAGTTGCATTAAGAGTAAGTTAATTTTCATTTAACGAAGAATTTTATTAAGTTTTAAGTTGAATTGTACAATTTCAACCCCAGTGATTGTAGTGGCTAAATCACAAACACGCTTCAGCTTTGGCTTCGTCTGCATTACGGTGGGCCTGCTTCGAGGTTGATTTCAATGACATTTCTATTATTTCATCCCTCCAAAGAGCAAATATTTTGATTGTTGACATTTTTGTACAGCTCTTGAGCTGTCAGACAAAGCAAATGTTCAGAAAATTGAACTAGAGCTTCCGTTTGGAGTCACATTACGTTACATTACGTTCTTTTCCTTACGATTGTCAAACGAAACGTGAGGTCGAAGCTCCATTGTGATAGCATTGAATTCCTATGGCTGAACTCGTAAACGTCAGGCGAAGCCAAAGCTGAAGCGTGTTTGTGATTCAGCCATAAAGGCAATACGAAGATGGTGGTTTTCTGAGAAAATTAATTTCAGAAAAAATAGAATTTTCAGGGCTGTACATATTTCTTCCAATGGTGCCTACATCTTCCGTGTTAATATTTAGACTCATCCAACCTTTTTGCGTACCAGTGGTTTTTGTCTTGAATAGCTTTGCAAACGAATTTTCTAACTAGCCAAAACCGATGCATATTGCAAGCTTGTTTTAGGTAATCTGCTTGCAGCTTAAAAGTTTTTATTTATTGAATAACTTAGCTTGGAGCATTTGATGGCAGATTAAATATCCCCTGCACGAAATGCCTTAACAGTTGTTCGACTGCATTAAACTTCAGACAGCCTAAAGCCTCTGCTCCATCTAATAGAATGGTTTGCAAAACAGCTTGAAACACCTTATATTTGCTTCTGCTTTTGTTCCTGAAACAGCTTCTTCATGAATTATTCATAGCGGTTTTTGCCTTCTGTCATTTTTCTTTGAAATGTTTTTCCATACTCAAATTTGTATGTTTTGTCAGTTTAAACTCCACCTTTCCTTCAGGCCGTTCTTCCACCATCTTTTCTGAATATCAAAACTTTGGATTTGGATGTTGACTATGAGAGCAGTGGTTTTATTCGCACTTCCTCAAAGTCCATACCACCTTGAACATAATTAATCATATGACCAATGAAGAGAGCATCTATCACTTGTCCGAACTTCAGTGATAGACCCAAATCGTATGGTTCTTAAAATAGAGCTCTTTGATCAATCGTATCAAAAGCAGCTTTGAAGTGGAATTAAATTCTCTGCTGTACTTCTTAAAATGAAAATGTTATTTACTGTTGAGTATTTTGCTCTGAAACCCGCTTGAAACTCCTTCAATAGGTTTTGAGAATCAATCCTTGTTGTAAGCTGATTCTTTGAGTGGCACTTTAAAAAAATGTTCCGCGATAGTTTGCAGGACCGTTCGCATCCACTTTTTTGAATATAAAGACTATGATTGACTCTTAAAACTCCTTGAAAAAACTCACCATTCTAATAGTTTGCTAAAAAGTGTTGCCAATTTCTGTTTCAGGTGAACCACTTCGTACTTAAAAAAATAAGACCGCTTCCACCAGCAAATTTTTCCACGCTTCAGACTAAAGCAAAAACTATTTCTTTTTCCTGGGGAGTGATATCTTGGTTCAGAGTATCAATTACAAAATCAGACACCCCATAATACCAGTAAAGGTTACTGAAATCGGGCTTCACAACTCCTTGAAATGTTTATCCAATATATCTTTTTCCAGCATTTTGTTAGCGGTATTATATATGCCAAGCTAGTTTCCGAAATTTACAAGAATCCTTGTTTGTATTTTTAATTAGCATTCCAGAAAACTTGGAGCTATGTAAAAGATTTTTTACGGCCGCCAAAGTTCTTGCCGAGTTGTTTCTTTCAGTTTTGCTGCTGGGGATATCAGTTCTTGATTGTTGATTCAAAATTGCTGAATTCCATGTCATATTCATATTCCATTTCTGTTCTAAGAAAGCTGAAATTTATTATTTTCTTCTTGTAAGAGATGCACCCGTGTAGTGTAGGTGTTGTACCTGTGGCATGATGGTTAGTGCGTTGGACTGTCATGCCAGAGGTCTTGGGTTTGATCCCTGCCTATGCCATCTAAAGTTTTTTTCACGGGTACTGATGCCTCTTGCGAGGAATTGACAAATTCTCCAAGAGTAATTCTTGTCATGAAAAGTGCTTTCTCAAATTAGCATTTCGGATTCGGCTTAAAACTGTAGGTCCCCTCCATCCCTGACAACAGTACTCGCACACAAGAATGGTTGAGAGTTGTAAGGCACTAGGCCCTAGTTCTCAATGGACTGTTGCGCCACCCAATTTTTGTTTTCTTAAGAGATGCATTCGCTACATAGTTAAAGGTCACTACAATGGGTAAATGATCTGAGTAAAGGACTCTTTTGACTTAAAAAATCCGTTAAATAGGCCTCTTATTCTTCTTGCAATATGCTATAGCCGATAAATTGATAAACCTTGTCTGCTGACCAACGTGACATTCCCAGACTCGTCGCTCAGAATGTTCCAGTATTTTCTTTTCTCTAGCTTTACATTGCTCATTCTTTTTGTGTCTGTTTATTCCCTTGATTGCATTTAAGGTCCCTGTTGCCTCTCCGATCCTTGCATTTAAATCTGGAATTTGATGTGCAAAAGATGACTAAGGTATGGCGCTCTATCCTGCACGAACCAGAAGTCGGTTGACATAGCTCCGTAACGCCCAGCGTTGATCGAAACATTCGTAAAGCAAACTTGAAATTATATTGCAGCACTGTATGCACTTGAGAAGTTATTATAATATTTTCTATTTTTGTTTGTGTCAAATAAAGATATAATATTAAAAAAAAAAACAGTTAAGTTTACTCTAAATTAAAACAATCATTTAAAGTTTCTTTGTTGTCGATCATATTTGGCACTAGTTTAAGAGGGTAGGAAATCAAATCAGATTTAGGAACTATTCGAGCTCCTAATTTCAAAATCATTATAGTTTTTGTTGCTGTCCGTTACTTGATATTTTATTCGTCCACTCAAGGTTCATATGTACATAAATGTACCTTTCATAATAAAACGATGAAAATAAATAAAAAAGTGCCTTCCAAGCCATCGAACTCGCCAGCTGTGTTGGCGGTCTCTTTGTCGTAAACACAAAATAAACTAAACTCACATATTCTCCTTCTAATTCAAAAGTAACATACAAAAATGCACACAAATGTCAACTCTTCATGCAGCAAATTTATACCCACTCAACATTAAACACTCGTTTCCATAAAGCCCCCAAACCAAACTCTACCGCACTTTAGGTTAAATATCAATTCCGCAATACATCCGCTTTATCCATTCAAAGTATAATATAGGTTCTTTACAGTGTATTACTCCACCCTCATGAAACGGTACCGTGTTAATTTGCCAAACCACCGAGTAATAGTTAGTTTATTAAACAATCTAGTGGTTAAATAAAAATAAACAAAATTCCAACCCTGAGACGAGACCATTTAAATTAACGTCGATAACCACTAAAGCAACTATTTAATACGTATTAAGCCAAGCCTTAATTTTAGCAGCAGTTCATTTGAGCGTTTGAAAATTTTAGGAGAAAAAAAAATCCTTTTCTCAATTAAAAGTCCTAAATCACTGCATTGCAGATCATTTGACATTCTTTCGCAAAAACCCCACAATTTCTTGAAATATGTAACCTCATCCTATAGGGTTGCCAAAGTCCTGGTTCTAATTGAAACAAAATTAAATGATCGCTTTTGTATGGAATGAAAAGGAACGAAACACAAATGATAGTAATTTTGGACGCAATATTTTACCGTCAACAACTCAAAAACAATGGTTTTGTAAAATATTAGCTTTTTTCTTTTCGAACAGTTGGATTTTGTAGCCTGTCATTTAGAATTGACGAAAGTGAAGTTTTTGAAAATTCGCAGTTGTGTTAGATCGAATCAATCAAGTACTTTGGTAATAATTCCTTTTTAGAACTCAGGCGATAATCGACCCCTCTAACTTCAAAACGAATGAAATCAGAAACTTGTAGTTTCTAACATACAGCACTTAAAAAACAAAACAAAAAACCGTAGCTCGATCTTCAAAATTATGAAGTATGTATACTTCCCGAAATTGTAGAACTTTAAAATTTCGTACAGAGGTAGACCTCACGGCTTAAGATGAGGCAACTATTGAAAAATGGGTGTTTTAGATAAAGAGGCGTGGTTTGCACCCACTTTTCATGTATTTGTTACATTTTTTTATGTTGATTCATGTAGAATGATGATATTGGAGATGTGGCGCTCTATCTCGTTTAGAACAAACTTTTCTAGTCATTGAAAACTCTCAACCAAATCTAAACCATGACCTAAGATCGATCTTAAGGAATGCCTTCTCCCATGTGGCAACCCTGGTCACGTAGTATATTTTCGTGTTGATTATTCTGTTTTTCATTTAAATTTAGACTTACTTGTTTTTCGAAAAAAAAAAAAAGAAAAATAACTTCTACTCAGTTTCCAAGCCATTACACAACGACAACGACAACGCGACGAAGGCTTTTGTCATTTTGATAGTGTTTGCCCTGTTTATTTCACTAGTTGAAGTTCCTTAGCCAACACGGCGGTGGCGCGGGGGCGCGGCGGCGCGGTGGTGGTGACACGGCAGCATAGTGCAGCATGCATGGCGGTGATGGTCTGGCTGTGCCAACTTGTACAATACTGCTAAGAGTTGACATGCCACCGTTGCGTTGTTGGTTGTTCAGAGACCGCCATTAATCCTGATTTAATGGGTCTGTGTTGAAGGACCGAAATTGAAATGTTCATTATAGTGTGGCAGAGTTGGGCGAGTTAAAGCTGTTTGCTGGAATTTTTGAAATTCTACTCCAGACCGGTCAACGGCTGCGGCCATGGCGGGCGGTGGCAACAAGCAGTGGCAAAGTTAGTCGTCGGTGTCGGTGCAGTAGTTCGTCCAGAGCACAACTAATAATTTTGACAGATTTATAATGCGGCTGCGCGTAGTCGTAAATTACTTCTGTACTGTTGTTGTTGTTATTGTTGCAAATGGCAAGTAATACAACAGAAAAAGTCACAAAACAGACGTACCTACATAATAGCAGCGGTATACATAAAGCAAAAAGCACGTTAGACCAAAAAATTCCATGTGTGTAACAACTCCTGAGGGTGCAGAGTCTTTCTTATGTATACCGTACGATTAACGAGTGCAAGAGCCAAGAGTCGCAGTCGAGTCGTTTGGAAATATCCAACAATCTAAGGTGCAACATAGCGTATGAGGAATTAGGTTGGTCAATATCCAACACTGTTTTTCCTATTTGTTGTTACACAGTGTAAATATCTTTAGGAATGGTCTGTTGCTTTTTGAAAGAAAATATTTGCCCTCCTAATGGAATCGTCTTGTTGGTACTACTCCCTGGCTTGAAAATAAATTATTAGAAGTGACAAGATAGTCAGAATTGGTTATTTGTCAAAAAGAGATGTCTTAATCTTAACTTATGGGTACTGAATGTATTTATTTGGATATTTTTTAATGAATTGTCCAAACTCTTTAATAAAATTGCAAAGATAAGTTTTCCCAAACTTTCAACTCTCTGAATACTCAAGTTTTTGAAAACTCTGAGCAAGAACCGTGGTCATCTTAATTTAGATTTATCAAGTTATTAGCCTTGTTTGGGGCTCAACTTAGACAATGAAGATTAAGTCGATTTTAAATAGGTCAAAATCTTAAAATACGATTTAAAATATTGGATGATTTAAGATTAGCAATAACTTTACCGCATAAGTCTAACAAGGCCCTACAGCTGCGGCAATGAGAGTTATCTAGGTTAAAAATGACGTTTTAAGCTTTTTCTACTGACATTAGCTTCTAATACTTTAAATCAAACGTCTCCTGTCTTCATTAGACATTTTTCATTCTTATTATTTTTGAAACACTTCTAGACACTTCGCTTTTTCAATTTAACCTGTCAAATGTTTGTAAAATTTGAAGCTCTTAATGTTCAGAGGTAAATAATAAAAATACAACATTATTGTTTGACAGTACGGGTTAGAGATATTAAGCCGTAAGATCTAAGAGCCCACGCCATCCACAGGCCCAAGACGAAAAATAATACGCTCACCAAAAGTTTCTTTCAAAAAATGAATTACTTAGTTGCGTCGCGCGAAACGAACCAATATTAGGGTAATAAATTTGCACGATTTGCAAAACGTTGTTCAGAAGCAAGCCTTTTCATTATGAAATGAAATGTCAAACTAAATTGATCATAAATCAAGTGACAGCTGTCAAAAAAACCAACTGGGAAAAAATTATTGCCAGCTTGAAAACTATTCGTCTAAAAACACTCCCATTTGAATTGATATTATTTCTGACAGATGGCAATTACACCCAATTATCTTGAGTGGTGCCATCTTGTTCTTGACTTTGACAGTTTACTCTTTCGATGTTGACACATAGGTAACTTGGAGTTTAAGTCAAACCTATAGTGAAATGTAAATCACAACTAAGTATCAATTCTTTCTTAATTTTTCGGTGTTCGCAATTAGCAACCAAGGAGTAGTTTTTGTATTGTGCTTCTAGCCAATTCACACACGGGCTTAATGTCAAAACTACGTCATATCATCATCTAACTTGCTAAGCAGTTATTTCAAGCTGCCTATATCTCCGTACACTGTGCATTTATTTAAATTCAAATTAATCTTTTTCTTGTTTAAATTAGAAATCCCAAAACTTTTGTCTGTCATTGTCACATCCCACATGTCATTTAACCATGTTTTTTGTCAAAATACTAATATCTCATTCTTAAAACGCTTGTTGCAATATTCGGAAAAAAACAAGTTGCCGCCATCTACCGCCATTGTGCGTCGCGCCAAACAACACGGCAGCAGCCAGCGCCCGGTACAATTGTATTCCCACGAATTATCATATAAAAACCACACCACACCCAATATGCGTGTTTAAGGCAGCGCGGCACCGCGACAACAACAACAACAACAGCAAATCGCGTCGAATAATTGAAATGCTAATCAGATCATCAGTTAATCACGTTCGAACCGATTCCTATCTTTGTCGGACCTGCATGCCGATGTGATATGAATAAAATATCTTTTCAATCTTCCTCGCGTGATCTTAAAAAAATCCGCGCATATTCGTATACGAATATGATGATGGCGTTGATGGCGGCAACGGCAACATAGCGCAAAGCCATAAACATTCCAATGACACGTTGTGACGATATTCTTCATTTGTTTCATTTGACATTTTGACAAGACGGACCATAAACGCGCGCTATCACTTGTCACTTTTCCTAAGAATGCTTCTTGCTTTTGTCATGATTGTCATTTTGCATACCCGCATGTACATCAGACAGAGATTAATTATATCGCATATTGTTGGCATCGCATTAAAATATATTGACAAGTAAAATATAATAAAACAGTTGTGGGCAGAATATAGACAAATGTCAAGTTCATGTGATGAAACAAAACTAAAAAACATTCAGGAAAACAACTTTGATTGATATACGAAGCTTCCATATGAAAAAGTATGTCTTGTTTTCTTGATGCAAATCAATCAGTAAATCTCATTCTCACTGATTCAACTGAACATTTTAAATATAAAAAAGTTGTCTGGAAAAACATAATATGTAGCTATTTTCATTGAAAAACAAAAATAGGTCAATCTGTTAACAGAGGTCAGTGTTATGCTCCTATTTATTCTCTTAATTTCAATTTTATTATCTCACATTTGAAGTGTGTATAAATGAACTATTAATACATGTGCTTAGAAGTTTCGTAACATTTTTGTGTTTTTTTTCCCCCCACTTTAAATAAAGGGTGTTTTTTAGACACGTGGTTTTCAATCTGGCAATACTTGGTTGGTGTTTTTGACAGCAGTCACTTGATTTATGCTCAGTTTGCTTTGACATTTCACAATAAACTCCTGAACAATGTTTGCAAATAATAGTTCGGTTCGCGCGACTTCATCGAAACAATCAGCGCATTTTCTCACGTCTTCGGCCTGTGGCGCGGGCTCCACGATAGTGATGTGCGATTTAACATCGATAGACTATTTCTTAAAGTCGCTTGTCTATGCAGATAAGCCCGAGAGTATTGACGCCAATTGCTGCTAAAATTGTCGAAAATTGAGCCTCTCAGCTCGAATTTCTTCGAGCCAGACGTAGCGGAAACTTGCTTGAAATCGTTTTTGAAAAATAATGGAAAACCCTTATCTTTATAATGAAGCTAAATTCTTGGCTATGACATTAAATTATATTCATTCCATTTCTTCTTGAAAACCATACGTCTAAAAAAACACCCTATATAAGTACATATAATCAAGAGTACCTAAAATGCTATCAAAGATTCTTTTTTTTCGGAATTCAAATTACATAAACATCTAATCACCTATTTTTTCAGTTCGATGTAATCGGAGTGTAATAATTGTAGAACATTTTTATTTGCTGACAGATTTACCATCTCACGGTACGCGGCAGCGGGCTTGTTTTTTAGTTTTTCCAAAAGCGGATTTACCATCACGATTTTTAAAAAAAGCTCGTTATTTGGGGGCGCTTTGGGAATGTGTAGACCTCAAAAGTAAAAACACTATGGTTAACTATGCAAGATTAAGAAAATGTATGTTTTTTGTAACGTTTAAATGTTTTATGACTTCAATATTATTAATATTGCATTGAATGAATTCCCATAAAGATTGGGACTTAAAATTTTGAAAGCTCCAATAATTTGATCTCAAACTGACTGCAATCATTTGATTGCAATCGATTGATTGCAATCATTTGAGAATTTTTTTAAATTCTTTGCAATCACTTGAAGTAATTTATTTGCTAGGTGTACTCACTGGCCACTTCAAGTGCAGTGAAGTTTCACTTTAGAACGCAAAGACTTTAAGTGAATGAAAAGATGATTGATTTCAGTCAAATGATTGGAGAAAAAATGATTGCAGTATTTTAAAGGTCAAATGATTGGTTATTGCAAAATTTTAAGTCCAATCTTCAATTGCGAGTACTGTTGTCAGGGATGGAGGGGACCTACAGTTTAAAGCCGAATCCGGACGGCTAATTTGAGAAAGCACTTTTCATGACAAGAATTACTCTTGGAGAATTTGTCAATTCCTCGCAAAAGGCAGTACCCGTGAAAAAAAACTTTAGATGGCATAGGCAGGGATCGAACCCAAGACCATAACCAACGGAAAACTGATTTTCACACTATTTTTGTTAGCTGAAATTTCCTTTTTTAATTAATTAAAATTCTTAGACATTTTTTTTTTTCATCGAAATACTTTTATACAAATAATGGATTTGCAATAAGATGTTTTATTAAGCCTGCTAATAGGGCAGATGACCGTTTGGAGCTATCATCTTTTGACATTTGACACGAAAAAATTACAGCATTACTTAAAATCGATCGAAAGACGCTTCAACAACGCTTTGAAGTTGCTTAAATTCCTTACAAAAATTGTGAAATTTTTCTCAGAGATGGACTAAACTAAAGCACTTTTGGGTCTTTAGAAAGAAGCAGTTCAAATAAAACAAAATCAATTGCATCTGATAATATTTTTTCGACTTCCCAAAATATTTTAAGTCAGATCAATAGGAGTTTTCATCAGCCTTAAAAGACAATAATACAATTGCGTCAAAGTTAAGAGCATAGGGTCCGGCTGTATTACCTGTTGATTGGAAGGGAAAACGGTTACATTACAACAGAAATTAATAAAAAGGTTCAAAGTCGACAAAAAGTTCCTAAATTGTTATTATAGCCTTTTGTATGTTAAAGGCTCTTTAACAAACTTAATCCAACCCCGAAATTTGGGCTGATTTTGTTTTGCCTTATTTTACTTGTGTATAGTATTTATATCTTTACACGAGTATAACATTTATAAACTTTTCTTGGAAGAAGCTGAAGAAGTACTTTTAATCTTGAAACCTATGCAACTTGTTGTGCTTATGTTGTGTTACTGTTGGTTTTGTTAAGTGTTGCGAGGATCATTGAATTTGCCCCTCTTGCTCTTAATATTTTATAACAAGGAAAGTTCATAAAATATTTGTACAATATTGTTACGTATTTAACGACAGTGGTTTTCATTTCATGGTGCATTCAAAAATATGCTTGGATGTTGAATCATCATTGTTTATATATATTTTGGTGTGATGAGCATTTATTTCTTTGGTACTTTTTTAGAAATTGGTTTGGTAGGCCTTAAGTATTTGCTATTTTCTTTTTAAAGAATAGAATATATTTAAGGATATGAGGTTATGAGATTTGTTTTAGAAATATTATTCAACAATACATTTGCTGCAAAAAGCTTCAATAATTTCCCGTCTAACAATGATAGCCAATTAATCACCCTTATTACGGGCTCTGAAGGCGATAGTTGACTTTTCGGTAAAACGATTTTCACTGATATAGGAAGAAGAGTGAAAATTAGACCGTAAATAGAGACCTACTAAAAATTATTTTTAAAACCTTTAACATGCTTCTTCTGACTTAAAAAATCGTTGTTTGCGAAGTTAGTTTTTTATGTGTGAGAATAAACAAAAACTCAATAGCGAATAACCCATCAATCCAATGTTTTGAGTTTAAGAAAATCACTGGTTTGAACCTATTTGTGAGAGTTTGTGTTTTTATGATGAAAAATGATTCGAAAAGTCGTTTTTTCTCATTTCACCAAAGACTTTCGACAAATAAAATATAGTTCTTCGTTCCTCAAGTGGTACGGTACGGTAGCCACAAGTCACCATTTGTTTAAAAGATGCTCCGAGCGAGGAGAATTAATTTTTGTTGGATTTCATCCACTTTAAAATATTCTACTGCTGTTAAGTAAGATTAGGTTAATAGGAACAGATTCATGGTTTTCAACCTGTGACGATATTGGACATGGCATTTGAGCTGAAACCATTGAATTTCATCAACTTTTATTCCAGCGAATTTAAGTATGTGGATTCTTATTTGGACATAACCTCCAAAAAGTATGCAATAACATCCAAAAAGTATGCAATAACTTCCAAAAAGTATGCAAATACTTACTATTCATAGTAAGGGTTAGCTGTTTCTCGGATTTATTTAGGATTAAGCACTTCTAATAAATGGAGCTTCCAGACTTAACATGGACTTAAGTTTGTCGATACATCCACGTTGATCTACGTTGACGAAACATTCAAAAATGATTTGGATTAACCCCAAACCCAAATAAGACTAGGAAAGATAAAAACCATTAATCTTGGATAACCAGTATTACATTTTATTTCCGGTATGAGTTGCCACTGAGGAATGGGTCCAGATGGGATACGCTGACACCGTCCATTAGACAAAAAATCCCACAAAGTTTATCTCTTGGCTTATCTAATCCTAAAACTGCTCATAACCTAAGAAATAAGTCATCCCAAAAAATATAAAATACCAGGAAAACAATTTATTAAATGATTCGTGCATTTCATTAGTTCGTTCAAATACACAAACCATTTCTATTGATATATTATTTTCCCACTATTTCATATTTTTATAATAGTAAAAAGTTTAGTCATGTACTTATGACAAGCGTGTGATAAATTGACGTTTGCTATAAACAAACTACTTTCAAAGAATTCTGAAGTGTAAATAAAGTTTTTCAACAAATTCAAAATGTTCATATATTCAATGAAAATACAATTCGCACAGCCTACAGAAAATTCTCTATCTTTTGACACCTTATTTGTTAATATTGGTTCAGTGGCAGAGCCGAAAAAGGCAGGCCTACTAATAAAATAACATTATATCCTATTTTTATTTCCTTTCGATTATTCTTACAATTTTTAAAGTTACAATATCAATTTTTGAAAAATTCAGACCAGAAATAATTTTATCTTAATAAAATTTACAATTTCAAAAAGGATATGTTAAGAAAATATCGGGAATAAATTATATTAATTTACTTCAAGTTTTCCATTTTGTACACTGAAGCTGAATTAAATATGATAAGAACTGAAAGAATTGGAACAAAAGGGGTTCGTTCGTAGATTATGGTCTAATTGTGTTTAGATCTTACAACGTACAACAGATAGCGCTATATTCGTTGACACTAACGTTTTGCAAAATATCAAACAAATGTTGCAGCTTATGTCTATTACCTTATAATTATATATGTAAATTAGTCGTGTCAGCTTACAAAAAGCAAAACTATGTTTTTATTTAGTTTTACAATTATTAATACAAATATTACAACGATACGCGGAGAACTCAAAGAACAATTTTATGCTAAGTAGCGTTAAAAACCACAATGAGAATCAAGATTCAAGATTTAATGTTCTTATCTACATGTATCTCTTTTTGAAGACGAAGATACTTTTATGTTTTATTCTGAAAGGTAATCGTACTACACTTGAAACAGAGTCTCCAAACTGAGAAGACATTCTATTGAAATATCGGAGATTATGTTGAGTTTTAAAATGACGTCATAGTGTTTTGTATGTTGGACACTTCTCTATGAACACATCCATCGATGTTCAGGGAGGTATCAAACGTACCAAACCTCTAAAAATGAAAAACTCGAAACTTGATTTTCATACTCGAATCGCTATCCGCAGCAGGATTTCACTTTACCTTTGTATCTGCAGTTATTCTACTGCGGATATTGTCTTTGTTATTCATAGAAATTTCTACTTCACTACTGATGGCTTTTCCAAAAAAAGACTCCTCTAGGCCGAACAATGAAACTAAAATCTACATTAAAGATATTCCCACTTTCTTCGAGATGTCTTTAGAAGATCCATTTCTATTCCGCTACGAGCAACTCTTCCATTAACCAAGTTAATTGCTTCCACCAATTACTGAAAGTATTGCATTCACTAGACACAAAAGCCCAACCCAATGGGGTATTCATAAGAAATAATAATTTGTTTTTAAATATGGTTTTTTTTTGTTAAATTTAACACCACATTATAAAAACGTAGCTCCTAAATCAGTAATGGAAATTCCATCACATTACGAGTATTGCATATGTGCATTCCTTAGTGTCTTATTATAAATGACTATACCGTAATTGTCGAAGCATTCCATTCAACACAAAAATAAAGAAAACGAGAAGGAGAAGGAGGCTTCATCAAATGCACACATTCGTTCCATTGTTATGCCCGCTGCCGCAATATACGCGAGTACATCAGGAACCTACACTCTTCAGACTGCAATATTTGTATCCATTAAAAAAAGAAGGAACATACAATTTTTTCGCTTCTATTTTTACCTAGGGCACTTTATCATTACACTTATGTTTCAGTTTCAGGAAGACTTTTATCAAAACCTCTTTTCCTACAGTAAGTAGTTTGGTCTACAATATACTCTTAGCATGCGTGCGTTCAGTAGTTGAGTTCAGTTTAGTTCAGCAAGCAGCAAAATCAGAGATAATATTCAAGGAAGCAAACATCATCGAAAATAGCAAGAAATAGGTAGGCTAGGTAATAATAATCCATAATCCGATTAGGCCCGTTTGAGGTGCTATTCATAAGAGAATGAGTGCTTGTACAATATATGTACAAAAGCAGCAGCTATCTAACTGTGAAAGAGGTTGATGGTTTCATTTCATATTGATGATACTTATAAATATGTACCTTTGCATAATCGGATGCAAAAAGCTGTACCTATGATATAAAGTGCCGCCTTATAGTCTAATTAGTGAAACAAACAAGACCAGCAGGTTGCTCTAGACGAGGAGGGCTTTAGTCTATGTAACATAAGTGTTTAATCGAATTTAAAATCCTATTTGAAAAAGTTGTCATATTTTAACGATGACTCTATACTCAACTGATGAGAAACTGAAAGATAGAAATCGATACGATACGATGAGATGACATGACTCGAAACTGTAATTGACTATAGAAGTGTTATCGACTTTTAGATCTTTGTTTAGAATTCAAGGCTGCGGTTGGTTGGTATCCGTAGAGTGCTAGTTAAGTTATTCAGTGAAACTCAGTAAATGGACATAAAGTTAAAATAATGTTATCAAAAAGATAAACATCCGTTCGTTTGTTAGTTTAAAATGTCTTTCTTTTGGGAATGAGTAATACGTGTACATATGCATGTTATTTAGTCAATTCAATTTGAAGACATTCGTTGGATTCGTCTGAAATCGATCGCAATCTAAACGCGAAATTTCTAAAACCATCAACCAAATATCTGCATATCAAATTGGATCTGTTTGAATTGTTCGAATGCTAAGACCATGGTTCTTAGGGTTAAAAGAAACTGTTGAAGTAAACTCAGGAATTAATAAATTGCGAGATTGTATGAAATTGTATAATTAAAATTGAGGTAGTGTTTAACTCTCTGCAGCGTATCTACGCAGTCTTGCCATAAGTTCTGTCCCTCACACAAACGTCTTTATTTTGTATTAAGCTGACATTTTAATTTGTAGGAAATTAAGTGGCCATCCTTACCCTTGAAAAACTTATTTAAACAATCCGGCCATTCATCTATCTCCGCACGCACGACTTCCAGTGGTAGCGAAGCTGCTGTCTTCGCCAAATCAGCTTTATAAGACTAAATATTGCGGTGAGGCTTACAGCAAGCCTTCTCCTCTAAGACATTTCATAGACGGTAGTCCAGCGAATTAAGATCCGGGATGCCCGAGGGCGAATCTTTATGAGCGATGAACCCCGGTAAATTGTTCTTAGTACAAAGTTTGGTGGTTTTCACCTTTAGAGCCGGCGCAGAGTCTTGCTGACAAATCTAGCGCTTGCCCGCAAATAGGATGTAGTACTTAAGGGCCCACGCCCCACACCCTTCTCTAAAACATCAATTTGATAATTGGAGATTGATAGTGTTTTCACTCCCTACTTACAATAATGCAAATTTTTAACACCGTCATGCGACATTTTTCAGAAGCTTCCTTGGAGCTATGGGCGTAAATCCTGTCATTTTGGCGAATACTGCGAACATTTTCTCAAATATGAAAAGAATATTTTGTGTTGTCATCCGTTTGCGTCTTTTTGAAGCAACACCTTTGTCTTCTCGCACTTATCTTGCGCAGAGCATCAGTCAGACCTTGTCCAGTACTTCTTCGGTAAGTGCCAAGCCTTAGGTCTTATTTTATGAGCCGTGACATCGTTTTGTCGGTATTTTCATTTCTCGAGCCATAGTTTTCTGTTCGCGGAGAGGATTTCCTCGGATTCTTTCCGCAACTACTTTGATCACTGCTGGCGTCCAACTTGACGAGGTCAGCAACTTCTTGCTCTATCATTAACAGAGGAGATATTATTGTACCGTTTTATACCGCGATAGATGATTTTTTTCGATATTTTGAGTGGTTTCAGCAATTCGAAAGTATCAGTGGGAATTTTACTGCATTTGTGCAGTGAAATAATAGCGACGCGGTTCTCTTTGTTGCCCCACTCCCTGTTTATCGTTTAACGTATTTAATTTGTTACATTAAATTAAATTTGTTATATTTAATAATTGTTACTTAAGGTAACCATTTGTCCGTTATATATTTTGAGAACAACAACGGATCAATACAATTTTGTTTACCTGTTATAAATTAGGGACAAGACTACGTAAAGTCCCTAAAAATCTTATTATTGGCTTTTTGTGGAGGGACATGCTATTTAATTTGACTGAGCTATTTATTTTCGTATAATATCGGCTACTTGGCTCATTTATTTCGTGTTTTTAAGTTGGTTGCGGTAACATTTGACACCTGTCAAACTGAGCTGTCATTTGAAGTGTCATACGATTATTTGAGTTTGTGCCATTAACGACACTAGAACTCATAACGATCGAACAAAGTGTTAAACTTATTAAAAATGACTACAAAGTTGTGATTCCGAAGTAGCGATTATTGTGGTAAATATTGATGTATTAAAATATTACTGTACGCTTTTAATTAAATCGCTTTTCAACTTAACTATTAACACAGTATTTATTTCTTGTTTTGAAAGTTTGCACCTATTTTCACAGAGACTTGAGTTAATGAAACTGCAAAAACTGTTCGTGCTAGTTTTCCTAAGAGGGCTTCCTTCCTACTTTAAGTTTTTCAGTGCTCTAAAGCAATGGTAGAAAATGGGACTCTTTCCATTTAGGATACATTTTCCAACACCTGCTAAAAAGACCGTCCTTCTCTTTATGTTGCAAGTGTGCAAAACATTGAAACAATTGTGCATTCTTCTGCACCTTCCAATTGCTTAGATAAAAATGTTAACACTTCTACTTCTCGATCTGGATGATCGCAAAAATGTAAGAAGTATCGATATTTTTCAGCTCGCAACCGATATTTTACAAACACTATTCTTAGGTAAAATATTGAAGAAATTTCAATAGATTAGGCCTATGCATCATCGTGATGGAAGTTGGTCGAAAATATTACTGCTGGATGTGGAAGATGATCCAAATTCATCGATTTAACGGGATTAGCGCAAATTGAAAGTTTCGTACTTCTAATTTTTAGCGATTGGAGAGAATGGTTAATAGATTATAAGTTCCACAAATACGACCAATTATAACTTTATTGCATGAGAAGTTTCCTCGTCGTCTAATTTCACGATTTAGCGAAGTCAATTGTCCATAATCACGCCATTTGACAGCTTTAGATTTATTCTGTAGGGCTAAGCAAAAAACCGTGTTTTAGCGAATAATTTGTTTCTATGGACCTTATTAGTCGAGAATTGTCAACATTTTTAATTCAACAAATGGAACTGCTTACAAATATTTCTAATAGAAAGTTAACAACAGAAAAGATCTAGAATTACTTAGTAGCAATTATCTAAATATTAAACAACTTACTCCAAGCTTTAAACTTTCATTTCGTTTCTAACTATACTAACTAGTAAATTGCTGTTGTTAAAAAATGCCATCCGAATATATCTAAACAGTAGAAGCTCGTGAAAATTAACAAAGCAAATTAACTTAAACAGACCTATTAATTGGAACTTTAAGACTGGACCCTCATTTCATCACTGATCTTGTAAGATGAATTGTACATAGGTACAACCTCGTGTTCTATTAGGAAGTTCACTTACCTAAATCAGCCTAGAGCATATAACTCCACCCAAAAAAAAAGCACTTGTACATAATTCCGGTGATTACTAAGCCTACCATTTGTAATTCAGTCTTAGTTCTTTAGGTTGTCAACCAAAAACCAAATCTTGTCACACCTACACATCTATAATAAAATTTGCCATCATCCAGTTCTTCGATGGAATTTGCTCGAGACTTTTAACCTTGCACTTTTCTGTACAAAGCCGAGTTTTCAAATATTTCAAAACCTTCGTCTTCCGATAAGATTTTTATGATTTAAAATTCTCAAAAAACACAATTCAAGTTTTTCAAATACAATTGACAAAAACTTATCGTTTAAACTTAGAAAATTTCTTAAAATGCCTTTAACATTTTACTAAATCGTTTAAAATTTCGAGCTATTAGATTTTTTTTTCAAAAAGTCAGTTATGAAGGCCACTCAAAATGTATAAAATGTAAAGCTTGTGAAAGCAAGCAAAGTTTATTTCTTTTACTAAATTGACATCTACGAAATTCTTCACATTATTGCACAGTACAATAGAATATCATACATTTATTTCTTTTTCAAGGTATGAACTATCTAAGCGGTATCCTCCTCCACCTTCCTTCGATTATATCTTTTCTATAGGTAAGGTATAGGTATAGGTCTAGCTCTAGGTATATTATAACAAGTTTAAACAATTCTATATAAAACGAAATCCATGTCAAAACGATACAAGTTGTTTATTAATCTGCAATGTAAATCCATTTTTGAAATCAAACACAATCGCATTAATTAAACTCGAAATGGTAAAAATTGCTCTTGTGCACTGTGTCGCACAACAGAACAGCCACCGCGGCCGCTGGGAGCACCACCGTGCCACACGTCACTTAAAAAGTTGGTCCACCAAAATGCCATCAGATTGAGTGCTGTTAACCAGCACCAGTATATAGTGTGTAGGTGAACTCGTATTTGATATCAAGACCAAATTGGTATCGAAAAATAAAGCCAGGCACAGAACCGCTCACCATCGCGATTTTCCAAAATGAGATAAAACTTCCTAGCTATTAGGTCACTATGTAAGCAATTGGATTTGTTTTTGGCTTAACTTTGGCAGCGAAGCAGCGCGGCGGCGGCGTCAACATTGTTTCAACAAATTGATTAATATTGAGAGTTTGTTCACATTGCGAGCTGGAGCTCCGGCAACGTTTATTATTAACTTTTCTGCGCTGCCTGTATCAATTTATATCTAAGTAGTATTTATTTGTTTAATTAAAGATATCACAGATAAAAAAGTAGAGGATCATCATGGTTTTATATATTCTGTTCAAATAAAGGTTATTCTTATTAAAAGCCTCTTCGGTGACCAGAAATAGAATCTGTGAAGCCATTAAAGCCACAAGCCAAGAGCAATGACTCTGTCTGAGTGGTAGATATGTTTTTAATCAAATATTGACTGATCGTACTAAGAAAAACTATGCGCCATTTGCAGTCTTGTGAATCAAAGTTAACTTAAGTCTACATACTGAATTATGAAGTTTAATGTAATACTTACTTATTTTTATCATTTTTCATCCACTCCGTATCTTAGAAAAGACTATTATTATATTTAGCTATAGGTGTAAAACACTTTAAATTACTTATATATTTCGTAGTATTATATAAGATCTTGCCCCTAAATTAGTTCAATAGGACATACGTAGTCTGAACTCATATCACCTTCAATTCAAATTGAGGTCACATTTTTTAAACGTATCAAATTATTTGTCGATACAAAAAAATCGGGAAAAAAATGAGAAATATTTCAAGGTATCATACAAAAACTGTCACCGTAGTAAATTGTCAAGAACCTTCAGAAACTTAAAGCAGTTAAAAAAAAGAGTAAACAATAACCTGACTTGGTTAACCCTAAATATCTCATGAAACAATGTTGCTATCGACTTCAAAAGGGACTTGACAACTATGAATTTAATTTGTTAACACATCCTTTTGTTAATCATCAAACTGTCACTGTCACTGTCAATTTACTTAGTAAACTCAACATTTTCATCATAGGAAATTACACGAATGAGCAACGTCTCCAAATATAGACATTTTGTACAGAATTTTGAAGTCCGTGACCACAACTTTTAGAAAGTATTTTTTTTTAAGTGAAGCTTATTTTTGGCTCAATGGATTCGTCAATAAGCTAAATATGAGTTATTGGTCGGGTGTAAATCCACATTTGCTGCATAAATCACCCCGTCACCCACTACGCGGCGGCGATGTTTTGAGCCCCTATTTTTTTCTTCGATAATAACGATCGTCACGTTACTGTGAATGGCCAGCTTTATGGCGCCATGATTACCTTAAAAATTAATGTATTGAAGATTAAGTTTGATGGTCGTGTTATCTCATGAAATGGGTCAGTCGTTTGGCCACCTCGTCTATTTTATGTGGGGATACGCTAAGTCATTAGCTTATGCCAACAAGCCGAAAAACGTTGTAAGAGCCCATAGCCAACATTAACTGAAATAGTGGCCATTCCTGTCGAAATGTGTGCCTGAGTCATCGAAAATGGTGTCCAACAATTCAACCGCTGCAATCTGTAACTTTTCTTCTTTTTTTAAAAATAAATTTTATCAGCTGGAATATTTTACGAAAACAAAGAATCATGAATAATTCTATACTGCACAAAAATGAGGTTTTTGACACCTACAATATATAAATTAAAATTCACAGTTTTTCTAGTGTGAGTGACATTTTGGTTTATTACGCAAAATATTCGTGGAGCGATGTGCCTACGTCTGTCAGGCTTATGGCTGAAACATAAACACGCTTTAGCTTCGGCTTCGTCTGCGTTACGATGGGCCTGCTTCGAGGTTGCTTTGAATGACATTTCTAATATGACATTTCTAAAATGACACTTACGTCATTAGCAGCTGTTATTTTTTTTTCAAAAGTTTGTTTTGATTTTTCGTGCAGTAAAAGATACGAATTTTGAAATCGAAAAAATTGAATTTATCGCGGAAGTATAGCTTACATAGCCTATCGTAAGTATGTACCGCTCATGGAGAAAGAAGAAGAGCAGACTGAGGGACGTTGGTGGGTCTGGGAGCTCAATTTATGGAGTTCTTCGAAACTTATTTTCTGTTCTACAAAAATAAAACGTTTTCAAGAAAAAATAACATTACGTAACATTACGTAACATTACGTTCTTTTTCTTACGATTATCAAACGAAACGTGAGGTCAAAGCTTCATTGTGAAAGCATGCATTGAATTCCTATGGCTGAACTCGTGTTTCAGTTTCAGCCATTAAGGTCTTGGTACTGATTTTAGTGATCGATTGAAAAACCCTGCGTGCAAGACACAGGTATGGTTGAAAGTTGTTAGTCACTAGGACCTGCTGTGCCTGTGAGCTACTTCTGAGACCCTAATTTATAAATTTGTTTTTAGTTACTAAACACTTCTGTTCTAAAAAGCTATAGGTACTTAATATATAACCTAAGTTATTATACCTTTACTGAACCCTCTAACAAAAACTACAATTATACTTGTATACTCAGAACCAATGTACAATTTTACAAGTGTAACACTTTATTTCTGTATCGCAAACACAAATTAATTGAGTGGTAAATTTACAAGTTACATTGGCAAAGTGAAGATTATGAGTTATTCCATTTTTGCCTTAACAAATTTTTCGGAATTAATTCATTTAGTTTTGGAGGGATTCGCTTTTGTTTGACAGCTCTTATTTGACGTAGGTATGTTATGCACAAACAACAAGTAGATGTTATGGCTAAACAAATTATTCAAAAAAATATTAATTAAAAGACAAGCTCCAGTGGTTCAAGTAGTGTAACCGTCCCCTAGGGGACAACATGCGAATCACTTAAACAAGTATAATGACATTTTTAAATGTTTAGCACAACAAAATGACTATAGCCGTGTTTTTGTGGTACGTAAATACTCTACATCGCGAAATTTAAGACTGAAAACAACAGCAACGGATTACTGGCCAAAAGTGAATCAGAAGTCAGTTAAAACATTTTAGAGAAGATAGAGTTTCAAATTGTGAAATGTAGGAGGCGATAATGAGATGCCAAAGAAAACAAATATTAAGAATGTGTTTGTTGATATTTATTCTATTTTGTGCTTTGTCTGCACTGGTATTTAAACAAAATTTCACCATAGGTTTTCCAAATTTAAATTTACTTTTTTAAATCAAATGACAGACCCAAGGGAATCAACTTCGATTTGGTACCCTTTTTAACGACCCTTACAGCTTAAACGGTTTATGGTTATGCATCAAATTTCAAGAACTATTAAACTTATATTCAGAGTTTATTTACTAAAAACTAACAATTTTAATCCTTTACAATGAATATGTGTTAAAAATACCAATTACATACTTTCAAATTACGAGATATCTTTCATCAAGCAAAATCAAAAGTGCTTTGATTTTATTCAACCAAAATTTATCAAATGACTATTGTACAAAAAATTCAATTTTTGCAAACAAACAAATATGATTAAACCAATATTTCTATCTTACATGAGATAAGCTCTGTTCCTTTCCACCTGCTGCGCTTCTAAGAATACTTAAATTCCAGAAAAAAACACAACTTCTGAACACATCCGTAAAAAATTGACACTTGAGGAATCATATCTTTTGTTGACAATGCCAGTGATACCAAATATCAAAATTAAATTAAAAGTGTTGTATATTACTGAGTATAGCGTTAAATTGTTACTTGCATTACTGCACACGGCTTATATTTGTGTTTGCTTGAAAGTTGAAAGCAAATTGTCCACACATCATTTATATCATTACATAATTATGAGAAACAACAAATAACTACTCTAAAGTGTGACTATTAAATAACAGAAAATATAATTAATTGCTTATATTCTGCATTCGTTCAGTGACAATTATTATGAATTTGCTTCCAAAACTGTCAAAACGTCAACAAAAATGTCATATTCTATATTCGTAAGTGCGCAAACAGAAATGTCATGCAACTGAACTTTACGATATAAATTGGTTTGCCAACGAACTGTAACACTTGGTTAGGTTTATTGCATCCTGCTTATTATGTGGTTAAGAGAAGAGACATTTTTGCATTAGTAACAAGATACATTTAGTTAACTCTAAATTAACTCCATAACTTAACTACATTATATTCAATCTACTCCAACTTAAGGCTCTGTCGTAAGGCTTATAGTGTTTGTGCCATACGAATTGTCAAGTGCGATTACTAATAGTTGTTCATTCTATTTGCAAACACACGAGTATTATTCCTGTTAAAGAAAAATGTAAAATCGGTGGTCAATCGTTGTGTTTACGTGTTGTAAATTAATGCAATCTAATCTTTAGACTTACAGGTGAGTAGTTGAACATGATCATGAGCATGAGAGTAGCACTCCGGTCGGGTAGTTAATTACGAGTGTATTATTTAATAATGTTTTCTTAGTCAAATAAATAATACCGAAAATGATCTTAGTGATAAAAGAAGTGTTTTCAACTACAAAAATGTCACATTATTCATGAAAGTACATATTTTTTAAACATATGAATGTATACGAGTAGCATATAGATGAAGCTCTTAAAAATTATAGCTCAACTGCAATTATGCTATTAGTCGTGTCGACTTTGAAATATTGAATAGAAACAATGGACCCTTTTGAGGCAATCTGAAATTTTACCTCAAGCTCGCTTTAGATCGTTAATATCGTAAGCTCGAGTCGCGTTTTGACAGCTGACAACTGTATTGTCATTGAAATTTTGTGTATTTTATTCCAAAATTTTTGTAAGTAAACTTAAGTAAATTTTGTTCTCAACTACACACATTTTCCAAATTCTTATGTTGGGCTTTATGAGACATGATATCGTAAAGTTGATAAGAAGCCTGTCAAAAGCCAGAACGACGGTTGAATTTTTATATTTATATTTAGTGAATGTTTATCTCATTGTAAGGTGAAAGGTTTTACATTAACAATTGAAACGGTATTAACAAAATGGCCACCACTACTACACTATATCCTTTTCCATAATCATGACGTCATTTGTTAAGGTCGTCCATAGATTGTGAAGCGTTGGCATAAACCTCATCTTTCATGAAACAAAATTTAAAAGTGTGAAATCACAAATTCATGGAGGCCAGTTTTGATCTTCGAGAAATAGGAAACTTCTTTTGGAAAATTGCGATTGTTTCGTTTCTAGTGCACCGCCTTGCCACATTCTTTTTTAAAATAAACGTCATAAAAAATTACATCTTCAATCAGCGATATTTTAAGGCTTGATGACTCGTTTTTGGAATGCCTTATTAAAAATATCGACGAAGAATCGACAAACCTGGGTTTTCATCAACACTGCTGTTGTTCTTGAGAAGCTCACAAAGCTTCAATTTTCCCACTAATTTTTGTGTTTCCAGTCACTAGTTTAATTATCTACGACTCACGCCCAAAACTGCATTAGTTTAGCGGTGTATAACTTCAAACTGTTCACCATTTATGTCGTACATTTTTTGAAGAGCGTACTGTATCATTTCTAGTATTGGAGAAGTCTTTGCTTTTTAAAGATGACAGTTTCAAAAGTGACAGCTGCTCAATGCTCATAACTCTTGACATCAAAAAAATGTCATTAAAAATAAAAATGAGTTCGGAGTTGGTTACAGCAATCAATCATTTTACCAAGTGTTCAAGTTTTCAAAAAAGCGAAAATGCGGTGTTTTTATATCGGTTCCACGTTTCTGTAAAAATAAATTGAATCACTGTTTTTCAAAAAAAGATTTGGGAAAGTTTTGATTGAAAAAATTAACAAATATAAGATCTCGAAATATGTCTTTTGTGTGACAAATTCCGGCCATGCCTCTTGATATTGTTATATTTCAATTTTACTTCATGAATTGATGTTGATGTTAATCGCTAACAACTAAGAAGGAAGTTGTGTTGTGTGTTAGATTTTATTCTAATTCGTCTATTTATGGACTATGAGGTATCAACTTTTAAGACGGTCGCAATAAAGACGTCAACGCGGTCTCGCTGTATTATTTTGTTTTACAACCAAGTTAAGTTTTAAATTACCTAAAAGTTACTATTTTTAACTCAGCCTTCTTAATGCCTTTTCCTTGAAAAGTACGTACATAATATTATATTCATGCGTACCCGTACCTTGAAATATGGGTAAACAAAGCATATTTTCACGGTAACTAAACATAAAAGTCAATGTGACGTTTGTGACATTGTTGCAAGGCCTTAAGAGAAAATAATGCACACTTAACTCATCTTTATCCGCTATCTGATACCTTCAATAAAAAAAAAATTATAAATAAAAAACCAAATGCATGAAGTGTGGACAAGCCATATGGACGGTCGTCGTCGTAAATCAGTGACACAATAAAAGATGCATAAACAGTCTCATTTATAGACTATTTAATATTCAAACATCATAATATCAAAGAACAATTTTATTTTCCTTTTTTCTTCAACTCATTGTCATTAATAAATATCCCATAAAGTTATTTTTAGGTACAAATTTATGTTAAATTTTTTATTATCTAATCTTAGACATCAAACATCAAATTTAAAGCTTTTGCATCAATTTAGCGAATAAAAAGAACTTAAAATGTCATTTTTGTGACTTCCATGTCACATTAAACCTACCCGTTTCGAAGCCACAAAACAAGCCTCGGTACTTCGAATATTAGGCTAAGAGATAAACTGAGAAAAGATTGGATGATCACAAGAATTAAACTTACTATTGGTTGATGTAAACTTGGACCAGAATTTTAATTTTTTTAAAAGTTTACAGAAGTCCTCATTATATTTTTCGTAGAGTCTTAATAAATCCTAAATTTAATGTAATATTACTTTAGAAATTGTCTTAGGATTGCTCGTGTTAATTTTAATGCGTAAATATCTTGAATAATAATCAAAACATCCAAAGGCTTTTCGTGATTGCATAGAAATAAAATAAATATTGCAAGTCACATAATACCATGTTTACATGAACAATAATTGTCGATGAGAGTAAAATTTATAAAATTACTTATTTCTGATATATTCTTGTCAATTGTATACATTGCATTGACATCAGGTTGTCAAAATACCTTTACCTACAACTCCAAATCAAAAACCCATACACGTTGTGTCATTTTTGTCATTTCAATTTCATAACAAACGTCAACTATATCCATATGGAGAACAATGTAATATTGTTTACGATGATAACTAGCGCCATCCTGTCGATGCCAGCGCCGTCGCCGCCGCTGGCGTGGGCAGTCTTTTTAAACTTTAATTTTCTTTTTTCATATAATTGACTGCAAATCAGGTAATAAACTGTATTAATAGGTTTATTTGTTGCCAAAATAAAGGTAAACGTTTAATCTAAAATATCCACCACGAGGGGGCGTTCGAAATTCGATTACCAAATAAATAACATTTTCGATGGTGTCATTGTACTCATTTCCAAAATATAATAACCATTTCGATTCGGTCGTATAAGAAATTTTGTTCAAAGGTGTTAACTATGTATATAACTTGAGACGTTTTAATGATGTAATGAAATTGAAACGTGCAAGTTGCAAACAGTTCAGCTTCAGACAATACTTGAAGAAAAGTCGTAACATAAAGAGTATATAAGGTCCAGTCATTGATTGACTGTCAAAGTACCAAAATTTATTGCACTTTCAACTGTCAAAGTGAAGAATTAAATACACAATGGATACTAACTGCAACTCAGTCATAAATAATTCATATTGTTCACTTGGTCGTATAAACTATAAGCACACCTGTCATACCAAGTGCTCTATAAGTGATCCCAAAATACAACAAAATACTTAAGTCAATAACAATTGACATTAATTGACATTTCGTTTTAGTTTTATTTTCCCTCTTTAACAAAACAAAAAAAAAGCTTTAAAGCTCAACTTGATCTAAATAAATGAAGTTTGAGACACACAATTTGATCAGTGAGCCTGAGCGGAGTTTCCTCTCTTAATGAAGTGCAGGTAATTGGCCATTATGTACCATTGGCGGAGACATCGCCAATCATTATTCACCCCCTTGAATGGAAGTGAATGCAAAAACATCTCCTTGTATGGTGAGGAGCGAACGTGAAGCGATTTGGCATGCATTTTGTGGTTGACTGTGCTTGAGTTGAAGATTATGACATGAAATGTCAGACGATTTTGACACATGCATTTTTTCGTTGTTGCTGTTGCCGTTGCTGCCGCCGCGCCGCGCCATTTGTCGCCACCATCGCATCACACTGTGTCACTCTCATAACTGAGTCACGATTTTCATTAACATAATGCTTTGTTTATTTTCTTGATGTAGGTACAATTAAAATTTATACGAATACCTATACAAAAATATAGTAAAAAGAAAACTCCTTTATTGCAGTTTGTGCAGCGCCAACAATTGAGCCCGATTAAATGTCAACATGAAAAAGAAAAGTGACATTGCTAGGTTGTTATTTTGATATCGCGCAGACATCGCAACGTGTAGCCTTGTTGTCGCACGTTACGTTGCGAGTAGTAGGTACGTTAGCTGTGGCGCCCAAATGTACATTTTTAATTCACAATTTACGCCCCGCAACGACGACGCAAACGTTCTATTAGCCCACTTTTACACGGGGAAGCTACAGAAAATTCACTGAACGCTCTATCAATCATTTTTGACTTAGATTTTAAGCACGCAAAGACGAAAAGCAGAAGAGAGGTAACCTAAATATTTGATGTGCAATTATTGTTGTTTTAAATATGAATCTACAGTGACAATCATGCATGTTCTTTTGCTAAACCAAAAATGCATGATTTTATTTTATTTGAATACATTTGATTGAGAAAAAGAGAAAATGATGCAAAATAAAATGAGGTGTCCAAAAAGATTTTTAAAACTCAAATTTTTTACTTCTGCAGTTTTTCAGTAAAAAGTTATCATAAAGAATTTTATAGTTCTTTGTTATTTTTTATTTCAGATAGCTACATAAATATTTGATTCTTAGTTCCTTATTTTAAATTACACTTAAATTTTTTTGAAATGCTTTCAACGCATTTCGTAATTGTTGTAAACGGAATAATCCCCTTATTATACTCTACTGTCATGAAGTTCTTACTAATTTATTCGAGTACTGTCAAATTTTTGAAGTCTTCGTCCTTCTAGTTCTTATGCTCTTCACGAAAATTGTATCTGGAATGGAAACGGCTAAGGTTATTTTTGATAGATAACAGTCACTTATTTGATCTGTGTAAGACACAAGTGACAGCTGTCACAATAAAATTATGACAGTCATTTTCCAAAGGAATATGACGTTTCTGTAGCAATAAGAATAGACTCTTACAAAACATACTGCAACATTTTCACATTTTTCTTTCTTTCAAGAAACATTCTTGAGATAGAAAATGCTTACGACATGCTATTTTGACATTTGAAAAGTTTTTTCACAATTTTTGTGCTAATCGTGTTATTTCTCTAAAGGGTTATCAGCATTTTCCACCAAGATATTATTATTTAATATCTTTAGACTTCTTTTTCCAACAACGTAAAAATAAGGTATATGCCAATAATTAACAATTGACCTTAAAGATGGAATTGTGCGCATTGGTCATGGAAATTTTCATAAAAATGAGACCTATTAAAGAAAGAAGTCCCGAATTAATTTAAGGATAATTTTCTATTTTACAAAAAGTGGTACTTTTGCAATGATCTAAACGTGTCAAACGTCAGTGTCAGTTCAGTGTTGATTATTTTTTTACTATTAAAGGCCTGGTTAGACAGAAAGCGGTCCGGCGGCACGGTGAGAATGCGCCGCTTGATTTCCCTAACAAGAATTACCCATGAGTTTTAATTGACATTCAAAAAATAACTTTGTTTGCTTTTCTTTCTTTCTAATTTGACGTTTGACCGCAGCGTTCTTTGTTAAAATCTGCAAGTATAATGTGACCGTCGCGTTCTATTTTTAATCGCTGGCCTTTATAGTGTTCTGTTTGAACAACAAAGTACAATTCTATAGAAGACCAGGAACGCGACGAGCAAAATTGTTCCCCGTCTCACTGGACTGTAACCAGGCCTTTAAACGTACACCTGCCATTCTTTTGAAATGGTGCTGGGTAACGGTTTTGATTTCTCAACATTAAAAAAAGTGCTGCATTATAATACTGTGTGCCTTTTACTGCGTAAAACTACGACTTTACATTTGACAAAGTTAAATCAATTTTTTTACCATACTTTTAATGCTCCATATTTTCTATTCCCAAACTGTCAGCTGTCAAATTGTTTTTTTTTGTTTAAATGTCAACTTTCACTACACATGTGTGTTCATTTGCTCTGTCTCTTTTTCTGTCATTGAATAAACTCTCCTAAATGTCTTACAATCGTGTCAACTTACAATTTAGTGAAATGGCTTTGTCAAACTCGTGTGAAGTTGTCAAATGTCGTTTATTATACATAAGACTTTAATAATTTTTCACTACATTAAGAATTGGAATAAGAAAACATGAGTCACTTGTAGTAAATCAAAACATTGTGTTAATTATAACAGCTAATAAAGTAAGGTTCTGTTCTCTTCTGCGTCGAATCAATGTTTCAAGTTTCCATTTCTTAACTAAAAACTATATTTTATATGGAAGAAAAAAACGCGTTGACAACGTTGACATTAATTTGAAAAGAAAATTCTTAGTTTAAAAGAATGAATTGTAACTCTGGCGCCACTTTTTATTTTGAAAAACCAAAAGAAAAATGATATTGCTTTAAAAGTCCAACCCGCAATAAATCCTTCTGTGTCCCACTTACAACGTCAAACAAAGAATCTTTTCCGATACCTCAAGTTTGTTGAACTGGTTTAAAAGACACTGAAATATTCAGTAAACAAGACGAAGTGTCCTAAAAATAACTCCACCACCGCCGCCGTCGTCGGCCCCCGCCAAACCGCGCCACAGTGCACAAATTCCGTTCTATTTCCCTTTTAACATTTGGGAAAAGAAAACATTTGAAGCACTGAAAAAAACGCTAAATGGGCGTAAAAATATGTAAATTCTATAATAAGTCGAATTCGAGATTTTTGAAAGGAAAACATGAACAAGTTTATCCCGAAATTCTTTCAACCAGAATTGTCCTTTTTTAAACTATTTTTGAAAAATGCCTTGAACATTTTTTGAACTAACTTTATTTATATTTTATTATTCTAGCACGCCAACAATGTCCGCCAGGCTGCCGAGGACTATTTAGCCAGACGACAAGCCCGCAACAAATCGATGACACGCTCCATGACTTCCGGATCGGCAGGTCCAATTCTAGCCATGGGCAATGTCCACTATCTGCCAGCAGCAAAGAGTGGCACGTTCTTCTCTCGTGATAATGTGTCCAATTTCATTACATGGTGCAGGTGAGTTCAAACTCAATAAAGTTTTCTTTAAATTATAGAAACTATACTTGGGTAAATTAATTTGTCATTTATGAGGAGGATGATTGAAATCGAAATGAAAGTAGGACAGCATTTGATTTGCTTGATTAGCCACAGTCACAGGTCAATCTGGTGGAAGCTAAGAAATTATACGAACCAAGATTTTGGTCCAATTTATAGGGAATTCTGTATTCAACCATAGTAGACTTCTTATGTGTTCCTAATTTATTGTGAAAAGGCATGCACTGAGGGGCATTACTAAATATGCAAATTTACCAAGTGTACAGTACATACCAACTTGTGTTTCTTGGAAAAAACCTAAGAGATACAAAACAACCTATAAGATGTACATTTGCATACGCAATTAGTTTAGTAGGCTGCTGCTGCTACTGCTTCTGTGACAAATTGTTGTTATTGTTGTTGTTGTTGAATATATAAATCTACATTGTCTACATATTTTTCTTTTATATATAGAACGACGTCCGGTATGCATTTTTTAATTGTGAATGCGACGAATAAATTAGCTTAAGATGCGCCACTTGTATATCAATTATAAATTTATGTATGGTTGACAATAAGTAAGGAGGCGCCTTCTGCTGCATGCATTGCTGCTTGCATATAATGTCTATTCGATACGCATATTTTAATATTCATTGTGATAAATTACAAATTTTATTCAGTTAAGGTATTAAACAAAGGGGCAAATATATTAAATATAGAATTAAAAGGGTGATTCATAAATATTGAAAATTGTTTTGAAATGAAAATTAAATTGCAGATTGGTAAATAATAAAAATTAATATTTACCATTCAATTTCGATACAAAATCTCTTTAAGCAAAAAAAAGATTTCAAGATATGATCAAAGATTTTTTAACGCTCATCATTAAAGCATTGAAGCTCGGAAGTCTGTACATTATAGACCCTAAATTCTGGTTTGGTTTGTACTGATATTTGCTTTAAATTAAAAGATATTGTATTTTACTGAGTAATTATAACAATAAACTGAAACTGAATAGGAAGAAGGTTAAGTTTATGATTATGAGTTTAATACTAGCACAGATTTTTGAATACCCGTGTTTTTTTGGAAAATCTATCCATAGTATAGTAGGATTTTACACGAATCTTACTATGGATGGGTTTTTGACATTCATACGAGTCTTGAATGGATCTTATGTGATTTCGTTCTCAAATGTTGGTACGATTGATATAGCATTTGTATCTCGATGGCTGTGTTCGTTGAGTAGTTGTGCATTTGGAATCATGTGTGTTTTCCATTGGGGAAAAATCAATCTATTACTGTTGATATTATTTAGTTTTGTTACCCCCTTCTTGAAGTTTTTATTTTATGTCAAATTGTTTGGTTAAAACTTTGAAATCGACTATCACATTACACAGACGTATTTACTTGATTTTGATAGTCAACTATCAAAAATCAGCTTACACGATTTCACCCCTGGCTTGAATTTCGCTATTTTTTTTTGGAATTTTTCGATAAATTATTCTGGCAAATATTCAATTGTATCAAGTCTCAAATATAAAAACAGGACTACTGCCGATCGTTTTTTTGGCAATTTCTCACTGTACTATATATGGAATACGAAAAAAAACGCACTTAGTGTAAAGTTACGCATACAATTTACGGTAAATTTAAAACCGTATGTACAATTCTGAGGCAATATTGCTATACCTATATCGAGAGGTAAACTGGTAGCCGTGTTTTTTTGGATTCCATTTATGTTTTCAAAGGGTAAAAGCTCTTAAGTCTATTATTAATGTTTTTCAGAAAGCAGAACCTTTGTTTAAAAACAAATTATGAAGGATATAAGGATTTCGTTTCCAGTAATTTACAATTATTTAAATAGTAAAATGATATTTTGATAAGTGGAGTATTTAATACATTTATTTATGTTTTTTTGACTTACGTGCTTTTACTTAAACAACTTTTACAGTTTTTTATTTACTAAGTATTCTAAGATGTTCTTAAGTTGGTTTATTGCGTGTTTTTATTTGTATTTTTTTTTATTTACCAAATGTGGTAAAACATCTTAAGTTTTGTGGTAAAATATCTTAAGTTGACATAGGCACTTTTACTTTTTTAATTAATATTGATCATAAAAACAACTTAAGTTATTTTACCAAAATAAATTCTGCCTATTATCTAATAAATAAAATAAATTGATACATAAGATGAATCATCCTCTAGTTAAGTTGTTTTACCTTGTTTTAAACTTAAGCTATTTTACAAAAGGTCATAACTTTCTTGTTTTGAGAAAATTATCAACGAGGATAAAAATGAAAAAATTGTTTGTGAGAAGAATATATACATACTAAAAGGGTAAATAGCTATAACCACTTAAGTCGACTTAAGAGGCCCTACCTTTTAAACACAGATATAGTACAGTGAGAAATTTATTAAAAAAACGATCCGCATTAGTCCGAATGAGAAGGAAATGGGTTCGTTCGTAGATTATAGTCTAACTATGCGTAGATATTCGCGTGCAATAGATGGCGCTGTATTTGTTGACACTAACTTTTTTTCAATATAACAAACAAATATTACAGCTTATATAAATAAATAAGAACTTATTCGAGTCAGCTTATAAAAACAAAACTAAAAAAAATGCTCAAGGTTTGCTGAATTAAGGCACTTTTTGCGTTTCTTTTCTGAAAAGGTAGTTAAACCCTTGAAAATACCGTCTATAAAGTATTATTAACATCCAGAGTCAGCATTTCACACAATTCTTGTTCTTGTTTTATTCGTCTATCAGCTCAGCTCTATTCTGAAAGAAGATTCACTACGATAAATTATAGTCTGATTTCCAGAGAATTACGAAAGTATTTTGTTGATAAATATTTCCCAGTGTCAATTATCTTAAGACTCCATATAAAGGGTTTACCAGTTATACTTTACATTTTGACAATCTGTCATCTTTTGATATTTTACAAGTTAATCCATTAGTTAAAATGGAATGGCATACTTTTCATCAGCTTAAAGAAATTGTAAGAATTCATAAAAAAAAAATGGTAAACATTTTGCAGTCACAGTTCCCATAAACTAAAGCACTTTAGGGTCATCGTCGTGAAGCATCTTTTTGGCAGTGATGAAGCTAGTGGAAAATTTGAGCTGTTGGAATAAGTAAGTGGTGTGTTAAGACTAGAAACCATGTGTGTTGCTCCAGAACAACCTTGACTACTGCTACTGTAGCCAGTATAGTGTTGACGAAATCCCAGGCTTGTAAATTCCTCGTCGTCGATCTTCAAAATTGTAAAAAATGACATAACACCATATTTTCCATTAAGACTTAGATCTTAAGGCTTTTAAAGTTCAGTTAACTCAAGAGCTCACTTCGGTTAATCACGTGCAACGTGCATCGTGTTTACTGATTTAGTCCTTGGAAGACATCAAATTTATCCGGATTTTAATCGAAAAATCATCTTCAGTGATGAAGCGTTTATTTCCAATAAGACATCGGCGGGCTATATGTTTTGCACATGTAACGAAGCGATGGGAATTATGCAAGAAAAATGTTTTAACTGCGTTATTTCTCGAAAAGGTCACCACAATATCTTATAATTCAACAGCCTAAGAATGTTTTCTTTGGAACCACGTCAAAGATAAGGTCTATGTCAATGCTTCACAATCGATTTAAGACCTTAAAAATGAATGGTTCTTATCGAGGCTGAATTCGGCTTATATCTTGTTAAAGACACATCTTCTTCTGTACAATGAATTAAATATCCATTGGTGTCTCTGAAAACGTAAAAAATTTCATTTAAGTTAAATCTCTTCTTGGATAACTCTATATAAAATCAATAAGTATTTGCATTCTAAAACTAAAACATTCAAAGAATCAACCTCACGATTTGATAGAACCGGATATCGGAAGAGAACTGTATATTTCTGTTCATGATCAGCTTGAAACTTTTGCACTATTTTTAGACAAAAGTTCAAGTTCATTTATCAAGACCTTCTTTTATATTTTAATAAATTCTGTTTTTTTTTTTTGTTTTTTTTTCATTGTAGTAACAAAACGCAATGGCAGTTTTTTTATATAGTACATTACCGAATCACCCTGTAAAGTGTAAATGACAATGACAACGCTTCCTGGAGTATATTTGTTTTAATCTTTACATTCTATCTTTTTCAATTAAATATTCAGACTAAGATTTAGTAGTACCTAGGGTATAGCTAATCGGTAGATTGACTTTGATTGCAACACTCCTTCAACAACCTGTTTTTCAAGTATGTGCCTATGTACCTCTGTTTTAACGATATGTCAATTTCGTGTCTTGAACTACATGTTCTGAAACGATATCAAGTTAAAATGACAACAAACATGTCTCGTTAGTCTATAATCTAATCCTATAGTGACTCAAGACAAATTAATCAACTTAAATTTATTCATATATGTTTTTGTTTTGTTTATTTAAAAAAAAACAACAATTTTATAAGATCATATTAATAATAAATAATTAATTTAAATAGTCCTCTGACCAATACTTTATAAAAATGGTCGACTGTCAATTTAGCCCTATGACAATAGTAAATATATCAAGCTTTAAATTTATTAGTCATGTTTTAAACACATCATATTTGCATTAGTTAGGTAGCTCTTTGTGTTTTATCATAACAATATGTTGTTTTCTTATGTTAAATATTTAATCCTAAAAATTTGCATAAAGTTTTGAAATTGTGTTACTAGCCATTATCTCTTCCCAAAAGCATTTTTTAAAGGGGGTTACCTGTTTTTAATATACATCTCTTTTTAATTTTTGCAGAAAAAGCCTTAAAATATTCGAGTGCCTATTATTCGAAACTGACGACCTTATTATGAGGAAAAACGAAAAACATGTGATACTATGCCTTTTGGAGGTTGCTCGACGTGGAGCAAAATTTGGTAATATTAAGAAACTTTTCATTTACTTTAAATTTTAATTAAACAAATTTAAAAATATAGGAATGCTCGCACCAATGTTAGTCCAAATGGAACGACAAATTGATCGTGAAATTGCAGCTGATAATAAAGCTAATGGAATTGGATGTGGAACACAAACAGATAAAACAGAATGTGATAAAATTAATATGGCAACAGAAACAGAAATGTTCGATACAGATTCAGAAGATGAAGAAGACAATGATGAAGGACCAACGCTTATGTATGGGCCACAACCTCAAATTGTTACAAACGACTTGAAGAGTCTTGATGAAATGGTAAGTGATATATGTAAAAAAAAAAAACATAATTGCAATACTTTACAAGCTCATCAAGCTTATTTGTAAACAAAGTTTTGCTGAATTTACAATTGAAATTTCACCCTTTTAAGTTGCAAACATTTCAGTGATGTTGACTTCAAAAAACTTTAAAGTAAAATTCATTTAAATGTCATGTCAGTAGTCATGTTTTAAAAATACTAATATAAAATTCTCCGTTTGACATCTGTCACACTCAGCTGTCATTTGAATTGTCAGAATATAAGTTGCTTGCCATCAATGATAATGGATCGGCTAACAACGCGTTAAAATTATTAAAACTTACTAAAAAGTGTTGATTCCAACGTAGCCACTTTCCGCGATGAGTTTGGTCATCATTATTGACCGATTCCGCAAGCAATTGATAAAATTTGAAGAAAGTGGAAGCATTAGAAATGTCGTCAGGACTGTGCTTCGAAAATAATGCTGCTACAAGTTTTGGTGATGATCCTTATTTCGCAACAATCCAACGCATCGTGCACCTCGTTTTTGACCAGCAATTGAAAATAATGACTTGAAAGATTTGCTATATTCCAAGCGATTCAAACCATACAACACGACTGTTTATTGCTTTATTGCTTAAGAAGTTTCCTGGTCCTTTCACGTTTTGGTCAAAGTTCATGTAATTTGACACCGTTAACTGCAAATTTACGATAAAGACCTTGTTCACATGATTAACCCCAAAATTATTAAAACCTGTGAGAAAAAGTTGTTAGAAATTACCTAAAAAAAATTCGCTTGTTGCGAGTCTTGCCGAAGTGCCCATTTGAATGATATTATTTTTCACACTTATTGGCAAAGTCCGAATTTATACTTTCAAACTAAAAAATGAATTGCCTTATAATTTCGAAAATTGCTATTAAAAAACTCAAACAAAAACAATGTTTTTAAATCGTGGACATTTATTTCCAAAGTTCACGATCTGTTTGAAACATTTTCATCGTCAAATCATCATCAGCGACAAGGCTAATTTCTGACTTACTGGCTTTACATGCCCTAGGCGTCATTAACCGCAAATAGCAAAGTATTCTTGATTTTTCTTATCCTTATGTCATTGAGAAATTGATTAAAACAAGAAGGCGCAACATTCGTTAAACCATTACATTTTGTTGATCCAAACGATCGGTGACCGAATTATCTCAAGAAATGTAGATGAGTAATTGTCACCTATTTCCCATAATTAGGAACCTTTTGACTACTTTTTGTTAGGGTACCCCAAATATTTGATCTATGCTGATAAACCAGAAACGATTGATCATTTAAAAGCCAACATTCTAGGCAGACCATGCTGTTAGAAAAAATGGTATCGGAACTGTATCGATAAGCGTTCGTAACGCGCAATCCGTAGAGAACCAAAACCTAGTGACTTACAACTTTCAACCATTCCTGTGTGCGAGTCATTTCACATAATACAAAATTTAATAAAACAGCTTGTTACAAACAATATTAAAAACATTAATATTTGATAGCAAATAATTTTCTGTCAATCTATAGAAGAAAATATTCCATTTCCAATTCCTGGTTTAATTTTATCTCTCAATCTTCCGAATTCCGTTGTGTCACATTTAATTTTTCTTTTAGACAAACCAATTAACTCTTTTTTTCCAGTCATCATATATAAATAAAATGGCGCCAATATCTAAGGCATGAATTTGTCAAACATCTTTGCAATTTCCAGACAGATTATGCTCCTTTAGTCAGCTTCACTGCTTCAGCTTGTTGTGTTGGCTTGTTGCACAACTCTTTGAGTTTCATATTAATGACAATTTTAAACTGATTAATTGCAAGTGTGCCGTGGCTCCCTCTGTCTGGAGAATTTAATTATACTATAACGATAATGCCTATGCTGCCATCATACCCCGTGTCTAGTTTATATGTTATATTTAAAGAAAAACCCATAACCACAGATCTTGAAAACGAATGCATAAATTCACACAATTAATGTCATTAAACATCAGCAAACGTGTGCCTGTGCTTGTGCATGAGTTGTAAGTTTGTTAAGAGTTAAGGCCAGAAGCTGAACTATTAACAGGATTATCCTGGGACAATAAATTTCACAACTGCCAATTGTCTTGATGCTAATATCCTTAAATTAACTTTATGATGGCACAGGCATCATGATTACTTGATTTGTAGCTTAGATGTCTTAATTTGTGGTTTTTTGTAGCCAAATGATATCGTTTAATTGTACCTTCCAGCGATTTAATTACAGCTTTGGTGAATCGGGAAGATAAAAATATATAAACACTATAAAGATTAATGTGCATTAATTTCAAGAAATTGCTGTTGTATCGCTTGAAAATGTTTACAAATTAAAATGCTGATCAGAGGTGATCGTGTTTGAAGTAATAATTGGAATATCGGGTTTTGTCTACAAATGACGCTGAGGTGAATTTTTGAGCGTTGTATTTTTTTACTCTTTAAGTTTATTACTTGTTGTTTTGTGTTTTTGTATGTTGGACACTATTCTACGAACATACCTCGAAGAGGTATCAAACGCACCAACTTCTAACTCGAAAATTAATTTCGATACTCGAATAATAGTCAAATCTATTTTCGCAAAAGGATTTCACTTTACCTTTTATCTTGTGATTCTACTGCGGATGTTGTATTTGTGATTAATGTAAATTTTTACTGTACTACGGATGGCTTTTCCAAGAAAACATCCCTATTAGGGACACTGATCACGAACGGTGGCAGCGGCGCGGCGCGGCGGCGGCGGCGAAGGCGACGAAAGTTCAAATTAATTTGACCAAGTTTGGAATTCTTTTAGCTTTGAGCTTTTTTCCATGCTCAAAATAAAAGCATATGAAACAACCAATTTCGAAACATCTCAATCCTTTTAAATCATGCCTTAAAGCAAAACAAAATTCCTCCTTTTTTCTTCTAAGCCATCACATCACTTTGAATCAATGCAATTCAAAACAACAACAACAAATGAACAGACGAGTAGTCGTGATTTTGATCACATCCTACGTTTATTACCAATTTTCTCACCAAGAACTTTCTTTTGTGATTGTTGTTGCTTTGCTGCACTGTTGCTTCATTATTTCGGTGCAGTGCTGAATGCCGATGCCGTAACTGGGCTGCTGATGGAAAAAACTTAAGTTAGCCCTAAGCTTTCAGCATGATTCGCTTTAACTCTATGGCTCTATATAGTTCGTAAGCTAAACGCTCTCATTTCGCTTGGATCTAATGCTCTAAGTTTGAATTTGAGTCTGAGTCAGGCTTAATTAATACTCCCATGGGAGAGGAGAAGTGGTGAAATTTTTCGCCATTTCTCCCCTTTGTTTACATTTTAAGTAAATCGTTGACGATCGACACTAGAACGCCTATGGCTCCAAGTCGAAGCAGTCTTTTCAAATCCCCCCGAAAACACAAAAACTATTATTCTTCTGTTTATAGTGCACCAAATTTGTGTTGGTATTGGTTGCTGGATGGTTGCTGCTTGCTGCTGGAAGACAACTCGGAAAACGTGACTTTGGATGCTGTGTGCAATAAGTATTGTCGTCGTCAGTTTGGCGTGGTTATTCAGCGTCAAAGCTGCCTTTGAACCCCCCCCATCATCCTCTTCATTATCGTCCGTAGTCGTCGCGGTCGGTCGTTGAAATCCTCTAAGGTGGAATAATACAACAAAGTCTACTGTTTGATCAGGCAAACATTGATCCACATTTAACGTCATTGTCTGAAGCTTAATAACAATTTTATTTGGTAAATAAACAATAAGTATTATAATAAGACAGTGTAGCTTGATGGAGGAGCTTATGGCTGGGAAATTCTACGGAAAACACGATCGATAGTGGCACGATTGTGTTTTTATTTTTATTTTCTTTGATATTTGCATGTTGCTCGAAAAAAAGAAAAACAAAACATGAAAAAGTGAGATACCTAATAAACGAAATTACAGTGTTAAGATTTCATAACTGAAAGCAGACAGCCTTTTTTCAAAATGAGGATGGTGACAAAAGCTCTTTACTAATTCACACGGAAATGAAGAAGTTCTTATGGAAACTAACTGAGCTTCATTAGGTTTTGGGCAGAATGAAACAATTTTGATTCGATGGACAAACTTTAAAAAACAAGGAGTGATTTTTCGGAAAAGCCATCGGTAGTACAGTAGAAATTCATATAAACAACAAACACAACATCAGCAGTAGAATCACTGCAGATAAAAGGTAAAGTGAATCCCTGGTGTGGATAATTCCAGAATCGAAATCAATTTTCGAGTTTTTTTTTTTCATATTTAGTTGTTGAAAAAAAAACTCGAAAATTTTTCATATTTAGTTGTTGGTGTAGTACCCATGGCATGATGAATAGTGCGTTGGACTGTCATGCCAGAGGTCTTGGGTTCGATCCCTGCCTATTCCATCTAAAGTTTTTTCACGGGTACTGCCTCTTGCGAGGAATTGACAAATTCTCCAAGATTAATTCTTGTCATGAAAAGTGCTTTCTCAAATTAGCCGTTCGGATTCGGCTTTAAACTGTATGTCCCCTCCATCCCTGACAATAGTACTCGCACACAGGAATGGTTGAGAGTTGTAAGTCACTAGGCCCTAGTTCTCAACGGACTGTTGGGCCACCCAATTTTTTTTTTTTATTTAGTTGTTGGTACATTTGATACCTCATCGAGGATCGATGGATGTGTTCGTAAAGTAGTGTCCAACATACAAAACATTATTTTTTTTTTTTTTTTTTTTTTTTTTTTTTTATCCGATGGAAATCTTCAAAAGACACTCGGTAAGAATCGGTACCAAGTAGTGTGGGACTCTTACCGCACTAAAACCACCGGTGAATCAGGACCAATCTATGAAAGATCGACAAATGATTTTTATTTCTTAATTTTTAAATCGCATTGGGGGAAGTTTAAGGTTATAACACTTTCCCGTAGCTTTTAGACCATCAGCTCATGAGGCTTGGTTCTTCTTAATCTCCGAACATTGTCTCGTACATTTAATACGGTCTCCATTTCGGAGTTAGTATGACTTTGCAGTCGCTGATTGTGTGATACAGCGTGTTTCTTAACCACTTCTGTAACCATTTCAATTTGAAGGTCACGATGTAGATCGCTATTTCTTATATACCAAGGGGCATTTATTATTCCACGAAGGACCTTGCTTTGGAATTTTTGGATGGGTTCAGCATTTGTTTTCTTTGTACAGCCCCATAGTTGGATGCCATATGTCCAAACGGGTTTCAATACTTGCTTATATAACATTAGTTTGTTCTGGAGAGATAGGTCAGAGTTCTTTCCTATTAACCAGTACATTTTTCTGTACTTCAAGTTTAGTTCTTCTCTTTTCTTTTTGATGTGTTCTTTACATTTAAGCTTTGCATCCAAATTCATTCCAAGGTATTTGGCGGTATTGGAGTAAGGTACTTCTGTACTGTTTATAAATATTGGAACATTGTTTATGTTTTTGTTTGTAAAGTTTATATGCGTCGATTTTGTTTCGTTTAATTTGATACGCCATTTGTGCGTCCAATCACTAACTTTATCGACTGCATTTTGCAATTTTCGTGTAGCCTTCGTAACGGATTTATCTGGCACCAATATTGCAGTATCATCAGCAAAGGTGGCCATGATAGCGTTGATGTCCACTGGAATATCCCTTGTATATAACAGATACAGGGTTGGTCCTAGGACACTTCCTTGTGGTACACCGGCTTCAATTTTCTTAAGTTCCGAGTAATTTTGGTCGTACCGTACTCTAAAGAGTCGGTTCGTAACGTAGGATTTCAGTATTTCGTAGTACTGCCTGGGGAGGTCCCTATGCAGTTTGTACTCAAGTCCCAAGTGCCAAACCTTGTCAAAAGCTTGAGCAACATCTAAGAATACAGACGAGCATACTTGTATTTCTTCAAGTGCCTTTTCCACAACATCCGTAATTCGATGCACTTGGTCTATCGTGGAATGTTTATTTCTAAATCCAAACTGATGGCTCGGAATTAGTCTTCTTTCTTCAATTATTTTGCTAAGCCTTTTCAGTAGCAGTTTTTCAAAAACTTTTGCCATGATTGGTATAAGCGATATTGGTCTGTAAGATGTAACTTCTGTTGGTGGCTTACCTTGTTTAGGTATAACAATGACTTCTGCAATTTTCCAATGATGTGGCACATATCTTAGTTTAAGGCATGCGTTTATTATAAATTGGAGTTTCTTGAAGGCTATAAGAGGCATTTCTTTCAGAACCTGAGCAGTTATAAGATCGTACCCTGGTGATTTTTTGTTTGACAACTTATGTTGACACATGCTTCTTACTTCTTTGAGCGTGACAAAAGGTATTTCACATTCGTCATTTCTGTCAACAAGCTGTAAGGGATCTGTAGCTGTGCTTGCTGGGAATGGCTTGAAAACATTCGCGAGATGTTCAGCGAAGAGATCAGCCTTTTGTTTCGGGTTTCCGATCCATTTACCAACTTGAGATTTTATCGGCGGGTTTTGTGTCTGAGGTCTTTTTAGGCGCTTAGCTGCTTTCCATAAGGAGTATTCTGTAGAAGCATCCGTCGTCAGACTTTTCAGGAATCTACTTAGTGAATCATTTTTAAACTCACAGATTCTTTTTTTTAATTCGTTGTTAAGACGGTTAAAAACTACCTTATCATCTGGGAATCTCGTGGATTGCCATTTTCTTCTAGCTCTTCTTTTTTCCAATATCAACTCCTTTATTTCGATAGGATATTTTATTTCTTTTTCTCTCGCATTCGAAACAGTTGGAGTACTTTCTTCTGCAGCCTGCTGCACATCAGCAATAAATTGTTCTACTTCATGATCAATTTGTTCAATTGTTTGCATAGGGGATCTTAGGTTTATAAAATTTTCAAGTTTGTCTCTGAATTCATTCCAGTTTGTTCTGTTATTCACGAGCTTGGGATTACTTTTTTCTATTATTTCTGTTTCGCTCAGTGATAAAATTACTGGAGTATGATCTGATGATAAATTGTAATTACCTTCGACACTTATATGATTTCGTTTAATACCTTTAACTACGAAAAAGTCTATAAGGTCTGGTATTTTGTTAGTATCAGATGGCCAATATGTTGGCGAACCAGAAGAATAAAATTCGCAGTTGTATTTTCGGCCTGCTTGGTATAGCCGTTTACCTTTTGTTGTTATGAGCCTAGATCCCCATTGGGTGTGTTTAGCATTGAAGTCGCCACCAACAAGGAAGTTATGTCCTAACAAATGTAGGAGTTCTGCATATGACGTTATTTAAAAATTCAAGATTAATTTCTGATATTTCAAATGAATTTGTTTTCAATTTATTTCAACTAATGTTTGCTAAAATTAATACCTTGTAAGTTTTGCCAATGAACTGACGATTCAAATTTTATTTAATCTGATTTGTAAATACAAGTTTTTAATTTTTTTTATTATCTTACGATATTTTGTGCCTACGAAAATTTAAAGATGACTTCTCATTCTGGTTTTCAACGTTCGTTGAACATAAAATCGATCTTTTAGTTCTCTGTGCGTCCTCTCTTTTTTAAAATGAATTTTAAAACTTAATAAAAATATAGTCTTCTTAATTAAGTTGTTTAATCATACGGACACAAACATAACCTGTAATATTTGTTTGTTATTTTGAAAAAAGTTAGTTTCAACAAATATACTTACTCGTAGCGCCAGTACGTAAAAATCTTCACATAGTTAGACCATATTCTACGAACAAACCCCTTTCCTTCAGTTCTTATTTGCTATCGGATTCAATTTGCAAAATGGAAGACATACAAACAAATTAAAAATGAATTACCTACATTTTATATTTTCTTAACATATTCTTTTTTAAAATTGTCCATTTTATAAAGTTTAAATTAGTTCTGGTATGAATTTCACTAAAATTTTAACAATTTTGTTTTGAATTATTCTGACAATTGTTGAATTGCATCAACTTTTAAATAACTTATAAAAACTCGGACTACTGCGGAACGTCTTATGGCAATTTTTAACTGTGCTATGTATGGAATCCCAAAAAAACACAGCTAATGATTGAAGTATTTGGTGTAGTAAATGTCACTGTTAAGTTGGTTGTAATTTTAAAACCCCAAACAAGAATTTCCATCAATCTACATTTAGGGTCGAGCTTGTTTACAGCCTTGCTCATGAACAAGTACAAAATATACATAAATCTAACATAATCGTTTGAATTAAATTTGACAAATAAACTGACAAACTTAAAGCCGTCGTCGGCCGTTCAGAGTCAGTTAAAAAAACACATAACGTTACAATTTACATATTATTACACACCCCAAGTTGTACTGAGCTTAGGCCTTGGCAAAGATCAAAAACCCAGCTATTGCAAGTCAAATGGCAAACGAAAATGAAATGAATTTATGAAAACAAAACACACAACAAATTTGTCAATATTTTCAACTCAACTTGCCGCCCGTTGCCACCGCCGCCGCCGCTTACATGACGTTTATTTCTATATTTGTTTCAATAAATTTTGTTAAACTTCAAATGCAACACCATTTACCTTTAAAAGCAACTTGGCTCTAAACACTTGTTTAGCTAAATGGAAATTTGTTTGTTTATCTCAATATCTATGCTCTTAGACAAAATAAAAATAAATACCTATCTAATAAATATCTCTTATTAATATATGCACTTTTGTGCATGCGGGATTTTATAATAGCTACACAACAATATTATAATCGATTCGATAAACTGAAATAAAGGAGTGGTATCAAAAGTTTTATTGCACACTTACCATAACCATTACCATATAGGAGTTGTTAAAATTTCTAACAATGATTTGTCTTGGGTGATAAATAGGCGATTAGTTCACACCATTCCATGATTGGATTGGATTCGATTGGATTGGAGTGTTGAGCCTCCTGTAGTATATTATTTTTATTTTTTATATTTTTTTAAAATAAATTTTGTCAATGTTCTAAGAACATAAATTTAATGAAACGTGAGGTTATTTTGTTATAGGCTTGCCTTTGTGTGTGCAAGAAAGATTGATTAAAGTTATTGAAGAATGAATGAGCAGATTCCAGATTCCAGCTCGAGGCAATCATGAGTTGATGGAATTGAAAATTGCTTTGCAGTGTGTCTGATAATTTGACATTTGAATCTGAATGGAGCCTATAAATGAAATGAAAAGTAATTTATTTTTGCTACACTACGAGTATTACCAGGAACTGTGAAAAGTTAAGTTAAGGCTAGTTTTAAAGGTTATTGACAGCACTTAAAAAAAAACATATGAACAGGATCTTCCAATAAGAGATTTAATATGTCTTTCACGTTTTCACGGATTCCATCTTAAAGGTCTATTGAATCGATTTTGAGTTATTAATTTAAACCTAATCTTTCACGTAGTGTTAAACCACAAGAGCTCCTTGGGCAATTGTGGGCAGTTCTCCGAGAAATAACTACATTTTCTTGCAAAATTGCTATTTTCCGTTTTTGTAAAAATCTTTCCACTTTATAAAGAAATGTACACCACTCTTAACAAAACCTAAAGTTTTCCAGTAAATTGGATAAAACTGCACTTCAACCCCTCTTACTCCTCAAAAATGTTGTACTTTACTGGAAATTTAGAGAACTTTTAAGAAAATGTCAAGGTCGTATAAATGAAGCCCTATAACAAAGTTTAGCTTTGTCAGGAAATTATTTATCAAATTATCCTAGTCTATTACATACGCCTAATCTTTCTGCGTTAAGTTGACAAATCTTTCAAAAGCTACTTAGTTGGCATGTTTATATTTCTAAAATGTCTTACATTTGTTTCAGACGGATTGACATGAGACTAAAATATAAACACAATTCATTATTCATGCTCACCTAGCAATCAAATTATCTTTGCATTTCTTTTCATTCTTGAGAAAAACTTCTGTTCTTAGATTTCTTACAGCAAAAGTGTTAAATTTGTATGAAAACTTTGAAATCTTAGAAACTTAAACGGGCCAAGTTTTTCATATAAAGGCACAAACACACTTAATATGACAGCCTAGCTGTCATTCTGGTTTGTCTACAAGCTGAAACGTCACTTTTACACGCACACTTTTAATGCTAAAATCAATTTACCGCACACATAGAAAGTTAAGATCAATTTTCCACAAATTAATCAGAAATTCATGAGAGTGTTCAAAAAGTTTAAAAATTAAAACAACTAATTTTATGCCTATCTGACCTTAAATGGACAAATTTTGTTCAATGATTGGTTTATATAATAAAATTTATTAAATCAAATTCAGAATGTGGGGATAATAAACTAACTGGGAAGGGTTGAAATTATTTGTTCTATTTTGTGTGATTGTTTTTTTTCAGAACTCGTCTCTCAATTGGTCCATTGTAACTGTCTTGTTAAAAATTCATGTCATGCCATATCTTCGCACGGTAGCGCTCACCTATTACATAAATGTTGTGATTCGCATCATCTTTGAAGAAATACGGCTTAATGATTCCACCAGCCCATAATCTTGCAACAGAACCTGTGTTTTGTTGGAAAATGTATCAATAGTATAGTAGAATTTTACACGAATAACAAAAACAATATCCGTAGTATGAATACTACCGATAAAAGTTAAAGTAGAATCTTACTACGAATGGGTTTTTGACATTTATACGAGTCTCGAATGGATCTTATGTGATTTCGTTGTCAAATGTTGGTACGATTGATATTGCATTTGTATCTCGATGGATGTGTTCGTTGAGTAGTTGTGCATTTGGAATCATGCGTTTTCCATTGGGGAAAAAATCAATCTGTCACTGTTGAAAGTATTTAGTTTTGTTAATGAAAATGGAATAAATGGGTTTATTTTGCAAGAGAAAACAATAGAAAAGATATTTATGTTTTGCTATGTTTCCATCAAAGGTTTATCTCAGTTTAGATTAAATAAATCTTTTTGGTGTTTCCACCGCACAAGAAGATTTGAAATCGACTATCACATTACACAGACGTATTTTCTTGATTTTGATAGTCAACTATCAAAAATCAGCTCACACAATTTCACCCCTGGTCTGAATGTCGCTATTGTTTTTGGAATATTTTGATAAATTATTCTGGCAAATATTCAATTGTATCAACTTTCAAATATAAAAACCGGACTACTGCGGATCGTTTTTTTTGCCATTTTTCACTGTACTATATATGGAATACCAAAAAAACACGGCTAGTGACTATTTCTGGTTGCATAGATAGCTTCGTGCTTCTCTTCACTCCAAATACAGCAGTTTTGCTGGTTCACGTTTCCATTCAACCACAAATAAGCTTCGTCGCTAAACAAAATTCTTTGACTAAAAAGTTGATGTTCGGACAACTTTCATTTTAATTCATTCGCCAAAAATTCACCACCAAATGTATTTTGAAAGCTTCTCACCGAAATTCCTCCGTAAAATTTTCCACGTAGTGAAGTAACAGAGATCCAATTGCTGCGAACGGTGCCGAACCGATAATTCACGATCATTACTAACAATGGCGACAGAGGTGCGGTATTTACCTCGGTTTACACTCTACATGAGCGTGTTGGTGGTTTAATGTTCAACAATATTAATTTGGTGCTAAATTTAACCGCAATAGCCCGAACATCCACCTCAGTAGGTCGATCATAAAATTGAAGAAGTGCGCGATGAATTTTCTTAACAAACAAAGAACATTATCAGTTATCACTTCACAGGCAATTTGGTACTTTTATTTCAATACATTATTGAAACCACTTGAAAATTGCAAGTTTGCAGTTTGGAAATTGTTTAAACTAGTTGAATCGCCTTACTTGGTGGTTTTCACACTTGACTACCAAAAATGTGACTTTCAGTTATCTCATTAGCTGATTTTACCCTGCAATTAAGTATTACAATAAGAACAATATTCCAGATTTTAAATTAAACAGAAGCTTTAATGCCTGTAGAAAATAATAGTTTCTAGTGAAGCTATACACAAAAAACATCTATTTTTAGTTTTAAGCAGGTTTCTGTTATAGAGTGATTTTTTTTCCTTTTTGCGGGAAAATAACATTTTTTGCAAAAAGTGCTCTTCGCAGTTACGATAAAATTATTGCTATTGAAATACTTTTAATACAATGCAAATAAAATTTGTTTGTGTTTATAAAGTTTTCATCAAACTAAATCGAAAATAATATTCAACTTTATCATTTATAAAGTGTGTCTACACCTTAACAAACAAACATTTTAGAACACATCCCTCGTGCATTTTTTTTTTATTTAAATGCTGAAAATTCAAGATATGTATGAACATTTGTATTTAATAATGAATTACTCATAATAAAAATAATTTGTTAATGTTTAACTACAATTATGGTTTTGAAAAGTTATATAGTTAAAATTGTATGACCTAACCAAAAATTATCTTTTGAAAAATCAAAAATCGGCGAAAAGCATCCGTTAAACCACCGCACTGTGTAGCAATCGTTGTTTGATTTCACATTTATTCATGGACATAATGACAAAATTACAAATACAGCAATGTAAACTAAACGCTCTTCATATGAAGTGTCTTTGGTCATAAGTATGTAATTGATTTCAATTTCAGTAAGAAGTTTATTATACTCGTCGCAAAGCAAAAATTGATCAGAGTTGAGGCCTTAAAGTAATTTGGCCCTGGTTTTATTCTTAATTGTTTGATTCAAATTATTGCCAAACTCCTTGTGACTTCTTTTCAAGAACCAAGAGAAATAAAACTGTGTGAGTGTTGAAACGGTTTCTCTTTTAAGTTATATCGTATTGTCGTCAAACAATAGAGAAATATAAACTCGCCTTGAATAAGGGAAAAAATTACCGCACTTAAGGATTGACCAAAATTTCGTATATTTACTTTATCGTGAAAAAGGTATTAATATTAATAAAGAAAAAAACAACAAACATTATTATCTTTGAAGTCTTAAATATCCTCGCTTGATTTTCTAACATTGTCAACGTTTTGAAATATATCCAGACAAAAAAAAAAAAAATGTATTTATTAAGCCCGATGTATCATATTTTAAGATTGCACCACATCATCTTTCAAGAAGAAACATATACACTTATCCTCTATTCCACCTATTTCACAATTCAAAGCACAATTCAAATTCAAAAGTAATATACCTACCATCTTTCTGCAGTGTTTACAAAACCTTAGTTTCAAAGTTTATGATGGACCATTATTTGTCCAAGACGTTAGAGCCACCATAACATTGTCAGCTCATTTGCTTACACTCTGGTGTCGCCAGCTTTAGATGTGCAAACAAGCAACAATTCAAATAAAGGAATAGCATCAAGAGGAGGACAAAGCTGATGACGACGCGACGCGACGAGCGACGGCGATGATCACAAATCGCACTCTGCAGCTAAACGTCACCATAGTCACATTGTCAAGACCTCTCGACTTCACTTCTGCAGCAGCGCCAGCGGTAGCCTCCTTTCGGTAAAGACTCCATGATGCTGCTGAGAATTTAAACTCTGTATGATGAAGGCTGATGCCCGACAAAGATCGTCACTGCTACTGCTACTGTTTTTTGTTTATTTTCATATTTTGATCGGTGAGACTTGAAAAATGTATATGATGCTAGTTGGCAAGTATAATTTATAATCTTTGGATCTGGAGATGCCTGCATAAAGTGGGAATTAAAAAGGATGACATGATTTCGGCTATGTAAACATGAATTTTAATCAGTTTAGCGCTGAACTTAATATGAACTTAATATGTGTTGGAAATTGAAATAATCTACTTTATGGTTTTGGAGAAAAGAAAAAAATGTAAAAGCCTTTTTAGTAAGTTGCTAAATTAAGAAGATGACTTTGATAATTTTTAGACGATTTAAAGATTTTTCTTTCTCCTAACATTTTAATAAAGTTGAAGTCAGAAAAAGGCTACTTCAACTTTTAGTAACTTGTTAAAAAGGTTTCTTTTCCTTTGATTTTCTTTTTCTTCCAAGAATGCCACTTTCAATTGGCGTGTATCTTTTTTAGCTCAGAAAAGATTTCTGAACAGAGTCCGAGCATATCGAGCATACTCTAATTGAATTTGGTTAAAATAAATTTATTTATTCTTGATTTAGATCTGTCAAAACACAAATTTCCCCTGTTTTTACATTCCATGGGGCAAATTAAATTGATTTAAAATTGCACCAATACTAAAAAAAAATGTTAAGCTGGGAATTTGACAGTTCTATCGCACTCGTTAACACGTACACGAAGTTACACTAATAAATTGACACAAAAAAAACATTTCCAATCGTGTTCCATGTGACACGAAAAAAAAACAATTTTTGAAATCTGCATCATTATTTGACTTTTGTTAATTTGCATGTCATTTTCTTCTACAGAAACAAGATATAAGGTTCCAAAACTTAAATTAAAATAGAAAAACTAATTATAATCAAACAAGCATTCAGTTTATTTTTTTTATTTTTGAAGAAATTGAAGATGAAGATTCTGATGCCTGTGTTCAGCAAATAACTCGGTCTTCTCAGTTATTTTATTTTGAGCTCATAGAGCGCGCTATACACAAGCTCAAAAAACACATTCAAAACGATAAAAGAAACGCAATTTTTCGTTGGTCCGAACTAAATGTCAAAAACGCCTAATAAAAGAGAATTCGAATTTTACCACCCAGCAGAGAATACATGGTGGGACATCTAGTGGTTTATTTTTAAATCATAAGTTATTTTGACACTGACAGCTGTTTGCCGCTTAAAATATTGACAGAATGTCAGTATCATTTGTCCGTGAAATGAATGTGTTGAGACGTTGGCACATTTTTAACGCGGTTGCTTTTCTTTTTCATCAAAATTGCATCTGAGGCAAGAACAAAACCAGAAAACTTGCACGTTACTGTTGAGAAGCTAATGCGTCCAAAGAGAATGACAGTTTGGTGCGCATTGTGTAGTGATGGCATCTTTGGTCAATTTTTCTTTTTGTTTAAAAATGGAGCTGTCATTTTTACACTGAAATGAAAGAAATGTATTCAGACGAGCTCTATATCTGGTTCATTCAAGAAAGAACGATAAAGCATACGGCCAAATCACTGTTCAGCTGATTAGGCGATGTCTATTGACCGCTTGGGAGCAGCGATTTAATGCCCTTTCAAAAGACCCACGTTATGCCAACATTCCAGAAAAGATGCAAGCACTCAAGGTCAATAAGTGCGTTTTTTCGTATTCCATATATAGTACAGTGAGAAATTGCCAAAAAAACGATCCGAAGTAGTCCGGTTTTTATATTTGTAAGTTGATACAACTGAATATTTGCCAGAATAATTTATCAAAAAATTCCAAAAAAAAATAGCGAAATTCAGACCAGTGGTGTAAGCTGATTTTTAATAGTTGACTATCAAAATCAAGAAAATACGTCTGTGATAGTCGATTTCAAAGTTTTAACCAAACAATTTGACATAAAATAAAAACTTCAGGAAGGGGGTTTGTTCGTAGACTACTACATTAACATGTGGTGTTGAAGCGAGCTTGAAGCTCGCCTAAATTCTTTATGTACCTGAATCGAGTTGAAATGAGCTTGATTCGCCTCGATTCCGGTCGGGGATCGGAGTCGAGTCAAAATTTGTGAAGAAAAACTTGTGTGGAGGAGTTGGTTTTACAGATAATGCATTAATGTCTGTTTATTTGCATGTTTGTGTACAAAAAATATAGTCTTGTTTTAATCAAAATAAAAAATATTCTTATATGTTGCTGAACTATTCAGTTTTTCATTGTTTAACAGGAATCAAACTATCTCACTTGCACTTCATAAGAAACACCGAAACACCATTTGTATTTTGGAAAGTGCTGTCAAACTTAATCATTTTTAAATCTTCTTGTGTGGTGGAAACACAAAAAAGATTTATTTAATCTAAACTGAGATAAACCTTTGGTGGAAACATAGCAAAACATAAATATCTTTTCTATTGTTTTCTCTTGCAAAATAAGCCCAGTTAGTCGATTTTCACTAACAAAACTAAATAATATCAACAGTAATAGATTGATCTTTTTCCCCAATGGAAAACACATGATTCCAAATGCACAACTACTCAACGAACACAGCCATCGAGATACAAAGCAATATCAATCGTACCAACATTTGAGAACGAAATCACATAAGATCCATTCGAGACTCGTTTAAATGTCAAAAACATATCCATAGAGAGATTCTACTCTAACTTTTATCGGTAGTATTCATACTATGGATATTGTGTTTGTTATTCGTGTAAAATCCTACTAAACTATGCATAGATTTTCCAACAAAACACGGGTAATATCATCCAAGCAATCCGTGAGCTATTGCCCGAAACCATCAACGAGGTCTTAGAAAATTGCACTAACAGAACCCGCTACTGCGAAGCCAGCCGAGGCAGCCTGTTCAATGAAGTTGTGTTCATTTTTTGATGGGAATGTTTGCTTTAACTAAAATAACCATAATATATGAACAAAATTTAATTTTTTAAAAGGACACTTTTATTTGGTCCACCTTTTATATTTTGAATCCGCCAATATGCTTGTCATATCTTTGAAACATATTGAGTGAAAAACAACATTTTCTTCACTGACATACTTATCCCCATCACATCCGAAACAAGGTATCATTTGACATATAGTTTGCCTTTAAGCGGTCTGGCAGCATTGTACAAAAAAATGTGAATAAATATAAATTTCAAGAAAGTGTAAATATTGGTTTTTCATATTAAAACAATTTATTACTGAATTAGAAAAACCCATCATCCTCTTCCTCACAAGCCACACGTCAACTCGTCAACGTCTCAACGACAATAATTTTAGTCCAAATTCACTTCCTTGATAGGTTAAGCTCCTCTCTGATCGACAGTCTTCGTCGCAGTCCTATGCCAGGCATATTTGTTTTTTAAATGAGAAATCTTGTCAAGTGCATACAACATACGAGTATGCTTATGTTTAGTTTTCTTAACACTCAAAATATAGTCTCTTTACAATCTGGTAGTGACATCTATTAGTATAACTTTCAAACGTGACATGCACTTTCGATTTAGTTGCAAATTTGCCACCAACACATACATACATAGATTATAAAGCGACTCCCGATCTTATCGCCTATCTAAGATTTAAGCCATCACCATAAGCTTGTGATGTGAATTGAGGTTTTCTTCTCAAAACCTTATATGCATAATGCGGTTTCGCAACTTTGTTAAGTGCGAGGATTTGACCGAACTTACATATTACATATGGAAATACTCGTACTTGCGGTGATTTGATGAGTATATGCGGTTCCTAAAACAAAAAGAAAAACACCTAACTATCCTCGTGCAATATGGGTGCATATAGCATATCTGCACATTGTACGTGTTTACTTATAAACCGAAGCCAGAAACCAGCGATGATGCTTCGAGGTAGAAATCGTGACTTCGGAACTACGAGACGGTTGAAATTGCGTAATATTTTTCCATGTCGCTGGGTTACAAACTTACAAGCTTACAAGCAAAATGATATATGTTTGGCACACATTTTCTTCAGACATTTTTGTGATATATGTCGGTACTACAATCGTATATGCGCGGACATGGACATTTCTCTAGGGAGTAACCAAGTCCTTTAGCAAAGCTGGGAAGATTTGTGACTGCATTGTTAACGAGTAAAATAGATTGGCACTCTACTTGGAGCAACTTTGTTCAAAACTCTTATTCTTTGAAGATTTTATTTAAAGACGCAAACAAAAATCGCAGGTATACAAACCCCATTATTATCATTTCAAATTAATTCAAAATTTGGTGAAAATACAAAATTTCATGCAATTTTGATTCTTTTGAAATATCCACCAAAAGGAGTGTTTTTTTGGAAAAGCCATCCATAGTACAGTCGGTATTTATATGAATAACCGATAGAACATCCACAGTAGAATCACTGCAGATAAAGTGAAATCCTGCTGCGGATACAGATTTAACTTGTATTCGAGTATCTAAATCCATTTTCGAGTTCTTTGATAGATGTGTTCGTAGAGTAGTGTCCAACACACAAAACACTTTAACGTCATTTTAAAACCGAGAGAAACACTGTTTTTCCGACAGCCTTTCTTTGTGTGTTTTTCCAATAAGCTGAATACTCAATTTTGATTTAATCTTTTTTGTAAATGCATGTTTTCAATTTATAGTCCTCAACTTTCGTACGATTACCTTTCAAAAGAAAACGTAAAACATATCCTGGGAAGTCTTTAAGAAAACATAAAGTTATGAAAATTCAAATCTTACTTTTTAGTGTGGTTTTTAACGTTGCTTAGAATAAAATCGATCTTTGAGTTATCTGCGTGTCGTTGTAATCTATTTTATAATTAATTTTAAAACTAAACAAAAATATAGGTTTGCTTTTGTTAGCTGACTCAACTTAGTTGTTTAATTAAGAAATAAGTATCAGCTGCAATATTTATTTGTTATTTTGCAGAAAGTAAGTGTCAACAAATATAGCGCCATCTGCTGCACGCGAAGATCTACACATAGTTAGACCATACTCTGCGAACGAACCCCTATTCTTCAGCTCTTATTTAATTCGGATTCAATTTGCAAAATGAAAAACTAAAAACAAATTAAATATAAATTATTCCTGTTATTTTGTTATTAAAATTGTCCATTTTATTAAGTTAAAATTAGTTCTGGTCTTAATTTCGCAAAATTTTTTACAATTTCGTTTCAAATTATTCTGACAAATATTAACTGTATCAACTTTCAAATATAAAAACCGTGATATTGTGGATCGTAGAACTAAATCATAAACATTTAAAAAATAAAAAGCTTGGTAAATTTTGAGCTACTTCAAAAACCTCACAAAGTTCTTCTTGAGATAAACAAACTAACCATTTAACATCTTTCCAACCATGTCCACCTTCTAGAAAACTTGACATTTTTAGTTCCCAAAATCACAATCACGATTCCATCAACGCCACCCCCGGAAGGCTTCTAAAAAAGGTTCAAGCCATGGCATCATGAGGTATATTATAATTGATGGCATATAAAATTTGAAAGCCTCATCAAGCTAAAAACAAGAAAATACTCGGACTCACTCCTTCCCTTTTCGCCTTCCTCCATTCGTACTCCGTAGTACTTCTTCTTTTTATTCCAAATTAAGTCATAGGATTTCGGAATATTTATTGATATTAGATTCTGAACTCTGCATGACTCTGGGGTGCATAATTTAAATCGATTATGGCCAACAATCATGCATCTGTTAGCGGTCGACCGTATAGATCTGTGCAAGCTCACCTCACCGGGTGGGATGAGAAACTACCATCAGACTTCCCATCACCATCATCCCACCGCACAACCGCATTCAACTTATATATAGAAAACAACAACAATAACAAAACAAATCGTGAGAGCTGCCACAAATCTGTTGCCAATTTTGGGCGAGAAATCATCCTCCAATGTAGATAAAGGTAGACATCGACATACAGTGGCCAAAAACGGAAACTCGTGCACAGATTTGTTTAGATCACATATCATCTGACATCTGGCATGTATGCTGAACACTGAGCTGAGCTGGATGCTAGATGCTAGATGCTGAATCTCAAATCTCAAGCTTACTCAGTAGCCAGGGAATTCAGTCATTTCTCAGCGGAAAATAAGTGAATTTGCCATAAAATAACCATAAATTATGCTGAATAATTGTAGCGATAAACTCTGTTGGTTCTCACTGTAATGCGCGCAGCGCACATGTCCATAATTTAGCTGCATAGCATAAGCGCAGCGACAGTGGTGGCGTGGTGCGGTGCGGTGCGGCGACGCAATAGCTGTTTGGTTGATCTGACTTCTTTTGCTCTACGCCAAATTGATGTACTGTTTACATGATACAATTGCACCGCTGCGCGATGGTTGATGCTGTTAAAAGTTTGGGATGGTTGTCGAAGTAGTGGAAGTGGTGCAGCTTCTTCCTTGAGAGGTGACTTCCATAGTGAATTCAAGAAACAAATGGAAGCATGTGATGGTCGCATCGATCGATTCAATTTTTACGATCGTGAAGAGTAAAAAACCCACTGGTTGTTTTTGAAAATATGGTTTATGCGTCGTTTTACTTAGTTAGAAGGGGATTACTCTCACTTGATAAATTCTTGAGAAATAGATTTCTCTTGTTTAAATTGTTTTAATTTAATTGTTGTTCAAGCAAATTTAACGAAAATACTTACTGAATAGAATAGAATTATTTTTTTTTCAAACGTAAAGCTTACAATTAATGTTTATAAACATAAAAAATACTTACCGTTATTGTACGATATTGTTCGTAATAAAGGGCACCTTCAAAAGTTATTAAAAGTCCTACCAAAAAACTCTATGATCCAATTAAAATACAAAGGTATTTGATTTACAACAAAAAAGTCTGCTTTAAATTAAAAACAAATTGATGTACAGATGATTTTAAAAGTGAAACCAAGAAGTTATGTCTGAAACACAAACACGCTTCAGCTTCGTCTGCCTTACGATGGGCCTGCTTCGAAGTTGCTTTGAATGACATTTCTATAATAACCAATGGGAATCCCTCCAAAAGCGAATGTATTTTGTTTGTTGTTTTTTTACAGCTGTGGAGCTGTCAGACAAAGCAAATGTTCAGCAAATTTGAACTAGAGCTTCCGTTTGGAGTCACATTACGTAACATTACGTTCTTTTCCTTACGATTGTCAAACGTGAGGTCAAAGCTTCATTGCGATAGCATGCATTGAATTCATATGGCTCAACTGAAGCGTGTTTGTGTTTCAGCCATTACCTACTTAATTAAAGTGTTGTTACAGTCCAGGATGGACCTGGGCCTCAACCAACATGTGATGTCTTATTTTTATAGCCAGATCGGTCTCTAGCTCCAGTTTTACACGCCAAGTTGGTTGAGGTCTTCTCCCACCTGAGTGCGCCACTTAAATCGCGGTCTTACTCAACTGCGCTGTCCCTCAGGATTTTTTCGAGAACCCTTAGGTTGGAGCGTTGATGTCTATTCGTTCTACATGACCCAGCCATCTAAGTCGTTGGACTTTTGTTCTTTTAACTAAATCGGTTCCGCTGTACAGCCCGCACACTTCGTCGTTGTATGTTCTCCTCCACTCTTCATCTTTACAGACGGGACCAAAAATCACCCGAAGAATTTTTCTCTCAAAGCATCCTAAGATGTTCTCATCTTAACTTGACAAGGTCCAAGTCTCAGCGATATAAATATGAACCGGAATTGTCAGTGTCTAATAAAGGAGACTTTAGTTGCTCGAGAAAGGACTTTATTACTCAATTGCTTTTTAAATCCACAGAAGAAGCGATTTGCAATAGTTATTTTCCGTTTGATTTCAGTGCTGGTGTCGTTGTCTGAAATTATATTACAAATTCCTTAACTTTCAAAATTATGGCTATCCATGGTGACGTTTTGTCCAAGACGTCGTAGTTCAATGTCTATCATCGTCAATATTATTGGCGTATCCTAGTAATTGGAAGAACCTTTGGAAGATTGTGCTTCTAGTGTTGACGATTCAGTTTTCAAAAAGTCGCATGACAGTGCATTGCTTTGTCAAAATCTTTTTTGACATTAAAAGTATCGGTGAGATCTTTTCTGATCTTGATGAAGCAGCCTACATTTTCCTCCGTCATTCTTTAAAAACAGTATAGATTGACAAAACGAGATATTACTCTGTAAAGTTCAAGTCAAGTAGTTGTTCTTATAGAATATTCGAAAAATTAGGAGCAACAAACAATGTACAAAAAATCGTTTTTCAGCACTCTAAATCTTGTTTTTTTAAATCGAAAATATTTTTCCAAACATAACTTAACAAAAATGTCCCTATTCAAAAACTATTTTTTTTGTTTACTTTTGTTGAACTTTCTTGTGCTTCACTCCGATTTTTTGACCGTTTTCTTTCAAATCTTGTCTATTGGTTCAAAAACGTTTTGTTTGATCCGATGTGTTTCAGCAGCCTAAAGCGGCCCATACACGCCACACTTGTGTGCACACCGGTGTACTGACACCCGGTGTGGTATTCCAACACACAAGACACAGCAAATCGTACGCACATTAGGACTCGGAAGCGTCCAATCATTTTTAGTACGACCACTTTAAGCTTCCTTTTTAATAAGAGAAATCCAAACTTAACAATTATGTACTATTTTGTAAACGCCTCCTTCATATTGCAGTAGAAGTATCAATTCTGGAAGTTACAAATTTCTGTAATTAACACCTTTGTGTCGTTCATCACAATAATCACCTAAGCTTTTGGAGTTTGAGTTACATTTTTCCTTAATTAGTTAGTTCTCCTTTTTTGACTTAGGCGTTTCTATGTACAAACTTTTGATAGTTATGTGAGGAAAAAATATGATCATGTATCATTTGGAGGTGTGATTTTTCATTATCAATTATTTCCCCGTCTTCGTCGTTGTCGTTGTCGTTGTGGACTTTTTTATTTTTCTGCTGCATACCACGAATTTCAAATATCCATAAATCCTTCTTACCACCATCAATGGTCTTGGTCATTTACCAGAGCTATCAGCACAGACGACCATCATCCTTTTCTTCATCTCCACACTCCAAACTCCAAACTCAACACCAAATGGCTTAAAGCCAAAATAAAAGTGAAAATGTGATAATAACGATAATCATCATCAGACGAAGAGTAAGACTATCATCCGGTAAATTGCTGCCTAGAAGGAAAAATCTCACTGATATTTTCTCTGTGTGCAAACTTCTCCCTGAGATGCGGTGTTGTATTATTTTGATCTTACAATTTCCCATATTTCCCGCGCACAGGAAAAATGCCAGTCTCACGCCGAAAGTAGATATTTCACGCCGTCAACAATAAATATCTATTTATTACCATAGTGGCCGTGCTGTGCTGTGCCGCCAAGCTTAAAGCAGTGCGATGCGATGCACAAAGTTTGTATAGAGTAGGTATAGGTTAGGTACGCCATCAAACTTAAACTAACTATACCCAGCTGTGGACGGACAGGTCAAGCAAAAATCAGATTTTCTTCGTTATCCCAGCACGAATTAATGATCAACTCTTTAAGATCGTTCAACGATGATATTGTTTTATATTTGGTGAGAGAATTCCTGCGTCACAAACTGACGGAAACACACGCCATTTTTGTTCAAATCAATCGCCTTCAAATAGTATGGTATGGTGTGCGGTTTAATAATGATAATCGTAAACTGTTGTTAGATGAAAGCTACATTTGACAAGTGATTTGAAAGTAAAAGTTTTGTAGTATACTTAGACATCAACCAACATCACTCTTACTTTTTACCACCCTCTGAAGAGAAAAGAAGACCAGAAATAGTGCAGACGTTGTTTTGGGCATTTTTTTTTTTAATATTTTATTTAAATACAAAATTTTATATTAAAGCCTTCCGCAATTTAAATTTGTTATCTACTTCACGTCAGTAATATGAACTTGTTTGACAGTTTTTGATAATTGAGCTTAAAAAAAAAAAAGATACTGGCGCAAAATTTAAACGATTTAGTAAAATGTTACAGCCATTTTTATCAATTTACTAAGCTTAAAAGATGATTTACCTAATTTTAATAGATTTTATTTTCTTTCTATCTATTAACAATTTTCTAAAGTTAAAATCACGGAATGGCTAATTTAACTTTTAGCAATTTGTTAGATCAATATGACATCTGTACATTTAATCTTATGAGAGCAGTAGATGGAATTGTCCAGTTTACAGTTGAGAATTCTAATTAATAGGTCTGTTTAAGTGTGTTTGCTCTGTTTGTTTCACGAACTGTCACTGTTTAGACATTGTTCGGATGCCAGTTTTTTAATAAAAGGGAATTAGCAACTAACTATTTAGCAAACCGAAAAGAAAGGTTTAAAAAGGCTATTTATTTAGAAAATGTGTAGACCTTAACAAAAAGGTTTTTTGAAGTTTTCCCCTATTGATTTTTGTTGAAAGCATTTTAGGAATGTCGTTTACATTTTTTGTAAAACCCTTCAAACTTAATGCAGTCTTAGTTCATTTCAGTTCCTTATAGTTTGAGTTAAAAAAGCATTTCACAAGTTAAAAAAAATGTATGAAACGGAAATTGTAGCAAATTTCATGCTTGACAATGTTCGCAAATGTCTTAAAACTATTGAACCATATGAATACATGAAATAAGAACAGAGTGAAAGGGGTTCGTTCGTAGATTATTGCCAAGCTGTGTGTAGATCTACGTGTGTAACAGATGGCGCTATATTTATTAACACTTACAAAACTTACTTTTATTTAGTTTTACATTTAATTATTAAAAAGATTACCTAGACTTGCAACTTAAAAACCGATTTTATGTTAAGTAACGTTAAAAGCCAGAAATATGAGTTAGATTTGAATTTTTTTTATCTTAATCTTTTTTCGAAGTCAAGAGCTTTTTAGCCACACAATTTTGTAAGACTATACAATAATTAAAAAAATGCATTTACAAATAAAAATTGAGTAGTCACTTGAAATAAATTAAAAAGAAATATAAGTTTATTTTGGGTTTTAAACTCATGTCAGTGTTTTGTATGTTGGACACTACTCTGCGAACATATCCATCGAACATCAACAAGGTCTACAAATGAAAAACTCGTAAATTGATTTCGATACTCGAATAAAAGTCAAATCTCTTTCCGCAGCAGGATTTCACTTTTTTTTACTACGGATGTAATATTTTTTATTTGTCTAAATTTTTACTTCACAGATGGCTTTCCAAAAAGCATTCATAATATTTAGAAGGTTTTAATTAATTTTAAGCTTACTATTATTTATTCCGATTTTGACCCCTTTTTTTACTGGACTAAAGTGCATTCGAATTTGGAACACTTCTAACTCTAGTGACAGTTTGTGATGGAAAAACAAACCTAAATCTGGGGAAGAGGCCTATTAAATTGAACTGTCAGAAACTCATATGTCATATTGATTTGAAAAATTAGTAAAATGACAGCAATCGTTTTGTAATTTTAATTTTAATAAAATGTTAAGAGATAGCTAGATCATCTTCTTTGATAAGAGGCTAGTTATAGCTACCGCATTGGTTTTCATCATTGAAAGCCTTAAACTTTGTTTCGAGATTTAAAAGCGATTAATGGAGTCAATTTTGTAATTTTTGTTGTCAAATTGAAGCTGATGACTTGTAGATTTTTTCTGCTACAAAAAATGCTGTATTTAATCCAGAACTTTTCTTTTAGTTAATTTTTAGTTTTTCAATGATGAAATCGTTTTTAATTAACAGATGATTTTTGGTTTCAAATTTCGAAACAAAATCGTTCCACTCAAAGCGTTCAATTTTCTTTGTATTCCTACCTGTCAGTTTTACTTTCAATGATGAACTCTAACCTCAAATGCTTGATTCCAATCAGGAAATTTGTGTCCAATAACAGACATTTTCAATGCTTGCTATAACCAATCTGTCAAAAACATTCCAATGTTAAGTTTCAATGACGAAAACCAATGATAGCTATAGTTGGGATCTTTGTATGTATCTTAAACCCATTTTGCGTCAAATTCTGGTTAAATTCGATGTTAAATATTATTATATTAACACAAATATCGGTGTTTATTTTTAATTCTATTTTCTTTCACTATTTTTCTTCTCATAAAACAACTTTAACTAGTTGTTCAATTACCACGTACGGCTAAACTGGTATTGACTTGGCACAAAGACGTTACGTTGCCACACTCCACACACACGTTCAGTGTCAATTTATGTGCACTCTGACAACATGCAAAATGTTATACCTTGTAATTGCCTCTGTCGGGATCAAAGCTAAAGACTCCTTTATTACTGTTTTTTACAACATAATTTATAAATTAAATAGCAATAATGTCAATGCATGATTCGTTCGTATGGCAACTGAGAACGCGATCCTCAAAAGTGTAAAATGTTAAACATTGTTGGTGGTCAAATCTTCGTGGGACATAGCATGTAAACACGACATGGACCCAAAATCTAAACTCACAGAAAATATTTGTAAGCGTTTTGAGACTGGTCCGGTTTGCTAATTGCAGCAAGCACAGAGAAATAAAAATGACTAATTTACTAAGCGATATTCCCACGGTTAATCATTTCTAAACTGAGGTGTCAAAACTTGTTGAATGTATCTCTATCTATCTCACTGTTGGGCATTCTTGTCATTGTTCACTGATTGAATGGCTTCAACAAACCGTGTAATGGTCTGTCATCGTTCGGGATACCAATCCCAGTCCCAACACCCAACTTCCAAGTCCCAACCATCAAGCATTTCATCAACATGATCGCGCACATAAACGTAACGTGGTCTTTGTAATCGTACTCCACTTCTGCTACCGCCTATCGCAGTCCCTTGATCGAGCTGCGCTGTGCAGCGCATCGTATCGCGTCGTCGTCGGTCGTGGCCCATTGTTAAAAAGTGTTTGCGCAGTGCCACAAGATTGCTATCGCATTTCATTTTTTTACTCGCTTTTTTGATTAATGACACACCGATCGGCATGCATGAGTACACAGCAACCATCCTCGCTGTCTATGGCTGGTGAAGCTGAAGCTGAAGTTGAAGCTGAAGCTGTTCATAGATGGCACTGGTGAGGGTAATTACTCTGCGCGATCATAGGATAATTTGTAGAATGCAAACAATGGGCCAAAGAGTCACTCGCATGCTTCATACAGAAAAGGAAGTCGAGTTGAGAGATTGCTGTTGATTAATGGCCTTCAGAGTCGTTGAGCAGAAGAGAGGTCAAAATGCTGGCTGTACGCTAAGCAGAGGCAGAGCTATAAAGTTAGAGAGATTTGACTCGCTGCGCTATACTATCAGCTATCATGGTGATGGTGGAGATCGTGTGGCAGTTGCGGCAACGGCAACCATGCAGCGCCAGTGCAGCGATCGGTGTTGGCGGTTGTTTTGTGGCTATTGGGATGATGATAGATCAGCAAATAATTGATGCTGTTTACTTTAGCTGGCTGCTGTAAATGTGCTGTTGCTGCCGTTTGGTCAGATGTTCAGACGAAATCAGGAAGTGCAATTTGTTGAAAAGATTTGTTAGGTCAATATGTGAGGTTTTGAATACGAACGAGTAAGAGCGGTCGCGGTCAGGCAGTGCAGATAAAGCTCTGATAGGACAACGGACAACTGACAATCGGAGAGGTGAGGTTTTGGCGGTCTTTTAATATAAACACCGCAATATCGTGTGCGGCATTTAATTGAATAGATTGCTATGGCATTTTTATTTTGATGATCGATTGTTTTCAGAAAAAATTGAAAGTGTATAGACCTGAGTGTATACAAGTTAAATCAATTAGATATTAATTTGTTAGCTCCGATACTGATAGATAGATATACATAATGATGGTATATCTTGATTGGAAAAAGCATATTCAATGTTGCATGCTGCAGTTTGGCTTTGGTGCTAATGCAGTTAAGAAGGTTTTTAATCTGCGTTTTGATCGTATGAAATCGTGATGCTCATATTTGTACATCTTTTCTTATAGAAAACCATTTAATACACTAAACATAGTGAAGATAGGCATATTATTGAAACTTCTTGGTCTATGTGCCTGCTCCACCTGTTCCTAAAAGTGCTTATTATAGAAATACCATTTAATATTTACAACAAAAGTTTGCAATTATATTTTTTAACATCATAATATTATTAACTTTAAGAGATATACATTTTATATTATTTTCAGGTACGAGATCTTGTTGAAAAATGCACATGTCCGTCACAATTCCCTATGGTACGCGTATCTGAGGGTAAATACCGAATTGGAGACACCAAAGTCCTCATATTTGTACGAGTAAGTATCTACATATATTTCATTATTATAAATATTTCTAATTAATTGATAAAGCTATATTTGAATTGAGTTACGAGTGTTTTAAATATTTTGGGTTACCATACAATATAGGTTCATGAATGAACCGTGGTTTCAAGTTGGTAGAACGATAATTTTACACCTGTCAAACTCGTTAATTTTACACCTGTCAAACTAAGCTGATAATAATCGCTTACAAATCAAACAACGCTTTAAAATAATCAAAACTGACTTAAAAAGTAATTTTTGCTGAGTTGAACAACCTGACTCAATCATCTGACGAGCTAACTTGGTTTCCTGACGTTGCAGGCCAATCCGATAACACTCTAGACTTGTTCTTTACTTCTGATCCTAATGATTAAGCGATCAGTGTGTTATCGCCTACATCAGACTATTGTATCATATCTGCACATTTCGGATGCCAAAACACACACCCCTACAAGAACCGTTTGGCAATATGAGGAAACCAAATTGGGGCGGTCGTAACGACTTCTTCAAGAACATTAACTGGTCAATATTCTTCCTCGATATTGACCTAGACTCCAGTACAAATATGTTTACAAACAGCAGTAGAATGAGAAATTTTGTCAGAACAGAAAAAAATCTATCAAACCCAAACAAAACTCATTGTTTGATTCAAGCTTTAAGAGGATATTAGAGTCAAAGGTGAAAGTTTCCGGATTTTTAAAACCAACCCCACTGAGGAAAACTGGAATAAATGTTTAAAAATGATGGAAAAGGCTTGAAACTGCTGCAAAAACCACTATACAGTGTCTCAAATGTAGTACAGATGTTCGGCCTTTTGTTAAAAACAATCCTGCTAAACCCCTCCTCATTTCCTAGGTTACTATCTTAAAAGCGTAACCCTCCCCCAATGCCACTATCCATGGGAGGTACGTGAACAGCTGAACAGCTTTCAGTTCTAGGTATGTGCATCACAATCTATCTCTTGTGGAATGATCACATATTTGGTATCAATAAAACGTCTGATAAGTGTTTAGGTTTTCTCCGCCAATGCAAGAAGTTTTTACACCACCGCAAGGTCTCGTGTCATTCATTGTTTGACGCTTTTCTCATACACAATGCTAGAGCATTGTGAAATATCTAGCTGCTTCAACCGTAATACCTGTACTTCTTAAAATGCTCATCATTTTACCATTGGGCCCAATTTCGTTAAGAGTTACTGTTAAGAGTTTTTTTTTCTAACCACACTTCACGAATGTAAAATTCTTCACCAGGCTGTGTTGTTTTGCTTTCGAAACGAAAAAATGAATGACCGGTTTGATAAAACTTAGTTTTTTGCTGTGTAAAAAAAAGGATTTCTATAAATAATAATTTTGCTGAAATTTTTTCATGATTTAAGTTTTTCTTGTTTAAGTCATTTATCTCCTTTTTCTACATCCAACTTAAAAGATATTTAAGAAGGTAAAAATTTAACTAACATTTTAACGCAACTCACATACGCACTCCGAAAGTATATCATTCTCTATTCCCCATATCTACGGCCCTGAACATACCACCATATTTGGATAATGCATTGTGCTTAAGTCGTCAAAGCTGCGTTGCAAGAAAAGTATCAGCACAGCGAGTAATCGAAGTTTGTCCTTGGCACCATATAACCAAAGCTACCGCCACCTTAAATCTTTTTAATTTCAAAATTTTATCTCTTCGATTCCATCGGAGTTTTTAACTTGATCTGTTGTTTGAATTTTATATTTGTATTGTAAAAAAGAACATAAACAAAATAAAAATACGTTACGACGAAATAGTTTATTAATTGCGCCCGACAATTGTCATTGCAATACAAAATTGGGGTCAACTTTTGTTCGATCAAGCTAATGCAAAACAACATGCGTCGCCGCGTCTGACGTCCGTCGTCATCTGGCTCTGGCTCTGGCTCTGGCTCTGGATATCGTTTGTTGTTTTTCTTTTGTGCGTTGAAGTGGGATTCATATGCATATTTATATTATATTCAAAGATCTATGACAAAAGATTTATTTTCTTACATTAAGATAAATGTCAACAGTCGTATCTTGTCACTAATCGGATTGTTCTTTTTCTTTGAAATTCATATGATGTCCTTGTGGAGTAGTTTAATAACTGTTTGGACTTTGGATTTCAAAATTTTGTGGAAGTGAAGGGGAAGTCGATGCAAAGCTTTTTTCATGTGGAATTAAGTCCAAAACATTAAGTTAAGAATATAAATGCGAAGTAGATAACGCAGCTTAAAAGTTTTTTTTTTAATTATATGGGTGGTTCAGATAAAAGGCTGAACAAAACAAAGCAACAGCCATTAATAAATTGAAGACAAGCGGGTTGTACTGTACATGTACGGTCCCAACTTAATATTTTTTTAAACATAGCGATCGATTTACGCGGACTTTAAACAAACTAAGCGAAAAAATTATATACAGTGGTGGCGAACATTAAACAAAACACTTGTATACTTTTGTCTGATTATAATTTTTTTTTTGTAAAAGTAAGTCAAAAAAATTAAATTGTTGACCATAGTTCACCTAAAAATTAAAAGAAACTCCATTTTTCAAAAGTTTTAGTATATGGGTAATTTTTAAGATCTAAATATTATATGGGTTATTCTTTTTTTTTAGTATCGCGTCACATCTTTTTGGCTTAGAGTTAATAAGTTTTCGGCATGTTTCCACAGGTGTAGAATAGCATGGTGTCTGTATCTCTTTCCATAACGCCTAATAATTATTTGTTTTTTAAGTACTGACCCTATTCTTCAAATCTTTCCACAGATTTTCAATAGGATTTAAATCCAGGTATTGAAAAGGTCATTGCATTCCCGGCATATTATGTTGCCACCTGGTCACCACTTGCCTTGGAGTCGTTATCTTGTTGACAGGTCCATGCTTAAGTCATACTTTCTAGGGCATTTGGAAGCATTATATCATTCAAAATTTTCATATATTGGTCATATTATTTTACTCCAGCATTAGAAAAAGAACCCTAGATTTTGGTGTTGCCGCAAATGTTTGACTGTTTTTATGGTGTTCCTATAGGGTTCAGTTCTTCCTTTTTCCCTCTTCTAACATAAATTCTTCTATCAGATCCAAACAAATTTATCTTGGTTTCGTCACTTTTTGCCAATTTCTGGTACTCGATTATTTAAAGATTCAGCTTTGCAAATCTTATACGCTGTTTATGTTCTTAGACCTAAGAAACGAAATCGGTTAAGGATTGAACAAGAGCTGATACCAAGCAATAAATTTACATTTATACCGTAAGATGTTGTAAAATGATTTTTTTGGGCATCCTCTTTTTTCTGTAAAGTTAAAGCTAAGTATCCACGATTGGATCGATATTGGCAGATTTTTCGCAAAACATTTTAACCAATTCTCTGTCAACCATGTAAACACCCAATTTTATCTGTCAAAAGTGACAGAAAAAAAAATCGTCAGTTGAAAAAATTTTGAGAGTTCGACCAATATTGAAAGATCTTCCAATCGTATATACGAGTACCAAGCTTAAGTATCTTCCAATATTGGCCCTACTGTCAAACATCTTCCAATAGCATCCAATCAGTTGACAATTGTCAATTTCCTATCAAGTAAGAAACAGTTGGTTGATTTTATCCAAATATTAGACAATTTTTCAGTAGTAAATCGGCTGACAATAACCGACTATTTGTTATCTTTTAATTAAAAATTGTCTGTTAACACGATTAAAAGACTTTAAAGAAAAAAAATTGGTAGACTCATTGGAAGCCAATTTTCTTGGCAGAGAATATACCTACAAAATTTATTTTAAAAGTAAAACAACAGGTCGTGCGAAAACATTTAAGCAATATAAAATCTAAGGTAAGCATCGGCTTAGAGAATTTCCAGGGGATCAAGAAATTCAAAATACTCGTTCCCTGGCCGCATTTTGAAGGTTGTGCGATGGTTTGACCATTTGAATCTAACATTCGTTGACGGCCATCTCTATGGCGTCACCAACGTTTTGCCAAACCGTTTTCTTAGATAGTTTATACTTTGCATCGCCTGGTCTCTACCTCCTGGATAAATTCTAAAATTTGTTCATGTGTCCAATCATTTTCAATTTTATTTTTCGTTATTTTGCTTCTTTTTTCTTTTATTCTTGTAGTTTTTAAACTCTTTCAAAATCCCATAAATTTTGCTGTTCTTTCCTGCTCAAAAACTGGCTGATTAAAAGTTGGATCATATTCTTAGCAAGAACATCATACAACATCGAATTATTCCAATTGTTTAAAAATAAAAAAAATTGTGTATTTAGACGAGTTCAAACGATTGCACTAAGTCGGGGAAAATCTGAAAAACGTGTAAATAGACAATTTTTCATTAAAAATTTTTAAGCCACTTTAAGTTTTAATCAGTTAACAATTTTTGCTAGTGTATGTTCTTCTTAAACACCTTCGAGAGAACTACAAACGTATGGATCATCTAGAACCATATCCAAACACTATAGTCTACTCGTATTGTATCTCATGTAAGAAGTCAGTTTAAAAATTCTAAATTGACATATCTGCATATTTCCAAGATTTCTAAACATTTTTTCACACGGATTGACAGAGCAGGAGAATTATAAATATAAACACGATTCACTATTCATTCTCACCTAACAAACAAATTATCGACAGATTTTTCTTGAGAAGTCGAATCACAAAAATTCTGTCCTCAGATTTCTGACAACGGAAGTAAAAAATTCTTAATGAGAAATTTTATTTTATTTCTTAAAATATGGAAATCTCGGAGATTTATATATGAAATATAAACTGGCCAAGTGACTATGAATATGGTTTGTCATCTGTCAATTTGAAGTTTCTTAAAAACTACTAACTGAATCAAACATCCCTTGCTTTTAAAGTAAAAGTCTACCGATAACATTGCATAGAACATTTAAAAATTCAGGTAGGGCATCCACTCCAATGTCAGAGCCAAATCTTGTAAAAAAGAAGGCCTAGCTGCGTTGATTTTTCTGAAATTGTTTTCTTTTAATCGAGGAGTTCGGTTCTTAGTTAACAAAAGTTCCAAAAGAATAGTCCAAAATAATTGTTTAGTTGTTATTGTTTAATGCCAATAACATTGTTTTGCAACATAATTGTTATGCGAATTTGACAAGTAAATTCGATTAACTAGGTCGTGTGCGTCGTCGTTGTTGTTGTTGTCGTTGTCGTTGTCGTCGTCTTAGTTGTTCTCAAATCTCAAGCAACAACTGTTACTGTATGAAAAAGCAAATGTTACCCACAAGCCACACGCCGGATCAGCCATCGCCTTCCCCATCTACATTCTACAGAAGACCTCAGTTATAAAGAATTACTTTTAATGTTGCACAGATTGCTTCGTGTTTTTGTGCTTCATCACCATCAGCCGTCTTTTCCGTTCCAAAGTAATTCTCCAAAAAGAAATCATTTGTTAAACTACAAGCGCCTTAAAGCCAAAAAGTATCAGCAACAACTTGGAGCGACCAATTGGACTATAAGGCTAAGTTTTCATCATTGTCGAGTGCTGAGTGCCATACCTATAGTTGCAAACGTTGTCGTCGTCGTCGTTGTTGTTCGTTTTGGCTTTAAAAACAACTATCTGCTCAAGGCGAGTCGCACATAAATAACCCAGTGTATTCGATCGTCATCGTCATCGTCAGCTCCGCGTTCAGCAACAATATCGCGTCCGTCCGACGACGTAAAGGTACATATAGTACACACGCATGTTGTTTAGACAAATCTCTTTGCTGTCACGGTTCATGTTGCACCACGGATGTACTACAAACCATGTTTCCCTCTGCGGGCGGGCAACCAAACTGGGTGATCGGTGTCATTTTGCTGCTGCCACCACCACCATTGCTGGCGTCACTCTTTACTTCAACATTCCATTAGAGGGAGAGACTTGTTCCTTTTGGATGTGGACAGCAATGCTCCACCATGATCATTTGTTAACTTAGCTAATTGTATATAACTATGGTATATGTCCAAGTTGAACACAATTCTTGATAAACTTTCACTGCTCAGAACCGGCATCCCGCATAATCTTTGTCATTATCACAAAGATGTCAAAACACTCATCCGATAAACGAGATCAATATGGCGCCACTCAGTTGAAAATCAAATCTACCTGTCAAACTGGCGTACCTATTTATACACTACACTCTTCTATCTTGTCATGGGTTTCATATATCTATCGAAATGCGTATTGATTTCATCTGTCATTTCTGTATTTCGTTGTCTGTTTCTGTTGTTGTTGCAGTAATGATGATAATGATGATGAGAAAAATTAAAAAGAAAAACCAAGACAAAAAATACTCGAAACAAGATTCAAATTGAAGTTGACATAATTTGATTCCAAACGATCCAATGTGGCGGCTAATTATGTGTTTGGATATAATTGACAGTTATTATTATTGATTCCTTTGGATTGCGACACAAACGGTGACAGCTGTTCTTGCTGTCATTGGGTCGGGTTTACACTTGAACGATCTCAAATGCCTTAATTTGGTCGCCATGTTTAATGAATGTGTTTTTGCTTAAGCAAGATTAACTTTGCTTCGAGTGCTACGCGACGACGGCCGACGAGCGGGTGACGCGTGCGTATTTATTGGCATTTTTGAGTGCATCAAAATTGCGTAAGATGATTGCGCCGCGGTGGCGTGGGTTATATACATATAGAATGGGAAAAGGTGTTAACCTTTTAAAAAAATTTGTGTGGGTTTTTCATCGTCACGTCATTAATGTCATTAGAATTTATAGTCACTAAAAAGCTTCGAAGGAAAAAATGTCTGCAAACTCTAATTAAGTTTCAATTTATCACCGGCATATATTATGCGTAGCCAAATAGCTTCGTAATATGCCGCAGCTCGCTCAATTAGCGCAGGAAAATTACAGTCAATTAAACATGTGATAAGTGGTCAATATTTCCAACGGGTAGTTATTCCAATGATATATTCATTTTTATTTTTCTAAAATTGCTACTCTCGTAAAACCACAATTTTACATGGTGTATCGCACAAAGACTATATTATAAGCTTAATGGGAAACTCAATACTTTGAGTTTTGGTTTTAAAAATGTGGTGTGAAAATTAGACGCCATCAAATCGTCGTCGTTGTCGCCATAGCCAGTGGGAAAATTTCGATAGGTTTAAAGTAATAATTATGTAATGTTTGATCTGTTTAGCGATGGATGCTCTGATGATCTCAATTTATTTATGTACTATGTATGTGATAAATTTTGATAATTTATTATTCTTTTGTTCTTGCCTTTGTTTTGCAGATTCTTCGTTCACATGTTATGGTTCGTGTTGGAGGTGGTTGGGATACATTGTCACACTATTTGGACAAACATGATCCTTGTCGCTGCAAAACTCAGCACAGATCATCGGTTGCAGCCCGCTTAGTGCCACGAACAAATGCTGGCACAAATGGAATTGAACTGAATAAGGCACAGGTGATATTTGAGAGGTAAGTCACAAGCAATATGACCTCATATAAGGGTTTTCCAATTAGAGATTCATTTTGAAATAACGAGTATATTTTGTAAGAGAAATCAATAGATGTTAATTTCATGGCAAAGAGAAAAGTATATGACAACAAAAAAAAATTCAAAGTTGTTAAATCATAAGATCTCTGATCAAGTTTTGACAGCTGTCAAAGTTGACACCAAACAAAATTCAAAGTTGTTAAATCACAAGATCTCGGTGGCAAATTGTGATCATCAAAGATCTTTGTATTTACCGTAAAAGGTGCACCAGCTTCATTTTAGAATAAGTAAGTGTTTTTTTGGAAAAGCCATCCGTAGTACAGTAGAAATGTATATGAATAACAAATACAACATTCGCAGTAGAATCACTGTACATAAAAAGTAAAGTGACATCCTGCTGCGAAAGTGGATAGAGGTTTGACGTGTATTCGAGTATCGAAATCAATTTTCGAGTTTTTCAGTTTTAGACGTAGGTACAATTGATACCTTTTCGAGGCTCGGAGGATGTGTTTGTAGAGTAGTGTCTAATGTACAAAACACAATAACGTCATGTTTAAAGTTTAACTGATGTTTCGACAGAATTGCTTTTCAATTTATTTTAACTAATGTTTGATAATTTAATTATTTGTGTGTTTTTCTAATAAGCTGACGACTGAATCTCTTTTTGTAATTAATGTTTTAATAGTCTTGTCCCTTTATAATAAATTGTAAAACTAAATAAATATAACTTCCTATGGAAAGTTAATAATTTTTGTTTTGTAAGCTCACTCGAGTAAGGTGTTTAATTATACGGACTTAGACATAAGGCTAATAACTTGTTATTTTGCAAAAAGTTAGTGTCAACAAATACAGCGCCATCTAAACACAGCTTGACCATAATCTTTGAACGCACCTCTTTGCTTATTTCATCCAGCTTCAATTTACAAAATGAAAAACTTTAAATCAAATTAAATATATGTAAGTTATTCCTGATATTCTACCAATATATCCATTTTATTAAGTTATTAATTTAAAATTAGTTCTAGTCTAAATTTGGCTAATTTTATTCTGACAAAAGTTCAATTTCAAAAACTTTCAAACATTAAAACCGGACTGCTGCGGATCGCTTTTTTTGGTAATTTCTCACTGTAATAAGTATTGAATCTCAACAAACACAGCTAATGGCGAATAACACCGCCAGACAATAGCCGTGTTTTTTTGGTATTCCATATATAGTACAGTGAGAAATTGCCAAAAAAAAACGATCCGCAGTAGTCCGGTTTTTATATTTGAAAGTTGATACAGTTGAATATTTGCCAGAATAATTTATCAAAAAATTCCAAAAAAAAATAGCGAAATTCAGACCAGGGGTGAAATTGTGTAAGCTGATTTTTGATAGTTGACTATCAAAATCAAGAAAATACGTCTATGTAATGTAATAGTCTATTTCAAAGTTTTAACCAAACAATTTGACATAAAATAAAAACTTCATGAAGGGGGTTTGTTCGTAGACTACTACATTAACATTGTGCTGTTGAAGCGAGCTTGAAGCTCGCCTCAATTCTTTATATACCTGAATCAAGTTGAAATGAGCTTGATTCGCCTCAATTCCGGTTGGGGATCGGAGTCGAGTCAAAATTTGTGAAGAAAAACCTGTGTGGAGGAGTTGGTTTACCAGATAATGCATTATGGTCTGTTTATTTGCATGTTTGTGTACAAAAAGTATAGTTTTGTTTTAATCAAATTAAAAAAGAAATTGCATATGGAGTAGGTAGCATATTCTTATATGGTGCTGAACTATTCAGTTTTTCATTGTTTAACACGAATCAAACTATCTCACTTGCACTTCATAAGAAACATCGAAACACCAATTGCATTTTAGAAACTAATCATTTTTAAATCATCTTATGCGGTGGAAAAACGAAAAAGATTTATTTAATCTAAACTGAGATAAACCTTTTGTGGAAACATAGCAAAACTTAATTATCTTTTCCATTGTTTTCTCTTGCAAAATAAGCCCAGTTAGTCCATTTTCACGAACAAAACTAAATAATATCAACTGTAATAGATTGATTTTTTTTCCCAATGGAAAACACATGATTCCAAATGCACAACTACTCAACGAACACAGCCATCGAGATACAATTGCAATATCAATCGTACCAACATTTGAGAACAAAATTACATAAGATCCATTCGAGAATCGTATAAATGTCAAAAACCCATCCATAGTAAGATTCTACTCTAATTTTTATCGGTAGTATTCATACTTTGGATATTGTTTTTGTTATTCGTGTAAAATCCTACTATACTATTGATAGATTTTCCAAAAAAACACGGGTAGTTACACGTTGTGAATGAAAACTCTTCAACAAACATTTTTGAATTTTCTGAGTGCCAAATAAGTTTTATCACTGTAGATGATTTTATTTGTAGTATGTTGTAGTTTTTACTTGTCAAAAGCCAAAAAAATGACAGCTTCAAGAGTAATAGGCTATTCAAAATAAAACTTCTCAATGGAAAACTTGTTATAATTTTTGGTTAATTGACGTGAACACAAGAACATAAGACTAGACTAGTTTAAAAAAGACTTACGTGAAATTGTGACACATAACTTAAATTATTAACCAGTAAGTTAAGTTTGTGGATGCTTTGCTAAGTTAATATCAATTGAAAGCAAATTATTCCCCATAATAACCTTTCGATCTTCTAATGTTGTTTGCTTAGTTTACAGCTATTTTTTTTTTCATTCCAAAGCACTTTTCAATTCTTGTCCATCAGCTGAAATTGCTACATTAATTTACACGTCCAGAGTTTTTGGAAGTCAAGCAGTAAATCCACATTTACTTTGGTACACCGTAGCGTATACGTTACATTTTTTGTATTTGTTTGTGAAAACTCCATTCATTACCATTAAGACGCTTAGCTTAAAGGTCACACAAAAGACTCCACATGGTTTCATTTAATCAACAACAAGTTTGTCATAAACCCTTTTCCTGCACTTTTTCTCCTGGTTAACATAGAAAATTATAAACATTATTTAGCAAGTCAAATAGTAAACGAGCGACGACGACATCAGAGTTTTTACGTGACAATTATTCTCTTCGTGTTCATGTACAAATCTTATACACGTTTATTTCACATCATTATTATTATTCTAAGCTCACTTCTACGTCTGTCAGTCTCATTAGCATTTGCTGTGTCGACGCTAAACAAAACATATCTACTTCTAGTAGTAATATACTTGTCGAAAAGATTATATCCCATTTTATAAGTCAATTAGAATTGCTAATTATTTAGATACTTGTATGTTTACTTTAAAATTGTATTTTATGCACCTCCCTCCACAACGAAGCCAATCAATTGAAGAACTGCAAATAAATTATGGTTATTATTAAGCATTGGTCATCAAATCTTTGAAAGTAAGTTTATCTATAATTTTGCGTATTATAGCAAAATTCAATTTCTTCAAGATGTTACTTAGTTTTGTAATTACATTTATTTTAAACATTGATTTATAAGACGTTTGTTCGCTTGCATTGTTTAAATGTCAATTGGTTTGAGAGAGTTTACCTTACTTTTAACGGATGTTTTGTTGACGTGCGTTTTTCAACCTGGCATACTATTTTTGGAGTTGGTCTTTTTGACAGCTGCCACTTGATTTATACTCTGGTGTTACATGCCATCCAGTCAATGAAACAATAAATTTATTGAAGAAATCTTTTGCTGAGCGTTTTATCTTGGGTCGTGGTGTTTTATTTCTTCTTGAAAACCACTCGTCTAAAAAAACACCCTATACAAATATAAATGAGTAACACCCTGAACTGATGTTATCTGGCAGGTGTTGCCGTTATTTCCTTTTTTTATATTAAAAATTCACATTTATTTTCTATTTTGAATTTTAATTGCAACTTCAACCTCACGATTTATTATGATAAATTTATTAATCGAAACGTTTTGACAATGATCGAGAGAATGGCAAATAGTTGTGTGGGGCGTGTGTCAACTGTCGAAAAGAATACCTAATGTCGTCTATATTAGTTAGTTATTTAATACATGATAGATATCTGGTTAAAATGTTATGATCTAACCCACTTTTTTGTGCCTACGAATAGATATGTAGATCTATACAACTTATTAACATCTTTTATGGTATGTTGATTTATTAAAGTTTGAAATAGAATGAGCCCAATATTTGCTTGTCGAATTTGCATAATTTGGTGTAATTACCCGCATAAATATTTTGTTATCTAGTAGATTTCTGCCAGCTCAGTTAAATGAGTGACTGTGAAGGTTAGTCTGTCATAGAGATCAAATTTTAATTCACAGCATAAGGAGATTGTCAGGTTTATGAGTATTATATTTGTTAATTTATACTATAAGCTTTTTTTTGACGATGATGGTTGAAGCTTGATTGCTCAAAGCGTTGAATGTGTAGCTAATAAATTCTTTCATCATTGCTAATTATTATCGAAGGTTTATGTTAACTGGTTTTTTAAAGAAAAAAAAAAAGGCTTAAGCCTTTGTACACGAAAGGCTTAGAAAAATCTAAATGCTTGAAAACGATAAAAGTTGTTTTTTCAACAGAATTAAAGTAGTAGATTTTATTATTATTAAAGGTCTTAAATCGAGTATGAAGCAATGGCAAAGAACTTGTATTTCGTGTGACTCTAAATTAAAAAAAACCTAAAGACGCGCGCGAGAGAGTAAAACATTTCCCTTTTTTGACAGATTTAGTCCGAATAATTTCTTCTGGTGATTTCTAGGCTGGCTGTCAAATTCGATTTGACGTTCACGGCAACTAATGACAGAAGAAAAAAAAACTCTTGACTAAGGGTTGCCCAAGTAATTCTTTTATTTTCATTTTAGTTTTGGTAAAAGTGAATATTGTTTATATTTTCTACTAGCCGACCCGTGCTCGCGTTGCTTCGCAAATTGTAACCACGAACATTTTTTGAATATTAGTATGTATTAGCATATGAAAAAATTTCTCAATGGGACTGAGCATATTTTCTACAATAATATTAATTTTAGTTTATATGTATATACTCGTATGGTTTCGCTTTTATATAATAGTATAGATTTGCGGTAAAAAAAAACAAATTTGTGTTTTTAAAGTTCTCATACATCTATAGGTATGCGTGTGTAAATATCCATACGACACATTTTTTTATTCATCTGCTCATGTTCAGTGCAGTGCAACTGACTTAACCTACCCACATTTGTGTGCACTTTTTATCGACGTCATTGTAAGTACCTTCTTCGAGTTATTTGTAAAGAAAATTTTAACTTAATTTCAGTTTTATTGTTCGAGGAAGTGATAAAAAATTGGTAATTCAAGCTATTATAATAGAACTTTTTTATTTTTGAATTGGAAGAATTATAATCTATTCTCTTCCTCGAACCAAAAAAATAAAAAAGAGGCGACCCACACTGATAACTTCCCATACCTTCTGTCGATTTGTCTTGCTTAAAAGTTTGTGTATATGTATCAATTTTTACCAAATTTGCGTACTATTTTTTGTAGATTGTATTTTATTGAATATCGAAAATAATGTTTTCTGTGAAATAAAATAAGTTTGAAGCTAATATTTTTAATTTTTGAAAAGCTATTTGAGTCGAAAGTAAATTTTTACCAAGTTTTAGAATTGTTGTTTTTTTTATGTTTTTAATTTTTTGTAAAAAAAACTATCAATTCAATTTTTTTAAAAATTTTACTAAATGTTGAAAACAATATATTTTGAAAGATAAAAGAAGTTTAAAACCAATATCTCAAAGTTATGAAAAGATATTTGTGTCGAAATTCAATTTTTACCAAGTTTTATTAATTTTTTTTAGGGTTTCTCAAAATTTTATCAGATGACAAAAACATCATTCTTCGCTGCACAAAATTGTTTTGGAAATAAAATCATATTTTAGTCGTAAAATTATCGAGGTGACACATTTTTTTCAGTTTTTTTGATTTATAAAAAAAACAGTTAATTGGATTTTTTCCCTAAAATGTACTTGTTTTGTATCACGTTACAATGTATAATATAAAATTTAATTCAAGTCTCTAGCGTCACTGGTTCACGAGATATTTAGGGTTAACCAAAATGTTCACCTTTTTTTTTAAATGCTATGGTAAAAAAACAACCCACGCAATTTTCTTGAGAGCCCTTTCTGCATCTTTCTGGCCTTATTATATTATCTGTATAACAAAATTTATTTGAAGTCGATATCTCTTCTAGTTCTTGAGCTATGGACGACGAAAAAACGTCGCGAACGTACGGACATACGGACGTACGAACGTACGTACACACGCATGCACAGACATCTTTCTAAGAATCTTTTATTTCGACTCTAGGGACCTTGAAACGTCGAGAAATGTCAAAATTTTCAATTTGACAAATCGGACCCATTACAATAACTTCCTATGGGAAGTTAAAAAGATTCAATTTTTCTTTAGATAAATCGGCATTTCATGTTCAGCTCAGCGATGTGACGATAGAATTAGAGAAACAAAAAAATAATGTGTGTGTGTAGGTTAGTTGATGAACTATACAATACAGAAAAATTGAATATGTAGGTAGTTAGGTAAGAGAAAAAACGTAACTATTAAATGGAACACATATTGAGAGAGAAAGAGCATGGGAAGAAAATAAAATTAAAAATGTTGGAATGATAATGAAATGAAACAAAGCAGCGACCTCGCGATTGTGATGGAATCTAATTTCCTGGATAAAATAAATTCAAGAAGTTTATAATTTTATAATTTGTTTTTATTTATTTCTCAGGTTGTCTGTTTAACTTAGAAGTGATTTTAGGCTTAAAATTTGCGCAACAATATTGACTTTATGAAGCAATGCTAATCTTTGTCGATTATTGTATAGGTTTTAAGATATGAGTGGTGGTATAAGTCAACTAATGAAAAAAAAATGGACAAAAAATGTAAAATTAATAATATTTAAGTTTGACAAATAATTAATGAAAAAAAAATAAAGCCATAAACACTCTCATAGCAATATAGAAAATAATAAAATATATTTCAAATAAATCGGTTGACTACTTTCTGAGATCATGCGTTACAAACTTTAAAATGGTTTCGCTTTTATATAATAGTATAGATAAATATATGTAAGTTTACTTTTGTTGATATTTATTTTATTGGATTGGTCTTTGGTAACTCTACCCGAGTATATTTGTTTTTGACATTAAAAAAGTAGTCCAAACTCGTGCAAATTGGTGCGAAAACAGTTCCAGACATTTTGACAGTTTGCTTTTTCTCTGAGAGCATTTCATCCCCACTCCTCAAATTTGACATTTGACCAACTTTTAGTGCGATAAATATCTGGAACAGACCTAATATCTTGTGACACTATAATCAAAAACTTCATTATCACCCACTGTCAAACGACATTTAAGATTGTCAAATGCCGTTATTTAAGACATCTGACAATCTTTGAAATTTTATTCGAAATTAAATCAACTTACCAAATAAATCAAAAGACTGGGAAAAATCTGCCAATCATTTGAACAGACCATTTTTCATTATTATAGGGAGCTATTGTCAGATCACTTACTTACTCCAGTAAAATTAGGGTTTTATCTCGAAATGAGAGATAACATTTTTTTTTAATTCTCATAATGTTTTTAGACTGCGTCATTATGGGCACTCTGACAATTTTCTGTACTTACCTCAAGATCATTTGACGTGTGGTTTTCAAGACGAAATAAAACACAAATAATTGTATGTTATAGCCAAGAATTTAGTTTTATTATAAATATAAAGATTCAGGCAAGTGGCCGCAGCGCTGGCTCGAATAAATTCCAGGCTCGAAACCAATTGGGTCTATCTTTTGTAGAAATTGGGGCAAGGAATAACGCGCCAAAGTTGTCTTCCAAGGCGTTGATCGTTTATCTGCGTAGACTTCACATAACTCTAAAAGTTTCCTTCAATAAATGTATTGTTTCGTGGCATCGGGCGAAACGAACCATTAGTTTTAGTAATAGCTCTAAAAAAAAGACTAACCCCGATAAAAGCATTGCCAAATTGAAAACCACACGTATAAAAAAACACCCATTATTACTTCAGTTTTCAAAATGTGTTAACTTATTCGTAATGAAATGATTAAACAAAATTTTAATTTTAATTTTAACTTTTACAGTTAATAAGATTAAACTTGTTCTAAAATCCTTTCGAAAAATATAAAATAAACATTAAACCCGGAAAGTCTGAAACTTCCTTCTAAAAATATTTTTGAATTTTTATTTATTCAAATTCTTCGTTAGCCTTTTCACTCTTCAATTGGCACAATATTACCCAAGTCAAATCATCAATGAAAAGTAAAAGTCATAGTTTAAAAGTCTTAAAATAGAACTGTCCTTCAATTATTATCTATGTGACTTATAAATACCATTCGTCCATTGATGTATTACTAATTCAATTTATTACTCACACCCTTCCACGGTCAATTGGCTCTAGCAGGATTATTATTTGATACATATTACCTGTGACATGCATTAAGAGTAATATTGCCTTTACCTGTAAGTTGTTCTATTGACGACTTCATAAGAAATTCAGCACATGCCCGGGAAGCAATCTAATTCACCACGACTTGACACGAATTGAAATTCAATATCTTTATATAAATAGTTACTTTTTTCATTTGCACATTTTTACATACTATTCTATTTTATATTATTTTTAGATCACCACCTTCAACCAGAAAAGTTGTATCGACCTTTAACAGTTCACCAAATAATTCACCATCTGTTAATGGTGTCAGCAACTTGTCACCGAGTGCCGCTGGCAAAGCACGCAGTCGCAGTCCCACGTATCGAAAACAACTAAATCATACTTCCAGCAATGAGAGTAGCAATGTAGGTTACTATATGATACCAAATGGCTTGAGAACTGAGTTTTAAATTTTATTGTTTTTATAATTTTAGGAAAAACTGCACACACCATCCCAAATTGCTGCACCTAATCTTGCTAGGCGTTCGATGTCTCCCAGCCCTAGGCGTATTTATGACATGAGGAAAAAACAAACTTCTCTGGACTCATCTAGCGGACCAAAATCTCTACCAACAAATACAGTGGATATGTCTGCCAATCATGTGCAATTTGAAAATCTAAATTTGGTACAGACTGAAGTTATAAGTCCACCTAATAGCAGTGGAACGCTAAGTAATGAAACTTCTAGTAGTACCAAATTTGAAAACATCAGTGATAATGGAAGTGAGATTAGCGATGAGGGATATCGCAGTTTGGGTTTGATTCAGTCTAACGCACAGAAAAGAGAATCAATCCATAGTCAAACGTCAGTTGATGATGCTGAAAATACTGGTAATATTTATTGAAATAGTCTTTTGAAGTTATGAGGAATATTCTAAATTAAATCCTTTTTTTTCTGCAGCGCGTCAAGACCAAACATCAAGTGACTCACAACTGTCTCCAATCGATGATGGAACGCCATCGATCAAAACTCCAGAAATTTGCGAAACAGACAATACTATTGATCCTCATTCTTCTCTATCCGAGCAACTCGATTCTATTGTTACCATTACTCCTTCCCTAGACGACGAAGAAGACGTTAATAAATTTGAACAATCTGGAGTGTTTATAACCGAAGATGAAATAACTGTCGATATAGCCAATAATACCGGCCTTCGAAAAACCGGCTTCTCAACAAAAATCTATGGCGAAGAAGATGCAAAACTTAATACGAAACCATCAACTAAATGTAAAATTCCCCGCTCTCCAATTCCGCTTAGGCGCCGCAGTTTAGATAACAGTAGTTGTCACAGCAGCATGGCTGACGTGCGCAATTCCCCGGACAATAGATCTCAAACAGGAGTGCCAGTATTCAACAGAAAAAAGCCAGTCTATAGATCAGTTAGAAAACCAAGCGAGCTTGCCAATGAAGCACAAAAAACTCCCGGAAAAGATGTTACCAATACTTGGAGTGGTCGTGTGCCTCCAACTGGTAAGAAACGGCCCACGATGACAGCAGACACATTTAGTCCAAGCTTCAATCGCAACTCAAAAACACGTTCATCTCAAATTCTCTACGACAGTAATGGCCGTCGAGTAAAAGGCGGTGCATCACTCACGACATCTCCCGTGAAAAATAATGCCTCTTCACCGTTGGCCCAGCAGCTTTTAGAGGCAGCCAATAGTGCTAAAAACGACGCACAAATTCTCGAAAAAATGAAAACTCTCTTATCGAGGTATTCAACCAGTAACTTGGGAACCCCTCGACCAGCAAATCTCAAAAAACCCATCTATGACGACTTCACCACAGCATGGGTTAATAGTAACGGACATTTGGAGAGATCCAGCAGTTGTTCGCCGCCAACAAAAGGTCCTTCTAAGCGGAGTTCAGCCGCTTCATCAAACGATAGTACTCACAGTCACAGTCGGGATGTATCGCTAATTGTTTCACCCAGACGAGATCGGGGCCTTACTAGGATTCCATTACCTACAAGGCAAAATACTGAGCTCTACTAAGGATAAAACTAAAAGTATTCAAAAACAAAAAAAGCTTTTTTATATGATGAAAATTTAGGTAGTGTAGAGTTCAGATAAGTTAATGCGCTTTGCTTACGAACTGAACAAAACAAAAAAGTAGTTGAATATATTTTGTAGTAATTTTTATACTAAAAAACAAAACAATTAGAAAAGACAGAAACAGAAATTGACGTAGGCAGATTTTTTGTATTTAACACCTCATTAAAAACAAATTTCAAAACACTTATACAAAAACCAAAAACTACACCTTACACTTTGTAATGTAAAATTTGCAAGTTTAATTTCTCAGTTTATGCAATTAGACAGTCGTAACTTGAAATCTTAAGCTGGCAGAAATCACGAAATTTTAAGTTTTTAAATACCAAAGGGATGAATTTCATATTCCAATTAAATCAGAATGAAGAAGCCTTTCGAAATACCATCTGTAAAGCTTGACACAAGAGAGCTTTTACAGTAATTTATAAAATAGACAGGTTAAGACAACTTAAGGAACTTCATTGGTTGACAACTGCATTCTTTGAATGTAAAATGAGACAAAGGCATCGATACAATTTTTCAGATGTCTTTAATTTCCAACTTGGAACTTCATCATTTACTTGCAAAAAGTACCAACAACACAGGTTACAGGTTTATCATAATTTGTGTTTTATATTGTAAAGAAAAAGTCCTTATTCCTTTTCCAATATGACAAAGAACTTTTTTACACACAATTGTAAATAAAATTGTGATTCAAATAAATAAATCACAGATTTATGAAGTTTTACTTTCAGTTGAATAACAAAACATGATCAGCTGTCATTTTGACATATGTAAGTAGACTTGACTTGATAGAAAGGGATTATTTTCCAGTCAACTTGCCAACAAATTAACTTAATTGGAAGGCTAGAAACTTGCCTTTCCTTATGTCATTTGAACCTGCCCAATGTTTCAAGTGTTTAGTCAAATGGTATTTTCAAGGCTGTCGGTGTCAAAGCTTAAAAAAAAACAGAAATAAATACGACTGTCAGCTTTTTGCAATTTGTCTTTAAATCTTTCAATTACTTGCCTCTAACTCATAGCTGAGCGGATGAGTTTAAATGTAGGTCGTCATATCATTTTTTGATATATGCATCAAGATATTTTCTGGTTAAATTTTTGAAAAATAAAAATGTTAAACTTCATTCCAGAAAATAAAAAACAAGAACTTGACGGATTTGAAATTACAAAACACTAAGTTTGTCAATTTATTATTTAGTTTTAATGCATTCAAATACAAAAATAATATTAAGAAGGACGGTGGCGCATTCGAATTAAGTTATATTTATATTTGCATGAAGCAAATATTTCGTATTTGTTATAAGTCAAGAATAATCTTCCATGCAATGTCAAGAATCAGTCGATGACAGATCCCGATCAAAGCCTGCAAAATTTGCAGTTTTAAAGAGTGAAATAATATCAAAAGAGTATAGTGTTGTTTGTTTATTTTATTGGTGCTTTAATATGAGTTAGACAATTTATTACTATCCCCTCCCCCACCCCTCGTAGGTTAGTGTCTAAAATTAAAAAAAAAAAAAAAACTACATTCAACATACTATCCAACTTATATATTATGTATAACCATCCCATAATTACTCTCCAAGTCTTTCTCTTCAACTTCACCTAATATCCAAAATCCAAACACTCGATTTCTTTCAACAAAATAAATCAACAAATTGTAAACACAAGGTCACACAATAAAATATTAAGCATTAAATTAAAATTACATAACAGAGTTGATTATGTTTATATGACCAGTATGATTAGATTATTACGTAATATTTTTATTTTTCGTTGTTACATAAATATAATTATTATGATTTCTAGATTAAACAACTACATTGTAATGTAATAAAAAACAAAACTAAACTAAACAAAAATAAAATAAAATAAAAATAAATTGTGTATTTAAATTTTGTATTAATATTGTAGCTTTTAGCCATCGAGTTGACACATTTATAAATAATTATTAATTAAAAATGATTAAAAGTTATTTTATACAAAGATATATAAATTAAACACAACAACAAAAACAACAAAAAACCGAAACCAATAAGTTCCCAAATATCACAATAAAATTGTTAAATATTTTTTTATTAATATTTTGTTTACAAATATCAATTCTATTTGCAATGTTTTCTTTTTTTTTAATTTGATTATTATTATTATTTTTTGGTAATTTAAGTATAAAACATTAAATGGAAATGTATTTAAAATACATATAAAAATAAAGCATAAAACAATTATTATTATGTCACACTATATTACAAAAAAAATTATAACAAAACTGTCAAAAAAAAAACATTTAAAAAAAATCAATAAAACAAATAAAAACCTAAAACAATTGAGTCTTATTTCTTTTTTGTTAAATTTGGATCTTCAAAATAATACAAACTACTTTGGATATTGTTGAGATTGACTTTTTAGTTTACACGAACGAACCCTGAATTTGGTTATAAAACTCTAATATGATTTACTCGCAGCATCTTCTTCGAGTCTCTAACGCCCGCTCATCTATGAAAATTTTCTTCTCTCGCTTCAGTTTTCTGTTTGAAAAATCAATTTTATTGTTTATTGTACCAGGCGACCATGTTGCGTAGCAGGTATTCTTTTCTGATTCTGAATTCCTATTTAAAATCTACTCACACACTCGTATTATTCCCGTGTAAGAATGAAATAGCAAAGAAATGGAAGAATAATAAATCCATGGGCGGGACATCATTTATGTCTCAGGAATCAAAATCAAGCAAGAGCGAAAGGGGCCTAGAGTACTTATTTTTATAAGAAATTATAGTTGTTATACCAGGCGACCATGTTTAGCAGTAGGTATTCTGTTTGTCTTCATCTCAACTTCTTTCGACGACAACAAGAATATAGATCATACGATCACCAACACTACCTTACTTACCTTAACCACGCCTATTTTCTCTCCTTCGTTTACTTTGGTATTAGTAATAATGAAGGAGAAACAACATACAAATACATAGCTATTTCATGTTTTTGTTGCAAAATGAAAGTAGAAAGAAGAGAGTAAAACTCAAACCAAAAACACTGTATATGAAGATATAAATCCTCGGTACCTATGCTTGTGTGAAGTGTAGGCGAAGAACACATTAGTTAAATCTATATATAGGTGAAAAAAAGCATATAATTGTTGTTGGGCTTAAAATCTTCTCAGTAAAATACATCAATAGGTACAACAATGTAAACAAACGGATTTCAGAGGGTGATACGTATGAAGTATTTATATCTTTATATAGAGTATTTTTGACTCAAACCATATTTATATTTAGCCTTATCATGAATTCCATCGTAAAGGGAAATTTTTACGAATCCCGAAAAATGCTATTACCAAATATTTATAATATATAATATTTTATGATTTAGTTTTTCGGGATTCGTAAAAGTTTCCGATTAAGATCGACTTCGTGATAGGCCTCACTGAAATTCAGCAAGATGATACCCTACGGCTAGTGTAACACTTTCATAAAATTTAGTGGAGAATTGTTCTTTTAATTGTGGCAATGATGGCATAATTGGAGTTAACTCAAAGTTTAAAGAATAAGAATAGTGGGATAGGTTCTTCAAGGCTTAGTTGCGGAATTTTCGCTGGGTCGAAATTCTCGAACTTGATTTAAGCCTACATATTTCGGAAGCTAGAGATCGCAGAAACTGTTTTTTTTTTTTTCAGGTGTGGATAGATCCAAAGTAGTGCTTTGTTTTATGTAAATGTCGATGGGCTTAGAAATAAAGTTGAAAATTGTTACATTTATTTTTAATGGACTCATGCAAAAAAAAGGATTGAGATCTTATATAAGACATTTTTATTAAAAGTGTTAAAGAGGCAAATCAAACAATAATTTTAGTAGCTATTCCTTGAGTAAAATATCTAAGGTCTGTTCATTTTTGAACAATTCTTAACTATTGTTGTTATCTCAAAAAAAATTAAATTATTCAAGTGTCACTTTTACGAATCGTTAGAATTTATTAGAATCATTTAGGAACGACAATTGTTAGAAATTGTTGATCTGTCAAGCTACCGATATTAAAAAAGAAAAAAAATTAGATACTGTTGTAACTTTGAATTAAGAACAAAATCGAAACTCTTCTTCACTTCCTTGAAAATCTTAATAAAATGAATGAGATTAATAAAAAAAAAAACATTTCTTGAATCACATACCTACAACTACATATCTAGTTTTTTTTAAAAAAAGAGAAGAATCAATTAAAAATATCGGTTTAGATGACAAGTGGCTTTTAAGTTAATTGTTTTTTTTTTCAAAAATAAAAAAAACATTACTTGTTTGTAAACAAATCATTAAATTTGATAGTTCCACACTTTGAACTTAGCTCCAGAGCTGTGTTTTGGATTGTTACAAATCGTAACTATTTGACACTTCAATAATGAGTTTCTATGATAATTATTGTTACAAATCGTAATAATCTTAAAGTTTAAGTACAACACTTATAATTAATAGAACAGGCCTTTGAATTGAAATCATTGAACTGGGCAGGTTCAGGCGACATAAGGGACTTGAAAGTAATAGTACGTTTCCACCAACAAATAATCCAAGATTTAAGGCAAGTGATTTAAAATAAATCATGAGGTGTTTCCACCAAAGAAAAGGAGATTAATTTGACGTTTGGTTTATGTCATAACAACCAAACTTCAAATTATTCTCCTTTCGAAAAGAAAAAAAATATGTATTTGTTCACTCATCATCTGTAAGTAATTAGTTTTATTATATTCTTGTACATATTTATTATTTTTGTATAATTACATTTTATTTCGTCTGTGATTTCTTGAAAGTTGTTTATTGTTTTGAATTTGAGTCATATGGAAGTGAGACAGATAGTTTTTGTTGACATTTCCATCTGTCAATAAACGAATTTGGCGTTTAAATGGGTCGGTTCAACAATTATTCTCCGAAAAAAAAAGTTTGTTTGATTTCACAAACTAATGTTTCCAAGTAGATTTCAATGAGTTTTATTTGAAATCTTCATTTGAGGAGATTAAAATTTGTATGGTAAATCTTCGAGATTTCAAGGAGATTTGTGACAAATCTAGCTAAATCTCGGTTTAGTGCCCGGTGGAAACGTAGTATAAGGCAAGTTTCTAGTATCTGATTGGACAGCTGCCAAAAATTTGCCTTCCAATTAAGGCAACTTCATTGGAAAGTTGACTGTTGACTGGAAAGTTAGTCAAGAAAAATCTCCCTAACTATCAAGTCAAGTCTATTGCTGTCAAAATGACAGTTGATAATGTTTTTGCATTTAACTGAAAGCTGAACTTTATTACTCTGTGATTTAATTATTTTTTGCACAATTCTATTTGATGTTTTATGTAAAAGCGCTGTTTGTCAAATTAGAAAAGGAATAAGTAATATTTGCTTAAAATACAAAATTCAGGTCGAGATGGAATTGTAGCTTGCCTGAGAGGTGTTTTGTAGATAATTAAGTTTTTGATAGTTTTTGCACGGTCAACTCAAGGCAGAGGTCGATGAAGTAAAGTTCCGAGTTTTAAGTTTATGACACTTGCAAAACTAACTAGTTGCCTTAGTCTAAAGTTACGTTCAAAGAAGGCAGTTGACTGCAAATGAAGTCCCTTATGTTGTCTGAACCTGCCCACTGTCAAAGTGAAACATTTGCTTGCAGACAAGTCATTTTTTATTTGTTGGCTTGGGAGAAAACATTGGTTGCGTTCAATCTTTTTTTTTTGCTAGCTATCTCAATTTAGGTATCCAACTTGTTCTTTATATAAGGTTCCTTCTTAAGCAAACTACAATTTTTTTTTCGTTTATCTTTTTGCGATTTAAGGTTATACAAATATTTTTTTTCGTTTAAGATATTAATAGTTTGACAGATCATTAATTTCGTGGTTTTTAAATAATTCTAATGGGGTTTTCCATGGGCAAAATTCAGATTTCCGTCAAAAATTGGCACATGGAACACGATTAGAATTGGTGGTAGCGCTGTCAAATTCCTAGCGGAACATTTATTAAAAATTTGATTAGTATTAGTCCAAAGAGGGGTAAATCTACCAAAAAATCCAGATCTACAGATTTGATCTTAAATCCAAAATAAATCAATTTATTTTGCCATATGGCAAGCAAAAACAGGGGAAATTTGTGTTTTGACAGATCTAGATCAAGAATAATTTGATTTATTTTACCCATGGAAAACCTCATAACAAATTCCAAATTAACATGTCGATGAATTGGGAAACAAATATGAAAATGTTTAACACTTTTCTCTTCAATAAATTTAAACTCATGCAGAAAAAGGGAAATTTTGAGATCTGAAAATGTTACAATGGTTAGGAGAAAAAATCAAACAATAATTATGGCTAAGTGGATTTAATTCTTGTGCGCAATTCCTTCCATTTATTTGGCTTTGACTAAGTTGTAGGACAGAAAGGTATAGGTCTGGCCAAAATTTTAAACCAAATACCAAAGTTACATTGGGCAGGTTCAGGTGACATAAGGGACTTGAAAGTAAGGCAAGTTTCTAGTATCTGATTGTCCAGCTGCCAAAAATTTGCCTTCCAATTAAGGCAACTTAATTTGAAAGTTGACTGGAAAGTTAGTCAAGACAAATCTCCCTAACTATCAAGTCAAGTCAACTTATGTCAAAATGACAATTGATCATGTTTTTTCATTCTACTAAAAGCTGAACTTTATTACTCAATGATTTATTTATTTTCTGCACAACTTCATTTAATACATTCTGTAAATGGGTCCCTTGTCAATTTGAAAAGAAGTAACTAATATTTCTTTACAATGCAAAATACAAATTTTGGTGGACTTGGAGCTTGCCTGAGGAGTGTTTTGTAGAAAATAATAATTTTGGTAGTTTTTGTACTATGAACTTATAGTAGAGGTTTGTGAAGTAAAGTTTTGAATTTGAAATTCATGACACTTGAAAAACTAACAAGTTGCCTTGGTCAAAATTAACGTTCAAAGAATGAAGTTGACTGCAAATGAAGTCCCTTATGTTGTCTGAACCTGCCCATTAATTTATATATGTGTTTTATTTCCTTCTGAAACCACTAGTCTAAAAAAAACACTATTTCATTGTAAAGCCTACCGGGGTCCTACTATGTAAATCGATTCTACAAATTTTTTGTTGAAATGCAGAAATTCGTTGCTCCATAATTCTTTGTTTTTATTAGAATTATTCTTCAAACTTAGGTGACATAATATCACTTCTGTTTTCTGTGTCTCTATTTATATATCGAAGCTTAAAATGTGGCCAAACAATTGTATACTTATTCTACTGATCTAATCAATATGAATAACACATCGATTGTTAAAATTTCGTACGTGAGATATATATGAAATAGCATAATTAAGAAATAGTAACATCTTCCTCAACTTGGGAGATCCCTCTCCTTTACCTCATGATTAATCTGCGCAGACCGCAGACCTAATGAACGACGCACGTTTGAAATACACACTTCGGGGCGTCAATTGTTTATGTTTGTAAACAAACAAATTATTCACGAATATAAAAATTTAGCTATCACATTATCACAACTGGTCATGAACAAATAATATACCATTACCGATTCTGAGAATATTTCTTATTGCAATGTTTTTTTAAAGTTTCAAAAAATAAAACGTTCAATTAGAGCTCAGTTATCAATTGACAGGGACACAAGTTAGGTGTTTTTAAAAATAATATTTCATATTCTAAGTAGTTGTAAAAATATTTAAAGTTGAATTTCTGGAACTCGGTTAAACTTTGTACTTCTTTTTTAATTTTCTGTGTATATTCATGACAATATTTCCCTATAAATTGTGTTACTCGTAAGAATTTACATGCACTTTGAAGAGAAAAATTACAATTATTACAAAAAAGCACATTTTTGTATTTTTATTCAAAAAAGTTTCAAAAATTGGGTTTTCAAGTGGATATTATATTCAAAAAATTGAAACTTTTTTATTTAAGGCAACTGGTAAACATTTTTTAATACCGGTAAATTAATAAAGGTACTATAAATTAGACATAAGTTGATAACATTTCCACACTTTTTTTTAAATTTTACTTTTAAAACCTTATAACTCCATTTTAATATCTGTACTAGTTTTGAGTGAAAAAATATAATTCAAAAAAATTGGTTTAAATTGTTTGTTGTCAAACCTTTCCTTTCTCTTCCTTCCTCCAGATGACCCATTTAATTTGATTTCAAAATCAGGAAATGTACGTTTGAATGGTCGAAAGAATATTCGGAAGATAGAAGCGTATAGATTCTGTAGACCAACCTGATAAACCATTAAAAATATTAAACCTTTTTCAATAAAGCTGGCGTATCAGCACTTCTGTCACTTTTTTCGACGCGAAGAACTGCTTTGTAAGTATAAATTTTGTGATATACAAGACTTTTATATGAAATACGTAGATTGATTCATAGGTTAAAAATTCAAAAACTACGTTTACGCTCAGGTAACCACTGTTTTAACGTTGTTCAAACTAAGAATTAAATTAGGAAGAAGTTGAGAAATAGTTTTGTGGTTTCGCTTAAACTGACCTTGAATGATTATATGTATAGTAGCTAATTGAACATTGACCGTATATACATATGTACATAAATATGTTTTTCAATAATTTCTGCAATACATATTCTTATATTTTTATTTTAGTCATTAAAAAAAATATTCAACATTTGAAGTACTTAAATTTCGTACGTGAGGTATTAATGAAGCAATTTGTTTAAGCGCAATAACAAAACATTTAATTTGTTTTTTAGGAACAGATGGATTCGTCTATTTATTCGCGATAAATGAACAAACAATTTTTTGAACTCTTAAATAATTATTAATATTTAGAAGCGCCTACAAAGTGCTCATTTCATTAGAAAAACAACATTTAGTCTTAAAAGAAATTAATTCTTTGATGCCGTCATTTAATTTAATAGCAGTTTTATTCAAATTCTTAAAAGTGGTTACAAAAATTTTAAAACTAATTTGATTCTATTTTCAGATCCTTAAATGATTGTCACTATCTTAATCGTCTTTCTTGCTATATGTCTTCTCGACGTTCTTTGGAAGAAGAAACGCATCTTCAGATTGAAAAATATTCAGGGTCCATTATCTCTGCCCCTTATCGGAAGCATTTGGATATATGTTGGGAAAAAACCCGACGGTTTGTTATAATTCAAGCTGCTCTTAACAAACACAAAATAAAATTCTCTTTGTTTTAGATCTACTTAGAATGGCTGAAGAGTTGCCTAAAAAATATGGCAAAACATTCAGAGTTTGGATTTTTAACATACTTGCTATTTATACAATCGACTTGAAGGACATTCAAGAGGTTCTTGGTAATAAAGCTTTAGCAAAAAAGAATAGAATGTATTCAATGCTGCACATGTGGTTAGGTGATGGAATGCTTCTAAGTTATGGTCCAAAATGGTGCACTAGACGAAAGATAATAACACCGACATTTCATTTCAAAATTTTGGAGCAATTTATTGAAGTGTTTGATAGCCAAAGTTGTATTTTGGTGAAGAAACTTAAGGGTCATGCCGATGGGCAAACACCATTTGATATTCATGACTATATTGGATTGGCCACGCTCGATGTTATCTCCCAAACAGCAATGGGAACAACAATTAATGCCCAAACAGACGAAAATTGTGAATACGTTAAATTACTGACTAAGTGAGTACAGTAATTAAAAATAATAATAAATATATAATTATAAAAATTGCACATATCCATATTTTAGAGTCACAGATATATTTGTGAAGCGTTTTATAAATGTTCTCTACAGAAGTGATTTTCTTTTTGCGATATTGGCTCCACACCTTAAAAGACAAAATGATAAAGTAGTGAAGGATTTGCATGCTTTTACAAATGCTATCATAGAACAAAGGAAGAAAGAACTTTGCATGCAACCGGGGCCAAACACAAATGGTTTGTTGTTGCTCGATATCAACTCTTAACATTTTGTAGACTAGTTTTCCTTTAGAATTTGATACCAAGCATAGAATGGCACTTCTCGATATTCTGCTACTATCGACTATCAATGGAAAAACGCTTTCAAATGCTGACATCCGTGAAGAAGTCGACACATTCATGTTTGCAGGACATGACACTACAAAATCGGCAATAGGATTTACTTTGTATTGCATTTCGAGAAACCCTGACATCCAGGAAAAATTGGTTGAGGAAATCAAAGAAATTATTGGAACAGATGCCGATAAAACAGTAACATATAGAGAGTTGATGGAACTCAAATATACAGAGAAAGTTATCAAAGAAGGGTTGCGAGTCTATCCAACAGTTCCATTCATCGGAAGACAATCGCTGGAAGATTGTACCATAAGTTGGTTAAATGATTTTAACATAGGAACAAATTTTGTTTAAATATATCTTCCTCCGAATAGATGGAAAATCCATTCCGAAGGACACCACGATACTAATTCCATTGACCATTCTAATGAAGGATCCACGAATCTTCCCAGAGCCAGAGAAATTTTTGCCTGAGCGTCAAACTCCAGACAATCCTTATGCTTTTATTCCGTTTAGTGCCGGACCGCGAAACTGTATTGGACAGCGTTATGCCATGCTTGAGATAAAAACTATTATTACAAAATTTCTAAGACATTATGAGTTGCTGCCCTTAGGACAGCCGGTTCAACCAACCCTAAGTGTAGTACTGAATTCAAAAAACGGATGGCAAATGGGATTTCGCCCAAGAAAATACAATACAACATAACCCCAATAAAAAAAATTGTTTTAATTAATTATTTAATTTTAATCAAAGAAACTATTTAACAATAATCTTTAGTCCCATTGATATACTTTACCAGGTGTTGGTAGCTTAGCAGAAGTCTTACTTCCAGACTCACCTCCAGCAATCAAACTCTGTTTCACAAGATCAATTGGAGGGGCTACTTCGCGACGTGGATCGCGATTGCAATAATAATTGGCTGAAAGGATATGAGCTGGGCCACCGGGTACATCTGGAGGAGGTTGTGTTCGATCAGCAAGACCATCTTCAAAGCGAACAGCTACTGTGTGTTCACGCTGCAACGAAAAAATTACCATCTTACATAACAAACAAAAATATCAATTATCGTCTTACACCGAGCAAAAAAGCTCGAAGTCTTTGAAGAAAAGGTGCTACGTCTCTTCGTGCAGCATTTGCCATCTTTAATTTTCTGAAAAAATTAGAATTTATATTTAAAAATTACAAAACCAAATAAATTAAATTGTTTTACTTTTAATCTAAGTTGCTCTAAGCAGACCGAGATAGGAGAATAACAAAATTTTATTTTGAAGGATGACAGATAAATGTCATTTTTGACAACCAAAAAATCCCATTCTTTTACAGCGGTTTTCGTAGATTGAGTTTCTTACAGCGGGTTGTATGCATATAAGTAACAAACCGCTACTATCAGCGATTGTGAATTTTGATTTAAAATTTTACACTCGTATTTATTAGAATTCGATACAACACTATCAACGGGTGATTGTAGTTTTGCAGTTTATAGGCATTTAAAAATCTACCAAAAAAAAAGAAGTCTACTTTACTATTCATCCATCCAAGCGGAGGGATTCAATTGTACAGTTTGACATTTCTATCATAACAAAAATGTCAATCCATCCACAACTCATTCAACAATTCCTTTAATTGGCATGATTTGTTCTTGGGATGGACAAATTCTCCAAGATTTAAACTACATACATATATTTACATGTACTTATCTGCTTTAATGCAGAACAATAGAGAGAAACAGATATATATCAAAACCCGAAAGTGGGAGAGAATACACGAGTGGTAAGGAGTCAGCTATAGCTATCATGAAAATCAATCCGGAAACAAATTTAAAGGATATTTGACCGTGTTTCCTTTTGATTAGACGTACAAATTATGTATTGATTTAAAAAAAAAAATATGAACTATACAGTTATTTGAATATTGAATATTCTTTATTGAGTCTTTATAAAAATTTTACAATGAGGTATTTACTTATCAATAACTTAAGTATAACTGCGGCTATAATGTATTGCCTGCTTTGACAGTTAAAATGGAACGCCTCGTGGCTTTATTTGAACATAGTCTGACTGCTCTTGCTCAGGAGAGAGTATACATAGACTTTTTCTTTGACGACATGTCACATAAATATACATATATACATAATACTAATACTACTTAAAACTAAATAACAAATGGTCAACACAATTAGTTATTATGTGATAGAGCGAGAGCGCTCTATAAGATTTTCTTTTCATTTAAGTTCACAGAATTTTGAGTTAGATATTGAAAAAATGAAAGGTAGATAAAAGTTAAGAGTTAAAATATTGTCTCTTTTTCTCTTATAATAAGATACATATTTGAAATTGAATCTATGAAAATTCAATCTTGAAGGTACATTGTACATATGAACACATAAAACATGGATACATAAATATACATCGAATTGGTTGAGCAATATGAGATTGTTTTTTGTCTTTCTTTTTAGTTTTTTAAGTTACAATCAGTCTTATTGTTTTCAAGAATAACTAATATAAACTAATTCTTTACATTGATTATAGTTATTATATGATAGAGCGAGGGCGCTCTATAAGATTTTCTTTACATTTGAGTTCACAGCAATTTTGATTTAGTTATTGCAAAAATAAAAGGTAATAAAAGTTAAGAGTTATAATATTGTCTCTTTTTCTCTTATAATGAGATACATATTTGAAATTGGAACTATGATAAATTTAATCTTGATGGTACATTGTACATATGAACATACAAAAAACATGGATACCTACATAAATATACATCGAATTGGATGAGCAATTAGTAATTGTTTTTTATCTTTCTTTTTAGTTTTTTAAGTTACAATCAGTCTTATTGTTTTCGAGAATAACGAATAAAAACTAATTCTATACATTAATATATTAATTAAAATTATCAGGTAAGTCCTGTCCACCAACACAGGAAAGATAATGACTTTATTTACAAAAATTTAGATTTCAGCGGTCGGCACTGTCCGGCAAAAATAGTGAACAGAGATATGTGTGCAGTTAAAAGCATCTTCAAATAGATTAGATTAGGAGCATTCAGCCACGGTTTTGGCCCGGAGTGGCCGTGGAGTAAAAAAAAGGGAGTGGATGTCAGTGAGGAATCCAGATCGAAAGATGTAATTCCGAGAGGAGATAAGTAACTGGGGTTGTCCCAAGTGGACCCCATCTGTGATAGAATGACGTGACTAGTTATCTAGGAAGACTTTATGTCTACTAGATAGATGAGTTTCTTGAACGAAAGCAAAGTGACATTTATTTTCTTGGAGAATTTTTAAAAGCTCAATTCTCCTAGAATGTGCAATTAACGACGAAATGTTATATTTTTATATATTTAGCAACATCATTTGGAACAGAAAAGAAGTTCATTGACCAGATCCAAGTAGGCCATTCTTTTTTCGGTTAAAGAATTAAAGTTTTCTAGGTTTGACATAAATTTTTCAATTTTGCTCAACAAGGATCTCATATCGTAACCAAAGAGGTCGTTGGAGAGTGCCATGAATTGATTTAGGATGTTTCCTGTTGTCTGCCTCTGCTGTAGACCAAGAGGGCCAGATGTAACTTGAGAGTCATTGGGAAGAGTCTTGAAGTGACTCGCATAGTCTACCCCAGGGATGATCGAGGCCCCATTAGAAAGGGCGAGCGATAAGTTTCTAGCTTTTTCTTTTTTGTTTATTGCCTCTTGCAAAAGCTGCTTTCTCCTGGATTCATACAATTTAAATAATTTGCATCCTCGGAAATTAGCCGGGTGGTTTTCTCCACAGTTCACGCACACCGCTTTGCTACTCTCATCCCTCACTACAGTGCAGGCGCCGGGTTCGTGTCGATTCACACACTTCACACATTTGTACGCAAAGGTGCAGTTCTTGGCCAAGTGCCCAAATTGTTGGCATCTCCTGCACTGTAGGGGGCCTCGATTTCCCCTGGAGTTCTCCCAATAAACCCTGGTGTGGAATAAGTATTTAATTTTGGATAGTTCTGTCGCATCGGTGCCAGGAAGCAGACGAACAAGAAACAAATTATATTTTATTTTCTCCTGCTTTGATCTTAAAGTCTCGAAGAGTGAAATGTTAGAAATATTGGGGATTCGGTTTTTTAATTCATTAAGGATTTCCTCTGGAGGATATTCGGAAGTAAGTCCACGAAGGACAACATTTGTTGTTTTATCTTCCCTCAGAGTGAAGGAGTATGCTTGTGCATCACCTGTGTCCCGCAGCATACGCATCATCTCCCTATGAGCATCGCTATCATCAATATATAATTTGCAAATACTACCCCTGTTCACTATTTTGTACTTAAACTCTACCGAGTTCTCTTGAAATTCGGAAATTAATTTTCTAACATCTACATTTTTCAGTATTATAGGTGGACAGAACTTACCTGAATACATTTTGTCTTCTACAGTTGATTTATTTTGCTTATCGCTGGATGTTGCTGGAGGGGCTCCCTCGCTGTTCCTTTCTTCATCATCATTGATGGTTCGTTGTTGCAGTTGTTTAGACACGGAGTTGATGTGTTTGATGTTTAACAATGTTTGTAGTTTCACGTTGGCCAGTGCAGCAAATTTATTTTTTTCAGACTCAAAGTCCATTTTTTGTGATGTGGAATTCACTTTGGCAGCAGCTGCGGTGTGTTTTTTTGGCGGAGTTTCCCAGTCACTTGAGTCAATTTCAACATCCTTAGGGAGAGGCAATAAATGCTTATTCGTTGCAGTCAAATTTACGTTTGCAGAGTCGATGAATGTTGGTTGCGTCTCCGCTTGGAGAGAAATTGCGTTGTCGGGGCTTCGTTGCGTGCTGGTGCTAGGTGTTTGACTAAGGGCGATGAGTTGTTGGGCGGCTTCCATAGTTTTGTTGTATGGTGCAGTTTTTTTTAATTAAAAAAATCAGATTGTTGCTTCATAGCAGTAAAAGATAATTAATCCGTGAGTGTAAAAGCAAGGCAGGTTCTACGAACAGAAGTTTGAGTAGCCGAAACACGTGTGGCTGGAATCCACCAACATCCGTGTTGAGGAAACACATCATTCGTCGAAATAACACTTTATTGTAATATTTTCTTTGTTTAAAATATTTTATTTTAATATTATTATTATTATAAATTAACTTAAAATTGAATTAAAGTTTTCTATTTTCAGAGTGTAAAAAATGGCGTCTTAACACACCAGACAACAAAACAAGCGCTTTTTATTTTAAAAAATGTTCCCGTTATTTTTCGCTAAAAAATATTTTTCTATTTTCCGTACGGAAACTCATTTTCCTGAATAGCTCATTCTTTTATGTCTAAAAAATAAAAGGTACTTAAAATTCTTAAAATAGTAAAAACGCATTCAAGTTCGGAAAAGTTTGTCACTAATGTGAGAAAAATGAAATAAGAAGAAATGTAAGGCTTTTGTTACACTTGTAACTGTTGCGGGCAAAGATCCTATAATAAAGATTAACTTGTTCGTCTTCAATCGTAACTTCTGCAGTTGCATCCCTTTTTTGCAGAAATGAAATGCATGTACATTGTACATACATACATACATGTAAATTAACCATTAATCTTGTCGTAGAAAGTTACTATCAAATCAGACGTTCAGTTTTAGTAAAAAAAAGTTTACTAGCTGACAAGAATGTTGTTGACAGTTAAGGTACCCAATTCCGAAAATTACTGATCTTACCAAAGAATTAAAATCTTACATTTTTAAATTCCTTTATTTCTATCAGAAAACCTGGGTAAACATAAAAAACCACATAAGATTTATCTTGCCCGGCAGAAACGAACTATCAAAATTTGTACAAAACATTTTGTCTGTAAAGTGGAAAATTTTATTCCAATATGACATATGATTAGAAGTTAAAATTAAAATTTTAATAAAGGTTTTCATCATTAAAAATTTTTGTTTCAGGTTTTAAAAGCGATTCAGAAAGTTAAATTTGTTATATTTGGTTTCAAAATGAAGCTAATGAATTGTCAAATCTATTTAGTAACAACAATATTTTATTTTATTAAAAAATTTTCTTTTAGTAAATTTTTAATGATCAAATCGTTTTGAATGAATAGTTATTTTTGATTTGACATTTTGGAACAAAATCGTCTAACTGAAAGCATTCCATTTTCTTTGTATTCCCACCTGTCAATTTTAAAGTCAATGATTAACTTTAATGTAAAAATCAGCTTAACCTCAACCACTCGATTTTATTCAGGAAATGATTGATTCAAATCTGGAAATGTTTGTCCAATGAAAGATATTTTCAATGATAGCTATGATAACCAGTGATTGGTTTCAATGATGAAAACCAATGATAGCCATAAGGGGGCAGTTATAGCTATCATTGAAATCAATCCAGACATTTTTTTAAATGAATATTTGACTGTGTTTCCCTTTGATTAGAAATAAAAATTATATACTGATCGATCGGAAATCACACAAAGAATTTCTTTTTTGAGAAAAAAAGTTGAATTGCGCATTTATTTTTCGCTACAATTGTATTTTTCTATTTTCCGGGCGGAAAATCATTTTCCTGAACAGCTGATACCTTTATGTTCAAAAGTGAAACGAATCGTTCCACTGATTTGTGTTCCAATTTCACACAATTCCAATGACAGATTTCTGTCAGTAAAAATTTGTCGGTGGATTTCAATCAGGAAAATTTTGTCAATGACAGAAATTTTTAATGATAGCTATAAACGACCTGTCAAAAAAATTCCAATGTTTGTTTTCAATGATGAAAACCACTTATAACTATAACTGGCCCCCAAATTAATGGAAACAGGTAATGGTGGAAAGAGATACAAAATATATCAAGTCTACAAACAAGAGTTCCCATAGACATTGCTTGAAATTGTAAAATGTAAAAATGGAGCCCCACCTCTAATAATGTCCAAGGCCTATGTCTACACCAGAGCCCTGGGGTAGATCTCATTCTGGTTACAAACATATACATAAATATCTGTATGTATACTGCACAATGACTGAAAAGAGAGAAGATAATTTCGTTGCACATTTTTTTTTGCAAAGTTGCTTATCATCTTGAGGATGTTTAAATAACTTCCATTTGTTTTGAACAATAATTATAGTCATCATAAATGTAGGTATTTAGCTACATTTAGTAGGCTATCATGTTTCTATCAATACAATTTTTATAAAACAAGATAGTACAGCTTATATTTAAGATAACCCATGCGACCGGTTCTGAAAATAAGTAGATACAAAATAAAATTATACCTATACCTATTAAAACTGCGGCGGCGCCGCCGGCGTTAGCGTTACAGTGAAAAGATTCAGCTGTGTTTAAGATCATCTAATTTAGTTGTTCGTTGAACTTGAAAGTGGTTGAAAATCATTGCCTTAGTAAGTTCAGGCAGGTGTAATAAATGTCTATATTCTAAAGAAAATACATCGCGGTAAACTTTTCAAACAAAAAGAATAATAAACACAGTATTTTGACGTGAACTTTTAGGTATTTATACAGTTATAGAAGTAAAAGTGACATTTGTGTATGACCTCAGAACTTCATTGCCCTATCTGTTATACACTCATCGAAAAGATGAATACTTTATATGTATTCAAGAAAAATTATGTTTATAATATGTGCTTAAGGAATCAAGTGATGGTCATGGTCGTGAATGTTTAACAGAAATTTGTACAGAATTATTTTTTGATGTTTTGCGACGGTTTTAGTTGAAGATTCGCAGATACTGTAAGATATGTCAGTAAAACAATTGTCCTAAATGTCTAACAATGTTTTGGAGAAACGTCGTTGCCAGCCATCTTGTCTAAAGCTAAGTATACACGATTGGCAGATCTTCCAATTTTGGCTGAACTGTCAAAAATCTTTCAATAGCATTCAATTAGGTGACAATTGACAATTTTCTTTTAAGTGAAAATTGTCCGTTTATACGATTGGTTCTTCTGTTACTTTTTTCAAAGTTATTTTGCCAAACGGTGACTTCCTATTTCTTAAGATTTTCGTAATTGTTTGTTGTTGTTTCCTGCTCAAAAACTTTTTGCCAATTAAAAATTGAATGATATTGTTTGGAAAGAACATCATTCAATATCCAATTAGTGGAAAATCGTCCAATCATTTGAAAATACAGAAAAATGGAGTGTTTAGATGAGTACGAACGATTGCAAGTCGGACAATTTTTTGAAAGAAAATTTGACAACGACGATTAACTGCCAATTTGTTTTCTGTCAATGGGCAGGTTCAGACAACATAAGGGACTTCATTTGCAGTCAACTTCATTCTTTGAACGTAAATTTTGACCAAGGCAACTAGTTAGTTTTTCAAGTGTCATGAATTTAAAATTTAGAACTTTACTTCACAAAACTCTACTTTAAGTTCATAGTACAAAAATTACCAAAATCATTATTTTCTACAAAACACTCCTCAGGCAAGCTACAAGTCCATCATGATTTGTATTTTGTATTTTAAAGAAATATTACTTATTTCTTTTCCAAATTTACAAGGAACCTTTTTACAGAAAGCAATAAATGAAGTTGTTCAGAAAATAAATAAATCAATGAGTAATAAAGTTCAGCTTTTAGTTGAATTAAAAAACATGATCAATTGTCATTTTGACATAAGTTGACTTGACTTGAAAAGTAAGGGAGATATTTCTTGACTAACTTTCCAGTCAACTTTCCAATAAAGTTGCCTTAATTGGAAGGCAATTTTTTGACAGCTGACCAATCAAATGATAGAAACTTGCCTTACTTTCAAGTCCCTTATGTCGCCTGAACGTGCCCAATTTTAACAAAAAATTGCGTGTTATTTGGTTGATAGAATATTGGTTAAAATGTTTTGCAAAAAATATGCCAATATTGGAAGATCTCTCAATCGTGTATGCTAAGCTTAACGTTTGGAATTTTCAAATGACGTTGTCTAAGACATCTTCCTATATTTGTAGAACTGTATTTTGTTTGAATTACGATGAACAGCTGTTAAAGCCAAATCATAACTTCGCGTTCAGCGGTCCGGTGCTAATGAGGCTTTGATCGGTATTACGATTTTTCGAGTGAAAAAGTGCGACCATTGCATTTCTAACTATTTAAACAAAATGACTGACAATGAACTGTCAAACGCCCGACCGAATAGAAAATAAAGGTTCCTTTGTTTCCTTCTCTTTGCTTTGGTTTAGCGTTGGTCTGACGTTTACGATATTACGATATAAAGAGGTCGCAACTCCTGAAGTAACATTCCAGATTGCCTTACACCACTGTTATTTTCGAAATATCAAAGCCCGACTGACCGAATGCAAGATTGTGGTTTGGCTGTTAATATGACGGTCTACGGGTTTTCACGCGTCGGAATGTATTTGAATAAAACATGTTAACCACTAATGAGTGTCAATTAGACTATTTTTAAGTCAAAATCAACACTAATCACTTTTTATTAACAACTTTTATAGAGCGGGATGTAATTATTATTCTCAACCAAGATTTTGAAAATATAAAAATGTTCTTCGAACTTGTGGTTCTTCTCATCACGATTCTATTCGTTTACGACTACCTAAGCAAGAAACGAGTAAATGAGGTTCTGTCGTACATGCCAGGGCCAAGATCATTGCCACTTGTAGGAAACATTTTATCATATGTTGGTCGAACTCCAGAAGGTAGATTTATAGCATTAAAACCTACATATCATGTCTAAATCTTGTTCTTTACAGATATTTTCAACCTTATAGCTTCGAATCGTCAAAAATATGGACCTTTGTATCGAGTATGGATTTTCAATCGTCCAGCCGTTTTCTGTGCCGATCCCAAAGATGTCGAAGTGATCCTTAATAGTTCGAAACATATCACTAAGAATTCATTGTATGATATGTTGGTTGGTTGGTTGGGTTACGGATTACTCATTAGTACTGGGCAAAAATGGCACTCAAGACGAAAAGTTATAACACCGACGTTTCACTTTAAAATTCTAGAACAATTTGTTGAGGTTTTTGATGAACAAGGCAAAGAACTAATTGAAGCTATTAAGGATAAGGCCGATGGAAAGACAGCTTTTGATATTTATCCTTTTATTTGCAGAATGGCTTTGGATATTATTGCTGGTAAATATATATAATATCATTTTAAGTACACAAACTTTTTGTGAGTACAATTTTTGTCTACGCCTTATAGAAACCTCAATGGGAACTAAAGTTAATGCTCAAAAAAACCCAAACTTTGGTTATGTACGAGCAGTTACAGAGTAAGCGAGACGAACATTTAATTCCAAACCAAACTGTTGTATCATATCGTTAATAGCATAACAGCTTTATTTTCGAAGAGACTTCTTAAGGCATGGTATCGTTTGGATCTGCCATTCCGTTTATTGGAACCCAATCTTTATAAAAAGCAAATGGAAACCATACAAAAAATGCACGACTTTACAGAAAATGTCATTCGGACCCGAAGAGATGCTTTGGAAAAAGAAATTTCCGAAGGAAAACTTAAAAATCCAGGTCAGTTGATTCCTATAACTACTATTGCATTTCAGAAGTGCTTCCGCATAATGAAACCCTATAAATGTTTTCTTTGAAGTTGAATCCAATGAAGATTTGGGTATCACCAAGAAAATGGCCCTTTTGGACGTGTTGTTGCAGTCAACAATTGATGGAAAACCCCTTTCGAATGAGGATATTCGTGAAGAAGTTGACACATTTATGTTCGAGGGCCACGATACCACTACCAGTGCCATTTCGTTTACACTGTTTCTTGTGTCACGACATCCGGAGGTACAAAAAAAAGCATTCGAAGAAATTCGTGACGTCATCGGGGATGATACCAGCAAATCGATAACATTGCATGACTTGAATAATTTAAGATATTTGGAATGTGTTATTAAGGAAGGATTGCGATTGTATCCACCAGTACCGCTTATAGGACGTAGATTTCAAGAAGATGTTGAAATAAGTTAGTAATTCTTCTTTATAATGTTCCAAATGGATTTTAATAATTTTTATTTTTTAAGATGGTAAAAAAATTCCAGGTGGTACTGACTTTACAATTGGAATCTATGTCATACTTAGGGATGGTGAATATTTTACCAAACCAAATGAGTTTATTCCGGAAAGACATTTGACAGAAAATACGGCAGAAAAATCAAATCCCTATGCATACATTCCGTTTAGTGCAGGACCACGAAATTGCATTGGTCAAAAGTTTGCTATTTTAGAAATGAAGAGCACAATAAGCAAAATTCTTCGGAACTACGAGTTGTTAGCACTTGGAGAAGATGTTCGACCTATGATGAATTTGGTCACGAGATCAGTGAATGGAGTGCAAGTTGGACTTAAGCCTAGAGTTTATTAAGTTATAGAGTTTATATGGTTTGGTGCGCAGATAAAATTTTAATACTGCATATTTTGTAATCAATTTAAACAAAAATAAGAAGCTTATACATTTAAAACTAGGTGTGTTTAACTTTGGCAAGTTTATATTTCAAACATTTTAGGGGTTTCCCAATTCGTAGAAATATAAACAAAATGTCGCATGTACATAGATTAATGGTTTTTTGCTGTCAAAAAACTATTAGGGTTTGATTTTCCAGCTTATCTCTATAACACAATTTTAATATGAAGACAACAAGACATACCACTTATGTGGCTTCCGATCAGAGATACTGAGGGGGCGCGGTATCAGAAAACTTTTCATACATTTATTGCGACTTACAGTTTGCACTTCTGAATCATGTAGAATGATGGAATATGCTTGATATTTTCAAAATTTAATTTTAATATCAATTTTTCTTTGTAGTGTAATATCGATAACTTACATACTTAAGGTGGCGCTACAGTCCTGAACTAAGGCCTGAACCAACAAAATTCTCCATTTAGCTTGGTCCGCAGCTAGATGCTTCCAGTTGCGCACTCCACGTTGTCTTGTGGGTGTGGATTCAGAAACTTACAGAGCCCGAGTCATCTAAGGCGTTGGGCTTGTATCGTTTTAACCAAGTTTATGTCAGCCCGTACAGCTCGTCGTTCCATTATCTACTATACATACGGGACTGGATAAATCAATTTATTCCTGATCTACATATGTAGATCAGTCAAAATAAAAATTTTCTTTTTTTTTTAACATTCCATGGGGTAAAATAAATTGATTAAAGATTAAATCTGCAGATCTTGAATTTTTAGTAGATTTACACCTCTTTCCACTAATACCAATACAATTTTTAAAAAATGTTTAGCTAGAAATTTGACAGCTCTACAGCACAAGAAGTTACACATATACAATGACAAACAAAAAATCAGATCTAATTATGTTCCATGCACCACGAAAAAAAAATCAATTTCTGACGAAAATCTGAATCTACCCATGGAAGCCCCATTTGTTTTGCACTCATTAACTGCAATGATGATCATTGCCGCCTTTGTCTCAGTGCTCAGAAAATTCTTTCGATTATGCTTATAATCATCAACATATGCGACACGTGGGAGCATGCGCCAGCGCATCAATTTGCTTATAGTCCAGTCAAAATAGACATTTGACTTAGCCAAAATTCGCATAGAGCTGAAAATTGGCAGAGACGTTAAATACCTCATTATAATTGAAATGTCAAAAATCCCCTTCGATCCTCCTTGTGCAAAAAATTCTATTCAAGGTCAAACATACAAAATTACGGTTTTTTCCTTTTTTTTTGGAAACGGTAAATTTTATCGTGAAAATAGATCAGACAAAACTTGTAGATCACACAATTCTCTACAAAAATGGTACAGAAACTTTTCTCATAAGACTCATCATTCGTGAGATATCGCGGTTTTAAAAATTACAAAATTCAGATATTACATAATATGCACACATTTCCACACCACCTATGAGGTAATGTACTTGGCGCATTCTTTTAACGTGGTTTCCCCAGTATATATACTCCACGATCCATTGTAACAAAGAAAGTTTGATCAGATGGTATCCTATTGATTGAAAGAATGATAATATTGCTAATGATCGAAGATGAATAGGTTGTTTCCTTTTAAATGTTATTATGATAGATAATTGTCTAATTCTACTTCGACAATTATTTCTTCATCTTCATTTTCTTCTTCTTGCAGAATTTCTGTTCTCTCTTCTAAGAAAAGGGATGCATAGTCTCTTCATCAACATCATAAATATCTTCACCTGTTGTATTTAATTCAATATTGGAGCAAGTCTGACCCTGACAACTAATGCATACTGGTTATCAAAATAAACCCACTTTTTGACAGCCACAATTCTTACTACAATCCGTCTTGCAGTTACAAAAAAATAGTGTTAAGCAGTTCTTCTGGAGCAGGTGGGAGTAGAGTTTGAATTGGCTCCAAATAATTATCCGTTAATTTCCAACCCCATTCTTCTGGGTCCAGCTCATTGCCTAGCCACACTTGAACTTGATAATAAACACGATACAATTGTTGAAATGCAGAAGCAGATGTTGGAGGCAGACAAGACAACTGTACTGTTTTATTGTTCCATGGAATCAATTTTTTTTGGAGCACCATACATTGCAAGAAGAAAACGAATTCCATTTGTAACGATGTCGTGTGGAGAAGAGTCAATCTTTGTAAATACTTCTGCGCAATCAATTAAATCATTACGTTTTTCGAACAATTTAAATACTGCTATTTTACCTCTGTTAAACATTGCTGATGTAGTATCGCAACCTGTTATTGCATGTAAAATAAAATATGAGCTTGACATTTCGGATATGCAGTCAGACTTTGTGATGAATATATTGCTGATTGTACTTGAGCTTTCCCAGGTTTCAAAAAGTAAATAATTTTATCATTTGGAGTCCGTGCATTCAGTAATATCAACATCATATCAGCTTGTTTTAATGAAACACCAGCAGCTGTTAATTCTTCACATAACATTGAAATGAAGCGAGACTTATTGTGAGTATTTGCAAGAAATTGTTGTTGGTTTGTTGGAACTTGCATAGATCGATCAAAAACAATATCGACAGAAGAAGATGTTTTTGTAGTCCGACGACGTTGTTCTGCAGCTTTAATATTTTTCGTATGATTAGTATAACCATCAAATACAATCGTACTGTTATACCAAAATGTCTTTGAACATACTGAACATATTTTTCAAAAATATAATATTATGAAATGTTTCATCTCGATCCCATACAACACAAAATACTCATTCAATTCACACAAATTTTATTGTGTGAGTAAAGCAAACCAATAGTTTTTTATTTTTATTTATATTGAACGTCCGATGACGTATACAGACTGCATTTAAGTGCATATGATGTAAAATCTGAATTTTGTAATTTTTAAAACCGCGATATCTCACGAATGGTGAGTCTTATGCGAAAAAGTTTCTGGACCATTTTTGTAGAGAATTGTGTGATTTACAAGTTTTGTCTGATCTATTTTCACGATAAAATTAACCGTTTCCAAGAAAAATGGAAAAAACCGTAATTTTGTATGTTTGACCTTGAATAGATTTTTTTGCACAAGGAGGATCGAAGGGGATTTTTGACATTTCAATTGTAATGAGGTATTTAACGTCTCTGCCAATTTTCAGCTCTATGCGAATTTTGGATAAGTTATGACTTATTTTTAGCTATTTTGACTGGACTATTAAGCCACTTTTGATATCAAAGGTTTGGTTAAGTAGTTTTCAACCTTTATCGGGCAGCACCATTTCCCCATGGTCATACTGCATAAGTTAGACATGGCTCTATATAAAGGGTTTTCAATTGGCGCGGGCAGATTTTGGGGCCCCATGGCGGCCATTTTGTTTCGGTGACATCTGTCAAATCTTTTCTTTATTATTCAGTTGCTTATGCCAAATCATCATGGAAAGTTAAACGATTGAACAGAACGTTTAAATGATAAACATTTATTATCAAAATGAGTGTTCGTTAACGCAAACGTTGGGCGCATTGCGCCCATTTTACGGTACACGTGGTGGCCCTTCACAGTCGACTATTTAAAGTTTGGTGGCCAAATTTGAGACGACCGGCTCAGTAAACATTCAGCCAACACCCGTACGTTCAAGGAACACAAGGTCGTCCGAGAACATCCACGGTCCGTGAAAGTGCACAGCAGAACCCGAGGCAGTCTATTCCTTGCCGTGCACAAAAACTCGGCCTTTCGCAGACTTCAACTTGGCGAATTTTGCGTCGGGACTTGGGCCTACACCCGTACAAGATCCAACTGATTCAGGAGATCAAAGTTCATGGCCATAGACAACGCCGCCGTTTGTTCGCTGACTTGGCTTCGAATCGTTTGGAAGAGGACCCCAATTTTGTGTTAATAAGCAAAATTGTAGTATATGGGACGACACTTAGCCACGCGAGGTTCACCAAGTGATAATGCATCCTCAAAAAGTTCCCGTTTGGTGAGGATTTTGGGCCGGCAGAGTAATTAGTCCGTACTTTTTTTGAAATCAACGTTAGTGAGGCGGTCACCACCAACAGCGAGCGCTATTTCCTGTGGGGTTTCTTGAAGTCGTAGGTGTATGCAAATAAGCAACAATTGACCGATGCCCTAAAGGTGAACATAACATAGGCCATCGCTCAAATTCAGCCGGATCTATGCGGAAGAGACGTTGAAAATTGGACCAATCGGATCCGCCCTTATTGAAAAACCCTTAAGTTCTTCCCTGTAAATGCTGCCATATGTTGCCTTGAAACCGATGAAAGGATGATGGGTGTCGGTTTGATGCTCTTGGGTTTTTTTCCAGAATCGATACGCTACTCTTAATAATGACATATATGTACATACATATGTACATATATAATATTAACTACTTTTATTCATCCAATATTTGCCAGTAGTCAGTACTATAACGTAAGGTATTTAGCACAAGTGCAAGTAAATGGAAATTAAAAACAAAACTCCGGAGGATAGTAGAAATATCTACAGTTTCTTCCATAATTGAGCGTAAGCCCATATGAAAATACATACATATATAATTCGTTAGTTTTAATAATTAAGATGATTGTTTCTTGTTTTTTTTAAATTTACTTAAATTATTGTTTTACAACTTTTCTCTTGTTTATATAACTATAACATACATTTTTAAATAAAGCAACACTTTAAAACATTTTTTTCTTGTTGGTGTACGCTCAATTTTGAGAGTAACTGTACTTGAAACTAGCTTACATCTTGCAAGTAATATGTATCGTGACCTTAGGGTACTATCATGTTATATAGCATTTCCATTGCACAGTTCAAAACGAAAACAAGATAATATTTTAACCTATACCAGACTGACATACGTTCATGTGTATATATTTATGCAGATAAGTAATTTTAATTACCTACAATAATAACTTCAGCACTTCAAAATTAACTAGTTTTCAATGCAATGTCAGTATTTAACAATAGGTATAGTAGGCATCAAGTAGAGATACGTTTTATATGTACAATGGTCAATGTGCATAATGTAAGTCTGTTTCTTAATTCACTTGTAATGCAAGACCATTTAATTATTACCGAATCTCATCAAAAAGCTCTATGAAAGTATTCGCCTGGCAATTCTATTTTTCAGTTTAGCTATAGTTGTCGATAGTCGCGATTCTGTAGTTCGTAGTTGGTAAACAAAAGTGATTGAGGTACAAAGTTAATTCAATAAAAATAATACATAAATAAATGAAATAAATTATTATCTACAAGAAACATTCTTTTGTGAAATCAACGTAAACAGTACCAACAACAACAAACTTAGTAAGAGTAAAGTTTAGTTTTGCTGCGGGTTAAGGCTTGCTGCGTCTTGCGGCTTGATTAATTTAACAATTTAGTTGTGAGTAGAGTTTTCAACTATTGAATTTTTGTATTTCTCACTTGCAAGTTGAATTAGAACTAATTTAACTATGAAGTAAATTGATAATAGAGATTGTGTAATCGTAATGTTTTGGATTAAAATGAAAGTGAAGGCGTAGAAGTTCATGAATTCAATTTAAAGAAAAACTCGTACATCGTATAGAGTAGTGAGAAAATGCAGCACAGAATCAGCCGGAACCGCGGAGCAGTGCGTGTTATATATTATCAATGTTGTTATTTTTAGAGAGAAAAGCTTTCATAAAAGTAATTCTAAACAATTTAAACTTATTTGTATCAGCTGGTAGCTCGCTATAAAGCTCTCGGTTCTGTTTCCTTTGAAAAAATAAAGCAATACAGAGATGATAATGTTATCATATTTTCGTCTGTTGTGTTGAACAAATTATGCTTATAAAGGATTTTGCAATCAGGGGTTTCATTTCAAATAGACCAATACCACTATAATTGTCTTGAAAAGTGCTTTCTCAAATTAGCCGTTTTCGGCTTAAAACTGTGAGTCCCCTCCATCCGTGACAATAGTACTCGCACAAAGGAATGGTTGAGAGTTGTAAGTCACTAGGCCCTAGTTCTCAACGGACTTTTGCGCCACCCAATTTATTTATTTTTGACTTTTAAAACTGTAATATTTTAACAGTGACTTTTAAAACTGTAATCTTTTAAACGGAAAACACAAGCTTCAACAACACGTTAACGTTGTTTAAACTCAGGTGAACATTCAGTCACTAAAACTAAAGCACATTTTGGTCTTCTTGAACAGAGTTGGGAAAAATGATTACAAATAAATTAAACTGTAATTACTTGTAATCAATGGCGGATCCAGGGGGGGGGGGGGGGTCGTAGGGGTCATGACCACCCCTGGGAGATAATTTGTTTGCTTTTTCGTAGGAATTCCCTTCAATTCAAAACTAATCGTATTGCATTAATGGATGTGATGTGACCCCCATTATATTTTGAATTATTTATTTTTTGTATATGAAAACAACATTTGTATTTTACTTCCTTAAACATACTTCCTTACTTTTAACTGAGGACTGGACCAAGAACATAATATGAATCGGAAATTCAGCCTATTCAAAAAACGCAGCACAAATTTATCAACTTTTGACCAAATGACGATCCAGGGGGGGTCATATGAGCCATAAAGCTTATACAGTTAAGTTGTATAAGTAAAGATTTCATCTATAGATTTTTTAGTAATTTAACGACGTTCACCAAAAAGTGGTTTGCTGTCAAAAACAACTAAAATTTTTGTTTTCACTCAATTTAGAATTTGAAAAAAACTTTAGTCATGCTTTAAATTATTTTCATAAAAATTGTTTCTAAGAAAAAGAGCAAATATTCAGGTTCTTAAGAAGAAACATTGAATAAGAGATCATCAATTTTATATTAAGTTGCCCTTAAAGCCTTCAATTTTATTATTAAATTTTGACACATATAAATAGTGATTGAAGTGATTTTTACTTGCGACAGGAATTATATAGCAAGTTTTGCTTTAGTAAAAAATTTCGAACTAGAGCTTTTAATTAAAAATTACGACGGTAGAGAAATCGAAAGAAGTGGGTCAAAACAATTGTGTTGATTAAAATTAAGATTTTCAGCCGATTAGTGTAAGGTGTTTTTTTTTCATTTTATTAATATGAAAAATAACAGCAGTCCCCATACAAATGTTTTGGTTCAAACATGTGATTTTTCTAAAACTTCCTCTAAATTTTGTGTTCTTAATTTGGCTTCAGAAGGGTTACCCCTCAAAAAACCTTTATTTTGTTTTTAAGTTTTCTCAAGAACTAATGGACCGTTTTTAAAATTCTCTTTCTGTGCAAGCTCTTGTCAATGATCAAATGATCAAATTGATGATGATTTTCTATGATCAAAAATGTATTTTTTTTTATTTTTTAAAAAAATACTAATTTTGTTTACAGAACTCGATATCTCAGAAAGGGGACAACATTTTTTGACGAAATTTAAATGTAAAATGTACAAATATTTATAAGCTCTTTATTAAGTGCTTCCCAAAAATATTTTTAAGACAAAATTTAAAATGATTTCCGAAAAAAAATAAGTTAATCTATATTTTTTGACAAATAAAATGGCATTTAAATTTTGACAAATAAAATGGCATTTAAATTTTTGAGAAAAACTTATTTGCAGGTACATTTTTAAATCTTAAAATACAGGAAATATTTTTAAACAGACATTTTATTTCTTTCAAAATTGGTTTTCCGTTGAATACAAAAGATCTTAAAAAATTAAATAAATCTACTTTTGAAATGAATTTGTTTTGGATGCTTTAGAACTGAGATTTAAACACGAATTTCAATAATACAAATTTCCCAAAAAAATCAAGTGACATTTTTGTAACGTAATGGCTAAGTGAAAAACATAATAAACGTTTCATATCTATTGATATAAAAGCTTTGAAACGTGTAATTTGTGAGTGCTACAAAAACTTTTCTTCCAAACTTATTTGTTTACCTACCTTACTTTGATTTAATTTAATTTTTAAGGGAAATTATGTACTTACATAAATGCAACTATTTCCTTAAATTCAAGAACCAAACCTTTTTGTCTCTACAATTTTTAAGTTTTGTTGTAGCCTTTAAGATCAAAATACGAGTAAGAAGATTGATAACGATAGTAACAAGAGACTCCCGAAAATTAAGTTCGAAAAAACTACGTCATAAAAAGCTCGACATTTCTACATATCAGATCCTCTCTCATTTTCTGGATTTTTGAATTTTTGCAGCGTTCTTCGCATTAAAAGAAATGGAAACAAGAAAAGTATATTTTATTTTTTAAAAAGCTACCTTTCAAAACAATTTCTTACATTTCTGCGTGAAATGCAGCAAAAACCCTCTAAACTATTGAGTTTTAGCTCTTAAATAGGGCATATTTAGAAAACTTTTGGAATCTAGGAATGCTTTCATATGTAGGGAGTCATCCAAATTAAACAGTTAGACCATACCTTGCTGGACAACAGTGTTATACAATAATTTGATGACTAAAGTTGTCATTTTAGCAATTGAAATGTGTAAAAGTTAGGTTAATATACTCGTACACATTATGTTATATAAATTTTGTTAGCCTCCTTTACAAAACATTAAAGAACATTTTTAAGCGGTGAGTAAAAACTCATCTAAGTGTGTGACCCCCCCCTGATGAAAAGTCTGGATCCGCCCTTGGTTTGGGTTGATAGAAATCTAATAAATATGTTTGCCTCAGATTTTTTGGCAACTAGTCATTTTACAATATGTTACAATTCGAAATATACTTATATTAACTTTGCTGATTAATTAAATAATTAATTAATAACATTTTAAAAATAAATAACTATAACTACCTTACCTCATCGTGTATCAGGTAAAATTTTGCAAGACAACTTGTTGGCAAGTTATTAAAAACTATAACTTTGGACAAAGTGACATTTTTTCCGCGCTTATTTCATTAGTAGTTTCGTAAAAGGGCTTAAGGATATGAAATACCTCTTCTATTATCTTCCAGTCTCGATCATCTAAAGAAATGTCGCTTCGATTGATTGCAATCACAGTGATAACAGCATCTTTGATTTTGAAAATGCGCTCAAGCATGTCAAAGGTTGAGTTCCATCGAGTAGGAACGTCCTGCTTTAACTTTAATTCAGGAATGTTCATACATATGTTTTTGCACATCTTTTAATTTTTGCAACCCTTGTGCACTTTTTTTAAAATATTCCACGACTGCCTTAACTTTTAAAAGTGTATAGGCTATTTTTATTGTTGATTTCTGCACAACCAAATTAAGTGAGTGGGCGAAACACGCAGTAGATCGCCAACCACCTAACTTAACAGCTGCTAAGATGTTTGCAGCATTATCGCTTACAACAGCTGTGATTTTTGGCGTCATGGCTTTCAGAATACTGATCACAAGCAATTAACGCCGAACACATCTGCGTAGCATCATCAATGTAGTGGGCTGTAACACCAATGTAGGCTACATTGGTGCTGGAGGTCCAACAATCTGTGGTAATACACATAGCCGATGCCTTTTCCAATTTACCTTTTATGTCTTCTGATAGGTCCTTGTAAGTGTTTGGTATTAAAGTTTCACTTAATTTTTTTCGAAAAGGCAGTTGGTATCCTAGATAGTTTGAAATTAATTCAACTGCAGTACGAAAATCTGACTCTTCAACCATCTTAAGAGCGTGATGACCTTTAGCAATCATTTTAACAATTTGCTCGTCGATTTGTTGCACTTTTGATGCAGGTGGTGTTCGGCGAGTGAACCCTGAAATCAGCGTTTGTGAAGATTTTACACTTTGATTTGTGGATGATGATGTTGTTGGCAGGAGCAGTGGCTGGGGAAGAACTTCATTGCTTATGGAAATCGGAGGGTGTTTTGCTTTCATATGTCGATTCAAATTTCCATTTGAGCCACCGGCAATACTTAACATATTTCCACAATATTTACATTTGGCTTGTTTGTTTTTTTCATCTTTTGTATTTTGGGTAAAATGTTCCCATATCGTGCTGTACTTCCTTACAACTTTAGGCATTTTGGTAGCCGTGTTTTGTTTAGCAACAGGTACCCACAACCCAAACCTGAACAAAAATATAGCAACAATTATTAACCATGTGCATATGTACATAAAGCACATTTATGATTTTAGTTTTACTGGCTCCTTAACTTCTTTTTATAGTTTTTCTCCTTTGCTTGGAGTAAAGGTTAGGTTAATATACTCGTACACATTATGTTATTTAAATTTTGTTAACCTCCTTTACAAAACATTAAAGAACATTTTTAAGCGGTGAGTAAAAACTCATCTAAGTGTGTGACCCCCCCTGATGAAAAGTCTGGATCCGCCCTTGCTTGTAATTGATATTTTCATACACTTTTTCAATTACTTTGAAATGTAATTGAAGAATATAAATAACTAATTACATGCAACTGAAAAACGTCAATTGCTTGCAAATCCATTACGTTAATGTAGTTGAAAACAAAAGAATTGATCCAAAAAGAGTAAAGCTTATTGCAGTAATCACTACACAAATATATATGTATTAAGCATTATTTAATAATTGAATAAAAAAAGAAATCAATTACAATAACTTTAATTTAAAAGTGCTTTTCCTCATAAACTCAAACAAACCCATTACAATTTTTAATTAACAAGCGTATTTTATTCATTTGCAAGTAATTAAAACGTATATTTTTTAAATTACAATTTATTAAAATAAAATTTTCAATAAAATCATTTACTAATTATTTGTAATTGAAATGAGAGTTGAAATTAAACACGAAAAGTAATCATCATTTTCCAACTCTATTCGCGAAGCATCCTAAGCTAGCTTTGGCAACTAATTCACTGATGTCGGTTAACTTTAAAAAATTATGTATGTCGGTAAAAACGCACCGATTATTCTCTTCCAAGGCGTCAATCGTCTCGGGCCTATCTTAGTAGACAAGATACTTCACATGACTCCACAAAAATAGTCCAGCGATGGTAAATCGCACGATCTTGGAGGCCACGCTACAGGCCCATGACGAGAGCTAATGCGCTCACTAAGGCCGTGTGTGAATTGCGTTAAAACTTCTACCACGATTAAAATTTGACGTCTTCTTTGAGGTGGGATCAAATTTAGCCATTTGCTGTGTGAATTGCGTTAAAACAATTATTGTAACCAAGATTTCTGCGCAGGTTAAAAAAATTTCCCTCGATAATTTAAGAAATTTCCCTGAACAAACATTGGTTTTCTTTTTCGCGGAAAAATAATTTCTCTTACAAAACATATTTTTAAGAAAACAGGGTTAATAAAAAGTCTCTAAAACTAAAAAAAAATCTTTTTTATTTATTGTTCTCGATTCTAATGTCATATTTTAAAACAACAGTCAAAAATATTCAAACAAAATTCCCATTTTGATTAATTGAGTTATTCGGTGTGGTAACACTGAAAAATTGAATGCAAAAGCAAGAGCAAATTTCTCTATCAATAGAAACGTCAAATTTTAACACACTTTAACCTGCTCCACAGCTCAATAAATGTTAACCCATTTTATTCACCTCATTAGTGTCAAATTTTAACGCTGGTTAAATTTTAACACACATTTTAACCCAATTCACACACGGCCTAAAAGTTTATTTCAATAATCAAATCATATGACATCTGTCAAAACTCCGATAAAAGTGTTGCCAGATAAAAAGAAACATCTTATTATTGAAATCATGGATTTTTTTTAAAAGGAATCAATAGTAAGAGCATAAATGCGAGGTTTTTACCCCATAGCAAATTTTTATATGTAAGCAATTATGTGGCTCCCTTTTTCAAAAGCTCCAATTCTTATGCAAAAAAATTTGACAAGTCTCAGAAATGTAAATAAAATTTCTAACTGTGTGAAATAAAAGATATAATTGATAAGAAACTATCAAAAGTTTAGTAAACTAAGTCAGGGTTTCTTGATTCATGATCTTTTTCTTGTAAAGAGAACAAAATTACTACTAAGCTTTACTCCATTTTTCTTCCTTAATCCGTAACTTACTTTGGCATTAATGTACTAATTATTTTGCTTAATTTGTGTTCATTCATATTTGGTTGGTTTAGGAAATCTATAGTTAAACAAACTTGTATATAATGAGCAGCCAAACGTTTAAATTTAATAGACCTTATCGAAAATATAGCAAAGTAGTAACGTGTAACCTGTACTTTAATTGAATATATTTTTGTTTTATATTTTTAGTTTTCATCGGTTAAATGAAAGTGAAATATGTTAGTTGGATTTTTGCTGCTCATAATATTTCTTTGCCTGGTTGATTACTGGGCAAAGAAACCAAGGAATGACATGATGAAAAGTATACCAACAGTTAGAAACTTACCAATTATCGGTGCAGTTTCTGAATTAGCTTCTTTCAATGCAGAAAGTAAGTTTTTGTTTAGTGTTAAAAAACAAGACCAATAAATCTTCTTTCGTTTTTTTTTTAGATCTTGCTTCGAAGTTCGAACTTTTTCGGAAAAAATATGGCAAGGCTTATAAGTCATGGATTGCTCATGCACTGATACTTAACACTTCAGATCCAAAACATGTTGAGGCTATTCTCAGTAGCTCAAAGCATATAAGCAAACACCGTTTGTATTTGATGCTAAGGGAGTGGTTGGGTCAGGGTTTGCTTCTTAGTGATGGAACTAAATGGCAAAGTAAGCGAAAAATCATAACTCCGACATTTCATTTTAAGATTCTGGAAGAATTCGTCGAAGTTTTCGACCAACAGAGCACGATTTTAGTTGAAAAACTAAAGCCTAAAGCTGATGGGGTAACTGTTATCGATGTTTATCCCCTCATTTGTTTGATGGCTTTGGACATTATTGCAGAGACCGCTATGGGAACCCAAATTCAAGCTCAAAAAGACGAAAATTCAAGATACGTTAAGGCAGTAAACGAGTAAGTTAAGTGTTAATTTTGCTTAAAATTGAACTTGAATATTTGTGTCATATTAAAAGTGTCACTGACATCCTTGCAATGCGATTTATGAAGCCTCACCTAACGCTAAAGAAAACGTTCAAGTTTTTCAAGCCAAAGCTATTCAACAAACAGCTAGAAGGGATTCTTTACATGCATCTCTTTACTAATCGAATAATCGAAGATCGCAGAAAGTCTCTGAATGAATCGAAGACTGGAGAAAATGGTCCTGATGAGAATATTGAAAATTTGGGTATTAAGAAAAGAATGGCTTTCTTAGACGTGCTCCTTCAGTCTACCACTTCAAACGGAGAGCCTTTGAGCGATGAAGACATTCGTGAAGAAGTAGACACTTTTATGTTCGAAGGCCATGATACAACGACGTCTGCTATTTCATTCACTTTAAGAGCAGTTGCCTGTCATCCGGAAGTTCAAAAGAAACTATTTGAGGAAGTGAAAGCATTGTTTGGAGCTGATTTGGATAAGCCGATAACTTATCGGGATATTCATGAAATGAAGTACATGAATTGTGTCATAAAAGAGTCATTGAGGTTGTTCCCTCCTATTCCTGCAATCGGAAGGTTTATTAGAGAAGATTTGGAATTATGTAAGTTTTGTGGTTGGAAAAATATAAATTGGAGTTTTAAAAAAATCCTCTTTTTTTACTTCATAGATAATTGCACGATTCCAGCCAACACAAATGTTATAATAATTCTTTGGGAGATCTTAAGGGATTCGGATATTTATGAGGACCCGTTGGCTTTTAAGCCTGAGCGACACCTAGAAAATAACCCAAAAGCAAATACTTTCAATTATATTCCATTTAGTGCTGGGCCCAGAAATTGTATTGGACAAAAATTTGCATTGGTCGAAATTAAATGTGTGCTGATAAAGATTTTGAGACACTTTGAACTTTTACCATTAGGTGAAGATGTTCATCCATCTATTAAAATAGTTTTAAGATCTAAAACCGGTGTAAACTTGGGCTTAAAACCAAGAATCTACTAATTTGAAAACAATTTATTTATTTTTATGTATTTTCTTAAAAATATTGTTATTTATGGTTAGTTATAGATGCTTATAAGATATTTTATATATGTAAATAGTTATGAGATCTCAGGGAATGTGATGTTCAAAAAATCGTCTCTTAATTTCTGACAAGGGCTGGAAAGACATCTAATAGAATTGCTATACCTACTCAGAAAAAGTCCAATAATGTAAGATTTTTTCAAAAACGAAATATATGAAACCAGGCGGATCTTAAGCGTCAATTGTATTATGAGCAAATTTTAATTTAGAATGCAAAATAGTTGTTGAAAAGTTAATAAACGATCAATAGAAAAATGAGTTTCTTTTTTACACCGCTTATTTCATTTTAACTTTAAGACATTCAAAAATAAGGAATTTAACGATCTTTTTTCAATTCCTTTTTGTTTTATTCATCTAAAAGCTAGAAAAAATATTAACAGAACTAGGCAACTTATCAATAACTTTCATAACTAACTCCAGGGAATTTAACGATTTTGGGCATAAAATGTAGATAAAGTCATTTGACGGGTGTTTTTTTAAATATGTGGTTTTCAATCTGGCAATACTTTTGAGTTTTTTTTTAGACAGCCTTCACTTTATTTATGCTCAGTTTAGTTTCCCATTTCATAATTAATAGAGTTACTCCTAAACACCGTTTGGAAATCGTGCAATTTTATTACCGAACTAATGGTTCGGTTCACTCGACGCTCATCAATTTATGAAGGGAAGCTTTTGGTAAGCACATTATCTCGCGTCGTGGGCTTGTGGCATATGTGGCCTTCAAGATCGTACGATTTGACACCGCTGGATTATTTTTGGTTTGGTTATATGAAGTCGCTTGTCTACGCAGATAAGCCCGAGACGATTTACGCCTTGGAAGAGAATATTCGGCGCGTTATTGCTGGCATACAGTCCCAATTGCTGCAAAAATTGGGCCTTTTACCCGGAATTTATTCGAGCTAGCCGAGGCGTTTACTTGCCCGAAATCAGTTTTAAAAAATAATGATAAACCCATATCTATCCTCATATAACATAACATCATATATAACATACAATCATATGCGTTTTATTTCTTCTTCAAAACTACACGTCTAAAAAACACCCTTTAGACGAAAAATCGTGAAATACTTTTCCTATACATTAAAGCCCTTTGTAAAATGGAAACGCAATGTTTTGAGCTTTATCTTGCGTCATTCTAAACTTGGCAGCTGTCATTCTTTGTCAGAAATGGGTTCCAGGCAAAGACTACATTAAGACGTATTGGTCGTTTTCCCGTCTTCAGCTTTCTTTTCGACCTAGTCAGCTTCCCTGCCATACCAAAAACCACATTATTCAGAATATAAATAATAATTTATAACAAAAATGTCTTCATTTCCTCCTTCGAACTTTTGCTAAATTTGTATATATATGTATGTACATTCTTCTCTATCTTCTGTTTTTTTTTTAATATCTAGACATTTTTTATTCTATATTGGAATTCTGGCTAATTTTAACCTTCACCACAATACATTCCACATGTGAACATGTGAAACGAACTGTTTAGAACGTCCCTCAAAAGATGCCATCCCGAGCGTTCCTCTTCATGATAGTACTATTCAAATATTATATACTCGTATATACAAAGAAAAATCCTTTTCTCAGATTTCTGACAGCAAAAGTGGAAAATTTGTGCCAGAAATTCTGTTTTGTATTTCTGAGAAAACGGAAATCTCTGTGATCTTAAAAAAGGGTAAGGCAAGTTTCAAGTATCTGATTGACCAGCTGCCAAAAAATTGACTTCTAATTAAAGCAAGTTTATAGGAAAGTTGACTGCAAAGTTAATCTAAGTGTTGACAATTGGAAAATCTTCCAATATTGACAGATTTTACTAATTTCCTACTAACCATGTAAACATGCAATTTCACCCATCAAGTGACAAATAAAAATGCAATATTTGAACACATCTAAATATCAATTATTTAAATTGTCATTGTTTGAACACGTCTAAATACCCAATTGTTTAAATGTTTAAGTAAACTAATTAGATATTGGATGATGATCTTGCCAACAACATCATCCAATTTTTAATTGGGAGAAAGTTTTTGAGCAGGAAACAACAACAAAGGTTTTTTTTAAAGAGTTTAAAAATTACGAAAATAGAAAGAAGAAAGAAATCACACAAAAAAGGATCAAAAGGATTGGACGCATAAACAAACTCTACAATTTATCCAAAACATCGACCTCAGGCGATTTTTGTGGAACACAGGTTGTGCGGAGTTTTAAATACCTAATGGCACGGTTTGACAGCGCCATTGAGATGGCCGTCAACGAACGTAAAGCCAAATGGTCAAACATCTCCACAACATTCAATTTTAACTTTGACAAAATGCGAACAAAAAGAGCGGTGATGTCTTGATCTCCAAGAAATTCTTTAAGCTAATGCTGGTTTTAGAAATAAACAAAATGTCTTCCAAAAAATGTACTATTTTTTTTAAAGTCTTCCAACCGTGTAAACAGACAATTTTTAATTTAAAGACAAGACATTGTAGGAAATTGTCAACTGGTTTTCTACCAAAATTTGTCTAATATTTAGATAAAATCGACCAACCGTTTTTCACTTGATATTAAATTGACAATTGTCACCTAATTGGATGCCATTGGAAGACTTTTTGCAGTTCGAAATATTTTTTAGATGATAATGTTGTTGTTACTTCTTGCAAGTTAAATATAGTAAAGTTTAAAATTAATTAACTAGCTGCCTTGTTGTTTAGCGTGAAAAGAAAGTAGTTGACTACCAATGAAGTCCCTTGTGTAAACTTTATCTTGTTTTCTAATTTCACACCATTCCAATGACAGATTTCTGTCAGTAACCATTTTTCGGTGGATTTCAATCATTGAATTTTTTTCAATGACAGACATTTTTAATGATAGCTATTATAAACCACATGTCAAAAAAATTCCAATGTTTTTTTCAATGATGAAAACCAATGACAGCTATAACTGGCGTCTTACAGAAATAATGGATGGAATAATGGTCACTATGCACACTGAAGTTTTTTCCTCTCATTTGTCAAAACCCTTACAACACTGGAAAATTGGAGTAACTAACAATTTGTAACTCAACAAATAATTATATGAGAAGGAGAGATGCGAAAAACTCAATTCGCTAATACTACGTTTCCACCGGGTACTAAACCGAGATTTAGCTAGATTTGTCACAAATCTCCTTGAAATCTCGAAGATTTACCATACAAATTTTAATCTCCTCAAATGAAGATTTCAAATAAAACTCATTGAAATCTACTTGGAAACATTAGTTTGTCAAATCAAACAAACTTTTTTTTCGGAGAATAATTGTTGAACCGACCCATTTAAACTCCAATTTTGTTTATTGACAGATGGAAATGTCAACAAAAACTATCTGTCTCACTTCCATATGACTCAAATTCAAAACAATAAACAACTTTCAAGAAATCACAGACGAAATAAAATATAAGTATACAAAAATAATAAATATGTAGGTACAAGAATATAATAAAACTAATTACTTACAGATGATGAGTGAATAAATACATATTTTTTTTCTTTTCGAAAGGAGAATAATTTGAAGTTTAGTTGTTATGACATAAACCAAACGTCAAATTAATCTCATTTTCTTTGGTGGAAACACCTCATGATTTATTTTAAATCACTTGCCTTAAATCTCGGATTATTTGTTGGTGGAAACGTACTATAACAGGCAGATTAAACTGGAAAGTAAATTAAGTGGTTTGTAACTACTCAGAATTTAATGTTGGGAAACAGATCTTAAATCTCTGTCATTTCTTCGTGTGCAAAGGGAAATTTATCCATCACAATTTTCATCACACTCACCCTTAGCGCTCCGAATATCTTGTAATCCACAGCTCCAAACTATAAATTTCCCAAAAAGTCATCGCCGACGTACTAACACACCTACTCAAATGTAAATTCATTCAAAACTTTTATCCATCTCCCTCTTACAAATGAAACTCACCCATAGCTGCCCTCTTCTTTTACACTTCCTTTTGACACAATTTCCTTTAATACTTCTTTTTTATTGTATACAACAGTATACACCAATGCGCGTCCTTTTTTCTCTCACAGCTAAACAATTTTCAAATCCATCAAATCAAATCGTGAAAAGAAAAATAGTAGATCCAAAAAGTGATACAGACAAGAAGAAAAGAAGTCCTTTCATTTTCAGTTTCATTTCGTCGGCTGTGAAAGGAAAAATTAAAATAAAATTTGTTAAAATACTCGCCACAGCGCAGTGGAGAGTCAAAGTGGAAAAAAGTATAAGAAATCCTACAAACGCGCTTTGTTTCTTTTCCTGCAAAAACCAACAAAGATTTACCCCAATTTCAATTAAAAAACAAGACGTACAATTCGATTACAGAGAAACAAACAAAATATAAAACAAGTGTTGTGAATTTATAAGAAAAATATCAATAAATAAAATAAATTTTCCCTTCGATTTCGATTCTATACCCTTTACCTTATATACACACCACTTCCCTCCCCCCAAACGTTTTGCTTGTCATTTTTCACGTGTGTATTTGCTACATATTTATATTTGCCATTTGGATTTGCAAAAAGTGAATTTTTTAAAATATTTAATTATTAAATGTTCTTTTGTATGGCATTGATTTTTAATAAGTTCCAGTTCTATAAAATATAAATTTATTTTTTTTTTCTACAATTTCAATTCCTGCTTTGCATAGTTAATGTTTCAGATTTTTGTTTTATTTTACTTCTAAACAAATTAATTTAAAAAATATATAGAACAAAAAGAAAAAACTATAAAACCTGTGCACTGGAAAGGGGAAAAAGTCAAATCGAACAGAACTGAACCGAACCGAACGCCATCGTCGTTTTCTCGTGCAGGCTTGAAGTTTGTAGTTTGGCAAAGGCAAAGGCAAACGACGATACGATAAACGAAAACACGAAGAGGAACAAATTTGGCAGCCATCGTCTTCGTCGTCCAGGTCCATCGTCGTCGTCGCTGTCGCTGCCGATAGTGTTCCGTTTTGTTTTTCTTTATTTTGCTGGATTTTCCTCAGTTTATTGTCCAGAAGAGACGGGATTTTATTGCAAAAATCAAATAAGCAATCAATTTTTATTTTTAAACAATATTGAATTTAATTTGTTATCAATTCCATTGGAAACGTTAATCTTAACAATAAATAAAATAAAACAAACAAAATGTATGGTAATAATATGAATGGCTACGCGCCGCCATACGGTTACAACGGGTACAGACAGAGGTAAATTAATTAATCTTTTCATTTTTGTTTGTATAACTTCTTAAATAATCTGTATCGCCCTAAAACGCTTAACAAATTGCTTTATTCTTCCAATAATTTTTCTTCAATAAACCACAAAAATATGTGTTAATTCTTTAAATTGCCTCCTAGTCGTAACAATCAGTGCAAATTTAGTGAGTGAATTGCTATTGGAATTAGAATTTCAATTTGGATTTGGGTTTTTGGTTTTTGGGGAAGAAGAATCAATTAAAAAAAAGAAAAGACCTCGATGGAGTGCAGTTTTCTTTCTTTTCTATTTTTTCTTAAATTTTTGTAGTGCAAAGTTTGTTGTGAATGCAAAATATTGATTTTTGTTGCCTTTACTATAATAAAATAATCTTTTTTTCTTCCGTTGGCAATGTGAATGTGGTAAAAACAAGGAAAATGGAAAACATAACCTAACCTAGCACTAAGTACAGCGTACAGCGTAGGTATAGCTAGTCATGAAAAATGCGAATGCAAAAAATAAATAAAATATGTGCGTCCTATACCTACTACCTAGGCGGGAGTTATTTTGTTGTTGTTTTTTCTTATTTTGTTTTAAAGAATATTCATTCCAACTGGTTCCGGACAATATTCTTATGTATTTATATTGTGAAATGTTTTTTGATAAAAAACAAGACGAGAAATAGCAAGTGTTTCATTTGAAATGAAAGGGATTCTGAATTTGATAGATGCGAAAAGAATCTCTCTTCCTTTTGAAGACAGTCATAGTACCTATGCACATGTATTCAATGTAATGTAATAAGACAGGTGTGTAAAGGGAGGGAGAGGTGAGGTGGCAGAGGACGAGAAACCAGTAAAAAAAGCCTTGAGTTTGGATACATTTTAAGCCAAGACTATGAAATTTGCTTGACATTCGAAAGAGTTTGTTTTTGATACGTTAAGAAACAGATAAATTGAATGTTAGAATATCAATACCTTCAGAGTAATACCCGTGAAGTGATGGTTAGTGTGTAGTATTGTCATTCCAGAGGTCTTGGGTTCAATCCTTGCCTGTGTCATCTAAAGTTTTTTTTTCACGGGTATTTGCCTCTTGCGAAGGATTTACAAATCCTCCAAGAGTAATTCTTGTTATGAAAAGTGCTTTCTCAAATTAGCCGTTTGGATTTGGCTTAAAACTGTAGGTCCCTTGCATTCCTAACAACATTACTCGCACACAGGAATGGCTGAGAGTTGTAAGTCTTGCCTTAGTTCTTAACGGACTTTTGCGCCACCTAATTGATTTATTTAGACTAAAATTTGCTTGACGAAGAGTGTTTTCATACACTAAGAAGCAGATAAATTAAATTTTAGAATACCAATTCCAGTTTAGAGTATCAATTTCATATTCATACCCTTAGTACCAAAAGTTTAAATATTGTAAGGCTACAGGTTTTTTTTTCTATCTGAAATTACTCGGTACCGAGTAGTGTGTCTTTTTTCGGTAAATCAGGACAAGTGATTTTTGAACTTATAGAGGGTGTCCAGCAAGAAGTTTTCAACTTTAAATTGCTATTATCGAAATACTATCTGGCTGAGGTAAACAGGTCGCCAAGTATCATTAGTCGCGAACTCACCGCGTTTACGTTTGAGCGTATGTATCGCGCTTTTTGTACTTATTTTAATATTCGGCTACTTAATGATTGGGCGAGAGTACAAAGATTCAGGCAAGAAAACATGGACCATCAATGTTAGCAACAACGCCAGAACACGTACTTCAAGTTCGAAAGGTAGACTGCGGTCTCCACAGGAACAAAAAATCGATAGTGCATCTTGACAATATGAAAATAACGGTTTTGCAAAAGCCAGTCTTTTGTTGTATATTCTTTATACAGTAGACGTTCGATATAGTAAAGTAATAAAAACCAGCCATGTTTACTATTTGGAGATTGTTCACTATTTCGAGCGGGAGCCTAAAAACGCTTTCCAAAGTTAAATTTGATCAAAAATACACACTTTGTTCAGTGTGAAGATAATTATATTTATTTCATCGATAAACTAACATTTAATCAAGTTGAAACAGCTAAAAACAAAAACAATTCATAATACATACTTATTATTACAATTACAATATTGTAAAAAACTAAGGACGCAACAAGAAGTTGTATTCTACTATGAGTCAAGTGACTACTTTCTTTTGTGATTCAGTGTGAGATAAGCTTGATTGAACGTTAAAATTTGTTTAAAGGCAGTCGACATGCTGTAGACGCATTGCCGATGCAATATTCTTGTTCAAAAATATGTTTTCACTATATCGAGATTTGTATTGTTCACTATTTAGAGTAGTACATGTAAAATTTTGGGTGTTCACTATACTAGATAGTTCACTCTTCCTAGATTCACTATATCGAACGTCTACTGTAGAATTAAAACCGTTTAAGTTAAGTTGACATCGTTAAAAAACGGTTTTTGACAATAATGTTTTCCTTGAAACCTTGATATCGTTTATGTTTAATTTTTGTTCTAGAATTTAATTTATTTTCCTTCAATTGTCCTTTTTCACTTTGGATATTGTCTAAAATGTTGATTATTATGACTTCAGGATGAGTTAAATAAAAACTCCTTAGGTGCTTATTACCTGAAATTAAACCAATTTTTCTTGTGCTGTTTAATGTTTACCATTGCTGGTAACCGGACCACAGCGAAATTTCAGAAAATTGTAAAGCTGATGAAGCAATACAACATTATATATTTTACAACAGTTTGCTTATAATAGTTTACCAATCGCTGGATGTAAACTTGTTAAAACATAATGCCATAAAGAGAACCAATATCAAATATAATAACATAACCACTTGCTAGTCAACGAAACAGATTTGGACTACATCAAATTTGTAACGTCCCAAGTGCTTGATATGTTTTAGCCTATTGTAAATTAAACCACCATAAGGAATTCACGTCATGCGACTTGGCATAATCTCAAATTATTTTTGATGCAGCTTTATGGGCGAAGAAGAGTAGGAAATAGTTCCTGTACCTGCCCTGCTCTAGCTCAAAAACATAAGATTCACCAAGGGAATTCTATTATATCTATTTTACGTTTCGCAATATTAAAAAAAAATTTAAGTTGCTCCTATGAGCTTACAATATGTACTATGTATAGTAGTTTTACATGAGCATGAGTGATATAAGTTCTTATATTGGACTTCAGGAAATAGTCTTCCATACAGTAATGCGTTCTACATTTCGCGTCAAAAACAATGTTTGTCCTATCGTGGTTCTGCAAGAACGGCTTAGCTTCCCAAACCATTTTATCGTATCTGATCGAAAGAAAATTCTATAGAACTGTAGAATTTTGGTGATAAGGATTTCAATGATTGAAAAAGGAAAAGTCTAAAAAATAATGTACTCAAGTTTCTAACAAAAATGACCAACATATCATCAAGCTGTAAAGACCGAATGGCCGAATCCGCTTTGCCTACACTTGACGAGAGATACAATTTTAAGACTCGCTACAAAACTCTTGTTTAAATAAAGATACAAAATCTGTGATTCGATCCATACGCCAATAAAGAAACCCATCAGCCATTTCATGCGTATGGAAACATGTACTAAACTTCATTTTGCCTACTAAAGTTAATGATATTCAATCTTCTTCATACCCTCCTTGGATGTGCAGACCGAAATCCTTTGAACTGTCACTAAGCAAATTCTCTAAAGAACACACTTCAATAAATGTGAACCATCAAATGTTGATTTCCAAAACCAAAAACTGAAATTTTATATTCTTTGACGGTTTAAAAACTGAAAGCGATGCTGGTTTTGCTGTTACAGCACATAATGGCGATCTAATTAGACCGTGTCTATTGCTTGAATTTTGTTCACAGAAGCTCTAGCGCTCTACGAATCTTTTAAATGCACTTGAAACACAAAAGGTCACTGGGTCGTATGCAGAGACAGCGTCTTGGTCATCCATGCTATCATGAACCTAAAAAAAAAGATCTCCAGCAATTAAGAAGCTTAGAGATATTGTTATCAAGATAGCACACAAAACTAAAATAATGTGGGTTCCTGCTCACATAGGAATTATGGGTAACGAATACGCTGGTAAAGCTGGATATTCTGTTAGTAAATCATTAACGATTTTGTTCAACACGTTCTTAGATCTCCTAAGAACAATCAAATCAGAAATCAAAACTACTCTGGTATTAACAAAAACAAAACCTATATACCCAATTGTCACACAGAAAGAAACAATTACCAATTTTATTCGTCTGCGTTTAGGCCACACTTCTCTGACTTATCAACATCTTCATAAAAGAGAAAACCCTTCGATCTTACTCACACAGTGAAACAATGTACAACACACACCCTCTAGCCCACATAAACCGTCTTTTATCTAACAATAATCAGATTATTTACGAACTACTTAGAAATTATAATTCACAAAATCAAGAAACTATCCAAAAAAATAATTTAAAAACTTAACTTTAAATTTTAAACTTGCTCAAAATTTTTCAAATTTATATCAGCGAGCCAAAAGCCAAACATTTTGCATTTTGTTTACTAATTAAAATTAAAATTAAGCAAAGATGCCTACTTCAATTCAAAATCAAAATGCTAGATAAGAAGTTTGGTGTTTAAGCTGCTATTTCTTCGTACCAAACTTTTGTTTTTTGTACCTTCGAACTTTTGCCTTTCGTGAATTTAATTATTCGTACTCTCCTGACGAATTACCATTAATTTTCTGAGAAAAAAAGTGAAGACTTCTCTTCTTGGAATATTTACTACAATTATTATTTTTTTTTCTTATTTAACAGCGTACCGATTTTATTGTATAATTTTTGTGAGGAATATTTTGCCGCTACCTACTATACTCAAATATTAAACAATTTTTATTTAACATTAGAATTTAACTGTTTTTCAAAGTTGAAAGTTGGGAAGCTTTTAGCAAAAATTTTTCAAACATATTTTTTTTTTCAAAAATCACATATAAAAATACCTTATTAACAAAACCATTAGTATTGAAATTAATGGTTAAAATATTGGTGTGCGATACATACTTGAGGTATTCAAGATGATGCAAATATTTTGTTTGTTTTCATTTTATTTTAATTACTATATTAAGTTGCATGAATTTTCTAAACATTATTCAATTTCATAGTGCTTTTTAAATGCCTCTTTTGTTAATGTCTTCTTAAATAAGTTGCATTAAAAAATGTTTGATATATAACTTGATTCAGAGCTTTAAAAACATCATTATCGTTAGAAAATAAAATTGCATGTTATTTTCTGCATGGTTAAATAAAACGATATTAAAAATATGTACAAATACAATAAAATGCGTATAAATTCAGTGAATCGCAGTGAACATTAAAAACAAATTTAAAAAACAATAAAACTAAAAGTATAACTAGTGTTTGTGCTAACTGACCATCCATCTGTTGTGCAAGCTTTGTGACATCTCTTAAACAAGAATCAATTAAACAATTACAAAAGATTTCTCAAACAACATGTATCGGTAAATAATTGTATCTACCTACAACATTTTAAACAACATCTACATCATTATTTGAAATCGTGTCATTGTCATGTCATTGACATTTCATTAAATCCTTAAATTTTATTTTTTTTAACTTTTGAATTGTATGTATGCATTTATATATATATATGTGGTTTTTATTTATGTAATTATTTTATCCTGAAAGTTTTCCTGCGAAACAATTTATTAAAATTAAAACTGTAAGATTTAGACCGTCGCTAGTCCTTACCATTGAGTGTTTTGCAAATAATTATCATACCCAAGTGCAAAGAGCCACGAACAAATATAGGATACGCTCTTTGTTGTCACTTTGCCAAAGGACACTTTTATATGTACTGTTCAGATAAAGTAGAAGGGAAAATAAAAAGAATTGTGGAAGATATACATAAGTATCTGTTTCTGGTTCTTTGTTGTTGACTTACATATCGGTAATCAGAACACTACCTAGTAAAGGACCACGGACGCAAAGGGGTCGGTTGGAGTCGTGTCTCATGGAGTCACGAAGTGTGGCGACAGAAAAACTAACGATGTCTGCTGACGAAAAAAAAAATATATATAGAAGGAAATATTCCCTTGAAAGAGAAAGGAAAAAAAGATAAACAATGGAAATATGTATAACAGATTCTTTCTTATAAACTTTTACTTATATTATCATAAATTATAATGAAATAGCACAACATTTAATATAAAATATACCTATGTACGATTTCATTTATTATTATACCTACATATATTTTGATATTTAATAAGACAAGAAAAAATATTGTTTAGCTTTTCTGGAATAGATCTTAAAAGTAAATAACACAATAGTATTTTTATTTTAAATTTCTTGGGCATATTTCTACGAGTAAGAAGAGTTACAATAGAACAAATATTTTTAGTAAACAAAAAAAATTATAATTATTTATTAGATTTTAATATGAAATATGAAAAATTAAATGTTTAATTTTGTTTTTATTTTTATTTTACATTTAGCTTAGAAACACATTTTTTCGGCTATGCCATGCGAAATGAAGTCAAAATTTATTAATGTCTCTCTTAATTTGGCAACACACTGCATGTACATATTAGTTATCATAAAATGCATAGGCATTCTCAAGGCAGTTATATTTGTTATGATGTTGTGTTTTTGTGGTGACCATATACATACTTATTTCCTTATTATCATAATGTGAAGAAAATTCTATCCGATTTCTACGAATTGTACGATTTTCTTTATTATTGATATCAGCGATGTATGTGCTTGAAAACTAGTTTTATTGCATAACTAGTTCTAAAAATGTTTTGAGTTTTTTTTTCAATCAAATAAAAATATTTGAAAAACTTAAAGCTCAAAACTAGTTTTTTTCGAAGATCTATTTTTAAAGAAACCTCAATAATATGTTTGTAAGCCAAGCCTTCTAGTGATTGAATTGCAAATTTCTTAGAAACTTATAAGAGCATAAGAAACCATTACATTTAAAAAGTATTAAGAAAGACTTAGTAAGCCTGGCGTGATGGGCAATGGACCATCATGTAAAAGGATAGACATACAAACAGTAGGTTCCCTCCATTTTTGACTAACTCAGTTAACACACTGACACTGGAATAGTTGAGAGTTTTTTATTTTACACTTCAGAATTTTCAGAAAGTAGATAGCTTATAGCAAGCGTCAAACTACGATCAGAGGCTCATCATAAGTGCATGCGTATACCATATTCAGATTTAAATCTATCGATGAACAGTTTAAGTTATATAAAATGCTCTCAAGATAGCAAATAAGGTGCATCAGTTTCACCATTAATGAGTTGATAAAGAAATATTAAGTCATTATTAACGAGCCTTTGATGGAGGGATTGCATTTGATGAAGCTAAATACGATGTTCATAGGAAGGCAGATCATAAGGATCATCCAAAGGAAGGCCCTTAAGGGCAAAGCGAATGAAGTTATGTATGTTGAATGGATTCAATACGTTTTCTATGAATTTCGTAATAGGGAGTCCATATCCATACTTGTGAAGCACAATCGAGATGAGGACGAGCATGGCAATAGTATAAAGAAAGAATAACATAGGGATAATTGAACTCCTTCGACCAGCATTTTATTAAGCCAAGCATAGAATTTGCTTTATTGACAGTAAAATTAATTTGATTAATGTGATTACCAAGTTGGAGCAGAAATGAACACCTAAATCTTTGCTTAAATTGCGACAAAATTTTTCCTGCGAAATACAATAATTAAATTCTCCGATCGGATACGATGAGAGAGCTAATAAGGCACATTTGGAGAAATAAAATCTTATCCATATCAGTTTCAAGCTCATTTGATGTCTAATTTTTACTAAAGCTTTAATTTTTCAAATAAATATATTTCATGGGCCATGAGGAAAAACAATATAAGTTGTTTTTTGATGTTTTTCCGGAGAGCTGAAATGGTTATTTGAATCGATAAAACGGTCGATATAATTTAATTTTAAAAGAGGCAGCGGCTGCTCCTAAAATTGTCTTTCCGCTTAATCCAATTTTCACATACTCCTTCTAACATTTCGGCCGGTATCCCACAAATAAATGCTTCAATTTTGACTTCCAGTACGTCAATGGAGGCGGGTTTGTAGCTATAGACAAAAGCCTTAACATAGTCCCGATCACACAATCTAGGCGGCATAAGCATTAACATAGCCCCATTGAGCGGCCTCAAACGTGAAACAAACTGTTCATCGAACTCGTCTCTCATTAAGTCCATTGTTACGAGTGCTGTGTGGCATGTGCTATCCTCTTATTGAAAGCACATGTCATGTAAGACAAGCTCTTTCATCTTGCGCTCACCATTCACAGTAACGTTGCGATTCGCATCATCTTTCAAGAAATACGGCCCAATGATTCCACCAGCCCGTGATTCACACCAAACAGTGACTTTTTCTGGATGTCCAGGTAGCTCTTACAATGCTTTTGACCAAATCGATAGTTCACGGTCATCAGTAACACTGGCCGATACAGCTGCGATATTTTCGTCAGTTCGCACTTAAAGTAACCATGTTGGTGGCTTTATTTCGAACAATGTTAATTTGATGCAAAACTAGTCACAATAGACGTATCAGCAAGTCGATTATATTAAACATAAAATTGAAGAAGCACGCGTAACATATCAAAATACGAAACAAGTATTGAAGGTGCAATAGAATGTAACTCAATTTTGACTTATGTTGTTTTTCCTTGACTCCACAGAAATGAATTGAATATCAAGAATAAGAATTTATGTTTAATTAACTAAAATGTGTTTGAATTTAAAACCAGAGATTTAGCTGAAAGCAAAGTGTTGTTAATATTACATACTCTAAATCATCCTAAAGCAGATTAGTCATTTTCTAGAGAAAATTGAATTTAAAATAAAAAAAAATTGCATAAAAAGGAAAAGTGAAAAATGTGAGTGGATATCGTAAGACTGAGACAGGATTTCATATTTATATAGACGCAAAAATAAAGCCTATTATTTCTTTTAAAACAAAAGATTTTACCATTAGTAAAAAAGTCTAACTACCGTTAACATGCACCAAGCGCTATGGTACACGAAACTTAACCATTACTCAATCCCTATTAAATGATAATCAAATAGCAACGGCTTAGTCACTGATAAAGCATCCGTTCCTATCAATCACCGAAATGAACCATCAGTAGTTAGTAGAAAGATGGGGGTTACTATCTTGAAAAAATATATCGTACGCTCTTGTCATGTGTTCTTTCTTCTTTGTCCTTCCTTTTAACCACTCATTTTTCTCTAAAAAAAAAAATCTCCTATTTTTAAGATTGGCAAAGTATGGTCACCGTATGCAGTATATATAACGTCTATATGTATATAAGACAGATCAAAATATATTTCTTTTTTCATTGTTTTTCGTGCATAATGTATTAACTTGGTCCTTTTCAGGCTATTATTCTCAGTACTCCAAGTGCTGCAGCATTAACATTTCAAACATAGGTACATATTATAGCTAACCGTATCTATGTTTATATACCTACATTATATGTATATTACATCATCGTCGTCACCCAATTTTACAGTCTGTTATGTTATATACTATGTAGGACACCACATCAACGACCACATGCGATAATAAAAGGAGCAAAATTGTGGAAATTTGAGATTATTTATCTTATATTTATGTATATATGTTTATTATACATGGTAAAAGTAAAAGTAAAAGTAGTTACCCCCATCGAGAGTTGATGTGTCCTTTGGGCGGAATCTAAGCATAAATCAAAATATGAAATTATATGTCAGTGGCTTTATTCCTTAGGTGGTTAGATTTTGTTCATTACAAATAAAATCTCTAATCAGATAATTTGTAAAAATTCTCTACTAGCTATGAAAAATAGTTTTTTATTTAAATCTTTACGAAATAATTTCATTTCATTACACAAATAATCTTTTCATTTTTGGGGATATCATCGTTTATCCTTAACTCTAAGATACAATCTATTCTTTTATCTAGACTTCTAACCAAACAAAACCTACAAGTTGTACCCTTAAAACCTTACGCCCATTGTCCCCTCCTCGTTCGCCGTCGCAAATTCGGAGTTAGCCCTCCATAAAAATTTATTCAAGGTTTTCAAGTTAAGAACTTTACTAATGTCAATCCATAAAGCAGTCGCCAAACTTCTTCCTCCTAATGTAAAAAAAAGGAACAATTTTCTATATGTATCTATAAACAAACTCCTAACTCATGTATACTCTATGCGTACATAAACAATAACAACACAAACAAAATGTTCTTTCTTTGTGCGACTTTAGCCCATAAAATTGAGTTCCCCAAACAAATTTTAGTCGTTCTTCCAAAATGAGATGTATAAGTAAATAAAAGATCTCGTCGAAATGAAGCCAAAACTGAATCCATCGAAGGGAGTAAATTGTAGAAAAAATAACAACACTTCTTATTTAAGCGTAAGCATCAGGAGCAGACTTCTTTATTATGGATTTCTGTAAAAGTTTGATATTTTTCTCTGTAACCTCCTAACACTCCCCTCTCGCCTCGGTGTATGTAGTGAAATGTTGCTTCATTCTGGGAGTGTATCGAAGTGTTGTAGGTAGAAAACCATGTCACGGCCTTGACACCGTCCTCTCATATTTGCACGCGTCTCTGAGTTTATGTTTAAGCTCTCTCCTGCTTAAGATAGAGCATCATAATATATACTCGTAGCTACCTATACACAATCGTAATGCTGCTGTTGAGGTCCAGTCAGAGAGTAAGCAGAATTGTTGGGTCATTTTTCATTCTCATCCTCGAATACCCTTGAAAGTGTTCGTGTGCCTGATATATGGTTGTTTATCATTAGGATACTTTTTATATGTATGGATGTTCTTGTTCAGTTTATCCTCAAAAGCCTTATGTTGGTAGATTGCAACAAAAAAAGGAATTTACAGAAGATAAAGAAGATAGTACATCCTCCGCCGCACCGAGCACAACCGCAAAATAATTCCATTCAACTTGTTGTGCAAATACTTCTTCTTTTTATGTGATGTGGATGTCGATGTGGTTGCCAATATACCTACCAACAACTTTCGAGGTACATACTCTAATCGTACCATAAAAAAAAAAGGAATCCCTGCAAATTTATTCTCTATGCTCCAAAGGTATGTTATCAGAATTTTTTGTTTTCCGCTAAACCGTTTTATGAGCAAATAATTCTTTATTCAGGGCAAATTGAAACACCATGAACAAGGTGACTTTGAGGATTCACTCAAATCCGAGATGTTTAAATTGCGACGCAGTGGTGACAATTTGTCTGGTGACTCTTTCTTCGGTGTACATACATGCAGAAGCAAAAATTGTTTGTTTTTTATGGTCATAAGGAACGCTGTGAAGATGTGCCGCATAAACGAATTGGCAGCCAAATGGTCTCTATGATTCCTTTCGAATGGCGACACACACAAAAATCAATTTCCAAAAAGGCGAAAGTTGTTCCCTGTCAATTTCATTAATTATTCCGGTCAATTCAACTGATATTTGCTACATATGTATATAAATGGGGTATTTGAACCCGGTAGACATTCTATGTAGATGCTGTACATAGACGTAGTGTACACTCATTCAAGGACTAATCATCGTGTGATAGTTTTTTTTTTCACCAGAAATGTCAATAACGAAGGACATCTACCTCAGTTTTGTATATTTTGGGGGTGTATGTTCATATCTAAAAGAAAAACACCAGCGCGTTGTACATGACGACAAATCACTTAAATTGCACAAGGCCCAATAAAGTTGCAGACAAGAGACAAGTGAGAGCTATGTTTGATATTTTCTTTTCTAATTCAAACGAAGATAAAAGTGGATCATCTATCGATGATGTTTTTCAATTTCTTTATTTTTTTTCTTGTTCAGTCTAGGTGCAATAATTATTCTACTCAGGCTGAGAACAAAGAGAAGTTCACAGATTTGCATTTAATTGCGATAGTTGCAGTCGATTAGATATACACACATATTGGAATTGGATTGTGGGTTATGAACATATTCTATATTAGTTTGTTCCATATCTTCCGTAGGACTTTTTCTTTCTCATTGAAGTTTTCACGGAACATTCGTAGAAATTTATATTCAATACTTGTGGGATCTTTTGCAATTATTTTTCCCAGAACTTTGCATTGATAAGGCATTAAATGAGTGCATTTTAATTGTTGTGTGCATTGATGTTTCTCCTCATGCTCAGTTATAGTTGAGTAGAAACAATACAAATTATGGCTTGTTTAATCAAAAAACTAAATATTTGATTCATTTTGAAGATTAACCCAATTTGGTAACTTGTCCTAATAGTTGTGTAAATGCAATTTTGAAAAACATACTATTTTGCGTGTTTGAGGTTTGCCAATTTATTACCAGTTATAATTTTTCGAACCGTAATTGTTTCGTTTCTGTTATTTGTTCTTAATTTTCGCAGCCCAAGTCTATCCGGAGAATTGAATCCTCTTTTCTTCACAGTGAGATTGTTGTTACGGGCGATTTCAATGTACACAATTCAATTTTTCTTGTTTGCGTTAGACAACACCCGAAGGAAGGTATGTCGAAATTTTTGCTGAGTTTAACAACCTGATTCAGTTATTTGACGAGACTGACGTTGTAGGTCAATTCACCAACAGTCTAGACTTATTTCTTATCTCTGATCCTAATAAATGTGCGGCCAGTGTACAACCGCCTCTAGGCACATCCTACTATTATTTCATATCTGCTAATTTTTCATGTCAAAGAAATCCAGTGAAAGAAAAAATTGCTATGTCGGTTGATAATATGAGAAAGCCAACTTGGACTCAACGACTTCTTCAGGAGTTTTAACTGTTACTATTCATAGTGGCGTAGAATCCAATGCTGATATGATTACAAACCTAATTCTTTGTGGAATGAGAAATTTTATCCCGAATAGAGACAAATCTATCAAACCCAAAAGAAAACTCATGGTTTGAGACGAGCTTTATATAGGCATATCCACAGAATCTTTCATTTTCAACAATTGAAACAATTTTTTTTTTATTTTGAGGCACATCTATAAACAAACATTTTCTTGATTATTTATCATCTAAATAACAAGAAAATACTCGCGTGATTCACTTTGAAACATCGTTAATATCCGTCACGTAATATCCGGTACGTTAGATCAATGAAAAGCATTCAATGAAAAACCCTCATTTCATAATAAATTTTGATTTTGTACTGCCGTACAAACTTTGAAATTTCAAAATTAAGATCAACAGCTTTTTTTTACTATTGATTATTCGTAAAATTATCATTCACAATCATTTATTTAGCTGTAAGATCTTATCGATAAAAAAAAAAGATCAGATTTTAATATTTGTAAAAACGGAGGTACTCTAATTTAATTGCTTTGTACTATTTTTTAAATGGTAGCACACCTTTCTTTCGAGGTTTTTCTATCAGTGTATATTATAAATAATTATATATTAATGATGTTAAGTTGTTTCAAAGGTCGTTGAAATGTTTTTTGTTTATAAAACTTAATAAATTTGCATCTGGTACGCTTGAAATTTGCAATATTTAAGCCTATTTTTTATTAATTTTAATTACAAATTTTAATCCAATCAAGTCACAAGTAGGTTACATAATTGAAATAAGTCATGATACGAAAATCTATCCACTTAGAAAGTGCCAATTTCATTTCTAAGGCTTGATATACTGTGGTAACATGAAAGTTAAAAATACTGTGGATTTGCCCATATACGTTATTAAGTTTAAAGATGTAAATTTCCGGATTTATAAAGAAGAAAAACGAAATAAATTTAAACAAGCTAGAAATACCTACGACATATTTGATTAATTTAATTTTTGCATGACCAGAAATAACTCCAAAAAATATTACAATATCCCAAAGATAGTACAAATTTCTACAAGCGAGTATTAAATGACACTCCTTCTGTAAGCCACTTTGCTTGAAGCACAATTTGTTGTTAAATCGATACTACCAGAGAGTGACTTCCTTTACTTGAGGGAGTAAAATATTTTATGGAATAAGTACTTAAAGATCTTGACGTTTACATGTCCGTTGGACTAGATAATATCATAATATCCCTCCTTTTGTTCTGAGGTGTTCTTCAACGCAGCTAAAACCACTGCGTTAGCTTTTCCATCTGTCCTATTCTACAGATATTTCTCTGAGTGGATGAAAAACAGAATTTTCCAAGCTTTTTCATAAAAAAGTTGCATTCTCTTCTCTCTCTAATTATCATTCAATTGCATTTACGTCCCTTCTTTCCAATTTCATGGAAACGCCCATAAATTATTATCAGCTTAAGAATCTTGCAGAACGAAGGGTTTTCAGTATGGCCGTCTGTATGCCTTTCGTAGCAATACGTTCACTAGTGGTCTCATGGTTTATCTCACTGAAAATTGAACAAATCTTTACATCGTTTGGAGTAAGTAAGATTATTGTACTTGAAATTTCAAAGGCTTCTCAAAGAGTTTGGCATCAAGCTCTCTTATCGATTTGGTTTCGATTAATCTCTTCTTCGTTGGATTGGAAGTTACCTTTCGGAACGTTCAATACAAGTAGTGGACGGGTTAAAAACGGTTATTAACAAAATAAATGCTGGTGTGTCCAAGGCTCCGATTTCTCTCCGGAGCTCTTCTTTTGTGCCAAACTTCTAATCCACAGAATTGTTTCGCGGGCAATACGATGCCCGCTTTGAAAACTCAATATTGTCTACTATCGCAAAAGCGTAACCCTTCCCCAATCCACTGGTACTTTGTATCACTGAACAGTTTGTAGTTCTAAGTATTTGCATCACAAACCAACTATTTTGGAGTGAGTACACATTTTTTGTATCCCTTCTGATCTGGCTATAATTTATAAAGCCTATATTCTTCCCAAACTGGAGTACAATTCGGGCAGGTGCTCCAATAACCCACTTGAGCCTTTTGGAAAGAATTCAAATGAGAGCTGATAGGTTACAGCTGTATAATTGAAACGTTTGTATCTCTTGAGCACAGTCGTCGCAAGGTTTCTTATCTATCATTATCTTATTGCTATTTTCATAAACAATGCTTTAGTGAAATATCCAGCTGTATTCCCCTCAAACAATTCAATAGTAATATCTACTTCTAGGAATGTTCATCAGTTTGTCCTTGAGCACAATTTCAGACGCACTGTTAAGTACATATATTTTTTCTTTAGTGCCACTACACGGATTTAAAATGCCTTTATACAGTCATTATTTCACACTGTTTAATGTCCATACATCAAAACCAACGTGTATCAGAATAATCTTTCTGTATCAGAATTCCCTTTCCTTTCAAATCATGGACATTCAAATTAAAGTTTATTTTTTAAGTTTTAGAGTTTAAAAATTCGTATTAAAGAGAAGGACCCCTGAAACTAAGCTTGCGATTTTGTATATTTGTTCATACGCACGTACCTGTCAATTTTATCAATTAATACCACAAGCCCGTAGGCTCTCATATTCAGATCTAATGTCTATATTTCCATGTCAACCACTCTCTTTAAGATTCTGATTTGATTTTACTAACAAATTAAGTTATATTTTATTTATAGAAGATTATGCAAACACAAATACATATCTATTACTATATCAATGTATTATGTTCCTACACGGAATCCTTTTTTATTCCTTTATACATCACGAAGAAAGTGGATACTCTATATCTGAGTAGGGTCCTTTTTAATCTACTTAATTTGTTTGCAGGAAGAAAAAAAAGGTGGAATAGTTATTTGTGTTTGCTAAATCTTACATTTTATTTTAAAATAGAGATTAATTTGTATCTATTGAAATGGATCTTTGGCAACACTACTTAGGGCAATTTTTTACTTTTAAATAAGAGGTTTAAATTACAGTCCTACATCAACGTACAACTCAAATGTTTACTCATTTACTGTAATTGTGGCCTGCTGCATTTGGTCTTATTATAATGACCGAAAAGGTCTGCTTCCAATGGAATTTCCAATACAATTTCAAAGGTCCTTAGCATTTTCCTTCAATATAAACAGTTACATAGTACTAAGCCATTGAGAAATTTGTATTTCCTCGTAGTCAAAAACTGCTGTTTGAAGTCATGATTATGGTTGGCTAAATTGGAAATGGGAATAAATCGTGTCGTCCAAAATCATGTGTGCAACGTCAGTAAAAAAAATTATCGGTTAAAGTGGCTCTGTAGGGCCCACATTGGCAAAACGTTGTGTCCAGCTTCATTTTCAAAGAAAAATTATCCAATTATGCCTTCACGATGCTCAGCAAACTGGATGTGGAAGCAATGACTTCTTGAAAGTATCTTGTGTTGAGATGAAAATGCACCTCGTGAGGAAAGAAGATTTTTGGTCCAAAATCGTTCTCCAATATTTAAATTTAAGTTATAAAGAAGTATATGGTGGTTGCACTTTATATTGGTCGAACAATCTGAGGTTCTTGTCAAAAATTGTCCTCAGGCTAGCTGATAATTTATTTACGTAAGCACTCGTTTGACAAATTATCTTCTGTGCGCACCGATGCGACGACGAGGACATTAAATGTTGACCACTAGCAGTCTTAGAAACTTTTTGCTCATACTTGGTAAGTGCTTCGTTTCGGTTAAAACTAGTTAACGTTTCAATATTTATCAAACTTTTTAAAGCAAAATGCGACTTTTTTCGTGCCGTGGAGGCATGATATTGGGCTCAGACTTGAAGGTAAGGCAAGTTTCTAACAAAATATATAATTTACCAGCTGGCAAATTTTGCCTTCCAATTAAGGCAACTTCAAAAGAAAGTTAGTCACGAAAAAACTCCCTTCCTATCAATTCAAGTCTACTTACATATGTCAAAATGTCAGTTGATTCTATTTTGTCATTCAACTGATAGCTGAACTTTATAACTCTTTCATTTATTTATTTATTGCACAATTTAAAAGTTTTATGTAAAACAATTTTTTGCCATATTAAAAAAGAAATAAAGACTTTTTCCTTACAATACAAAACACAACTTATGTACATATGATGGACTTGTGACGTGTCTGCTTGGTTTGTTTTGTAGATAATAATATTGTTGGTACTTTCTGCAAGTAAAACATAGTTAAGTAAACTTCCAAGTTTGAAATTAATGGCATTTGAAAAATTAACAAGCTTCCATTGTCTTATTTTGTGTCCAAAGAATGCAGTCGACTGCAAATTAAGTCTCTTATGTTTTCTGAACCTGCCCATTAACTTTCTATAACGGGAAACATCTGTCAGTGTCAAAAAAACGTATCCAACCACTAGAATCCACACCCTATGTATTTCTAGAAAAATATAAAAGCAGTCCAATTTAAATAATTTGAAAGTACATTTTCTGCCAGTTCTTATCTTGAACAACTTTTTCGAATCAAATAAAATAAGTTTCCTTCCAAAATCGAATATCAACATAAAAAGAACACAAAATTCATTTATCTCCTCCGAAAACTCATTATTGAAAAATAAAAAAAAAGTTCTTAGACTGAAAGAGATTTTGTATAAACTACAGTTACTCTCAAAATTTGGGTACACCAACAAGATAAAACTGTTTTCCTGTTTTGAATGATTTAAATTTGTATCGCTTTTCCTTTAATAAATATTTTATGTTATAAAGACAAGAGAAACCTTTAGCCATAATCACAACCTGTAATCGCCACAGTATCGATTCCACAAGTTTTTTTTTTGTGAAAGATGAGGGTATTATTCTTCCAAATTTCGGTAACCTTCGCTTTCAATTGATATTTGTTGCTTGAGTTGCAGTTCTTGGCCTTCGCTTAATTTCTTTAAACAAATGCTCAATGGTATTGAGATGATGCCATTGAGCTAGTTTTTGACATTATAAACCAATCATTCCTTCTTGTTAAAAGTAAAAAGTTGCTGGTAAATTCAGTTTTTCTGTGAACTGACGCATATTTATTGGATCCATTGATCCCTTAAACATGACATTACCTCCTCCATGTTTAACAGTGGAACGCAAATTCTCTCCAAACAATTTGCCTTCTGTCGGACCCGTTAATTTAAGTTTTAATAAAAAAGAAAGTAAAAAGAATTTACCAAAAATGTTGCATCTTTTACAAGTAAAGCATTACTTATTTTCATATGAGTGTACGCTCAATTTTCGAAGTAACTGTATCTGATCTTCACACAAGTCGTGAAGTAAAAAACAACAACAAAATCAATCGACATAATACCATATATTATGTACATTTATTTCTTTACAAAACTGTCTCAAATCCTTCATCCATTCAATCATTCACTTCATTGGCCATTCGAAATAAATATTAAACAATAAAATAAATCAGTTTTCTTGAAAAATCTTTTTTTTTGTAAAGAATTTATTCGATGTTTTCTTTTATTTTTAGTGGTGGCCGAATATGGGGAATGTCGCATTCACTGCCGTCCGGAATGGTTTGTATTTTATTGCTTGATTTATTTAAATTTGATTTGCATCTGTCTCGTTTTTTTTTAATATATTGATAAATTCTTTCGTCTGTTTCACAAAATATTCATTGCAAATTTCTTGTTCGTGTTACAATTAATTCATTTTTAAATTTAAATTTAAAAAAATTTACATTATATGATATCTCATTAAAATTAAGACAGATTTAAAAAAAAAAAAACAAATATTATTTTTAAGTTGTTAGTTTTTGAACTGGGGCACACGCTTTTTCATATATATGTTATTATAAAAGTGCATTCATTATAAAGTTTTATAAAACAACATAGACTTATAAGAACAAAAACATTAACATAATTTTAACAAAAACAATCCACAAACAAAAAAACAGTACACACAAAAGAGTTGATTTTAGTCAAGGTGGTAGAATACAAACAAACAAAAATAAAAACGGAAGTGATAATTATGCATAATAGAGGGTTGTAAATGACATGACCCAGCTTAAAAACTTCACAATAATCGTACGGTCGTGTAGAGAGACATGTATTTTGTTTTGTCTTCTTAACACCTAATAAATGCAAAAAGCAAATAAAAAAGTCATAGGATTAGTTTCAATTGCAAATTCATTTGGTTACTGAACATTAAGCCTATAAATAAGTCCCTTAATTGAGACGACAAGTTCTAGTTTGTTTAGACATTTGTCTTTTTGAAGACGGATATGTTAGGTGTTATTTGTTAGTTGTGAAGTGCGTTAGCCATGTCAAATCACAAATGGAAATTAAATTTATTGAACTACAGAAATCTCTTGAATGAATGAAATAAATTTGGGAAAGTGCACTGCGACCTAGAAGATCTATTGGGCCCCTTCTAGAACTGCTTGAGGCTTCTCAATTTACAATTCTACCTCTTAAGTTTATTTGTTTTAAAAATTTGAGTATTGGAGATACCATCAGAGAGTGAAGACTGTTTTCTTCCACTAGATAGTGTCCCAAGTGTTTCCTAATTACGCACATGAGTTCTTCACATTTCCCCAATGAGCATTACAAAACCTAAAACTAGCAGTATCTGTAAGGCCAAGGATGTTAAGGTGCCTATTTAGTTTAGAATGGCCGGTGAGTAAGCCTGTTACTATTCTAAGGTTGTTCTTACTTAACCTTATGCAGCTTTTGTAACATTTTTGACTATAATTCCCAAGTAATGATTTTGCCTCTATCATTTTGGGTGTTCTTTCCAGATTTTAATCAGTTTTGCTCCCTCATATTCTTCGATTTTGTTCTAAATCACGTTTTCTTCTATTCCACAGTAGGGATCAGTGCCTATCAGCCTTTAAATTTTTCTGAGCACCGACATGACATTGACACACTTTCAATACAATCCCATACTTTTTCGAACTAATACAGTAGAAAGATAGTATTCTGCAATGGCATTTACTTCTGCTTGAAAAATACTCGAGGACTGTCCCATTGGTATAGAAATTTTGGTTCAAGGCCCAAATATTCATGAACAGTCTCGTTCTGGACCCATCAGTATACCACCTGATGGCATTTGCTTTTAGATTGTAGTTAATGGTTTCACGAAACCACAGAATTCTCTTAAAATGTGTCATTGAATACAAGAAACGTACACACAAAAATCCGAATTGTAAGGTCCAGCTCAGTTTTTTGTATACACACTTTTTTATTACCAATAAACCAACGGAGTCTACCGTTTACAAAGACTAAATTCTTTTAACATGTAAAGTTAAAGTTTAAATAAGATGTAATTTTAATTGCAAAGCATTGATGTGATGTTACAAGCTCTCCAAGTCCCTGACCTATGCATTTAAAATATACGAACAAATCCCTTGTTAAACTAGGTTGAAGTAAGTATGTTGTAATTAAAGAACTACGAGGTTTTCCATTGGTAAATTTGGTTTAGATGATACAAAATATGATTGTTTTCGTTTTCGTAGCGAATGTAAGTTTTTGACTAGTTTCAATGTACTTGTCAATCCGTCATTAAAATTCGATGCTTGATGTCGAATATTTCGGTATGATAAGGACCCTGAACTTTAAACCACACAAGTGCGCAGACAAACATCAGAAACTCAGAGTAAAGTATAAAATCTACATGAAGGACAGAACCATAATGAACCATATGGAGAATATTCAGCTGAAAATCAGTCTATTCACTTGATTCAGGTCTAATGTATGTTCCTATTGTTCACAAAAAATTATAATCCCTATTTTTCTGTCAAATTCAAAAACAAATTTTCTACAAAAAATTATTCCAATTTATTTGTATTTAAAGTTCTAACAGCAGCATGAGATTCCTGCAACTATTAACTGATGAAGTACAATTAAAAAACAGAAAAAAAAACTTCCAATTATAAACGAACCAAAGAAATATCCTCATTGGGTCTTTTTTTCCTTTTTAAATGTGTCCAAATAAAAATTCCACAATTACTTGCTTTCCAATTAGCTGTGGTGTACTTGTTGTTTATAGACCAACAACCAATTAATGCAAGTGCCGAGTGTATACGAGTATATGCATAGCTAGAGTGCTAGGACATTTTGAAAAACTGTTTCATTCTCCTTTTGCAAGAGATGTCATCATGGGAAGAGCTGAGAACTTGTCCTATTTCACACTTTTTGCAAGTGCTAAGACATTTATATTATATACAATATTATATACATATTAAAAAAACTAACACAAACACATAAAGTAGTACAGTGGAATAGCATTGAACTTGGTATATTGGAATGAAGTCTTAATTTTGAAATACTCCTAGTCTCTCCTTGAATACATATACCTTAGAAATAGTCTTAAGAACACAAGAAAAGACCGAACTTCGTTAGATATTTAGTTTCCATTAGATATCTCCAAAAACATCACTTCCGTTATATTAGAGTCCCTATTTCACATAAAACATTGAAATCTTAAAAACACACACACATTCACTCAAAAACAAAATCAAAAACAAGAAAAAACCACAAAATTTTTGTATGTGTCCGTTTATTCGTATGCCTGTCAACTTGTTACATTTTCAAGGATCTTTAATTTTAATATTATAAATAAAATAAGAATGGTAAAAGTTAAACTACAAAGAAATAATCACTTTAAACTTATATACTATCTCTTTATGGGTAATGTGCTGTACTGTGAATGTTTGTTAATTCAAACAATTTGTTTAACATTTTGAGTGTAAATTGTTTTGTTTTTTTGTTGTTTTTAATTTTGTTTGGTTTTTGTTTAATAATTCAAATTAATTGTGTTAAATTCAATTCAATTAAATTCAATTCACTCGATTTTGAAAACTCGATCGATCGATTCGACTTCTGGCTATATATGAAAAGCAATCGCCGCCATAGTTGAAAAATCAAATCTTTGAAAATTTTCAGTCACGTTATGCGTTTTCACCGCAGGACACAGACTTCACATCCTCATATCCAACATCTTCGTCACTTAATTCACGTCGAATGTATGGGGATTTCCAAACCAATAGTGCAATGGGCTCTGTTGGGAATATGGCAGCTATGAGTGCAAATTCATTAAGTGGTGGACCATCTTTGAATAACAGCGGGACAAATCTAATAGTTAACTATTTGCCACAAGATATGACAGATCGTGAGTTGTATGCGTTATTTAGGTCAATCGGTCCTATAAACACTTGCAGAATAATGAGAGACTTTAAGGTAAGGGTAAGACAAAAGATATCGTTTATTTGAGAAATAGAATAGTAAATTTTTTGTTCTGTTTGCTCAGAAATTAATTGGGTACGATGTAAATTGATTTTGGCTTTAAAAAATATTTCAGACTGGATACAGTTTTGGTTATGGTTTTGTTGACTTTGCTTCTGAGGCCGACTCGCAACGAGCTATAAAGACCTTGAATGGAGTTCAAGTGCGGAATAAACGACTAAAGGTAAGTTTTAATTACATATTCGTAAATATTTAAAAACAAATTACCCATCTAAGGAGTACATGTTTATGAAAAAAAAAAATATTTTAACTTTTTATTAAATACTTTCACCTGCGTTGTGATCTGGATGTTATAACTGTATGGTAGATATTCCATAATAATTTTTCAAGTTCGATTAACTCTGAATAATATAAATTATTATCAGAAGAAGAATCAGTCATTTATGCGTATAAGGATGGAGGAAGACTTCAAAACATACCGGCTATGTCCTTGTTAATAGGATAGATAGAAAAACGAGCATCCTCAAAGTGATAACGCTATATCTATTGTTTTGTACAAATTAAAGACTTTAAACTTCAATTTAAGGGACAAATCTAAATTTTCAATATTATTACATACAGTGATGGAAAAAATAATAGAAACGAAGGCTTTTATTTCTTCTTTGAGAATTTAACTAAGTTAAACACTTGATTTAAAATGGTATAGCATTTGCTGTTATCAGTTTTTTTGTTTGGACTTATGGTAAATTTATCGAAAAATATGCGAATCTTGCCTGGACAAATATTAGAGACAAAGTGTTTATTTCGTGGTTGTGACGAAATATTTACTTTATTTTGTATCAAATAAACAAATTATTCTTTCTTTTTAAAAGAAACAAATTTTATAGTTTTTTTTTTGATAATTTATAAAAATGGGTTATTGGTTAAATTTCACTAGTTTTGAATAATACTTGATAAAAACCACTGCAGATGGACAATGGACAAAGTAGTAAAGGTCTTAAAGTGATAAAAAAAGAAAATATGCACAGTCCTTCATTTAAGGTTCAAAGCCAAAGAAAGAAGTAGACACAAAAACTGCAACATTTTGATAAACACTTTTTTCAAGTAGAACAATTCAAACCCAGTTTTTTAAAACCAAGTTTTCTGCCTCTATTACTGACAATATTGTCTCTTACACAATAGTACTCTCACACAGAATTGGTTGAGAGTTGTAAGTCACTAGGCCCTAGTTCTTAACGGACTGTTGCGCCATCTAATTTTTTTTTTTAGTTTTCTGGCAGGAATCAAAGAATAAACTTCTGATCACAGCAGGAAAAATATTCAGGAAAAAAGGATAATTTTGGAATCAAACACTTCCATTGTCCAAATTTGAATGCTCTAAATAAATATGACATTTTTAGAAAAAAAAAAAACATAATTTTGTTTAGATATGATGTAGAAAATAATGTCAGGCCATCAAGAACTTCAAATTCGATCCTAAATAATCTCAGTACTCAGTTGAGGATTTTAGTGGAAGGCCTAAGATTTTGGGCTATTTTTTTTAGGATCTGAAGCTGAGACAATTTGTTGATTCAAAACAGCTCTGCAAGTCTTTATATATGCTGATCACGGTAAAATTGTTAGTATTGATCTTTGACAGATTCAAAATCTTTCAACGACGTCAACCTTCTTGTGCTGATTTTTACGTCACTTGTCGCCTAGGTCAAAAATGGCATTTTTGAACCCACGAAACCAAGTCCACTTGCAAGTCGAAAAAGGAAGAGCTTCCCGCATATGTTCTTTTTCTGGCATCAAACTGGAATAATTACCTAAGGAAAATTTTACTTTATTGTTATGAAATTGCTGACAACACAAGTATGCAAAGTCACGAAAAGAACAGTATGGCGTGTATTTCCCTGCTATGAGAAAACAGTGGATTTAAGATTATACACCTGGTAATCGCCTGAACCTAAATTCAAACACCAATGTATTAAATTTATTCGCTCTCAGAAAATCTGTGTTTCGTGTTTTTTTTGTAAGCTATGGAAATCCTAAAATCAATCAATTATTTTGACCTACTTATTGTCCTTATCCTAGCATAATCTTAACCATCCACATGAAGTTGCCAAGTAAAACCAAATACAAAAATTAAATAATTGGTTAAGCATTAGTTCTCCATTAATTATTATTGCTCTTTCATTGCTCTCGTCGATGCTTTCCAACAACACACTCAATTGCAAAAAGTGAAATTCAATGGCGGCCCGTTATTGTTTAGTACAAGTACTTCCACCAAACCAACTTTTGTTATTATTTTTCTAGCTAATAATTTAAGATGATATAGAAAGAGAGAGCATAAGGACCGGAGAAATTACCTTCAGACTTGAAGTTTTGAGTAATCATCAAAAATCGGAAATAGCACGAGTGCTTGCTTGCTTAGGTGATGAGGATAAGGATGACGATGAGTAAAGTTTTTTTTTCCTAATTATAAAATGATGTTTTCTTCTTTTGCACCATCTCAAAATCAACACGAAACACAGTGCAAGTCTCGAAAATATCAACTACTCAGGAAAGAAGTACTTGACCTCTAAAAAAAGAAGGAAAAATCAAGGGAACAGTTTTCATTCTGCGCATTTTGTGTCTCCCTCCCACGTAGTACCACCTCATAATCAAAATAAAACAACTTTCTATTCTTTTATTTCGCCAACTGAAGTAAAAGAAATTCAAGTTCATTTTCATTTTATGTATAATAATATGCTCTATGTTTCTATATGAAGAACGACTATACGAATATACCGGATCCAATTTACCTTAAAGGTATACTCTACCATTACCGCACAACAAAGTTACACAAACAAAAATAAGAGATGACTCTCGAGGACACAATGAAGAAAACAAAAAATTATGTTTAAAATAAACTACCTAGAAAAAAGGAAGTGAAAAGGACACGACGACGACCGACGTACGTACAGAGTCGGCATGGTATGATTATTGTGCGGATTAACCAAATCCATCGCAACAATGCTTTCTACTGCTGCTGCTGCTACTACTGCTGTTGCTACTCTGTAAATAAAGAAATCTTTGCAGACACTACATACTACACGACACCAACAACCATACGCTTAGTTCTTTGTAGTTATCACATTGTCCTGGCACATCACAACACAGCACAGCATAGCATACACCACTCCATACCACATACATCATTTGGATAAAAGTACACTAAACCCAAGTCACCTGCCCCTTTCGTTTTTAAGAACTATTGTTGGGTACCGTGTTCTTTTCTTGAATTTGTAGTAGAGGGTGGTTGCATGGATGCTATACCACACCTCCCAACGCTTTCCAAGTAGTCGACAATTAGAATGGTGTTGTGTCGACGACGGCGGTGGCTGAAGATGGCCCACCCTCTTCTGTTAGAATTGTGCATGATTTTTTGTATATGATGATACATTGACATACAGAAGAAGTTGTTCTTTGCTTTGATCATTTGCTCAACTGAAATATCATGAGCTGAGATATGCTGTCGCGACACTTTGCAAATATGAGAAAGAAAATGGGTGAAAGGGGTTTCATGATGATTATAATTATATGCATTTTTTTTTTTTAATTTATTATAATATTTATAAACGAAGAACAAATTATTTCGTTTTACAGGTTTCATTAGCACGACCAGGTGGTGAACAAATCAAAGACACAAATTTATATGTCACGAATCTTCCACGAACAATTACCGAAGATCAATTAGATGTCATATTCGGTAAATATGGGCAAATTGTACAAAAGAATATCCTTCGAGATAAACTAACCGGAAAGCCCCGAGGTGTAGCTTTTGTAAGGTAAGACAGTTGTTTTTTTACGAAATTAAATTCTTATTCTACGCTTTCGAAAAGTATTGATAATAACTTAGTTAAAGTGATAATAAACATTCAATTAAAAGACTTATTGAAGTGTAATAAAGTTTATAAGACTTTTTCAGAAGTGTAGTCCAAACAAATTGTTTCCTGTGTGTTGTTTTAGGGGTCTGTGGAATTTCTAAAAAAAAATCCTTAAACCATTTTTTGATGCGGGAGTGACTCAATTTGAGTTCTTTGAAACTCTATAACAATATTAAGGTCGAAGTTTCTAGTTTCGTTTCTTCCGATAACTCATGAGTAGACCGTAAGGTTGGTTGTAAAAAAAAAAAACTGTATCAAAACAGCTCCTCAATTAAACTTATTTGTGTTCATTGGATTAGAAAATATACCGTTTTGCGTTTTGGGAGAAGTGTAACTATATGTGTGAAGAAATTTCTTTGAATTGTGTATACAATTCCTACACTTATTTTGTTCGCTTAATGCCTTAATCTTCAGGTCTTAGTCGATATAAATCCTTTTCCCTCATAGAAGCTTTCAAATAAACATATTTTCAATCCTACCGCACTAAGTCCCCATTTATATAAACTACAGGCCGAGATTTTAAGTCCACTCTCATTTAAGAAGGAAAACAAAAACAGGAATCTATATAATAGAAGAAAAAATGGCTCAAACTGATTTTTCGTTGAAAAAGCCTTCTTTACATTTGATTACTTATTTGCAATTTTAGATATAAGTTTCATAATCGTTTCATGTGGTATATTGTTGCAGCAATCCTATTTATAATGCATTCTACAATGCAGATTACAATGCAAAGTATTGGTTCCGGATCCTTCTATCCAGCTCTTCCAATTTGTTCTTGTACGACTCCCACACCCACTCTATTTAAAGAGAAGTAACCCCAGGCCGTTACAGAACCACCTGCATGCTTGCAAATAGAAACCATACAGTCGGGAAGCGTCTTTAGTTAAGCGCTGCATTAAATGAAAATCATCCGTTTTTTGCCAAATACCTCGAACTTACATTCATCACTTCCTAAAACTCTACAAAAATCTTCTTACGTCCATTTTCTATGCTTTTTTGTCCACTCTTACCTTTTTACATTGTGGTCGAAGAAGTGATTTTTAAACTGCAACTCGTCCCAATAACTCTTAGCCTACGTTTGACCGTTGTCAATGACAGTGGCTTGTCCCGTATTGTATTTAATTCAGCACCTATTTGGCAACAGCCTCTCTTGTTTAGTGGGTCTAGTTCGTGCTTACGTTGACCGCAGCCCTTCGATATTTTCAATTGCAAAGCAACTTTCCCCTTCTTTTATAAGAGTGATCATGGCAGAACGTTTTTCAATCGTTATTTATTAAACAAGTTATTAACTCAATGGATATAGAAACTCAAATTAATTCTTATGACTTCTAAACGTGGTTTTTATATTAAAAACTTACAAATTCAGATCTAAAATAATGTGGTTTTAAAAACATGTTTTATATACGGAGTCATAAACGATGAGATTATTAGCCTTAAAATAAACTTTAAGGTAACTTTAATCCGAATTTCAGGTGAAAAATGACAAATCTAAACCCTTCATAGATCACTTTAAATGGTTATCAAAATTTCGTCTGAGTAAAGTACGAAATTGTATTATTAAGTCTGCATTAGCACGTACAAGATTGTACGAAAATAATGTTTGAAAATACAATGAAATGAACAAAATTAATTAAGGTTTTTTTTTAGTAAAAGGGGCTGGCTTTACAGTATCGAATTCCTTCAATCCAATTTTCCAAGACCTTGTTTACGACGTGCCATCTTGCATGAGCCTAAGGCCGTATAAATCAATGTCTTCAATTTTTGTAAACAACAGTCGTTTAACATTGATAACTCTCTAACGCCCAACATTCATTGACTGAAATGTTGTTCCGTCATTTCTAAAGAAAAGTGGTTCAATAATGTCAACTCCGCAATCCACACCAAACTGCCAATCTCTATGGAGGTATTGGTTTCTAGACAATAGCGTGGCCGAGATGCGGCAATTTTGTTTGTTAGAATCCGCCTCATCAAAAACGATGTTTTTTTCCCCAAAATCGTAAAGTCCAAAAAGCGATGCAATAACTAAGCATTTTTTATGATGCTGACTGCATGTCAGGGTTTCGAACGGGAAGCAACTATTAGTGTCATATTTTTAAGAAATCGCGTTATAATAAGAAATACAGACCCCTATACAAGTTCTCATAGTTTCGCAATAAATACATTTTCTCTTTTTTTATTTTTTTTTATTTTTGTAATCTAAAGATTTAACAAACGCGAGGAAGCCCAAGAAGCAATCTCAGCTCTTAACAATGTAATACCGGAAGGTGCATCGCAACCATTGTCCGTCCGCATTGCAGAGGAACACGGCAAGGCGAAAGCACACAGCTTTATGACGGCACCTCCAGTGCCAGCGAACATGAATATGAACATGAACATGAATGCCTACAATTCAATGGTGCACAGAGGTAGACCAAAAACACGTTTCCAAAAAGTACATCCATATCAAAATCCTAATTTTTTCTAAAACAAAAAAAGAAAGTAATTAAATAATTGCAAAAGAAGATTAAATTTATCACCATCTGATATATTATTTAACATACAAAATATATGATAAAAATCTTATTAAAAAATATAATTATACATACGTAGTTTGAAAAAAGAAAAGAACAAAATAATTATAGTACTGAACCATTTTTGTTTTTTTTTCAATAACAATAAAATAATAACTAACCGTTTTTATACCCAAAAGAAAATCATTTTAAAAAATTAGTTTAACTTTAATTTGTTCTTAATTCCTCAGTAAATAAAATATCTTACAAAATAGGCAGCCATTTAAATTGTCAGAGATAAGAATTGGAGGAATAATTTTTTCGTTTTCTTCTTGGTGGAGGAGCTCTAACCCTCTTTCTTTAAATTTCCGAGTTATGTAGTTACTTTAAGACAGGAAATAAAAGTTTGGAAACGTTGTTAGTATAAAGAACAACGTATTTTTTTTTTTTTTTGAACAGCAGTTTAGCTTCGGAGTTTTTTTTTCAAAAATTGTGAAAAGTATTAACGAATTATATCTAGGATAACTTCTCGCAGATAGGAGCACATTTTTCTTTTTTGATAAATACGAAAAAGCTTATAACAAGCAAATGACAGGTTATAATTATGAATAAAAGTTACGCGACCGTATTTTCATGATCCGAATGCTATTAAATTGTGTCTACTATCCTGAATTGTAGATCTTCTAGTTTCACAGATGTTGGTTTCAATAGCAAGTTCCCAGCCAAGCCCACCGAAACCCAAATTTTAAAACTCAATCAGAAATCAAGAAAATAGCCTTTTCGAATTATAAAAGAAGAAACCAGATATTTTCAATTTTCCGTGATTTTAATATATATTTTTTTTAAATTGCTTTAATAACCCGAAAACAAGGATTTTTATTTCATCCACAGAAAAATGAAATCGCGTCTAATAAAAATAAATATTCAATTAATACTTTAGTATATGCAGATACAAAAATTTGTTAATGTTTAAAGTTTTTACTGAAAAATAAGAACAAATAAAAATTGTAGGGTTAACAATTATTATACATGGACATTATAGCACTTGTTTCAGACATTAAAAAAAGAAAAAAAAAACTTATATTACGAGATCTAATTATTGTAGTACATATATGTGTTTAAACATTTATAAAAAATTATATAAGTATATTTGAAAACGTGAAATTATAAATAAAGATTCATAAATGTGGATTTTTTTTTTTTTTTTTTTTTTAGATAAAAAACGGACAACAATGGAATGAAAAAGAATATTTTGTTTACAGATTATAAGTAATGTGCCTGTTAGAAGTTTTAAAGTGGCGTTTGTTTTTCCTGTGTGCATTTTATAAAATATTTGGTGTATTTGGGCAAAAACATATTTTTTAAGATTATGTAAAACACCAAATTTCTCATACAACTAGTGGTTCTAAGTACTTGAAATATCTGATTTCCTTTGATAGCTAACTAAATTTTGGTCAATAATCGTCAAAAAGTACACTGCCAACCACTAGAATGAGGCCACACATTTAAGAACCGATTTTCGCTTTTATAGATGGTGGAAGTGTTGTACGCGGAAACTTTTAATACATTTAAATAGGTCGTATTTCACCATTACAAATTTATAAAATTAAAGGGTAAATTGGAAACGAGCGATTCGATTAAGGTGTCCTTGTCTTCATATTTACTGCCAACTTCATAAACTTTATGAAAAAGCCATGGCTACACGTTTTCAATTATGTTAAAGTGTGGTGAATATAAAGGCCATGACAAAAGTTTCACGTCTTCTGATTGAATTCAACTTTTGACAACCCTCGAAGTGTGAATTGAAGCATTTTCTTTTTGGAAAATCCAAGGCTGAGGTCGAAAAATGCTTTTTATTTTTAGGAATGACCGTTCCAGCAAACATTGATAGCTGTTCCCGTTCATTCTGGTAGACAAAAACTAAAAGTCGGTTGTGACAACGCGTTTTCCTTCACTTCTCCAGGTAACATGCTTTCTTGCCTCAAAACAGGTTTATTTGTTAGTATTCTTCTCTGGATAGTATCATTTTTTTGTATTATCCTTTGAACCGGTGTTATTCTGGTCGATACTCAGCTTTTGACCTTTATTTTAGAAGCTGGTAGAGTGGAAGTTGAGACAAGCCGTAGAATTAACCGCTTTTCTCATGATGTTTCTGCATTGTACCCTTTTCGATTTTTCCCATGTTTTTGTTTATCAGAAATATGATTGCTTACAATTTTCTAGCTTCTGTTAAGTCCTCTTGCTAATTAACGTCCTGAGAGTCCTAATTCCTTCAATTAATCTATTTTTGCTCTTTCTGTAGCTGTCAAAGTCTTTCCAGAGCCCATGTGTGTTTCAAATTAAATTAAAACCGTTGTTTTTAACACTCTTAGATATTCTATACAAGTTTATAAAACATCGCCCTTCTAAACTCCTGCACGGAAATATTCGCAGTGGCCTCATCCTAGTGGAGCATTTTTATACCCTTTTTTAGTAGTTTTGTATTTGATATTGGAAAATTCCAACGCTTGTTTCTAATTTTCCCTTCAATTTTAAGAATTTGTAATGGTGAAATACGTAACTGTTCACAGGTAGTAAAAGTTTCCGGGTACAACACTTCCACCAGCTATAAAAAGCGAAAATCTTTTCCAAAATGTGTGTCACCATCCTAGTGGTTGGATCTAAGTTATTTGGACTTTTTGAAGTATTTGAAATAAGCAATACATGTTTTATATAATGTATGTGTTCGAAGCTCTAAGCTTCTAAAAAAGGTGTAATTGTTTTTTAATGGCAGTTTCAAGTATATTAATGTACAAAATATTGACGAAAAAAGCATTAATAACAGTTTAAATATCTACACTTTAAAGTAAGTTTTTCAAAACTTCAATATGCAACTACTTTTCTGTTTCTTCTTAAATTGAAATGTTTCAATTCCGCAATTTACCAGCAAACCACTGGGCTTTCTTAAATCATACAATGAGTTTTTTTTTCATCTTAGCTCCATTGGACTCTTCTATTATTTATGTCATTAATTGAAATACTATTCGTCGTTATTACGGTCATCAATTTAGAATTGAATTTTTGAATTAAAAGTCCAATAGACCAATAAAATCAAATTTGAATATTTTTCTGATATTTGACAACCGTAATAAGTCTGCTTTAGACGTTTATTTTTCTTTGATTTAACGAAAAATATACAGTCAAACAAATAGTGTCAAATCGTGGTAAGCTCCTTTATATCCAAATGCTCAACTCAACTTCTATCTCAAGGCATTTCTTTTTTTTTGTGATTTTCACTTCGGGTTGAATATTTTTTTTAATTTTTTTTCTAGGGGATGCCTAACAATGTTACTTAACATAAATATATAAATATTTTTTTTATATTTTTCTTTATTTTGCTGAGATAAGTTAAGATAAATGTTGTACAAAATATTAATTTATACTTAAAATACTGATACTACTGTTACCATTTCAAATTCAATTACATGTTTCATTTTAATTATTATTAAATAATAGCCGTAAGCAAAAATACTTCAGATTAAAAGGCTTGTTACAGTGGCTCGCACTACTAATCGGACACAAGAAATATACAATTTCGCAATGCATTTTATCCAAGAAAATGTGTGAATAGTGTAAGACTATAACCATTTTATATGACATTTAAAAACTTTTTTTTTTTAATTTTACATAAGCCCCAATTACAATTCAATTAACAATAAAGCAACTCTATAATTTATGACCTCACCCATAATCGGATACTTAATACTTAGTTGCGTATCCTTTTGATTTAATAACTGCCTAAAGGCCTCGAGGTATTAAAGAGTCAAGTTTTTAGCATACTTCAGGACTTATTTGTTTGCCATATAAGATGTAAGCTTTGGGTAGTTGTCCTGGTAAAGATTTTAGCCATTTGATACATTTTAACTTCCACAAAATGTTAGTTCCGAACAGCAGAACTTGGAACACATCGCCACCGCCATGCTTCGCAGAACCTTTAATGTTAAATAAACTTCCGTCCGTGAACAAAACCTAACTTATAATATTTTTCATATGTTTAACGGTTAACTAAAAAAAAAAAAGTATTTAGTTCCACCTTATTCCAAGAATACGTTTTCTATGTTAAGTGTTCATTGACAAACTTAAGTCTTTCATTTCTTTTGCTCACTGATGTATAACTTTTTATATATGTATGGCTGCACAGCCATTTCGGTCATTACTTAGATCGAAATGGTTTCGTTGCTGACTTCTTTACTCGTGGTCTCTTTTTAAAAATCCTTAGAGATTCCGAAGATAAGAAGGGATTTTGGTTGATTAGCCTAAAAAGTAGTATCTCATCGTACGTCTGCAGCTTCTTTCCTTTTACTTTTCTGCTCATATTATGAATCCCATTGTCGTGTGTGGAAGGGCTCCGCTGCAAAATATTTGCAGTTTTTAATCTTGTACTGTACCTTAATGGCTATGCAACAAAATCCATTTTCGAATTTCCAAAGATGTTTCTTTTCTTTTTGCTGCCATTTCGACATTGCGTAATACAAGTTTAATAACTTTGTCATTTCGCACCTCCGGTGGTACAACGACGTAAGTGCAAATTTTGAATTTTCTGAGTTAAGTATGTCAAAACTCTTAAAAAACGTATTTACTTCAAATAAAACAAAGACCTAATTGAAATTGTTCTATTTGTGACCTGAGGACAGATGTGTCTTTGTACCGTTACAATGTTTTCAAACTAAAGTATTGCAAGTACATTGACTTATCTGTCACTTGTGTTTCAAATCTGCAACGAACAACGCTTTGTTTAGTCAGACAACGACCTATTTGTATGAGTTCCAAAACTTTTTGTATAATTGTTTTATTATTTTCGGTCGAACAAAGTCGTAAGTGCACGTTATGGCAGTTTTCTGTTGAATTTTTTAAATATTTTCCTAATATTTCAGTGAAACATCGACACAAGTGTTAAATTTATTTATAACAAATCACTATTTTGTTTATTTGTACTAAAATTATTATTAACACTGCTAGAAGCAGACAAAAATGATTGAACTTTCAAAAACTGTGTTTGATTACCCTGAATAAATTGTTTTTTTTTTTTTATAAAAAAAAATGTATGCTTTTTTTTAATAAAAACCTGTTTTCAAAATGTTAAATCGTGTTTTCCGAAGAACCGAATTTTTTGCATTTACGTCATTGTTCCACCGGAGGTGGCGATTTGACGGGAAAAGTACCGTTACAGAGTTACTAATGTGCAGAAACAGTTAGTGTCTGATTATGTGTGAGAGTTTAAATTAAGTAGTTATTTGCTAATTAATAATTTGAAATTCACTTCGTTTTTATTTAAACTTAATTTGAGCTTAAAAATGTTTCAAAATGAAATGATTATTAAGTTCAACTACTTCTATTCATTTTCTTGGACAAATTACATTGCAAAAATTTACATTTTCTCTGATCGGATTGGTCGTGTGAGCCACTGTATACATTTCTTAAAATATCCTAAATTAACGTTTTTTTAAGGCAAAAGTAGAAATAAAACGCCCTGAATTGGGCTTTGTTTCCACAGTCGGTCGTTCTATAAAATAAGATTTCAGACACGAAGCGTTATCCTAAGAAATAATTTTGTAAAGAGTATCCCTCATAAGGCGATTATCTTCAATACGCAAGGCACGGTGTGGTTGCTATGTTTCGATATTTCTTTCAAACGTCATGTAGTTCGTGTCTTTGTGGGATGCTTATTATTTATTAAACATCAAAGAACGAATTAGTTTTTCTCAAAAAATGAAAATTATACATTTTCGGATTCATCCTTGTATATTTATTCTTTCACAACTGATCTTGTTCGCGAATTTTTTCGGATGCCTCCGAAGAAGAAAATTATGGTTTCAATAATTTTTGGCTTTATAAAATTCAATCAACTTGGTAATTGTAATGTTTTTTTTTTTTTTATCGCGAAAATAAGAAACAAATAACATTTATTATTAAATATCTTCAGCAAAATGAATAAATAACAATTATAGTCAACAAAACGCGAAAAGCCTGGATGAAGGTGAGATTTTTTTTTATTTTTTTTAATGTACTACCTATATAATTAAAAAATAAAACAAAACTACTAGGCTAAGCTAAAATGTATGTATACTACGAGCTTTTCTTTTTACCAACTTTTTTTTTTTCGTTTGAAACCAAAGAGTATAGAAAATAGAGTCCTCCTCTATTTCTTTTCTAGTTATAGCTATTTTTTTAAAAATGAATGTATGCAAATTAAAAAAATCATTACACTGCATTAACGTACACCCTTATAAAAATCTTGAGGATGTTTTTTTTTGTTTTTGTTCTAACAAAATGTCGAAAAAATACAAAAATATCTTTTCAGAGAACATTTTACTTTAAACCTATTTTCTAAGTTTTCCATTTTTGTTTTTTCATTTTTTTTTTTTTTTTAAAGATCATGTTTTGCTAATCTATTTTGTTCTCTTACTTTATTTTTTTCATGTGGGTGTGTGTGCAGTCTTCAACCATTCAGGACTCATCGATGGACTGTACAGGAAAAAATCGTATCATTATCCTTATTTATAATTTACATAAGCGTGTGTAAATATTAAGGTAAAATGTAGATTAAATTTAAAGAAAAGAAATCTATATTAGGTAATTTCTAATAGTTATTATAGTTTTGTAGGCAAATTTACGAAAAAAAGTTTATTTTATAGACGTATGATTTTGATTTGTCCCCATCGTGGATGGCTTCCAAAACAAGAATCGATTCTCAGAATTTTAGACTGGTTGAACGCCCTCAGATCAGCGGAACAAAAAGTAAGTGCGTCCTGCTATTGCTTCATTTAACAGAAAAATCCTTTATCAGCACTAGTTTCTCCGCTCAATTGGAGTTTCTTTGACTAAAACAATTAAATCAAGTTAAAATAAATTCAAAGGGCTAGTTTGTTTCCAATGCTTTTAGATTTTAAACCAATTCAAATTTCTGCTTCAAACTGGTTCACTGAATCAGCTTTAAAATTCAAACGAAATTGAAAAATTGTAATGTTTTGGAAATAGTTAATTCATAAGAAGAAAACAACTATCCGCTTTGCTAGTACTCGCAAGCTATTTCAACTATCATTTACAAAGTTAACCCACTGTTGGTGAAACAATAACAAATTCCTCAACTGAAAACTAGTCAATATTGCAAAATTCAATGCATATTTTCGGGCCAAAAATTTGGTCCTGATTTATTTACACTCAAATTTAAATGTAAACTAAATGTTTATTTCTCTCAAAATCAATAAGAATGGAATTTTATATTTCTTATAACAATTATTGTTACGTACAAAATCTTGCGTCATTGACACGCACTTATTAAAGACTCTTATTCACTTGTTTATTCCAAATAATGTATGTTCAGAAAAATGAGCCTAATATTGAATCGGTACAAGCTGTACATCTTCTAATGCATCATACATCATTCTTAGGAATTATTGAAGAAGAAAAGAAAGCAAACGATTGAAATCGTATTTAGAATCAGATAAAATGAAAATTTGTTTTGGGTCCCCTTCAAGTCAGTTTAAAGAGCTTTCTTTTTTAATAATCAAAATGAAATTGATCTTTGCACTACACATTCCGAGGAACTAAAAAATCCTTCAAGAGTATTTCTTGTGATCTCACTCCCAGACTTCTGGATTCGATATACAACTATTTTTGTATGCGATAACCTCCTAATAAAAGTTAAATGATAATAAAATAATGCATCATAACCGTCTAATCCGCAACAGATAGATCGATTAATTCACGATAGGGGCAATTATATTTGAAATATAAGCTTAAAAAAAAAAAAACAAACAAAACAGAGTGTATTAAAATACAACGGTAGATCTCTAATAAATTGTACCTTGAATTTTTATGACTGAATAATAATAGTTAAATTAATGATATTATTTTTATTTTGCTGTCAAAGAGTGATTTCTTATGTTATTCAATTTATTTTTGTTTTATTTAAACGATTTGCACAACGAACGAAAGTAAAGCTTTATTTTTATTGATATTGATACGTAAGTATACTTTTAATCAGAATTATTGTGCAATGAATAGATACATTTTTTGGTTGTTGAATTGAGATTATTTATTTATTTTTATAAAGAAAACAAGAAAAAGAAAAATATGTATGTATACATTTTGTTCTAAGTATAAAACAAAATTTAAAAATTCAAATTAATGGATAAAAATATTAAATAAATTAATATATAATAAACAGACTTCCATAGCGCTTAAATTAGCTATTATTTTAAGAAAATAAAAACAAAAAGATATATGTATACCTATAAATGTATATATATTAAAACAAATACAAATCCAACAATAATATTGTTCAAATGGGGAAATTATTATCAAGTGGACAAGAATCATAAAATATATTAAACAAAAAAAAAACAATATAAAATAAAAAAAAATCACTATTCAAACAAACATTAACTGCCCGAAAAGATTTACAACTATTAGAGTTTTAGAGTTGTAGGATTTTCACCAAAAAAAATAAAAAATTATTAAACAAAACAATTAGCAATTAAAATATGTATTTAAAAAAAAAATAAAAATAATTGTGACGATATTTAAAATGATAAAAAAAAACAAAAATGAATAAAAATCGAGATCAATTAGTTAAATATTAGAAAAATGTCGAGTGACCAAATTAAAGGACTTAACAAAATTTGATAAAAATATGAATTAAATGTTATTTTTTTTATATTTTGAAAAAAAAAAAACTGAAAATATTTGAAAATAAAAAATACTTAGCCCCCTTTTAAGTTTTTTTATGGGTTGATTTACCTCTGTCTTCAAAGGCATTGAATCATAAATAATCATAATCATCCATTTAAACGTTTTTAGAAATATTGACATTTGTATATTTCCTTTGATTCGTCATTGCTCATGTAAATTTTGAAATCAAAAGTTGACTTTGTTTAAACTTTATAATTTTAATTAGGCTATATTAGAAAAATGTAAGAATTTTTTGCTCGTAAAAATAAACTGAAGTATGTCGAAAGTGAATAAATTCACAGCAAAAATACATGCAAATCTAAAAATTCTTACTGAAAAAAATAAAAATCCATGATTTTTCGTCAAAAATTCAACAGAAATATATTCTCATTCCTTAATGTTTATTGCTTTAAAAACCTATAAATTTGCATTTTGTTACCTGTGGCATAATGTAATGGTAAATTTTACTTTCAACTGTCATAACACTTTAATTTTTCGCAAATCTAACTATAAATTATTCGTAAACATCTTGTTCTCGATTTTACCCCAATAAAATTGTTTAATGAAAACCGTTAACGAACTTTGTTGGTTTCAATATCTTTTATTATCGACCAATTATAGAATTAACCTGCTTGCGTTAAATTTTATAATAATTAAGTTATTTTTGAATAAAGTCCTATTTGTTTCACATCTAACTAGTACCTATTCCCCAGTATATGTATTTTTACAAGAATATTATTAAGTTTTCTCCAAGAAAAGCGTCTTGTCTAGAAAAATTGATATCTATTGAATCAATTTAAAAAAGTATATAAAATAATGTTTCAAGTTCCTTTTCTTAGTTTCAAACAAACAATTTCGAAAAAAAGAGAATTTTTCTTAAACAAGTACCTTCCGATTTCATAAGTATATTATAAAATATTTATATATATAAAACAAAAATCTTAAAAGCAAAATATATTTATATTTTTTATTTAATAAATCGATAAAGTAAATAAAATATAAAATACGATGACTTGGAGAATTTAAGAAAAAATAAAATAAAATAAAATTTGTAATAAAAACTAAAATTAAATTATGTGTTAAAGTACGCTCTGTTGATATTATAAAATATATTTATATAAATATAAATTAATTTATATATTACATATATGAATTTGACAGTTTATTAACAATAAACTAAATTCAAAATAATTATAGTTACAAAAACAAAGAATAAGACGTTAGAACTTATTAAATAAGTAGGTCAATCAATTATATATAATGTATAAAATATACATGACACAATAATGTATTAACTGTAATATGTATTATTTTTTTTTCGATTTTTATTTTTCTTTTTCCAAAATTTTACCTCTGGAATGATAATGATAAAAAATTCTTGTTCAATTATTTGTTACAAACATAACCTATTAAAAATACAAACATTTAAACAAAACAAAAATAAACCAAAATGCATAACCGCGTTTGTAATCTTTCAAATTATTATTGAAATATTTATTATTAAACAAAAAAATACCTTAAACACAAAATTATTATATATATATTAATTCTTGTATATTATATATTAACAGAAAACCAAATAAAAATATTTATAATTATATATTTAAAAATGAAAACAAAAAGCTCATTGTATAAATTGATCCTTTTATGAAACATACAAACGAAAAAAACAATGTGAGATGAGAACCTTGTACTTATTGTATTATTGCGTTTCAATTTTTTCTAAAGGAATTATATATACATATATATTTGAAAAAAAGTGAATAAAAAGTAATTATAGTATTTAAAGAAATTGTATTTGTTGTTGTTTTTTGTAATTTTTAATCCAAAGCATAATCCAGGCATAAAGTAGGAACAACCATGGTGAAGTATGATTGAAACTTAGGTATTTTTAGGGTAACTTGTTCTTAGCTATACGTAGTCGTGTCATAAATTCTGTTACAAATCTTCAAAACCTTATTGCTCAAAACATTCATTTGATATAAAATGGTTATCTTATTTTTCTAAATATTTACATTAGTAAGAAATAAATAAATGCCAATCCAGTTTCCCATATCATCAAGAGAAGATGATCAGCCCAAAAAGTACTTGTCCGCGCGTTGCCAACATTTGTTAGCTTATGGAAGCAGTATTAGAAGGAATACCACTAAACCCCCTTCGGAAGAGAAATATAATGTTCAAAGAATTAGATATATTCATCAGATCCATTTCAATGCTGATAAAGGGCTATTGACGCTCTACAAATCATTTGTTAACACTTCGAGTCCAAAAAGTTATCTTGGAAAGAGTCAAAGGTTTCAGATTTAAGTTTAACCAAAAGCATCTTCAATATCACTTAACTCAAAGCAAATATTAAAACAAGCAAAAAAAGAAGGCAAGGAATTAATTATAAAAATTGATTTATTTATTATTGATAATGTCGAAGAAAAAATACTTAATTGGTGAAAATTGTCTTTTTTGTAATTATATAAAAATGTGAGTTAGCTTTATTTTAATTTTCTTATAATTTATCCACAATCCACAATAAAATATAAAATTCATTCAAGGAACGATAAAACCAAGCAAACAAATCGACATCAATTTTTGGCTCTCGTCGAGTTTATGAAGAAAAATAAGGGCATTGCAACGCAACGGGAGCACTCGTCGGTCCTGAATATCGGGCTAAAACAAGGGAACTGTGGGATAATATTTCAAAAGTTTTAAATAGCTTAGGACCCCCTCAAAAATAAAAGCTGGAAAAAAGTATGCATGCTATGATTTTTTTAAGGTTTGGAAGAATTTCAAATACAAGATAAGAACAAAACTTCGTCACAACACCAAATGCATCTGTGGAACAGGTGGTGGGCCGAATACTCAATACGCGTTTTCTTCCCTAGAAGAAGACATATTGGCTACGTTCAATCCCGTGTTGGGTAGGGTATCTTGGATAGGTGGATTTTTAGATACCTTGTTGAACGAGATGGATAGCTGTATTGAGATAGCTGTCAAAAAATAAAAACAACTTTCAGCTGTTCACAAAAAGCAGAGAAACGTTTAAGCTTCGAAGTCAAAATTGTTGTAGGATAAAACATAATTAGCTTCTAAAATTCGGAGGCAAATAGCTTCTTAATCGTCTATTATGTACAGAACATCCTTAAATACAACTTCAACTAACATTTTGTATCTTTTTGTTTACCAACAAATACAAAAAGCTGAAATCAATTTTCAAGTTTCTTGAAATTCAACCATGTGTTGAATCAGCTGTTCTGTCAGATACCTACATACCCCAGAAATTCTTGGATACCTTTGGATTCCTTTTTTGACATCTCAGCTGTTTTTGATCAGTTGTTATTTTACACGTAAAACACTAACAAAAAGGTATCCGGATACCCTATCTGTCTGAGATTGAACGCAGCCAATAGAGCTTCTTGATTTGAAGGCATGTCAGACTGGGATGAATGTGTCTTCATATGGGTGCCAGGAGGAAAATCGTCCCGAACAAATGGACACGAGTGCATATCACTCCAATGAGAATTCAAGTCCTAATCGAAGCACTTCTAGTCAAAATGTGAAAGGTGATGAACAACCAGAATACTCAGAACCTCAGCAAATCGCGGAATTTTGAAAAATTTGTGCCTTCAACACCAATTTCACAACCTTTGGTGCAACTACAACTGCACCACAATGAATACTTGCAACATCAAAAACAAGAATTTTTAGAATCACAGCAATCGCAGTGTTTTGAAACATTCGTGGATTCGACACCTATTTCACAACCTTTTTCAAAAACATCTGTAACAACAGCCAAGAAATCGCTGGAAAAACAAGTGTCGCAGCAGGAACAATATCAAGCCAAAATGCAATACAACTGAACCACAGTGAACACTTGCAAAATCAAACTAAAGAGCTCAGGAAAATAGCCGATGAGATAAGAAAAGAAAGGAAAATAAACGAAGAAAGTTTTGTTTTAAGAAAGAGAAAAATCGAAATATTAAACGAAGAGACTGTTGAAAACAATAAAATACGACTTATAGAATTGGAAATTAAAAAAAAAATAACTTCAGAGACTGCAAAGGGATCTGAGCCAATAATTTGATTATGTTCCTTTTTAAATCAAAGAATCAAAGCCTGAATATCTACATACAATATACATACATACATATTTATTTACATTATTTTCATAACAATTTTGTTGTTTCGTTTGTTAAATGGAAGTTTTTTTTAGCAAGTGAATTGAGTTTTGATTTTTATTTTATTTTTAATAAGGATACCCTACATACTTTAAAATATCGAATATGATTTTTTGTTTCTATTCTTAAACAAATACTTTCAATTTGCAAGCTATCTTTTATTCGATTTCTTAACGGTTTTGAATTATTAAAATAATTATTTGCTTCAAAGCAAAAGTGTCAAATCACTGGAATATAGGAAGAAAAATTCAAACCAAAAGTGTCAAATCACTGGAATATAGGAAGAACTATTTTCGCTTCGCCTCGAATTCGTTAATAAGATTATACGACCAAGCGAGTCGAACTTGAAAGGTCGAATTGAAAACGATCCGCCGCGAACCTCATAATCAGGCCCAGGGCCCGATTTAGAGGTCCAGAGGCCTCGGAGCAATAAAGGAGCGGAGGCCCCCTCGCCCCAAATTATTTTCAAAATAATTTAAACCATTTTTTTAACTCGAGTTTTTCAATAAATAATAATTTATTGTGAAACCAAGTAGATTCCTTTAGTATTGAACAAACACATATAAATAAAATATATGTAAACGGAAAAAAGAATTATCTGAAATTAAATTTTAGGGTTAACGAACGGAACCTTTCGAGCTTTTTTGGCCGAAAAATCGTTGACGATTTCGTTGAAATCCAGTTCTCGGAGTAAATCGCTTTCAATGCTCAGGAGAGAAAGTTTCGATAGACGGGTTTGTCCCATCGTTGTTCGAAGCCTATTGTTTATAATTTTCATTTTTGAAAATGAGCGCTCTCCAGTGCAATTTGTTACCATCAAAACCAAATACACTCAATGCAATTTCGAGGTTTGGAAATGTAGCTCTGAAATTTTGATTTTCGAGAATTTGGTAGTAAAAAAGTTCCGGCACGCGATTGATCTATTCCTTTTCCTTTTTGTATGAGTCAATGAAAGACACAAATTGAACCAACTCATTACCAAGACCAGGCTCTAAATCATCCGGATACACTTTCACCAATGCCTGCAAATGCATGCAAATTTTCAGCATCCATCTTCTCGATGTGATTCATTAATCCAAATCTCGAACGTACAGCTTCATAGACATGCAATCTTTCAGTAAGAGAAACGGATAGCTGGTCAGTCACTGGGATGAAGGCGGATACTTTGTGTTTTTCCTTGGGTGACAGATTTGTGACTTGTGCTTTCCCGTAATCGAGCGGATTCAACCTCGCATTTCTCGTTCTGGTGAGGGTGCGTCATTGTACACATTCGTCAGTATGGGATATTTTTTTGTCTGCTTCCTCGTATTAATCAAAATCATTTCGTTTGGATTCCACGAATGATTCTAGTGCACGCATTGCCGATTCTAGCATCATTTTCGGGTCTTGCAACATCTTGTTTGTAGTGTTGAATCGCTCCAAGATATCGTTCCAAAATGGTGCAAACAAAGCGGTTTCGAGACCACTCATCTTCTGTAGAAGGTGCGTTGCTTCATTCCTCACGATGTCTTTTTGCTCTTTATTGGAAGATATGCTGGTTTTTGAAACAAAAAATTTCCGAAGTCTCTATAGTGGGGGCCCCCCGTTTGTGGAGGCCCCGGGGCTTCCGCCCGGTTGCCCTCCCCTAAAACCGGCCTGATCAGGCCCCAGCATTTTATTGAAAAGTTTTCATGTGTATGATTCCATATCGAAGAATTCGGGCCACAACTCAGCAAAAAGACCAGTACATTCGAATAACTGCCGGTCGGAAGCGTACCCTAACCGCCCGGGCTTTACAAACTCAACTGCGGCAGTCAACTAGCACTCAATTCAGTGATCAAACCATTCGCAATCGACTCCACTAAGTTGTTCAAAATTCCAGAGCGTGTGCTATTCAGCCCAAACTTACACTGGCCCATCGGGCAGCGCGATTAAGGTACGCCCGTGAGAAATTAAATTGAACCTTGGACAACTGGAGGTCTGTACTTTTTACAGACGAATGCAAAATCAAATTTTTAAGTAATGATAAGCGATTACGAGTGTAGAGAAGGGCAGGTGAAGGTGACCGATTTTGGGGCCCCAGTATTATCGTATGGACCGGAATAAGTTTGCTAAGCAGAACAGAGCTTATTATCCCGGAAACGGGCACCGCTACGGCCGGCAGTTACATTGAAATGGTAATTTTTTTCACAAAGAGTTGGTGATTGGTTTGTTGTTATTCAAGACAATGCTCGCCCGCATATGACCCGTAACACGCAAGCAGCTCTTCCTGACGCCAATACTACACTTTTGACATGGCCAACAAAGAGCCCAGACCTCAATCCGATCGAGCATTGATAGGACCAGTTAATAAGAATCATCAAAGAAAGCCAAAAGACTGTTGGGAGCGTATACCCGAACAAAATGTAAAGCATCAGATTGAAAGCGTACCAGATAGGCTTATACAGTGCATACAGAGTAAAGAAGGCCCTACTTGCTACTAAGTGAAAGAAATAAACCAGAAATCATAACAAAAAATAGTGATATGTAAAGTTTTTTTTTTATTTTTTTGTACATTTTCCTATAAAAATGTTTTTTTTCAGTGTAACTTGAATAAGGAATTTTTATCCGTGTTAAAAGTGTGTACACTATTATTTAATACTTAACTGAAACATAACCAAAAACAAAAATTTAAACACTAATTGTTTTCAGACGAAAGCCAAAAAACTTTGTGGGTTCTATTTTGTTTTGAGTAGTTTACTTTTAAGAAACTAAAAAAAATCTACAATCAATTTCGGATCACCAGTTTTATTATTATAATATAAGCGTTGTTGGGAATCCAGCAATATTTCGTTTAGTATTTACAAATTTTCAAAAGGATGCTGAATATCGCTTGGAGCCTTTTTTATAAACATTTGACAAAGACCAAATGAATCCTGTTAATAGCTTCATCTCGAGTAAAATCAAGTTATGCAAAACTGAACCTTCTTATAAAGCTTGGTGGCGGAAATATAACTATGGACAGATTCGAATTTTTGCAGCTTAACTTGAACCCTGATATTTTGAAAGCCACTTCTTCACACTTGTGCAGATTTTTGTATAATGAAAAGGTGTGTCCATTTTCTTTTTAGCAGTTGTATAATAAGCAGTGAGAAAGACCACTCATAAAATTGGGAATTTTGAGTCTACGGCGTGAATTCCAGACACAATTGAATTGAACAAAAACATCACTGTTTTGACCATCTTACATATTATACGTAATTTGTTGGTTTCATGCAATTTCCATTTTTATATTCAAAACTATAAGTGAACATTCAGTGTTTTCATTTTATAAGTACCTCTAGACGTTCTGTTCGTCATGCGTGTGCAGCGACGTAACCAGGTGGGAAGTCAGTAATTTTGGTCGATAGTCCTTTTTTGGTTAGTTGTCTCGAAAAATTTTAGTCAAATTTTTAATACGACTAGAAAAGAATCAAAAACGTATTTTCAAACAATCAAGTGAAACCTTGTCAAAGGCATCACGAATATTGACATTTGAGAGATAACCATGCCCAAAGATTTTCGAAATAAAAATATTTCCAGACTTCAGATTGAATTCAACTTCTAACAACCCTAAAAGTGCAAATATGTGAGCGTAGTGCAGTTAGAAACTGGCAAAGGTGTCTAAAAACTTTTGACTTTTAGAAATGTAAATTCTAGCAAACTTTTATTTGTAGCATGAAATATGTAACTGCATGATTTTTAAAACTTATCGTCAGTTCTTATTCATAAATTTAATTTAAAATAATCATTGAAAAAATGAATTTCCACCTCTCCTGGAAAGTTAAATTTTGTGATGATGCAAAATTGATCAAGACTTAATTATTATTATATGTATGTAGGTACGTATTATACACAAGCCCCCAATTATTATTTCTCTGGCTATTTCGATAGCTTTGTGATGGTAATCACTTTCAGCTTTGCTGCGTTTACACATTTTGAATTAGTCAACTCAGTGTAATGAATATTTTATTGATCTCTGCTATGTAAGTAAGAACTCACCTTAATCAATTTTGCGTGTAGACACGCAAACTCGAAGACCATAAACTCTATGTGTTACGTTATAAAAATCTTAAATACTATCAATAAATGAAAAAATAAAATCTTACCCCAGAGAAAACCTTTTGAAGTAAAACGAATCTATTTATTAGTTCTGTTTTGAATTCACAACGAAAATGATTTTCGAAGTTCTCGTAATCTTGTCAACTTTATCCCTAGTTTTTTTCTATCCAACTGGCAAAGCACTTTGGAGAAGGTATCAGCTCGCTTCTAAGTTTTCCGGTCCACCCGCTTTACCTATTTTTGGAAACGCTTTTGTTTACCAAGGTAAACAACCTCATGAGTATGCTGATATACTTTATTCGTTTGTTGTCAAATACGGGGATTGTTATCGAATTTGGTTGGGATCCGAACTTAATCTATTCTTTGCCAGTCTTAAAGATATCGAAGCTATTTTGAGTGATTCTCGTTTCAATAATAAATCAACACAATATGACTATCTTGGACCTTGGTTGAATCAGGGTTTGCTGATAAGTAAAAGTATGTTTTTGTTTTGATTTAAATTAATGTAAATATATAGGAAAAATTAATTTAATATTGATTTCATGTACATACATAGCTCAGAAATGGATTCGTCGCCGGAAAATTATAAACCCTGCATTTCATTTTAGAACTTTGGAGACATTTGTTCCTGTATTTGATAAACATAGTCGTCGACTAGTGAAGGCTTTAGAAGGACTTCAAAGTAACAATCAAGTTGAGCTCTATCGATTGTTTTCATTTACAACACTTGATGTTATTTGCGGTGAGTGTGAGATGTTTTTTATTCCGATAAGAATTATAGTATTTTTTGAGATAAATCTTTGCATTGTAAAGGAGAAGGTATGCCATTACCATGGATAACGATATCAGCCAAACGGGCATAAAGAAGAAAGTCTAAGGCGCCAGTTATAGCTATCATTGGTTTTCATCACTGAAAAAAAACATTGGAATTTTTTGGCAGGTCGTTTATAGCTGTCATTAAAAATTTCTGTCATTGAAAAAAATTTCCTGATTGAAATCAACTGAAAAAATTTTACTGACAGAAATCTGTCATTGGAATTGTGTGAAATTGGAACAAAAATCAGTGGAACGATTCGTTTCACTTTTGAACATAAAAGAATCAGCTGTTCAGGAAAATGAATTTCCATCCGGAAAATAGAAAAATATATTTTTAAAGAAAAATAAATTCGCAATTACACTTTTTGATTTCCGATCGATCAGTATATAATTTTATTTCTAATCAAAGGGAAACACTTTCAAATACCGATTCAAAATATTTTCCTAAAGGTGTTACACGCAAAATTTCGGTGGCCAATTGTGATCACTTCTTCGAGAAATAGGTCAGGAAAAAAACTTGCTGAGAAAAAGTCAAGTCTACTTAATAGTTACTCTAGTTTTTAATTTGTTAGGAGATCTTTTGTCGATGGAAACAGCAGTAGAAAATACCTTACTTAGCTTAAAATTTAACTTAAAATCCAGCAAAGTGTAACGTGCCTTCTGGATGTTCGTTCGATGGTTCTGTCTGCTAAACCGTTCTGGTCTGGCATAAATAATGTTGTTGTCTGGTATTGAATTCCATTTTCTTTCAGCAGGTTGCCAAAGGAAAGATTGCAAAACTCGGTGTCGTCGTTGTAAGTATCTTGTTTTCTTGTTGGTCTGGCTTTCAGCAACATTTTTGAATACGAAAAATCTTTGAAAAGCGTCTGACTTTGCTTTCAAAAAATAAACAAATATTTGTCTACTATCCCAGAAAACAAAAAAAACTATTGCCAAATGTTAGTGTAAAATCTCATACAATTTTGCATTACGAACGGATTTCGTGATACGGTTTTTCGGAATAAACCTGAATATCAGTGGGACCGCAAAGGTCAGAATCAAAATGTGTTAATTTCAGAATTTCTGTTCCTCGAGTCTCATTTTCTTTGAAAGTTATTCGAGTTTAATTGCCCTTTACAGCTTTTCTTGTTAACTTTGCAAAATTTTACCCCAGAAACTCAATCCTTAAATTTCAGCAAACTTTCGATGTCAAGATGGCCCATGCGATGATCCCAAAACTCACTATACTCTGCTCTTGCTTCTTTGACGTTATCATTTGCTTTCATACTTACGCTAATTTTTGGATCCGAAGCCCCCTGTGTTAGACCTAAGAGCAGTATAAATACCCTGTGTCTTCGAATGTGACTTTGGCTAAGAATTACTGTTGCTTCTATTTTTCGTTGGGCAATTCCGGAAAATATGGTCAAAACCAAGGCATTCGTAGCAGCTTGGTCAAAGGAATTTTTTCGTTGGTTTCCGTGGACCAAAAAACACTGCAGATTTGGACTCACTCTCTGCAACATCCTGGATTAGTTTCGCTTCGATAGCATCTGCGGTTATGGAAGTACCTGAGCTCTCAAGGTCCATTATCAGCAAAGTACCAACATGTTAGTCATATAATCTCCATAACCACTGTTCTTTATTTGTTCGCAATCTTTACGACTTGGGTTGTGTATGGTTTGACAAAATCCATCTCGTTTAATCGTGACTAAAGTCCTCAAAAGCCCAACCCTACCCGTGAGTTCTCTTCTGAATCCTCAAAAGCTCGTTCCAGATTGTTGCTTTCTTCGCAGACGGAACAATAACGTAGTTTACTGAATCAGCAGAAATTTGTTTATATCTTTCGCTTGGCGTTCTGATGTCCACGTCGGAAATTATTAACCGCCAAAAGTCACGAAACCCGCTTTTTCCTGATTATCTCCTTAATATATAAGTCCATGGTGTTAACACCTCTACCGAAATTTTCAAGTATACAATTTGCTCTAAAATGTTTGTCTTTCAGAGATAGAGGGCAAAAAGTGTGCACAGCTCAAAACATTTTTAAAATTAAACTCACTGAAAGTTCGAAAGAAATGTCTGATTAAAAACTACGATAAATGATTACGCATCTTCAATAAGAAGACCACTAAATGTTTTCTATTATTTGCTATATTATTGTTATGACAAGACCAAAATGGCCTCAGTATGGTATTTTATAAGTGTTATTCCAAAACCATCAATGGATCAACAATATGTTTTCAATTTGATAAGATAAGAACCAATTTGGGTCAATACTCTGTCAACTCCTCGGAAATGCAATTAAAAACCATTTTAAACTGCACATAGCTACCTACTGATAATTTTTGTTGAATCGAGTTCAATTGCAATATTCCTTGATACTACGTCAACTGAGAGTATATTACGTTTGTGGCAGTTCCATAAGCGTTTAGTTGTAATTTCAAACGTGCACGCATTTAATTAAATCTCCTAGAATGTTTTTGATAATTGTCTCTTTTATTGTCGTTCTTGTGATATATTTTCAAATGAAATATAGTCGTTTTATAAAACTTGGAAATAGTTTCCCAGGTCCACCAATTATTCCATTTTTCGGAAACGCCTTAATGTTTATCAATGTTCCGGTAGAATTCTATATGTCAGTAATTGGGAAACTTCTATACCAATATGGTGACACGTATCGGGTGTGGCTTGGCAATGAACTTAATATATTTTTTCAAGATCGCAAAGACTTGGAAGTGATTCTGGGAGGAATGGTGTTTATTAATAAAGCTATTCAGTATGATTTGATGAATGGTTGGTTAAATGAAGGACTCTTAATTAGTAAAGGTATGATTTTAATTTGATTTTGATATTTGCCAATGGATTAAAGTGATTTAAATTTGTTTATTTAAGGAAGAAAGTGGCACCAACGACGAAAAATAATAACACCAGGTTTTCATTTCAAAATACTTTATGAATACTTTAAGGTGTTTGAGAAGCAAGCTAAAATCTTTTGTAAAATGTTGGAAAAACAATCGGAGATCTTCGAATTGCATGAAGTGGTTAGCCGTTACACCTTAGATGTTATCTCTGGTATGTTTCCCCCATAGACTTAAAAATGATGGACTTGTTTTGTTTTAAATTAAATCATTAAATTCTAAGACTGCAATTTAGATATTATACTAGTTTCCTCTTTAAGAATCTCTTAAATTTAAATCTTTGAAACTAAGTTTTAAAATTCAAGTCATACTTGAATTCTATGACAAACTATTGGAAAGTGTTCAAACAAATCTGAAATATTTTAAAGAAGATACAAAAGAATCCTTGAAAGAAAAAGGGGTTAAGTGACAGTTGTAAGTTAAGAGATGTAAGGCTTCAAAGTTAATCGTTGACAACTTTTGTCTAAACTTTTTTTTATATTGTATATAGGGGTAGGAATACCCTTATAATGATAAAACACAGTGCGAGGAATTAGGAAGGGAGAATAGGATTTGAAAGGAGATACCGATGCAAATTGGTTTTGAATGTCTGCACATTGTAACGAGTGGGAAATATTTAGTCTGGTAAAGCATTCCACATTCGTGTAGTGCGACTAAAAAAAGAGTCTCTGTACTTTACAGTACGTCCGAAGAAAGAAAGAAGAGCATGTCTAGAAGTACGGGTATTACGGTTGAATTATTTAAGGGGAGGAATGCAACTGGCTATTTCCCTAGAGCATTTTTTATGAAAATAGCGATAAAATAATGACAGACAAGAGACCTTGCGACGGTGCCCAAGGGATACAAAAGTTTCAGTTAAACAACCAACGGTCACCTATCGTTTTTAGAGCTCTCTTTTGAATTCTGTCCAAGAGACTCAAGTGGGTTATTGGAGCACCTGTCCAGATATGGGAATTGTACTCAAGTTTTGGACGAATGTAGGGTTTATAAATTATAGCCAGACCAGAAGGGGTAAAACACTTCTTGCATCGTCGGAGAAAACCTAAACACTTAGCAGCATTTTTGGCGATGTCAAATATGTGATCATTCCACAACAAGTGATTTGTGATACACATACTTAGAACTGAAAGCGTTTCAGTCTCCTCGATGCAAGTACCACCCATGGATAGTGACATTGGCTGATGGTTACGTTTTTGTGACAGTAGAAAGCATTGAGTTTTTGAAGCATTTAGTTCTACACGGTTTTTGATTTCCAAGATCAGAATTTAATGAGCTTATCATACGCTGCTGTTGGTAGTCAATATTCGCCATCAGCGAAATAATTTAGTGTGTTAGGAGTTTCAGACAAAAGATCATTTATAAAAAAGAAAGAGTGTCGGAGACAAAACAGAGCCCTGGGGCACACCAGCGTTTATTTTGTGGGTGGATATGAAGATATGAACCCGTACAATACTACTTGAATTTAGCGGTCCGAAAGGTAATTTCTAACTCAAAAAAGTAGAGATTCATTAATACCAAATGCACGCATTTTCGATAAGAGAGCTGGGTGCCAAACTATATCAAATGCTTTTAAAATATCAAGTGCAACAATCTTACTTTTTTCAAAGCGATGTAAATCACCAGTAAATCACCAGATGTAAATCAACAATCTTACTTTTTTCAAAACGATGTAAATCACCAGTGAACCTATTGCTACGAAAGCCATACTGCCTATCATTAAGAAGCTTTCGTTCTTCAAGAAATTTCGTAAGCTGAAAATAGATCAGCGTTTTCATGCCCTTAGAAAAAAAGGGGCGTAAGGGCAATTGGACGATACTTAGAGGGTAAGGAAGATTAACGTTTTTTAGGAGAGAGCTAGACAAATGCTGTTTTCCATCCACTCGGAAAGAGACCTGTAGAATAGGACAGATGAAAAAGCTTACTCAGTGGTCTTGCCAGCGTTCAAGAACACCTCTTTGGAACGATGGCGGGGATACTATCCGGGCCAACGGATTTGTAAATGTCAAGATCTTTAAGTACTCTGGCAACTATACTAGTGCGAAAGAAGATTCGTAGCATAGACTCGTTTACGCTTTAAAGTACAGGAGGAGTCATGTCACTAATTGGGAGCATCGAATTAACAGCCAATTGTGCTGCAAGAAAATGGCTTTATTAATCGAGCTTACAAAAGGAGTTTCATTAAAAACAATGTTTTTAATGTTTTCAGTTTTAAGTTGATTGTTTTTATTTCCCGAACAAAAACTGGGTTATTTCGGGAATCGTTTTTGATTTTGATATCAATGCTTCTGAAAATAGAGATTCTACATTAAAGCATTCTTTATAAGATTAGGACCCATATTTAACTGTTCTTATCCTTTTTTTATTTGTCATTAAATCTTATTTTTTCATTAAGATTATTTTTAGTTGTGTTCCAGTTTGCCTTAAGGATTGGATGATGACCAAAAATGATGCCCCATGTTTCTGACAATAGTATTTTGTTTGCTGGCACTTCTCATTACATGATGTCTTTATTGTTCAGCAGTATAGATTGGTTCATGCTTCCGTAAATCCTTTTCTATCCTTCCGAAATCCTGATCGCTATCCAGATATGTGTCCTCGACTGTCCATGGTAATAAGTGTCTTCTTGTTTTCTTTAAATTAGCATTGCTAAAAAAATTCGAAAAGCCTCTATCTGCTATGTCTTCGGTCCATGTGATAATTTACCATCCCGAGACATGTCGTATTCCCAATAAAACCCCACCAAATTCTTTTAGGTAAGTCTTGTGTTTTTAAGCTAGAGCAGCGCATGTACAGAGAGATGAAGAACTGTTTCCTCCTCTTCCTCATCCATACAGCTTCTGCAAAAGTCATTTAAGAATACGCCTTAACCGCGTGGTGTGAATTCCTATTAGTTTCCAGTATTAGCCAAACCTGGTAGAATGGGTTGTACTGTACCATTTCTAACGAGTTTATCTGCCTTACAATTTCCTGGAATGTCTCCATGGACCGGCACCCAGCAAAGGTGATTATTAAACTGTTGTGCCATTTCCATTAGAGATGATCGACAGTTATGGTCTATTCATTTTTTTTTGATCTATCTGTGTAAAAGTGGATTGACTCGTCTTCCAGGAATGCCCTATTCTCCCAAAAAGATCTGGAAGGTATAGAAATCTGAAAGTTTCCTATTGAATTGCAGTTGTTGGGGGATTGTGTAGTCTGTGTGCTTTGCAATTGATTTAAAATACTAAAAAGAGTTACGGAGTGGTCAATGTTGTTGTTAACCTACTGTGATGAAGCTTTGAGGCGAATAGTAGAGCTTGCAGCTATTTGTTTGCTAAGTATATCAAGAGTTGTTAGGTAGATTTGGGTATCCAGCTCCCCAGATGGGGTCGTACGAAGTGATCTGCTTATACATACATAAGGAAGCTGAACGTTGGACTATATTTAGTTTTTCGCGGTTTATAGCTTTTTCTAAAGCAATCCACCATACTTCCACACCGCACAGAAAAATCGGTCTGATTACCGATGTGTATAACCAATGCGTAATTCGGGATTGTAAGCCTCAATCAACTTAATTTTGTACTATTTTTTTCAACAAACATTATAACGGTAATTAATTTGTTTTGAATAAGGTCTTACTTGCATTTGGTGGAATATCTTATTGATGTTTCTTCAAAGTTGATTGATTGCATATTATAGTTATTAGATACTTATCTATGTTAATAGTGACTTAATTATGTTCTTACGAATTGACACGAATTGAAGTAATATACAAATCTTAATTGAACATTTTCCTACGTTCCAAGGAAATAGGTATCTAAGGTTAATTTAAAATGTAATTATACAATATTACGTTTAATGAATGCATTTTAATTAATAAATGACATGCAATTACAAATCAAATCACTGTCACCTATTAAAAATTAATTTTAGCATTGTGCTAATCTTGTTTAATTCACGTTTTGTAATAAACACAAAAAAGCCTTTATTCTTTTGATGCCAATACCGATATGTTGCATTTTAGTTGTTTTGAGATTAGCCTTGGCAGTGTATATTTAAATGTCGAATTTTTATTCCAATATTCGTACATGTTATTTAGGTTATAATCTACAATAGAGCTTGATTTTTATAGCAGTTATAATAACGTTGAGACATAATTTATTAAGATATTAAGTTGTGACAAACTTATTGACTTAAAATATCTTTAAAGCAAAAAGTCGAAATGTGTAAAATAACATGATCGTGGCGCCAAGCCGATTTGAGTTAACATGGTTCTTGAATTTCTTGCGCTTTCTTTTGTTGGCTGTTTGGCGAAATCATCCTGTTTTAACTACATAATATCGTCTAGGTTAGATTAGGTAAATGGGCTGGCGATTAATGACGTCGTCGCCACACTCAGATCCATGTAGATCCATTGTGATACCCTGAAGAAGTAAGCCGCAATTTCTTTTTATGGTAACCCAATAGGTTGTGACCTGTTAATATACTCAAAAGCAATAATAGAGATCTTTTGTCGACTGTCAAGTTAGCACTACATTTTTCGAAATTTAAAAAACTGAGTATGCAGTTTTTGAAGTTAGCCCCCTTTTTTGATTTTCCTATTTTGAAAAGTTGTTCTGGGTTGTTTCCGGATTGTTCCGCATTGTTCCAAAGTTTTCTTTTGAAAAACACCCGGGTTACCCGAAACACGATTTTTTGAAAATTGTTCAGGTTGTTTTGAACATTGTTCCAAATTTTTGGACCTCTATAATCAAAATTTTAAAAGATATAGGCAAAATTTGAAAAAAAATCGAAATTCCAACTTTTTATATTTTTTTTAGATTCTAAAAAGTGTTCTTACCATTGTTCCAAAAACTAAGAGTCGTTAAATGTATATTTTAAAAGATATTGCCCCCGAATTTTTTTTGTAAGCCTACATTTTAATTAAACATGAATAAGCACATGTACAAGAACCAAAACTTGGCTTATAAACTATTTTTAAGCTGATCATTGAATTTTTAAAAATAATCTCGATGTCTTTTAATTTTGTAAACATTTTTTTAGCTCCCCTTTTTAAGAAATCTAAAATTCCAAAAATGTTCCAAATCAAACCATATTTCCCCCAGTTCGTGTCCAAATTTCGTTCAAACCCATAAGTAAATATAGCTAAAGGCACACAAAAACGAAAAAAATAATATTTCCTCTCCCTAGTGCCCCCCCTTGATAGAATTTAAAATTTTAAGCCAAAGCTGTATTCTTACAGCAAAGATCAAAAGGCCTTTAAGATTCCGACTCTATGATAATGATTTTGCCTACATTCAAAAAACATCCCCAGCCCCCCTTTACAAAAACCCATATTAAAACAATATTTGTATATGCATAATCACTCAGATCAAATTGTTCCAAAGATTCATTCAAATATGTTCCAAAATAAAGATATTAAGTCCGAATAACACTTAACTCAAATTGTTCCAAAGATTCATTCAAAAATATTCAAAAATGAAGATTTAAAGCTGAAAAAACACTTTAAGTCGAAAAATCCTGTTATCCTTGTTCTGGCCCCTTTTCCAAAATTCAAAACTCCTCTTCTGAATATTGAGATTGATTTTGACAAGTGGCAACCATGAGCCAATCAATAAAATATCAAAGCTAGCTACAAGATTTTTTTTGTTAAACTTTTTTTTTTATTTCAAGAGGTCCAAAAATTTGGAACAATGTTCAGAACAACCTGGAACAATTTCTAAAAAATCGATTTTCGAAAAAGGGGGGGCTAGGTCAAAAACAGTGTTTCTAAAAATAATGAAATTAAAAAACTTGTTGGAATTTTTTTCTTTCCACAACTAATTTTAAACAAAAAAAGCTACAATTAATTGTATCGTTACATTTTCGAATATTTTTGTTTTATGGCTGGATTCACGGTGTCAAGTTAGCACTACATACCCCCTTTTTTAAACAAAATCAAAGTACAACAAATTTTTGGAAGTTTTTTCTTTCCACAATTAATTTACGACCTATTTGGCAGCCTTTGTCACTGCCAATCCAATACCTCGGCTTGGAAGACACTGCTTTGATCGGGGAGTCTGAAAGAGTTGGCAACATTGAGTGTTTCAGAAAAGAAACCTACCCCTACTGCAGCATCCATTTTCGAGTCGTCAATATATATGGCTATTGTCGGCTCACTTATGTGTGTGACATTGTTCACCCACACCTTCCTATCAGGGAATATAGACCCAAAGGGTTTATTAAAATTCAGACATGGAGTCATATAACTCTATGTTTTCATTGTCCCCTATGGAATAATGTATAATCTGTGCGTTCCCGCCACATGCATCGGGCTGGTTTTCCAGTAATTAGTCTGGCCTAGCTGTAATACGCTGTTTGCAGCCTTTACATAAAGGTCCAGGGGTAGAGGATTGAGTATTGCTTCCATTCCTGCAATGGGAGTGGTCCTCATCGCTCCTGTTATGCCTGTGCATATGCCATTCTCTGTACCCTTGTGAGGGTTTTTAGAATTTTAGCTTTCTATAACTCATATAACCATACCATGTTACCATAAATGAGTACTGGTCTGACAATTGCAGTGTACATCCACAGCATGATGATTTTAAGATTTGGTCCCCAGTTTCTGCTGAAGATCCTATTGCATGAGGAAAGTGCGATCTAAGCTTTCTTGGACATCTTCAATATATTTGGAGGTGTTCTTCTGGATGCTGATACTTCGATCTCTGTCTGTACCCCCTAGTTTGCTATTGATCTGTCTATGTTTAAGCATACACATGATCTAGCTTGTAATAGATTATTCTATTTTAAGACCAGTGGGATCTTTTTCGACTGCACTGTTTTGTACGTTGTTTAAGGCCCCTTCGATGTCTAAAAACGCGTCCAGTGTATACTCCTTATCATGGAGTGTTTTTTCTATAGTTCTCACCATGCAGTGTAGTGCTGTTTCTACACTTTTGCCTTTAGAATAGGCTTGTTCTGAAGGAGAGAAGGCCTGAGGTTACAGGAAATATGGATGTTTAGAAATCTCTAAAACGTTTTAAGACTAATTAGTCTGTCTATCCCTATCTGAAGCTAATATGGAGTATATTACAAAGGTGTGGGACTACTAAATCTGCAGCCTTTGTAGCATCTTATATGAAAAAGTGATTTCAGGTTTTGATCATCTGCGCCAACACTTAGAACTTAGACCCAACGCAATTTATGTAAATGAGAATAAAATGTACCCTGTTTTTGCTTTAAAATAATAAAACTTTTTAGTTTGGAAAATTATAAAATTCTTGAGTCAGTTTTTTGTTGTTTTTGTAGGTTTTCGTGTTTTGTAAAAAAAAAAGTTAACTAAAAGTTAATAACAATATTTTGCACATGAAAAATAAGTTTGATTTCAATACCTGTTTAAGCTCCCCACATTTTTAGTCGAAAACCAATTTTTATCAATTTTAACAGAACTTTTTGAAAGTTTTTATTTTGTATAAAAAGAGTACCAATTGGATTTTTCTATGAACATTATTGTACGTTAACAATAAAATTTAGCAGTAGTACCCGTGGCATGATGGTTAGTGCGTTGGACTGTCATGCGAGAGGTCTTGGGTTCGATCCCTGCCTGTGCCACCTTAATTAAAAAAAAAAAAAAACGGGTACTGCCTCTTGCGAGGAATTGACAAATTCTCCAAGAGTAATGCTTGTCATGAAAAAGTGCTTTCTCAAATTAGCCGTTAGGATTCGGCATTAAACTGTAGGTCCCCTCCATCCCTGACAACAGTACTCGCACACAGGAATGGTTGAGAGTTGTAAGTCACTAGGCCCTGGTTCTCTACGGACTGTTGCGCCACCTAATTTATTTTATTTATAATAAAATTTAGCATAGAATCAAATAATATTTGAAGTCAATACCTTCATTTATTCTCGAGATATTCGAGTCGAAAATAAATTTTTACTAATTATTATTTTGTATGAAAAAACTGTCACTTCGATTTTTCTAATGTTTTTAAAAATTTTACAAGATATCAAAAACGTTACTCTTCTTTGCAATAAATTATTCTGGAGGTAATATAATTTTGTATTCGTAAAATATTCGAGGTGAAAAATGTTTGTTTTCAGTTTTTCTGATTTTTCTGCATCTTTTGGTGTTATTATCTATAAAAGAAAATTTATTTGAAGTCGATATCTCTGACGGTTCTTGAGTTATGGATGATCAAAAAAGGTTCCCTAACGTAGAAAAGTGAGTGCACACGACCTTTTATTTAGGTTCTATTGACCTTGATACATCGAGAAATGTCAAAACTTTCAATTCGACAAATCTGACCGATTACAATAACTTCCTATGGGAAGTAAATAAATTTAAAATACGTGATTCAACAGAAATTTGTAGAAAATTATATCCCGGAAAACAGTAAGAGCTGAAAGCAGCTTTAAAGCAGTTCCGTTATAAAAGTTCTCTGCGGAAAATTGATACATTTTAGTGGCAATTCAATTATTTATACATGGCATCATTGTTATCCAATAACAAATTTCATAAGTGACGTGGTCTTACCTGTAAATTTATTAAAATAAGGGAAGTTCAGACAACATTTAACTACATTCTTTGAACGCGAAATAAGCAACAAAAAATCCTTCAAAAAAATCCTTATTCCTTTTCCAATTTGACAAGAAGCTCTGTTATACATAACTTTAAATAAAATTGTCCACTTTATAAATAAATCACAGTGTTCACCTTTCAGTTGAATGAAACAATAGGATCGGCTGAAATTTTACCATAAGAAGACTTTTTGCCATATACTAGAAACGTGCCTTACCTTCAAGTCCCTTATGTCGTCTGAATCTGTCCAATGTTGTACAGCAACTTTGGATTTATCGTACTAATTCAATACGTATTTTTTCTCTTATAAATATGTTAAAACACGAGGTCTTAGACGTCTATAGCCCAACAAGCATTTCCAGAATTCCAAGTAAATTTTGTATCGATTGGATTTTGATGAAATAATACGAATGCATTTGAATTTCGCCAACACTTGTTAGATAAAACTTACTTCAAGAAAAATCTTAATGTCAACCTATCTACAGTTTATCCTATTACTAATAATTCAATAACTTACACCACCCGCAGCCCAAGAATACGACATACAAATTGTTGTTAAACTTGATAAAGTAAGATTTCAAATGTATTGATCATAGCTTCATTTAGAGATGATTAGAGTCGACACAACCTTTACTCGGGTTTCAATTGACTAAACCGATCTATGTATATCATGTTTCGATTTTAGTCTCGTGTGTCAGATCTTAGCAGATCATATTGCAGCAATGATGTTTTTAATTTTTCCGCTTGTGCTAATAATTTTGTTCGGGTTTATTTTGTATCAAATTAAATATGCCAAGCTTACAAAAGCTGGTAATAGTTTTCCCGGTCCACCAAATTGGCCAATACTTGGTAATGCACAATATTTTATAAATATCCCGGTCGAGGATAACATGAGGCTTATCGGAGAGTATATTGTGAAGTATGGTGAAGTTTATCGCGTGTGGATCGGAAAGGAATTGAATTTGTTTTTTCAAAACCCTGATGACTTAAAAGTCATAATGAGTGGAAATACATTTTCAAACAAGGCTTCATTGTACGATTTAATGAAACCTTGGTTAAATGAAGGACTTCTTTTAAGCAAAGGTATATTGAAAAATATAATAAAACATCAAAATATAATTAATATTATTTTAGGGAAAAAGTGGCACAACCGCAGAAAAATAATTACACCAGCATTTCATTTCACCAATCTTGAAGAATATACAACAGTTTTCGAAAAACAAAGTCGTGTGCTTTGTGATGTTTTGAAAAAGCAGATGGGATTGGAAGCCTTTGAGTTATTACTGCCAATTAGTAGATATACAATGGATGTGATTTCTGGTAGGTCGTCCTTTAAAGCAACTCTATATAAATTCTGTGTATTGTAAATGGTCGTTATCTGGGACGAAATTTAAATATTGGTTCGTTTCCTCTATCATGAAACCTCCTCAGGTAAATTTCTATCCTTTTTTGTACGTATTTCACACTTGAAAATTCGTAAGCATTTTTACGTGTAATATTGATCACTTTGGTTAAATCAATTTCTTACTTATTTGATTTTTTAATAACTTTAAGTTATTTTTTCAAAGTGTTCAAATATGTTTTTGGCTTTGCAAACGGAAAAGTGATTTTGAATAATAAATAAATAAATAAATTAGGTGGCACAACAGTCCATAGAAAACCAGTTTGGTTTACAACTCCCAATCATTCCTGTGTGCGAGTCATTTCAGGAATGGAGGGGACCTATAGTTTATGTTAACGCCGAATCTGAACGACTAATTTGAGAAACCACAATTAAATCACGTTGGAGGATTTGTCAATCCCTCGGCTTCGAAACGCTGTCCAGGAGTAAGTTTATTTGTTATAAAAGGACAAACCAAACTAAGAATAAAGCAAGTGAAAGCTCTCACAAAGGCTTACTCCGGAAAAAGTACTGTCAGATTAAAAACAAACACGTCTAAGAAAACTTACTTAAGTTGGCGCTACAGTCCTGTGTGAACTAGGGCCTCACCCAACAAACTTCTCCATCTAGCTCGGTCCCTAGCTAGATGTCTCCAGTTTCGCTCCCCAATTTGGGTGAGGTCACCTTCCACTTGTGCGCGCCACCTGATTCGCCGTCTTCCTCTACTGCGCTGTCCTGTTGGTGTAAATTCGAAGACTTTCTGGGCCGGAGCATTGGTGACCTAGCCATCTTAGTCGTTGGACTTTTATTCTTCTGGCTAAGTCTACGCCGCTGTACAGCCCGTAAAGCTCGTCATTCCATCTTCTCCTCCAATCCCCTTCTATGCATACGGGACCGTAGATCACACGAAGAACTTTTCTCTCGAAACGACCCAAGGTGCTTTCATCCGCTTTTGTCATAGTTCATGACGGGGATGATGAGGGTCTTATATAGTGACAGAGGGCTTTGTCACTCAATTGCTTTCTTAGCCCAAAGAAACAGCGGTTAGCAAGAGTTATTCTTCGTTTGATCTCAGCGCTGCGATGGTGTTGTTTTCTGTGTTTATAGCGGAGCCTATAGGTAGACGAAGTCCTTGACTACCTCAAGGTTACGTCTGTCGATGGTGACGTTTTGACCGAGACGTCTGTGTTGTAGGTCCTTTCTTGACGATAGCATGTACTTTGTTTTGCCCTCATTAACCGTTAAACCCATTTTTGCCGCCTCTGCCTCAATACTCACTAAAACCCCATTGACATCACGCTGAGTTCTTCCGATTATGTCAATGTCATCAGCATATGCTAGTAATTGGACAGACTTTTAAAAGATAGTGCCTCTAGTGTTGACGTGTGAGCTCTGCACCATTCTTTCAAGTACGATGTTAAAAAAATCGCATGACAGCGCATCAGCTTGTCTAAAACCTTTTTTGACATCGAAAGGTTCTGTAAAGTTGTTTTCAACCTTTATGGAGCAGCGCGAATTCTCCTTGGTCATCCTGCACAAACGGACGAGTTTGGTAGGGATGCCAAAACTAGACATGGCTCTATACAGCTCGACCCTGTAGATGCTGTCAAATGCGGCTTTGAAATCGATGAAAAGATGGTGGATGTCGATTTGATGTTCTTGGATCTGCCGTAATGTGAATATTTGATCGACTGTGGACTTTCCTGGTCTAAAACTCAAACTGATAAGGACCTATCAGGTTGTTGACAATGGGCTTTAGACGTTCACATATTACGGCAGAGAAGATTTTGTAGGCGATGTTAAGTAGACTGATTCCTCTATAATTGGTGCAGTTTAGAGGGTCTCCTTTTTTCAGGATCGGGCAAACAATACTGAGGTTCCATTCATCGGGCATGCTTTCTTCCGACCATATCTTACAGATAAGTTGGTGCATACTCCTAACCAACTTATCTCCAGCTGATTTAAAGAGCTCGGCATTCAAGCCATCCGCTCCAGCGGCTTTATTAGACTTCAGCTTAGATATGGCAATCTTTACTTCGTCTAAATCGGGAAAACGGGATTTTTGGCTTTTGTCGACTATGTTGAATGGATCATCCTACCTGACAGCGGAATTCGGTTCATCGTCGGTCGCCGTTATACAGTCTGCAGAAGTGGTTCTTACATATCCTCAGCATTGACTGCGGTTCCACTATGATGTCTCCACTTTCGTCTTTGCAGCCTTCGGTTCTAGGTTTATGTACTTGTGAATTTCGTTTCTTTTTCCTTCTGAGAAGTCGGTGTTCCTCTCGCCTACATACTTCTAATTTTGAATTTTTGAAATTATGTATGTTATCCTATTAAATCCTTCTAATGCCTGATATTTAGAAACATCTCAAAAGAGAGTTCTTAAATTAGATCATACTCGTATGGAAAACTGTTTGATACGGATACATATTATTAATTTCAAATTTTGTAAACAAAAAATTGTCAATTTGATTTTTCTCTAAATTGTAACAGATGTCAAAAACGTTATTCTTCGTTGCATCAAATTATTTTGGAGATTAAATCATTTTTTTTTTTCGTAAAATATTTGAGGTGACAATTATTTTTGTTCAGTTTTTTTATTTATAAAAAAAAAAAACGTTAATCGATTTTTTTTTTCCAAAAAATACTAGTTTGGTATCACGTCAGATTTTATAATATAAAATTTGATTCAAGTCGCTAACGTTATTGGTTCGCGAGATATTTTGGATTAACCAACATTTTCACTACTATTTAAATTGCTATGAAAAAAAAAACCACCCACTCGATTTTTTTGAGAGTCCTTTCTGCATCTTGCTGTGTTATTATCTATACAACAAAATGTATTTGAAGTCGATGTCTCTACTGGTTCTTGAGATATGGACGAACGAACAAAGCTTCCCCAACGTATGTACGTACGAACGAACACACGTACATATACAGGCACACACAGAAATCTTTCTAAAAACCTTTTATTTAGATTCTAAGGACCTTGAACGTCGAGAAATGTCAACACTTTCAATTAGACAAATCAGATTGATAACAATCACTTCCTGTGGGAAAAATACTTGGTTTCCGACTAAAAATGTCGGAGACAAAAACAGTACATTTTAGTAAATTTTTTAATGAAATTCAATTGACAACAATTTTTACAAAACACACAAACCTACAAAAACTGATAAGAAGTAGTTTTCTATTTAAGTTTTATTAGAACAAAGAATGATATTGACTTCAAATCTCTCACAAAATATTGTTATTATTATTCGGTTAGAGTTTTTGAAATTTTCCCCAAGGCCGTCATAAAAGGTATTTAAAATACTATATGTACATAAGTATTTCAAATTTCAAAATCATGTGTTAAAAAATTCTGCATGAACAAAATGCTGCCTTTCAAAATTCTGTAAATATTCTGAATAAGAAAAATAGTTTTGATAATGAAAAAAGTGCCTCAAAATGATTTTTCGTTTTCAAACTACTTACATCAATTTGAAGTGCAGAATTTTTAAAACAAGTTAACGTGTAATTTGTGTGATCCTTTAAAGTTTTAAGTTACTTTTTTTTATGACCATATACATTTTTGTTTTTCTTTTAAATAGCGTTTTTGTAAATTATGCATTTAATGTCATCTTCAATTTGCCTTTTTATTAAATTCGGTCAAAACATTTGTCCTGGTTTTCGAAAAACAAATATTACATTAAATTAAATGATGGCTTTTTTCTACATGGTGAAAAAATAGAACTATCAAAAAGACACTTTGTAAGTATACAGTATTTTGTGGTGAGAAATTCGGAGATACAGTATAATGACATACAGTATTTTTTTCACACAGCATTTTGGTATACAGTATTCTAAGCTTACAGTGTTTTGAAAAACGAAGTTGGAGAACAGAATTTTGATCAAACAGAATTCTGAAAAACAGTACTTCAACCTACTCCTCATCTAATATTCAGTAGTGCCCGTGGAATGATGGTTAGTGTATTGGACTGTCATGCTAGAGGTCTTGGATTCGATCAATGCCTGTGTCATCTAAAGTTTTTTTCACGGGTACTGCCTGACAAATCCTCCAAGAGTAATTCTTGTCATGAAAAGTGCTTTCTCAAATTAGCCGTTCGGATTTGGCTTAAAATTGTAGGTCCCCTCCATTCCTGACAACATTACTCGCACACAGGAATAGTTGAGAGTTGTAAGTCACTAGGCCCTAGTTCTCAATGGACTTTTGCGCCACCTAATTTATTTATTTAACTTTTCCTGGGTTATCTAGTAGGAAAGTTTCTCATTCTGAATATTTGATAAACAAAAATCTGAACCGATACACCGCGTCTATTTTAATTTTGTCATCCCGACAGCGAAAGTAAAACTAACAATCACTAACTTAAATTAGCGCAAATACGGTTTACAGGGAAATTATGTTTGATTTACTCATCACTTAACAATGATTTATATTGCTTGATTAATGGCTATTTAACACCACACAAAATTTAAATTACGAACTTGTCTTAAGATCATCAAAAGATCAATAGCCTTTTTTTGTACACATCAGAATTTGATGAAATGCTTTTTTGATTATGACTGCACAATTAATTAATTGTACAGATTACATATAATCATCTACAAAATGAACTCATAACCTTTTTTAATGTCAGTAAACCGCTTTGATATTACCTGCATATTATATGTGAATTGTTTTCGAATGTTGCAATTACTTTTTTTTTGGAACATAAATATGTAACAAATAAAATTTAACATTTGGTAAAAAGTAGTACTTAAAAAAAAAAAAAATATTACTTATATTTTACAAGAATAAAACTTGCCTGCGTAAACTTTTGTTAGAAATTTTCTTTTTAATTTAACTTATTTGCACTGTTGAAAAGTATAAAGTGCCTTGCACATGAGCAACGAACTGCGAACTGCGAATGGACGAACAAACGTGATTTTACACATTTCAAAAAGTCAATTCCACACAAAAACACATTTAAATTATAAGAAACCAATTGACACTAATATTAGGATAATAAAATTTGCATTTTGTTCTCTAAAACGTGAGAATTTTGTAAAAACAATTTGGTAGTAACGAATCGCAGTGTGGTTGCTGCGAACTGTCAAACTCTATTCGCGTTCCACATACCATCCACACTGCAACGAATAAATTGTTCGCGCTCAACTTAACCTCAAAATTATACCACTCTTGTTTTGTTTTTGTGTGAAAGATGATGGCTTAGGAAAATATGGAGAAAAGGGTTGACAATTCGTCGCTACCTGCGAAAAGAAATAAAAGCTCATGTGAAAGAAAAGTCAAAATATGCGAACATCCACAGTTCGCAGTTCGCAGTTCGTTGCTCATGTGCAAGATGCTTAACAGCTAGGTTCTACACAGGGCCGTCGAGAGGAATTCCGGGCCCGGGACGGACAAATCTCGGGTCCCCCGATATTTACCATTTTTTTTTTAATTTCATGCCTACTGATATGGTACGTTCTAATTTCAATTATGAATAGCGAAATTGGTTGGAATTTACGGAAATAATCATTTTTTGTTTGCAAAGTGAACCGAAAAAAGTGTTAATCATCAAATCAATCTTACGGGTATCGTCCAGTTTAGTTGAAATGGAGGATGGACAGAAAATAATTCTACATGCGATTTGATCAGAATCCAAACAGAATCGTACATTCAATTCGATATTGCCAACGACATGTTAGTAACCGATAATACGGTCGATTAACTATTAAAAAAAATAGCATGACGATCTATTACCTACTATGAAAATAAAATAGATCGAAGTAAAAGTATTTGAAATTTGTCTATAAAATAAAACTAAGTATTTTAAAAGTTTTACATTAAATACTTTATTTATTATTATTGTTTTTCTTTATATTAAAATATTATTACAATGTTTTATTAGAGTGAGTTTGCATTCAATGAAATATTTTCTTTTGGCAAACGAGCTTTCCTAGCAAAACAACTTATAAATGCGTCGAAATTCAATTTCCTTGCCAAAGGTGCTTCAATGCATAGTGTAGCAAGTCTGGAAACACGATCTTGTGATGAGCACGAACGATGAAACTTCTTTGTTCTGGCAAGGACGCTAAATGAATGTTCGGCACTAGCTACGGTTACAGGTATGGTGGAAAACACACGGAGAGCAACACAAATGTTGGGGAAAATCGTCTCCAAGTTCTGGGGTGGAATCGGCTAAGCTGATAATTGACTATCATATTTTTCATAGTCAAATTTGACTATCATTTTCATTCCGTCTGTGTAAAATGATTCAACTCAATTCAATTCGATTTAACAATTTATGATTATAATTGTCACAATTCATTGTTGCTATGGTGAAATTTTAAAATGATTCCTTATAAAATATCTAAATAAAAGTATCAAATTGGCTGTGTTTAAATAACATTCTTATTTCTCTTGGGTTTTTTCGAATTACGTAAGCTTTGTCGGTCACAAAAATATGTTTTTGTACCTAAAAAGGGTAAATAAAAAAATTTTTTATTCGTTGTTTGTAAGCGCCTGGTAGCTCTATTCAGAAACGACATATTTGTAGGAAAATGACTATCAAATTTTTCTAGTGACACCTTTTTAGGTATCAATTTGATTATCGTCTTACACAGATCAAATTCAATTATTTTGACTGTCAACAATCAACAATCACCTTAGCCGATTCCACCCCTGGAAATAAATAGCATTGAGCAAACTCAATGGCGGAAGTTCTTCTTTGAAATTGGCTTCATAAATGTGTTTTCTCAAGTTCGCCCATTGTTGAAAACTGTCATAAAAATGAAAATGTAGCATTCAGATTTTTTCATCGTATCGAACCGACGAGAAATTGCACATATAATTGAATCAACTATGACGGCTGTTTCAATTTGCATTCCAGTTCCTCGGTTTTCTTCAAAATGTCTCTTTAATTTCCTTTTCGGTTCGATGGCAACGATTCTGGAACATCCCCAAATCCAGTAGCAAGTGCTTTGCATTCAGATAAAAATTGATCTCATCCGTTTCGAATAATGTTCAAATCGAAGATCAAGTTGTCGAGATCTCGAATTTCTACGTCAATAGTACTGTTTCTGGCTCGAAGAAGAAACCTTCTTTTATTTATAGCCTTGCACCAAATCGAAGAAATCATGTCGTATTCAAATTTGTGCATATATTTTAAAACGCCATTTACATCTCTTCGAGCTTCAGCAGTTAAATTAATATCACTTAAGGCTTCTAATGATGTTCTAAGGTTTTCAGATGATTTGCAAATGGTTTCACTGCCTTAATTCTAGCTGACCATCTTTTATCGGAAAGTTTGTGAAGGGATCCGGGCACATTTTTCTTAAGAATTTCCCAACGTTGAGCACTGCTGCTAAACAAGTTGAAACACTTTTGAACAACACCAAAAAATGTGATTGCGGCAGTACAACATTTCGCTGAATCGACTCCACACAAGTTAAGGCTGTGAGCTGCACATGGTGAATACACGGCATTCGGAGTTTTGTTTAAAATATGACTTTGTGCACCATATTTTTCATATTTCTTCCATTATCATAGCCTTGTGCACAACAGTCTTCTAAATTGATTCCGTTCTTTGCCAATGTTTCGCGGATCAAATGAGCTATTAGGGTGCCAGTTTTTTTGTTGCAATCGACAGATTCCAAAAACCGTTCATAGATGGTGAACAGATTTTCTTCAAAGCGCAGATATCAGAAAATAAATGTGTTTTGTTTCACATCACTTGAATCGGGTGTTGCATCGACAATTATGGCGAAGTATTTGGCGTTTTCTCTCTCCTTCAAAATAGCTGAATTCACATGTTGGCACAAATTTTAATGAACTCATTTTGAATCTCAACGGAAAGGTAGTGGACTTGGAAACGTTTTTGCTCTTGTTATGAAATTCTTACTTTTTCCAAGTGCTCCTGACGTAAGGGGTCATAATGACTAATTTAATTCCAAAATGCCCAAAAAATTTCCATTATTTGGCTCTCCAATAAGATTGCTATCGCCTCGTAGTCCTAGTCCCCTTTCGCCAAGGAAGAAAATGGTGTCCAATATTCCTACAGTCTGCAGAAGTGGTTCTTACATATCCTCAGCATTGACTTCGGTTCCACTATGATGTCTCCACTTTCGTCTTTGCAGCCTTCGGTTCTAGGTTTATGTACTTGTGAATTTCGTTTCACCTGCTCATAAAACTTTCGAACTTCATTTCTGCTTTTAAACCTCTCAACATCTTCGACCGCACGCTTCTCATGCTCTCTCTTTTTCCTTCTGAGAAGTCGGTGTTCCTCTCGCCTCTTCTGCTCATAGAGCTCATGAGCAGCTCTCGTCCTATTATGCAGCGCCGCTTTGCGTGCCTGTTGTTTAGCCGCATTTGCCTGCCGACATTCCTCATCAAACCAGGGGTTCCTTGTTGGTGGTTGCTTGAAACCCAGCACTTCAGAGGCGACTTCTCTCATCTTGGCAATGATGCCACTGGTTTTCTATACATTGTGTCGGCGGCACAGAACTTTGAGAGAGGTTACTTGTAACTCGGTCGGAGAAGGATTTGGCGATCTCTTGCGATTGTAGCCGTTCGACGTTGTACCTTCTCCCAGCATCTCCCTGTTTTGCCTTGGGCCTGGAAACCCGAAGTGCTACCTTGGCTACAACGAGGTAGTGGTCCGAGTCGATGTTAGCTCCTCGGAAAGTTCGGACATCCGTGATGCTGGAAGCGTGTCTGGCGTCGATCGCAATATGGTCAATCTGGTTGACGGTAGATTGATCTGGAGATCCCCAAGTTCCTTTGTGGATGTTGAGGTGTGGAAAACGCGTACTGGCTACCATGACGTTTCGCCCCGCAGCAAAATCTATGAGCCTGAATCCGTTGTCGGAAGTGTTGTCGTGCAGGCTGTTTTTCCCGATTATTCCACCAAAGCTGTCTTCCCTTCCTAGCTTGGCATTAAAATCGCCCAGGACAATTTTAATATCGTAGCTAGGACACTGCTCATATGTTTTGTCTAAGAGCTCGAAGAACATATCTTAGGTGTTGTCATCCTTCTCCTTTTAATAGCTGCTTTAGTTCGAATTCGACCTTTTATAATTCGCTTTATATATAGCTTTTTGAGGCTGCCTTAATTCATGAAGTACCTACTGTGCTTTCAATAAAATTCGTGATGCTTGAAACACATTCAACAAAATAAAAATAAAAATAATGTTGAAAACGGGCATTTCTGTGTTCGAATACATATGTATATGTAGCTGAAATCGAATTTTGGATTAGGAATCAGCACTAAAAATTATCTTAAAATTAATTATTTAAAAACATAAAGGAATTACATTCAAGGTTTTTCAAAACTTCACATAGAGTCAAATGAAGCTCCATAAGTCTTCTCACAACTTATGAGAAATTACGAGAAATTAACTTAATCTTAAAAACCCCCTTTTTGGTTGTTTTTATTAATTTTAAAGCTGTGTTTTTCAAAAACCTCATCTGGTGAGAAATTTAAAGGCGAGAATTGAATTCAGGACATCTTAACCCGTAATTTTGTCGACCATTTTTATTAATTGCTTTCGTTTTGAAATTTTTTACCTTACTACAACAATAAAGAGCTAGGTGCAAGTTTGTAAAGGAAGTTATCAGCACATCCCAGTTTCTTTGTTAGTATTTATTTTATAAATTACGCTACTCTATATTTCCACAAAGCTCATTCTTAGCCACATTATAAGCTTCCACCATAAATGCAAGTCTTATATTCTTTCTTCTTCAGTTCTGGTAGCAGAATTTAATAAACGCTAGCAAACTAAAGCTGTTTACCCTATAATTTGCTTATCCATCAAGGCCGTAAATGGATTTTATGATATCAGTATATCGCAATTAAAACTCAAGCATTTTACAACTCGAGTTTTTTAATGTTCTCTAAAATATTAACTGCATTTATATAATGAAAAGAAGTTAACAATGAAATGCAACCCCAGTGTTGCACAAACTTACTCTTGCATCAACTGAATATTTCGTTTGACGATATTAAGAAAGTCCATAATGTAAAAATAAAACATCAACAAATTCTATCAATTTTTAAGTAACTTTAACTACCAGTTAAGCCTGTAAGTTCTAAGAGAGCTATATAGAAAGAGACTATATTTTGAGAATATTTTTGTAGCCTCTCCACAGTCGCCGCCGTAATTGCATGTTTTATTTAAAATTGAGTATTTTTATTTTTGCGAATGCAAAACTTGCCATATTAAACGTGCACGCAGTATAAAATAAGTTGTAAATAAAAATGTTGCACTGAGGGAATGAGTAATAAACTTTGCTGCTTTACTTGAGAAAGATAATAAAATATAATATACCTAACCCCTTGATAGTCACTGATGCGCTTTGACGCTTTAAATTTTAAGTCCAAGGAAACCCACTCTACATTTACTTGTTGTTCACAGTCACTGGAGTAGATCCACATCGTGTTTTCATTAAGTTTCGTCTGTCCGAAGTTAACAGATCACTGAGACTCAAGACTAAAGTTATATAGGATGATCTTTTTGATTTTTCCTATTGTGATAATTTCTTTCGCATTTATATTTTATCAATTAAAATATGCTGCATTTACAAAAGCTGGAAACCGTATTCCGGGTCCACCAAACTGGCCATTACTCGGGAACGCCCAATATTTCATAAATTCCCCGGTGGAAAAGAATTTGCAAATTTTAGGAGAATTTCTCGTAAACTATGGCGACACATATCGCGTGTGGATCGGAAAGGAATTGAATGTGTTTTTTCAAAACAGTGAAGACATTAAAGTTATTGTGAGTGGGAATAAGTTCATAAACAAAGGCTCTCCTTACGATGTAATGAGGCCTTGGTTAAATGAAGGATTACTTGTTAGCAAAGGTTAGTTAAAGAAGCTACATTTTTTGATTTAGTGATTGATATGAAGAATAACAAAATGTTTATTTCAGACAAAAAATGGTTCACCCGTAGAAAAATTATAACCCCAGCCTTTCACTTTACTATTCTTGAACAATATACAACAATTTTTGAAAAACAAGGTCAAATTCTCTGTGATGTTTTGAGAAAGCTAATGAAGCAAGGTTCATTTGAGCTATATCAGCCAGTTAATAGATATACGATGGATGTTATTTCTGGTATGTCCGTTTTTAAACATAGTATGTATATGTATTTTGAAAATGGTTTAAGTTTTGTATTTATTTATTAGTTCCTACAACATTAAAGTGTATATTTGTCAAATATGTTTTATATAAATGCCTGTGAAATTGTAATTGTAATATGTCAAAAATTTGAAATTTGGAATCGGTCCCTTTTATAAATCTTTAATAACGGGTGTTTTAGTTTTAGACGTGGGGTCTTAAATCTGCCATTACTTATTATTTAGTAGGCCTTTTTGACAGCTGTCACTTGTTGTACGCACAATTTGGTTTGCCATTTCATAATAAATAGACTTACTCCTAAACAATGTTTGCAAATCGTACAAATGTACTACCAAAATAATGTTTCGGTTCACGTCGCGTGGGCATGTGGCGGGCGTGGCCTCCAAAATCGCACGATTTAACACCGCTGGACTATTTTTTGTGGGGTTATGTAAGGTCGCTTGTCTACACAGATAAAGAAGAGGCGATGGACGCCTTGGAAGAGAATATTAGTGGTGTTATTACTAACATCGTGGCTCCCTACGACAAAAAGTGATCGAAAATTGGAATTCTCGAAATCATTTTTAAAACGGGTTGGGTTCGAAATACTGTATTTAAAATACTGGGGAGAGTACGATAACTTTGGCGACAAAGTTTAATGACGGATTTGTATAAAACAGTTAAAAATAAGCATTTTTTACTATGGTATTTTCTTTTTATTTTATTTTTCTCATTTTCTTCTTCTTCGTTATTTGTATCTCTCTCACATTTGTACATGAATTGTTCCTATCATAATCAACAATTGCATGAACAATTGCACCAAACTAATTGATCTGTCAAAACTTCCAGTGTTATACAGTATTATGAGATACAGTATTTTGACAATACAGCATTCTGAAACACAGTATTTTAAATGTACAGTATTTTGAAATACAGAATATTAATCATACAGTATTATGACCATACAGTATCGTACAGTATCATACATAATTTTGACCATACAGTATTTTAAAATAGAGCATTTCGACCCGCTCCCTTTTAAAACATAATAGCAAACCTTTATCTTTATAAGATTGACATTTCTTAGAACTATGTGTGTATTTAAATTGGTTTCTCATTATATACGATAAGAATATACAAAATTTCCATAAGTAGTTATTCTTTGCTAGGACATGCCGCGTATTAAAGTATAAATTCTGGATTATAGCGAGATCTTGCTATTCATCACATTAAGACTTATTTCCTTAGGCCCAAATGGATGATTGATCTTGTCAAAGCTCCAAAATCGTTTAGAGATGAAACTCGTGAAGTGAAGTTCATTGAAATGTTGGAAAAAAGTAATAGAAACAAATACTTCATCATTTTCAATACACAATCATTTTTAACAATTAAGTCTTTTATCGTAAATCTTTCTATATTTTATTCGTACCTAATAATGCTCTCAAATGGTAAAATTGTTTCGTGAAAACAACTTTTTGTTCCCACTTAACGTAAAAAAGTTTAAGGTCAATGATGATTTCGCTTAGAAAAAATAATAGAAACAAGCTACTTTATTTGTTGTTCTGAAATAAGGAGCATTTTTTTGCATGCAAATGGCCGTTTTGAGTTTGTTTATTAGTTTTTCAGATGTTTTATTTTCGATACTTAACAAATTTTTTAAAAGTCATTTGTAATTTTAATAAATATAGTTGACTATATTATACTTATTTTGAACGTGAAGTAATGAAAACTAAGACAAGCTGAAAAAGCTATAGCTGAAATTGCAAAAACCTTAAACTGCTCTAAGAAAAAATATTTATAGGTCTACGTTTAAGCCCGAAAGAAGAAACAAGAGGAAGAACATGAAAAACTTTTTCACGTTTTGAGACACTATTGATAAGAATATGGAAGAAGAAAATATTTCTTTCTTCAAGAGAACCCAAAAATGAATTAAGAGGAACAGTGACAGGTAGAACAATAATAAACTGAATAATAGAAGCAAGTCTTCCTAGTAGAAGTCCAAGAAAAGTGCCGTGCTTGAGCAAGAAAAACATTATTCAAAGACTTGCTTTCATAAACTCCTGTATCGTTCTAATTGGAATAACGTTTTATGGTCGGATGGCAAAAAGATCAATTTGTGTGCTTCCGATACAAAAATATACGTGAGAAGGCCAATAAAAAAGGAATTTAACCCAAAAAACAAAAAGAAGACAGTAAAACACGGTGGTGGAAATAAAGGGTGATTTTTTAAAAGCTATAGGAAAGTTTAAAAAAAAAAACACATACAATTCAGAAAAATGCATGTAATCTTTATTTGAATCGATAGTACGGTCCATATAATTTAAAGTTTGAAGATTATTTCATGCGAATGTTGACCTTGACTGCGCCTCAAATGGTCCATCCGCTTAGTCCAATTTTGGCATACTCTTTCCAACATTTCGGCCGGTATCTCACGAATAAATGCTTCAATGTTGTCTTCCAATGCGTCAATTAAAGCGGACTTGTCTGTATAGACATGAGCGTTAACATAGCCTCAAAAAAAATAGTCTAAAGGCGTTAAATCGCACGATCTAAATTTTGGGCAAAAAAAGTTGGTTGTCATCTCACGGTGGCTCTCACCATTCACAGTTACGTTACGATTCGCATCATCTTTGAAGAAGTACGGTCCAATGATGCCACCAGTCCATAAACCGCACCAAACTGTGACTTTTTCTTGGTGCATTGGTAGCTCTTGAAATGCTTCTGGCTGATATTCACTCCAAGATCGACAATTCTGCTTATTTACGTACCCATTGAGCCAAAAATAAGCTTCGTCGCTGAACACAAGAAGTGCGCAATGAACTTTCTTAATAGAGCACGCAATTTGATAATAAAATTCAATAATTTGCAAGCGTTGTTCGTTTGTAAGACGATTCATGGTTAAATTATAGACCAAACTGAAGATGTTTGACAGTGAAACAAAACACGAAACGTGTGTCAGCTGTTTAAACAAGTGTTGCCAAAAAGATAATACATAGCTAAAAAATCCCCCTATAGAATGGCCAACACAATCCTCGACCTAAACCCAATTGAGCACTTATGGGGTATCCTAAAGCGAAGGATCGAAGGAAGGATAGTAAAGCCACAAATAAAGACGAGCTGTGGCCAGAAATTGAAAAGGGAGTGGTACACTGTACCCGTAGAGACATGTGTCAAATTGGTGAATTCGATGGGGCGAAGAATGGAAGCAGTTATTAAAAATACTAAAAGAATTTGAAACACTTTTACAGTTAAGTTACTTTCTCGCTACAAAAAAGTACTATTTAATTTTTTTTTTCTCTTATTTTGTCCATGATGAAACAACATAATAATCACAGTTCTAATTTGTATCATTATTTCTCGTAAATATATTTTTAAACAAATTGTTGCTTTTAAGTAATAAATTATTATTAAGACCATGCCCGTTTCTATTATTTTTTCCATCGCATATGTACATTGAATATGTCATGAAAAGTTTCATGAAAAGCATTAATTGATTTCTCTTTAGAAATAATATTGTTTGTTTCAATATTTAAAATGAAACCTCTTATTGGAAAGTACTATGTCTGAAAATAAATGTGTTTCAAATAATTTATTAATCTGCTTTGATATGAAAAAAAAAAAACAATAATACGGAAACCTTTTGATTCAATATTAAGACTGAATTAAGAAAAATCAGAAGAACATTGACTTATTGCAATACAAAATTAAATTGGTCAGTGCATTGGAATAATATTATTTTCATTCTGAAACAAAATCGAGTGAATGAATTTTTGTAATAACAATTTTATAATTTTAATGTAAAAACATAAGAACATTAAATTGATATTGTTTACTGCATTTATTTGCAGACGAAAAAATAACAATTCTTATCAGTTTGGTGTCAGCTGAAGCATGACACAAAGCGTATGATAATCTTATTGATTGATTTTTAAAATTATTATACAAAGCGTGCATGTTTCGATAAAGTAATTTTATATTTTTACTTGCACTTAGATTAGTAATTGCAAGTAATAAGTAGTTATATTAACTATTAACTGTTCATCTCCGGTTTTAAAATAAGTCACGATACGAAATTGACAGTTTTTTATCTAAAATGTTGTTTTAGTGCTTATTATTTATTCTATTATGGTAAATTTTGTAATTATCAAAATAAATGTTCGTTGTTGTATGTACCTGAAACTTGTTTAGAATTTGAACCATTTAAACATGTGTGTTGTTAAAAATGTAACAAAATGCACACTTGCAGTCGTACCCTTACATTTGCGATTACGCAACGACAAAGAGCTGAAATAATGCTTTGAATTTCAAGGCAAATATTTTCCTGCAGGACATAAACTGTCCGGAGATTGATATTGTAAGCCTTTGGTTTGAGGTATTTCCAAAAAGAAAGTCTAGCGACCGAGGCGAAAGTGGAATATCTCCGTTCTTGCTGATCAGCTTATTTGGAAAAACTGTCCTTAGATTTCCATCCTTAGCTGTGTGTGGTGTGGAGTGGTGCCGTCTTGTTGAAATTGTATACGGTTACTGTACCCTTAATAAAGCTACAATTGCGGTAACAGAAACTCATCAATTATACGGCAATACACCGGAGCAGCGTTTCACCTTGGTTGAAAAAAAATAAGGGCCAAATACCCCTCCCGTAAAATGGCGCACCAAACTTTCGTTAGTGTTCACTAGGGTTATTGGGGCAACCAGTATCGCATATTTCAATATGAAAATGTGCTTTGTCACTGAATAAAATGTTTCCAAGCGTAAGTGCTGCCAGAAAACGTTTCAGCATTGTACTTGGATAGAAACTTTCGTAAAATACTGAACGATTTTTATTTTGTACGGGTGAAGCTTTAATTTCTTCATTTAAATAACATGCATTGTTGCTTTTTTCATTACTGATATAGAGGCCCAAATCTTCTTTATCGATTTACGTGGATTCTGAGTAATTTAATTTTGAACTTGAGGCACATGTTTTGGCGTTGTTGCTGACGTTGATGGTCCAGGAATAGGTCTATTGACCATTGTGCCTTTTTGCTTGAATCTATGTATCCACGACCAAATAGTCGTCGAATATTAAAATGAGTGTCGGTTAACATGGCTTTGTAACAATCTTTGTCCAAAACCTCGTCTTCAGATTTCATAGTCCAATGATACCACCACTATATACAATCAGCACCTAATTGTCACTATCTGTGGATGTATTAGCTTCTGGCCAAGTCGTAGATGAAGCACTTTTTTCGCCAAAAATTGTTGTCCAATTCTAGCTCATGTAAGATCTTAAGAACCTTGCTTGGTTAATTGGACCTTGCAAGCGAATGATCCGAGATGTTTGTTCGGAATTCTCCTCAATCTTAATTCGTCAAATGTTAAGCTGTTAAGATTGATGGCGAGTTAATGTTCTACACAAACTTGCGTACAGCAGGCGATGCGCGAAGAATGCTTTGTTTCAGCAAAAACTTATTTTCAAAAAACGATCTGTTTTGGCTACACTACAAAAGTTCAACAGCGTTATTCAAAATAATGCATCATTTCCATTGGTGGATGATAATGATTTTCTAGACAAAAACAGTTGTGAGTGCTAAATTATCATTGATTTAAAACGAAACCACTAGATGAACCACCTTAGTAAGTCCATACCCCCCGAAACTAGTCTCTAATCTGAATCTTCAAAGAATGGTCCCCTAAAATATGAACTAATTTTTAATAGTTGTAGCGAGTCTGCATTTTCTAACTTAAAGCAGCTGATTCTCTTGTGTTTAATTCTACACTATAATTTTAATGATTCCATTTGTTATAATCTAATCAACAAAAAAGGGCACAAACTCCCCTTATCAATTGTAAATGTTTTCAATGTCATTAAGTACCAAGTAAACATAAAATAATTCAATGTTAACTAATATCAAGGCTTTGTGATTACTTTAATAGATAATTTTCTTTATGGAGGGTTTGATGTATTCTACGGGAAAGTAATATTTTCTTCAGCGAAAATATTACAATTTTTGATTTGATAAAAATACTTAACGCCTACTTAAGAAATTATCATTAGAACGAAGAAAATATGATTCAAGACTAAGCGAACATAATGTACTTAAATTTAAAGCACAATTTTGGTGTTTATTTTCCTGGGAATTTTTAGCGAATTACTTTAGTCAACCAAACGTCTAATATTTCTAATACTTTTTCTTTAACTTTTGGTTTTGCTCTTTAATATTACATCGCTATCGATAATAATAGAACCTTCAATTTCTGTATTAAAATTATATAAAAAAAATAAATGTATGATTTGATAACAAAGTTACATACGATTTAAAACTGCGTCGTATGTACTTACTCTAAAAGTAGAAGTTATTTCAGAAAAATGTTTAATAGTGAAATCCTAACATTTTAATTGCTTTAATAACTTTGTTAAAAAATTTAAAACTAAATTTAAAATTGAAAATTTAGAATGAAACAACAACAACTTGTGTGTGCTACCACCAAGTTCATAGGCTGGAGTTATAGCTATTTCACGGGGGCCAACCCGATCATCAGACTCCTTTAGTGGTGCTTAATCGCTTTTTGTTCAATTTAATTTTTTGAAGAACTTTTGCCCGAGCTGGGCTTGAACAAGCGACCTAGCTTAAAATTACTAACGGCCAATTCTTTGACAAAGTTCTATTCTTTTAAACTCGGTTTATTTAAAGTTCTGAGTTGAGTTCTAACTCATTTTTTCATTAAGTTCTCGAGCGTTAGAAATCTGATTTAGATCTCAGTCTAAGATAAAACTTCAAAACCTCAAAATTAAGGGTCTAGGATATCAGAACGCGGCTTAGCAATGTTTTTAATTCTTTCAACGATTTAATGATCAAGTAATATTGTTTTAATAAATTTGAAGCCAGCAATTTTTTTAATGTGCAATGATAACAAATTGTTGGAAAATACAGCTATGGACGCTGATATTTTGTTTGTTTAAAGAAGACAATTTGTCTGTGTTAATATTATGTCTTTCAAATAAGTCATAATGTTCATTTGATTATACTTTGTGTTGCAAAACGACTTACAAGTTTCAAATTCCTTACCGATAGATCAAAACTGACAAGCACTCAATATTATTCCTCGATTAAATGTCAGAAATGCAGGTCAAAAAATCCTTCCGGGTGTTTGTTAGAACTTTATTTTACTAAACCGAGATCTACATAAGTCCTTAAAACTCAATAACAAATTATCATTGAGTTATATGCACTTCGTGTCACGTGAATAGGGATAAGCTTTTTTTGTTTTTTATTTGCCGATATTTCTTAAACTCTGTTTTTTTTTGAAAAAAACCCAAATTAAGTTTATATTGCGAGCAAAAATGTTTGGATAAAGTTGATAAATACAAGTTTTACGACGATTTTTCCGAAGACGGTAGTAAAAAATACCTTTTTTGTGTCACATGAATAGGGAAAAGATCTAAATTTACCTGTAAGACCCTTTAAAGTAAGGAAAATAACAACAAATCTTATGGTTTAGGTAAATACTGGTTTTATTACATAAATAAATAAATTAGGTGGTGCAACAGTCAGTTGAGAACTAGGACCTAGTGACTTACAACTCTCAACCATTCCTGTGTACGAGGACTGTAATCAGGGATGGAGGGGACCTACAGTTTTAAGCCGAATCCGAACGGCTAATTTGAGAAAGCACTTTTCATGACAAGAATAAGAATAAGAATAAGAATAAGAATAAGAATAAGAATAAGAATAAGAATAAGAATAAGAATAAGAATAAGAATAAGAATAAGAATAAGAATAAGAATAAGAATAAGAATAAGAATAAGAATAAGAATAAGAATAAGAATAAGAATAAGAATAAGAATAAGAATAAGAATAAGAATAAGAATAAGAATAAGAATAAGAATAAGAATAAGAATAAGAATAAGAATAAGAATAAGAATAAGAATAAGAATAAGAATAAGAATAAGAATAAGAATAAGAAGAATTTGTCAATTCCTCGCAAGAGGCAGTACCCGTGAAAAAACTTTAGATGGCACAGGCAGGGTTTGAACCCAAGACATCTGGCATGGCAGTCCAACTCACTAACCATCATCTCACGGGTACTACAAAGTCAAGTCAGATAATTAAGCGAAATAGGGCCCAGGACCGTTTTATGGCTTCAATAATCTCTTCGGTTTTTTGGTATTGCCGTCTTTCTTTTATAGACTTTTCTTGAAAGCCATCCCCACACGTTTTTAATGATGTTTAAGTCAATAGAATATGGGGGTCATGGCAATAGGTTCACATTTTGCTCCTGAATCCAAGCTTTTGTTGTCCGTGCGGTACGCATTGGTGCATTATATTGTTGGAAAGTCCATCGTGTCCACCAAATAATTCAGAAAACTGCGAAAAAGATCCTTCCAGAATCGACTTTTAAGTGATTGCCATTGTCATTTTAGGGCTTTGAAAATTCAGCTCCACTGTCCCTTAATAGGCGATTGCTCCCCATACCATTACACCACCTCCTTTCCTGTGCCGTTTATCAAGATAGATTTCTTCATTTCTTAAATCGTGAAAATAGCAAGTACATATATCCATTAGGTCCGTCCAAATACATTTTTTTTTTTCATTGGAAAACACGACGGTATGTCAAGCTCGATTCCACCATATGTGATTTGTTGCCAAATTAAGGCGTTGGCTCTTGCGTGCAGCATTATATAGTGTTTTTTTCTTCATTTTTTGGTGTCGTATATGGTCTGCCTTCTGTATCACCTGAGCAACAGTCGATCTACTAGCATCTACCCTGCCTTGATTTTACTAATGGAAAACCTTGAATTTGAAGCAGCTCTCACTATCGCCCACTTTTTCCGAAATGATGTGGCTTTCTTGACTCTTCCTTTGTGGTTTTTTGTATACCTCTCTGGGTGCTTGAGGTAGTTGTATACAATATTTGAACTTCTTCTAATTTCGCTGGCTATAAAACGGATGGTATACCGGTAAGCTCGAATTTGGCCTATTTCCTCCTTGGTTAGACCATTTCCTCTACCCATACTTCTTGAGTCTATCAAATTAATACTTGTACTAAGCTCCCAAAAAATAAGAGTATCCTTTTATCTGATTTAAAACACGCCAATAGGTAAATTTAGATCTTGTCCCCATTCATTTGACAAAAAAAAAACAGGTACTTTTTATGACCTTCTTCGGAAAAACCGCCAAAAAACTTGTTTTTATTAACTTAAACCAAAATTTGTGTTTGCAATAAAAACTTAATACATAACTCATTTTTTCCACATTTGGGTTTTTACAAAAAACCTAAGGGTTTAAGAAATATCGGTAAATAAAAAACGAAAAAAGCTTTTCCCTATTCATGTGACACGAAGTGTATGTAGTAGAAATTGAAGAAATTATCGAGTTTTAAATATTTTTAAATATCAAATTTTAAAGATAAACCGAAAGTTATTAGATCGAATTTTACGTTGATTTTGGAGCCGTTTCTAGGAATTGGCTGTAAGATATTTCATTTCATAAAAAAGACACCGGAAGAAAAAGGTGTACATACATCCCAGCAAGATCACCGATTTATTGTCAAAACATCGCTGAGAATTTGGGACCTCACTGGTGTTAAGTCCAAAAAGGGCTCAGAGAAACACGAGCTGCGAGTGGTTAGATAGTCAAAGGAAGACTTAAGGCAGCTATCTTTGAAGAAAAGGTCAGCTACTAGTCACAAATTGACCCCAGTCTACCGAGCAGCCCGTCTACGACATAGAACACGTTAATTTGTCTGACGAACAATGGGGCTCTGTTCTCTTCTCAGACAAACGCAAAGTCTGCTTGAATGGAAGCAATAAAAGAAGACGATTTTGCCGATTTGCTCAGTTTTGCATAAAAGAAAACGTCGGTTGGGCATTTTAAACTGACGGTAGGGACGGGGGGATCAACGGTGAACCGATGCATAGACGAAATTTTAGAAGATCCGTTTTATTATTTAAGATTCCTTCTCCACTGAATTAAAAAAAAAACTCAATTAAATAACATAGACCACTCATTATAAAACTAAAACTAATGGCTTAGAGGTACTGAAATCAGAAAAAGAAGAAACGCTACAGATTTTTTGCTAGAGACCTTTGACCGCAAGAGTGCGATTTGAGTTAAATGCTCACGAGTGTATTTTAAAAGAATAGAATTTTGCTTAATTAATAATAATGCTACCGGACATCTACAGGAGCACTTAAGACAACACCTATTGAAGCCCTTAGAATAGAAGCAGGCTTTAATTCAGTACACCGACTCGGACAAAAAAGAGCAGTCAACATAATTAGTAAGGCTCTTACAGACGGTTTTCATCCTCTTCACAAACCTTCTCAAGAAAAAAACAAAACAAGAAAAATTCAATATCATCTCTCAGCAAAATACTAAGCATGATGCAGGCTTACGGATGTATTCCCATGGATACCAGTACACCGAAACACCTTTTATCTTACACCTTGGAAAAGACACCTACTGCCCATCGATACCAGCCTCTCTTACTACAAAAAAGAACACACTTCCATTTTGTCGTTCAAAATGCTCACAGAGAACTAGTGGAAACTATCAAGCCTATAAGAAGGCTTTACACTGAAGGATCATTCAAGGACAACAATTCAACTTATGCAGTCGTCGAAATAAACGCAGACAATGAGGAAATCATCACTTGCCAAGGGTTCATAACTGACTCAGGCGGTAGTTACATTGCAGAAGTAACCGCAATACTCAAAGCTCTCTCAATCGCACAAACATGGGCAGTCAAAACACTGATCCTTACTGATAGCTTGAGTGTCCCTAGCGGGCTAAAAAGTGCAACGAATAATTGTCCTGCCCTAAAAAATATCCGAAGCATCCTTCATAATAGCAATGAAATAATCTTAGCATGGATACCAGGACATGCAGGCAATTCATTATCCTTACGTAAAAGAACTCCCAAACATCCCTCAAATCTTTCGAAAAGTATTCATGTCCATTGAAGATGAAGAACTCGAAAGAACATGGCTAATCAACAGAACTTACTGCGACAACACCATCCATCACACCGCCGCATTCCTTATAACACAAAATTTTCCAGAGAAGAGTGCATTACCTACCATATGTCGGTGGGAAAAACACTTTTCTCCAGTCGGCACTATTTCTCGCACGACCCGCCTGATGAATGAACCAATTGTAGGGAGCCTCTCTGTATTTGGCACATTTTTGCCATTTGCCCGATTTCCCGACTCACCACCAACACCAAATCTTTCCAAGATATGCAGAGCCAAAAAGCTGAAGTACTTAATCCATCTGACTTTCCAGCGCATCAAAGAAGTCAAGAAATATAAATTTCTATCTATGGTCACGTTGCCCTGATGTCCTTCTAATAAATAACTTATAAATTTACTTTATATGTAATTTTCTTTAAATACATAAATAAATAAATAAATAATAACGTACTGCCCCCTCGATTCGGTTTAGTTTTGAAGTACAATATCTCAAAACATCGGAATGAGCTATAGAGATGCATTCGCAATGTTTCAAATTTATGTTAGAAGCTTATATCAATGGAGAAATTGCTTTATGCTAAACGTATACAAACCAAAAAAGTATTGGCCTAAAACAAAACTAATCGTTTTTAACATTTTTTGTTTGTTTTCCTTTTCGAACATGAATCCAATACTCTGCCTGTAAAGTTACAACTATAAAAGATAAGATAACTATTCACCAAAACAAAGAAACTAAGAGATAGGAAAAAGAATTATTTTGTACCAAAATTACTTAAAATATGTTTCATTAATAAATTGTTGAACTTCGCGTCGTGCGTCGTCTTGTTTCGTCTTAAATTATTTTTTTCTTAAACTGTTCTTCAAAATGGTCTTAGTGATAATTTTAATTGCGTTGACTACGATTATCAGTGTTTTCTTGTATTTAAAATTTGCTCGAATGCTACATCTGGCAAAGGCATTTAAGGGTCCGCTAAACCTGCCACTTTTTGGCCATGGTCTTCATTTAATTGGAAAATCACCCCATGAGTATCTCCTTATGCTGACCGATTTCATTAAAATCTATGGCAATACTTTCAAAGTATGGATTGGTCCTGAATTGAATATTGTTACAATTGATTTGAAGGATATTGAAGTTGTACTGGGAACAACGAAATTCAATGACAAGGCTACAATGTACAAGACTATGATACCTTGGTTAAATGAGGGCTTGCTTATTAGTAGAGGTCTGTTTGTTTTTGCATTACTTCTGCAATTATAAAAATGTGTACTTCTTTAAAAAAAGGTACAAAATGGTTTAAACGGCGGAAGATTATAACACCGGCATTCCACTTCAAGATATTGGAACAATTTATTGAAGTTTTTGATCAGGGTAGCATCAAATTGGTAGAACAACTGAAAACACAAATCGAAAAGGAAGAATTTGATTTGCATTTTTTTGTGAGCACCTGCACCCTGGATATAATATGTGGTAAATATGAGTGCAACAATTAAATATAAAAAGTCTAGCAAATCATCAAATTATAATAATCAAAATACAGGGTCATTCATTTTTTGATTTTGAAAGTAAAGTTAGATAAAATATATACAGATACAGATACACAGTTAATTATAATGTTTTGACTTTGTTATTAGGAGTGTTTTTTTAGAAAAGCCATCCGTAGTACAGTAGATAAAAGGATGCGGATAGAGATTAGACTTGCATTCGAGCATCTAAATCATCTTTCGAGTTTTTCATATTTTGACGTGCGTTGGTTGGTTGACCTCGAACCTGGATGATTGTGTTCGTAGAGTAGTGTCCAACATACAAAACACTTTGACGATTTACAAATCAAGATGAACTCTTACATTTCGACAGAAATTATTTTCAATTTGTTTTATCTATTGTTTGCTTATTTTATTACTATAGTTTTTTCCAATGAGGTAACGACTTAACTTCTATTTAATATTTTTTTATAAATGCATGTTTCCAATTTTTGTATTGTCCTGCAAAACTTTGTGGAGACTTCGCCAAACATATTTTTATTTTTGTAAGCTTACTCGACAAAGTTGTTCAAAGCGAAAAAGTAACACTTTTCATGATTCTAAGTGAAGACTAACACGATTCAGAGTTCTGGGCGAAAACTAACGTATTCCGCATATATTTTTCGCCTAGAAATGCGAAATATGTTAGTTTTCGCCTAGAACTCTGAACCTTGTTAGTCTTCACTTAGAACCATTAAAAGTGTCACTTTTCGCCTTGAAAGCGAGATCTGTTAGTTTTTGTCTTCAAATTGCAATCTGTTAGTCTTCGTCTCATTCGTTGATTTATGGAACCCCAAAAAAACACAGCTATTATGACACTTCAAATGATAGCTGAGTATAACAGCAACTGAATGACGCTGTACTTGTACTGAAAGTTAGGTTTCCGATTTCTTTTTAATTATTTTAATCAATAGTTTTGTTAAAAATAAAAATTACTTTCAAATATTGTGTAGTAAATTCTCAAGATTTCTAAAACATTACCATTAAGAAGCTGCAGGTATTTTATTTTATTCGCCTCTTAACTTTTACCTAATCGAGTAACCGGAAACCTTTTGATTTTATGATGTAATTGAATTTTAAGGAAAACTGACTCAAAAGTATTATCGTAACTTTTTATTTTCTATTTTTTCACTTTGATTTGAAAACTATGCCAGTTCTTAGTTGAGAACTTAATTACTTAAAGTGGCGCTACAATCCGGGACGGACCTGCGCCTCAACCCACATGCGTTTCCAGCCAACTCGGTCCCTAATTTGGTGTTTCCAGTTAAGCACGCCAAGTTGCTTGAGGTCCTCTCCCACCTGCGTGCTCCACCTGAGACGCGGTCTTCTTCTGCTGCACCAGGCGTCTTCCGTCGGAATTGGATTCAAAGACTTTCCGAGCTGGAGCGTTGATGTCCATCCGCTCTACACAAGCTCCAAGCATCAGTGCCACAAACGAGCACCGGAATGATGAGTGTCTTAAAAGGACTTTATTCCTCAATTGCTTTCTACGTGGAAAGAAGCAGCATTTTGCAAAAGTAACTCCCGTTTTCTGAATTTATAGCGGTGCCTAGGTAGATAAAGTCCTTGACTGCAGTCAATGGTGGATTTTCCTGGTCTGAAGCCACGCAGTTATGAACCTTTCAGGTTGTTGACGAACGGCTTCAGCCGTTCACATAAGACGGCAGAAAGGATCTTAGTCGCGATGTCCAGTAGACAGAGGATCTTCTTTCTTGAGTATTCGGCAAACTATGCTGATTTTCCACTCATCGGGCATGCTTTCTAAGATCCATATTTTGAGTTGATGCATACTCCTTACCAAACCATCGCTCGCCTGCTGCTTTGAATAATTTGACAGCTATGTCGTCAATTGCCTGAAAGCTTCATCGCAGTGGGTCAACAACAACATTGGCCACTCCGTAGTTCTTAAGTAATTAGAATCAAACACAAAGCACACAGACTACACCATCCCCCAACTACAATTCGACAGAAACTTCCAGATTTCTATGCCTTCTAGATCTTTCTAGGAGTATAGGACATTCCTGGAAGACGAGTCAGTCCACTTATATGCAGAAACAAATGAAGAGGTTGCTGGAGGTGTGTAATCTGAACGACTGAAATAAAATATCTCATTCCGCCTTCCCAATGATTGTAGCGTGTTCCAGGCGAAACTTTTGGCGATAAAAGAAGCCTTGTCCTGGCTTAGAAAAAACGTGACATCAACATCTGATATCCGTATTTTTTCAGATAGCCAGGCCGCTATCAAATCTCTGGACTCTGTCTCTACAAACTCTATTACAGTCCATAAATGTCGATCATCTCTAATGGAGATGGCACAACAGTTTAATATTTACCTTTGCTTGGTGCTGGGTCAAAGAAACATTCCAGGAAATTGTAAGGCAGATGAACTCGCCAGAAATGTTACAGTACAACCCATTCTACCAGGTTTGGGTAATGCTGGCATACCAATCGCTACATGTAAACTATTGCTAATGCAAGACGCTATGAAGAAGGAAAACATCAGGTGGAATAACATCACCACTTGTCAGGTCACAAAACACATCTGGCCTACACTAGATTTAATGCGATCAAGGTGCTTGCTATCTCTAAGCAGATCGCATATAAGCTCGATAATCGGTGTTATAACCGGGCACTGTCTAATAGGAAAGCACGCTACGCGGCTAGGCGTATTTTCATATGACTTTTGCAAAAGAGGAGGAAACAAATCTTCAGTTCTTCAGGAATATTCTTCTATAACGATCTAAAGATCTCAATCATATTAACCTAATCAGTCTTTCAAGTTTCGTAAAGGAGTCAAACTTGTTTCATTGAGCTTCAGAAGAATCCCTCAAGATTCATGTGGTATCACAATGGACAATTAAACTGGCCTAAGTGTGTCCTACTCCATCACAGACAGGATTAGGTTAAAGTGGCTGTCCGTGATGGAATAGGACGCACTTAGGCCCGTTTAATAGCCCATTGTGATGCATCACAGACAGCAACTTTAATCTAAGCTAACCATGCCGTCAACTCGAGCAACTTTGTTGGACTTCAGATTCATAATAGGTGGCACGACAGTGCGTAGAGAACCAGTGCTTAGTGACTTTCAACTCTCTACTCTCTATGTGCGAGTCATGTAAGGGATGGAGGGGACCTACAGTTTATATGCTGAATCTGAAAAGCTAATTTGAGAAAGCTCTTTTCATGACCCGTGAAAGAAAAAAACTTTTAGGTGGCAAAAGTACGTAATAATAATAACGTAACTTTTTACAGTTCTGGGCTTGTAAGAAATGTTGGATCGCATAAAATTCAGTTTTATTAAAAGGCTTTTTGCCATTATGTTTTAAAAATGATTTCCGGCTACTTTTTGCAGCAATTGGGGACGTATAAAGTCAGCAATTACTTACTTACTTACTTAAGGTGGCGCTACAGTCCTGTGTGAACTAGGGCCTCACCCAACGAACTACTCCATCTTGCTCGGTCCCTAGCTAGATTTCTTCAGTTTCGCGCTCCAAGTTGGGTGAGGTCACTTTCCAATTGTGCGCACCACCTGGTCCCCGGTCTTCCTCTACTGCACTGCCCTGTAAGAGTGGATTCGAAGACTTTCCGGACCGGAGCATTGGTTTCCATGCGCTCTACGTGACCCAGGCATCTTAGTCGTTGTACTTTTACCCTTCTGGCTAAGTCTACGTCACTGTACAGCCTGTACGGCTCGTCGTTCCATCTTCTCTTCCACTCCCCTTCTATGCATACGGGACCGTAGATCACACGAAGAATCTTTCTCTCGAAACGACCCAAGGTGCTTTCATCCGTTTTTGTCATAGTCCATGCTTCTGCACCGTATAGCAGGTCTTATGAGGGTCTTACATAGCGACACTTTGGTCCCTCGAAAGAGGGCTTGCTACTCAATTTCTTTCTTAGCCCAAAGAAACAGCGCCTCTGCCTCAATACTTACAAAAGCCCCATTGGCATCACGCTGAGTTCTTCCGATTATGTCAATGTCACCAGCATATGCTAATAATTGGACAGACTTTTGAAAGATAGTGCCTCTAGTGTTGACGTGTGAGCTCTGCACTATTCTTTCAAGTACGATGTTAAAAAAATCACATGACAGCGCATCACCTTGTCTAAGACCTTTTTTGACATCGAAAGGTTCTGTTAAGTTGTTTCCTACCTTTATGAAGCAGTGTGAATTCTCCATGGTGGTCATCCTGCACAAACGGACGAGTTTGGCAGGGATGCCAAAACCAGACATGGCTCTATACAGCTCGTCCCTGTAGATACTGTCATATGCGGTCTTATAATCGATGAAAAGATGGTGGGTATCGATTTGGTGTTCTTGGTTTTTTTCCAGGATCTGCCGTAATGTGAATATTTGATCGACTTTGGACTTTCCTGGTCTAAAACCACCCTGATAAGCACCTATCAGGTTGTTGACGATGGGCTTAGACGTTCACATATTACGACAGAGAAGATTTTGTAAGCGATGTTAAGTAGACTGATTCCTCTATAGTTGGTGCAGTTTAGAAGGTCTCTGTTTTTGAGAATCGGGCAAACAATACTGAGGTTCCATGTCAGTCAGCAATAACGCGCCGAATATTCTCTTACAAGGCGTCAACCGTCTCCGGCTGATTAGCGTAGACAAGCGTCTTCACATAACCTCACACAAAACAGCCCAGCTTTGGTAAATCTCACTCCTTGGAGGTTATACGCTACAGGCAAACGACGCGAGATAATGCCCTCACAAATGTTTCCTTCAATAAATTGATTGATTTGTTGCGTCACACGAACCGAACCAATATTTTGTTAATACATATGTATATTTGCGGATTTTCAAGCGTTGTTCAGAAATAAGTCTTTTCATTATGAAATGGCAGATAGCTTTTAAAAAGACCAAAACCGAAAAAAGTATTTTTCAGATTAAAAACTACACGTCTAAAAAATACACCCGTTAGTTACACAGGGCTTAAGCGGTCCCTAGACTATCAATATTATTGAACAATATATTACAAAATATTATTGACTGGTACCCCACACTAAACAATATTTCGCACAATAAATCATTTGACAATTCTTTATTTGTGCTTCAACATCATGCTCGATGATATGGATTATTGTTGTGTGGCAATTGCTCTTGCTATTTCATTAAAAAAAAAAGAAAAAAACAAACGCAGATGGATGAAGGACTGGTAAAAAAAACGAAACGTGTTTACTCATCAACATTTATTAAATGAGCTGGCTTTGAGCGAACCAGGGAGATGTTATCACTTTGAATATTCAAAACAAATGACAAAATATTGTGCAAACACATCCACAGACTATACAATAAATTTGGTTGCACAATAAATATCAAAAGGATTTTGATTTTATACAATATATTGCACAACCCTTCAATATGAGCCCTAGACTCTCAATAATATTGTGCAACATCAAATATTGCACAATAATATTGATAATCTAGGGACCGCTTAAAAGAAAAATGTACTAGAGGTCAAAATACAATTTAGTTTGATTTGCTTTAAAATTGTTAACGAATTAAAATAAATAGATAAGAAGTCAACCAAAATTGGAATATTTCCAGTAGGTACTTGTGTTTTCATGAATTACTCTAAATACTACTCGTAGACAAATTGATAACATAAATAAATTTAATCATAGAACACAATCTTTAACTTCTATAAATATGATTCTATAAATAATTATGATTACAAAGTAACATAATATGCACAGCTCAAGTCGCACGTACTTGTTCTTGTAGTTCGAGTTGCTCGGAATTCAAAAGTTTTTGTTTCTAATGTAAAACTAAACTTAATTTTAAGTTACTATAACAACTCCAAAAAAAATATAAACCTTAAAAATCAATGATATGTCAAAAATGGTTGTCTTAATAATTTCGTTTTATGATGTTCTCAATTAGAAAATGGAAATTTAAGATTTTTAAGATATCCGTAGATGTTTTGAATAGGCTTGACTGACCAGGAGAATAAAAGACTAACAGAATTTTCAATCCAGAAATCAAGTGTGGTTTGTACTTCTTTTCTTACTAATTGCTTTGTGAGATCGAAAATAATTGAGAAATCGAATTCTTTAAATTTTTTAAAACTACGAATGTTTCCCAAAAACACAACAAAACTTTTGGTTCCGGTCTCACGAAACCAATACTGTTCCTCGTTTAACGGATAGCACATGTAAGATTAGAAAAGTATCAACCAAAACAATAAATGCTGACATAGTGACATGTGAAAATATTTTTTCACAAACAGTTTGTCCAAAATGGTCTTGGTGATAATTTTACTTTCGTTAACCACAATTATCTGTGTTTTCTTGTATTTGAAATTTTCTCGAATCCTATACCTGGAAAAGGCATTTAAAGGTCCTCCAAGTTTACCACTTTTTGGCCATGGTCTTCATTTTATTGGTAGACCATCTCATGAGTATCTTATTAATTTGACAAATTATCTTCGAACCTACGGCAACACTGTCAAAGTATGGATTGGTCCTGAATTAAATATACTTACAATTGATGTAAAGCTCATTGAAGGTGTTTTGGGAACAACTGAACTCATTGACAAGTCATCAATGTACAAAACTATGGTACCTTGGTTGAATGAGGGTTTGCTTGTTAGTGGAGGTTTGTTCGAATTTGCATTATTTTTGAAACTTTTAAAATTCTATTGAAAACTAAAACTATGCTAAAAAGGTACAAAGTGGTTCAAACGGAGAAGAATTATCACTCCTGCATTTCACTTCAAGATATTGGAACAATTTATTGAAATTTTTGATCGGGAAAGCATCAAAATGGTAGAAAAGTTGAAAACACAAATCGATAAGGAATCGTTTGATTTGTATTTCTATTTGAACACCTGCACCTTGGATGTAATATGTGGTAAATATTAGTGTAAGAATTATTAAAAAGAACAAATAATATGGACTCAATTTTTTGTCGTGGGTGTAAAATTCCGGCAAACTATTTAAATTGTTTGCGGTATTTGACTACTTTTTGTAAAAAGATTATAAACCCCGTGTTTTAAATAGAAAATTTAAAATTTTAATACTCTGTTGTTGAAAGGTGCTTCAAGTTTTAAAGATTTAGCAGTGAGTGATAAGTCGTTAGTGTGGATTTTGGAGATTTGTAGGACCATTTTGTCTCCAAGAACATAAATTGTAAAACAAAGTTTAAATTCAACGAAGAGCTTAAAGGGTGTGAAATTGCCGACAAATTTGGATGCATTAAATATTCATACACTGCTATTTATTTTCCTCTTTGTTCCCGATATTAAAGGACATGTATCAGAAAAAGAAGTAAGCAAAAAGGTGGAGTGTTAAAGTTAGAGGGTTAAGTTAATTGTAAATAAAGAAATGAAATGAAATGAAATAAATTAAGGAAATACTTATAAAACAATCGCGAGACAGGTTGGTTGATCTCAAAACATGGTCACGAATGTCTAAAAATAGACCAGCTACCCAGAAACCCAAGGAAGACCAAGCAACCCTACCAAAACAGGGACAGATTACAATGGCTGTTAATACAATGAGCGGTGTGAATAAAAACGAGTAGGACAAGTAAATACTTGAACATATCAAAATAACAAGTAAACGCCAAAATTGAAGTGAATAAAACAAGTATTTGCTCTTACTCGCGAGTAAATACTTGAGAGACTAGTAAAACCCGGAAAATGCCAATTTTGGTGTGAATAAACGCAAGTTAATACTTCTGTAGCAAGTAAATATTCGTCTATTCGCAAGTCAACCCGACCCCAGACTTGCAGTCGTACTTGTACACGAAAGATGGCTGCATTTATGAACTTGCGTGGTGTGAAACGTTATAGAGACTGGCGTGATATAAGTCCCGATCTATCTAAGGGACTATTACGGTTTGAGAGCGAAAACGTAGATTTTCCCACTTCGCTCTTTCTTGATGAAAAGACTGATGCAACTGAGATACGTTAGTGATCCAGGATTCCAAAGTGGTGTTGCCAACGACATGGAGGTTGAAAGAAGTACCGTCAGCAGAACATTTTCAAGTGTATTGGATAAAATAGTGTCGAAGTCTGAAGATTGGATTAAATTTCCACGCACTATTGAAGACATGGATCAGGCCAAGGCAGATTGGGCTTCAAAATTTCGCATTCCGACTGTCATTGGTGCTATAGATTGCACTCACGTGCATATTATGAAACCTTCGGAATTCGGCGACGAGTATGTGAGCAGAAAAGGAAAAACAACAATAAACATTCAAATGACTTGTGACGCTAATGAAAAAATTACAAGTGTGGACGCTCAATGGCCAGGGAGTGTACAATGTACATGATGGCAGGATTTGGCACAACAGGAAATGATGCGTAGTCTGTGTGGCGCTACAAGTATCTACTTGCCTTTTTTGTGAATTCAGTTGTCTCGCGAGTAAATAACGGGTGATTTTTTAAGAGCTTGAGAACTTTTAAAAAAAAAAACGCATAAAATTTGCAAAATCTTATCGATTCTTTATTTGAAACGTTAGATTGGTCCATGACATTTACTTTTTGAAGATAATTTCATTTAAATGTTGACCGCGGCTGCGTCTTAGGTGGTCCATTCGGAAAGTCCAATTTTGGGTAACTTTTTCGAGCATTTCGGCCGGAATAGCCCGAATGTCTTCGGAAATGTTGTCTTCCAAAGCTGGAATAGTTGCTGGCTTATTTGTGTAGACTTTAGACTTGACGTAGCCCCACAAAAAATAGTCTAAAGGCGTCAAATCGCATGATCTTGGTGGCCAACTTACCGGTCCATTCCTTGAGATGAATTGTTCTCCGAAGTTTTCCCTCAAAATGGCCATAGAATCGTGAGCTGTGTGGCATGTAGCGCCATCTTGTTGAAACCACATGTCAACCAAGTTCAGTCCTTCCATTTTTGGCAACAAAAAGTTTGTTAGCATTGAACGATAGCGATCGCCATTCACCGTAACGTTGCGTCCAACAGCATCTTTGAAAAAATACGGTCCAATGATTCCACCAGCGTACAAACCACACCAAACAGTGCATTTTTCGGGATGCATGGGCAGTTCTTGAACGGCTTCTGGTTGCTCTTCACTCCAAATGCGGCAATTTTGCTTATTTATGTAGCCATTCAACCAGAAATGAGCCTCATCGCTGAACAAAATTTGTCGCGCGAAACACATTTCGAACCGAACACTGATTTTGGTAATAAAATTCAATGATTTGCAAGCGTTGCTCGTTAGTAAGTCTATTCATGATGAAATGTCAAAGCATACTGAGCATCTTTCTCTTTGACACCATGTCTGAAATCCCGCGTGATCTGTCAAATACTAATGCATGAAAATCCTAACCTCAAAAAAATCACCCATTACTTGCTAGTATACCCTCGGGTTGACGAGTACACGGTCACAAGTAAACTCGACGCTTTATTCACATCGGTTTACTTGGAGTTTAAATACTCGTTACACTTTACTTGTAAGTAAATACTCGTCGTACTCGTTTTTATTCACACCGCCCAATGGATATGTATTAGTTCAACACAAATAAAAAAATACCTTAACTTGGATTTAAATACCTCAACAATTAGTTGCTGCAAAACAAACTTAAGACTTAACTTAACCTTTAACCAGGGGCATTACAAATTTATAACACTTTAAGGGACATACGTCTCGCAGGCTACTACCAAGAACCAACTCAGTCCAACCAATATCAAAGCGGAGGTATATTCTACTCTGGGGGAGTCTGCTCCTTCATTTCCAACAGTCAAATATTAGGTGGCAGAGTTTAAACGGGGTCGAACGAGCTGCTAAGACGAACATCAAAGTGGTCTACCAAATGAGTTGACAACGCCAGAAATGGTATTGGGTGACCGTCGTCGTCGACTGAAAGTGTGCGAGCTAGCAAACACGGTAGACATTTCAAAAAGTGCTGTACATCGCATATTGACTAAAAATTTAAACATGAGAAGGCTGTGCGCAAGATGGGTGCCACCATTGAATAATTACAAATAGAAGTAGACACCGAACATTGCTCAAACGACCATGCGACTTATGAGCACCCAGTGAGTACTATTAGTAGCTTGAATATCATTTTCATGATATTGGTTTTTGTATATGCTAATTTAAATGCTCAAAAGGTTTGTGTATACAAAGTCAAAAGGGATTAAAAAAGTCCTTTTGGGATCTTTTTTGAAAACGAACTATATGAATATTTATAGATGAAGACAATAATATTATGTACGCGTTAAAAGCATTGAATAATTACAAATAGAAGTGGACACCGAACATTGCTCAAACGACCATGCGACTTATGAGCACCCAGTGAGTACTATTAGTAGCTTGAATATCATTTTCATGATATTGGTTTTTGTATATGCTAATTTAAATGCTCAAAAGGTTTGTGTATACAAAGTCAAAAGGGATTAAAAAAGTCCTTTTGGGATCTTTTTTGAAAACGAACTACATATATGAATATTTATAGATAAAGACAATAATATTATGTACGCGTTAAAAGGCATAATGTTAGGTATACATCTTAATATGTTAGGTATAGCGTATAGGTATTTGAAAAGATACTATTTATTTTTCGTGTGTAAAAAATTGGCATTTTCTTACTATTTTTATTTTGTTTTGGAGATTTGATTAAATTGATTTACCAAATCGTTTACTTGGAGGTTTGTTGTTCAAAATAAAAAAAATTGCAACTACTTTTTCATGAATTTTTTTATCGGTACTGGCAGATAAACCATTTTACGAATACAAAGTTTTGTGAATGTTAGTACGATATGGCCAAGTGCATGTTGTATATTAACTCAAAAAATTAATTTCTTCAGTAAAGCCATTTAAAGGTTTTTAAATAAACTGAAACACATGTAATTTATTTAATAGTAGGTACTAATATATGCACATAAATAATGCATTAGTATTTCTTGAAACTTTTTTTACAATTTGCAATGTCTAATTTAAATCAAATAAATTATTTTGTCTTAATTTTGTTAAGGAGACGTTGAAAATAATTGGAATGAAATAAATGAAAATGACAATAAAATGTCCTTAACATATGTAGGTATTTTGTAGGATATATTGCAAAATCTGTGGTAAAGAAAAATGACTGATTTAAGCAAATTGTTTATGGACAAAAGCAAATGTAAAAACAAAGACACTACATATATAGAGTGTCCTTGTGTCAAAATAAGTATGAAACAAGGGAACATTTAACAAAATTTCGTCAATTCGAAAATAAGGTTAATGGAGGCTTGTCAATTCCCACAAGAGAATTCGTAAGTCATGTAAAAACTACTGTGCAATGTTTTGTAGAAGAGTTCTTCAAAAGTACACTTTTCTCAGAATTGAACCACAACAGCACTTAATTATGAAACTTATGTTGAAATTAAATGGTGAACAACAAAAATCTTATATCAATCAAAATTCTCTAGCAGCAGTTTTTCATAACGTAGCTTGGTCTTGATCATTTAGTTTCAATCTTAGTTTCATACTCAATTTAACTCGATCGAGGTTAAATTTTAAAGGAAGTGTTTTTTCATTGTAATGTACATATGTACCAGTATACCTATCTGATCTTATTAATAATATATTCATGTACATTATCTTTTTAACGCTGTTTTTATTTTATTTAAGAGTTTTGGTAAAGTGTTGCAACTATAATTTGATGTGGTTGTTCAATGTACAGTTTTTCAAGCAAAACAAAAATTACTTAAAATCGTCTGCCTTACCTACAAAGTATTTGAAGTTAATCAAAACATTGATAAACAACGTAAATCGGCGAAGGTTCAACAAGATACCTTAGGTATATGTTAGTACATTACTTACCTAACTCAAGAAAAAACTCAAAACTGTATGTTTTAAATATAACATAATATATATGTACCTGTACCACCATAATATATGTATATGGCTGGGATGCGACCCACACTGATAACATCCCATCCCGTCTGCCGATTTGTCTTGCTTAAAATATTTGTAGGTTTTCGTGTTTTGTTAAAAAAGTTGTCAGTTGAATTATTTCTAAAAATTAAAAAAATTACAACAATATTTTGCATATAATGAAAAAATTTGATTTCACAGTCGAAAATCAATTTTCCCGAACTTATGGTCATTTTTTTTTCAAAATTTTACCAGATGTCAAAAACGTTATTCTTCTTTGTACAAAATTATTTTGGAGATAAAATCTTTTTTTTTTCGTAAAATATTCGAGGTGACAAATATTTGTTTACAGTTTTTTTGATTTATAAAAAACCGTTAACTAGATTTTTTTTTCAAAAATATACTTGTATATTGTACTTGTATATAAAATTCAATTTAATTATCTAGCGTTATTGTTTCGTGAAATATTTTGGGTTAACATTTTAATTTTTTTTAAATTGCTATGGTAAAAAAAACACCCACCCGATTTTGTTTAGAGTCCTTTCTACATCTTTCTGCATTTTTGTCTGTATAACAAAATTTATTTGAAGTCGATATCTCTACTGCTGGCACGAGTACGATAACTTTGACGCCAAGATATAATAACGGTTTTTGGTAGAGGGGCTTAATACAAGCATTTTTTACTATGAGAGGGGGGGTCTATCTCCCCCCGTTTAGGCGGTAGGGGCAATTTAAAAAAAATGTGATTTAAAATGGAAAAAAATAATTAAAAAATAACGGTGATATTTACAATTAAGTTTTATACATATTTTTAAAGCCAACATTCTGTTTTATTAGCCAGTTTTTAATTCAAGTCAATACTATGCGTAGTTTTTGAAAAATTTAATTTTAAACTCAAAATTTGAGTAAAAAAGTTAAAAAAAGGTTTAAAGTGTAATTTTTCAATACTTCAAGATTATCTACCATTGTTTTTATTTCAGAATTTATTGCTCTTATTTGTTTTTGATCAAAAACTGAAAACTAGATAATTTTATGTCTTTTAGTTTTTGAGAAAATTGAAAATAACCACAACTACTATTTTAATTTAATTCTTTTTTTTTTGCTTGAGTGGTCTTATTTTGATAGTAACAATGGTAGGTGCGAGTTTGGGTATATGCAACAGTGGGATCTGTAAGTGGGGCATGCTTTAAGAATCCTTTTTTACTCCACTTTGATTATAGGTATCTTTTTTTCTTCAGCCGACAGTTTTGTTTAAAGCAAAGAAATCTGCCAAAAATATACCTACTCGGTACTAAAATAGTTCAAAAATCTAATAGGTAGGTACGCCCCCAAATTATGTTATACATATGTGTATATATATACATATATGTACCTATATTCATATTAACCTACTAACCTCCATTTGTGCATATGAATACCTACCTACATACATACCTATAAGTAATTACTAATTACCTACCTAACATTAGCCTAAACAATATATCTACCTATGCTTATGTATGTACATTGGCAATGTACCTATACTTTGTAGTAAAGTATAATTCGTCCACTGTCCCTATTTTCAGAAAAAAAAAGAAATTTAAAAATAAACCTATCCCAACCCATATCAAACTAATAACGAAATTGAAGAAAAACTCACAGAAACTCACAAAACATCATCATGTCGAATGCACCGAAAAGCACCAAAATCATTTTCGTTTTATGAATGAGAACGAAATTTAAAAAAGGAAAACAAACCTTCAAAATACATTTTCTGCAGCGAACGTGATTTGGCCTTGAATGCCACACTTTTACAGACATTATGTACCTACACAGTTGTTATTGTTGTTTTTTATTCTAAATAACAATATTCCGTTATCTTTCTCGACAACAAATTGTGAGTAAATTTCCCATAAGGACCAAATCTGAAAAATTGGGTGTTGTATTTGATAGACTGAGATACAATAACTCGCCGTGCGATACTAGCGACTTATGAGCATTTGAGAAATAAGTGTCGCCATCTAGAGCAGGATTTGCCCGGTGTCCCTTCTATTTGTAATTATTCAATGGTGCCACGATTACTTAAAATGGAACAAAAACAGCATCGTGAAAATGTTTTAATCGAGTGTTTGGCAAAGTTTCACAGCAATAAAGCAGAGTGTTTGCGTCAATTCAAACATGGATGAAACATGGGTCCATCGCCACTTCTGGATTCTAAAAATAAAAATTCTGAAACCCGCTCAACACTCAACATAAAATCATCAAGAATTTGCAAAACACGTGACGCCTGTGAGGCTTCAGTTCACTAGTTAAAGGTTAAGACCGTAAAGCATGGCGACGGAAGTGTAATGGTATAGGTAAGCTTTTCCTGGTTTGGTGTTCGAACAATATTCAGGTACGTACATAAATATTCTCGAAAATGTATTGTTGCCGTATACCTACTAAGGAAGAATTGGCTTAATTTTAACAAGACAATGACAATAAGCATATCTCGAAGGGAGCAAGGACGTAGCTTATGAGAAATAAGATCGATATTATAGTGGAGTCAGCCCAGTCTCCAGATTTAAATGCAATGGAGATTTTATGGAGTGATGTGAAGAGGGCTTTGAGCAAAAAAAAAAATATATATGTCGCGAGTTAAAATAGATTTGAGACAAAATAACGGGTTAAGTTGTTAAACCATTATTTTTTGACAGTTAAAAGTCTGACATTTACGAAAATGGGTCGCTTAACTATCGAACAACGCATAAAAATTGTTAAAACCTACTACAAAAATGGTGATTTTGCGACAGCCACATATGATGCTTTAAGAGGATATTATAGTTTACATAAACGTCCAAGTACGAAAGAAATTGGCAATATTGTGAAGAAATTGTAAGGCATGTGCATCATCGTTTCGCTCGTACCACTGAAAATATTGCTGCTGTAAGTGAAAGTGTTGCCGAAGACCTGAATGTGTCGATTCCTAGTCGTTCTCAGGAATTAGTACTGTCTTACGGCACATTATGGCGTATTTTGCATTTGGATCTATACACCTAAATCAATCCAGCTCACACAACAATTCAAGCCAGCTGACCATTCAGAATGTCGTAGATATGTCGAATGGGTGCTTGAACAACAGGCGGTGGACGACGATTTTGTCTCTCGGTGGGTATGTAAATAAACAAATTGTCATAGTTGGGGTTCTGAGAATCCTTAAGTAATTGAAGAAGCCATTACATCCACCAAAATTCAGTGTTTGGTGCGCTCTTTGGTCCGGAGGTGTGATTGGACCTTACTTCTTCGAAAACGACAATGCAACGACTGTCAGCGTCAATTCGGAGCGTTATGGTCATATGACAACCGACTTTTTTTTGCCGCGTAATTTCTCGTCGTGGCGATATCAACTGGCCACCAAGATCATGCGATTTGACACCGCTGGACTTTTTTTTTTGTGGGGCTACGCGAAAGACCGTGTTTATTCAGAATAACATTTAACTTTTCAGCACTTTAAAACCAACATTCGTCAAGTTATGGCCGAGATACCGCCTAATATGTGTCAAAAAGTGGTCCAAAATTACCTCAAAAGAATTGAGGCTGCAAAATGGATAGCCATGTACATTATGAAAATCGTTAAAAATTCCATAGATTTTCCTTTATTTTCGAAAATAATTTTCAGCTTCAAATTCTTAAACCTATTGGAGAGAGTACCATAACTCAGGCGACAAAGTTTAATGGCGGATTTGTATACAACAGTTAACAACAAGCATTTTTTACTATGGGAGGGCGGGGGTGGTCTATCTCCCCCCGTTTAAGCGGTAGGGGCAATTTAAAAAAATATATACGTTAAATGGAAAAAAATAATTACAAAATATTGGTAATACTTCCAACTAAGTTTTATAATTTTTTTTAAGGCCAGCACTTTTGTCTATTAGCTTGTTTTTATATTAAGTCAAAACTATGCATAGTTTTTGAAAAAAAAAAAATGTTTTAAACTCAAAATTTGTGCAAAAAAAAGTTAAAAAAAAAATTTAAAGTGTAATTTTTCAAAACTTTCTATCTACTATTGATTTTTTTAGAATTTATTGCTCTTATTTGTTTTTGATCGAAATCTGAAAACTAGATGATTTTATGTCTTCTAGTTCTTGAAAAAATTGAAAATTACCAACAAAAATATTTTAATTATATTACTGTCCTTGGTCGGCTTGGTCCGATAATTAAAACTTATTCACACTTGTAAATAAAACACAAATTTACTTTATTTAAATCGCTTCAAACTTATTTATTGAACACTTTCAATTATTACTTTCAAACACAGTCTTTACTTTCAATTATTACTTTACACAGTCTTTACTTTATCGCAGTTCACAACCAATAATAATCCGCTTCGCTTCCGAGCGCCTATTTATGCACCTCAAATCCGTTCGAGAATCTACAAGGTTGTTCTCGATGCTAAACGAAGCGAGTTCTCCTCTTAATCACTAGATGCTTAACGAAACGAGTTCTCCTATTAGCCACTACATGTTTCTCGATGATTAAAGAAGCGAGTTCTCCTCTTAATCACTAGAAAGTTAACGAAGCGGTTCTCCTCTTAATTACTAGATGTTGCCCCTTATTCTAAATGTTCTACAGAAGTGTTTATTATTACAAATAAACGGTTGCTACGTACTTATTCTACTATAACACGATATTAAAAGAGATGAAGAGTGTATACACATAACATTACTTTTTCCTTGTTTGAGTATTTACGTAATCTTATTTTGATAGTAATAATAATCGAACATTGATTAAGATATACCAAGGATAAATAAATTTTTCTTAAATCCAGCTTATTTAAATGCAAAAGAAATTTTGCATGCACCCCATTTTGCACCCATCGCACCTTGCACCCTCCCCACCTTGCACCCACTCCAAATCCTATAGTGTTCCCAAGCAGTGGGGTTGCAGGGGGACAGCATGCCCCCCCCCCATACACATCCCAATGTTGCATACACCCAAACTCCCACACACTTTACTGTTGCATACAACCAAACTCGCACCTTCTATTATTACTATCAAAATAAGACCACTCAAGAAAAAAAAAAAGAATTCAATTAAAATAGTAGTTGTGGTTATTTTCAATTCTCCCAAAAACTAAAAGACATAAAATCATCTAGTTTTTGATCAAAAACAAATAAGAGTAATAAATTCTGAAATAAAAACGATGGTAGATAATCTTGAAGTATTGAAAAATTACACTTTAAACTGTTTTTTAACTTTTTTTACTCAAATTTTAAGTTTAAAATTAAATTCTTCAAAAACTACGCATACTTTTGACTTGACTTAAAAACTGGATAGTAGAACAGAATGTTGGCTTTAAAAAAATGTATAAAACTTAATTGTAAGTATTACCGTTATTTTTTAATTATTTTTTTCCATTTTAAATAATATTTTTTTTTAAATTGCCCCGCCTAAACGGGGGGAGATAGACCCCCACCCCTCCCATAGTAAAAAAAATGCTTGTTTTTAACTGTTTTTAAATCCGTTATAATATCTTGACGCCTGAGTTATCGTACTCTTGCCAACCTATTTTTCGTACAGCACAACATTCAAAAATATCGTTTTCCCAAAAACGGGGTTAAGTTTTTTGATTGATAAATAGTTTAGCATTATAGACAATATGCGGTTCAACTTCGCGAAAATACTTTAAAACCTACTTAAAAATTGAAGTGATTAGAGTTATGTAAAAAGAATCCATATGTACGTGAACGTATCGTTATCGTCAACATTCTCAGTATTTCAACTTCACTTCAGATATGTTTAAACAAAATGTTAGCCTTATTTAAATTAACAAAAAAAATATCAATGTATCTATGTCAAAACCCAAGTTGGCTTTTCAACTTCCATTATTTTTGGGAGTTATGAAAATCTAAGGTTTATTAACTCTAAAGTTAGAAATCGACAGTTTAAAACGTCAACTTTAAGTGACTTAGAACAAAATCAGGAGTCCCCAAATCCTCAAGTTATGTTCAACTCTGACTGAACAAAATCAACCTAAATAGGCTTGAAACCTGAATTTTGAGTACAATATCAAATACATACATATGTATGTAAATGTAGCTATGAAAAACTTTATCACTCAAATAATTGGTTTTATTTGGATTAATCAAAATATATGTTTCTACAGTTTTCTAACTTCTAAAGTCTAAGGTTCATAATATTACTTTACTTTTATTTCCTTTTCAGAAAGCGCCATGGGTGTTTCAGTAAATGCACAAACGAATACCGATTCAGAATATGTAAAAGCTGTTAAAACGTAAGTATTAATATTACAACTGTTAGATAACATTTATGATCCGTTGTTCACCAAATTTCCCGTTACCGGTTATGGATAAAGTAATAGAATGATGATGAGTGCAAAAGTGGCAAAGCACGAAATAGCTATATCTCCAGCCAAAACAATGAGTGGTAGCACCTTTAAGTTGTTGTTGTTGTTCAAACATTCAATAAAATTGACGGAATAAAGAATGGTCAAGTCTAACAAGCTGACATTCTAGTACGAATAGTACAATAAAAAATAACAATAATAGAATATTTATTGATCCTTAATTCCAATTTTCTTCGTCTCTATTACAGAATTTCAACAGTGCTCCACAAGCGAATGTTTGACATATTTTACCGTTTTGACGTCACTTACTGGTTTACAAAATTAGCACGCGAAGAGAAGAAAGCCTTAAAAATTCTACACGGCTTTACGGAGAAAATCATTATCCAACGCCGAGAAGAAATTCTCAGGGAAAAAGAGAGTGCAAGTCAAAAAGACACCAACGATGTGGGTGGCAAACGTAAAATGGCTTTCCTCGATATTCTTTTACAATCCGAAATCGATGGGAAACCTCTTTCAAACCTTGACATTCGCGAAGAAGTTGATACGTTCATGTTTGAAGGACATGATACTACCTCTTCAGCTATAACATTTTTGTTCTATAACATTGCACGCTATCCAGATGCTCAAAATAAATGTTTTCAGGAGATTTTGGAAACATTTGGCAAGGATAAGAACACTCCTGTCACATACGAAAAACTCAACAGTCTTCATTACACGGAATTGTGCATAAAGGAGACTTTGAGATTGTTCCCTTCGGTGCCTTTGCTAGGTCGACGAGTAACAAAAGAGTGTGAAATAAGTAAGTATTTGATTTGATCTAAATTGAATTGAAGAACTTTATAAGCTTGATTGGTTATTAATTTCGTTTAGATGGTAAAATTGTTCCGGCTGGTGCGAATATTGGAATTTCTCCACTACATTTGGGTCGAATGGAGGAAATCTTTCCCAATGCCAACGAATTCATTCCGGAACGTTTTGATGTTGTCACAAATGCAGAAAAAATGAATCCTTATGCTTACATTCCATTCTCGGCTGGACCAAGAAATTGTATTGGACAAAAGTTTGCAATGTTGGAAATCAAGAGTGTTGTTGCTAATGTTTTGAGAAATTTCGAAGTTGAATATGTGAAGAGCGAATTAGGAGAACCATTGTTGATTGGCGAACTGATATTACGAACTCGTGATCCTTTAATGTTTAGATTGAAACCAAGGATCTATACAAATTAATTATTTTTAAGATTTATTATTGTAATTCTTTAAGGCTGGGATAGTTTAAATAAATTAATGAAATTTAAAAAAAAACATCGGAATTACACTTTTGTATGAATTATAGTCACTCTTCGATGATATTGGCTTTAAGTGTTATAATCGTGTCAGGATTTCTGGCTAAACATTGGTCCATATTGGATCCCTTCAAAAGAAAATTTCAAAGGGGCCAAATCGCAGCTCCCAGTGGGTCAATTAACATCGCCAAGATGGCTGATAACTCCTGTTGGAAATTTTGTGCGCAAAACATCGATTTTGGCATGAGCTGTGTGCCATCTTGTATGAACCAGAGGTAGTCCAAACGTATGTCTTCAATTAATTAATACGGTGGTGGCGCAATAGCTCTACTTAGGTGACCTAGTGACTTACAACTCTTAACCATTCCTGTGTGCGAGTAATGTCATAGTACCCGTGAAAAAAAAAAAACTTTATCTGGTACAGGCAGAGATCCAACCCAAGACCTCTGGCATGACAGTTCTACGAACTACCCATCATGGTACACGGGTACTAACCCTGACTTCAATTTGAGTTTAAAGAAAAAAAAACGGTTAGCAAGGCTCCGCAAAACTGGAGTTTTCATTTTCGTAGAAAAATAGTCCAATAACGCCACCACTCCACAATCCGCACAAAATTGCCACTATCTGTATATCTGCATGCATTATTGGCTTTCTGACAGTAAGGTGCTAGTATCCCGAGACGAAAATGAACCTCATCTGAAAAAATGATCTTTCACTCAAAATCGTTGTCCAATTCAAGCTGCTCTAAGTCCCAAATTGCGAAGCGATATCAAAGTTGAATCAATTCGACCTTTTAAGCGAGTATTCCGAAATCTTTGTGCAATGTTGAGATCGCACCGTTACGAAGACCATGAGTGTTGTCCACTAGCATACAAGCCTCACGAACTTAGGTGCAACGGTGGAATCATTTCGTCCCGGGGAGGTGTGACTTTCATGATTTCAGTGTCCAAATAACCTGTGATTTAAAAAGAAAACACTAGATAGCTCCTCATATTTTGTGACACCCCTAGCCTTGTTATGCCCAATCATTTATATTGGATTAATTGGAAAAGCCATCCGTATTACAGTATAAATTTATATGATTAACAAATACCACATCCTAAGTAGAATTACTGCAGATAGAAGGTAACGTGAAATTCTGCTGCGGATAGAGATTTGACTTTTATTCGAGTATCGAAATCGATTTTCGAGTATTTCATTTTTAGCCGTTGTTACATTTTATACTTCCTTGAGTATCTATGGGTGTGTTTTCGTAGAGTAGTATCAAACATCCAAAAAACTATGACGTTATTTTAAAGAATTTCTTTTCAAATTTATTCAACTAATGTTTGCCAATTTAATCTCTTATGTGTTTTTGCAATGAGCTGACGACTCAACTTTTATTTAATCTTTTGTAAAAGTCGTTGCAAACTTTTTTTATAATTAATTGTAAAGGGTGGTTACATTTTAAGGACCGATGTTGATTTTGAATAAAATACAAATTATTAAGGAAATTATTGTCCCTTAACTTTATTATGATAACATTGGTATAGTCAAATTATGTATGAAACAAAATATCGGCCAAATGACCGCGGCGACCTCGGCGGCCCACCTCCATCCGATGGTCCAAATGAGACATTATTTAGGTTCTATTCCGTTAATGTGCCAAATTATCTCATCCTTTAGGTCTTGAGTTGTTGCTGGCTAATCGACGTACAACTTTTCTTTCTTTTAAAAACCTTAAAGAAAGAAGTTTAGCGGTGTCAAATCACATGATTTTGGCGGCCAATTGACATCGCCACCACGTGAGATAACAAGCCCATACAAAGTTCGTTATCATCTTACGATAGTAAACACAATTCACAGTTACGCCTGACCGGTCACTCTATGTGAGTGCGTTGGTTTTTTCGACAGTCACTCTTGGATTATTATTCGCGCAAATGCGGCAATTCTACTTCTTGACGATTCCACTGAGGTGAAAATGTGCCTCATCATTAAAGATTATTTTCTTAAAAAATTGATCATCCACTAATGCCATTTCTTGCCACCATTCTGACCATTGACGAAGCCTGAAATGATCAAGAGGATTTAGTTCTTGAGTTCCATGCACCTTGTTAGCGTGTAAATGCAAGTCTTTATGAATAATGTTCATTAACGACTAACGCGAGAGATGCAATTGTTGGGTACGACGACGAGTTGAAGTTGAAGAACGGCTCTTCAGCAACACTATCGCGAATAGGAACAATATTTTCTACAGTACGAGCTGTTCGAGCATGCACTGGTGTTTTCACTTCTCATAAAGACCCGGCTTGCTCAAATCAAATCTTTGCATGATTTTTCCGATTGTACGCACATTTAGCATTTGAATTGACGTTTAGGTGTGGTTCACATTCAACATCGGCCCTTAAAATTTAACCATTCTTTAAAACAAAATAAAAATACAGTTTGGTTTTTGTAAGCTGACTTAACAAAGTTGTTAAGCTGTAAAAGTTGTTTGTTTGTTTGCAAAAAGTTAGTTTCAACAAGTATAGCGCCATCTATTGCTAGCAAAGATCTACACACAGTTAGACCATAATCTACGAACAAACCCCTGTCCTTAAGTTTTTATTTTATTCAGTTTTAATTAACAACATTGAAAACATTAAACTAAATTCAATATTAATTATTTCTGCAGCCTGATTATGAGGTTCGCGGCAGATCGTTTTCAATTCACCCTTTCAAATTCGACTCGCGTCGTATTTTCTTTTTATAACGAATTCGCGGCGAAGCGAAAATAGTTCTTCCTATATTCCAGTAATTTGACACTTTTGGTTGATTTTTTCTTCCTATATTCCAGTGATTTGACACTTTTGGTTTGACATCTTTCCACAAATTTTGTTTTGTTTTGATTGAATTTGTGAAATTTGCGGTGATTTATTCAAAATTTTATATTTTATTGTGGATTGTAGATAAATTATAAGAAAATTAAAATAAAGCTAACTTACATTTTTATATAATTAAAATCAAGAAAGAATCCACGAAATCGAACAGTGAACACTCTTTCGCCTTTGAATCCGCCTAAAAAAAGCTGTCTTATTTCAACTCGCCAACAAACATTATGACATCTCAAATTCGCCTTCGAATTCGTTAATTGGTCGAACTCAAAACGAAGAAGGCGAAAGCAATAAATGAAAAATGGCAAAACTCGCTTGCAAAACGATTCGCCGCGAATCCCATAATCAGGCCCTTGTCAGATTTCAACTCGCCAACAAACATTATGACATTTCAAATTCGCCTTCGAATTCGTTAATTGGTCGAACTCAAAACGAAGAAGGCGAAAGCAATAATTGAAAAATGGCAAGCGAAAACAATAATTGAAAAATGGAAAACTCGCTTGCAAAACGATTCGCCGCGAATCACATAATCAGGCCCCTGTCGGATTTCAACTCGCCTACAAACATTATGACATTTAAAATTCGCCTTCGAATTCGTCAATTGGTCGAATTGAAAACGAAAAAGGCGAAAGTGAAAGCAATAATTACAAAATGGCAAACTCGCTAGCAAAACGATTCGCCGCGAATCCCATAATCAGGCCCCTGATATTTTCTTACCATTTCCTTCTTACAAATTGCCCATTTCATTAAGTAAAAACATTTGTTTTAACTTTCAATCAACTTTCAAATATAAAAACCGGACTAATGTAGATGTACGTAATTCATCAGCCTTTAACCTGACTAGAACTATACACTCTAACGTTCCGGGTCTTTCTCGAACTTTTTCTTAGCGGAAAGACTTGATCCTCATTGTTTAATAATATTTCGAAATACTTGATACCCGATTTTTTGCTGCGTAAAAATGACAGGTCATTAAGTGTGCGAGTTGAAAGACAGAGACGTTATAAAGAAAAAAAAAGCAATTAAGTAAACATGTTGTTGTCTTGAAACCGCATGTCACTTCAAATACGTCTATCTGTGTCTTATAATAACTTTATGACAAATTATAAACCACTAACGTCATTAAAATAAATGCAATTTTAAAAAGCACAGGAAATGACTCATAGAACATTATTTTTAATCTTAAGTTATTCACATCGCGTCTTTCTTCGTCAGTTTACAAGTATTTTTTTTTTAATTTATAAACAAAATTTTGGCATACTGCTTTGACCTTAAGGTCTCATTTCGTGTTCCTTAAATGTCTCACATATGTACATTTATTATAAATTCATTTGTTGCAAACGTTTTCATTTGATGTTTGAATAAAATTGCACTTTGCAAAAATAGAAATTCTTTTCAATAGAAGACAAAATAACGCCATCAGCTCATTAAGAAATATTTCTGGTCAATATTTTCTGTTTTCTAATTATGAAAGAAAATTCTTTTTAAGTTTATACCTATTACCTTTGTGATTATAAATTAATTATTTATTATTATCTCACCATTTGAAAGTGTATAATGTACATACAAAACTATGACGTGATTAAAACAGTGATATCTTTCTGACAGCTGACATTTTGAGATGAATAATTATAAAATTAGATTTTGCACTTGCAACTTTTGATGAATAAGAAAAGCTGTTCAAACGTTGTAGGTATTATTATATTTTGTGGTTAGAATCATGAGAAAAACCAATGAATATAATAATTGGGAAAAAGTATGAATGAAACTTTAATTTTAGCCGCTCGAGTGACGGTAGTAGGAAGTCACTTAATGGCGCATTGCCAATGTTTCCTTTTTTGAAGCAAATAGTAAATACCAGGTGTCCTCTGACAAGCATTCACCAAAAATAAAATAAAAAGATGTTTTTGCTTCAGGTAAACGAATATTATTACAGCAAAATCTAGAAAGGGATACAATTTTGGCCACGAACTATGTATGAACAGCAAATAAACCACATAAGCCCGGATCTTGTAAATAGAAGTTTATTTGTTTAAAACAGACTCAATCAATCGAACTGAAGTGTGCAATTTAATTTAAAAGGATATTTAGGTTAATTTTGCGTTAACTTTCAACAGCAGAATTGAAGAAAAAACTATGAAGTTAAAATTTTGAGGAGCTAATTTATGTCGTGTAACAAGTCAAAAACGATCCGATTTTCATATGACGAAGCTTTGTGGTCATATTTGGTATATAATGTAAGAGTATACATGCATTTTTCAGACGATTTAGAACACATTGAAAGAAGATATTTAAATAAACATAAAAGGCGAGGGCCTCGAAATTTATTAAAACCTTGTAGAATGGACTAACAGAAAGCAACCGAAAATCTCGTCTTCTTGATACCAATAATTCGTCCGTGAAACTTAAAAATCAATGGTGCAAATATTTGACTCGCTTAAGAAAAATGTCAAAGCCATTTTTGAAATAACTTACTTAAGGTGGCGCTAAAGTCTGGGGCAGACCTGGGCCTCAACCAACATGCGTCTCCAGCCAGCTCGGCCCCAAGCTTAGCTTTTTTTTTTTTTTTACTTTGACTTTATTTTAGATGAAGACTTTAAGCTAACAATATTTACAGTTTGTAGGTAATAATTAAATAAGCAAAAATTAAATAAACAATAGTTAAATACGCAAAAATTAAATAAACAATAGCATTATACTTCAAATAAAATAGTAAGGAACATCCTGTTGCCAGAGGCAAGAGGTGGATGTACCCTTAAGTTACAAAATATATGTTAAAAACAATTGATGGGAATCATGTATAATAAAAGAAAATTAATAAAATTAAAAAAATTAAGTGAAAAATTCAAGCAAGCAACTCAAAAAATGAAAAAATTCAAGCGAGGAAACTAAAGTATATACATTTTTTACTTGCGACATATAGGAACTATATGGCAAGTTTTGCATTCGTGCAAAATTTTGTCTGTCTGTCCACGCTCCTACAGCCTAAACCATTGGGTCGATTGAGTTCAAACTTGGAAGTTAAGGTTTTGAGCAGATTCGCGTTGGGCGTTTTTTTCATTTTTTTTTTAAGATCAAAACTAACAGTGGCCCCCATACAATTTTGTTGGTCAAAAAACGATAATTCGAATTTTCTCAAAACAAACCGATAGATTTTTTTTTAATTTTCTCTAAAATTTTATTTTTAAACTTGGCTTCTTTTAATAAGAAAAACATATTTTTGTTTTGCTCAGGAAAGGTACCACTCATAGAACCGTTATTTTGTTTTTTAATTTTCTCAGCAACTTATGTACTGATTTCAATAATTTTTTTTGTGAATAAGCTCTTATATTGCTTTAACAATATTTGATTATCAAAAGTGCAATTTTTTTTTGTTCGGATTTTTAAAAAAATATTGAATTTTTTTTTTCAAAATTCTATATCTCAAAAACGGGTTAATATTTTTTTACGAAATTCAAATGTAGAGCGTATAAACAAACACTAAACAACTGCATACCAAAAATATTTTTAGAACAAAATTGAAAAATTTTATATATACAAAATTAATTTAAAAAAAAACCGCTCTAACGATTTTCGAAAAAAATTTTTGAAAAATCAAGGGCTTTTTTATTTATAAAATGGCATTTAAATCTTTGAAGACAAACTATTTTACAGATATATTTTTAAATCTTATATACATAGATACTTTTTTAAACAGACTCTTTGAATACAGGAGCAAGTTCGTGCGACCCAGTCGTGCATTTTATTTTTTTTATCTTCTCAAATAATTACATGCAATAATGTATCTATTTCACTGTAGTTCAAAGAAAATAGAAAAAGCTTAATATTTCTCTCGCATCTAATATTTTCAGGCAGCTTATTAAATAAACGAGGTGCAGTAACTAAATAAAAGTGACAAAAGTGTGCTTTTTTAATGTAAGGTACAGTTACCAAATTCATGCCGTTGACACGCAAACTATGAAATCCATACAATCTAGCAGCCGTATATCCAGAATTTTCGAAAAATATTTTTAATACTTTATAAAAATATAAGTGCTTTAGTGGTAGAATATTAAGATTCTTGAATAAATCAAAACTTGGGCTTCTACGATTTACGTTAGCAATAATTCTGATAGCATGTTTTTGCTTAATAAGTAAAGGCTCAATTTTGTTAAAATGAGTACCGCCCCAACAAGAAAGTCCATATTGAAGTTTAGATTTAAATAAACCATTGTAGACCAATTTTAGAATAGGTAGACTGCAATATAGACTAATATGGTAGATTTGCCTAACAACTTTGTTTAGATACATTTTTAAGTTAGAAGTGTGGTTTTTCCAACTCATCTGTAAATCTATCAGAATACCTAGGTATTTTAAACTTTCAACTCTCTCAATTACAAAACAACCGTCAGAGCATAGCAGGTTTTCATTATAGGAAGTAGTGGAATCATGCAGGCAATCATTATTTAGCCGATATCGAAGACAGAAAGGTGAATGATAACTTATTGAAATATCTTCACAAATATTACCCCTTATGTTAAAAATCATAAATTTTGTTTTGTCACTTATAATAAGTCGATGAATATAGAACCATTTACGCAGAATCTCGAGGTCATAATTTACATCAATAAATAATTGGAAATAATTTTTCGAAGAATATGACAAAGCAGTATCATCAGCAAAAGCTGTGATACTGCCTTTAAACGGTTGAACAAAAAGCGAGTTCACAAAGATTAAAAAAAGGATAGGGCCCAGGACAGATCCTTGAGGAACACCCATATTAATAAACTTCTCTGAGCTAAGAATATCCCGAATTTTTACCCTGTGTTTTCTATTCATTAAATACGATTCTAACCAATCATACATGGTACCTCTAAACCCGGCTCTATACAATTTATACAAAACATGATCCACCGTATCAAAAGCCTTAGTTATATCTATGTACAGAGATGAAGGTATCTCAGAATTGTTCAAGCTGCTATAAATTTCACCACATAGTTTTAAAACGGCATCCTCCGTAGATCTTCCAGTCATAAAGCCGTATTGGTGGTCACTAAAAAGTTTGTTTTTTTCAAAAAAGATAGCATTCTGCACTTCATGCCTTTTCAAAAATTTTAGAAAAAACTGATAGGAGGGATATGGGACGGTAATTATTTAGGCTTGCAGTGACACCTTTTTTTATGAAGTGGTATAACTAAGGCTTTTTAAGGGCATCAGGAAAAACTCCTTTTTGCAAGCTGAAATTAAAAATGAAGCTTAAAATATCAGAGACGTAAAATGAAATTTTTTTCTGGAAATCAAATCATCAGAAGAAGAGTATGAATTATTTAATGACATTATGATTTTATGTACATATTTCCTCCAAACTAAAATTTACAAATAAAAAACTTCTTGGTTGAAAAATATCATCAATGATAGTGTTATTACAACACCACACATTTTCGAAAGTTTGAAAATTTGATAAATTCTCACTTATGCTTGAGAAAAAATCATTGAATAGGTTTCCAACCTTTTCAGAATCTGTCTCAGTAGAGTTTTCAGTTTCTTTTATGATAGTCGTCTCGGTTTTATTTCTGTTAAGAATACCATTTACTATTTCCCATTCTTTTTTAGAGTTACCTAAATTTTCAGCAAGTTTATTACCATAAAAAGTGTCTCTACAAAGGGGAATTTCAGTTTTAAGCTCAAGCCAAAGTTTTTCATAGAGAAATTTAAGCCTGGTGTTATTTGGATATTTTTTAACACAGCCAAATAGTTTTTTCTTTTTATTTATCTTTTTTAATAGTGTGAAATTCATCCAAGGCTTACGGCGGATTCTCAGCTGCATAAACTTCATCCCAAAACTCATACGTCAAAGCAGATTTAAGGGAAACAAAATTAATTTTTTGGAATTTTTTCGAGTAAGACTGTTTGGTCCTAGAAACAAAATTATCAAAGTGGAGACTAACTAGACTATGATCAGTTATTTTAAAGTCAAATACATCGGCTTTATAATTCAAATTAGTATTTCTATGTAATCGTAAGAAAATGTGATCCAAGCATGAAGTACCTCTAGTAGGTTTATTTACCAAGGACCCAAAACCAAAAGAAGATAAAACAGCTAGAAAATTGTCAGCATCAAACGATTCAGACAAAATATCAATATTGAAGTCCCCTAAGAGGACCTGATTCTTATAACTTTGATTTCCCAAAAATATAGAAAATTCATCCACAAAAGCTTTTATAGTGAAAAAATGAAATCTGTACACACAAACAAAACAAAATCGAGTACCAGATAACTCACAATTTATGACAATCAGCAGTTTTTAGTCTCAGATAGGTAATATCGCACAAAATGTCACTCCTATAGAATACTGCTACACCTCCAGCGGCGTAAGAATTATTACAATAAGCAGAGAAAGTATAATTTGGAATTATATAATTAGCTACCTCACAATCATAAACCCATATCTCCGATAGAAATATGAGATCAGGTAAATGTTTTAAATGTTTCAAAATTTTTTCAAACACTGCGAATGTTTTGGTGAACTACAGAGAAACCAGAGTAAGAATCTACATTAGGATGATCAATACAGAGACAGTTAATTTCATCATAATCCATACAAGAAAAAATACTATTATTTTGTATATCAAGAGGAGGATCTTCCAAAAAACTTATATTATTATTATCAAACATCATAATTTAAAAAATTAAAAAAATACAAGATTGTTTTTAGGAAAATCCTCCACATTTTTTATTTTAATGACTTTTTCGCCTTCCTTTCTTCTGATGAACTCCGAACCCAGACATAATCACATTTACCCTGTAGTTTCAGCTGTTTGGCCCACTGTAGAAGCGAACGTGTGTAAGCAGTAAGACTCCTGTGCAGCGCCGTTTTGTATGCCTGTTGTTTCGCTGCGTGTGCTTGCCGGCATTCGTCGTCAAACCAGGGGTTTCGCTGTTTCTTATACGTAACTTAAAAATGCAACACAACAAACTGTTTACGTAAATGGATATTATGTTAAACTGCAAGTCCCTTAAAACTTTGACTTTATGGTGTTATAACTTTGTTGATATTTTTTGCAGATTTCCCAAGCACTTCTCTTTTTAATAATTTACTGACTGATTTATACAATGAATATATTCCACTAGTGCAAAAAAGAATTAAAAGTAAAAATTGTCCTTGGTATAACTACGAAATCGAAATGCTTATTCTTGAAAGGGATCAGTTTTTCAGGAGATATAAAAGAAATCCTTCATCTTATAATAAGAATCAATATATCTTTTCTCGCAACCGAGTTACAAGACTTATTCGTTATAGTAAAAGATCGTACTTTTCTCAAAAGCTCAATCTCTCTTTAAGTTCCAAGGAGCTTTGGAAAAACCTAAAGGAAATTGGTGTAACTAGGGACAAAAACTCATCTAAATGCTCCTTAGATCCACGAGTGCTGAAATCGATATTTGTTCAACCTATGCCTAGCTCCACACGTAATTTGCATGTCAGTGAAAATGATAATGCTTTCGAATTTAATTGTGTTGAGTCTCGTGAATTATTAACTGCTATCAGGTCGATTCACTCTAATGCTGCAGGTTTGGATAACATCCCTCCAAAATTTATTAAATTAATTGTACCTGTCATTATAGCACCACTCCTACACATAATTAATTCATCAATTTATAATAGTGAGATCCCAGAGCAATGGAAAAGTGCAATAGTTCTACCTATTCCTAAAAAGAATAATGCAACTGAACCATCTGACTTTAGGCCAATAAGTTTACTTCCATTTTTCAGCAAAGTTGCAGAAAAAATGTTGGCTGACCAAATTATAACTTTCTTGGAACTTCATAACCCTTTAACTAAATGGCAATCAGGCTTTCGTGCTAAACATAGCTGTGAATCTGCTGTTTTGAAGGTCACAACAGATTTTCGTGAATCTCTGGATCGTGGACAAATTGGTATAATGGTTCTGCTTGACTTTTCAAAGGCGTTTAGCATAGACCACCATATCCTTCTGTCCAAGTTAAGCAATAAATTCAATTTTTCAAGGACGGCCATTCGCATCTTTCAGAGCTATTTATTAAATAGAAGTCAATCAATAAAAACTGACATCGGAACATCCAGTCCCTATAATATGAACAGCGGAGTTCCTCAGGGTTCAGTTCTTGGACCTCTGTTGTTCTCTATGTTTATCAATGACTTACCTGATGTTGTTCAACATTCTTCTGTACATATGTATGCAGATGATGTTATTATCTACAACTTCTGTGACCAGAGCAACTTGGGATGCTGTGTTAACGAAATAAATAATGACTTGAGTATGTGAATAAAGTAGAGTACTTGGGTTATCAAATAAATAATCGTTTATCATGTTGTGATGCAATCTCAGATGCCATACGAAAGATATATGGTACACTTAGATCCTTAAGATCATCATCTCACTTCCTAGATGCAGATATAAAAAAACATCTTGTTAAGAGTCTAATATTACCATTTTTTACCTATAACTCGTCTGTTTATCCTGATTTAGATTCAGAATGTAAGCGAAAATTAAATGTTGCTTTCAATGATTGCATTCGTTTCATTTTTGGCATACCGCGATTTGTCAGTGTTTCTCATCTTCAAGATTCTCTTGTAGGTTTAAGCTTGGAAAACTATCTTAAACGTAAGAATGTGATACTACTTCACAACATAATTCATAAAAATTGTCCGAGCTACTTGGAAGAACTACTTCGGTTTGCGACTAATATTACCGCGCTTCTCACATACTATTGGAGAAAGATCGTTTTTCGTGTCTGTAGTTCGTTTGTGGAATTCTCTACCAATCGAATTGCAAAGAATAACCTCATAAATTTTGTTCAGGGAAAGGGTATCTTTGTTTTTCTCAGCTTCCTTAAATTAATTCTATATATTCTTTTTAATTTCAATTTTATGTATGTATGTATTAAAATTAATTTTTTGTGTATAATTTATATTTTAAGTATTCGTCAAATATGAAAACCTGGTAACTATAAATTTTCATGCATCTAAAAGATTCATTATCTTGTTGCATTTAGTTAATTTCAATAAATAAATACAAATACAAATACAAATACTTCCATTTGAGGAATTGATATTATTTTTAAAATCAATTTCTTGTTTTCAAATTAAACACTTAAATTTTTTTTCCAAAGTTCCTAAATTTCTATGACGTCTATATAACATGTACACAAAAATTACTTCTCCCCTAAACCTAATTGATTTTTCAACATAAAAAGAATTCTTTATCAATTAAATTTATACGTTTCTCCCTTATAAATAAATACATATGCGTATAAACAAATAATAATTGGAAAAAATTAAAGCCCCCGTATAAACTCACATCAGATATCAATAAAAAATCACTCAACAGCAAGAGGAAGTTTGTGCTCGCACCCCTCCCATTTTTATAATATGCCCCAAATCTTTAAAATACAAAAATTAAAATCCATTTATATGAATCGATATACAGATGAATGATCGCACGTAAAAGTTCAATGTTACACGAGGTCATAAAACCATTGGAATTCCTACAGTGAAAATTTCGTATCTACATAATCATTACAAAATAGACAAAGGCGAATTTGCTGTCAAGTCTATCCCAAAAAGTAAGATTTGACCCTCAGACACATACAAATTCTTAGACTAAAATTATTCTTTGGGTTCAAAGTTTCTCAATTTTAAGAATAAAGCTAAAAAGCATCTACAGTACGCCCTCAGTGAAAGCAACTAAAAGAAATTCGGTTTAATTGAGATTGTTGCAATAACCGAGTCAAAAGCTGATTATCTAAGATTTTGAAGCGTTAAAGTTTCTTCCACTGAAACAGAGTGTTTTTTTAAGCCCATTGAAGAAAAATACTAAATGCTTGGATAGCATTGTTTCTTTTGATTTCGGTCATGGAGGACTTGCACTTAAACTTACACGTTCACCTTCCCTATCGATTTCTTCGGCTTTCAGATTGTTTTCACGTATCGAACTGTCTAATTCATCGGTGGGAGAAACGTCAGTAGAAGGTACCTTTTGAAGTAAGTCGTTTATGGATGTCATCATTTAGAGTTTAGTAATGATTTGGTGGCTTATGACTTTCAACAGTAGCTCATCCCACTCACTGTAAGAAGAAAAGCGGTGCAGTTGAATGCTATTCAAAGATTGTATTCATCGAATTTAATGGGACTTCAAAATGTTTGATCATTTGATTAAATCAATTTATTGAAATCACTTCAGACGTTATTTATTAATTCGCATTTATTTGAAGTCTGCATTCTTTTGCTGTCTTTGCATTGTTGTTCAACTAAAGCATATTTTTTTTTTTTTTTATAATAAGCACACACTCAAGGGGATATTACTACCCTTATTATGCAGAGGCACAGTGTGAGCACTAGGAAGAGGAGAGAGGGTTTAAAAGGAGATGTCGGTGCACATTGGTTTTGAATTCCTGAATATTGTAATGACTAGGAAAGACAGATTGTGGTAAGGCATTCCACATTCGCGTAGTACGGCTAAAGAACAAATCTCTGTATTTGACAGTACGGCCGAAGTTGGTGTCGAGGGTATACTGATGAGAATTCCTAGAAGCGCGAGTATTACGGTTGAACTTTTTAAGGGGAGGAATGCAGCTGGCTATTTCACTAGAGCATAAACCGTTAAAATAACGGTAAAAAAAGGTCAGACAAGAAACCTTACGACGATGTTCAAGTGAAGTTAATGAACTTGTATAGATATTATCATCTATCAATTTAAATGCTCTACGTTCAATACTATCTAAGAGGCTTAAGTGAGTTGCAGGAGCACCAGCCCAGAGATGGAAGTTATACTTAAGCATTAGACGTATATAAGACTTGTAGATAACATCCAGATCAGAAGGGGTGATGGAGTGGATTAGATGTTGCAGACAGGAGATCATTAATAAAAATGAGAAAGAGTGTTGGAGATAGAACAGAGCCCTAGGGCATACCAGCATTTATTGTATGGTTTTCAGACTTGGATCCATCCAATACTACTTGTATTGAACGATCCAAAAGATAATTACTAATCCAATGAAGCAGGGATTCATGAAAACCGAAAGCACTCATTTTCGATAAGAGAGCCTGATGCCAAACCCTATCAAATGCTTTTGAAATATCGCGCTCTATTTTGGCAAATGTCACTTTTTAAGCTGTCATCATTTGAAGCTTGACAAGAAAAAACTTTCCCTTGGCTTAAAATAGAACGATACAACGAATTCAAATTGTTAAAATTCACTATAAAAATGGTGAACATTTTAAATGCATGGTTCGCAAAACCTATACACTTTTGGATCATCGTCGTGAAGCACCTCGTTGCCCAGAAATATTTGAAACTGGTGGACGCCACATGAATAAAATCGCACTTGGTGCTTAATTCTCAAATAACACTGTGAGGATTTTGGGCTAGCAGAATATTTGAAACTTTCTTATTCTAAAATGAGGCTTGTGCAATTGTTACGCGATACCGAACTTTAGTTAACGATTTCTTGTGGCTGAAGTTGGAAGATATTGATGTTTATTTTCAATACAACCGACGGCGCTACGTAAATCGCAATCGTGTCGGCCATATGGCTGACATAGTTTTTTATTGTTGAACGCATATTTTCTTTTTAACATGGAAATACACATCCGTTGATATCTCTTTAAAAATACAATAGTGTTTTTTTTTTTTAATATCAAAATGAAACCTATTAGTGGAAAGCCTGTGTAAGTTTCTAAAATGTTTTCCTATTTTAATATTTCAAAACAAGACAAGATTTTTGGTTTTAGTCGACATTGGTATCGTTAGCAACGCCTTAAAATTTTGTTGCACATCAGGATTTGAAAATATGACCTTTTAAAAACCCCAAAGACAACCCAAATTGGGGGGATTTTTAAGGCTAAGCTACAAAAATAAAACATATACCGCCTTAACTATAAATTGTTTGATGATTTTGAAAAGTACAAATCTTTGTCTTTTTTAGAAAGCGTTCAAACCATTTTAGTATCTTACTTAGTTTTTGGAAATTCTCATTAGTTATGAGTCTTAATGAAGTTTTCATCCAAGCTTGAGTTTAATACTTTCATAGTTTCGAAAAATACATTTTGAAGTTAGTTCTAAGTGCTGATTTCGATTTTCGAACTGCTCAAGTTTTAAAAGTTTACTTTTTCAACATTATTTTTAATTTTTTTTAAATATTTCAAAAACTTGATGTAATAGAATTGTTTAGACGATGAATTCGTTGCAAAAACAAAAATTAATTTTAATCCGTTTTGCCTCTTTCAGTTGCAAGCCTTTTGGTACAAATGTTTAAGCATTTCTCTAAGATTCATTTGAGACACGTGAAATCTAACAACTTCCCGAAAAGGAAAGGGATTAGAGATTTGGAAAACCATCACGAATTTAATCGAAAAAGCTACTTCATGAATTTAGATAGCCTCAAAAAGCCTTGTATTACGTAGGCTTCAAGGGCACAACATCTTGCGAAAAAGTAAAGAATTCTCATAGAGTATTCTTTTCTTGAAAAGTTCTTCTCAAATTTATTTGAAATCGGGATAAAACTATAAGTTCCATCGATTCGATACCTGACATTACTCCTACCCAGAAACGATTTAGAAATATTCTCACTAGGCTCTGGTTCTCCAAGAACTGTTGCGCCACAAAGTTTATTTTATTTTTCATCATGCACAAAAACAAAAACAAAATTTGACTGCTTATCAGGGCTTGACCATATGCGTGTGCGATACCTAATTGAAAAATGCAAGATATTCAAAAATTCCTTAATCATGAATCACGTTGCTTTATTATTATTGTAAGACGCCATGATACGTAGATCGCGCTAGAGCATACTTAACCAAATTCATCCTTTCACCCTCTAAGCTCTCTATCTCTATAGATGGAAGAAGAAAATATGTTTCTACATACCGCGTCGGTCGTACGAGTATATAAGTTCTTATTCATACATTGGCGTTTAATTTTAGATTTTTTGTGAGCAATTTCCAGCTATGTAGTATATGACTCGCCATTTTCGCTATAAATCTTCACCGGAAAAGCGCTTATGCCAAATCAACATTTTACGGAAGCTGTTTTTTTTTCTCAGTTTCAGTTCAAAGATGATTTTCCCTTCAATCAAGCAGCCAAACAAACAAACAAACATGTTTGTTCATTTCTTTAGGTTATTATATATGTATAATATTTGAATTTTTCAAAAACAACGACCTTGATTTTGACAGAAAATTAAGCGAAAATTTATTGCAAAAATCTACGTTGCGGCCGGCGGCGGCGCCATAATATGTTTTTGTGTCTTAAGTCTGAGGACGCACGGGAATGTTTCAATAAGTTGTTTTAGTTTAATTTTAAAGGAGCAGGAGAATATTAAATAAGGGTGTGTTTAAATGTAACTGTGTGGGTGTAAACGTTTAGAAAAAGAATCTTTTTTTTTCAAAAACAATCTCTGACGTCATGTACATAGCTCGTCCGCACGTTTTATCTTTTTTTCTAAAATAGATCTCACTCGGTCAATATTTTTGTTTAGGAAAAAATAAATTGACAAAAGAAACTGTGGAGAGAAATGTTTCATCATGATTCATGGATCGCAAATGAAATTTGTAAAAATAAATATTTATATCATTAATTATTACGCATTACAAATTTAAACTTCAAACGAAAAATCAAATGATAAGAGTTTATTATAGAAAAAATAATATTCGTGAGAAAATACGATTTCATTTTAGATACATATATCTACATACATAGATATATAGATCCTTAAAGTCCATTTTATTATTTTTCTTTTTCAATGTTAAGAAGAATAGTTTGTATTAAATGAAATAGTTTTGAAATCAATGAATAAATAAAAAAAAACATATGTAATGTCTATCATTTTTGGTAGTGTCTGTTTTTTAAACTAAATATTGTCTAAAGGTTTTTTTACCAGATGTTAGAAACGTCAATCTTTGTTCTAAAGGGTTTTCCAATAAGGATTTAAAAACTTTAATTCATGAATGTACCTTTTCACTAATAAATGAACTCTTATTTATAATTTAGTCAGTAAATTCAACATTTGCATTTGCATGTGAATAAGTGTGTCTTCAAAGATATAAATGCCATTTGATTTGTCAAAAAACCTCCATTTTTCAATTTTTTGTTTGAAAATCGTTACACCGGTTTTATTTTAATTAGTTTTTGTATATATACAAATTTTCCATTTTTTCTTAAAAATATTTTTGTTATGCAGTTGTTAAGTGATTGTAAATATTCGTTTTAGATTTGAGTTTCGTAAACAAATGTGGACCCTTTTTCGAGATATCGAATTTTGAAAAAAAAATTCAATATTTTTTCAAAAATCCAAAAAAATATTACACACTTTTGATCATCAAATATTGAAATCTGTTCATAAGTTCCTGAGAATTATAAAAACAAAATTACGGTTCAATGAGCCGTACCCTTCCGGAGCAATACAAAAATACATAAATCTCGATTATTTCCTACAATATGCATAGACCCCAAGAATTCGACAAGAACGAACTTAGATATTAAGCTTTTGGTTTAAATTTAGAGAGCGGATAAGTTGGGACTTGATATCAAATATGACTTCAACGTTTGAAATTTTATTTTGCATGGAAAGCACGTTCTATTTAAATTAATTGCATCCTTTTCCCCAAAAAATCAAGACAGTATTGATATGGCGGAGGGAAATTTTTTTGTCGAGAATAGAAATTTAGTCTGGACGAATCATCGTCATATATATTATTTCGTTAGCATGTCTCCCTTTTTCGGCTCTCATACGGAATTAATTTTAACAAATTAATGAGGTGTCAAAACAAAGAGAATTTTTCGTAGACTATGCGAATTGTATTTTATTGAATATTAATTTATAATTTGTTGCAAAAATTTAACTTTTTATTATAATAAAAATATGACATACTCGGAAAATATTATGTTAAGGGAAATGGTTCGTGTATTTGAATGAAGGATAGCTTTATTTTCATATTAGAAGAACCAGGATGGAAAATAAATTATCTGAAGGTAAAAAGAGGAAGAACATGTATGTTTAAATTGTAAGGCGATCGCCTATTGGTTGTGTAGATAGGTAGGTGTCTAAAACGAATAAGGAATAGTTCATTGGCGTGCTCAGCTTTACAGAGATATGTAGATAGATAAAGACATGTTTATGATGATAATGAAGGAATGTTATTGGTAGGTAGAAGGTACTTACTACAATCCAATCACATTCCTTCTTTCCTACAAGTTTTCAGCGCAAACATGGAGTTATTACGTTAAGTTTATTTTTTTCGTTAAAGTTTTGTTAAAGAAATTGCTATTCATGTGTTGTTTACAGTCAGTCTCTTGTGCGTTTTGGGTTTTAGTTATGAAGTGACACGTAAGCAGTAGTTGTAGAGGTTGTACGTAATACCTACAGCTGTGGACAACTAATTAGAAACATTACTTGCTTCTCATTTCCACATTCACTTTGTCACGTGTGACTAGAATAGCGGTATCCTAAACGGTGTAATGCAAGCGTTATTAGATAATTGTTTGAAAAGCATCGTTTGTGCATAAGTCTTTGCATAGTTCACAACAAAATCAAGGTAGAGTGTAAAAAGTGTTCGTTTCAACTGGTCAACTAATTAGAAACAGTTTAATTAGATTTGATTTGGGTTAAATAAAAATAATCTTTTTATTTTGCATTGATAAGTAGAAAATTCTGAATTGTCTGCAAATGTTTTTAAAGAATAGTTTTTAAATTTTGGAGGTAATTGTAATGGGAAAATTAAAGAGTTGTGATCCTCACAAGGAAAGCAATTCTTGAGCTTTGGAAGCTTAAAATATCCTATAGAGCAATTGCATCTCAAATAAACTGTTCTGTAAAGAAAGTTTTCAATGCAATTAAGCATTTTCAAAACTTCGGGACTGCTGAAAATGTGCCTCGTAAAAAACGGGCCGGTAAGACAAGCTGCCAAATGGATCGAGCAATTAGTAGGCTGGCCAAAAAAGACCCAAAAACAGCTCCACAGAGATACAATGCCAACTCTCGGTTGCATTCGATGTCCCGATAGGACCACGCACAATCAGAAGAAGATTGGTGGAAGTTGGGTTACATGGTCGTATTTCTCGAAAGAAACCATTAGTAACCGCAAGACAACGTAGACTAAGAATAGAGTTCACAAGATCACACGCCAACTGGACAACAAACGAATGGAAGTACATAGTGTGGAGTGACGAAACTAAAATAAATAGGATGAGCCAAGATGGTGCACGATATGTCCGAAGGCCAAAAGGAACAGCGTTCCACCCTTAATATGTTTTGCCAGTAATTAAGCTTGGAGGCGGCTCGCTAAACAAAAAAAAAATAAATACAGATACTGCTTTAAAAGTGAATTCAATTTGTGTTTCTAATTAGCTGTCCACAGCTGTATATATGTATACGTTGAAAAAGTAATTATAATATAAAACACATATACTCTTTCTGGCCTGTTTCTTTAACTTTTACTAAGTATTTATTCTTTTATATAGGCGAAGGCAAGTAAAATATGTGTGAAACAACCTTATTCTCAAAGAATAATATTTTAAAATCATATACGAGGTGTGTTCAAAAAGTACCCGGAATTTTTAAATTCCGCGGGTCTGGAGAGTCCGAAGGTCAAAATTATTTGTTTAATTGTGTTGGTATACATGCCCCTTAAGAATGATGCAATTTTCAGCTATATTCACTGTTTATTTTGTCTGTGGTAGTTGCTAAGGCTCCACGTGTTTTTATGAGCTCGGCGATTTTTGCTGAAACTGCTGAATTTTGACCAAAAAAACAATCGCATGAAGATCGCTCAGGAGCTGTTAAATGACGTCAACGACGATCCAAGTTTGCTTGAAAGGGTCATAACTGGTTATGAAACATGGGTGTACGGTTATGATGTCGAAACCAAAGCACTATCGTCCACCTGGAAGCATCTAACGTCAAGAACGAAAAAAGCACGTCAAGTTCGATCAAATGTGAAGGTTTTGCTTACTGTTTTCTTCGATTATAATGGTATAGTGCATCAAGAGTTCTTACCACAAGGTCGTAAAGTTAATAAGGAGTATTACCTTGAAGTTATGCGACGTTTGCGTGAAGCAATCCGAAAAAAACACTCAGATTTATGGAAAAACAGTTCATGGCTTTTGCACCACGATAACGCACCTGCTCACTCGTCGTTGCTTGTTCGTAATTTTTTGGCCAAAAACAATACCGTAGTCATGCCCCAACCTCCATATTCACCAGATATGGCTCCGTGTGACTTTTTCCTGTTTCCAAAGTTGAAGAGACCCGTGAAAGGACGGCGTTTTTCCTCGATTGAAGAAATAAAGGCAAAATCGCTGAGAAAGCTCAAAGACATATCAAAAAGTGAATATCAAGAGTCCTTCCAAGATTGGAAAAACTGCTGACATAAGTGTATTATATCTGGGAGGGACTACTTTGAAGGGGACCACATTGATGTAAACGAATAAATAAATATTTTTTTTGAAAAAACGAAAATTCCGAATACTTTTTGAACACACCTCGTATACAAAGGTACCAAGATAATACTTCTTGATATACACTTTAAAATAGATTGTTGATTAAATTTATCATATTCGTTAATCCGATGCAGTGGCGTTACACGGCCATCGTTGGTATTTACAATAGTTATAGTTATGAAAATATATAAATAAGTACCAAATGCATTAATTTGGACAAAAGATAGGAATGTAATTAAAATGTTGTCAAAATAATGCGCTCTTTCGGGCTCATGCACAGGATTTGATCTGGTGAGATGGGAAGGGGTTACATTTAATACAGTTTTATTTAAAAAAAACTATTTTAAGATTCAAAATTTTACCTGAGACATAAGTTTGTCTTCAAAAATTTTAAGTTTGATTTTTCAAAAAAAAATTCGAAAATCGTTAGAGCGGTTTATAAATACAATTTTTCAATTTTGTTCTAAAAATATTTTTGGTATGCAGTGATTTAGTGATTGTAAATATACGCTCTAAATTTGAATTTCGTAAAAAAATGTTGACCCGTTTCTGAGATATAGAATTTTGAAAAAAAATCAATAATTTTTTTAAAAATCCAAACAAAAAAAAATTGCACTTTTGATAATCAAATATTGTTAAGGCAATATAAGAGGTCGTTCAAAAAAAAATTACCGAAATCGGTTCATAAGTTGCTGAGAAAATTAAAAACAAAATAACGGTTCTATGAGCGGTACCTTTCCGGAGCAATACAAAAATATGTTTTTCTTACAAAAAGAAGCCAAGTTAAAACATACAATTTTAGAGAAAATTAAAAAAAAATGTATCATCGGTTTGTTTTTGAGAAAATTCGAGTTTTGGTTTTTTGACCAAAAAATTGTATGGGGGCTACTGTTAGTTTTGATTTTAAACAAAAAAAAATGAAAAAAAACGCTTAACGCGAATCTGTTCAAAACCTTAACTTCCAAGTTTGAACTCAATCTACCCAACGGTTTAGGCTGTAGGAGATTGGATAGACAGACAGGACAGACCGAACGGAATCGCGGGACCCACTTTTTTCGACTTCTTTACCATCGTAATATCATGTTTGATTAAAATCTCGAGTACGAAATTTTTTACGAATGCAAAACTTGCCATATATGTATACATAGTTCCTATATGTCGCAAGGAAAAATAAACACATTTCTTATGTTCACTTGGGCGTATACTTAACATTATGATAAAATAGCATGTTCAACCATATAGTGTCATGAAAGCTTTCTTAAGGAAGAATATTTCTACTATTTAAATTAATTAACAATTAGACAAAGACGTTTATTGTTTTAATGAATTAATATTTCTTCGGATGATTTATGAATGTCATTTACTTAGCTAGCCTTAGCCTTAGTGGTCAATTTTTAAGAGTGAAAACATTTTTATTATTACGCAGTTATAGTGACACAAACTGTTGACAATATAGCGTCAAAGATCCGGCACAGGAACAAACAAAAATGTGTTTATTTTTGTACTCTTGTATGAGTCTACAAACGCCATGAAGCGTGCGACCAATTTGTTTAAATCAAAAAAAAAGACATTTTCTTTTCATTTCACACTTAAGATATTGAACATAAAATAAAAGATGAACATTTTTAATTATTTTTTGTATATATTATGTACATAAAAATGTACTTATAATCATTGTTACAAAAACTCTGAAGGTCATTGAGTTTACTAAAATATATATGTAACTTATAATAAGGTATTACAAAGCAATCAACTTGTTTAAATATTTTTGTTTAATTCGGGAGTATAGCCAAATATAATCAAAAGTATTTTTCATTTACATACGAATATGTATAAAAAGCATAAGAACTAGAATGATTTTTGTGCCGCAAAATGTAAACAAATTAGACTATGGCAACAAGCTCATATGATAAAAGTAATTTTAGTCACAATCACGCTGTTCACTTGAATTAGTTTAATGATGCTCCCAGACAGATCCCTCTGTTTTCTGTGTTTTGGTTTTCTATTCTGTGAGAGGGCAAGGTTAGAGTTTTGGGTGAATCCACCGTCAATTTAAAAAAATTACACTCAAGTGAGAAAATAAACAGCCAGTTTATATAAAAAACAAATTTATAAAAATCTTCAATTTACGATACTGAGAATTTAGAGGAAATGAAAATTTAACATTTGAATACATTTTAATTAACGTTAAAGAGAGAATAAATAGTTAATGCAAAAGTAAAACTCACCAACATTCTACAGGAAATCAATTGGTTTATACAATGCTTTAAGTTTTTATGTTTTTCAATTGTTTTGAACTTCAATATTCTTTCACTCATATACCAAAAGGTACTGTAGTTCCCAGCAGAGTTCTGGCTCTACCCCCAATTGACAGGAACAATCTCAGGTGGTCCCTTTAATTTAAGGTACAATCCAAGAACTTCAAATTTGTAACACTTACTAAACTTGTTGATTACATACACCCCACCAAATTTTATCTACGTAACTTAAAGAGTTTCTGAGATACAGCACTTCAAAAATCGCAAATCAAAAACCTTAACGAACTGATCGATCATCAAAATAATCTAACATTTTTGGCATCGTATAATCTTGAAATTTCGCAGAAAGGTAAGTCTCGTGGTGAAAGGAAAAGTAAAAAATCAAAAAGTTGTGATTTTCGAATTTCGTGGTATCCACCCACAATAATATACCACTTCCTAGCATTGTAGAATAATTCAACTCAGTAGAGGAGAAGATGTGCATTTGTACACACAACAGAATCTATGTACGTAAAAAAATTGTGAACTGAGAGGCGTGATATCCACCCACTTTTCAAGTTTTTGTTGTTGTTTACAAGAAACACTTCTGATTCCTGTATCGCTTTGTATACAAATACAAAAACAAAGAACATAATTATATACACCAACGGGGTGTAGTATCCGCCCATTTTTCTTGTAATTAGTATTGTTTATATGTTGAAATTAATCAAAGTGGGTGTAATAGGTGTGTATTCAAAGGCGGAAATAAACAATGTGATATTTTACCTACAGGGGCTTTTAGAAAACTTAAATGTAGATAATAATAAAGTATGTGAAACTTGCCAAGTAAGCACGTCCAATTTTAGCCAGAAATCATTTAATAGCAATTATCTGTCATTGCTAAAAAGTTGTTTCGATATAACCTTTCGAAAATAAATTTATATTATACATTCGAAAATTTTGAACATCGCGTATCTTTTTGATGTGATTGAAAGAAATTGTGTAGCCTATAAATGTAGAAAATCGTGTACAATAAAAAAAATTACCTCAAAATAAACGCTGGTTTGCCTCAGGGGTCCGTTTTGTCTCCGACACTCTTCCTTATTTTTATAAATGATCTTTTGTCTGAAACTTCTAACCCACTAAATTGTTTCGCTGATGACAATACCCTCAGCTTTTCATATTCCTTGTTCTTCGGATGTGGACTACCAACAATACTCTCAGCTTTTCATATTCCATTGTTCTTCGGCTGTGGACTACCGACGGCAGCGTAGCGTGACTGTATTGTCCAATGGGGAATCAAAAACCGTGTAGAATTGAATGCTTCGAAAACTCAATGCTTTCTACTGTCGCAATAGCGTTAACCTCCCCCGATGCCACTATCCATGGGTGGTACTTGTATCAAGGCGACTGAACAGCTTTCAGTTCTAGGTATGTGCATCTCAAGGGATCGGGTCAAAATTCTGGCTTCAAAATTCTGCTTTTCAGAATTCTGCTTTTTTAACGAAAATTCTGCTTTTCAAAATTCTGCTTTTTTTTTTGTCTGGTTTACAAAATTCTGCTTTTCAAAATTCTGCTTTTTAAAATTCTAGAAATTTATATTAAAAAAAATTCTGCTTTTTTTTTAATAGTATATTTACTAACGGAAAAGTCAATTTAACGTGGTTTTTGTTTCAATTTTAACAAAAAAAAATCAAAATTTCGTCTTTTAATACTTGTTTTTCAGTAGCACGTGGTTCATGGTTATGTTGACCAGTTTGCCTTACAATTACATGTACATCACAATTTAATTTAGTCACTACTCGTCCTTTGCATTTATCTTTAATTCTATTTGAGCATGCCCAATTATAGTTTTTACATTTATTTAACTTTTCAAAATAAAACATACATACATATATCCATCTACGCACGTCGCACAGCTTTTCTTTTCCTTTATTAGATTTAACAAGTGAAACGTTCATTTTTGCTTTTTAATAAGAATAACACACTATCACGAAGGGATAAGAAAAGACACTAACCATTGTCTAAGACCCTGACTAAGTTAAGAGAGCAAAAATTAATTGCGTCTAAACATCTCGCTTATGCAAGCGAGAGGATAATTTTACAAAATTCTGGAAATAATAAAAATAAGGTTTGGAAAATGTTAAATGTTATTTTTATTATTTCCAGAATTTTGTAAAACAGAATTTTGAAAAACAGAATTTTGAAAAGCAGAATTTTGAAAAACAGAATTCTGAAAAGCAGAATTTTGAAACCAGAATTTTGAAAAGCAGAATTTTGAAAGCAGAATTTTGACAACAGAATTTTGACCCCGGCAGAATTTTGACCCCAACCCGCATCCCAAACCACATGTTGTGATCACATATTCGACATCACCAAAAATACTGCTAAGTGTTTAGGTTTTCTCCGACGATGGAAAAAGTTTTTTACCCCTTCTTTAATTCGGCCAAAACTTGACTATAATTCTCATATTTGGTCTGGTGCCCCAATAACGTACTTGAGTCTTATGGACAGAATTGAAAAAAGAGCTTTGAAAATGATTGGCGATCGTTCTATTACTGAGACATTTTCTTCTCTTGACCATCGCCGGAAGGTTTAAATCGATATTTTCACAAACAATGCTTTAGTGAAATACCCGATTGTATTCTTCCCCTCAAACATTACAATTTGCAGACATTCAAAACTAATGTGCATCGGCATCTCCTTTTTAATCCTGTCCTCCCTTCCTAATTCCTCGCACTGTGTTTAATTATTATAAGGGTATTCAAAACCCCTTTAGTGTTCGCTCAATATATACAAAATAAATTTAAAAAAGTGTGTACCAAATTCACTCTCGTCATACAAAAATCATAACATCACAATTGCTGTAGAATATTGATAAATAAATATAAGCTCAAAATACAAATTTAAAAGTTCAAAAAACGAGTACAGAATATGACAATATTGAATGCAACTTAATTTGTAAGGTTGTTTCAAAAATTGTAGATATATTTTGAAAAAGTATAGAAACTATTTTTTCAAGGTTGTTAGCAATTTTAAAATAGTCACAAAAAAATCTTCGAGGCTTACAAAGGTGTTACTTAGTTACTTAATTAAGGTGGCGCTACAGTCCTATGTGAACTAGGCCCTCACCTACAAAGGTGTTACTTAGTTACTTAATTAAGGTGGCGCTACAGTCCTATGTGAACTAGGCCCTCACCTAACAAACTTCTCCATCTAGTTCGGTCTCTAGCTAGATGTCTCCACTTTCAAGCTCCAAGTTGGGTGAGGTCACTTTCCACGTGTGCGCGCCACCTGATCCGCGGTCTTCCTCTACTGCGCTGTCCTGTGCGTGTGGATTCGAAGACTTTCAAAGCTTTTAGGTTACCATAAAATGATCTATTCGGTCATAATAAAGTATTGTTGAATGTTAACTGTGAGTTTTAATAATTAATTCTAAGAATTTCCCATAGGAAATTATAATGTAATCGGTCCGATTTGTCGGATTGAAAATTTTGACAAGTCTCTACGTTTCAAGGTCTCTAGAATGTAAATAAAAGATTTTTGGAGAGATGCCGGAGCGTGCGTGTGTACTTACGTCCGTAAGTTCGGGAAGCTTTTTTCGCCGTCCTTATTTCAAGAACCAGCAGTGATATGGACTTCAAATAAGTTTTGTAATACAGATAATGATGCAGAAAGATGCAGAAAGGAAAAAAATTTAGTGGGTGGTTCTTTTTACCATAGCAATTTTTAGTTAACCCAAAATATCTCACGAACCAATAACGCTAGCGACTTGAATTAAATTGTATACTATACATTGTGACGGGATACCAAAGATAAATTAATAAAACTGAAAAAAAATATCACCTCGAATATTTTACGAACAAAAATAATTTTATCTCCAAAATAATTTTATGCGACGAAGATTAATTTTTTCGACATCGGGTAAAATTTTGATAACAATTGAATTGACATTTTTTTTTTACAAAAAATAAAAACCTAAAAAATCATTACTTAAAGTTGGTAATAATTGGTTTTTGACTGAAATATATTTTTAAAAATGTATCACATTGGCTTAGAAAAAACAAATTTCATCTTATAAAAAATATACATAGTTTTAAAGTAAAAACGTATAAAAAAACATTACTAAAACTTTGTAAAAATTAAACTATTCAAAAATTAAAAATATTGGCTGCAAACTAATTTCATCTATCAGTTTTTCATAAAAATTAAAATCTACAAAAAAAAGTACGCAAAATTTCATTCTGTGCTAAATTTTGTTGTTCACTTAATAAATTGTTCTTAGAAAAACTTAAACTGTATTTGTTTATAAAAGAAAAAAGAGGCTGGGATGCGACCCACATTGATAACTTCCCATCCCGTCTGTCGATTTGTCTTGCTTAAAAGTTTGTAGGTTTTTGTGTTGGGTTAAAAAAGTTGTTAGTTGAATTATTCTTAAAAATTTTAAAATTACCAACAATATTTTTCATATAAAGAAATAGTTTAGTTTGAAAATCTAGTTTTATTTAATAGATTTTTAGTCGAAAACAAATTTTTACCAATTTAAGTAGCACTTCTTAAATTTTTACAAATTGGATGAATGAAATTAATTTGAGAGATATCAAGAACCGAACATCAATTTTTACCAAATTTGCGTACTATTTTTTTTAGATTTTATTTTTTTATGAAAAAACGGACTGTTGGATTTTTATAAAAAAAAAAACTACTTAATATCGAAAACAATATTTTCTGTGAAATAAAAGGAGTTTGAAGACAATATTTTTAATTTTTGAAAAGCTGCTATTTAAGTCGTAAGTAAATTTTTACCAAGTTTTAATATTGTTTTCTTGTTAGGTTTTTATTTTTTGTAAAATTTTCTCAAAATTTTACTGAATGTTGAAAACAATATTTTTTAAAAGATAAAAGTAGTTCAAAGCCAATATCTCAAAGTTTTGAAAAGATATTTGAGTCGAAATTTAATTTTTACCAGCTTTTATTAACTTTTTTGTTTAGGTTTTAATTTTTTGCAAAAAAACTGTCAATTCGATTTTTCTCAAAATTTTACCAGATGTTGATATTTTTATTTGCACAAAATTGTTGTGGTGAAAAAATCATTTTGTATTCGTTAAATTTTTGAGGCGACACATTTTTTTTAAGTTTTTTTGATTTATAAAAAACCGTTAATTGGATTTTTTTCAAAAAATATACTTGTTTGGTATCACGTTACAATATATTATATAAAATTTAATTCAAGTCTCTAGCGTTTTTGGTTCGTAAGATATTTAGGGTTAACCAAAATGTTCACCTTTTTTTAAACTGCTATGGTAAAAAAAAACACCCACGCAATTTTCTTGAGAGCCCTTTCTGCCCTATTATCTGTATAACAAAATTTATTTGAAGTCGATATCTCTACCGGTTCTTGAGCTATGGACGACGAAAAAAACGTCGCGAACGTACGGACGTACGGGCATACGGACATACGGACATACGGACGTACGGACGTACGAACGTACATACGTACACACGCACGCACAGGCATCTTTCTAAAAATCTTTTATTTCGACTCTAGGGTCCTTGAAACGTCGAGAAATGTCAAAATTTTCAATTTGACAAACCGGACCCATTACAATAACTTCCTTTGGGAAGTTCATAAAAACTTTCAAGAAATCCTACTAAGATTGGTTGAAAATTGGTTTTCGACTCAAAATCTCGTTAACAAAAATAGATTTTAAAATCAAACTATTTCATAATATGCAAAATATTGTTGGTAATTTTTTGTTATTTTTTTAGAAAAAATCAACTGACAATTTCTTTAACAAAAACGAAAACCAACAAAAACTTATGAGAAATATTTATCAACTCAAGTACATGGAGAACAAAGAATGACATCGAATTCAAATTATTTATCTTACACAAAATATTGTTATGAATATTTTGTGTTAAAGTTTTAAGAAAGAAAAATCGACAGACGGAATGTGAATTATCATTGTGGGTCACATCCAAGCCTCTATATTTTGTTTTAAATTTGCACAATTTACAAAAGTTATTAAGAAGTAAATCTATAAATTGTGAAATCAAACTGGGCAAAAATCAAGTGACAGCTGTCAAAAAGACCAACTCTGAGAAAAAAATAACCAAATTGAAAGCCACAAGTCTTTAAAAAAAACACCCGTTATAATCGAGTATGAAAACAAACATTTTTTTAAACAAAATTGTTTTTCTATTTTGAAAATAAATTACAAAAAAAAAATAACACATCTATTTGTCAAGGCTACAGAAAAAGACTGATTTAAAATGAAAACGCCTTTATTTTGTATTTTGTGACTGACATAAATGAAACAATAAACTAAATTAATGATGATGTGTAAAATGTGATTTTTTCGTTGAAAGTTTTTGAATTTATTTATCATATCCATCAAATACATTATTTAGGAATATCAACAAAATTCGGTACAAATTAAATTGAGCACGCCTGTAGTTCTATTGGCAAAATATCTTCCGCATTATAAATCGAGCACGCCATTTAATTTAATTACACAAATCTACAAATATACATAAACATTGAACTATTTACATATGGATATGTATCAACGTATGTACTGTACATGTGTACTTGTGTACAATCACAGATTTGACGTTTAGATTTTGAATATTTAATTCATAAAATTCAAAAACAAACTGGGTATGAGTCTGTTGAGTGTTGCGTTTTGTTTGGCATACCAAGACGTAGACGCCAGAGATGCCAGTCATTAGATGAGTGATTTTCGATCGACAAGAAATGCATCCACCTACAATTTCAAAAATGTTGCTCGGCAAAATATAAAAATGATGAAATTCAATTGCAGCTCTAAGTTAAAAATAAATTTAAGATTTAAAAATTTTAATGACATCTTATTATGGTTTTCCATATATGGCGTTTGTTTATAGTCGAAAACACAGTTTTATATATTTAAAAAACAAATTGTATTAATGTGCGCAGATAAAGTATATTTTATTTTATGTATGGAATGTAAGCACGATTTATTTTCTATATTTTTTTGTTTAATATTCAGGTATAAAATTTAATAAAAATAAAAAAACAACTATTTCAGGTTGTTTCGTTTAATATAATGATTTTTAACTTTAAATTAATTATCCACTTAAACTTAATTAGTCAAAGAAAACCTTAATTTTGATAGAGAGCTTTATTTATGTATATGTTCTTAAGACTTAAGAACCGTGAGATACATATGTTATGTATATAGAATTCAAATGAGTTTTGTTGTGCCGATAATAACACTAAAGGATGCAGAAAGGACTTTAAAAAAATTGAGTGGGTGTATTTTACTGTAGCAATTAAAAAAAAGAGGCTGGGATGCCACCCACACTGATAAATTCCCATCCCGCGTCTTTCAACTTGTCTTGCTTAAAAGGTTCGTAGGTTTTCGTGTTTTGTTAAAAAAATTGTCAGTTGAATTATTCTAAAAAAATTAAAAATCACCACCAACATTTTAAATATGATGAAATACATAGTTTGATTTCAAAATCTATTTTTGTTAACGAGATTTTTAGTCGAGATTCAATTTTTACAAATTTTAGTAGCATTTCTTAAAAGTTTTTATTTCTTATAGAAACAAATACAAATTGGAAGAATGAAATTAATTTGAAGTTAATATCTTCTATTATTCACGAGATACCGAGAACGGAACATCAATTTTTACCAATTTTGCGTACACAAAATTGTGTAGATTTTAATTTTTTTATAAAAAAAACTGACTGTTGGATTTTTTAAAAAAAAGTTACGGAATGTTAAAAATAACATTTTTTATAAAATAAAATTAATTTGAAGCCAATATCTCAAAGTTTTGAAAAGATATTTAGGTCGAAAATCAATTTTTACCAACTTTTGTTAATTTTTGTTTAGGTTTTTAATTGTTTGTAAAAAAAACTGTCAATTCGATTTTTCTCAAAATTTTGTTTAATGTTGACAACAATATATTTCAAAAAATAAAATTAGCTTAAAGCCAATGTCTCAAAATTTTGAAAAGTTATTTGAGTCGAAAATCAATTTTTACGAACTTTTATTAGTTTTTTTATAGGTTTTTATTTTTTGTAAAAAAAAAAACTGTCAATTCGATTTTTCTCAAAATTTTACCGAATGTTGAAAACAATATTTCTTATAAGAAAAAAAAAAAGTTAGAAGCCATAATCTCAAATTTTCGAAAAGATATTTGAGTCGAAATTCAATTTTTACCAACTTTGAGTAATGTTTTTTTAGGTTTTTACTTTAAAAAAAAAACTGTCACTTCGATTTTTCTCAAAATTTTAGTGAATGTTCAAAACAATATTTTTTATAAGATAAAATTAATTTGAAGCCAATATCTCCAATTTTTGAAAAGATATTTGATTCGAAAATCAATTTTTACCAACTTTTACAAATGTTTTATTTAGGTTTTTATATTTTGTAAACAAATTCGATTTTGCTCAAAATTTACCAGATATCAAAACCGTTATTTTTCGTTGCATACAATTATTTTTGAGATAAAATAGTTTTTTGTTCGTAATATATTCGAGGTGAAAATTTTTTTGTTCAGTTTTTTGTTTATTAAAATTTTTTTTTGGTTAAGTTTACTGTTTATTATTTATTTGCATTTGCCCGAAATCATAATTAAACATAATGGAAAGCTCTTTTCTTTAAAATGAGGCTTAAGTCTTAGTCATAACATTGAATAATATGCATTGGGGATAGTACGATAACTCAGGCGACAAAGTTTAGTAACGGATTTGTATAGAACAGTTAAAAACAAGCATTTTTTACTATGGGGGGTCTATCTCCCCCCGTTTAGGCCATTAAACTTTAAACCTTTTTTTACTCAAAATTTGAGTTTAAAATTAAATTTTTCAAAAACTATGCCTAGTTTTGACTTGATTTAAAAACTGACTAATAGAACAGAATGTTGGCTTTAAAAAAATGTATAATACTTATATGTAAGTATTACTGTTATTTTATAGGAATTTTTTTCCATTTTAAGTAATAATTTTTTTAAATTGCCCCTCCTGCCTAAACGGGGGGAGATAGAACAAATAGTAAAAAATGATTATTTGTAACTGTTCTTTAAAAATCCGTTATAATATCTTGTCGCCTGAGTTATCGTACTCTTGCCTACGCATATTATTTTTTCTTGAAAATCAAACGTCAAAAAAAACACCCTTAACAATGGAAAACTGGGCATATACACAATTTTTTAAGTTTCATTTATATTTTACGAAATATTCTTTAACGTTTTAAGCGGTTGTTTTGTAATTTTGTCCAACTGCGAAGAAAACTATACAAAGTTCTGTTAATGTTTCGCATTCAAAGACACCGGTTGCAATCTTTCTCTCCAACAGCAACTCTAATATACAGCGCGGTTCACATGGTTAGACGCACCATTTTTCTCTGAATGAATTGTAGTTTTTCTGTTTGTTTTTTTTCATGAACTACCAAACAATGCATTTATATGAAAATTTATTAAATTCTCTTCGAAAAAAAACCAAATTCAAGATTAGTGAGACGAACTCAACGGTCGTTTTGATTTCTTTCTTCCCACTAGTGCAAAAAAAACCAAATAAATCAGTTCACTTGGTTAGACGCATGAATTATTTCAGTTACTTTCTTAATGCTGGGTAATGCAAATTAAATTGTATTAATGAGTATTTAAAGTTTTTCCGAGTCTTTAAAGTGAAAATGGGTAAAAAAAATGTTAACGGAAGCGGAAAAAGGAAAAATTGAGGCCTACCACTCCGAAAGGTATTCTATGCGGAAAATTGCAAATAAAATAGGACGAAGTGATAAGGCAGTTCAAAATTTTGTATTAAACCCTTTTACCTACGAAAAAAAACAACAAAGGAAGGACAAAAACAGTCTAACGCCGCACAAGAAGCGAAAAATAATAAGATTTGCCTCAAACTCAGCACACTCCACGATGACAATCAGACAATTAGCGGGGGTAAGTGCTAGCAAATTTACTGTTCGTCGAGCTATTTTAGGTGTTCCATTCTTAAAATTTAAAAACTTAAAAAAAGCCACCACTAAACGTTGTAAGAAATGAACATCGGTTAGAATACGCTCGTCTTCACATGACATGGGATACGCAGGTTGGGAGTGTACTAAATTGGAGAAATGTGGTGTTTTCTGATGAGAAAAAGTTCAACTTAGATGGTCCTGATGGGTATAATTTTTATTTACATGACATCCGCAAAGACGAATGCTTTTTGAATCGAAATCATTCCAAAAAACGAGGAGTAATGGTGTGGGGGCCATTTCATACTACTGCGGCGGCGCCTTTGAGTTGGTTTTCGTGTCTCATAAAATGACAGGAATTTCTTATAAAGCTCTTTTACAAACAGCTTTTCCAGCCATAAGAGAGCTTTTTGGACCTATCCAGTAGATCTGACAACAAGACAATGTCCCGATCCACAACTCGCACGAAAATGTGGAATTGTTGCCATGGCCACCATTCTCACCTGATCTTAAAATCATAACAAACCTTTGGGGATGGCTGACGCGTCAAATTTATGAAGGAGGCAAGCAGTATGTAAACTGTGAGGAGCTTATTGCCGCAACAAAAGAAGCCTGGTCTAAGATTTCATTGGAATATGTATTTAAATAAGTTGTACGAATCTTTTAAAAGTAGAATTTTTGATGTCATTTCGAGTCGTGGAGGTTGTACAAAGTATTAAAACTATGAAAAATAACTATAAAAATAATAAAAAGCAAACAAAAAATGTTATAAATTGATCAACTTCTTTTTTTTTAACTTTTAGCAGGTGCGACTAACCAAGTGAACCGATTTATTTGAGTTTTTTTTTACACTAGTGGGAAGAAAGAGATCAAAACAACCGTTGAGTTCGTCTTACTAATCTTGAATTTAGTTTTTTTTCGAAGAGAATTTAATAACCTTTGATATAAATGCATTGTTTGGTAGTTCATGAAAAAAAAAACAGAAAAAACTACAATTCATTCAGAGAAAAATGGTGCGTCTAACCATGTGAACCGCACTGTAGGTAATCATATATTTCCATCCCAGACTATAAGCTTTAATATCTTTTTCTTATTCACAATTAAAAGAAATAAGAAAATACACCAAAAAATTACATTAACTTTCTTGAATCATTTAAAAAATCTAAAAAAAAAGGTAGCCCCCAGTTAGACCCCATTTATTATAATCCTAAAAAGACCTATTCAACAGATTTCCTCAATTGAGAAATAATACTCCTTCTAAATAATTTTGAAAAATGAAATCCTTCAATGAAGTGCATTTTGAGTGTAAGCCAACAAAAGCCGGCCGAACAACACCCACAAAAATAGAATGCGCAAGATCGGTGAGCTTTTCTCCACACGCAAGCAAATAAGAATTCATTCAGAAAATATCAGGGGAAATTCTCGAAAAGTTTCCTAAGCATAAACTCTAGTGGCGATGTGGTATAAAAGCCCAAGACCGTCTGCACCGCAGCTCACTTTTCTTCAACCAACCCAGCAGAAAAGAAGTGGACCAACGCACTCATTAAATTAATTTATTTTTATTTTCCCATAAAACTATCTTATACGAGACTACTTTGTTCATTTGTGAAACGCGGAAAAACAGTCTAACAAAAGCGTCGCAAAAATAGAAAGAAAGAAATAACAAAACAGCCTTTTGCAAGAAGTGTTTATAAAGATATAGTGCGTTCAATTAAACGTGAAATAAAAGAAAGATACAATAAGAAAAATACAAAACAGAAAATCAATTTCAAAACAAACGGCAGTTATTTAACGGAGACGGAGATATTAAATCGTAACATTTGATTAGATTTGATTTGATTCAAACGTGATTGATTTTTGTATCATATTTCCGCACATCTCGTAGATACGTACCTACAGTAAAGTGCGTAACCGAAATTGAAAAGAAGAAAAATCATAAAAAAGACAGTTCAGTGTGTAAAGAAAGAATATTTTCTGGGAAAGCATTTTATTGCCCTAGTTTTACAAAAGAAGGTCTAAATTTGTGTTGTTATCTTGAAAGAAGCAATTTTGTACTAATTTACTAAATAACAGTTTAATCAAAAATGGCTGATGTGTCACATGAACTCGGAGCATTAAGATTCGTGGTGGTAAGTTACAAATTTCATCTTTCAATACAACACAACTAGTTTTTGAAGTTGGACATTCGTCATGAATGACCATGAGAAAGTATTAAAGATCTTGTTTTAAATGCAAGCTTAAAAGTAGCACGTTAGTCGTTAATGCTGTTATTTATCTTGGTTTACGAAAAAGAAAGAAGTTGAAATTATATCATAAAACAGAAGGAACCTATATAGAAGCTCACATTTTATGTTCATTAAAGATTTTATTTTTCTACCGAAAAATCAACTGAGTTTTAAACAAAGAACTTTTTTAAGTGATCTTATTCGAAATATCAAACATTTTATATTATATTTGTGGCTATAGTAATTTTAAAATTCTGCCAAATTATTTAATAGCCAAGGTGCAGTTGCAGATTCAAGGAAAACTAAAAATTAAAGTATTTTCATAAGTTATATTTGACTATTTCACTTGTCCACAAAATTATTCTGTTTCAGAAACAAAACAATACTTTTTTTGGGGATTAACATGTCTTGATTGAGCATCTCGCCTTTAAATTTTTTGTCACATAAGGTTTTCAAAATATGCTTCTTTAAAAATGCTAAAGACAAAAAGGGTTTTTTTTTTAAGGCTGAGTTAAAACACAACGTATCCCTATGATGATTTTGCAAAGTATAAATCTTTGTCTTCTAGATAGCGTTAAAATCATTTAAGTATCTTTCTAAGTTTCTAAAAATTCTTATTAGTTATGCTTATGAGTCTTTATTTGACTCTTTAGGAAGTTTTGTACAAACCTTGAATTCAATACTTTCATAGTTTTGAAGAAAACATTTTGGAGTAAATTTTAAGTGCTGATTCCGAATACGTAATTTGATTTTAACGATCTGCTCAAATTTTTGAAAATACCCGTTTTCAAGATTACTTTTATATTTTTTAATATATTACAAAACTTGATATGAGAATAAAAAATTCTAAAGTTTTAACACAAATAATTCAGCGTTTCTTCAAAATTAACTTGAGACACGTGAAATCTTACAACTTATGAAGACTTTTCGAAAATTTTGTGAAATATCATAAATATTTCAACAGAATATCGAAGAAAGGGATTATAGAATTGGAAAACTATCACGAATTTGATTGAAAAGAAGCTACTTTATGAATTTAGATATCCTCGAAAAGTCTTGTATGTGTTTCTGTTTCGAATTTTAAAAAGCAATATCTCAAAAACCTTACGTGATAAAGTAATTTCGAAGTCGGGTTTGACTTTGAAGGCTATTAAAACCAATTGAAAAAGTGCAATTCAATTTGATTGCCAGAAACAAAACCTGGTCGACTAGTAATATTTGTTTCTTTAAGAAATACTGATCTTTTTTCTAAAAATTTGCAACACTCGGATTTGCACGCAATCAAGGGGATTTTTGTTGTCCCTATTGTGCCAAGACACATCGTGAGTATCAAGAAAGGGAGAGAGGGTTTGAAAGGAGGTTTCGGTGCACATTGGTTTTGAATTCCTGAATATTTCAATGACTGGGAAAGACAGAGCGTGAAAAAAGAATTCAACTTTCGCAAAACTGTTGATTTTAGCCAAAACGTTAAGACTTACAAAATGCCTATTAAAAACATGTTCCTAAAGTCAGAAGTCACAGGCGTTTAATGTAAATAAGATTTTATAAAAATTAAGATGGACAAACTAAACAAACTGTTGATGTTAGCCTAAACGTTAAGACTTACAAAATTCCTACTAAAAACATGTTTCTGAAGTCATAAGTCTCAGGTGTTGAATGTAAATAAGATTTTATAAAATTAAGATGGACAAACTAAACAAATGTAAAAGTGTTAAATCACAAGATCCCAATTGATATCATCTCTTCGAGAAATAACACGGTCGGGAAACTTTTCTTTTCGAAAACTCTATTCTTAAAAATAAACGTTGTCCACATAAATATCTTACATTTTCGGTCATATAAAATCTTTGTACACCTGTGGCATGATGGTTAGTACCCAAGACTGTCATGCAAGAGGTCTTGGGTTCGATCCCTGCCTATGCCATCTAAAGTTTTCTTTCACGAGTGCTGCCTCTTGCGAAGAATTGACAAATTCTCCGAAAGTAGTTCTTGTCATGAAAAGTGCTTTCTCAAATTAGCCGTTCGGATTCGGCATATAAACTGTAGGTTCCCTCCATTCCTGACAACAGTGCTCGCACACAGGAATGGTTGAGAGTTGTAAGTCACTATTTCCTAGTTCTCAACAGACTGTTGCGCCACCCAATTAATTTATTTTAAAACCTTTGTAGCGCTATTTATTTCGAACAAGTAAGGACCAATCACTCCGAAAACCCCAAAAATCGTGGATGGCACGTTGAGCTTTTCAACAATCATTCTCATCATACAAATCTGGACTATTTTGATGCGTTTAAAGGACACAATCAGCGAAGATACGACATTGCTGGTGATTGACCGACTTGAGTTCTTGTGTTTAGTGAACTTTAAAAGCCTTAAGAAATAAGTATACTGTGTAGGGTAGTTTATTTCCACAAGAAATAAACACTACGTTCTACAGCAACAGTTGTTCTTGATTAAGAAAGTCAAGTTTGTTACATTTGATACGTTATCGATATTTGATATCTTCGTATCAAAAGGAAGATAATGAGTTGTATGCTTTCTTTACGAAATAAAGAATTGTAATTATTACAGAACTTTTTCTTTTAGTCCATTTTGAATTTTTAATTGATGAAATCGTTTTCAATGAACAGCTGATTTTTGATTTCATAATTCGGACAACAAAACGTTCTACTGAAAGCGTTCCACATTCTTTTCCTGACAATTTTCTTTTCAATGATCAACTCTAACCTCAAATGCTTGATTCCAATCAGTAAATGTTATTGCAATGGCAGACATTTTCAATGATAGTTATAACCGACCTGTCATAAAAACTCCAATGATTGCTTTCAATGATGAAAACCAATGATAGCTATGGCGCCAGTTATAGCTATCATTGAAATCGATCCGGAAAAATTTTTCAATCGATATTTAACAGTGTTTCCCTTTGATTAGAAATGAAAATTATATACTGATCGATCGGAAATCTCACAAAGAATTTTTGTTGAAAAGAAAAAGTGTAACTGCACATGTATTTTTCTATTTTCCGGACGGAAATTCATTTTCCTGAACAGCTGAAACTTTTATGTTCAAAAGTGAAACGAATCGTTCCACTGATTTGTGTTCTTATTTTACACAATTCCAATGCCAGATTTCTGTCAGTAAAAATTTTTCGGTAGATTTCAATCAGAAATTTTTTTTCAATGACAGAAATTTTCAATGATAGCTATAAACGACCTGTCAAAAAAATTCCAATGTTTGTTTTCAATGATGAAAACCAAGGATAGCTATAACTGGCGCCTATAACTCGTATAAATGCTATGTAATTGAACAACCTGTTCTAAACAAATACAAATATTAACTTATTTTAGAAATATTCTGGAAAAAAATGATGGTTTGAGTATTTTCTTTAAAAAAAGTGAAATTCTTGTAATTGAAAGTCATAAAGAAGATTGGTTAAGATTTCTCGAAAATTTTTAATTTTATCCAACAAAATCCTTGGAGAGTTTCAACCAAATTGTATAAATCATTTCTCATCAAAAATTTTACAGTTCGTTTATCAAATTGTAAACCAGGTGATTAACTTATCCAGCGTTTTAAATCATTAAGTGAATGTCCTTATTGTTTTTTTTTTGTGAATAACTTCGCGTCAAAATTTTAATAAGTTCAACTTCTGATAATTCAATCCTTCTTAAAAACAGTCATGAAAGAATAGTTGCTAGAGAACCTAAGTTCTAAAAACTTGTAAATCTTTCGTCTTGCTGAAAAATCTGTTAGCATTTTATCATATTTCAAGTCTTGAACCTTTTTTTAAAATGATTTCTTGAAATTTTATTTTGCATACGCTAAATTAGCTACGAGTAGAAGAATGCGGATATGGATGCTCACAAAATTACAATTTTTTCTTTTAGTTTTTGTGTATCTGCTTTTATATTCTTCAAAATAAGACCAACAACAAATATACACAAGTGTTTTTATTCTATTTTAATGTTATTTAATTTATAAGAAGTAGGTATATTTAATGAACAGAACAACATTCATGTAATTTATGTATTTAACAACACTATTCAAAAATCACTACTTTTTACCAAACCTGGCGTGTGATGTATATCTAACTTCTAAAATTGGACAAGTGGCATTAAAATTAAGTAAAAGAGAGCAACTGTGCCTCTTAGCTTTGGTATTTCAATCTGTTACAGATAAATCACTGAGCTAAAACCTCAAGAAAATTCCTATACTTCAAGTCGAAAAATGAAATTTAAATTGTTTGCCATTTGGCAGAATAACGTATTATTTATGTGCAATTATAAACAAATTGCATATAGGTATATGTATGTATGTACATATAAAAGATACATTTCTGTGTGTGTCTTGTTTTTGTATTTATATACATTTTGCTACTGGGTGAAAAATTCTTGGCAATGACCATCAAGATTGCCGCCGCCACCATTGCCGGACAGCAGCCGGGTCGTATAAAGACCCAGAAGTGTCATCATATTCGTTGCCGCCGCCGTCACAGTCACCGCCACCGCCATTTAAAACGAAAACAACAACAAATAACTATTTCGCATGCCGCCGTAATATATATAGGTACAACAAAAGTATACATAAATTCTTTCTTTTTTTAAAGAACTTTTACTCAATAATAATAATCTTTGTAGTTGGAAAAAATTAAGACAAGAATTTAATTTTTATTTTCATTTAAGAAAAAAAAGAAAAAGAAAAACACAACATCCGCTATTTGACAATGGTTTTTGATGTGATATGTGTGATTCTTGAAAACACTTAAGAATTTTTCGAAGAAGGAATTTTTGTTGTCCAAGAGTGGGCGGAACAAACAAATTCTTAAGTCACCTTGAATTAATTTGTTAAAAATTCTTCCCACACCTCTATATAAGGTTAATTTTCCACACATATACTTGTGGCGGGCGGCGACCGGCGACCGGCGCGGCGTAGGGAAAGATTTTGAATTTATTTTTAATATTTTCTTTTTCAAGCGAAATTAATTTGAAAAATAAAAACATCATGGATAAGTTTGACAATTGAAGATCTTGAATTATGTGAAGACTTTCCAACATCTCGAAAGTATAGAGGGCGAGAAAAATTATACGATGTAAACAATAACAAAGAAAAATTAATTTTATTCGTATTGTACCATACAAAGGTTAACATAAGTTTATCATGAGATAATCTACTAATTAAAATCAACAGAGAAAGCAGAGTGCGTGTCTGCTTTCCATAATTTAGTTGTAATTATACAAAAATGCAAAATATTTGCATTAAAAAATCAGGCTTTACTCACAACATCCACAGAAAATCAAAGGGACAAGTTGATGAATGACTACATAACAATAGGTGAACGTGCGAAAGAAAAACCTTACAAGTTTCCCAGAGGTTATACAAAATTGGAAAGAAAAACTAAGATTAATTAAGTTATTTACAATTCTATATACTTGTTTGGGATACTGAGAAAAAGTTAATAAGTTACCAGAAATTCTGGTCATCCAGTCTTTGTTGGCACTCTCTTGGTAACACGTTCTACTTTTGATCATTACCTGGTCTAATTTTACTTTACTTCTTAACAAGTTCAAGTTAGTTTATGTAGATTAATTACTGGAAAATACTGCAGTTGCCTCCAAATTATTTCAAACTTATGAGTAAGATTTATACCAGTCAGCCATTAGTGGAATAGGGGGAAACATGTGGCATACGAAAACATGCACGTGCTGTTACTATTTGAAATTGGTGGATGTGTAAATATAGCCTCTTCGTGGCGGCCGCCGCAAGAAACAAACTCAACAAGATTTTGACTAATATGGTCAGGCTGGTTTCTCAGGTTGGCGGCAGGCTAAAAACCTATCTCATACAAACAATCGCATCACGAGACAGACAAGAAGCCTCGGAAATGGACAGATTTTACGAAGACAACAATTTCAACGAATTAGGAACAACGATTTAAATGTTTTCCCAAGGAACAAAAGATCGTTCTATAGAGTTCGAGCTGCAATGCAGTTAGCCGATACAGATCTGCTAGAAATAAGAAGGACAGTGAGTGGTGTTTTATATAACAACTGTCATACAAAACACCATGTGCTCAGAGTAGGCTCCCTATTCAGCGAAAATGTGCGAAGTCTACTATCATCAGCTTTAACGCCAGAAGAGAAAAGCAATGCTCTCTTACTCGCTTACAAAGCAAGTTTCAGAATATCAGGCTTATAAACTTTTTCTGACCTACAGAGAAGTCTCCTCACAAAGAGAAAGAGCATAAGGATATCTACAAAGCCACCGGGGCATAACCTGATGGAGTCACTCGCAACCAGCTTTTCGAAAATAATTTTAATTTTTAACTTTACTTACTAGAGAATCGATTTCAGAGTTAACTTAAAATAAATTCGCCAAAAAGACCTTTACTGACATTTATAATTGTCGCATAACTGTATGAAGTAAATTAAGTAAATTCAGACATAAAATTTAAATAACATTTCATGACCTTTGGCCTCTTTCACACGAGACGGTTTCGTCCGTACGGTTTTTATAGTAACGTATTTTCCCCGTGAATCGTCTACGTTTGGTTATATTTTAGATATTTTTCTTTAGTACAAATGACCACAAAAACGGACGGCAGACGAATAAAAATCGTCTGTTGTGAATGCGTTCGCGTAGTCACGTACGCCACTGATAAGACGGCGACGGCACGGTCGCCGTATATTTCAGTCGTTGAGACGGCTGTTTTAAATCATCCGTACGGAAAAAACCCGTCTCCGTCCAGTGTGAAAGCTTTAGTTAATTTTATTAGTTTACTATCAATGGCTCACGGATAAAAACCGTACGGATTTTAACCGTACGGACGAAACCGTCTCGTGTGAAAGAGGCCTTTGGCTTGTTTCACACTACACGGTTTTGACCGTACGGCAAAAAAACCGGACGGCGACATTTTGTTAGAGGCGCGAAGAAGAGCATATACGCTTTCATATTATACGGTCACGGTCTCTATCAAAATGTCGCCGTTCGGTTTTTTGCCGTACGGTCAAAACCGTATAGTGTGAAACAAGTCTTTAGCTTTTATTAAATGCCAAAGAATTATAAAGGTTTTTTCAAGAAGGACTTGACTTTCAAAACTTTCTTATGGGCTTGAAGTACAATCAAAACATTTATGGAATTAATGGAACTCGACTTTGTGTATATGGCCACCGAGGGCACGTTTAAAGCGGTAGATTCGTAGAAAACGACTCGTCCACACATTTCAGACGAAAATAACAAGCTACATATTTCTCTTTCAATATTCGAATGACTTAAAGTAGTCCCAAATAAAATGGTCTATAGAAGAGTTAAATTTCACGAAACGAGCCGGCCAATCGACTGACCCATTTCTTGAAATAATCTTCAAATTCGGGCCTAAAATAATTGGTTATCATGGTGCGATAGTGCTGGCCAGTTACAGTAACGTGACGGTCGTTATTGTCGACGAAAAAATATGGCACAATATCTCCGCCCGTATGGTGATTCATGAAGCAAAGGTGTTTAACAAACCCATTGAACCAGAAATGAGCTTCGTCACATAAAAAAAGAAAAGAAATAAACGTTCTTAAAGTTGCGGTCACCGACTCTGAATTTTAGTAGAAAATTTGTACAATTTGCAGACGTAGCCTGTTCATGTACATTACCATGATGAAAATGTTTAATTTATTGAATAAATTGACAATGACAGTACGATGATTAGTGAAACGGCTCGTTCATAAATTATATTCAAAGTTGTCAAGTCCTTATTGGAAAACCCGATTTGTAGATATATTTTCAGTTCTTTAAATTAAATATCATACTTAAATTAACTTTAAACAATTAAATTTAACAAATGTTATCGAACAAAGTTTTACAAATAAAAGTTCAGAACCTAAGTATGATAACTTAAGACTCTCATTGTTGATTTTTGTTCTTATTCGAAAAAAGGTGTAATACCTTTATCCCGCCACTTATGTATAAAAATACGTTATCTATTGAAAGCCCTAAGTTTTTATGGATAAAGTTTAAATTTGTCAAACATTTAAGCGTTGTTCGCGTATGAATAATAGATGAAGGTGAGGGAAGTTATTGGATTTAAAAAAATATGTCTACTTTTTGAAATAAAAACTTAATTTGTTTTTAGCTTGAGAATAAAATTAAAAAGAAAATTATGTTATATTTTAGGGATCTTTCGGATTTGGGAAGAACAATTGATGCTAATGGCAAATGTACATATACTTCCTACAGAATTTAGCCTTCCAAAATCTTAAATACTCTTTATCCATAATTCTAAAAACGAATTTAGAAAAAAAATGCAATTAATTACAAAATCTAGATAACCCAAAATAAAGAAAAGTCAAAATTCTGAAAAAACCAAATCGCGGAATACTAAAATACCGAAAACCCAAAATTTCAACAACGCTATTTAGAACAATTATGTATTTCAAATTGGATTTCCAATATAACAAGACTTAAAATTTCTAAGTACACGCATTTTCTAATCAAGCATTTTAGAATTCATCAAACCCAATTTCTTAAAATATCATTGAACTTCTTTGACAGTTGTTAATGGCGTTTGATGGGTGTGGAGTTTTTAGTAAGGGTTTTTTCAACTCATATAATAATTCAAGTCATAGATAAAAATTAAAATACTCATCAAAATTTCGAATTATAAGTATTAGTGTAAACTGTAACTGCAACTTTAATAATATTACACGTTAAACGATAAAAGTTTTGTAGCCACGAGTTATATGAATTAATTGATATCGTTTTAATTCCGAAACTTTATAAAACACTTATAAGTTATAATACTCTAAACTTATACAATATGTTGTTTTTTTATGTATTTATTTATCGAAGATAGGCATTCAAAGAATCAAATAAATACAAAAACAATTGTAATATTAATTGAAGTGGTTTATTGATTTATATTAAAAGTTAAGTGATACACATTTTATTGAGGAAGGCAAGCTTTATGAATACTTTTAAATCTAAAAATATTTATCGAAAGGCATTTATTTTTGTAAAGAAATGTTATTGCAGTAAAATGTTCAATTAATTATATTAAATATGTACATAGGTACCTTGAACTGAACTAAATATCTATCAGAAGGAGTTTAATATCAAATGAAAAGATTAACAGTTTGTAAAAGTGCGTTTTCATATATTATTCTTTCTTTCAAAACTTTCTTAATGTTTTGTGCTTTGCCAAAAACATAATTTCGAGAGTATCTAATTAAATGTTTAAATTTTTGTTCTCAATAGAATTATAAACAGAGATTTGGCAGAAGTACATATTATACAGTACAAGAAAAAAGTTTTCTAACAATATGCACACATAAATATACAACTTTAATAGTCAAGCCTTAAATTCTTTTAACTCCAGCACAATTTATTGTACTTCAAAATTTTAAATAGCAGCACCGGGACTTGGATGTAACTCGTGATTTTCAATTATTTTTTTAAATTGAAAGTAATTGAGGACTTGGAAAGGATTTTAATTCCATTTAAACTAAAGTATGAATTATAAAGGACTTGGAAGTTCCATTTTCAAGTTCTGGCTCTGATGCTAAATGTTTTGAAGTCATATTTTATTGTTACTCGTATTAATGGTCCATATCGATAAAACCAACACGGCAACTACATTTTGTTTCAAATTTCAAAATTGATGTATGTTTCAAGCTTTCTGTAGTTAATCTCAGGTTTTCTTGCCTTTTATAAAGTTTGTAGAACCGGTTTTTATGTTTTTTTCTTGCCTTTTATAAAGTTTGTAGAACCGGTTTTTATGTTTTTTTCAGAAGTTAATCTTTAGTTTGCAAACACTTGCCGTTTTTGCCATTTTCATTTTTCAGACTGTGAACCAAAAAATTGCCGCTCTAGTGTTTTTTTCACATATAGACATAATTTTTTCTTATCATCAAAAGCTTAGTTTTTCACCCCAAAGCAGGGAAATCCTAATGCAAATTTCGAAAAACGAAAAAAAAAAATAATTTGAAAAAGGAAATAGAAAAGAACGAAATCATTAATCCGAGTGAATGAGTTTTTCTATCCGGTATGAGAAGTCAATGAGGTATGAGCTGAGTTGGACTGCTTTCACCACACAAAAACACCGCACAGTTTATCCCCTGGCTTAGCTCGTCCTAAGACCGCTTACATCGTAAAAAAAAAGAACTTCTCCCAAAAATATAAAATACCGAAAAACTAATTTATCGGTATAAATGGTTTGTGCACTCGATTAGTTTGTTCAAATACACAAACCATTTCTTTTATTTTCCCAGTATTTCATACTTCTATTACAATTAAAAGTTAGTTCGTACTGTGAAGTACAGAGATTTGTTATTTACGTACTACGCGAATGTGGGATGCCTTACCCTATCTTCCTTTCCGAATGCTCACACTGTGTCTCTGTATAATAAGGATAGTAATATCCACTAGATTGTGCGCTTATTATAAAAAAAAATATGTTTCTCAACAAATTATATATTTTTATTTAGTAAAAATACAATTCACATAGTCGCCTGGTTCACTTTGAAAGCCGGAAAAGGGAGACCCCGGTTGAAAAAATGCCAAAAAAGCTCAAGAAGCTAAGCAGTATAGCAAGAAGAAAAAACCTGGTGGACATAGTTTACCATCAGCGAAACCAATTTTTAGATCCTAAAATTTGAACCTGGTAGACAGCATATCTTATATTATATGGTTTCCGTTTGCTGATTAAATAAAAGTCATTTCCGCTTCGTTTGAAATTTTTCTTAAGTGTTTATGTAGAACTTTTGAACTACAGAACTACATTTAAGTTAAGGTCAGTATTACAATTTTTAGCAGACTATGGTTAAAATACTTTTTTGTACCACTGGCATAATACTTAGATTTGTATGTAATCAATAGACAAAAATCGAAGAGAGATAGATTAAATTATTTCGAGAGATTTTGAAACTCTCGACTAAAGGTCATCTCCTAAAAATATCAGATCTTTTATTAGCTAAATGAATGCTTGAAAACCGTTGGACATAAAACAAAGACTTCATTTGTACAACGGACAGTCTCTAGAGACACAACAAAAATAAAAAACGAGAACAAATTATTACAAAATTATACAAATCGTACACGTACATAAATATTTTTATTCGGTAAGCATTGCGAAAATTAATCAACCTGAATTTCTAAAAAGCGTGTTATTACATCTTAAATTTTGAAGTTTTCTAATCTTATTTGCTGCTTTGTTTAATTCGAGACCGTTCAAACGTAAGAATAAGGAACATGTTGTGATATTCACTCTATTATGTCATTAACAAAAAAACACGCATTGGCAAATTAACAAAAATTTTAGTGTTTTAGTAAAACAATTTTCGTAATAAAAATTAAAATTATAAAACAAAAGTGCAATAAAAAAAAAAGATTGAATATAGTATTTAAAGTTGATAAATGTACAGTGTGCAATTACTCATCAAAAACGTTTCCTCATTCCCTGCCAGATTTTTTCTTTTTTTTTTCTCAAGTGTAAGATTTAGGCAGACATATGGACGAGACAGAAAACTGCTTATTTAAGGTCAAATTTAATTAGCAGAAGAAAATAAAAACATTCACACGTGTGTATGGTGCATATAATTTTCAATTAACTATTTACCAAAAATCTGCCAAAACAAAAAGAAAAACATGAATACTCGTAATACAGATTTTTAAATAAATTATTTCTAACATCAGGCGCAAGCTTCATGTAAAAATATTTCGATTTGCTGTGCACCACAATACTTGGGAAGCCACTTTAATGATACGCTTTGTGTTTTAAATGTTCCAAAACGAAATGACGACTTTTGTTTTTTTTTCTCGAAATTCATGTCAGTGCGGAAAGGACTATATTTGTGATTTTGGCAGTGTTTGGTGAAGTCTTTGTGAATTATGATTCAGTACTAAAGTATTTCAAGGTCTACGAGTTTTCATGTATAGGAGGTAATTATGTACATTTCAACCGAACCGATTCTGACAGAAATTTTTGTTTGACTACAGAAACTCCTGGTTTAGTCAATTTAATTTTCAGATATTTTGAAAATGTTTGCAATAACAATATTTTTGTATTCTGTGTTTCAGATAATTAAAAAGAACTTACATTCATATGAATAATGTACTAACATGCATACATATTACGTAAAGTATATACAACTCATATTTACCTGAGTCGCTCTGCAACGGAAATTTCTTTTGAGAATCCCGATGGGGTTTTTGTCATGAATCATTTAATTTAGTATACTTCTTAAACTAACGTCATGAAACTTTATGAAACTGAATACGAATAACAATAAGATACTTTAAGTAATATTAGAGCAAATTGGACTACATGACAACTTAATAGCTAGGATATCATCGTACCTTACTGATAGATAGTGCTGTCTTCACAGATCACCATTCCAATTTGTTTATTGTTAATAATTCTGGTATACCTCAAGGTAGCCGCCTTGGTCCGTTGTTATTTGTTCTCTTTATATGTGACCTTTTTTCTATGTTACAAAATTAGATGTCAATTATATACGCTGATGACGTGAAAATATTTCGAACAGTTAATTCGTTTACTTACTACAAATTATTACAAGATGATCTACTTTTCCTGAGGGAATGGTGCCATTCAAATCTTTTAATGTTAAATATTGACAAGTGTAAAACTCTGCTTTTGGACTCAAAATTTACTTTCACTAACCATTTAAACTACATTTGAAAAAAGCTTATTAGGGTTCAAACTAAATTTGGCATGGAACTCCAAGATCCTTATGTCTTTAAAACTCTATATAGATCATTTGTCTGATCAGTCCTTAAATATAGTTGTATTATTACTCGACTCGTATTCATAAACTTAAAGGGGTCCAGAGGTTTTTAAGGTTTACCTTACTTTTTCCTCATGGTCACATGGAGTAGGCATGCATCCTTATTTTGATAGGCTACAACTAAGAGGTCCTCAATCGCTGACCATGACCAATCACTGAAAGTATTTACATACTACGATTCCACTTCAAAGTTATCCAAAATAACTTGAGAAATCGAGTGCCAATTCCAACAAATTTCAGCCGAAATTTAGTTTGCAAATATTAACAAAATTTAACAATATTGGAAAGAATTTTCTTCTGTACTCGAAATCCTGACATAAAATCAGTAACATACCTCAGCGAAACGCTTTACACTTGACCAACGTTGGAAATTATTGAAAATTGATTTATAAAGTGAGTGTTGTATAGCCCGACAAGACAGTGAGTTTCCTGAAAAGAACCTTTGGCCGAAATGAAGCACCTAGCGTAATTTCAGTAGAATTTTTTTTTAAAGTTCATAAATCTGATAAACAAGTGGGTAACACTTATGCTTCCCACTCGTCGCTGCTGCATTCGAAATTGTGAGACTCAATTCATAAGCATCAATTCAATTGTTAACAGCTCAACATTTTATACACTAGGCTAAGAAGAATTCGAACAAAGATCTCTGATTTCTCGCTTACAGGAACCGATTGACTAATAAAATTAAGGCACTTGTCATTACGCTTCGTTATCGGTCAGCAGTTTGAGCTTTAGTAGCTTGAGTTGGCCAACGAAAAGTTTAGAAGAATCTAGTTCATGCAGGTTGGCATGGATAATCTGGGCACCTATTTCCCAAATTGTACTAGACCTGCCTCTTTAGAAATTTTTTTGTGTGGGGCACTATTAACGACCGATGTTATGCCCACAGTAAGAAAGCTATTCAAAAAGTGGAGGTAAATTGATCCAAGCAATCCGTGAACTACAGCCCGAAACCATCAATAAGACCTTGATAAATTGGAAATACAAAATGCAATATTGCGAAGGCAGCTACTGGAATGACACTGTGTTCCATAAATTAGAGGAATGTTAACTCTTACGAATAAAGCTTTGATAACGATGTTAATTTTTTCTCATTCCAGATAGTTTTTAAGAAGTAAAAACTAAGTAACAGGGTAATAAAGACCATTTTTATTTATTATGTTACTGGAGAAAACATAATTCTCTATTTCGTTCAGAATTTTATTTTCATCCCATATAGTTTCCGTAAGCAGTTATTTTATCTAATTTTTTTCAAAGGAATGGTTGCTTAGAAATTGTTTGTTCTTATTTAACTATGAGTGAACCCCTTAGAAGACGATTGTGTCGTATAAATAAAAATACAAGCAGGTAGTTTATTTAATTAATTGAAGAGCACTTTCTTAACAATATTATGAAGTAGATTCATTTTCAGTCACTACAAATGAATTCAAGTGTTCTGTAGACACTTATTCTTGAATAAATCATTATTGATCCTCCTATGATATAACAACACAAGTAGATACATTAGTTAAAGGGTATTTACATGCAACGTTTTGAAGTTGGTCTTACTACTTATCTGCTACCGTTACGTGAATTCAAACTTTGCTTTTGGAGCTTTTCGACTAAAAAATCTCTTTGCTAAGATCCAAGACCTACGATCCACTTTGAACATAGGTAGACCACTGTTCTGAAATTAATTTAATGATGAAACTATTGAAAAACAACCACTTTACAAACCAAATTTTCAAAATGAAGGAAACTACAAACATACGTCATGTTCTAAATATCAACAAAAAAATATTTCATTAGGATTATTTCGAAAAACAAAATCTAAATTCTAAATTAAAAAAAAATGAATCTGAATGATATAACTGAAGTACATAGAACATAATAATTATAATGCGATAAGACAGATAATTAATAATTTGTTTAAAATTTTTAATTTACAGGAATCACCTCTATCATCAAAAGTTGCAATGTTCAACAACGCTGTATCAAAACACCAAGAATCACAGCATTTAAATCCATTCTCACAAACCGGTGGTCTTCCCAAGCCAACTTTCAAGAAAGGCGAATATGGAAGGTAAGTTTAACTCACACAAATAATTTAAACTTAACTAAATTTGTATACATTTTAAAATTCTTTATACAGACCTCTAGCTGGAAGCTTGACAGAACAACGTGGTCAAAAAGCCAACATACATGTTCTAAAGGAAATGCTTGAACTTTGCCAAATCATTGATTCTGAAGGTTACAATGTGAAGGATGAACCTGAAATGAAAGTCATTCCATTTGGGGAACTTTTTAACGTGAGTTTATTTCTTTCTTTAAAACTTATAATGTACTTACATAAATTATTTTGTATTTCTTCAAATAGATCTACACTTACATTTCTGATAAAGTTGTGGGAATTTTACTACGTGCTCGAAAACACAAACTCGTAGAATTCGAAGGAGAAGTTCTGTTTCAGCATCGTGATGAAGATGTTCCCGTGTTCCTGTTGAAACCCATTAAGGAAATTCGTCAAATTTTGACTGATAAACAAGAGGAAATTCGCCGCAGCGTGAGTCCCGCACCTCAGGCAACGTCTGTAATGATGGATCAACAGAAAATACGCCCAAGTCCATCGCCATCGCCAACACCAAAACCAAAGACGAGTTCCACTAAAAAGGCAAAGGAACAAACTGAAGGAGCCAAAGTAGAAATTGTTAAACCTATAGCCCAGAAAGCAAATCCAATCATTAATGTTGAGGATCAATCAAAACCAGAAGTTCAAACCAACATTCAAGCCTTAACTGGTGAGCTAGCACCACTAGAATCTGCAGAAGCACAAGCTCAAGCACCTGAAAAACAGGAAACAACACCTCAAGCATCTGTAGAATCTGAAAAACCAACTTCAACTGTAGAAGCAACCACTGAAACCAAAGCCCCTGCTTCAACTGTTCCCGAAACTATAATAACTCCTCCAACACCTACAGCAGAAACAGCTCCAGCAGCAGTAGTTGCAGTATCACCGGCAACTACTGTCGAATCAACCCCTACAATAGTCGAAGAAAAAACTGACGTCAATAATAACGACGAAGCTCCTGCGATAATTGTTACAAATGAAGTATCAGCAACTCAGAACCAATCACCAGCTGAAACAACTTCAACCGCAACCCCTAATACAGCAGACATTTAATTTATTACTAAACCATCTATTAATTTTAAATATAGCTTTAAAAAAAAAAACACAATTCTAGTTAAGGTTTTATTCAATTGGGGTCGAATCTCGATATCTTTTACTTATTATATTGAATTTCTGGGAACCCTTTAATGTTGGTGCAAAAAGCTCACTTTATCTTAAAGACACGTAAATACAATTAGACACAGTATTATGTAACGGGTTTTGATTTTTTTTGATTTGATTTGATGGTCGGGAGGGTTTAAAATTGTAGTAAAAATAATTTGACAATAAAAACAACTGTAAATATTTTTCTAAAAACTATTTTCAATTGATTTTTTATTTAAAATAGGAACAAATACATTTTCATCTTTTTTAAAATGTTTGAGGCGGAGCCAATATGTCATGTTTTAAAAAGTTCACAAATGAGAAGCAAGTTAGGATCTGGAATGTCAAATAATGCAGTTGAAATCCCACAATTCCACTTTTTGGGATATCTTTCAGCCTTGTCTCGAAATATAGAAAAATAGCAGTCAATTGGTTTTGTTAATATTTATTAACCAAGCGATTTTTAAGTTTAACATGTTTAGTTTATTATCATATACTTTAAATTCATGGAAGATAAATTTGCAGAATATTTACTGATTATATAAAGATCTCTTATGATTTGTGAAAGAACGTTACTTGAATGAAATTGCCCAGGTGTAATCACCTGGAGCGCCTACGGTTTAGATAAGAAAGAACAAAAATTAAAAGATGGGCTAGGTACAGTTATTTCGATATAATTTCACCAGGCAATCATTGCTATAATAATTTTCATTCTTTACAAATTGAGTTGAATCCCATTTCATAAACGGAATCTCAGTTTTAATCACATTTGACCATCAAAAAACATGGCAATCACTTATCCCAGTAGCCGACTTCACTCTTTTTCTCACGAATGTACCAGTTTTTGGTATCATATGGCTTGTTAAATTTGTCCGCGTTGATTTGGATTTGAATGTCGGATTAAGACTAATTAACTGCCTCCAAAAACATAATGAGCTTTATTATCATTATCACTATCAGTTTCCCTGAAGGACAATTCACTTCGAATTAGAAAAACGATTACGTACAGCCTACAAAAACCTAACCAACAATTTAATTTAGCATAGAATTAAATTTCAAACAAAATAATGGCTTATAAGGCTCATAACAAGGTCAACAACATCATTCTATCACGTCAGATTTTTAAGATATTACCTGTTTGAATTCGAAAGAAACATCATTTAAGGCTTTTTGAAACTAGTATGGTAATACATAAACTATAACTTCTTTTTTTTTTTAAATGCTATAAAAACACCGAATGTAGCTTCGGCTGTGTGGCACGTAGCGCCGCGGCCGTCCTGTTGAAACCAAATGTTGCCAATATCCTCCTCTTCAATTTTGTAAAAATTAGTTCAACATGGCCCGATAACGATCGCCATTGACTGTAACGGCCACTCCTTGCTCATTTTCGAAAAAAAAAATGGCCCAATTATGCCTCTGGACCAAAATCCGCATTAAACAGTGACTCGTTTTGGGTGTATCGGCTTTTCAATGCACATATGCGTGCGGGTTTTCTGTGCCCCAAATGCGACAATTTTGCTTGTTTACGTACCCGCCAAGATCAAAATGAGCTTCATCTGAAAAGATGATTTTTTTGGCAAAATCGGCATCTTCTCTAAGCGTTGTTCCCAGCGTTGTTCAAGCGTATACACAACCATATTCGTTCAGCGGAAGGATAAAACTAATTATCTGTCAAACCAGACATGAGCTAAGTGTTATCATTCACGAAATAAGCACTAGTTGAAAAAAAAACGTTAGATGGCGGACCATATACATACTTCTCGAAAAACTCTTATTAGTTCGCATCAAGTAACATATTTCAAACACATACATACATACATATGTAAGTAAGTATATTGAAAAATTATAAAAATAATGTGAAAACCATTTATTTTTTTTAAATTTATAGACCAAGAGCCGGCAGCAAATTTTGGGAGTGGAGTGATAACCAAAATATATATAAATATATGTGTAGATATATGCAACATTATGCCAAATTCAACCGTCTGGCAGGTTTTTTTTTCAGCCGGGGGCGGGGGTGGGGGTTCGAAAATGGTCATTTTTCCGATTTTGGGGTCGAAGTGATAACCACTTAAATGCATATATTAACAATAGGGGATGGTGCCCTGATGTCAAAAAAGTGAATCCAAGACGTTTTGCTTTCAGCCTTCCCCTTGCCAGACGGCCGCCAAAATGCGCGAAAATCAACTTTTTGGGTCGAAGTGATAACCACTTAAATTAATATATAATCAATAGTAGATGGTCGACTGATGTCAGAAAAGTGTGTCCAAGACGTTTTTCTTTCAGCCTTCCCCTTGCCAGACGGCCACCAAAATGCGCGAAAATCAACTTTTTGGGTCGAAATGATAACCACATGAATGATACATCAAAAAATCAGGAAAATTCTCCTGATTGTAAAAATGTGTGTCCAAGACGTTTTGCTTTCAGCCTTCCCTTTGCCAGACGCATTTTAACACTTTTTAACAGAATTTTTCAACTTAAAACCTTAATAACTTTTTTCCTGTTAACCATAACCAAAAGAAACATATACCAAAATATCAGACAAATCCCCTGATTCTAAAAATGTGTGTCCAAGACGTTTTGTTTTCAGCCTTCCCTTTGCCAGACGCATTTTAACACTTTTTAACAGAATTTTTCAACTATAAAGATTATAAAAAAAAACTATTCTTCATCATCAGATTCGTCCGATGAAGAATTTTGCGAAATATTGTCTTCTTCACTATCATTTTCATAACAGATAATTAAATTTTCAATGGTTTCTGGGGCAACGACTCCGTTGAACCATATCAATTTGACCATGTCATCCTCCATGGTCCAGCCGCATTGAAATGGGGAAAGTTGTATCGTGTATCCTTAAATTTTTGTAATCATGAAGTGTTTATGATGTTTTTTTTAGTAATAACTAATAACAAATTTCTTTTAAAAAGTGTTAAAATGCGTCTGGCAAGGCGAAGGCTGAAAGCAAAACGTCTTGGACACACATTTTTAGAATCAGGGGAATTTGTCTGATATTTTGGTATATGATTCTTTTGGTTATGGTTAACAGGAAAAAAGTTATTAAAGGATTTAAGTTGAAAAATTCTGTTAAAAAGTGTTAAAATGCGTCTGGCAAAGGGAAGGCTGAAAGCAAAACGTCTTGGACACACATTTTTACAATCAGGAGAATTTTCCTGATTTTTTGATGTATCATTCATGTGGTTATCATTTCGACCCAAAAAGTTGATTTTCGCGCATTTTGGTGGCCGTCTGGCAAGGGGAAGGCTGAAAGAAAAACGTCTTGGACACACTTTTCTGACATCAGTCGACCATCTACTATTGATTATATATTAATTTAAGTGGTTATCACTTCGACCCAAAAAGTTGATTTTCGCGCATTTTGGCGGCCGTCTGGCAAGGGGAAGGCTGAAAGCAAAACGTCTTGGACTCACTTTTTTGACATCAGGGCACCATCCCCTATTGTTAATATATGCATTTAAGTGGTTATCACTTCGACCCCAAAATCGGAAAAATCACCACCCCCGGCTGAAAAAAAAACCTGCCAGACGGTTGAATTTGGCATAATGTTGCATATATCTACACATATATTTATATATATTTTGGTTATCACTCCACTCCCAAAATTTGCTGCCGGCTCTTAGACTATTAAGCTGAAAGCTAAATTCGAGTTTAAAATTCGATATGACCTGCAACAATTTTACTCTAAAAAGTATTTCTGTTTTAACTTAGCCAAAAACAAGGTACTTTGTATTTTTTTTTAGATTTGAGTTTGAAATATTTCAAAAATGACCTGATAAAAAATGTATAAAGTCAAACTCAAATGCAGGACATAAAAAAGCTTAATTTTGTTGAACTCATGCAGAAATACATCACGCTTTGCTATTTTAATTACTAATTTAATAATAAAAAGTCAACTATATAATGTAGCCGGCAACCAAATTTTATCATGTGTAAGGTTTTTGATGGCTCTAGTTCGAATCCAACTTCAAAACTAATCTATCACGACAGGTTTTTGAGATACAACCCTTTAAAATTGGAAAAAGAAACTTTATATAATGCATTTTGAGGCTATTTAACTTCATGAATTATTTTTTTTTTTTTTCAATAAAATTTTTGATGATTGTCTACATCTTCAATCTCTTACTTCAATATTCTATTAATAATTTTCTATATCTTACACATTGTCGCAAAAATCTTCATGGGTTAAAAGTCTTCACCTGCCGTACATCAACTTTGAAAGAACGATGAAGCATTTAAACTAAACCGATTCCTAACAGAAAAACTCAAAACGGTATAAAAGTAATTTTTGATTTTATTAAGAAATCGTAGTCTTAAGGTTATAACATCAAGTTTTTGAAATATGTATATTGAAAAAAAATATTGTTGCACATATAGCTTTATTTGGAGATCGGAATTAGAACTAAAAATTAACTCTAAAATGAATTATTCAAAAACATAAGAGAATTACATTCAAGGTTTTTCAAAACTTCAGATAGATAAGACCCATAAGTCATCTCATAACTAATGAGTAATTCCGAAAACTAAGTGAGATACTAAAATGATTTAAAATGTATGTATATGTAAAATGTATCTAGATGGTAAAGATTTGTACTTTGCAAAATCATCATACAATTCATTGTTAAGGGATATGTATGTTGTGTTTTAGCTTTGCCAAAAAAACCGTTTTTGATTGTTTTTATCATTTTTAAAATGGTGTTTTAAAAACCTGATGTGAATAGAAAAATTTAAAGGCGAGATTTGAATTCAGGACATCTTAATCCTTGTGTTTTTTTATTTGTGCAACACACAAAAAACCTAACTTTGTCGACCATTGACCATTGTATCAATCAATTGAATCCTTTAAAAAAGAAGGAGCAAATACATACAGCAATTTTCAAATAAATCTCTAGGTTTTTATTTAGTTAAAAGTTGAGACCATAAGTATGCAACTACTCATTGAACTACTCTTAAGTTACAACCGCCAATGCGAGTAGCGCCTGTGACGATAAAAGATGTTTTCACAAACATATGCTTTCGACATTATGTATTCATAAAGTCACTTTTGAATTTTTTTGTTTGTTGAAATGCTGTTTTGAAGAGAAAACTAATCATTATTTTAAAAGTGTAATATTTTGTGATAAATCACTTCTCAATTCCAGGTTAGTTCAATGGGTGTACTAGTTTTTCAAGATTAAAACGTCTTATTTTGTGTTTTGACGATATACATGTAGAACAAAAATATAGTAGATTTACGAAGGTAATATTTTGAAATGTATTTTCTATTAAAAGAATACAAAAGAACAGCCTTTTTTAAAAAAAAACTTACAGTGCATTCCAATGGAATGCAAATCCTTGAGCCTGCTAAAGCAAAAGTGTTAAATAAAAATGATCAAAAACCATCTCAAAAAGATATGTTATATTCCATTACCTTCGGATGGTCCGTTGAAATGATTTTGAACAAATTTGCTCATTATTTCATCTTATCTCTTCTTGAATTTATAAATCCAAATCATAAATCAACTTTTGTTGAACATGGAAACAAGTATGTATCTACAATCAAGAGCTATGCCATAAAGGATCTGGCGACGAAAATGGTTCCTATGAACATGGCGAACTTAAAACTTCACAACACAAAGGTCATCAAGGCTAACAGAGATCACCCCAGTTCGATATTTTTCAAGACGTCATATGCTAACAACTTCCAGGAAGTCGTTGTTATTAAAACAAAGAAAATTGATGAAGTTTCTTTTCCAAAAGCATATAGCAAGAGGCCTGGGCTTGCCGAAAAAAAAGATCTGTTGGACCTTTTATCAAAATCATTCGGCCCTATCGAGGTAACCGTCGGAGCGGAATTCTCTCCGATTTCCTCCGAATCGGAGACATTTTGCTTCAAGGTAGTTTTCCGATCAGCTGATCGGACATTCTCTCCGACAAAATTCAACGCATGTAATTTGCATGCGATGCTTTGCGATGAAGTACTTTATTTGGTTTTATTCTTGACAGATACAAACACAAATTTTCCGAAGTCCCCCGACAAGTTCTTGTTGCGGAAAGTGCTTTCTTTTTTTAAAAAAATAGTTAATTAAAATGTAAGTAATACAAAAACTAACTTTATTTTCGTTATCTTGTGTTATTAATAATGGAATATTTGTTTTTAGGCAAATAAAATACTGGAAAAAGTCGACTGGCCAACTGGACATTGAAAATCTTTTCCAACACCATGTTGGTAGTTTCCCTCGGAAAAAAATCTGAGGCAAGCTGCTAATTTATGTTCCGGAGTGACACAATCAGACCGATGATTTGTTTTGTATTTGTCTTGAATCTGCTCCAAAACAAAAGCAAACGTATTTTTATTCAGGCGAAAGTTTTTCTTGAATCTGGAAGAGAATCGTAGAATTATTAGAAGAATAGAATTAGATTCGAAGATAAGTTTACTTACGCCGCGTCAGATACCTAGTTCAAGTATATTGCTTTCATTTCGCAATGTTCTCCTATTTTCTTTATTTTGCGCCCTTAGCTCATTGGATTCAGCGTCCAAAAATAAACCAACACTATCCATTTCTTATTATTGTTGCTTGTATAAAGTCAAATAAATAAATAAAACTTATGTTTCAACAGTTTTTTTTTTCAATTTATTCTTTTTCTTTTAACACTTCAAATGGAAACAAAAACATATGTTTGAAATAGGGAGGGGACTTTATTCGATAGTTTTTATTTAAAAATCGTTGCATCAAAATATTACATGTCTTAAAAATGCTAGCGCATAATAATTGAAAAAAATACTTTTTATAAGCAATAAATTACGTTCTGCCACCAATTTTTCATGGTTTAAAACGCTTATTGTCTTTATTTTACAAAATATTATCGAAAATATATCACATTTTCGATATATCGGTTAATTTGCACATCTCTGCCTGAAATTTATATCCATCGCATTGCGTTCTCTCATGTTTGTAAAATTTCTTCCGATGACAGCTACCTCAAACCGGAATTCAATCTCCGAAAAAGGATGCGTTGCGGAGAAAGTTCCGCTCCGACGGTTACCTCGATAGGGCTGATTAACATATTTTTCTCAAAATTTGTTTTAACTAAAACTCAAAACATTTGTGTTATTTTGTATTTAATATATAAAAAATACTTTTACAGGTTCCTTTTTTTACTGAAAAACCATAAGTTTGTTTTAAGAAGTGGAAAGCAAAGTAGTTTCTTTTTTCTTAAGCCATAATTAAATAATTTGTATTACATTTAACTGTAATTTATAGCTCTATCAAATAAAATAAAATAATTTGCTAAAAATGAAGACAATTGTGAATTCCAACAATTCAAATTTGAATTTCCTCTTCTGAAGAATGATGTTTTTTCGAGTTATTACGGTTTTCTTTTTAATGAGCGATTTCTTATTTGGCAAGAACAAAACTGCGTTGTGGAGTGTAGCTTAAATTAAACTTTTAATTGAAAAGAAATTTTCCGCTTATTGGTATTTTTTACTCTGAATGAGATTTTTTTTAATACAATCATGTTCTACGATTTTAAAACAAGAAAATTAACTTCAATTTGAGCCAAAAGTTGAAGATGTGATGGTTTTCAGAATACAGTTGTTCAAAAATTAGCTAAAATACGTTTTTACTAAAATAACAACAAAAAAAAAAAAACAATTTGTCTCAAGACATATGTAACATAACTCTGGGGTGTGAAAATTGGGCCAAAAGAAGAACAAATGGTATGGGATGGGGAGTCTATATCCCCTTCGGAAGGCGCGAGTGGTAATTTTTCAGAGAAGTGAGTTGACATACTAAACTAAATCCAATATTGGTTTATAAATTAGGCGCTAACATCATAAACAAGTAACCAAAAAATCATTTAAAACGGAACGAGTTCTTCTTCTATTAAAATGACAAAGTTACTGGACTATCGACGATAAGTTTTGCGAAAAGCGGATCCTTTCCTGTTGTCGTCCCGGCGATGTAGCATATTAATACCTTTTTAATGAAAATAAGAAGAAAAAAAAAAGAAAAAACACACAATAAAATTTCTTTGTAAAAAATTTGTTTATTGGTCTCTTTTTTCTATGTTGAGTACATAAAACGTACCCACTTTTCCCTTGTTATCAAATTAACAAGTCATCTGGAATAAAAAAATTTTTGAACTAAAAAGAAATATTTGTAAAAAAAAATATATCAGAATTAAAAAACAAATACCAATTGAATTGATAAGATAAATAAAATGAAATAAAAACTATATAAATATATAAATTCAACTAAATTCGAAGTCATGTTAAACCTTTTTTAAAAAAGAAAAATTAATAAATAAAACTTAAGTCAAATTTAAAAAGAACACCTAGGGCGTCTTTAAATCAGCATTCACACACTTTTCACAATAATCAATAATAATAAATAGTATTAAAATATATATGTATATAAATATATATATATATACATGTAAATATGTATATGGCTTTTTGTAGATCTATTTAAATAGTTCAAGGAAAAAATATCACAATTTGGTTGTTTTGTTTTGTAATTATCGGTTGTGTTAATATATTTTGTTTTTATTTTTTATTTTCATAATCTTAATATTAATAATTTAATTTCAATTTCAATTTCAATGTAATTATTTATATTTATAGTTATAGTTTAACTTAAGCATGAACAAATATTTTGTTGTATGGAATTAATAAAATAACAAGAAAATTAAAATAAAACGAGAGCACGACGCACACACACAAAATAAGCCACATACGAGTAACGATTATTTTAAAAATTAGTAATAAATATATTTGTATATAGGTTTGTTTGTTTTGAATGGTAATTATTTATTAATTGTTTTATTTTTCTTTTAATTTTATTTTATGTTTACTACTACAATCAATTTATATTTATGGCTAACTTAGATTTCAATAGTTGTTTTTTTTTTTAAAAGAAACGAAATTGTTTTCTTTCTTTTTGTTTTCTTCAAAAGTCCAATACTGTGTGATTTATCAATTTCAATATTGTTATACATGATTTTTACGCTGTTTAGAATTTGAATTTTAATTTAATTTTTTTTTTTAACGGGGATATTTTATTATTTTTATTTGAAATATATATAATTTTTTAAATTATGAAACTATTTTTCAATATTTAAGTCGATACATGCATCAATACATTGTTATATTTGTGTTCTACAAACATTTTTGTCAATTAAAGCTATCCTTTACATTTTGCGATAGAATTTGAGTAATTTTATTCATTATCATACGAACAAGTAAAAAAAACAGTTTCAAGTGTTTTACATACAAATAAACAAACTTACATAATTATGCCGAAATGCACAGTATAATTTTGTAAACGTCAAAGTTAAGTTTGTCATAGAAAAATTATTTTTATCGTTGAAGATACCTAAGGAGTTGTTTTTAAATATCTTTGTATTTTTTTTTTTGTGGCAAAAAAGAAATAGTCACTAAAAAAAGTTGTTTTTAAGGATCCTAGTTTATTTATAGAATACTTTCCTAAACCAGATTGGAAACTTAACTTGAATATATTGAACATTAATTAAAAAAAATAATTTCACTTGAGCTTTCACTGAATTTTCAATGAAATGTTGATTTTACGAGACAAGTATTATGTGAAAATACTAAAACCATTTTTACATTAATTGTATGCAGAAGAGCTTGCGGAATTTGTTATTTTTGAAATTTGTTGACACAATGTAATTTACAATATATTATTTTGGAGATCGAAAAGTGTTAAGTCGTAAAAGACTTGTGAGAGCAATTTGTTTACTTAATTTTAATTGTTGTAAAAGTTGTTTAAGTTCAAAGTAAAAAGCTGCTCTTTCTTTTTTAATTGATTTGATGAAACTATTACTTGAAATATCTTTTCGCGAAATTGAAATACATACACACACCTAATAAATATAGTTTTCTCATATGAAGTAAAATATCATACTAAAACATAAGTTACAAAATAAATGAAAATTTGTATGTTTGCAAAATGTAACGCTTATTAAAAAAGGGTTTTAAAGGCTCAAATCCAGAGAAAAACAAAATATGAACAGTGTTCAAAATTATAAAAGTTGTTTATACTTAATAACAGTTTAAGTTATTCTGTAAGGTCGCTATAAAATGAAGTAGGATTGGAAAATAAAAAACTGGTAGTGTATTGATTTTGAAATACCTTAGAATTACCCAATAATCTGAAAAGCATTTTGATCTTAATAATGTGTATTAACAGAAGAGTCTGTGAACTGTTTTGAGCCGGTATCTATCTGATTTGTTATTCATTGAAAAATAAAACTTTTAAGTTTTCATAAGGAAAACAAAATCAATATTAAAATCACCTCCTATCTAACTCATACATTCAATTTTATATAATTAGTGATTTCATTTTTAATAAGCGTTATCATGTGTTATTTTTGTCCTGCTTTAGTATAATATAATTATATAATTAATGGTCCTTTGAACACTAAATAACATTTTCATTATATTGATAGTAGAGAAGTACAGGGGTATAAATGTATTACAAGCTGATTGACTTTGAATTCATTTGGATTGATTTGATTAAGACGACTATTTTGAAAAAAATTATTATAAACAAATCATGTCTATTATGAAAAATATTTTAAATGTGTTTGTTGTGTATAAAATATTTATTCTTTACAATCGATTTATATTTTATATTAGAAATGAATTGTTTAACAGTTTAATTTTTACTGTTTTTAGTTTGTTTGTTTTTTTGTCTAACTTAAAATGCATTTTCAGTTGTAATTACAGTTTAGTAATAATTGTACGCAGCTAAATGATCTTAGCGGCATGTCAAAAATACAAATAAAACGCGAATCGAATTAAATTAAATATGTATACAATTTGAACTTAGAACAAAATAATAAAACAAACGCTATTTTTTGTTTGTACTGATAAACATAATAAAATATATATTTTGTCAGCAAAGTCAAATTATTATTCTTTATTATGGGTGGTGGGGTAAACTGTTTCTTCTTAAAAGCTAACGTTTTCTAAAACTATAAAACTTACATACTAAGAAAAACATTTAAAAAATCATATTTGTCTAAAGAAATAATTATTTGTATGGAAAATAAAAATTGTAACAAACACGAAACATTTCTCTGGAAATTTAAATTTGTTTTTTGTTTTTGTTTTTGTTTTTAAATTTCAACAAGATACATTATAGTTTTTTTTTATTTGGTTTGATAGGTTAAGGAAATATTATTAGAAAAATAAAGGAATATCAAAAATCAAAAATAATAAAGGAATTCATCATAAAGGGGAACAGAACTTTGGTTTTCAAATAGAAAGAAAAATAAATATAATTTAAAAAAAAATGTCTGGGTGGATCAGAATTAATTTGTCTTTAGTCAAGTGTTGCATCAAAAAAATAATAATAGATAACTGTATCTATTTGTATGTAAAGCATTACAAAAAATAATAATTAAGAAAGTCATATTGTGTTTAAACATATATATGCGCGCTAGTGCAAACAAAAAACAATTATTACAAAAAGAAAATAGTCAATGTCTTATAAACAATTGTTACAAAAGAGAAAGAATGACATCCAAATGGGATCCAGATAGTATAGGCAAGTATATGTATATATATGTAAAATTATTAGCATTGTAAGAATAGATACAATTTGAAAGAGGAACGAGTATTTTTAATCTCGTTTTTTTGGGGTGAAAAAAATATATCAAACATGTTACACATTTATGTTTTGTTTACGCATTCAAACCATTTTTGTTTGTTGTTTTGTATTAAATTAGTCTTCAGAAGAGTTCTTCATCACGATGCGTTGAATTCTTCGTTTGTTTGGTTCACTGACACCAATTTTCCTGTCGAGCCTGTCGAAAATGCCTTTTCGGTAATTTTCATCATAGGATTCTTTGTTTTTGGATCTTTCACGTCCTCCTCGTCCTCGGCCTTCATCTGTTCTGCGTTCGCCCGACGATGATGATGGAGAAGATTTTAGAACGACTCTTCTGTTCGATGAACTAAAGGCTTTCGAATTTCTGTGTACCGAAGGCCTTGGGGATGGAGATGGAGGACCAGGTGATGGTGGCGGAGATGGCGTATCGGCAAGCAGACGATCTTCATCGTTTAACAAATCAATGTCGTCATAGTCAAGTTCGTCTTCTGACGGTGTATCGTGAAGCTTGGCTGGCTTGGCGGCAATCTGTTGAGAGCTGGGTGTTGGTGGCTTCTTTATCACCGGCTTAATTATAGCTGTCGCAGTTGAATGTGAACTTGCGTTGTTGCCGCTGCCGCCGCCGCCGCCGCTACTACTATTCCCATGACCAGATGATATATGATCAGAAAGGGTTCGTTTGGCTTCGGGAAGAATTTTTGCAGTTGGTATTGATTTTGTTGAATTTCTACTACCGCTACTGCTACCATTTCCATGACTGTATGATTCGTATTTCTTTGAAGCATCAATATCTGCTTGTTTTCGCTTCAAAGAAATTATTTTGCTCTCAGTTACGATAATTGGCTTAAGCTTTTGTGGGGCCTCGTCGCTTTGTGGTTTATCCTGGAAAAGTAATTTTTGTTTTATACAGAACAAAACTTAACAAATTTCATTGGACCACCATGGACCACAATTAGAGAGTATAAAACATTAAAGCCAATCATATACTATTTGGTTCATTTGATTCGACGCAATACTATTGTTTTGGTTATCTAAGCTTTTTTAATTTTTTCGTGTTGCAAATTTGCATGGAAGATAATTGAATTTGTTCAGGTTTAACTGAGAAGTATTATTTAAGGTAGTAACGGGTGTTTTTTTTAAGTGTGTTTTTTTAATTTGATCGCTTGTGTACGCCCAAAAACATTTTTAAAACATAGTGGCAAACCCATATAAAGCTGAATACTTAGTCATAACATAAAATTGTCGTGAAAACAACACATTTAAAAAAATTACTCTGGTATTTGTAGCTAAAGTTCAAGTTGAATAAGTGTTTGAAGCAGTATATTCACATACAGTACCGGTAAAAAAAATAGCACCACTGACACAAGTTTCATTTTAACCCCTTCACATGAGTGAATAGAAAAATATTTACAGCAAAAACACTCTATTACCCTGGTTACAAGAGAAGATCAAGGAATCGAATTGAAATTGAATTTAGATTTCGATTGAGGTATACGTCGTCAGTGGATCGAGAAATCGAATTGAAATGGAATCGAAATGACATTTGAGTTTTATTTGTATGTGTACTGTGTTGTTAGTTACTTCCAACTTAATAGATACAAAAATAACAAATAAGAGTATTTTTAAAATTCAAACAAGACAATGCTTTAACAACTCTCCCGAGTTTTTAGTGGAAATGTCACAATTTTGAGGGAAATGTTCGCTTTAGCTTGTAAGCAAACCAACATGGCTACCGAGGATTTATATCTTTTTTAAAGTGTATTTGATTTACAGCCTCTTCTGTATAATTATATTATTACTTGGACTGTCATATCTTTCCTTTGTATATCTCTGGCAATAAAATGATAACGATTTTATTCTTAAGAGGCCATATTGGAAAAAAATCTATACTTTGGGCGGTAAAAATTCGAAATTCATTAATATACACACACAAAACTGTAACTCGTGATCGAAAACTTGTTATGTCGACATCTCTCATCAGGCGCCTTGTCCGAAAAAGCCATACAAATCCCTTTAAGCCTGCCACTGAGCTCAAAAATGAGCTGAATATTACAGCTTGCGTGGAAACCGTCCGCCACTGATTGAGGGAAAACGATTTATCAGCTTGTATTCCCATAAAAGTGCCGCTTATAACTCCAAAACATGCTAAAAAAAAGTTTAGTATTTGCGAGGCAGCATTTGAATTGGGAAGCAGAGAAATGGCAACGGTTTATGGACAGATAAAAGTAAAATTATATTGTTGTCAGTAAAGGATTGCGTTCCTATGTTAGACCTCCGAAAGCGGAACATAAGACAAAATACAATTCTAAAGTAGTTTAGCACGGAGGAGGTTGGCAAACACTTTATTTTACAAAGAAATTTAGTTTACGCTATGGTACTATTTTTTCACCGAAGCTGTAAGTTGATTGACGTTGTTTGTTAATATAAAATAATAAAGTAAAATTTGCAGTAGGGAAACATTTGTCTCGAAAAAGCATATTAATACTTTTTTATATGACAACAAAAATATGACTGGCCTACAAAACTCAAAAGGTAATCAAGAAGTACGATAGTTTTTAGTTAATTTATAACTGTTAAACAAAATAAAATCTGTAATCGAACTTTTTGTTTTCAGTTGTTTTAAGGCATACCAAGAATGCTATTGGCAAAGATAGTAAAGATCAACTTATAACAAATGACCAAATGAACCGAAACGTATAAAGAAGAGAATGAGTGCGTTGAAAAAAACAATAAATTGTTTCTTCCTCCCAAAATTGAGTAAATAAATCAAAATATACAAAATTTTACTTGCATTTTTTTATTATTTAAATAAAATCAATAAAAATATTAAACATAAAAAACGTATGTAAATAATTCTTAAAATAAATTAACGAAATTTAAATTTTTTAAATACACTTGTTTAATTATGAAATTTAAATGAATCAAAGATATAATAAAAACTACATCCTGAAACACAAGCTTGTGGGACTTACATTTTCAAAATAAAAAGCACATATGATATTATGATTTGTTCTAAAATAAATAAATGATTTTCACATTTTGAAATAAATATACATATTAGTATGGTCATGATGATGAATGGTTTGTCTAGTTCAAAAACTGAGAATATTTTGAAACAATGTCAAACATATCGTCCCCTTATTTTAGAATGTAGAATGTGTAAAAAGAGGATTTTCTGAAACCGTTTCTGAATGTTCTACAAGATGAGAATCAAATCTCGAAACCGGTAGTTTCTAAATTTCTTTTTCTTTTTGGCAACACTGGTTTAAACAGCTGACGCACGTTTAGTGTTTTGTTTCACTGTAAAACATTTTCTGTTTTGTCTATAATTTAACCATGAATCGTTTTACAAACGAACAACGCTTGCAAATTATTGAATTTTATTATCAAAATGCGTGCTCTGTTAAGAAAGTTCATCGCGCGCTTCTTCCATTTAATGAGCATTGCAAGAGCTACCAATGTATCCAGAAAAAGTCACAGTTTGGTGCGGTTTATGGGCTAGTGGCATCATTGGACCGTACTTCTTCAAAGATGATGCGAATCGTAACGTAACTGTGAATGGTGAGCGCTTGCGTCAGATGATATCCAACTTTTATTTTGCCCAAAATGCAAGAGCTTGACTTGCATGACATGTGGTTTCAACAAGACGGTGCCACATGCATCACAGCACGCGCAACATTACTTATTGAGAGGGGAGTTCGGTGAACATTTTATTTCACGTTCGGGACGTGCGATTTAACGCCTTTAGACTATTTTTTGCGGGGCTATGTTAGAGCCCGTGTCTATACAGACAAGCCCGCTTCAATTGACGCATTGGAAGACAACATTGAAGCATTTATTCGTAAGATACCGGCCGAAATATTGGAAAGAGTATGCAAAAATTGGACCAAGCTGATGGACCATTTGAGGCGCATTCAAGGTCAACATTTGCATGAAATAATTTTCAAACATTAAATTATGTATGTATATGGACCGTATTATCGATTCCAATAAGATTTCATGCATTTTTCTGAATTTTATGTTTTTTTTTTTTTTTTTGAAAAACTTTCCTATAGCTTTTAAAAAATCAGCCTTTAATAACACTGAAGGGGATTTTTGTTACCCTTACTATGCCAAGACAAAGTATAAGCATTAGGAAGGTTAGGTTGGAGTGGCTGTCTAGATGTCATTGACACACTTAGACCTCAAGGGTCCATTGTGATACCACTAATGAGGTTACTCATGGGAGAGTAATGAATTTAAACAAACCATTTTGTGCTTTTAATAAAGTTAGAGAGACACTTTGTGTCAATCGTTGCCAGTTCACTGGTATTGTCGAAGAAGGAATTGCCAAGAAAGTTATTCCTTCTAATGGAGAGTGCTGGACATGTACATAGAAGGTGTTGGACTGTTTCCTCTTCCTCCTCGTCCATGCAGCTTCTACAGAAGTCATTTGTGTAGACCCCTAGCCTCAGAGCATGTCTTCCTATGAGGCAGTGTCCTGTTATTACTCCAATTGTAGAGCTTATATTTTGTCTGCTCAAGGATATCAAGCCTTTTGACCGATTTGAGTCTATGCTTGGCCATATTTGCTTGGTTGCTAGGCAGGTGGTACTCTGTGACCATCTAGCATTTGTTGCTTCTAGAGCATATTGTTTGAGAAGATATTTGCATGTAGCAAGTGGTGTTCCTATGTTATGTTCTTGTCTAACATGAGGCAGAAGTGTTCCATTTTTGGCGAGCTCATCGGCTTTACAATTTCCCGGAATGTCTCTGAGGCCCGGCACCCAAATGAGGTGAATATTAAACTGTTCTGTCATCTCATTCAGAGATGATTGACAATCGTGGACTACTTGTGAGTTTGTGGAGACAGACTCGAGAGATTTAAGAGCTGCCTGGCTGTCCTAGAAGATCCGTATATCCTTGCAAGATATAACGTTTTCTTTGAGCCAGGATAGTGCCTCTTTAATCGCCATTACTTCTGCCTGGAATACACTACATTGATTGGGAAGTCTATATGATAGACTTAGATTCAGTTGTTCCGAATAGATACCACTTCCAACTCCGTAATCGGTCTTTGAACCGTCTGTATAGAAGTGTATCGCATTGTCTTCCAGGAGTCTCTCTTCTTCCCAGGAGGATCTTGAAGGGATGGACACATGGAAGTTTTTACCGAATACCATTTTAGGGGTGGTATAGTCTAAGCGATCTGGGATAGATCTGAAATTGTCTAGAATGATAGTATGTCCAGTATTGTTACTGTTCCATTGAGAGGTGGCTCTAAGCCTCACACATGAGTTGGCTGCCACCATTTTGGAGAAGATGTCAAGAGGTGTTAGGTTTAAGAGCACATCCAGGGCTGCGGTTGGTGTTGAGCGAAGTGCTCCTGTGATGCACATACCTGCTGACCGCTGGACCTTGATGAACTTATTTAGATTTACCATCTTGTCCAGTGCGGTCCACCATACGACAACTCCATAAGTGAGTATCGGTCTAATTACCGAAGTGTATAGCCAGTGGGTTATTTTTGGGGAGAAGCCCCATTTTGATCCTATGGCCTTTTTACAAGTAAAAAGCGCTACAGTGGCTTTTTTTACTCTTTCATCGATATTTGCCTTCCAATTTAGTTTTTTGTCTAAAATGAGGCCTAAATATTTAGCTTGGTCGGAAAAGCTTAATGGTATTCCTTTAATCTTGGGTGGGCTGATCTGAGGAACTTTGTACCTTCTCGAAAAGAGTACTAGTTCTGTTTTATGTGGATTGACGTCCAAGCCACATTGCTTAGCCCATTTTGTTAGCCTATTCAAGGCATTTTGTAGGAGTTCCGAGAGAACTTGGGAGTGTTTTCCAGATACAGATATTGCAACGTCGTCAGCATAGGCAATCACCCTGAAACCCTCTGCTTCTAATGATTAGGAAATGGAAAGAGGTTTTGAAAGGAGGTGTTGGGTTTGAATTCCTGATTATAAGTAAGGACTGGAAAATACAGTGTGATAAAACATTCCACATTCGCGTAGCTTAAGACCGAATATCTGTACAGTACAACCAATAACAGACAGTAATACCGAAGTTGGGCTCGACGGTATACTGATGAGTATTCCTGGAAGCGCTAGTGTTACGGTTGATTTGATTGAGGCGAGGAATGCAACTGACTATTTCTCTAGAATATATCCGATAAAACAACGGTAAATGATTCAACCATACAGGAGCACCATCCCATATAAGTCTTATTGATAACAGCTAGATCAGAGGAGAAACCTACTTCTGGCATCACCTTAGAAAACCCAAACATCTAGCTGCATTTTTGATGACATTGCATATGTGATCCTTCCACAGGCGGTTGTTGGAGATACACATACCGAGAATTTCTAAGTATTCAGTTTCCTTAATGCAAGCGCCACTCATGGATAGTGGGAAAAGTGGTAAAATATGTTTTAATGACAGTAAAAATCAATAAGTCCGAGTTTAATGAGCTTATTATACATTGGTAATAAATTCGAAGCTCTTTTTTTAAAAAGGGCATTATTCTCTTCACAGTCAATTTGATTCTATAATCTTACAATATATTGACTTACGCTAGATAAAATAAATAATTAAATAAATTCTCAATCTCAACCTGGTAGCACAGGTGGGAACAACATTAATAGGCCTAAACTGGGACATATTAGTAATTCATTATAACTGACTTTTAATTCCTCGGTTGAATGATGTTGAAGATTTCTGTAAATAGTCAGACACAGTTCATCTGTATTACATTTTAACTTTGCAGAAGCTTGGATTTTATCAAATCCATATAGGAATTCGGTCGGTCGGTTGGTAAATCCAGGACATTTTTCGTGTGATATTCGGCTCAGTGTGCACAATTTGATCTAGTTAAAAGATGACACCACAATGATACTTTGAGTAAATTTGGCCTAACTACCTAAAATTGGCGTGTGCAAACTAAATTTATTATGTAAGGGACTAGTTTTTTTTAAGTTGTTTGGTTGCAGTTATCTAAGTTTGACGTATATGAAAAATGTATGACAACTTGTGGGAAGTTAATCTAACGATAAATATACAAAATAAATATAAAGAAAGACTCACCTCATGGTGTTTTTCTTCTGCTGCCCTTCGTCGACGCATTTCTTTATCTTTTAAGATCTTTTCCCTTAAGGCCTTTTGCTTCTCAATTTCCAGCCGATACACTCTTGTCTCCTCGTCTTCCTCCATCTAAAACAAGTAAATTGCGTGTAAATTTAATTTCAAATTATTAAAATTTGTTTGTATTAAACTTACATCACTTCTGTCACGATCTCGCCTTCGCATTGGCGATGCACTTCTCCTTCTCTTGCCATAATTCTTGTTTTCATATTCTCTACTATTGGCACGACGAAATCTTCCTCTGTTAAACGAATTGTATCTATCACGACTTCCTGCCCGACGATCACGATCTCTGTCTAGACCTCCGGGGCCCCCAACGCTAACACCACTATTATTACAACGTTCTATGTGTCGGTCACGTTTTGGTGGCGAATAACTGCGCTCGCGACTGCGACTTCTCTCGCGGCTGCGACTGCGCGGTCTGGGGGGCGGTGATCTCTCATTGCGGCGCTTTTCAATATGCTGCCGATTTTTATTTATGAACTCCTCTTGCTGCCGTAGTAGTTCTTGATCGCTCTGTAAATGCGACACATGACTACTTATAGTGTGCATAAACTGAGTCTCTTGGATAAATTTGCTTGTGGCTGCCTCAACTCCACCTTTGAAGTTAGGATTAATGAGCACTTTGCTAGGTCGAATGGATTGCTGCGACGTTGCCATTGGCGCTGCTGCTGCTGAAGCTGTTGGCAATTGGGATTGGGGAGGCATTTGCTGTCGAGGGGGGCCTCCTTGTTGTTGGGGAGCAGGGTTAACGAAATTTGGATTTCCTTGCATCATCATACCAGGCGGTCGATGCAACGGCGCGCGTGGTGGTCTGATCCCAGGCATTGCGGATGAAAGTTCGGGTCGAAACATTTGGCGCTGATGATGGTTGGGAGGAAACGAGCCGACATAGGGCAAACCGTTTGAGGGCACTGCCCCGCCAGAATACTCGTTGTGTGGAACCTGCCCATACATATTAGGATTAGGAAGGCGATAATTGCCTCCTGGCTGTCGAAAATCCATTCTAGGACCAGGCACTGGATGTTGATTAAGGGGATATGTGTGTCGCAGTGGTTTTTGATCGGATATATAGGGATTTTGGCCAGGGAATTGACCTGGAATTAATTGAGGATTTAGATTTTCATTGGGATGATGAGGATATTGAGGAAACCCACCACCAGCACCACCTGGGCCCATAACAGCCCCGTGCGGAGGATAGCGAAGCAATGGCCTCTGACCGGGATACATCATGCCACCACGCATCATCGATGCACCAATGCCTCCACGACCACGTTTGGAATGCATAAAACGATTTTGATGTTTATCTGTAACATTAAATTTTTATTGTAGGTCATGTGATTCCAATAAAGGACAGATAAAACAATAACATCACTTTACTATAAGAAAACTCCAATAAATAAAGCTTTTTAATAATTTTACAATTTCTTGAACTGCTAAAAAAAAAACCTTTTACTCTATAAGTTTAATTTAAATAGATTTTTTTTTTAGATTAGATATATTTTATTTTATTCAAATCAATATACAATTTTTTGTTTTTTAACTTATAAAAAATACAAATAAAATAAAATAATAGGCTATGGTGTTACCGTCTGCCTGTAAGTTTAATTTAAATATTAAACAAAGATTTTCAACATTTGTTTAATGTTCTTATTTTAATCATATGTTGTTTTTTTATGATTTGATTCTTCGTTACAGTTTAAGGAATCATAAAATATTAATTACATAATTGCGTTTTCTTATAAAATCTTAATGTTTATTAAGTAATTTTATTGTTTTGTCGGTACTTGCATTTAGTAGAGTTAAAAACAAGTCAGAAATGAAACCCTTAGTAAACCTTAGCAATTTATTGTTGACATATTCTAAATTTGACCTTCGTTATAAAAACAGACCGTTTAAGTAGGTTATTATTTGTACTGAAATATTTTAACATATCCATTTGTTTTTATTATTTATTTTCAAAATTATATGTATACAATAAATATGTATATATCATTTCAGAGTGGGGTTACAATTGGTTTATAAGTTAAATTGTTTTAAATGCAAGCTTCCCATAAAATGCTCTGTGAATGCGAACAGTTCAAATAAAATTTTTTTTTTTGAAGACCATCTTTGTGTTATTTTTGAGCATAAAAGTAAAAGGAAAGAAGCTGGAGAGGTACAACGAGAAGCTACTTTTTAGGCTAATCAACTTAAATCCCTTCTTATCTTCGGTATCTCTAAAGATTTTTGCTTTGAAAGAAACCACGACTAAAGAAGTCGGAGACAGAAGAAAAAGCAACACCATCTAATTGATGAACGAAATGGCTGAGCAGCCGTGTAAAAGAAGTTGTAAATCAGTGAAAAAAAAATATAAATGAAAGACTTAAGCTTGCCAATGAATATAACACAGGATACGTCTTCTTAGAATAGGGTGAAACTATATATTTTTGTATTGTTTGTTGGCCGTTAGACATATTACGATATTATAAATCAAAATTTAAAACTTGTTTCTTCAATATCACGACGCCTTGAGGAAGCCATTAAATGGAAAGTATGAGGAAGTAAGTACTAAATATAAGTTGTCCGATTATTTGTGAGGTGTTAAATTATAGAGTTGCTTTTGTTTTTAATATTGATTTGCCGTTTAATGGCTTAAACTGTAATTTTGGCCTATTTAAATGGTTATACAGTTTTACATTCGCCATACATTTTGCTGGAGAAAATGCATTGCAAAAATTTATATTTTATGTGACCAATTAGTGCTGGGAGCCACTGTATACACCCCGCTTCAACTGAATACGCACAAACATTTTTGAAAATACTTTTCTTTTTTAATATTGATGGTTTTTGTACCATCTGTTAATACTAACTACTCCATAAAGATGTTAAGAAACAAATTATCCAAAACAAACCGCTAACTTTTTTTTTCGCCCACTTGCAAAGTGTTTCATATGCAAAGTAAAAGTAAAAACCGCTACTTGATGAACAACGAAAAGTTATGCGATTAGAGTAATTCAAAACACCAATAAGCTGGAGAAGCCCTGATGGGTTCAACTTTTATCTGCACAATGTAAAAGAAAAAAGGTGTTTACAGCTTCATTCAATTTTTCTTAATTATTCTAACATTTTTTGACCCATAAACTTGGCCTACCATCAATTACTCGGTGCGGATAATAAAAGCTTAGACAAAGAAGCAAAATGTGCACTTTCATCAATGGCTATTGTACTTATCTTATTTTAACATTATTAAAAATACCTGAATACTTGAGGATGGTTAGTACCCATAGTTAATGATGACGAAGAGTCCTTAATAAATCCAATTAAGTTAACGTGGAGCGAAATTTCGTTGAACTTTATTAATGGCTGAATCACAAACACGCTTCAGCTTCGGCTTCGTCCTATGGCTGAACTCGTAAACGTCAGGCGAAGCCGAAGCTGAAGCGTGTTTGTGTTTCAGCCATAAAAGGCTGTATGACTTATACCAGAACTAATTTACAAAAGGATTAAAACCAAACCAACTATTTTTGTACTTATTCAGTTTACTTCACAAAAACGTTATTTTTCCTAGTAGAAAGCTTTGCAAATGGGCGAAAGAAAAACTAGTGGTGGATTTAGATAATTCTTTTCTTAACATCTAGCATCCACATGGCACACATGGCACAATAACCATCAATATTTGGAAAAACCAACAAAGTATTCTCAAAAATTTGTGGGCGTATTCTGTTGAAGCGGAGCGTTCGTCATATAACATCAGTGTATCTTATTATTATAGCACAGCATTCCAGGGCTTTATGTTATGTGCTGGTAGGAAACCCTCACATCGTAAAAGTTCAAGTTTCATAAACTGTTTGTTGAACAAAAAGTAAAAAGTATTATGTATCGTAAACCCAAAAAAAGGCCCTTAAATTTGTTGTTCTTTTTATTTTACTTTGAAGTGCCGTTCCGTTACACCAAATTACAGCTGTTATTTCATGAAAACATCATTTATACAAAATTATAACCCTAAAGTCCAGGCAAGATAGACAGACCGACCGACACTATGAAGAACACCGCACTTTGAACTTTGTATTCTTTTAAGAAAATTATTGTCATACAACGATATTCAAACTTTAAGCATTTACAAACATGTGGTTTTGTTTAGTCTTTTTCTCGGTCGTTGTATTTTTATTAACTATCAAATGCATTTCAACTTAAACTTCAACTACAACTACTATTTGAGGATATCCAAAGAAATAAAATAATTAACTTAAAACTACTTATTTTCTCGCACCTAAATTATTAGCACATTATAGTATTATGTTTGGAATGCCTTCCAAAATAAAACTTCTGCCAAAAACAGGAATAACTTTAGTTAGTTGCTTGTCATTTAAAATAACAGGTTTTTTTTCCATACAAAGTTGTTCAAAAACTACCCTTAAAAAAAGAGACCACTGAATCCAATTGAAAAGTAATTTTTATTATGCAAGTTAACATGTGCGTCCGTCCATCGCTATGTTGAAAGACACAAATATTATAAGCGAACACATGCGATGGAAATATGAAACCACACAATATGGAAACTATAAAAATCATTATTTTTGACCTATAAAGTATAAAATGCGAACCACCTGGGGATCATAATGCAATAATGAACACGTGCAATGATTTCCAGAACTGTGGGAAATAACCCTCACCACGATCGAAAAACAACATAAATACGGACAACAACATCTTCACTGCATTCTGATTCATACATTCTTTTTAATTCATTTTAATTTGCATAGCTATGGCAAATCACATGTTGAGATTGTTATGTAAAATAAAGGATCGCCATTCGAAGCATCGTGCATCGTTTTAAGGGTGATTCAAGCTTTGCAAGTACCAAACATACAGTTTATCCTTGGGTCTTAAATGAGCGGGAATATAATAGGATTGTCCCAAAAGTCAAACAAATCCAAAAATTACATCAATGCAATTTGATGCTCAAGTGGAACAAGAATTGAGAAAAAAGTTAATTCCATTACGGTAAGGAGATTTGTCGAGGATACAGTGCAACAAATCGTCAATCTATTGTGATTAATGTAAAAACCGGTTCTATGTGCAGCTTATACCTTGTACTAAGCAAGTGTTAATACATTTTTGGGTGGGGATAATACAAAAAAAAATAACTGATGTTAAAGTTGGTTTTTGTAATCATTTTTTCATCTTTATCAACACGTGGAAGATCAAGGAAGAGCTTTGAAGATTTTTGTGGAAAAAAGCTGAGCTTTGACGAAATGAACTTATGGTAAAAAGATTGTCAAACAACTGTCGAAAAAATCCTCAAAAATGGGTAGGTGTTTTTAAAATATAATTTTATTAAATTTTTATTTACCGTGCCAAAATTGAGGTACAAAATTGAAGAAATCATTTGAAACTGAGTCGTCTGATTAAATTTCACTTTTCGCTGATGAAACGTTGGCTTTAATTGTAGATACGCAATTATCAACTCAACTCATCATCAGCAACTGATTTAATAGAACTTCCCGTTGATTTAATTCCTGAGCAAGGTAGCTCATAAACCGCATTTGAAATTCATAAGAAAGAAACTGACATCCCGGTCAAACCAGTTTTTTTTTTTACTGACAATAATAGATAGTAAAGATTGCATTGCATTATCTTCTACAACATAGTCTTTGCAAACATGTTATATAATGTTAGAGCAAAACCATCAGAAATGAATCACGCTACCATCATATCCAGAAAGTCTAAAGATCGCTTTTCTAAGTCATTTGTATTGAGTCCTCTTCATTCTTGGATACGGTTCATGAAATGTATTCTTCACATAGGATATAGACTTGATGTAAAGCGTTTGGCAAGCAAAGGACAAAGAAGCTAAAGAAATTGTCAAAGCCAGGAAAACAGGTTTAGAAACGAGACTGTCTTACTTGTTGACATGACAACACATCAGTCAAAAAAATTGCAAAATGACAAGAAGTTTTTTGGATTGAAATAAAAACAGCCGACATAACAGGCATCGATATTTTATTAATAAAAGGGTTTTATAACGGGTTATCCATTTTGCGGTTTCGAAAGTATAGGGCTGGAATCTGTGAAACTAAGTTGTTGAAAGTCTGACATTTACGAAAATGGATCGCTTAACTATCGCACAACGCACAAAGATTGTTAAAACTTACTACAAAAATGTTGATTTTGACACATCCACATATCGTGCTTTAAGAGGAGATTATGGTTTACATAATCGTCTAACTAAGCAAGAAATTGGTAAAATTGTGAAGAAATTTGAAAAGACGGGATTGGTTACAAGTAAGGCCTGTGCATCATCGTTTCGCTTGTACCACTGAAAATGTCGCTGATGTAAGTGAAAGTGTTGCCCAAGACCCGAATGTGTCGATTTCTCGTCGTTCTCAGGAATTAGGACTGTCTTACGGCACATTATAGCGTATTTTGCATTTGGATTTACACCTACATCCATATAAAGTCCACCTCACACAACAACTAAAGCCAGCTGACCATTCACGACGTCGTAGAATCGAATCGGTGCTTGGAACAACAGGCCGTGAACGGCGATTTTTCGAACAAAATTTTCTTCAGCGACGAAGCACGAGTGAGAACTCGGTGGGTATGTTAATAGACAAAACGGTCGCATTTGGGGTTCTGAGAATCCTCAAGTAATTAAAGAGAGTCCATTACACCCACAAAAATTCACTGCTTGGTGTGCTCTTTGATCCGGAGGTGTGATTGGACCTCACTTCTTCGAAAACGACGATGGAAGGACTGTCACCGTCAATTATGAGCGTTGTGGTCATATGATAACCGACTTTTTTTTGTGGGACCGTGTTTATTCAGAATAACATTTAACTTTTGAGCACTTAAAAACCAACGTTCGTCAAGTTATGACTGAGATACCGCCTAATATGTGTCAAAAAGTGGTCAAAAATTACCTCAAAAGAATCGATACTTTGTATGTGTTTTATTTACGTTTAGTCTTGAAACCCCAAAATGGATAACCCTGTGTTATGTATATTTTCTACACAAAATACTTTTTCATCGCAAATAAGAAAAAGCTTCTTTTATTCTTCCCTTTGGCCATATGTCGGAAGAAGCGCAAGAGGCAACAGGAAGTATCGAGAACTTTTTACGAGAAAAACTTTACGTTCCTATTTCAGCACAAAAATGCCCCACTATTAATAAAATTGTTGTTTAATTTCATTTTGTATATATTCAACCAAAAAATCTTCGAAAAGTTAAATCTGTGAGCGTTATTAAATTAATTCGGATTGTCACAATGTGGGCCGAAAGTGAACCAAAAAAAGCACAACATTTATGGAAGGAATTGGACACACATGTGAGATTGCCAATAAATCTGAGCTTGAACAGGTGGTCAACAAAAAAATTCATATAATTTAGCCGTTCGGATACGGCTTAAAACAGTAGGTCCCCTCCATCGCTGATACAATACTCGCACACAGGAATGGCTGAGGGTTGTAAGTAACTAGGCCCTAGTTTTCAAAGGACTGTTGCGCCACATACTTTATTTATTTTTGAATAGATAACCGCTGTTATTGAACAGCGAAGACATTTGTAAGGTTATAATTTGGGCATTGTTTTTAACTTTTTTTTTAAATGTTATTAAATACAAATATAATAAATAAATGCAACCCCCACTGAAAAGTTAAACTAATTAATAACATAACATGTTTGCAAGGGCTTAAAAAGGGCCTTTAAGTTTAGAAATCATTGTGTGCCATTAATTAAGTGTGGCGCTGTATACAAAAGGATACAAACAAGCTAACATATGGTAGCTCAATTTTTTTTTTTTTGTATTTTATTTATTTAGAATAAACGATTCGCGCAAGTTCATATTTCCTAACTACGTTTAAGACGTAGTTAATTAATAAAGTCAAACTCATCGAAGAGGGTCAGCTAGTATTTTAAAATATGCAAATTGCGTCAAGAAACGAGTATCAAAATAAATAGAAAATCAATAACTTGAATTACCTGGAGACGAATCGATTCCTTCTTCCATTTCCCGTTCTGTCGCTTGCTTAATATTTGTTCGCTCTTCACGCTCTTCTTCGGGATCTTCCCGCGGATCTGAGAATTCAGTTCCAGCCACACTTGAGCTGTCTTGTGAACTTGGTAGCATGAATTCGGGGGCGTGTACATTCAGCACACTCACATTCGGATATTCCACATGTGATTGCTCTTCGTAGTTGGTCGACGTCACAACTTCTTCGCAGCTGCTTGTTGTTGTCGCTATAGATATCGCCTGCAGCTGCTGCTGTTGCTGTTGCAGTTGCTGCTGCTGCTGCTGCATTGGTTGTTTGAAGTCACAAACCGGAGCGGGTGGCTGTGGTTTAACTGGAGATTCTTCGCTTGTAGACACGTCCGAATCACTCGCCAACGTCGCCGGTGCCGGCGCAACAGGCGTTGTGCTTTCTTCTGGTCGGTTCGCTTTTGCGTTTCCCGACGAAGATACCTCTTCGGGTAATTTTAACGAATTGCCATTGCCATTGGAGTTTGTTTTATCGTTTGTTTGCTCGCTAACCCATTCTTCAGCTTCTTCTTTTAATTGTCTTTTTTCCTCTTGAGTTACATCCTTTTCCAAGTCTTTTTTTAAATTAATCGAAATAAAAATTTTGTATAGAATCGGAAAATAAGGAAAAAACTTTAAATATTACTTACCATCGTCAGATAGGAGCAATTCGTCCTCGTCAGCACCGTACAATGCATGGTCATCCAGATCATCGCCGAGTTCATAATTCAATAGATCATCACTGCGAAAATTAGAAGCCATATTTAACTAAATCAACAACTTTTAAAGTCCATAGAATTTATGCAAAACTTGAAATTAATTTGCAATTTGCACATTGAAATGGAAAAAAGTACATATGTAAGCTTGCCCCCCGCTCACTTTATCGTTTTTCTTTTACAACACATTTAATTTTCAAGCAAAAAAGAAAAAAGAAACCCAAACTCAAACCCCCAACATAGACAGATTTTTCACTTTGAAATTCAATGTTTAAAAGTTTGCATTCGAGCCAAATAATAAGAGAATTCGTTGAAGTAGAAGTTTATCTTATTTTTAATTTATTTTTTAGTTAATAAATTGACTATTTAAATAATAAAAATTGCAAAAATATTTTCAAGAAAAAAATTTGTTCTTACTTCAAGTCGGACATTTTGATATTTCTCAACTACCCCATGCGTGAGAGTGAGAAGGAATTTAAAATTATCTTCAAAGTTAGTTGTTGTATTGATAAATTGAGACAACTATAGAGTTATATTTATTTTACATGCAGCTGTCACGGTACTGTGTTACCGACCGATTATAGTTTGAATCAAGGTAGAGCAGTGTGTGGTGCTTGGTTTTTAAGGTAGATACACATTTAAAGCGAGCAATTATGCTTCATATGTTTAAATTAAGAGCATCCCAGGGGAGAGTACGATAACTTAGGCGACAAAGTTTAATGACGGATTTGTATAGAACAGTTAAAAACAAGCATTTTTTACTATGGGAGGGGGGGGTCTATCTCCCCCCGTTTAGGCGGTAGGGGCAATTTAAAAAATATGTACATTAAATGGAAAAAAAATAATTAAAAAATAACGGTAATACTTACAATTAAGTATTATACCTTTTTTTAAAGCCAACACTTTTTTCTATTAGCCTGTTTTTAAATCAAGTCAAAACTATGCATAGTTTTTGAAAAAAATAGTTTTAAACTCAAAATTTGGACAAAAAAAAGTTAAAAATAAGGTTTAAAGTGTAATTTTTCAAAACCTTAAGATTATCTACTACTGTTTTTTTTAGAATTCATTGCTCTTATTTGTTTTTGATTAAAAACTGAAAACTAGATGATTTTATGTCTTCTAGTTCTTGAGAAAATTGAAAATAGCAAAAAAAAAAATCTTTTAATTAAATTACTTTTTCCTTGCTTAAGTATTAACGTAGTCTTATTTTGATAGTAATTATCGAATATGGATTAAGATATACCAAGGATAAATTAATTTTTCTTAAATCCAGCTTATTTAAATGCAAAAGAAACTTTGCATGCACCCCATCTTGCACCCACCGCACCTTTCACCCTCCCCACCTTGCACCCACTCCACCTCGCACCCATCCCAAATCCTATAGTGTGCCCAAGCAGGGGGGTTGCAGGGGGGCAGCATGCCCCCCCTTACAGATCCTACTGTTGCATACACCCAAACTCGCGCACACCTTACTGTTGCATACACCCAAACACGCATTACGCATACGCAAATACCATTATTGCTATCAAAATAAGACCACTCAAGCAAAAAAAAATAATTAAATTAAAATAGTAGTTGTGGTTATTTTCAATTTTCTCAAAAACTAAAAGACATAAAATAATCTTGTTTTCAGTTTTTGATCAAAAACAAATAAGAGCAATAAATTCTGAAATAAAAACAATGGTAGATAATCTTGAAGTATTGAAAAAGTTACACTTTAAACCTTTTTTTAACTCTTTTTACTCAAATTTTGAGTTTAAAATTAAATTTTTATTTTCAATTTTCTCAAAAACTAAAAGACATAAAATCATCTAATTTTCAGTTTTTGATCAAAAACAAATAAGAGCAATAAATTCTGAAATAAAAACAATGGTAGATAATCTTGAAGTATTGAAAAAGTTACACTTTAAACCTTTTTTTAACTTTTTTTACTCAAATTTTGAGTTTAAAATTAAATTTTTATTTTCAATTTTCTCAAAAACTAAAAGACATAAAATCATCTAGTTTTCAGTTTTTGATCAAAAACAAATAAGAGCAATTAATTCTGAAATAAAAACAATGGTAGATAATCTTGAAGTATTGAAAAAGTTACACTTTAAACCTTTTTTTAACTTTTTTTACTCAAATTTTGAGTTTAAAATTAAATTTTTATTTTCAATTTTCTCAAAAACTAAAAGACATAAAATCATCTAGTTTTCAGTTTTTGATCAAAAACAAATAAGAGCAATAAATTCTAAAACAAAACAATGGTAGATAATCTTGAAGTATTGAAAAAGTTACACTTTAAACCTTTTTTTAACTTTTTTTACTCAAATTTTGAGTTTAAAATTAAATTTTTATTTTCAATTTTCTCAAAAACTAAAAGACATAAAATCATCTAGTTTTCAGTTTTTGACCAAAAACAAATAAGAGAAATAAATTTTGAAATAAAAACAATGGTAGATATTTTTGAAGTATTGAAAAATTACACTTTGAACCTTTTTTTTAACTTTTTTTACTCAAATTTTGAGTTTAAAATTAAATTTTTCAAAAACTACGCAAAGTTTTGACTTGAATTAAAAACTGGCTAATAAAACAGAATGTTGGCTTTAAAAAAAGGTATGATACTTAATTGTAAGTATTACCGTTATTTTTAAATTAATTTTTTTCATTTTAAATAACAATTTTTTTAAATTGCCCCTACCGCCTAAACGGAGGGAGATAGACCCCCCCTCCCATAGTAAAAAATGCTTGTATTAAGCCCCTCTACCAAAAACCGTTATTATATCTTGTCGCCTAAGTTATCGTACTCGTGCCGCATCCCACACTGAGTAATGTTTTGCAACAAATTAAAAGCAAATTTAGAATTCAAAGAAGGAAATATATGGGTAACCGATTGAAAAAAAATAGTAAAGAAAAACAAAATAGTTGTGGTGTCTTTAAGAAAACCAATTAAATTTATTCTCTAGTAGCTCTTGTAATTGAAGAGAAAATTCTTGTATAGTTAAGTTTTGGGCCAGCAGTACTAACACAATCACAAAAATACAATGTAAAATTGAATTTAAAAAAAATAAATTGTGTGGCGCAGCGCAACAGTCCGTTGAGAACTAGGACCTAGTAACTTACAACTCTCAACGTCAGTACCCGTGAAAAAAACTTTAGATGGCACAGGCAGGGATCGAACCCAAGACCTCTGGCATGACAATCCAACGCACTTACCATCATGCCACGGGTAAAATTGATTTACATACAATTTAATGTTTTCCAAAGAAGTGTGCACAACGTTAAATAATTGAAATAAATACTAAATTATTTAAACAAATGTTTTATTATTAATTTATTGGACGTTTAAGTTGATTTGACAGACTTATAAAATTGGGTGCCTAGTTTTTGGAATTGTAAAGAAAAGCTCGTTTTATGATTAAAATTCTTTATGATTCTTTCAAAATCATTAAGCCAGGCAAGAACAACGAAAAAGCCGAGCAAGTTTTGTGCTATGCATTTTTAATATCTAGAAATCTCTAGGCTAGGGGTTTTTGGTCTTAAAAAGTACATAATAAATAAGTTATAAATATATAAAATAGAGGAAATGTCAAGTGATTTTCTGATTTGTTGTGAGGAAAATTCAAACGATACAGAAGAAATAGCTTCATCACAAATAAGTTCAGAAAAAGCTTCAATACCCTGTTATGGGTACATTCAAATCTCCGTCAAACATTTTTTTGTGGCGCATGGAACACAATTAGAATTTTTTTGTTTTTTTGTCATTTTTTTAATGTAACTAGGTGTATCTGTTAACAAGTGCAATATATCTGTCAAATTTTCATCTAAACATTTCTTATAATCGTATAAGTATTATTAAAGATCTTCAGATTTGATCTTAAACCAGTTTATTTTGCCAATGGAATGCAAAAACGGGAAAGTAATGTTTTGACAGATCTAGGTCAAAAATAAATTGATTTATTATACCCATGGAAAACCTCAAAAGTTTCAGAGCTTGACGTTTGTTATGTTGTACCTTTTTATATTTGTGTCCTTTCATAAAGCCAACCCATAAAAAAGTCTTAAAAACGAAAAACAAAACTACCGTCCCAAAGTCTACAGTGCAAAACTCTTCGTTATTTCTAAGCTATTTGAACCACTATTTGTAAAGTCATATCGTTTAATGGTAATTCTATAATTTTACACCAACTCTGGAATGCCACAGGGAAACCACTTAGGACCTATACTATTTTTTGTAAATTAAAACGATTTCCCTTCGATTATGAAACAGTCTTCCGTTTTTATTTACGCTGATGACTTATAAATTTTTAAATGTATAAAACTCTATTGAAGACTGCAAACGTCTACAGGATGACCTTCATAGTTTTCATGAATGGTGTAATATAAATAAACTTTTACTTGACATTGTAAAAAGGTAAATTTAATGTTAAGAGTAGTACCCGTGGTATAGTGTATAGGATTATCCAATAGAATAAATCAAAACAACAATAACAATGTGCTGTTCTGTTTCATTTGGAAAAGGCTATTGACACTGTATGGTCAGGGGGTCTTTGTGACAACGTAACTTCTGCCACAACATTCCAAATTAAAAATGGACTACAACATGGAGAATTCTCTTGCAGCGTGATTTCTAATAGATTCAGCGACATTGCGACGACTGGTAACTGAAAATAAAAGTTTAGAAGTCGAGGACTCCTTTGGCTAAGGCCACGAGGGATACGTGCAAGAATTGGCGCAAGATGGTCATCGTTGATATTCACCGCCAGCGATTAACGAGCAAAAGTGACCCCCAGTTTCCCAATACGTTTTTTTTTTGTCTAGTTTATTATTGACTTCCAAATACCACATCATTTTGAGTGAAACTTTTTAATAATACTTAATACCTAAAATTTATAAAAATTAAATTTTCAAATGTACATTTTTGTAAACTTTTATTTTTTCTTTTTCGGTTTAAACCTATCCAGAGCACTAGGTTTGCTTTGAAGTGGAATAAAGTTTTCAGATTCTTCTAATTTAGTCTCCGCAATTATTTCCTTCTTCTTCTTTCGTATATCGGCAATGAATTCCTGAGTGAAAAACACAAAAAATGATTAAACACTGTAGTTGGAAATAAATATCAACTATTCTTACCTTTCGTGCAGCATCTTTAACAATCTGTTTATTTCTAGCTGCTTTCACAGTACCACCACGTCCTTTCATTTTATGTCTGGATTTGAATTCTATTTGAGGTGGTTTCAAGAAGAATAATTCCTTCTTTGCATCAACCTTTTCACGAAGTGTTGGTACATCGACACCAGCAATTTCGTTGGGATTAAGTGAAATCAATTCAGGAGGAATCTTTTCTAACAGGGCATGCACTTCAAACTCCTTTCGCTGTGTCTTTGTTTGATAGGGGTTGTCTTCGCGGGCGTCATAGTTAGGTTCTCCAGAACCAGGCACAATCATCGATTGGAAACCTTTGGCAGTGGACAAACCAAGAATATCCTCGTACGGACAAAACCGAAGTCCGTGTATGAAATCGTCACAACTTTGTTGCAGGTATGGTTGGCTGTCTGATTCAACTAGTAAGTTTTTGTACATGCTACAATTATTTCCATTCGCAAATGCTAGAACTCCTCGCTGGGAAACGTCCAATTGGCTTGCAGCTGTTTTCAACTTGTATATTGCCATGGGCCCGCTCAGTTCCCTTACATCCCAGACTTTAATAGTTCTATCTAAGCCTGCAGTCACTAAATGTTGACCTTTCGGGTCTACTGCCAAGGCCGAAATTGGAGTTGGGTGACAAAGCATTTCAGCTAAAGGTTCCCTAACTTTGGGCGACCACATTGACACCACACCCTTTCCTCCTCCAACACACAGGACTCCATTAGAAGGGTTACTACGCATCATGCGAATATCACCTAATTTGGAATTGTAATGCCCAACGAGTTCGCCTATAGACACATCCAACCAAGACAGATACCCCTGACTGCTGGCACACGAAAGAAGGAAATGATATGGAAGGAATTCCATTTTATTCACACGGTACAATCGCTTAACACAATGCAGTTCTGTTCCTTGGTTGTCATAAATGTGCACCCAACTCTTTTGAGCACACGCAAACATTGTTTCAATGTGAAGCCAGGCAACTTCGGCAACTTCCTCCATAACATTGATTTCACAATGCAGACGTTTTGTGATCCAATCAAAAGCTGCAACATGTCCCATTCGACCTCCCAGAAGCAAGTGCCGACCATTCTTTGTGTATCGCATCGAGTATGGTCCAAAATCCAAATTTAACTTGAAGAGCTTCGACGCAGTAGTAATATCAACTTTTGCAGCTATCTCAGATTGTCTATAGTCTTTGGTGCGTTCACCTTTATCTGGTATAATAAATCTGTTGCAAAATAAATAAATAAAAGCATTAACATTATAAAAGATTTAAATCTCGAAATATTAATTAATATTAAAATTCATATACACTTAGTCCAAAAAGTCTCCGTACAGCAGCCTAATTTTAGTGTTTTTTTGAAAAAAGTACTAGGAATAAATGTAAAAACCAAAGTGGTAACATTGAAAAAAAAGTTAGTATCCACCTTCACCATTTTACCAAATTTAAAAAATTGTGATTGTGATTTTCAAAAACCCGTTATTAATATATTGTTATGGTAAATATTTTATCTCGAATCATCAAAAAGAAAGCTGCTGTACGGAGACTTTTTGGACTATGTGTAATTGTCTCACATATATTTGTATTCTAGATTTTCGTAATCTTGCCCGGGTTTATTACAATTGGTACAATTGGAAAATTTTCAAGGTTATTATATAGGTATAGATTTTAACGGATACTTTAAGTCTTGCTAACAGCTCCAGCTTGTTAGTGTTTATAATTCAATCAAAGGGTTTCGTATACCATTAATATGCCAAAGTCACAATGCGAGCATTAAGAAAGAAGGGAGAGGTTGCAAAAAAGGTGTGGGTGTAAATTGGTTTTGAATTTCTGCATATTGCAATGGCAGAGAGAGATAGAGCGTGGCAAGGCATTCAACATTTACGTAGTACGGTTAAAAAACGAATCTCTGTACTAAATAGTACGCCCGAAGATGGTGTGATGGAAATAACTAGAAGTGCGAATATTAAATTGTTAAATTGCTTATGGTTAAATTACAGTTAAATAGTTTAAATTACGTAATTGCGTTTATAATGTTATTGTCACCAATAATTTTAGAAGCTCTTCTTTGATTTCTGTCCAATAGGCTTAAGTAAGTTTCTGGAAAACCAGCCCAGAGATGGGAGACATACCTAAATTTTGGAAGTATATATATTTTGTAAATTGTTGCCAGTCCAGAAGGAGAGAAACATTTGTTGCATCTTCTCAGAAAGCCCAAATACCTTTCTTCACTTTTGGCGACATCGCGTATGCGATAGTTTCAAAAGAGTTTGTTGCTGAAGCGCATACTATGAATATCGAGATGTTCATATAGGAGTTTTTGAAGCATTAAATCCCACACGGAATTTTCGTTGCAGTTCCACATTCGAAGACGAGGGATGTGAGTCTGGAAAGGGATATGAAAATTAAGCGTGCTATCTTCAGCAAAACATTTAATTAGATTAGAAGTTTCAGACACGAGATTTTTAATAGAAATAAAAAAGAGTGTCGTGGGGCACATTTCCATTTATATTGTGGATTTAAGACTTAAATCCGTGCAACACAAATTATATGGAACGGTTCGAAAGAGTCTAATCTAAAGAAGAAGGGATTCGTAAATACCAAAAGCATAGATTTTTGATAAGAAGGCAAGATGCGAGACTTTATCAAATGCCTTAAAAATATCGTTAAACTCTCTGGCAGAATTGGTGGCGAACTGCCTGGCATAGAAATTAACTTTCTTCATAGAGCTTACAAATGGATTTTCATTGACAGCGAGAATAGGAACCGAGAAATATTAATAACGACCAGAAATGTGTACTGCCTTTGGGACGCCTTAAGTTTTGGTCATTCTTAGTCCGTCGAATATGGGCGTGTCAGGCCTTTCTTGATTGCTTGAACTTTTTCCGGTTTTCCTAAGTTTGGTTGGCTTTATAACAATAGAAATTTACCACTTCGCCCTACTAACCTCTTTGCAACTCAAATCTAACCATACTTTTTCTTTGGTATGATTCTCTTGACCATAAACGTCCGATATTCGAGTGGGCTCGTTTACAAGCTGAGTAAGGTGTTTAAACTTAGCCAAATCTCAGCACTCACCAGAATTTAGAAGCCAAGAGTTCTAAAAGAGTTTTAAAATGTCTCAACTTCGAGCGTAGTCACCATGCTTCTATCACGACCACCCAGCTCACGAACACTGTTCCAGAAAGCCTTCGAGTTCTTACAATTTGCCAGTTCTTTTGCACAATTGTTGACGTAGTCAACTTTTTTTTTGGAACAGTCTTTTTAAATCCTTGTTAATATGAAGATAAATGTTTTTTAAAATTAAAGCATTTGTAGAACAATTTAAGATAAATAAATGAAAGTTTACGGCGTTTCACACAATCATTATGAAACCATTTTTTTTTTTTGTGTACAAGCATGATTTCGGCTGTTGTTACTGTGGGCATATGGTGCTGAGGCCTTGATAACTCTTGTAATATGTTCATCATAACTTTCTAGACTCTTATATTGACACGAGGGAATAGAGCTGATGTTACGGCTTAGTAATGATTTGTATAGATCGGCACAATTCTCTTTCCATCTCAATTTTAAAAAGTTAGTTGATTTCATTTTAGTATCAGCTGGATTGTTTGAAAACTCATGGAAGTACGCCGAAAGAAAATTCGCCTTTAACCCATTATATTAATTGAAAATGTATTCTTCTCCAGCTGACATATAAATTATTTGACTAACTGCAAAGGAAATTTTGCGACTTAAAGTCCAAAACGTTTCGTCCAGGTACGACAGTTGGATAGTTGGCTATTAGATGCTGCCATATATTTCTAAGACGCACGCTTAAGTTGATGACTATCTATACTATATATACAACTTACAATACTGCTGTAAATTATATTATATTATGTAAATTATATAATTTTCTAGGGGAATTTGGATAATTTCAAACACCTAGCAAGTTACTGTTTAAATGTTTTGCATTTTCTACAACAACCATACAAAAACAATGGTCTTTTGTTCTTGTTTCTCGTTCTGGTTTGACTAACCGTATAAAATGCTGGGCTTTACTTAATTTAAAACAGATGTAATTTTATTTTTCAATATTATACATGATCCTGATAGACTGTTAAAGTAAAAATAAAGTTGTACACATCGTTTTGTTACTGTTCCCTTTTCTAAAATTAATAACCAGAGCATAGTAACTTTAAATTCAAAATCAATGCAGTTCTTATGTCTAATCATAACGGCTGATTTCAGAAGCACGCAACGGATACAAAATATTTGACCTGAAGCCAATTTAAATATGGCTCATAGTTAAAAAGTTTCGAGTCCCTGGAAATGAAAATATAACTATCTGACTTTTCTGTAAAACCATATCCTCTTAAACTAAGAAAGAGATCGGTGGTGTTATTATTTTCTATCAATTTGATTACTGGCATTCTTTGCAACGTAGGTATATACCAAAGCCTTTTACAAGTGCGATCATATTTGAAAACGAGACGTAAAATTTGAATCAGCGAAGAAACGAAGAGTTGGATGAGATGCTCTTGGCGAATCTCGACTGTATAAATGTTTAAACTTATGTTAAATCAAAAGGTACACAAATCACTTGGTTACTGACGAACTTACCCTGCATCCTCTTTCAGAAGGATTTCAGTTCTAGCGGCCTGTTCTGTTGCATACTCATGGTAGATTTCCTTTCTCTTGAGTTTTTCTTTAAAGAAATTTGTTTTGATGCCATCGGATTCTATTTGTTCTCCACGGGAATGTTTCTTTAAGAGTTCCTGTGGAACTTTAGATTTTCGAGGCTGAAGTGGTGTTTTCGACTTTAAAAGTTTTCGTAATGGTTTAGCTTTGGGTTCCACATGAATTACTTCGCCTTTGAATTTTTGTTCCTTTTCTGGTTTCAATTTTATTTTTTCGACTTCCGATTCATTGACGAGTTGGTCAAAGTAGCGTAATGGTGCTTTGTTTTTAGTTTTTTTATCTGGTTTTATATCAAGATCGTCGTTTCCCATTTCCATTTTAAATTTAAATTATTCTATTTTAAAGAAAGAAAATAGTAACTTTTGCTTTTGGAAATGAAAACAATTCACAACGTGCTTTAAAAGTTTGACATTTTGATATTGAGTTAAAAAAAAACTGACAACTTCATGCATGATTAACAATAAATAAGGTAGATTCTTCAATGTTTGGCACTTTGAACTGTATTATCACATTTGTCATCGCTACTGAACGAAAAAACTAGCGTGTAAAACAACAGGTAGGGAAGTTTTTTGTTTTTAATGTCATAAATATTATTTAAAACATAATTTTATTTGTGCTTCTCTAAACTCTAAGATTTTTCCCGAATTTTTCCTTATAATTTTCCTATGCTAAAAATCCGGACAAAAGTTTCCAAACTTGCACAAATAAAAAGTATCAGTAATGAATTTTCAGTTGATGTATTTTTGAAGTTCTTTCATGAATTTCGAAATCTCATTTTACATTTTGCTAATTATTTAATGAACTATACTTCTTCAAATTCTGAAAATGGTTCTCCAAGTTTGTCCAAATGTTTTCCAAATTATTTGCATTACAAACAAATTAGTGCTGCTAAATATATGGCAGTGGACTTAATATGAATCACTATTAAAAAATAAATAATAAATCCTTTTTAAATGTAATCATCACTACGCCTAGCACCAAAAACATTTGTAAAGGAATTTGAGCTGTTAATTATGGATAAAACTAATAAGTTTGTTGGAAAAAATTATTATTATTTTTGAATACCATTCTTTTCTTCATTTGATTACTTCTTTATAGTATTTCAACAATTTTTTTTTTTTGTTCAAAGAAGCTAAGGACATCAATTGTCATAAAGTTCGATAAAATAAACAAAATACAAAAGTCAAGTTCAAAAAGGAATAGATGTCATCAATTTGAGGTAGGCTTTTAGCAGTTAATATCCCTTAGATAATGAGAAATTTTAAATGAAATGTAAAAATAAATTTCCTCAAAAGAATTCAATGTGAGCCCTAATTAATGAAAACTATCTGAAAATCCTACAACAGTTTATGAACGTACTCAATAATTAGTAATCAAGTAGTTCGATCATGACACTTTCAAACTACCTTATCAACAAGAAACCCTGTTTTTTCGACTGGCAACTGCAAACACACTAGAAATTCAATAAGCGTGGCTGAGGTGGAGCAAAGTGTTAAAAGGTGAGTCGGTTAATTTCATTAAAAATTACGTATTTCAAGTGAAAAATTTAAGAAATAATAACATCATAAGTTTTCTAATATAATTTTAAATCATTACTAGTGTTTTAATTCCACCCTGCATTCGTATTTCTTGAATAAAAATAACAAATTTCACTTGCGAAGAAAACATTTTCTAACATTTTTATATTGAAAGAAAAGTTAAAAGAGCGAGAAGAAAAAAGATTCACAGAAGAAAAGTAAGTTCGCTGCACAAAAATGAGATTTTACAAATTTTGTAGAAAATATTCGAGGAAAAATGGCGGCGAATTAAGAAATAATTTTTTCTCTTACAATAAAATTTCATTTTATGAAATATCTAGTAAATATTAATGACGATGGAAAAGCAATAAATTTTATGTCTTTTTGTTGTTGTGTAAAGTGGATTTATAATAACTTAATAAAAGACTGTTCAGTTTGATTTGCAGAAAAATGAGCAGCTCCGAGGAAGTATCCTGGGTAACATGGTTTTGTGGACTCCGTGGAAATGAATTCTTTTGTGAGGTAATTTTCGACTAGTAAAGATTTATCAATAAATTAATAAATGAAAGAGGAGTGTTAAAGTAATGTGATTTTTATTTTTTGATTTTTTTGGTAGGTTGATGAAGACTACATACAGGACAAGTTTAATTTAACTGGATTAAATGAACAAGTCCCAAACTACAGACAGGCTCTTGATATGATTCTGGATCTTGAACCAGGTAATGTCTATTTCTGTGAAAAAATTTATCATTTTTAGATTATGGTATTGAAAAGTTCAGATCGCAAAACAAAAACTTTAGTCTTTCGATTTGATTTTCTTTAAGGTACAAAAAAGTATTTTTTTAAGGAACTTTATTAGTCCTTACAAACTTCAACGTTTTGGTATATTTTTTTGCGAGATCTATCATAAATATATGAATTATTAAATTTAACTATTATTATTAATATTTATTAACAAGCCATTAAAATTTTAAGCTAATATAAAATTTAATAAGCCTAGCTGCAGAGACTATTGGCTTTTTTGCTTGTGGAATAAGTTACAATTTTTGCTTTATTCAGAACCTCAGTGATGTTATTTATGTTTGTTAGGCTGTTTTTAAGGATTTCATAAATGGAATTGTTTTTGAAATTTTTTTGAATTATGGGCTGCGACAATGGACAAAATTCCAAAATATGTTTTAGATCAAGGCAGGTGTTGCAAGCGGAGCAGGTTGCGGGGTCGTTTTCGTTGAGAAGGTGTTGGTGGGAAGCAGTGGTGTGTCCGAGTCGAAGTCTAGCGAAGTTGGTGATTTTTTGTTTCGAACAGTTAGTAGGATACATAGGCATAGATTTTAAGGGGTTTATGTCCTTGTAGTGGTGGTGATATGGAGGGCCTTGACTAAGTTAGCAGCTATGTAGTCAAGGCATTCTGATTGGCCAAATGCAACTAAAAAATGATTTGAAATTTCTCCTCCGACGTAGTGTAAAATTTTCAGCTACAAAATTAGTGCACACTGATTTTGACGTTTTACGATCAGCTGATCGGTAAGGACACACAAATTCAAAATTAAATTGGACAGGTTAAGACAACATAAGGGAATTCATTTGCAGGCAACTAGTTAGTTTTTCAAGTGTCATGAGTTTCAAATTCAGAACTTTACTTTTCAAACCTCTACTTCAAGTTCATAGTACAAAAACTACCAAAAATATTATTGTCTAGAAAACACTCCTCAAGCAAGCTACAAGTCTACCACGATTTGTATTTTTTACTGTAAAGAAATATTACTTATTTCTTTTCCAAATTGAAAAGGAACCCTTTTACATAATACATTAAACAAAGCTGTGCAGAAAATAAATAAATCATAGAGTAATAAAATTCAGCTTTTTTAGTTGAATGAAAAGACATGATCAACTGTCATTTCGACAGAAGTAAACTTGACTTGATAGTTAGGGAGATTTTTCTTGACCAACTTTCGAATAAAGTTGCCTTAATTGGAAGGCAAATTTTTGGCAGTTGGCCAATCAGATACCAAAAACTTGCCTTACTTTCAAGTCCCTTATGTCGCCTGAACCTGTCCATTAATTGTTCAGTATTTAAATAAAAATATAAACCACTAAAATTGTCTTATATTTGATTTTATTGAATTTAAAAACAAAAGATTATTTAAAGTTATCAAATCAAAGATTTGTCTTATTTTGTATATTTGCATTTGTCACTTATGACAGCCCATAGGCTCCAGTCGTGGCAAATTTTTTCAAAAGATATCTTTCTGGTAAGCTTGAGGAGATCGATTTTGGTGAAGATGTTGAAAGTTAATACATAAGATGTGTTGTCTTGAGTTTTAGAGCCGTCAGTGAATATAAATCTCCATCCATCAGATCTAAGGTCAGATGCAATACTTATGTATATATAGCTGGTGATATGTGCTGTTTGGTGTTATTATTTTTTTGTATTTAGTTAGATCTAAGATCAGCGATTCAGGTTTGATGATGTATGCTTTGCTTAGATTTTGATTCGCAGAGCTCTGAAAGTAAAATTTGTTTGCTTTAGCTAATTGGTATTTTTTTGCCTTAGATTAATAATAAATATTTACAAGCGAATTGAAGTATAAATTTCTACATATAGGGGCCGACAAATGTAATGGTATTTTTTCGTTAAGTTCTTCGTATCCATCGCTGAATTTGTTTTGCACGTCAGTAACCAAAACTCTCTTCCAAAAATGCATGTCCTTTTCAAAATGCGATTTTTTTCGCTTTTAATGTTTTCGTTTGCAAGAAGTTCGGCTATGGTGACCATTATTATTTAAGGTTCTTTGTATTTTTTGTAGGTGTGTTATAATTTCTGATCTTGTTCCAAATTCTTTAGTCAACTTTGTTGCATTAATTTTAGGATCTTTGTTTACTTTCTTTAAAATATAAATGAAATCTTTACGATTAAGCACCTTTGGATGGCCACTACGCATTCAGTTTTTCAACTGTGCCATTGTTTTCGAAGTTATCAATGATGGTTTGAACTGAAGATTTCTGTATTTTCCAACCATATTTCGGACTTCAATTGAAGTTTCTCTACAAGAAGCTATTTTAAAAATTGAAAACTTAATTGTTCAATGTTAAATGTCAAATAAAAACTGCATTTTAAAAGACAAAGAAAATTAAAAAGAAGTCCTATCAGTATTCATCAAGAAAAAAAAACGCATTCTTATCGTCAGTGCTTTTTTATCATATATAGGTAATAATTCTAAAACATTAAATCGTAAACATTTTGTCAGTATGAAGAGTAATAAGAATAAAATTAAACAAAAATATTGCCTCATTAATTTAAAATAAAACGCTTTTGATTTTATAGAATGGTAAAAAAAATTCGTCGTACGTAGACTTTTGTTTTAGATTATAGAGCTTTAGAAAGTACATGGATTTTGAGTTTGTATTATTATTTATAATGAATATGTACAAAAATGATTATAACTACAATAATGTAGGAATACACTTAAGCAAAATTTTGACTGAACAGAAGGCTAAAAGTTTAGAAAGAGTTAAACAAATTAAATTAAGTGACAACAAAATCGTCCTGTGGTCTATTTCACCAAATTACAATTACAATCACAAATTTGTAATTGTAAACTACAATTACAAATTTGTAAACCGATTTTCTGTTTCACAAACTACAAAATTCCATCCAACAAATTTGTAATAAAAGAGGCACAAAATAGGGGAAATTGTAATTTCCAATTACAAAAAAAAAAAAATCCGTTTCACCGTTTGATTTCCAGACTTGTAAACTACAATTTTTTTTCACAAATTTGTAAGTCGGCGGACAGAGACAGAGTTAGCTATAGCTATGAATAAACAACATACAATTTTTCTTGCAAGCTTAATACGTGAGAAAAAAGAAGTGTTATTCGGTAAATTTTCAAACGTTATAACACACAATGCCAAGGTTATGGAGTCTCAGTCTCATTTGCAATGCTTGATCCAATTTGTACTATTATTTCCTCCGCCTTTACACGTTTCAAGCGAAACTTTTCATTGACGGTACGGTAATTTAACCGTACACCGTACTCAACCCTACACCGTACTCGGTGTAAAACACAAAACCGACTATATACTAACAATACATTATTCCACAGTAGCCCAGACGAAAAATGACGCACTTTCGGTCAAAATACCGAGTCTAAACGCACTGTATATAAATACATTGCCACTATAAACTATCAGTTTTTTTGCCGTACGACCGAAAACGATTTGCAGAGACAAAACCGAATGACAAAATCGACCTAATCGGTGATTTTAACGTATACGGTTAAATGCCGTATCGTCTGAATATACTCATTTAAATTATATTGCCACTGGCTTATACGGTAAAATCGCCAATACGGCAAAACCGCCGATTCGGGATCGTGTGAACGGGCTCTAAATCACTATCGGTGCTACTATGCCTGCGACGACGGAATGACATTCTTAAACTGGAGACAATATTCTTACTGCAAATTACAAATTGTAATGAAACCTACACATCATCTTTCTATTGTAAGAAATTTTCATAAACTGAACAAAATTGTAAATATGTTTGATTTGGTGGAACACAAACTTACAAAAAACAATTTATTTTCCAAATTTGTATTTGTAAACTACAAACATAAAAACGGTTTGGTGAAACGCAAATAATGAAATTTCTACAAATTTCCCTTTGTAATCTACAACTACAATTTTGTAAAACAATTATCTCATGAAACTGAAAAAATCAATTTTTCTACAAATTTGTTAAAAAAACACTTGTAATTTACAATTTGTAAGTTGGTGAAACAGACCACTGTTCGACTCCGAAAGAACTATTATTAAGTTTAACACTTTGAATCCCCAACTCGAAAACATCTATTTATCTCTTTGGAATACACTAGAGACTTGCAATCAACAGTCTACTCGTATTTAAAAGATTATCGGTGTTTTGTCTATTTCTTGTCATGTTGCGTTTAGAGTCCGAACTTAAAAACTTGAATTATTAAGAGCCATTTTCTTCACCACAAGTTGAAAACTACTATAAGTCTTACATCATCAACTTATAATATTTGCAATATTTTAATATGGATCATCGTCGTAAACTTAAATTTATCAAGTTAATTATTGATTTAGAATTTCTTCATTTAAAAATGTTTTAGGGATTTATAAATTGAAAAAAAAGATAACAATTCCCTTATTTCAAAATATATATTTTCTAACCTGAAAACTTTCACGAGACTCTGTTACCTGTTACCTAGGACACCTAAACAAATTAATTATTTGGAAAATTTAACATAAACATACAAAATCTCATCAAATGCATTTTGTTTTTATTATGCAGAAAAATTAGGTTAGATAACATTACATTTCATAACATACTACTAAGCTCATAAATGTACAGAGTTGAGACAAACACCTTGAGCGACTAGACTATAAAAGGTGAAAACTACACAAGACAGAGGAGAGAGAACATTTAAATTTTTTACAAACGCTTTTTATCCTTGAAGTTATACTTTTTTTTGAAACAAAAGCTGTATGAAATAAATTGTTAGCCACTGTAGATCCAATATGTTCAATAATGTGTTTCTTTACTTTACCAAAAATATAAGTAACAGAAAATAACCTTTTGATGTCATTTTTAAAGATTCTCGTGACTTGCCTGAGCACGGTATTTCAAAAAAAGAATCAACAAAGCTAAAAATGTTCGTATATGTATTATGTACATAACTAAATGTGAATTGCGTGGTGTTAGTTATTTATTTCAATTCTAACTCGTTCAACAATTTAATATATAAACATATTTTGATCTAAAATATGCAAAAACAGAGTTAGACGCATTTGTTAAAATATGACTATGTTCATATGTACCTACATGCTTAACTTAAACGATGAAACAATTATCATACTTGACATCGCTGTTAATCATCAACATTTTAGAAATATTCTTGATAGTCTAATTTTTTTTTTGTAATATAGTTCAGATGCCAAGGGTGTGGAATCATCTAAATAGCTATCACAACAATAATTTCACTATTACATTCTAATCAATATTTCGTTTATGTCGAAATATGATTTAATTTACCAGACACTTACCACCACTACCAGACGATTATTTTTATTCAAACAATGAATTTCCATTGTAAGCTGTAAAACTTGCGAAATTCGAAGAATTTAGAATTATATTTAAAAAGAAAATTATGGTACATATGGTTGGTTATATGGAGAAGAATTTGATATTTAATATAAAAGTCTGCTAAGTTGTTTTCTTAGCCTTTTAAAAGTAGTGTACTGTTCTTAAATATGCAAACAATATATATTAGGTATTACGTAATTTACTTTGTTCAAATTATCTTTTCATAATAGTTTAGAAATTTTGTTCATTCAATAATTTATTTTCTATGTACATATGTACTAACATATATAAAATATTTACTTTTCTTTAAATCTGGGATTATTTGAGATCGTATATTATATTATTTTTTAGCCACTGAGAATTATTTATTATTAAAACAGATGTGTTAACGGTTCTGACCCAAATAATATGTATTTACTGTGAGTAACAGCTTAAATGGAGCAGTTCAATTTCAAAAACTTAAAGTTCAGTATCTTCGAACCTAAGTAAGATGTGCATTTAGTTGAGCCTACATACATATGTATGTATCATAATTTATAATATCTTGAACACGTTTGCTCCTTTATAATGTTACCAAGGAACCCCAAATAAAATTAGAGTATATAAAGCTGTGCAGCAGCCAAATGTAATATTACATCTTATTTGATCCAGCTAATTTTATAAGCGTTAACGGTAGAAGGTACACTTTTTAAGGTAACAGTTTTTAAAACAATGTTCCTTATTGTTTTTGAGATACGTTTTTTTTTTTGTTAGTTAAAGAGAAAAATGTCTGCATAAATAATATTTAAAAATAAACTACGATTGAGCATCAAAAACTCTACATAAACCATTTTAAGAAAGGTCTTTCGCGTCGGAAATATGCACTCTAGGAGATGAACGCAAGATAATTTGAAAAGTGTAGCAAAACCAAATGTTATCAGCTCCAAAGATAGATTCCCAGGTGCTTGAGGAATTGGGCAAGTCGTGCAGTGCTCAAAAATATACAACCATTTCAATTTGACGTTACAGTTTATCTTTAAAACTTGGTTTTGAAAATATTTAGTACTCGAGCATTTCTTCATTTTTTATAATTTTCCTAGAATTTTCTGTAAATGTATTATTGAGTTTTAGGGACTGTCGCGCCCCCTAATTTATTTACTCATTAAATTACCTCTTGCGATTTGAAACTATTTCCCGACAAAATGTCCATAGGTTGTATGTTTTCTTGTACAATATTAAGGCCATGGTCATTATGACTGCAAATATTATGTGCTAAGCATTAAGTTATTAATTCATGTTATCAGTATGCACACACTTTAAGGGAGTAAAAACATTGCTACACCGAATTCTAATTTTCAATAGATCCCCAAATTTGAAATCGAAGGTCTATATCAAACTGAGATCCAATTCAGAGTTCTGAAACTCGAAAACTTTGTAAAAAAATGAGTTAGAAGTCGAGTTCTCATTTTTCGATAAAAGTGATTAGAACTTTGTCAAGAAATTGGCCTTAATAGCATATTTGTCTAAAGTTTCAAATGGTTTTATCTTAAGTAAGAAGAAAGAAAATATTTAACTTCGATAAATGTTATCACCAAATTATTATTATTAATTTTTTACTTGCAGAGGACGAACTGGAAGACAACCCCCATCAATCTGATATGACTGAACAAGCAGCTGAAATGCTCTATGGCTTAATCCACTGTAGATACATTTTGACAAATCGTGGAATTGCTCAGATGATAGAAAAATATCAAACTGGAGACTTTGGTCACTGTCCACGTGTTTACTGTGAAAGCCAACCAATGCTTCCACTGGGTAAATTATTTTTATTATTTCTTTAATTTTGTTGAAAAAGTGTTCTTATTTCTTATCTTTTATTTAAAAGGCCTTTCTGATATTCCCGGCGAAGCAATGGTGAAGACATATTGCCCTAAATGCATTGATGTTTATACACCAAAGTCATCACGTCACCATCACACAGATGGGGCATACTTCGGTACTGGCTTCCCTCATATGCTCTTTATGGTTCATCCAGAATATCGCCCAAAGCGACCCACCAACCAATTTGTTCCAAGGTAATTTATTTCTAACCCTCACCGCAACCAAATATTTTTTATCAAAAAATATTTTGCTCAATTTTCTTTTCAGACTTTATGGATTCAAAATACACAGCTTAGCTTATCAAATTCAACTGCAAGCCGCAGCTAATTTTAAAATGCCACTTCGAGCGGTAAATTTGAAATGAAAACATTTAATATTAATTATATATTTTTTATTTTCCTCACAAATTTATTGCATTTACATTTATATACATTAAAAAAAAAAAACTAAAATTTCAATAATATTAACAATAAAGAGAAAAAATAATGTTAAAAGAAAAACAAAATGCCAAACTCTAATTGAATAGTAAACAAACAAACAAACAAAGAAAAATCACTTCTGGTTTATAAAATATACAACAAAAAAAACTAAAGGAAAACATAAGATCAAAATTCATGCCACCTCTTTCATTGTTTACATAAAATCTTGATTTATTTTTGTTATTTAACATTTTTATGTAGTTTATAAAAATTGTGTTCATAGAATATCTTCACAACTTTCGTAGTAGTTTTGTGTATTTCTTTGAATAACTATTGGCAATTATTAAATCTATAATGACTGATTATATATGTTTCTGTTCTATAAATGTTTGTGTACAATATTAATGATTTGAGTAGCATAACACTGACTGTAAAATTTGTGTTTGGTTGACTTGATTCCTAAACGTTTTTTATGAAAAGTTGAATGGTTTTCATTATGAATATGTGAAGGATTTTGGAATGCGTTTCTTATTGTACGCTATTTATATTTGATATAATCGAAAGAAGGAAAACGTACCCATGTTAGTGTTTTGCTGTTTTATAATTGAAAAATATTTATTTCAAAAAACGAAGAACGAACAACAAATATCAGGACCGTTTTGTAATATTATAATTACAACAATTGTTTTGTTTTTTTACAAAATCGTGTTAGCAACAATTAAAGGTTATAGCTCCACAGAAAAATGAACAAATGTGTCACTATGTTCAAGTCGAGAACTAGTATTAATTATTATTTGTATTTTAACAAAATTGCAAACTTTTGTTGATTTTGAAAAGATCGGATATAAAATAAAACACGGGTTGCTTTTTTTGTTTTGCATATTAAAAGAAAGCCTATGTGGTTTTAATCAGGTGAAGGAAGAATTTTTGCGGAAATGTTGTCACCTTGAAGATTTGATTAATAATAATGGAAGATCATATTTTTAAAAATGGTCCCTAGGTGATTCCAAAACATTTTATTTTCCTTTGTCTTATACTAATTATTTTATGTATGTATTAATATTCTAGAACAACTTAAGTACAGCTAGATGTGTAGTCAAAACTACAACTAGTTCCAGTTCATTAATATAGATGCTTCGTTTTTTAATTTTGCAGACAGGAGAATGGGCAAAAATATATGGGAATTGGTCTACCTAATGCCTAAATACGAGACCTATAAAAATGTTTTGGTTCTATAGATTGAACCAAGGTACGAGAATTTTTTGTAAACAATTTGAGTTGGCTAAAACAAGCGTCCAAAAAATAAGAAACAATTGGGGGGTCTTTTGCAATTTATATTTGCTCTAATTGCAACCTTTGTTACCATATACTGCCGAAACCTCACGGCTTACAGCTTTGTGCCCATACACAAAAATAATATACATACTTAGCTTTCCAACAAAATACATCTCAATGATTTAGGGTTTGTTTATTAAACTTTTATAAATACAATTTGATAGTCTTAAAATTAAATACATACATTTAGGGGGCCTAACTCAATACCCGGTTGTCTTTGTTGATTGGTTTGAAGGTAGGTGGCTCGGGGCCAGCGTAGAATGCAACGGCATCTTCTTTGTTAATTTGTATTATGTCTTCATCCATAATGCCCATAACGCCGAGGTAACTGGGCTCTGGTAATCGTTGTTGGGTTGTTGAGTTACCTACTAGCTTCTTAGCCAAAAGTAATAAAAGTTTAGAGTAGTTATCCTCGCTTGGAATAGATAAGGTCGTTTTTGTAGTGCTTACCGCGCTCCCTGTCGAAGACAAGCCCAGTGCAGATTCTCAGTATCTTTATTTCGAAGGCTTTTGGTCTGACTTAGTCCATTACTCTTCTGCATCAATGGATGGAACGCCTAACTAGCTTTCTTGAGAACTTTCTGGGCATGCGGGTTAAACCTTAGCAACTGGTGGAAATAAATTCCAGTAGGTCCAGGAATCATCGGCGTACAGAAGGTTCTCGCAGTTGACGGGGTTGGGTTAATCGCAAGTCAAGATGCTACATATATAGAAACGGGCCGAGTTTCGATCCTTGGGCAACTCCAGCCCTGATGTTCTTCATTGACGATAAGCATTTCTCAAGTTGTTGTAGAATTTTCTGGAGAAAAGAAAAGAGAAAATAAATTATTAACGCAATTGGAAAACCAAGTATGTGAAGCTTATGAATAAAGTCTTCAACCTATCCGCTATCAAATATTTTGTCAACATCCAGAAGGCATCAAACAGTGACACGATAGCTATTAAGGGCTAAGACGATGTCGTGTTGAAACTTTAGCAAGGGTTGCAGCTTCGTTACATCTCAATGGTGGGCAATAGGTAGACCAAATTGCACATTCTCCTTTATAAATATATTTCTCAAGTCTTCAACAGTCCCTTAAAGTAGCTTTATTTTAACGAATACAAATTGAAAGAAATGCAGCACTATTACGAATTCCATCGTAATCGGAAACTTTTACGAATCCCGCAAAAAAAAAACTATTGCCAAATACGTTCGTAGTGGAAAATATCATACAATTTTGCATTACGAACGGATTTCGTAACATATTTAATATTTAATATATATTAATGTTTGTCATTCGTTTTCAAAAATCATTCCACAACAGTTTTAACAAAACAGAACCAAATTTTTTGTACTTGCTTTCTAAAAACTTACAAAATCTAGTGTTAATTTTTCGAAAACAAGTTTTTGTGTTTTATTTTTAATGTTTGCTGACAGTGATTAATATTTGTACGTCATATTAACAAAATAATACATACCTGCATTTATTTATATAACACACGCTTGCAAAAATTGTTTGTTTTTAGTTTTTCATGGATCTGTGCTGATGTGCCTTTTATATTGTTGTATTCCTATGTCATATGTTATCAAATAGAATATAAAAGTTTTATTATATAAAAAGTACTAATTTGTCAGCTGAGTTCTAGAAATCGAGTAAAATCGAATTAAAAAGCGTGTATATTTTTATCTAGTGCCCAAATACACGGAGATCATGGTTAAGAATTTTGACTAGTTTTTTCATCGTTTCTATTATTTTTTCCATCACTGTAGAACATATTCGAGACTTGCAAAACCTTGCCACTACTTATTTAAAGATATACTATATATGCCTTTTAAAGATGCATCATGGCAACATACTTATCATAACTTCTTTTTGCTAACAATTTTATGAAGTTAATGTTTCTGTTAATGTTGTAAATTTTAAATCGATAACGTCGAAGAAAACTATGATATGTCTTTGTGACGTGCCATATGGTAAATACGAACAAACAGTAGTCGAATTGTTAAATTGACTGAACTTAATTGTTTTGATTCAAATATTAACATCTTAGCCTACCGATTTTTCTGTACCAACTATTTAGTACTCGGTTCCTATTTGACAGAACAATATATGTAGCTTAGTACTTCTGTGAAGAAATCGATTGGTACCAATTGCAATTATAACTACTGGTATTATTATACTAGGTTCTAAATTCATAGGACTAGGTCCTCATTGGTACTTATGCGAAGAAGATGATAACGATTTGAGTACCAATTCTAGGACTAGTATTGGTCCTAGCTGTAGGACTGTGTAAAGAAATTGGCCGTGCCACAGTGACTACATCCAAAAAGAAAAAAAAATTAAAGTTAACTGGCTAGTGATTGAATCTAGTTTGAATAGTGAAAAAAGTAGTTAAATGAATGATGGCAACATCTACTTATAATGATTGTTTGTGAATACCCTACAAAGTTAGCACCTCTACACTACCCCCCCCCCCCCCCCACACTTTATTAATACTTCTGGATTAGTTAATACAATACTAAAGAACGAACCTTCAGAAATTGTTGAGAACTATGAAGTATGTATGTAACTACTCATTGTTTATGAATATAATAGTATAAGATATTTAAATGTATGTGATGAATCTCCCAAATCAAGCACAGAAAGAAAATATGCAGTGTTTTATGTTGCTAGAAACACAGTGAATAATACTTTTGTTGGTAATATTGGATTTAAGAAATACAAACATGGAACTTTATATATTTCACCATGAATTAAAAATCAATTACTTTTCAGGATTACATTGCTCTGTGTCAGGAAATATTAAGCCGACCCGAACCCGAGGCAGAGTAGTTACCAGTCAAAGCAGCAAGTTTTCGTATTCTTTGAATATGGAACCACATTTTTGTTTTCTTTAAGTTCTCCTCCTTAAAAAATATATCAGGAGCACTTTAAAAACAATTCAAACAAGAAGTACCAAACGGTTATGTCTCCCTGCCTTATCAGTGTTGTGATATGTACATAGTTTAAGAAGAAGAGCAAGTGGAAGTCCTTCCGCTTTCTATTTCCACAAAAAATAATTCTTTTTTTGTGCTCCTTTTGTTGTAAACTATTGTGTTTGGCCACAAAAACAAAAAGACTACTTTTTTGACGTTCTTCCATATACAAACATACAGTGTTGGCTAAAACAAAAGCAACTTTAATTGCCTTGTTTATTAAATAATTGAAAAACAAATTTAGGATTCAATTATTGCATATTTTTGTTTTTAAAATTAAAAAAAAAATATTTACAGTTTCTAATCGAAAATAAAATAAAATTATTGTTTTAAATATAGCACAATTAGTTCAATATTAGGCTGGTCAAAACAACAGCAACTTTTAAAAAATACATACATTTTGTTTAGTCTTACTGAAATATTGATAGTATTTGGTAGCAAAAGCCTTGGTTTTTAATCACTTCAGCACATCTTCGAAGCATGGAGTCAATTAAATTGCTTATAATGCTGTTGGGATACTTTCACAAGCCAATTTAATTTGATCAAACAGATCGTTTTTATTTTTGTAATTAATCCTTACAACTCATCGATCTAAAATTTCCCATAGATTTTCTATGTCGTTGAGATCTAAGGTCTGTGCTGGCCATTGTAACACGTCAATCCGGTTTTCTTGAAACCACGTCTTAACCATCTTTGGGTCGTTGTCCTGCTGAAATATTCATTTCAGAGGCAACTGATCCTCAGGATGTGGCAGCATTATATTCTGCAAAATGTCACGGTACATAAAACGATCCATTGTACCATCTTTATCTTTTTGGTGAAGCGGTCCCATTCCATGCCCTGAAAAACATCCCCATAGCATTACGTTACCTCCTCCGTGTTTAACATTAGGTGTAACGTAGATTTAGTGATTTTATGATCTGCGAACACGACGGAAACCATCGGAACCCTTGAAATTGAATTTGGACTCGTCCGAAAAGAGTACGTTACTCCATTTTGTAACGGTCCAGTTGATGTGGTCATGAGGAAATTTTAATCTCGCCAGCTTGTTTTTGGTGGAAATACAAGGCTTTTTTACAGCTTTGAAAGATTTTAGTCCACCATCAACAGCTCGTCTCCGAATCGTTCTCGCGCTTACGTTCAGGTTGAGTTGGGTTCGTATTTCTCTGATATTATAGTCTTTTATAATTGATTTTATTATAGCAGAATCCTGTCGTTTTGTTGTTTTTCTTGGTCTACCACCTCGATGAATCGTTTGGAATGACTTTTTGGATTTATGTAAAATTTTATTAATGGGCAAATCAGTGATTTTGGAATGGAATATTTTTCCGATATTTTTATTTTACTCATTGCACTTTTATATTCTTTTATAATTTTTTTCGTTAAGCGTATTTGTTTCCAACCATTTTACAAAAGTTAGCTAAGAACACTGATAAGCTTGCCCGTGAACTAAATAACACCTAATAAATAGATTCAACTGCATTTTTTTAATATGAGCAATGGATTTTGTAGTTAACGGACTAACTATTAATTCTATTAATATGAAAAAGAGAGATAGCGATAAAAAGATGCTTTTGTTTTTACCAACAAAAAATTGGGTTAAATGTCCTATTTAAATGTACCGTTAATGTATTAAATTTTGGAAAAAAAAATTAACATGATTTGTTTAAGTTATCAATTTTTGAATGACATAAAGATGGAGGTAGTTTTAGTTGCTAATGTTCTGGCCAACACTGTATAAGATATATCTATTTTTTGGTCCTTTTTGTATTTTCACTTTGTGATTATATTTTGATCTGAACGTGTCCCTTCCTTTGTTTGCCTTGCCTTGCCTTGCCTCGTTTATAGATAGACCACAACTGTTTAAGAGTCAAAAAAGCTTATATTATAAAAATATCAAAAAATATAAATATTCAAATTTAAAAAAATAAATTTCATAATTAAACAAAAAATGCAAAAACAAGTGTTTGTTTTATTATTTTATGTTTTTCGTATATTTATGTTTATTGTGTGTTTTCTTTTTTTTCTTTTCTTTTCTTCTTCCACAGCGTGGTCCACAAAAGGACGAAGAAGGCGAGGCTAATGACCGTCCAAATCGCATATAGAAAGAATATTGTTACTAAGGTACATACACCACCCATATGTATAGGAAAAAGGGATAGAGAATATATATAGTAATTTTTATATTGGCCACGCTTGTAATATTAAAAACAAAAAAAAAAAAACATAAATTTCTATAAATATTTTATTTAAAATGACACACATCCGCTTGATTCAAAATAAATTTTTTTTTTTGTATCATCTTGTGTAGAGTTCTTTTCATCACCATTTTTGTTATAATATTTCACATTTTCCAATTTTTGTGAGACTCTTACTACATTCAGAAACATTATAGGTACCTACCTTTTTTATAATTTTCTCAATTCCAAATTCCAAGAAGGTTTTGTATGACTGGGACCATAGATTCTAATATGTTGCATATAATGTTGACATTTTAAAGTTCACCATTTACGTTTACTTATAGTTTATTGTTTTTTTTAATTTATATATAGAAAGCTTCAGGCTAAAGGTCTCGTTAATCATAGCTTCATTAACAACTGTGACTTGGACAGCACAAGAGTCAGAGTAATTTACGCGTTCATATCGCATGTAATTTTGCACCTGCATATACATACATAATGTAAGTCTTCGAAATAAAAAATTTGTTTTGTTGAAAAATTTACATTTAAACAGATTCTGAAAATATTGTCTATGCTGTTATCCTTACAGTCCGGAGGATTGTCACGCCATCCAGGGGCTTTGGTTGAATTTCAGTCTGTAGCACCTATGCATGTTTTTTTTTATAGGAAAATTAATAAATAGTCTAGATCTAGAGTTATATGTTCGTGCTAATTCTTATTCAGACACTCATTATGGATTTGATTTGAGACCATGATGCATGGGGAACCTACGAAGAACATTGCATCGGATCATCCAAATGAATAGTTTTTTCTCTTGTTGACCAATCATTTCAATTTTAAAGCTGAATACAATTATTTAGCAGTACCCCTTTAAAGTTTATGAAATTCAACACTCTTAAAATGTATTTGTTCCTTAAATGTATCTTCCGATATATGTACATATTTATTGCTATAAAATATAAACTTTACCCATGGGTAGAGGGCTCAAGATTTCAGTTGAGCTCTAGAATGCCCTTAGGTTAGGTTAGATTGAAGCAGCTACCGGAGATGGAGTAGGACATACTAAGGCCAGTTGTTGGTCCATTGTTGTACAACATAAATTTTGAAGCCTTCTTCTGTTCTCAATGAATGGTAGGTATGTAGAGATGGCAGTCACAAGCAGTCTTTGCTGTGCGACTCAATTAGCTCTGGAAAGCGTCTTTTTGGTACCATAAACATATAATGGAAAATAAAAATATGACGGTTTATATTGAAAAAATTAGCGATCCTAGAGCCATTTCGTCGCATTCAGAAAAGAAATCAGGTCTTTGATTTTCATCTCGGAAAGTTCATCAAAATCTTTAAGGAATACCGTTCCGAAACTTAACATTTTAGAACTGGCCAGGAGAGGACGTTTACAGAGACAGTGAATCACACTTTCCCATTCATGTTGGTCTCCGCAGCTACAACAGTGAGTATTGTGAAGGATATTCAGCTTTGCTGTATGCTCTCCTATCGTCCAATGTCCGATATATATTATGTGACTCTGGGTATATCATGCCTGGGTCTGCATAAAAGTTCGATAGAATAGTTTTTGTTATAGGTAGGCCATTTCTTCCTGGACATGGTACATTCCGTTAGACTGGTCCACCTGCCTGCGGTTGGATTCTGTCATCAAAATTGAGAAAATTTTGGCCTAAACGGTATATTTACCCTTTCTGCAAGTGAGCTATAAGGGCCGATCCATGCCGGGCCAACTCATCAGCCCGTTTAATTCCATCAATGCCACTATGACCTGAAATCCAAATAAGAGTGACACGCAGGTTAATGTTGAGGCTGGATAGTTCATCCCGACATTGTTGGACCAGTAAAGAGGATGGCTGTCAGTGCAAATAGATAGCCACACTTCATGTTTGACCCGTCAGTGAAGAAGTATGGAAAGAAGTGGTATAGAAATCTTTCGTAACTATACCATCCTCCTAATACTTCCTGGCAGCAAAGATGACTTTAAAATCTTTACCGAGGTTCAAGGCAGGAATGCAGTAGTCGGCGGCGTCCGTCTCAAAAATATCTGCTTGATTCAGTTCGTTAGTGTTGCCATGCCTATAGGGTCTGGAAAACCAACAGTTTGATTCTTTAAGCCTTGGCGCGCTGCACTATACTAAATATTTAATGTGTAGGCCTACTAGCCGCGTGGCGTGCTTATCTATTAGACAGTATCCTGTTAAGAATGGCCTTAAATAGCTAAAAATAAAAAGTGCACTGTATTCTATTAAGATTTTACATCATGCAGTGTTGAATTCAGCTTGGGTGATAGTTGATAAAACAATTTTAGTACTCAAATACAACTATCATCAACCTATCTATCTCTCTGTCTGTTCAAAGTATCTGTCCTGGAGGAAACCTCAAGCCTAATATGAACAAGCTGTAGGTAGTTCCATAACACTTACGGTGATTTACCGTTTACCTCGTTGAGCTATCCGTGGTGTAGGACTATCATGCCAGAGATCTTGGGTTCAATCTCTCCATGTGCCACCTACATTTTTTTTTTAACGGATGCTGTCTGTTGCGAGGAATTGACAAATCCTCCACGAGTAATTCTTGTCATGAAAAGTGCTTTCTCAAATTAGCCGTTCCGATTCTTCATAAAAACTGTAGGTCCCTTTCATTACTTGCACACACGAATGGTTGAGAGTTGTTAATCGCCAGGCCCTGCTTCTCTACGGACTGTTGTGCCACCTATTTTTTAGTTTTATTTTTTGAAATAAATTTCTTCAGAAATTACAGGCTATTTTAAAACTCAATTTTTAACAATTTTTAAACGAGGTATATAAAATGTATCCAGTTTATCACTTAACTCTTTGAACAAAGGATGGTACACTGGGGCAATTCAACCGGGTAAAAATGAAATTTATATGTGAGAAAATTAAAACTATCAGGATGAAATATATTTCAAAACTTTTACTCTCAAGTTGTTTACCTACATCCAAACAAAACAGGACACAATGCAGATTATAAATTAAACGACATTTTTCAATGTACAACCAACGACTGAATCATTTTTCGTACACCATTAATATCTACAAAATGTTTTATTTTTGGTCTTTTCTGTTTAGTTGAGCAGTTATTTTCTTATTTTTTGTTTTGGCATTTTTGTTTTAACATTCGCTTTTAATTGTTTAAATAAAATCATAGTAGAAAATAGTTTTTGATTTAATTTATGATGAACAAGAAACAGAACAAAATATGATTCTATGAAATTGTAAAAAAAAAAAACAAAAGTATAAACTTTTAATTTTAAGATAAAAATAAGAAACAATAACTGTTTAAAGGTCTTTCTTTTTCGAGTTCCAACTGAAGATGAATAACCTATATTATATATATAAAAAGAAAAATAATTATATACAATTGAAAACATAGAAACAAGTTTATATAATAATGTGCATATATATAATAAAAAGAGCATTTGGAATAAAAAGAACAAACTTCAAGTCATTAACCCCGTTGTTTTAGTATAGAATTAGAAGTACTAGGCCTTTTTGGAAATTGTTTTCCTCGAAAATCCAAAAATCAAACACATGAACAATCAAATTTGTTTTTTCGATCCCAAACTTTTAAACATCATTTAGGTTCCCAATTCGAGAGAAAGGCAAGCTTTCCGAGGGACATTTTTATATCTTCCAAAAACTTCTATTATATCCGCCATAATAAAATAATCAACCCTGATATACCCATTCGAAATATGTAATATTATTGGGCCGTAGATATTTGAACGTGGTTCTATCAAACCTGGTTCAAGTAAACTCCGCAGTCAGTGAGACCAATTTTCTCGGACCTGAGTATTTTTCATAATTGTTTTTGGTAATATTCGAGATAATATTGCAAAAGGGCGTGTGGGGGTTGTTTTTTAATGAGTGTCCCATCCCACTATAAACAGTTCTAATTCTAACTAAGCGAAAGAGCAAATAAACGAGTAAGCTACTCCTAGGACAATCGAACTTGAAAAATATCAAACTTCTTTTGATTTTGGTGGGACCAATCTTAGATTCAGGTTCTCAGGTTCATTAAATTGGTTCTCGCAGCAGCTCAAAGGCAATTAAAATCAACTGAAATTCGAACCAAGTTAATAAGTGGCTGTGGAATTATGTCACTTTCGCTTCGGAATGAAATTTTGATGTGCATCTCATGACGGAGATGGAAAGTGAAAATCTAGTAAACTTATGTAGCTGTACTGGTGGACATACAAAATAATTGTACTGTATATTTTCTAAAATTGAGACAATCAACTGAAAAAAGGAGGTTGCTTATTCTAGATCTTGACAACCGAGCCAGAACCTTTTATAAGAAAAAAATACAAATTGATTTTTAGTTTATTTTCTTACAAAAAGGAAACTATCATACAATGTCTACACTTTTTATCTTGAATAAAATAAAGTGGAGATCTTCGCACATTACTCCGCCTACTATATATTTTGTTATCCTTTAACAAGTTATTTAAACTTAAATTTAAAAACAAAATTAATTCAGTCGAATCAAATAATAAATCGCAGGTGGGCATTACTTACAAATGAGAAAAATACGAAAAACAAAAGAAGGCAAATTTTTGTGTTGAATGAAAAACATTTTTAATTTGTTTGTTAATATGTATAGCCCCTTCGTAAAATCGAAAGAACTTATATTTTATTTCTTTTTTTTCTTTCTCTATTGAAACAATTCTTCAAATTCTTCATCATTAAGTCAGTCGAAAATGTTGACTTGATTTATATAATTTTATCGTTAAACAAAAATTGTGTATAAAATGAAGAAACTCTTAGAAGTAAATCAATAAATTAATTTAAATTAAATTACAAAAAAAACATGATCTTAATTTGTGTTTTGAAATGCCTTAAATTAGTGGAGAATTTTCTTTTGTGTGAGCGCTTTTTAATTGGAGAGCTTGGGGTTCATGGTTTCTTTGATGCCCTCTCCATTTATTTCTCCCCTTCAATCTTATCTCTCCTGTATCTCATTGATCGGAACACTCGTCTCTTATAGTTCATCCTTTAAGTCGTCACCCTCTTCTGTTGGTGGAACGCCCCCTTGTCCTTGATACAGTTTCGCAATAATGGGCTGCACTATGCTCTCGAGTTCTTTCTTTTGTTTTTTGTATTCTTCTGGATCGGCATCGGCGTTTTGTTCCATCCATTTGATCTTCTCATCGATGGCTTCTTCCATTTTGGTCTTCTCATCATCGCTCAATTTGGCACCAAGTTTTTCCTTGTCGCCGATTTGGTTCTTTAAACTGTAGGCGTATGATTCAAGTTCGTTCTTTGATTCGACACGTTCTTTCAGTTTTTTGTCTTCGTCGGCGAATTTCTCGGCATCCTTGATCATACGATCGATGTCATCTGGGGTCAAACGGTTTTGGTCGTTGGTGATGACGATCTTTTCCTTGTTTCCTGTACCCTTGTCCTCAGCACTTACTTGCAGAATACCGTTGGCATCAATTTCGAATGATACTTCAATTTGTGGGATGCCTCTTGGTGCTGGTGGAATGCCTGTGAGATCAAATTTACCTAACAAATGGTTGTCCTTGGTCATTGGACGTTCACCTTCGTACACTTGAATGGTCACTGTATGTTGGTTATCTGAGGCAGTGGAGAAAATCTGAGATTTCTTTGTTGGAATGACAGTGTTACGTGGAATAAGCTTGGTCATCACACCTCCGACTGTTTCAATTCCCATAGTCAAAGGATTCACATCGAGTAAAACAATAGCATCAGTATCTTGTTCACCGGATAAGACTCCAGCTTGTACAGCGGCACCATATGCGACAGCCTCATCGGGATTGATTCCTCGGGAAGGTTCCTTGCCTCCGAAGAAGTCCTTGACCAATTGTTGTACCTTTGGAATACGTGTTGAACCACCAACCAAAACAATTTCATGCACATCTTTCTTGTTCATATCAGCATCCTCCAAGACCTTTTGCACTGGCTTCAATGTTGAACGGAAAAGATCCATGTTCAATTCTTCGAATTTGGCACGGGTTAAAGTTTCTGAGAAGTCCTCACCTTCGAAGAACGATTCAATTTCAATCCTAACTTGATGACTCGATGAGAGTGCACGCTTTGCCTTCTCAACTTCACGACGCAATTTTTGTACGGCACGATTGTCCTTGCGGATGTCCTTTCCACGTTTCTTCTTGTACAATTTGATGAAGTGATCCATTACACGTTGATCGAAATCTTCACCACCCAAATGAGTGTCACCGTTGGTAGCAACGACTTCAAACACTCCATTATCAATGGTCAAAAGCGACACATCAAAAGTACCACCACCCAAATCGAATACCAACACGTTCTTTTCACCTTCCTTCTTGTCCAGACCGTATGCAATAGCGGCGGCAGTTGGTTCGTTAATGATACGCATAACATTCAAACCAGCAATAACGCCAGCATCCTTGGTGGCTTGACGTTGTGCATCATTGAAGTAAGCTGGCACTGTGACGACGGCGTGAGTTACTTTTTTACCGAGGTAAGCTTCAGCAGTTTCCTTCATTTTACCCAAAACCATAGCTGAGATTTCTTCGGGAGCAAATACTTTGTTACCCTGCGATGTTGCTACACTAATGTGTGGCTTTGAGTTCTTTTCAACAACTTTGAATGGGAAGAATTTGATGTCATGTTGGACGTTGGTGTCAGACCATTCACGACCGATCAAACGCTTAGCATCGAATACGGTGTTCTCTGGATTGGTAGTCAACTGATTCTTGGCAGCATCACCAATGAGACGTTCACCGTCGGCAGTGAATGCAACATACGATGGTGTAATACGATTACCCTGATCGTTGGCAATAATTTCAACACGTCCATTTTTATAAACTCCAACACTGAAAGAAGAAAAAAAAATTAATTAATTTAATTTAATTTTATGTTTGATTTAAGGTTTTTACAATAGTGAGAAAATCTGGAATTTAATCTGATCAATTAATAATCTCTTAAATGTGAGAAAATCTTTCTTTATTTCAGCTAACTTCATTCGAAACAAACAAAACTCAAGGTAGGTATGCCTTGGTTATTATAGTGGGTTAAATTTTTCTCGGGACACTTGACGACTTCAAAAATTCAAGCGTTAATAATTTAAAGTTTCTTTGAATTTATTAATATTTGTAAACAAAATTCTTAAGAGAATTGTCTTTCTTATTTCAAAAGGATTAATTTGAACAGTGGTATTTTCAATTATCAAAAATTCTGTAATTTTACTTTATATAATAGAAAACGTAAAGAATCTTGAAACTCAACAACTCATTAACATTAATGGAACAGTCAGACAATTTTTATTGTAAATTGACAAAAATTATAAAATTATGTTCTCAAATGAAACAATTATTAGATATTTTGTATTCAAATTCAAAAATTGTTTATGTAAGTTCCTTGCACGGCATTTAAAATAAACAAATGTTTCTTCTCACGATATACAAATTTAAAATTAAAGTATTGTATCGTAAAAATATACAAACATTTTGTGGAAGATTTATTGTTAATAATGTGCACCATAATCAGATTAACTGTGTTATCAAATTGTTACTATCTTTGTTGATTTAACTCCCCTTCTATTTTTAGATGAGTAAGTTTTTGTTATACAAAATACTCCACAAAACTTACCATGAATATGTGGTTCCCAAATCAATACCGATCACGGTTCCGAGTTCCTTATCTTTTTCTTTTTTCTCTTCTCCAAGAGAGAGGCCAACAAAGGCCACTACAGCCAATAATATACACAATCTCATTTTGGGTGTTTATTTCTGAAAAAAAAAAAAAAAATAGAAATAAAATATTTTATTTATTTGAATAAACAAATTGCAATGAAGAAATTAGTGTTTAAACTTGTATAAAACTTAATGTAGATAGGAGAAGTTACCTATACCGGATACGACCTACAAACAACTTATTCTTAACAATGTGACCTACTTCGCGCTTCTGACTACTCTTTGAAAAACCGTATACTTTGGTACGTGATTAAAAAAAATAAACCTATGTCTACAAAACAAGAATCTACCTACGAGTCTAACAACTTTTATGCTTAAACAAGATACCAACTCGAGCATTGACCGGCAATTTAAAAAAGAAGTCTACACAAGTTCTTTTGTGGAGAATTGTTTTCTCTTAAAGAAAAGGTAATATAGGTACACGCTCTACTAAGAAAAGAATAAACTATTATATTTAAGAATCCAGTATATGAACGTATATCTATGTATGTATGTAGAATCAAAATCTTCAATGAAATAATTTAATACGAGAACTATGAAAGTTATTGAGTTTTACCAACATGGCCGGAAATGATAGTCGACACGACAACAAATCTTGAATGAGTTAAAATTACAAATCTTTTTGTTTCTGTTTTACAGGGCGTATGTACAGCTGTCAACAAAATAATAGCAGCGCTACTTTTTTCTCATTTCTTTTTATTATATCTTCTTTGTTTTTGCTTTTTTCTCTCTAACTTAAGGTTTTTCTGAAAGCTCTTATTCTTAGCTTTCATTATCACCATCAATCATATCAATATGCATTATATCAATAAAATAACGGCACTTTGTTTAAAAAATTGCAAATTTTGGACACACAAAATAATAGCAGCGTTAATGCAAAAAACAGTTAAAATCAATTAAATAAAGTATAATTCAACTAAAATAGCCAACAAACAGTGAGTATTTTCTGCAAATATCATTTTTTGTTATTTTGCATGTTTTTTTGTTAAATTTATTAAACAGTGGGGGGAGGAAAACCTTGCCTTCAAGAGCTACGCCAAATCATACGCCAAATGAGGAGCGCCGGACAATCGTACAGGCAAATCCAAAAAAATTTGAACGTTTCTGCAAAGCTGATCCATAATGCCATCAATTTTGTGGAAAAAGTGGAAACCAGAGGTCGAAAACGCAAATTGGAGGACGGAGACCATAGGCAAATAGTCAAAATGTTAAAGAAAGACCCCCTTAAATCAGCTGTGGAGATAAACAAAGAGCTCGAGCTCAATGTGAGCGATGAGACAGTGCGTCGCACTCTTCGCACAGCTAATTTGAAGGCATGCCACCCAAGAAGAAAGCCACTCCTCTCCAAACGTCATCTGGTTCAACGCCTTGCTTTTGCCATTATTTTGCTGCATCCATGCTTGACTGTTTTCATGGTGTATTTTGGCTGGAACTCTGTGTTCGGTGCACGCCAAACAAAATTTCTAGACCCAGTGCCACCAAAAAGAACGATTTTGCTTTCGTCTGAAAACAAGACGTTCCGCCACTTCTCTCGTGTCCAACCACCATACTTTTTTGCAAAAGCAAGGCGTTGAACCAGATGACGTTTGGAGAGGAGTGGCTTTCTTCTTGGGTGGCATGCCTTCAAATTAGCTGTGCGAAGAGTGCGACGCACTGTCTCATCGCTCACATTGAGCTCGAGCTCTTTGTTTATCTCCACAGCTGATTTAAGGGGGTCTTTCTTTAACATTTTGACTATTTGCCTATGGTCTCCGTCCTCCAATTTGCGTTTTCGACCTCTGGTTTCCACTTTTTCCACAAAATTGATGGCATTATGGATCAGCTTTGCAGAAACGTTCAAATTTTTTTGGATTTGCCTGTACGATTGTCCGGCGCTCCTCATTTGGCGTATGATTTGGCGTAGCTCTTGAAGGCAAGGTTTTCCTCCCCCCACTGTTTAATAAATTTAACAAAAAAACATGCAAAATAACAAAAAATGATATTTGCAGAAAATACTCACTGTTTGTTGGCTATTTTAGTTGAATTATACTTTATTTAATTGATTTTAACTGTTTTTTGCATTAACGCTGCTATTATTTTGTGTGTCCAAAATTTGCAATTTTTTAAACAAAGTGCCGTTATTTTATTGATATAATGCATATTGATATGATTGATGGTGATAATGAAAGCTAAGAATAAGAGCTTTCAGAAAAACCTTAAGTTAGAGAGAAAAAAGCAAAAACAAAGAAGATATAATAAAAAGAAATGAGAAAAAAGTAGCGCTGCTATTATTTTGTTGACAGCTGTATGTACTTTCGAATATAATGAATATTGAGCAGCAGAACAACAACGTCACCAACTTTTTTATAGGTACATACATACCTACCTACGCTACCTTAGTGAAAAATAAAATAGCACAGGTAGCAAAATGGTGTCATGTTGTTCGTGATCACAAAATTAAGTTCCATATAACAGATCTTTTCTTTACAAATTTACAAAAACCGACAAAACGTAAATTATGATTGAATTGAGTGGATTCAGATGAAAAGAAATATTTGTTACTAGTTTTGAGATTTTGTTCCACAATGACGTGTACCTAACCCTATTAACATACTGAATAAAATTAAGTTTTTACGAACTTTTGTGGTTCGTGCCCGGCTTTGATGATTTCTGCAGTGTGTCCTTTTTTTATTTAATAAAAAGAAATACCATTTCAAGTTTAAAGCAAACGCCCACTGTTAATAGCATTCAACGTCATCATCATCTTCGCATAGAACATACATAATTCTTAATATTTCTAGGTTAAATTTGTGGTACTTTCAATATTTTTTAAGTTTGGGACACGTCAGCCATAAAATATGCTTTTCTTTTGTGTAGTTTGAAGATTTTGTTTGCAGTTTCTTCGATTTTTACACAAAATTACAATCAAATTGGGGATGAAAGGAAAAAAAGTTAAATGTATGGAAAAATTCGGATAATTGAGGCGAAAAGAAAGCTCTCAACTCAACTACAAAATGATGACGTCGCATCTCTCCAAACGCACACATTCTTATTCGAAAGTAGAAAATCGTTGCTATGGAGAGAATGGAATGACGGGATAATTCTTCTAGAACTTTGTCTTAACACATTTTATATTTTTTAAAGTTACAAAAAAATTATTATAGAAAAACATAATTTAAAAGTTTTTACAATTTTAACAACTCTTAAAACTTTTAAGGAGCACTACTTCGTTAATCGCTTTTCAAGTTTCGTTTTTGTATAAATCTTTTTTTTTTTTTCTTTTCTTCATTTTGCAAAAAAAACACTTAAAAACCTTCACAAAATTTACACACTTTTGTTTCGAAAATACTTACAATATATTTTTTATGTTGAAAAATATAATAAAACAATTTATGGGTTTTATTTCACAAATAATAAATTAAATTATCCGTTTCTTTCTTCTCCAATTGGAAAATCACAAAATTTGTTTCACTTGCTATCAATTAGACGTATGTTCTTCTGTTTGTGGCGTGTAAAATTCAACTGAATGCTCTCTCGCACCGGCCGCCTATTTTTACCCCTTAAAATCTAGCGTGGGGCTTTTTGATTGGTCAATTAGATGTCATTTTTGGTGGATTGTGATTGGCCCACGTTAAATTCAGTTGCTCTCTTTTCGAGGTGATTCTCGAAAAATCATTTATTAGATGACAGTGCCACCAAATGGGTAATAGAATATAAATCTAAGCACCCTGTTACATTTTAAGTGATTTCGAAGGTATATGTTTATAATGGCGTTGTCAATGATTGATGCTTACATTTAAGGGCCTCGTAAAAAAGCACCGATTTTTCAATATTAACTAATTCAAATAAATTTTAAACAAAAACAGAATCTCGCTTCAGACTTGATTGGGCTTAGATTTTGAAATATCGATATTTAAATAAAGAACTTCCCAAGCGGGTACGTCAACTGAACTTTAGAATTGTTTATACCTTCTTATTTTTGCTTTTCCAAATTCTTTTATCCGAATTTTCTAAGGAATTTCCCTATTCCGAACGTGAAGACGCTTAGATTATGTTCTGTTTATTATTCGTCTCCAAATTCTAAAAGTAGTTATCCAAATTTGAGAATATCATAAACGATCGACTACTACCAAAAAAGTTCACTTTTGTTACTACTTACTGCCAACGCTGAACCTTTGTTTTTTTATTTTAAATTTACAGGCACTCAAGGGGTTATTAATAACATTAACATATTTACGTTCAAACAAAGAGTGAGTGTTAGGAAAATAGGAAATGACTTAAGAAGAGATACCGGTGAACGTCGGCCTTAAAATTTTGAATATTAAAATGGGAGGGAAAACCAAATTTCGGTAAAGCGTTCCATATTTTCGATGAGTGTTAAAAAATAATCTATATTTAACAGTACTTCCGTAATTGAGCTAAAGGGTAAACTGATGAGCATTCCTCGAAGTGCGAGTTTTACGTCTGAATTGCATGAGGGGGGGAATGCAACTGGCTATTCGACAGAACATTGTTTGTAAAAACATTTGTAAAACTATGAAAGGCATGAAACATTGCGGCAGTGTTCGAGTGATGTAAATATTTGGGTTATAGTTCTATTGCCTATCATTTTAAAGCTCTTTTTTGGATCCTATCCAAAAGACTTAAACTTGTTTTAGAAGCAAAAGTAAAACCAGTCCTTACAGCACTACAAACTTAGTTTTATGGATATTTATTCTCAAATAAGATGATTGTCTTAGACAGATTGCAAACTGGGCTCTTTTTATCATTTTCTCTGACTCTTACTTTATGGTTATGAAGATGATTGTTTTTTTATTATTGAATAATAAATGTCAAAATAAACATTTCAAATTCTTTCCGCAGTCCATCCATATGGTATTCTCATGAAATATGAAATTTTAGTACATTGACAGGTGCGCTGGTGGCACATTGTGTCACAATAAGTTTACCGATGGCTGCCATTAAATTCTGTAATAGGTGTGAATAAAGAAAATTAAAATATCTCCCCATTGAGATATTAGATATGGATCCATCTATTCTTTAACGCTACTAGCCCTTCTGTAGGTTTAGCGGAAATATGGAGAAACTTTTGGAATTCATTTTTATATTTTGTTTATCATGCCAAACTTTATCCTGTTTCTTTGGTGGCGTTTGAAAATCAATTATAATTTTTTCCGCCAAACCTACAAGAGTGCAAGGATAGCTAAAGAGGTAGAAGCACTTTTTAAGGGTACACGTTATCTAGTGTAATAATGAACAGAAGTATAGGTTTTATATTAAACGAGCCTACTTATTAAGTTCTGTAGATGGTGTGAATAATAGTACGTTTCCACCAAAAAATAATCCGAGATTTAAGCTAAGTGATTTAAAATAAATCATGGGGTGTTTCCACCAAAAAAAAGGAGATTAATTTGACGTTTGGTTTATGTCATAACAACCAAACTTCAAATTATTCTCCTTTCGAAAAGAAAAAAAATATGTATTTGTTCACTCATCATCTGTAGGTAAGTAATTAGTTTTATTATATTCTTGTACATATTTATTATTTTTGTATACTTACATTTTATTTCGTCTGTGATTTCTTGAAAGTTGTTTATTGTTTTGAATTTGAGTCATATGGAAGTGAGACAGATAGTTTTTGTTGACATTTCCATCTGTCAATAAACGAAATTGGTGTTTTAATGGGTCGGTTCAACAATTATTCTCCGAAAAAAAAGTCTGTTTGATTTGACAAACTAATGTTTCCAAGTAGATTTCAATGAGTTTTATTTGAAATCTTCATTTGAGGAGATTCAAATTTGTATGGTAAATCTTCTAGATTTCAAGGAGATTTGTGACAAAACTAGCTAAATCTCGGTTTAGTGCCCGGTGGAAACGTAGTATTAAGAAGACGAAAATATCTCCTACATTTACCTTCTAGGTACGGACTACCAGTAGCCAACTTCGAGTTAATGCCATTTATTTCTTCACGCTTTTTGTTTATTTTGTCAAACTCTATTTAATATTAATTAATGGATGCCCATATTTCCTTGTCAAAAAGCTTTTTGAGTTCTTGAAACAAGAGATGGCGTTTTTAACCTACAAAAGGAAAAGAATAACTAAATTGGTGGAACTACTTTTAAGAAGGCTTTTGTATGAGAACAAGAATCGACTAGGACTAGCACATCATATTTAGGAAGTCGGAGTGAATAAAGAAAATGAAAATATCTCCTTTTACTCATTTGAGTGTGTCTCTTTTGGAGTAACATGGTTTAAATGTACCATAATTCTCTTAGTCTACACATCTCTACTTTGCGGAAACTAGAAGAAGTAAACTTTGACATTTTGGACATGTCTTTTTTAACAAACTCTTTTTTGTTTATGTTTTCTTTTATTAATTGTGCCAAGATAATTTATTTGCAAAAATATAGTTAAATACAAATTGTAAAATGAGTGCAACTAGGTCATTACCCCAATCAAAAGAAGCACTTTTAAAATCATACAATACAAGGCTTAAAGAAGATGTAAAAAGCATGCTGGAAAACTTTGAAGGTATTAGTGGAAATCCGACATAATCTCCACAAACTTTCTTCCGAAACCAAAACAATTCTTGACTGTGAAAAAACAAATCACGAAAAATATGAATGTTTTTTTTAAGTTATTCTTCTTTCTAATATGTACATAGTTGAACTATTTTCTTTATAATGTTATCCCTTTAATAAGACTCTACAGATTTTGTATTTTCAATTTTCCAGCTGGTAGGCAAGTGTTTTAACAAAAGCACTACTTAACAATCTTTAATGTCTCGCCGACCAAAATATTCCTCATTAATGTTTCTCTTGGTAATTCTGCCAAAAAAACACGACGACTCTAAAGTCTTCTTGCATTTTCCCATTTTCTTAAAACATTATTTATTTTACTGAAAATGTAAGCAATGCAAGAAGTAAGTTATCTTCTTTACCAATTAAAAGCTACGTGTCGTGTATGTGAATGCATTCTAAAGTGTATATGACAATCAAAATTCTTATTATGATATATTTTCATCTATATTTAACTACTAAATAAATAAGGTAGTAAGGTCTTCTTAAGAGAGGTGCATACATAATACGTAGGTAGTATAACATTTATAGGCCACGTCATGTTTTTATAGAAAACCCAACCAACAATAAACACGTAAGCAATTAAAGATAATTTATTTAGAAAACTTTTAATATTGAATCATATCGTCATCTTATTGTTATAGAATGAACTTTCTTACTAATTATCCTGATTTTTGTATGACTTACTTTAGAAAGAATATATTTTCCCAACAGATCTATTTTTCCTTTTTCTTGTAAAAAAAAAACAGAAACTCAAATGCAGCCTCATAAATGTGTCTCAGTTTCTTAGTTATAGTTTTTCTCAAATAAATCCTTCCTGTGTTTGGAAAATGTATCCTCTCCAATTCGGGGTTTATTGCATTTTGAATCACAATCACGTAAAAAATTAAACAGAAGTATCCTTATAATACATATATTTCTTTTATTTATTTCTTATAAAATATTAAACCACTTTCTTCTTTGAAACAATGATTGTAAATACTCCACACCCTCTAGAACTCCATCACCAGTATGCCCAGAAGTTCCTTGTATATGACAAATGCGTTTTCTTTCTTGCACTTTAATTTTCTCAGCCACTTGGGTAGGACTTAGTGTATTTGGCAAGTCTTGCTTATTTGCAAATATAATAAAAAATACATTCTTTAGTTCTTCACTCGATAACATATAATTTAAAGTTTCATTGACTTCATCTATACTGTTGGAATCTGTTGAATCTACAACAAAAATGACTGCATTGATATTGTTCATAAAGAAGTTATCTTTGTAGCAAGCAGTTAAACGTCTTGCAACATCCAAAAAGTAAAATCTAAAAATTTTCATATCTTTCATTCCCTCACAGACGTCTGGCATTGGCATTGGATATGTTTGTTCGTCGAGTTGCATTTTATTAAAAATCGAGGTTTTGCCAACTCCTGCTAATCCATAAAGTAAAATATTTCTTTCTGGTTTAGCGAAAAAATATTTCATCAATGATGAATATGTTTGACCCATTTTAAATGTATTCTTTTACACAAACTACTTGCTAAATTCCATTTAAAATCACTGCACTTTGATTGTTTATTCTTGAATATACAAAGATTTACTTAATACTGCTCTTTCCACATTCAGATTCTGATAAGTTTGTTAGGTTATCCATTTGTATCGGCCAAGTTTGTGGAATCAAGTCAGCATCAGCTGTTATTGACATGTTCAATACAGATGTAAACAAATTTAATGATTATACTTAAATAGATTCTTAATAGGAATTTACATTAATGTGAGCGTGTAATTTTTATTTTTATTGCAATTAGTCAACAAGTTTCAATTAAACGTAGCATTTAATATATTTTTGTTATTAAAACTGGTAATTTACAAAGCAAAAGAAAAATCTTCTATTGCTATTTTCTCTTTGACAACATACTATTTAAGTGCTCCATTCCTTCATTAAGTCCAATTCCTGAATATGCTGATGTGCCCTGAACAATATATTTGTGTTTTCTTGTATCCATTTTCATTTGCTCTAGCACTTCCTCTGGACTGAATGCTTTAGGTAAATCTTGTTTGTTAGCAAACAACAGAATGGGCACATTTTCGAATTCATCACACCATAATGTATCAGTCAATGTCATTTCTGCATCTTTCATTTTGTCCTCATCTGTGGAATCAACAACAAATACTAGTGCATCCGCACCTTGCAAATAGTGTTTAAACTTACGACGTATAGAATCTCCTCCACTTCCGGGAAAATCCCAAATACTATAACGAAAGTTTTTAACATTTATAGTCTCGACATTGAAACCAATTGATGGTATGGTATCAATTAATTCATTAAGTTTCAACTTATAAAGAATTGTTGTTTTGCCAGCTCCATTCAGTCCAAACATTATAACACGTCTTTGTTTTTTTGGTAATAAATAATATATCGCAGATGAAAACCAAACACCCATATTGCCACCACAAGCTTAATGCAACTCTTTGATTTCACAACAAATGCTTTCCGATTACTATCAACCTTACTTTTTGTTGTAACATGTGACTCATAACCAAAACCTTTATCAAGCCCATATAAATACACTTGAGATACTGACCATGAATCGTTTAAAGTTAATAATTTAAGTTTAGAAACGTACTGTTAGTGTTTTAAAAGTCGTTCGGTGTTAAATTTAAAAATTGTTATTTTTTCTTTCTTAGAAATAGTAAAACTTGCACGAGGAGAAGGTGACTCTCAGATATCCAAAACTACACAATGTGAACAGGATACATATGAAATGCAAGTTCGAGCAGCAAATATTGGTTAGTAAAAATATTTATTATTATTTATCAACTTTCAAAATTAGTATTCACACTCTTTGTTGTTTACAGTGCGTGCTGGAGAATCATTGATGAAATTAGTATCAGATATTAAACAATATTTAATTTTGAATGATTTCCATTCAGTTAATGAGGCAATTACATCGAATTCACAATTATTTCGGGCAACGCAGATTGAATGCGACAAGAAACTAATGAAATTGCGAGATGAAATGGCAATGGATTTGTATGATTTAGAAGAAGAATATTATACTAGCATTAACAAATAAAAATATACTAATTTTAAAATAGGATTCGTGGATTTAATGTTTAATTTATTTTTGAATAAGTATGTAAGTATATTATTAAACGTCATCGATTTAAAAACAATAGTTTTGACTTCAGAAAAATTGACTAAATGCCATGTATTTATTTTCCTATTAGAAGGTTTAGAGGGGTAAGAAGACGTTGAGAAGCATCCTTTAGTTGCAGGAATCGCTTAGAGCTTTAAGTTCACATATGGTAGAAGCAAATCATAAAACTTGATACGAGTAAGAATAATTTAATTCACTAATATTCCAAGGGAATGTCCCCCCCCCCCCCTTTGGCAATTGTATATCAAAGAAATAAACTTATACATCCTAATAAAGTTCTAATGGTTGCACAATAGGTAGGTCGCAGTGCACTTACCCTAAACTGAATTTATTTATTAGATTGAACACTTTTTAATAATACAAACAACAATAACCAAAGGAAAAAATCATTTCTTAAGGAAAAATTCAAAGAGAAAATGTTTGTTTTTTTGAAATAATAAGAGTAAGTACATAAAATAATTTAAATGCTTCTAGGTCGAAGAAAGTGGGTTTCGAAATCTTCTCTGTTTAAAAAAAATGTCTTCACCACCTCATAAATTTAAGAAAATTACAAACAATGGTTCGATTATTATGGATTCTGTTTTGTATTATTAATTTAAACGTTTATTTTACATATTATTTTATCTAACAATCTAAGTACACGGCATTTCTTTTATTTATTATATACAAAAATTTATTATAGTTTCTTAAACATACAAAATGTGTTTTTTTATTAATTAATAAATAATTATTATTGTTAATATGGTTTTTACATCCAACACTAATTTTGTTTGGATAACATTCTATGCAAGTTGTCGAGTCCTTCATAGAGTCCACTTCCAGTTTGGGCACAAGTCCCCTGCACATACCAATCATGCTTTCGATCGTGCATTTTCATTTTGTCAGCCAACTGTGATGGAGTCAGTGCGTTCGGTAGATCTTGTTTGTTTGCTAGAAGCAATATTTTTGCATCTCTTAATTCGTCACTCTCTAAAACTGCCGACAACTCCGATTCAGCTTTGTCAATTCTCTCTCTATCCGAAGAATCCACAACGTAAATAATTGCTTTCGAGTTTTGAAAATAGTGATACCACAGCTGACGGATTGTTGTCTGTCCACCGACATCCCACACAGTAAATCGTAAGTTCTTATATTCAACTGTCTCTACATTGAAGCCAATTGTTGGAATCGTTGTCACAACTTCTCCAACTTTGAGTTTATAGAGAATTGTCGTTTTGCCTGCTGCATCCAGTCCAATCATCAGAATTCTCATATTTTCTTTAGGAAAGAAACGCGTGAGTAGGTATGATATCGATAGACCCATTTTCTTGTAAAATATAAATTAAAATCTTTAATAAATGTACATAAATAACAAGAATTATGATAGCTTGAAAGTTTGTTTTGTCTTTATGGAGATTTACTTTGATATGAGCCTCAGGGAGTTCCATGTTACTTATTTAAATGCAAACAACTTAATCAATGACGTGTTCTTCTGAGTGTGCGTTTTGTTAGTCAACAAATGTATAGAAATTATGAAGATTCATTTTAGAAAACGTGGAGATAAAACGGTTGGAACAATCGTTTTAAATTTTAAACAGTTTGAAGAGCCATGTTTGTTAAATTTAAAAGAATATTTTTCTTTCTTTAAAAAAAAATAAGAAAACTGTGTAATTTAATTTTGTTAATGACCTTCGGAAATAAACATTTCAGCTTATAGAATCTAATAAGATTAAAATATAGGGTTTTCCTATAAGAGAATTCGTTGTGATTTTAAAAAAGTGAGTATTTTCAATGGACGTTTATTTTACATTGTAAAGAGGAAGGTATTAAAATAACACTGGGTAATGATGGGATGAGTAATCTTTGGAGTTTTGAATCGATTGTGGAGCATTTGCATAGACTTTATCGTTCAAGTGGCCCGTAAGTAAAATTCTAAAGATGTTAAATCAACAAGTTCTCGGTGGCCAATTGTTGTTTTATCTGCCTGAGAAATAACAAGGCCAGGAAATATCTTTCAAAATTGCAACTGTTTCATTGCTTCCGTGGCACGTAGCGTATTATTGAAGTGAATTTGAGCAGTTTAATTGCGTTATTGAGGCGTTCATCGATGCATTTTGGCTAATGGCGTCAGCATTTACAAGGAGAAGTTAAGCGCCCGAGTAGGAGTCAAGTTCATAATACAAAAAAAACTTTACATAGATTTTCGAAGTTCAATCGAAACGACTGCGCCGGTTTTAAAACAAAAGAATTTAAAACGTAAAGGTTTGTTTCTGTTACACGAATATTTTTTAATAACTTATTTAATACATTTTAATAAGTAAATAATTTAGGTAGGAAGTTCTTATTTTGAAGAAAATAAGTAGTTATTAAAAAAATTTAAATATATTGGAGTGGGCTATTACTTAAGCTTAAGTATACCCGATTAGAAAATCCTCCAATATTGGGAGATTTTTCGCAAAACATTTCACCAATGGGTAGGTTCAAACAACATAAGGGACTTCATTTGCAGTCAACTTCATTCTTTGAACGTTAATTTTGACCAAGTGTTGATATTAATTATTTTACCATTTTATTTGTTATACTTTGAATTTTGAATACTTGTTCTAAACAAAACAAATTAGTTACCTACTTGTGAATATTTTAAGTCATATGAAAACTTTTCTTATTTCATTATAAAATATTTTATCGAACTGGAAACTTGAATTTGAATGTTTTGTATCATAACTACAAAAGGCGTTTTTTGTTAAATAAATGTTTCTTAAATAAATGTACTCTGACTAAATAAATTCATCACCAAGGCAATAAGTTAGTTTTTCAAGTGTCATGAATTTCAAATTCAGAAATTTACTTCACAAACCTCTACTTCAAGTTCATAGTACAAAAACTACCAAAATCATTATTGTCTACAAAACACTCCTCAGGCAAGCTACAAGTCCATCACGATTTGTATTTTTTGTTGTAGAGAAATTTTACTTATTTCTTTTCCAAATTTAAAAGGAACTTTTTTACAGAAAGCATTAAATAAAGTTGTGTAGAAAATAAATAAATCATTGAGTAATAAAGTTCAGCTTTTAGTTGAATGAAAAAACATGATCAATTGTCATTTTGACATAATTTGACTTGACTAGATAGTAAGGGAGATTTTTTGACTAACTTTCCAGTCAACTTTCCAATAAAGTTGCCTTAATTGGAAGGCAAGTTTTTGGCAGCTGGCCAATCAGATACTAGAAACTTGCCTTACTTTCCCTTATGTCGTCTGAACCTGCCCAATTTTCTTTCAACCATGTAAACACCCAATTTTATCTGTCAAAAGTGACAGAAAAAATGTTCAGTCAATCTTCGTCCAATTTTCTATCAAAATATTGGACGACTTTTTTTTCATTTAAAAACCTAATTTTTGTATTTTTAAATAATTGGACAATTGCCCACAATTTGGACATTAAATTAATTTCTTTCCAAACTGTTTTTGAACAGGAAACAACAACAAAAGTTTACAGGAAGAAGTTATAAAAAAAAGGTTAAAGTTAAAAAGGATGATCGCATTAACTAAATTTTACAAGATAGTCACGTCGTTTTCAATTGGCAATCTGGAATTGTTCTTCGATTCGGAATCCCAATTGAACAGTTTTTTTTTATTCCGAAGAATCTGAAGTTTGGTAAGGATGTATTGGTTGAGTATGACATGTGTATTCGCGCTAAATTTCATTTTGTTTTTGTGCTGCAAACATGGAGGAAGTGACATTTAAAATTTATGAATGTGTGAGTGATTCTGCTTCTGATTCTGTTTTTAAAACCAGAAGGGAAATTCTCTTCTTTTCAGAATCAGAACTGTCACTTTTGCCCAATTGAACGCATTCAGAATGCTTTTTTTCACTTCCAGATTGCCAATTGAAAACGACGTCAGATAGTAGTTATTCATTATTGTTTCACTTTCTTTTAAATTTTATATTTTTTTAAAATGCTTTTACCTGTTCATATTCTCTGTCAATTGTTTTTCAATGGGTCTACCAAAGGGCAGGTTCATGCGACATAAGGGACTTGAAAGTAAGGCAAGTTTATAGTATGTGATTGGCAAGCTGCCAAAAAATTGCCTTCGAATTAAGGAAACTTTATTGGAAAGTAAGTTAAGAAAAATCTCCCTAACTATAAAGTCAAGTCAACTTATGTCAAAAAATATTGAAAGATCTTCCAATCGTGTATACTTAGCTTTACATGAGATATGTTTTCATCTTATATTAAATCCATAATACTCCCTAATGGCACATTTAATTTTAATTATTCGATAGCTGTGCTGGAGGCGACTGAAGCGACACCTGGGCCAGTCATCAACGTATTTATTCTAGTATAGCTGAATCTGCCGAAATCGTCTGTATTTCTAAAAAATACTTTTTATTTTCAATTTAATTTCAGTTTATTAAGATGATTTGAAAAAAAAAAAGAATTTTGAAATAAATTATTCACAATATTGTAAAAAACCTGACAAATATCGGTTGTATATCGCAGTGATATTAAATCGTGTTTAAATCACAGTTTGTAAATGCAAATTTTTGACACAATTTTGCTTAAACAGAAAATTATTTTTTCAGTTACAAGGAATTCGCTCTCAGCAACAAGGAGTCATCGTGTAATAGGCCATTAGCAATAGATAAGTTGCAATTTTATTTTCTACGAACACATCCCCAATTAATTTCAGTTGTTCAACCAAATTCAATTTTGAGTTGAAACAACATCAAAACGATCTGTCAAAATTTGTATTCGTTGAAAAAAAGAAATATTTAACAAACTTTGTGGCGTACAGCGTACTACAGTCAAGATTTGAATAAATATTGTTTTATAAAAAAATGTCCGTCAGCGTTTCGCAGGATATTATAAAAATTCTAAACGACAGTGATAATGTCGACACAAAAAGACAAATATCAAAAATCACTACCGAAATAAAGAGATATCAGGAGAAGATCAAGTCCTACATCGAAACAAATCACGTAGAATTTTTGGTAAATTTATCTAGCAATGAATTGTACTTGGAAGAGGGTGAATCCTTAATCAAGGAAGTAAGTATTTATTAGATTTATAGTCATAATCCCGAATTTATTTGGAGCAATGAAATTTTATTACAAACTTTAAGCTCATTCCTCCATTAACTAGTTGGTTTTTGGAGTTTAAAATTCGATAACGAATGGAATCATTTAGATCCATAGGTTTTGCGTCAAGTAAGCAATAAGTTAATACTGACACTCCTTTTGTAAGCTCGATTTATAAAGCCGGTTTGTTGTTAATACCATGTTTCCAGTCAGTGGCACGAATCTTCGTGTTTTTACAGTTGCTAGAGTACAGACTAAAGACATTCACAAATAGGTCAACTCGTGATCTCATGGTTTATCTTACCGAACAGTTCAAAAAATCTTTACATCATTGTGGAGAAAGTAAGATTATTGCACTTGATATTTCAAACGCATTTAATAGTAATTGACACCAATCCTTCTTGTCAAAAATGCCTGCATTTGGTTCCGATGAATCCCATCTTCGTTGGATTACAAATTACCTTTCGGATATCCACAAAATAAATGCTGATGTACCTCAGGGCTCCGTTTTGTCTCCGACACTCTTCCTTGTTTTTATAAATGATCTTTTGTCTTTTATGCTTTTATTCGTCCAAATGTGAATATAATTTTTTATTTTGAACGTACTTGAGTCTCTGGGATAGGATGGAAAAGAAAGTTCTAAAAATGATAGGCGATTGTTTTACAATGTATATTTTTAACCCTAAGACGATGATACTGTGTTACATTAAAAATTCATGGGACATCTTTCTAATAAAATAAGGCTTTAGTAATGCATCTTTTTGATTATTCAATTCAAAAATATTCGCAGGTAGATTATTTACTCCAAAACATTGAAAGTGATACTCAAAATGCCATCCACCAAGCCAATGAAGACCTCCAGCAATATATCGACGAACTTCGAGAAATATCTATTGGTCTCAGGGTTTCTTGTAAAATCCTTCGCATTGATGACTTATTCCAGAGCCTAGAAGAAGCCAAGAGTAATAAAGAATACCTAATAGTCATGGACATTGTGGGTAAGCTGAAGAATCTTATTGATGATCCATCGGATAAGATCTTCAATCGTTTGGAATGCTATCACATTATCAAAGTAAAATTTCGCCTCGAATCCGACATGCTTCTACAAAATATGAAAAAATGTTTCGATCGTTTGGTTCAGTTTTCTGAAAAGAACTTTCAAAACACAAAATCGGTGACCTTGAAGATATCAAAAGATGAAAATCAACTCCAAGACACTGTACTCGCTTTATTCAATGCTCGATATAATCCAAAGAAAATGTGTGAGTTTCTATTGGACAACTGTTTCGAACCGATAGTCATGAAACCTGTGTCCATGGAATTTAAAGATGATGCCAGTCCTGATTTTTTCCAACTATCGCTCTCATATAGTTTAAAGGATTTAGGTGCAACCTTAAGGCCGAATTATAAAGTTGTATTCAAGAACATCGAAATGCTTGTTCTTTGTTTGGGTCATATGAATATTCAATTATCCGATCAGCTATACGTTTTCACAATTTTCGGTGATCAGATGAAGGAAAGACTATTGTCGCTGATTGTTAACGAATGTCTGTTACATGCAGTTCCCGAAACAATGGACGAAATGCATGAGTCAACGTTGGTAGAAGATGTTTTAAATTTTCATAAATTTCTGGTTGATTACCAGCTTATCAATGAAGACAGTGATCTCGCATTAGTCGATTTCACAGAGAAGGTTGATATATTGTTCCGAAATCGTTTCTGTGGAACAATTATGGACACTGCAGTGGATATCATGCGGAAAGACCTGCACGAAATGACACTGATAGCTGAACAAAACAGTACCGAAGATGTTGCTAACAATCCATTTCTGTTTCCGCGCTGCATGGTCTCGAAGAGTATTTTGGTAAAATGAAGATTTAGATCTGGACAAATCAATTTTTGAATTATTGTTTTTAATAGGAACTTGTACATTTGATGGAAAAAATTATACGTCATGCTGGATCTGTGGAAGGAGTTCAGAGCGAACAGTTAATTTCCGTAATTCCGACTCTTATTCATCGTTATGTTGCGGAAGTGCCAACACATCATGAAAAATACTTGCAAAACATTCCACAGCAGTCTGCGCTATTCTACAATAACACTATGTTCTTAAGTCATTGGGTTACGAAGAACTCGGATAAGGGTATCGCTTCGTTTGCAACTTTAGTCAAATCCCTTCAAGGACTCGCACAGGAACATTTCAATAGTCAGATAAGAAACCAGCGAAGCTTATTAATGGGCATACTCGCTGAATTAGGTATGAAAATCACAGGTTATGGTTCTGCATTTGTATTTCCTTAAAATCTTAAAATTAATAGTTTAATGTCTTCAGTTTCAGTTTCATTTACATTTAAAATAAAATTACTTTGCTCAATTTATAGATCTATCAGATGCCATAACTGCTCTAGGAATTGCACCCCAAAAACTAATTGGTCAATGTTTACGACAGTTAGACTTACTTAAGAACGTCTGGCAGAATATATTGCCTGATGAAGTATATAATAAAACCATATGTGGCCTGATAAACGATTTTTGTTTAGAAGTTATTCGAAAGATTATGGTCATGGAGGATATTTCAGCGAAAGTCGGGGACCAGTTAGCTGAATTGATTGGAGTTATTCTCGAAAGAGCACCTACATTGTTTAAGGTTTGAGCTATAGATTACATACCACCAACAATTATGTTTTATATGATTTTTTGTTTGCTATAGGACAAGCATCAAATTATTCATGTCAAAGCATGGATGAAATTGGAACAGTTGAAAATGATTCTTGGAGCTTCTTTAGTCCAAATAACAGAGCAATGGTGTGAAGGTCATGGCATTCTGACGACAAATTATAAAGCTGAAGAAGTCAAACATCTAATAAGAGCGCTTTTCCAAAACACAGACCGTCGAGCGAATGCCTTAGCATCGATTGTTTAAATTCAACAACTCAAAAGAAAAACGTGTTTAGCTTTAACATTATAATATTAAAATATATCACATATTGTTTTAAAATCTCTATCTACTTGGAAAGCTCGTAAGTTATTTGCATCATCAATGAAGATAATGTGTCCTTGTACAAGCTATGATCTCGGCCATGTGTAACTTCTATAATTTTAAAGGCTTCCTTTAGATTGTGTTGCGCTTCCTTGAAAAAACCTTCGTACAATTGAAGTTTGGCCACTTTGACATACAACAGTCCCAACAAAGGATTCCATGCACCATAATATTTTCTATAAGATAAATATAGATTTTTAACTTGAAAGAAAAACAAAAAAAAAAGTTTCTTACCTAAATCCTGGTATAAGTTGAGTTGCAAATTCTAATGCATCGCTCCATTTGTTCATTGAAAAAGCACTTTCTACAGCGGCATCAAGTGTTTTCACATGCCAAAGGCTTAGCGAATGTAGTACTCCTTTTTGCCTTGGTAAGCACATCTTACAAATATCAAGGTCTATAAAATATTAACATATTTGTTTGTTTTTGTTTATCTTTAGGAATACACGTTTGAATTTACATGTTGTATCTTTCATATCAGCCAAATGATTCTTCGTCATTGCTAAAACCTCATTGTATGTATTCCTATGTTTTGGGCTAATTCCAGTTCCGCACTTAGAACAATTATTTCGTGACATGTCAACCATTTCACTGCAGTTTTTATTTTTACATACACCACCGTTCATTTCAATTGATTCCTGAGGATCAATGCACTTGGAACAAATGCACAAAAAGTAATAATTATCTTTCAGTTCTTGTCGTCTCTGTTCGGGAGTGTTGAGAAGATCAATATAACTGATGAAGATCTAAATTTAAAAATATTAAAATCTATATATGTAAAAAGAATTATTTATTTCTTTATTTTATTTTACTAACCTTTGACCAATCGAGGTATTCCATGTCTTCAGTTACGTGAATGTGTAATTCTGTTCCCTCAAATGTTGCCACAGCATTTGGCTTACAACTATGATCTGTCACAGAAACTCCTAAATAAATTCCTGTAGCAATGGCATTCATTTCGGGATCAAGTATGTTGAAGCCATTTGTTACTAACTACAAAAAAAGAAAACTTTTGCTTTAACACCACCCTGCTAATAAAATTCGTTATTATATTGGCTATAAATAGAAACACACTTCGTGTTGACAAAATAGAATGCGTGTGGCTTAACATTTGCTTTAAATTGTGATCTGTAATCGCACCCTAAAAAATTCTTTTGTTTGAAAATAATGCGTTTGGCGTCGACAAATTTTCGCAATTGCATGATCTAGGGAATGCACGAAGCCAAAAGGTGGAATGGCGTTTAGCCAAAACATTTGCTATAGATGTGCTAATGAGGAACGTGCTTTTAACGTAATATACAAATAAACAAATGATTCAAGATGAACATGGGCGCGCAAAGTACAGGAAACAGAAGTCCAAGCTTACCCCTGGATAATAAGTAGGTTCATATTATCGTTCTCTAATAATTGGAAATATTTCAAGACTCCATTCATGTAAATATTTATCAGGATTTCTCTTTTCCACTTCGGCCCTTTTGTTTTTGGTATAAAAGGATTAAATGAAACAACCTTTTTTTTAAACTAATGGAAAAGGGCGTTAAAATCACTTAACTCCTTTTTGCAACCAAAAAATAAAAATTACAAATAAATTGCAACTTATAAAGAAAAGAGTATGGCATATGATAATGAAATGATTTTTTGCCACCTTGGGGTAACTTTTGGAAGTTTACTGTCTAGCTACATAGAGTGCATCACAAAAGTCATGGGACAAGACTAGAAATAGAGGCATTTTTTGTTTGTCTAAGTTTTATAATACTTCATGTGCCCCTTCGATTCGATAACCTCTTGTAGTGTTCTTGGAACCGATTTTACTAAATTGGATGTCTCTTCGGTGGTAATAAGGGATCATTTCTCTTTTAACATTCTCTTCAACTCGGTCTTAGAATTAATGGTATGTTTCCTTACTTTTATTCCAGAGATGTTTAATGGGGTTAAGGTCCAGGGATTGAGGTGGTGTTTCGATGACCTTAGGACAATTGCATAGTTACCAGGACCGAACAGTAAACGACCTTTGATTGGAATCGTTTTCCTCGTAATAACTAAATGTGTTACGAAGTCCCAATTCTTACAGCGCCTTGGTGCAAATGGTTCTTCATTATAATTGGGTACTCGACTGAGTCATTATAAATAAATTAGGTGGCGCAACAGTCCATTGAGAACTAAGGCCTAGTGACTTACAACTCTCAACCATTCCTGTGTGCGAGTAAAGTTGTCAGGGATGGAGGGGACCTACAGTTTTGATCCGAATCCGAACGGATAATTTGAGAAAGCATTTTTTTACAACAAGAATTATTCTTGGAGGATTTGTCAATTCCTGGCAAGAGGCAGTACCCGTGTAATAAAGGTGACACAGGCAGGGATTGAACCCAAGACCTCTGGCGTGACAGCCCTACACACTAACGCCACGGGTACTACCACTGAGTCATTGTCTCTTCAATAAAAAACAAATCGCCAACACCAGCATCCGACGTACACTCCCAGACCCTAGCCCAACCTCCTCCATGTTTGACTGTCGGAATTAGGTTTTTCTTTTTAAATTCTTCATTTGGCTTTCACCATACTGTAATACGCCCATAAATTCCAAAAATATTAAATTTACTCTCGTCTGCGTATATGACATTCTGCCAGTAGGTAAAATCGAAATTTGTATGCGTTTGACCTAGTTCTTTAATTGTTTTCGTTTTTCTGTTCTAAACATTGCGCATTGCACCGTAGAACTCAAAGATGCCGGATTTCTTGTCAGCTAGTCTTTTTATAGAAACATTTTTAATATTTAATTTAACTTGTTCTTTTGACTACCCAAAAAAAGGCAGCCATAGAGTGCATCACAAAAGTCATGGGACAAGACTAGAAATAGAGGCATTTTTTGTTTGTCTAAGTTTTATAATACTTCATGTGCCCCTTCGATTCGATAACCTCTTGTAGTGTTCTTGGAACCGATTTTACTAAATTGGATGTCTCTTCGGTGGTAATAAGGAACCATTTCTTTTCAACTCGGTCTTAGAATTAATGGTATGTTTCCTTACCTTTATTCCAGAGATGTTTAATGGGGTTAAGGTCCAGGGATTGAGGTGGTGTTTCGATGACCTTAGGACAATTGCATAGTAACCAGGACCGAACAGTAAACGACCTTTATTTGGAATCGTTTTCCTGGTAATAACTAAATGTGTAACGAAGTCCCAATTCTTACAGCGCCTTGGTGCAAATGGTTTTTCATTATAATTGGATACCCGACTGAGTCATTAGTCCATTGAGAACTAAGGCCTAGTGACTTACAACTCTCAAACATTCCTGTGTGCGAGTAAAGTTGTCAGGGATGGAGGGAATCTACAGTTTTAATCCGAATCCGAACGGATAATTTGAGAAAGCATTTTTTTACAACAAGAATTACTCTTGGAGGATTTGTCAATTCCTGGCAAAAGGCAGTACCCGTGTAATAAAGGTGACACAGGCAGGGATTGAACCCAAGACCTCTGGCGTGACAGCCCTACACACTAACGCCACGGGTACTACCACTGAGTCTCTCCAATAAAAAACAAATCGCCAACACCAGCAGCCGACATACACTCCCAGACCCTAGCCCAACCTCCTCCATGTTTGACTGTCGGAATTAGGTTTTTCTTTTTAAATTCTTCATTTGGCTTTCACCGTACTGTAATACGCCCATCACTTCCAAAAATATTAAATTTACTCTCGTCTGCGTATGACGCCAATAGGTAAAATCGAAAATTGTATGCGTTTGACCTAGTTCTTTAATTGTTTTCGCTTTTCTGTTCTAAACATTGCGCATTGCACCGTAGAACTCAAAGATGCCGGATTTCTTGTCAGCTAGTCTTTTTAAAGAAACATTTTTAATATTTAATTTAGCTTGTCCTTTTGAATACCTAGAAGTGATACATGTAGCATCTATGACTCTGGAAAAAACTTAGACAAAACATCGAATAAGCTACAAGACTACGGGTAGCAAATTGACCGCGAAAAAGCTCGATCTGATCGAAACGCCGTATTTACCACTTTTGATTTGCAACAAACATATCCTTGTCCAATTAACAACACCAAAGGCATTCTACATGAGGCAGATGTGGTTTTAAAATTTGGGAAGGCATGTCATTTCTTAAGATGTTAAAGTGCCTTATGTGATGACATGGCCCAAAGTATTGATATCAAATTGATGGAAACTAAAAAACAAAAATGTCACTTAAATTCTTCGTTTTTCTTAAGGGGCCGGTTATAGCTATCAGTAAAATCCATCAGTAAAATTTTTGTTTTTAGTTTTTGAACATGTTACAGATTTATTTCTAGCAAAAGATTGATGCAATAAGATGAATCCTATATTCAAGTATTTTTTTCAAAAAGAAACAATGCATTTAAAGTTTTATTTAATTTATAAATCCATTTTAATTTTTTTAATGATGAAATTTCATTTTACTGAACAGCTGACTGCCAAAAGCCAAAAAAAAATCCATTTCGTTTTACTGTTGGTGTTCCAATTTTTTACTGTTCCGATCACATCATTAAAAATTTTACTGATGAAAGCAACAGCAAACAAAATTGTCTGAAGGCGAAGCCTCAAAGTGGCATTTAATTTAATGACGTAAATTTACTGATTGCTATAAACGCTCATCAGTAAAACAATTCAGATTCCTTCTGTTTCAAATTTTACTGATGGATTTTACTGATAGCTATAACCGGCCCCTAACAATTAAAAGGATTTTATTATTTTTTTTTTTTTTTGCAAAAAGCTCCCTTTTTGGGAGAATATACTAAAAAATACCGCTAAGCTATTTAAATGAATTAAATGTTATTTTTTAAGAAATTCTGTCTTGGGCTTTCTTTATTAATACTTTAAAAAGGTTTTAGTTTTTAACCAGAAAAGAGTTATGACCGATTAACTTTGAAGCCTTGTATATCGAAACTATATAATTGTCACTTAACCCTTTCTTCCTCTTAACGCTTCAAATTTATATTATTTACACTTTTTCGTAAGACGCAATTATGAACATAAATATTCACGATAGTATATTATGGCCTTTATTTTAAAAAAGAAATTAATTGCAGGCTCCCAGAAGTGCACTGCGTTGGTAATAGATACGAACAAATATTCTCAAAAATAAGCTTGAAACTGCTGAATGAGGATCTAACAACAATCAAAGACGCTGATTCAAACTTTAAAGAATACAATTTTATATAATATTTTGACTAAAGTAACCGAAACTCAATACTAATACAGTATCTTTAGTACCTTCTTAAAATTAATCCCAAACTTTGATGTTTTAAACTTAGCTATATGTACATCATTTTTGAAATAGAACAATTTGAAAAATAGATTTAAGATTTAAACTATTCGCGTTTCAATGTTTTCTGTTACTGTAAGTTCAGGACTTATTCACAAAACCAACACTCCAGTTGGAAAAACAATTGTTATATATTTGTGAGTAAGGACTTGCGGCATTTTACTATCCACCATCGTTTTTTGATTAAGTTTACCAAAGATTATAGGATTAATCATAGTGGGTTAAAAGATGAACGGTTCTTCTTCACAAAATAAAGCACACCACTGCTCTTTGACGATTAATAAATGTATGCTGGTTATTTAATAAGTACTTAAGAATCTATTTATCAAAGCTAAGGGGTAGTCATAAAATGTTTACTCACTCGTCCGTATATTCCCATTAGTTCTGAAAAATTTGGCACAGTTTTATCCTCCATTAGTTCACACAGTACCGAGTGCAGTGCCTCTAAATGTTCCACTCTCTTCGGATCATTTTTCAATTCAGCATAATCTAATTAATGACACAAATTAAAACAACTAATTAACGACATTAAGAAAAATAAATTTCTCGCACTTACGTGACATGAGGTCCTTAAATCTACGGAAAGATGTTTCCGTATAGTAGCTCTTAATCAAATCACCTCCCGATGCGAGTTTGGTGATAATTTTAAAAATAATTCGAGCTGCATCTGGCACAACACGAGGGCATATTTTCTTTAAGGAACTACACTCGTGCTTGTGCATCATCCAGGATTGCATTTGGCATGCTCTATTGCAGTAGAACACATATTGGCAGTTGGAGCACTTGAGGACCTTACCGCTTATAAAAGAAACAAAAACAACTTGTTACTAGTCATAGCATAAATGTTTATAAAGTTTAACTAACTTACCTTGCTAAACAATTGTCACATCGTTCCTTACGATATTTTGAATGTAGAACATAGACAAAGGGCTTCTCTGACAGGATGCGATCACCTCGCTTGATAAGTTTCTTTTTTGATTTCGATTGCATATTTGTGCAATGTGCAGGTGAGAACTTTGTTTATCCGTCTCCGTTTCCGATAACTAGCAAGCAAAAACTGATTCCGCTTGCCACTTCTTATGCCACAAAAGAAGTCTGATCAGTGGTGTTCTTGTGAATTTATTTATATTTTAGGGGCAAGTCCCTCTTTTCGGTGTGGTGACGTTCGCCGAATTTAATTTTAGGATTTATTTGTGTTGTTGAATCAACAAATTTATAGTAACTTTCGGCGTCAATCATAAAAACAAGAATTAAGAAATAGAGATGTTATTATTTTTAGAAACGCATTCGAGCGAAAGTGTTGTTTTTGATACGTAGATGATTGAGGTGGTTGTGCCGAGAGTCGAGGTAAACATTAAACAATTTCCTCTGCTGCTGCGCTGCCGCTGACAGACAGGTGATAAAAAACTGAAATGGATTTGAAATAAATTGAAACAGTTTGGCTTGCAAGAAAAGTTCATTTTCATTTTTACTATTTCTCGCGAGTAGTTGAATAGCTTTCTTATTGTGCTGTCGCAAAAGTAAAATGCTTTAAGTGAACTGGAAACTGGTCAGCAAAATTAAAATGTTTTAAATATATGTTTATCTCTTTAAAAATTATATAAAACACAAAATAGTTAATAAAAATAAATTGTATGATGATCTTTCATAGTAAAAATCTTTATCTTCTAGATACAGTTCAAATAATTTTAGCACACTTACGGCCAATTCCTTTATAAAGTAATAAAATCAATTTAAAACTCGTTTAAATAAATAAATAAATTAGGTGGCGCAACTCTCAATAATAGGTACCTGTGTGCAAGTAATGTCAGAGATGGAGGGGACCTACAGTTTATATGCCGAATCCGAACGTCTAACTTGAGAAAGCCATTTTCATGACAAAAATTACTCTTGGAGTATTGTTAATTCCTCTCAAGAGGCAGCACTCGTGAAAAAACGTTAGGGAGGTCACAGGCATCTGGATTGAACCGAAGAACTTTGGTGTGGGCGTTCTACGCAATAACTATCACGTTACGGGTACTTAAAAAAAAATTGTAGAGCATTTCTTCACTTTATTAAATTTTCTTAGCTAATGAGGATTTATCGAAAAGTTTATGAAATACTGAAATTAAATGGTTTAAAATGATAGTTCGTTGTCTATTTGTTGATATTCGTTTAGTCTTAGATAGCTATTTGGAACGATCGTTTTATGGTCCATAAAGTAAAGGATGGTCCATAAGGTTAAGGGGCGATTTTGATTTTTACGAAAACACAAATTATTTAGGTAATTATTGTAATTTCTTTTTATTATGATAATATTGGTATAATTCAATTATGTATTGAACAAAATATCGGCCAAATGGCCACCGCGACCGCAACAGCACACCTCTATCCGATGGTCTAAATTTTGGATGAATCTGAGACATAATTGAGGTTCTATGTCGTTAATGTGCTGATTTAGTTACAAAACCTTGTCGACCAGTGTACAAAATTATTTGGTGGTTTATGGTTAATACACCCAAAGCTTGAAAAACTCCTATCGATCGGAGTTGGCGATCATGAAATGAAATTATGTTTACCAACGTAACCATATTCTTCTCGGGACTGACGACAATATTTCTCGGATTTACCCGGTAATTCGTTTTGATACTTCTGGTTGTAGTCTGGACTTGCTGCTAATAAATCATTCACCCGATAAAAGTGGTTCTACTCTTTTACGTAAATGGTGCAATAACGATACCTATAGTTTGGTAATTATGTTAAAAACGGAAAGAGTATACGCTTGATAACGATTTATGTAATTTTGTAACGTGTGCGATAGAATTCGTTACTTTTGAGTTATGTATGTATATAAAGATTACATTTAATACTGAATTTTAGATCGTATTTTTGAAGTATAACCTCTTCTGCGGCTTTTTTTGTAAAACTCCTAAGTTTTTTAGACGAGCTCAGGGAGGTGCAAATTGATCATATTGATACATTTACTTTGCTACAATCCTAGATAAGGCATTTGATTTTAACGATAAAATAACTTTACGAAAACTTTAAGTATTTGTCGTTAAATAACGATTTTTAACATTAATTAAGAAGAAATAAACCGAGAGTCTAGTTTTATTGGTTTAATACTACCTAACACTCTCTTCTGAATGTTGTTTCAAATGTAGGTATATGAATTATATTTGAAGATCTCGTCCATCCTTGTATTATATCATGCCAAAGGTTGTCTTCTAATCGTTCCAAAAACATAAATAGGAAGAATACTTACGTTGCCACTTCCAAACCTGATATATTTGAGAATAAATTTTCACTGAAGATTCATCCAAAAATCATTCAAATTGATCCAGCGGTTTTTGGGTTCTAAATTTTATAAAAGAACCTATTTTGTTTTATATTTTTGATCTGTATTGCTCAAATAAGTTAATTGAGTCTGAGATCTTTTGTATTTTATTTAATAACAACATTTTATATTAATTACTTTCATTTTGTTTTGTTGTCGATGCGAACTTGGGGTCTTGCATTAAATTTTGACGTAGCACAAACTACCCTCAAGACATTTTTGTTATAATTAAGACCATTTAGAGTATACACTGCGTCTTCAGCTTGTCTTCTTGTCTTGAAATGTATGTAGGCAGATCCGTTGAATTGGTTGGTAGTATGATGCTTGGTTAAGTACATTTCTGTAATGCCACGACACTTTTGGGCAAGTAACTTTAAATCTTCTTCATTTGACGAAAGAGGGATATTTGTTATACGAACAGCTTTTGAATTATCTCGCACTGGAACTTCTTTAAACAAACATTTTTGAGACATTGCTGCTAATGAAAGGTCTTTTTTTCTTTTTTAAGTTTTGGTATTTAACAATTTTGTTTTATCATTAAATATTTATTTAATTGCTAATTTTGAATTGTTCTTTCCGAAATCAATAGGAGAATAAATATTTACATATAAGTTCTTAATTGCTTTAAAATTTATTTAAAGTAGTCATTTGAAGGCTATATTCAAAACTGTTTTGATGAGAGAATTATGTTCAAAAAATACCTTTATCTTTTTCTGTAGTTTGGTTAAAGGACCAATATACGGGTTTCAAAAACCTGTGCTAGCTTAATGGGTATTTCCAGAGTTTTATAGGATACTAAAAACTGGTTACTACGGGAATGGTGGCCTTCTCATCCTTTTATTATTAACAAACAAAGATGATATTAAACAAAAGGCTTGAGATTGAAATTAAGTCTTTCAGAAGTTTTATAAATTCAAATATTAATGTCACACGTTTTTAGGGAATCAACTTTAAACCTATTTGAAAAGAATAATACAATGCATTCAAGCTCCTAAACAGGACTTTTGAAAGAAGTTGTTTTGACCACTTTAGAATATTGTAGTAGGATTGTAGGGACAATAAAAAAGACCAAAAACAATCGACAGCATTGTTTTTAGGAAGGTCTTTCTAGTGAGATGCATCAACGTCAAATAAGAGAGCCAGTCAGCTATCTTCAATTTAAAATTTATTTATATCTCGTGTTGCAATTACAATCCACACAAAATAAAAAAGAATATAATAAATTTAATTAGTCTGTGGCTTTGACCATTCGACATTTAAGATCAAATGATCATAACCATGACCATTGAGGATTTCAATAGCAGCGGCCGCATCCTTCTTCTGCTTAAAGTGTACGTAGGCGAAACCCTTGCAAAGGCCGGTGTTCTTATCTCTGGCAAGGTACATTTTACTTTGCGGGCCAATTTTCTTTACCAATTCCTCCAGATCAGCTTCTGTCATAGACTCAGACAGATTTGAGATGCGAATTGCAGCAGTATCATCGCGTCCACGCATGCCAGGGCCGCCCTTCTGGCTGTCCTTCATAAATGGTGGCACATATTTACCAGATTTTGGTGCATCCGAGGTTGTTGGTGTTGCCTTATTTTCCATCAACTGGGTGTCCATAGCAGTTCCCTTGTAAGGACAATTGACAGACCAATGCTCACCGTTACAGATACGACATTTAGCAATGTTCTTTGATGGATCAAGTAGATTATCATTTGTCTTTTCTTCTTCTTTTGAGTTGAGGAATTGCATGAAAATTTCTTCAGATACCATAGTTGTTTGTGAGTTTGGACCTGGTTTGTCATCCTTGGAGTCACCGAATTTTGACCAAGTTCTTCGCTTGGCTACAGTTTTGGGAACAACTTGCTTACTAATTTTGTACGTACGTACCACTTTGATTTTTTTGTCATCCTTATTGTATTTGTATTCGGTGACGTATTTCAAGCCATTCTCAGTGTTCTCGGTGGAAGGTGGCAGACCACCGAAATCCAATTCGACTTCATCAGCCCACGAAGATTTGATCGTCTCTACTCCCGGCATCTATTTTATAATGAAAAAAGTATAACAAAGTAATAATGATATTTTAAATTATTGATTTATGATGTTATTTACAATTTATTGTTCTTATTATCGTAAAGAAATTGTAAAATTATTCGCCACGCGTTTGGCAGAATGAAAGAAGCTTTGCAAAAGATTTTATTTTTCGTTTTTCACCTCATAAATGTCAAACCAACAGTTTAGGTTTACAAATGGCCGCAACCAAGAGTGTGTTAATAGAGTAAATGAAATATGGAAGGGAGCAATGGTAAACAGAATTGAAGAAATTGTTCTGTTCATGCATTGTCATACTCAAACGAGCCCATTAAATTAAAAATTGCCAATGTTTTAATATCTTTTATATCGAAGTTTCAGTATTTACTAATTCAACGGATGTAAAATAGCATTTCATTGACATACATTTCCTATTGGCTCAACTTTTTATTACGGCAGCACGAATTTCGACACGCGGTTTATTTTTATTTGATAGATATGTGCAAATAAATAATAATTATAGCAATTTTAGAGCGAGGATTTCTATTTTAAATTAATTTTCAAAGTTCACTTTTTCACATACAAAACACACAAAAATGGTTGATTTTGACATTTCTTCGTTGTTTTTTGTTCAGTGTTGCCATGCTTGATTTTTGTTTGTTGGGGATTTCTTTGATTTTAGTGCTCAAATTCAAAAAGTACTTTGCATATACCCAAACTCGCACCCACCCCAAATCTTATAGCAATCCAAGCAGGGGGGTTGCATGGGGGAAGCATGCCCCCCTTACATACCTAGCTGTTAGTATATCGTACTATTAATTCAAAAAAACTTGTTTTAGGCTCAAATAACGAAATATAAAAAAAGTAGGGTTAAGTCCGAAAAAGAAAATATTTTTTTTATGACTTAAAGGTCTTTCCTCGCTTAATTTTAAAACATGTTCTATTGAGACCCCTACCTAACTGTAAGAAAATTACCAGAACGAGATTTGCGCTGCGGTAATGGAAAGTCACCCCTTCCTATTTATTCAAAATTTTAGAATGACAAGTATATTCATGAAATTACATATATAAAGCACTGTACAAGTTTACCATTTGGTTGATTTAACCATTTGGCAAATGAACTGTCAAATTTTGTATAAAAAATGATTTACATAATTTGGTTAATATTCTCCAAGCATTTTGACAAATAAAATTATATAAAAATTTCTTGTTATCAAAATTAAACGTCATTGTGACTTTTTATTACAAACATTTTATTTTTGTTAAACGAAATACACAATTCATCGTTTTTTCGAACAGTTTTAAAATGAGTAAATCAATAAAAGCGATTTGTTCATATGATGGAATGAATTTCTTTTCGTTGATTATTTTTGCATCTTTCAATATTTACTTTTAAATTTGTTTAACTAATTGATTAATTAATTGGTTAATTGAAGCCAGTTTAATTGAATTACTCACTTAATTGGTCTTAAAAACTGGAAACTGGAAGCACTGCTCACAAAAAATGACAGCTCCTGTTATTTGTTTTCTGTCATTTGCAATTTCAGTTTTGATCTTCGCGTCGTCAGTGGCGTTTATTGAGATGGATATTTTATCTTTTAATATGCCAGCTGGTGCAATTAACCGGTGATCGCTTAATTGAACAGGTTGGTCAATTAAACGGGATTCCGTTTGTTGAACCACCCGGATAATTGACCGAAAAATCTGACAAAATGGCCAGAGCATTTAAGCGGGAAATACAGTATATACAATTTCTTTTGCATTTGAATGCTAGAACACATGAAATCTTTTTTTGTTCTATTTAAAAAGCACGTACTTTGAATTCAATGAAATTTTCTTAAAAAGTGTAAATAGTTTGAAACAAAATCTATAAAAAATCATTTAAATCTGCGAAAAACATCAAGTATGGCAACGCTGAGACAATAAACAAGGAAGTAACGTCAAAATCAACCATTTTGGTGTGTGTTTTATGTGAATAAGTGTACTTTGAAAATTCATCTAAAATAGAAATAAATGTTTCCTGGCTTTAAAGTTGGCTTAATTATTATTAATTTACAACGTATCTATCAAATTATAAGAAACATGGTGTGAAAATTCGTACAGTGGTGAGAGAAAGGTAAGTCACTTTTGACAGTTCCTTTCTCCAGTGTGTTTTATAATTAAATCGGAGAGCTCTAATTAAAATCTGTTTAGACTGGGGTTAAAAAGAAAAACGTCTCTTATAATTGAATATTAACTTTGTACATAAAACCTTTTTTATTTAAAAATATTTGCCACACTTTTGTGCCTCGTTTTAAATTAAAAAAAAATAAGTCAAATTAAAAAAGCCCAAGTGCATGAAAGTTGTATGCAACTTTTTTTGAACTGGTTCCGATACTTTAATTTGTCGGGTTCACGTGCTCAACTTTAAATTGCTTGGTGGACGGCAGGCCTAAGTGACAAAGGATATCGAACACACCCATTCAGTTGTCAATCAGCTATGATTTCGGTTTGCGTCATCTTTTTTAACAAATTTATAATTAAACACTAAACATTTTAGCCAAATCCTATATCAAACATTCGTAATTCGTACATTTTACCCTCCAAAACCATTTTGACATCAGTCTTGGATTTGTTACGCCAATGTTATGCGTTGGAAGAAGATGGTTCTATGTTTTTCACCGCCCATAGAATAAACTTGTTCATCAGCTGTTTGGTTAGTTTGTATTTGTGTCGTACGCTAGCTGCTAGCAAAAGAAGATGGCTAGCGAAGTATAAGTTTGACATTAATATATTACATTAAATTAAATATACGCGTTGGCGTTCTTAGTTTTCATCTTTCAAAAAACTCTTAGTCAGAAGTCCAAAATGATAACGAAAACAATTGTCATACTACTAATTATATCTACAATAATTTATCCTTCCCTTGCTTTGCTGGATCCCATATCTGTCTCAGTTGGAGCAGCGGTCTTAGCAGGTTTAGGCTACAATTTTGATTATGTCAAAGACAAAACTTACTGTAAGTTGCAAGAATGTTGCAACGCTGATTACATTCCTGGATATATTCATAGTAAGTTATAAGTGCAGAAATAGTAAACAAATGGTATCATATAAATTAAATAAATCTAGAATTGGAGAATGAATTAAAGTCACATCTGTTCGGTCAGCATATTGTCATACAAAAGGTTATTCCCGCCTTGCGAGCACACTTCAATAAAGGGACGGATTCTAAAAAAGCCTTAGTACTTAGTTTCCATGGGACGCCCGGTACGGGGAAGAACTATGTTGCCGATTTTATGGCCAAAACTCTTTACACAAAAGGATTGTCCAGTAAATTTGTTCATGTTTTTAAAGGAAGAGCTGATTTTCCGCTTCAAAGTGAAAGCGAACGATATTCTGTAAGTTCATTTTTATTAACAAAACAAAGAAACATTTGGTTTGTGGAATTTGTTACTTCAATTTGCATTCCAAGAAATTGGCTTAAAATTTGAACTCAATGCGACAAAACCCATTTTAAAAAACCAACAGCATAATCATTGCACTAGAACCTATACCATACTTCAGATGAGAACTTATTACCAATTGAATTCTATTTTACAGGGACTAATTAAAATATTAGTTGAAGATGCAGTCAAGGAGTGCCCACGCTCACTTTTCATCTTCGATGAAGTTGATAAAATGCCTAACGGAATATTCGAAGCACTTACATCACTTGTAGATTATTCTTCGAAAAACAAAAATGTTGATTACAGGCAGGCCATTTTTGTGTTTATTTCAAATACAGCTGGGGTAAATATTGCTACACATTTGGGATCCCTTTTAAGTAAGGGAATTTTGCGAGAGGACACGAAAATGAGTGATTTTGAGAATATACTTGAAGTTGGAGCCTATAATCTCGAAGGTGGAATGAAAAAGACAGGCTTGATAGAAGCCCATGTCGTAGATCATTATATTCCATTTTTACCACTAGAAAAAGAACATGTAGCTAAGTGTATAGACGCAGAGTTTCGAAGGTGGGGCAAGATACCATCAAGTGAAATTACTGAGTAAGTTTATAACCAAGTTTAAATGTTTGAATTTTTGATTGATCTTATCTTTTTTTTAGAAATATAATCAAAGAATCTGTCTCGTTTGAGAAAAAAACTGGATTGTTTGCTACATCGGGATGCAAGCGACTCGATAAAAAAGTTGTTGTGGAGGGAAAAATAATGTTTTAAAAAAATAAACTATTGTTTTTTTTTACCTTTTCAGAAAGTTTGTTTTATTCTTTGTATTTTTACCAATTATTTAGCCACTTAAGACGCGCATCTCTTTTCAATAATTCGGTGTCTAGTCTTTTAGGATCAGATTCGAATTTTTCAGTGGCATCGAAACGTTCTTCCAATTGTCCAATTTCTTTGGTAACAATACATTCGCCGTTTTCCTTTAGTATAGTGTGTTTGATGTCATTCTCTGTTGGCTCTCCGAATTTAAATACTATTGGAGTGACTTTAATCAGATGCTTGATCTTCCATAGTCTAGCATTATTTTCGGGGATATTTTTGACGACGGTGAAGTTTCCTTGTTTGCCATCTAGTCCCAGGTCTTTCAAGATTCGTTTTTCCCAGTAAGGATTTCCTTTGACGGGTTTTATTCGTTGAACACGAAATAGCTTGGCTGGAGTTATTGGTGGATCTTGATGGTCCTGGGTTCTGCAAATTCATTTTTCAAGTCAACAATTTTTAATTAGGTTTTCTATAGTTGAGGGTTTTCTTACCGTGGGTAGTAATAGATTCCTTCGTATTTGATTCCATTAGTGTAGACATACTTCTTATTATGCTTTCCATAAGTTCGCACAGGCTGGACACACAACTTTAAAGCCTGGAGAAGCTTCGAAACTTCCATCTTATTTTTTTTTAGTAAGTATTAATTATATTAATATATAAATAAACTAAATGCGCTTGAATTTTACTTAAAACACGTAAAAAGTTAGGTTGGAGTTACGAAACACAATCAGCTGATTTTGATGGTTATGTGGTGAAAAGGTGAACTGTTCTTACCACTGTCAGAGTTCAGGTACAAAGTAGTGTTCTTAAGGCCAGCTAACACTATAATTGGTCTTTGGGTAAAATACTCGAATGGATTCAAATTGGTCTTATAATTTAATTTCATAGAAAAAACTGTTAATGAACAAACCAAATTTCGAGGTATTTAAAAAAAGTTCACATAAATTACCATTATGCTGGTAGTCAACTTCGCATTGATGTTAACTATTCCGCATTGATGTTAATTATTCTTTAACGGTACTAGCCCTTCTGCAGGTCCAGCTGAAATATAGAGAAACTTTTGTAACTTGATTTTTGTATTTTGCCAAACTTTATATTTATAGATGTTCTTAGGTTGTTGAAGCCTAGAAACAAGAAAGGGTATTTGAAAATGTAATAATTATTTTTACTGCAAGAGGGGAAGCATATCTTAGTATGGACTGCTTTTGTATACAACTTCGCGTTGGTGTCATCTATTTCTTCACTAGCCCTTCTGTAGGTTTAGCGCAAATATAGAGAAACCTTTTAACTCGATTTTTGTATTTTGTTTATTTGTCAAACTTTATAGCAATAGATGTCCTTAGTTTCTTTGACAAAAAAAAAAACTTTTTGAAGCGAAGAAACAACAGATGGCGTTTGAAAATTAATCGTATCTGTTTTCAGCCAAACCTAAAAGAGGGAAAGCATAGCTAAAGACGTGGAATCACTTTCAAGACGGGCTTTGTATGAGAATAAGTTTAGACTGGCAGTCTATATCTACTACATACATATATCAATGATGTATCGACTAGCGGTTATATCTAGTATGGGAATGTTATTTATTATCCGATAGAAAATTTAAATAATGATTGACTCGGAACAGCTCACAGTATTACAATATACAGGACTTTTTTATTTAAATAAATGACATACATCTGTTGATGTAATTATCGTAGATTGAATAAATAAATAAATTTGTAATATCAATTTGTACAGGGTCTAGAGGCGTAGTTTTTTACACCTTTAGAAAATAATTTATAAGAGAATCAGGGGTGAAATCGGCTAAGGTGATAAGTGATAGTCAAATAGACTATCGTCGAGCTTTCCGTCTGTGTAATTCAGATCAATTCAATTGGATTTAAATATTTTTTTGATTAGAATTTCCAAAATTGTTTGTTATCATTGTGAAATTTTAAAGTGGTTCCTATAATATTTCTAAATAAAAGTACCAAATTGGCTGACTAGTTATAGTATTCCTACTTTTCTTGTCGTAAGCTACAACCACAAGAATGTCTTGTTGATCCATTCATATTGCATGAGAAACGATATATCTGTTTAAAAATTACTATCACATTTTTTTCGTGACAGATTTTTAGCTAAGAATTTCACTATAACTTACATAAATCAAATTCGTCCATTTTGACTGTCATTTATGGAAAATCACCTTAGCCTTTTAAAAGGTATTTCTTATTTAAAAGGGAAACATATTAAATGTCATTGCAAAATTTTTATTTTTATTGACTTCAGAGACAGTGTAATTCTATGCGATACTTGCTGTTCTTAGGTTACTCAGTCATTGAAAAAAAATAGCTAAAAATAAAACAATAAGTTTTTCCAAATTCTTTGTAATGGATGTATAATGAACAATTTAAGCAATCGAATTGGTAACTCACATGAACATTTTGTTTTTATTAATGAACATTTTTAATTCATGGATGAAATCTTATATTCCTTTGTTTAGTTAAGAGTGAAACTGTTTTTGAATTTATTTCTTCAGCATTTTGAGTTTAAAAATTAATTGCATTATGATAGTGTAAGTGTTGCCATTTTATCTGAAATTTCGATTTTCACAAAATTTAACTATTCAGTGTAACTTCAATACTATAGTATTTGGTCACTAACAAATTTCATGAATAAAGTAACAAAATATCAGAAGTTACAGAGTTATTTATTTTTCGAAAACTGGAATAGGCAAGGCACCAATTGCTTCCACGGCAGTTTTTCTCGCATAACAAACCCGATTTGTTGTGGTTTACTACTTGGCAGATTCATTATCTCACCGCCTTTTGATTATTTTTATGGAATTTGACAGTCATCTGTTCAGAAAAATAAAAATGTATTATTAAAATTTTTACGAAATACATTTAACTTCAAATGCGTTGGTTTTTAAAATTATAATTGAAATAAGAATTAATTTAACTGTACCAAGCATTTTCTTAAAATTAAACTCTAATAAGTTAATATCCAAAAACAAACATTTTGTTGATGGAGATTACAGATACATATATGTAGCTATAAATGAGGTCTTTATTTTGTACAATTGTTAACTCTTGTTGTTATGTCAAAAGCAATTGTTTAAATGTCATTTTACGAATTGTTGGCATTTGTTAGAATTTAACAGGAACGACGAATTGTTGATCTGTCAAACTACCAATATCATAACTGAAAAATTCCGTTTTTATAATTTTAAATTGCTAAATATGTAAATAATGAGAGAAAAAAAGCTAATAAGGTTAAGAATGTATAATTGTTTTTTAAAATATATCCTGAATCAAATAATTTTAATAAAAGGTTGAAAAGGAAAGAGAAAAACTAACGAAAAATATTGGTTTATTGCATAGTGAACATTTGTGGTTCGATTGAGATGACGAATTGATTTTAAATTATTGTTTTGTTTCCCAAGCTAAAAAAATATTTGTTTGTAAACACAGCTCCTGATAGTTACAAATCGTTATATTTGACAGTTCAACAATGAGTTAGGGAACGATATGATGACCTCATAACTTCTACAATGTTGGTTTTTGTACAAACAAAGATTAATAATCGTCATTCGAATGTTCATATAATAACGATATACATACGGTGACCATATTTTCCGAGACAAAATAATGAACAGTACCCAAAAAATGAAAAATGTTGACCAGTTTTCAAGATTTTTTTTGTATTTCATTGAGTAATAGTAAATAAATATAATATAATATAAATTAATTAATAAATACAGTATAATTAGCTATATTGTATATTTATAAACTAAACAAAAAAGGAACTTTCATCGACAATAAACAAAACAAAACATAAAAATAACACACATTTTTTCAGTCTCTAACCTAAAACCTTAAACTCTTTTATATCATATTGGCTAATAAAACAAGGCATAAACAAAATTCTACGATTTTTGAAATGTTTTGATACTGTATCATTTTTTCATTGAAAAACTTAAAAATTTCAACCCACCTATCTCCAGCACTCATTTGGCTCTCCTTCCATTCAAATATTTTTTCTGAAGAAACATAATTTTGTACACTTGTCATGGTCAATAAAACTCAATCCTGTGCGAAAGTGTAAGCGTATTAGTAGAACTTCCCCTGTATGTTAGGATGTATAATATGATCTGATTTTTGTAATTGTGAAATTAGGAAGTGTTCCGAAAAAGAAAGACAACGAATTATTATGCAAGGGTACGTTTTCATTTAACATTTAATGGTTTTCATGCTTAGGCTTTCCTCAAAGAAAAAAATCATAAAATTATGAACAAATAATGAGCAATTTCTAAAATAATGAACATTTTTATGTTTTCCGAAACACAATAATGCATAATGAACATTTTCTTCAAATAATGAACTGTTCATTATAATAATGAACGGATGGTCACCGTAGATATACATAATTTTGAGGCAAAACAATTTAAGAAAAATAATAATAAGCGAAAGTGAAAAAAAAAAATTATTAAAATGGGAACTAGTGAAATGCATTGCGAAACAATGGATTTTAACGGATGTTTTTTGGACGCTCAGTTTTAAATATAGCAATACTTTTTCTAATTTGGTCTATTCTTTTTCTTTGCCATAACATTAAATTATATCCGTTTTATTTCTTCTTGGAAACCACACTTCTAAAAAACACCCTTTATATATATATATATCCCAAACATGACTTGTGTGGGAATATGATAATACATAAAAATAGTTACCTTTTGAAATATTTGTTGCAGCTAAGCTTTGATATTATTTACCGAGTTTTGAGCTTTAATGAAATTAATTTTATTTGTTTTGTCTTCTTAATCTATCTAAACAATCTAAAACAAATTTGGTTATTAAGATACATAGGTACAAAATTTTGTATGCTATTTAAAAGTGATTTAATTATTTATTTAACCCTGTATATGTATTATTTATTGTTTAAATGCTCAGTAGTTAACATTCATTTTTTTTCACATTATAGATGGCAAATGTTTAATACCCTTCCGTTAAGCATATCTATACATATAAAAGAGAAAAATGGGCGGGATTTCTTCAATCTTGTGATGAACAGATGATGCTTATTGGATGTGCTCAGATGAAAGCGCTCATCTGTGCACCAAAAGCGATGAAAGAAAATATCTCGTTTTTAAGGGTTGGGAAATGGCCTCTTCATCGTGATAACCAACCCCTGCTTCCCAATTTAGGAATGCTATACTCAAAAAATTGTATAAATCGATGTTGCAAAATGGTTTGCTTCACAGTATATTTTGAGATATCATATCACAAAGAACTCTATGGTTATTAAAAAGTTAGTGATTGCGAACAACATTTTATTTAAATTTATCTGGAGTCATATTGTGGATTAATAAATAATTAAATTTAAAGGTATTTAAACATTAATTTTTTTGTAAACATTTGTTGCTAAAGAGTTTAAGTTTTCAAGCATATGTATATGAACAGTGAAGTTTATAAATTAATCGTTATCGAATTATTTTCTTACTTCTGTTAAAAAAAAATTAAATAAAAATCAATGTTTAAATTTATTCTAACACATACATACGTAGGTACCTATAATAAATGCAAAGTATTAACAGTTTAAAAAAAAAACATTAAGTAAAATCTTTGAAAAAATTAAATGAACACATTTTCCTTATTCTAAAAGACTTCTCATTGAATCAATATGTACCGAATTGGTTCCAGAATTTGGTACCTACAAATATGTAGAAAGTGCGTTGTGAATATTTTCTACTTCCTAAAAGTAACATAGGAGAAACGTTTAACTTTGCAAATTATTGTTCAAATTTTTACTTTACACTAAATGCTCTTACAGTTTTATGCAAAACTTAAACCTAAGCAACCATTTTGTTTCTACATTTCATGAAGTTTATATGTACATGATTTTTCTTATACCTAAATACAGCGTATCGGAATTTATGTGAAAATATTTTTAGTTTAGATGTTTTATAGTGAGTTTCTTTACCTTTCGTAAAAATAACCATTCCAAATGCAAAAGTGAAGTACCTTTATTTTCACTGTCATTTTCTTTTATTTGCTGTCTGGCCTTTCATTGATATTTACCATATAATAAAGGGTGTTTTTTAACGTGCGGTTTCCAAGAAGAAATAAAAACGCATATAATTAAATGTTATTCCTAAGAATTTAGCTTTAATAAAAAGATTAGTGTTTTTCATTATGTCTCGGCGGCTGTCTCGAATAAATTCCAGTTTTTTACCACTTTTTGCAGCAATTGGGACCGTTTGTTAGCAATAACACGCTAAATATTCTCTTCTATTGTGTAAATCTTCTCGGGCGGTGTTAAATCACACGATCTTGGCGCTCACCATACGTTTCCTTCAATAAATCAATTATTTTGTTGCATCGCATGAACCGAATCATTACTTTGGAAATAAAAATAAATAAATTCGGTGGTGCATCAGTCCGTAGAGGACCAGGGCCTATTGACTTACAACTCTCAACTATTCTTGTGTGGGAGTCATTTCAGGGATGGAGGGGACCTACAGCTTATATGCCGAACCCGAACTGCAAATTTGAGAAACACTTTTCATAACAAGAATTACTCTTGGAAGATTTGTCAATTCCTAGCAAGAGGCAGTACCCGTGAGAAAAAACTTTACGTGGCACAGGCAGGGATCGAACCCAAGACCTCTGGCACTAACCATCACGTCACGGATGTAGTACCCGTGATACTTTGGTAATAAAGTTGCATAATTTGAAAACGGTGTTTAGGAGTGAGTATATACATTATGAAATGGCAAACCAAACATGAACATAAGTCAAGTGACCATGGACCAGCTCCGAAAAAAAGTATTTTCAGGCTGAACACCACACGTCTGAAAAAAAAACAGTTACAGAAAAATGTTGCTTCACAAAAAACGTTGTTACGAAAAAACTGGTCTTTTTAACTTAATATTTTTTGTTGTTAAATTATAATTTTTAAAAAGTTATATAATTTAAAATGCAATGTAATAATTGAAATGTAATAATTACATTCATTTAATATTAATACGGATTTCTAACTCAACTGAATTATTTTATACAATGGTGGGGGCAAATACAAGTTTCTTTTTAAAAATGCAATAAAGTAAACAAAATTAAAATGTTTCCACGTATTAGACTCTGTAAGCAATCAAACCTTTCCGTTAATTTATGGAACACAACGTCTTTACAGTGGCTGTCTCTTCTTTCTTCGAAGCAGAGCATTTTGCCACTAGAATTTTTCAAGACCTTGTTTATTGTTTCGGGCTGTAATTAACGGAATTCGTGAATGATATTGACTTTAAGTGCTTTAATCATTTTCGGATTGTTAGCATAATATCAATCCTTATCAGGGTTAGGGGCCGTTCAAATATTACGTAAGCAGATTTATTACAATTATTTACCCCCCCATCAAACTTGTCAGCAAAAGTAAGCAAAGCTCTTACCCCCTCCCTTCATGCTTACGTAAACATTTTTCAATTAAAAATGTATTTTCTTTATATTATAATTATAATGTTATATTAATTATAATTTTAAAAATAAGAAAATAGATTTAGGATAGAGATTAGATTTTACTGATACAGTATTTAACATAGAGTAAGTGACAAAAATATTATAATCTTACGAACATAACAAACTTATTTTAAATTTTTGGTACACATATTAAATCCAAATTAACAGTCTTCAGTCCATGAAACCCGGATCCATGATTCTAAGTTTTCGATGACATTGGATTGCTTGGAATGTCTACGTCGTTCTCATCAAGCCATTCAACATCATGGTGCTCTAAATTTTGAATAATGCACATCAGTTCATTAGCACGACGAGCAGCGACTCTTACAGGTCTAACTTTCCTATCAGTGTGCGTGTTTACTTTTCACTGGATCTTCTCGATGTGACGATTTAGTGACTTGATGGAAGCATGATAAAGACCACACGTTTTGCATGTTCGACTTGATAGCCTCAATTTTACCGTCGGACAAAAATAATCGTAGGGCATTTGCAGGAAATCTTTGAGTGAAGCACAATATCAACTAACTAAGAATCATTTTTGTTCAGAGAATCCAACACTATACCGATGACGTAATCATCATCTAGACTCCCCTACCCCCCATGCCATCCAAAATAAGTAAAACAAAGACCCCCCCACCCCCTCATAGTGCTTACGTAATACTTGAACGGCCCCTTACACAAGAATAAGTCGAAATGGGTCAAATCACAGCTCTGAGGTCTTGCATTGAAATCCTCAAGTAGGCCGATAACACCATTTGGTAATTTTGTGCTTAAAAAATCAATTTTGGTATGGGTTGGGCGTTTTCCTGCATGAACCACAGGTCGTCCAAATCCATTTCTTCAATTTCAGAAAAAAAAAAAATTGGTCTACATGGCTCTCTAACGCCCAAGATCATAGCTCCACAATCTGCACAGACATTGTCACTCTGTGTGGATGCGTTAGCTCCTCGATAAATTTCGTTTGTTAAAATGTTAACATATCCACCGAGATGAAAATGCGCCTATAGAAAAGATTATTTTGCCTTCTAAATCGTTGCTTTTGGCCTCAGGCTGCAAAAAGATAGCGAAGCGTATGGTAGTGCGATTCAATTGCTGAGTCAATTAGACCTTGATGTGAAATGTTGAGCTGATATCGATGGCGCGTTGATGTCGTGAACTACAATTCGCACTATTGACTACAGCAGCCACATCCGCGCTCCCGTCTGAGAGAACTGTTCTAGGCGTGACGACAGAAATCATTAGTGTTGTCCACTTTTTGAACAAACTTGGGTTACAGCATGCGCGGTGGGTGCTTAATTTCGGCCAAAACTTATTTTCAAAAAATGCACGTTTTGTAAAGCACAGCACTTACTTTTAAATTAATTTTACAATATTTTCCAAAATTGTTCAAGTGTAAAGCGTCTAAATTTTGTTCCGCGGAGGTATTATACCGGCTTTCTGTAAAGATGTCGAGCGTGAAACAAATTACTATGTCAAAAAAACTCATAAGGGGCAAGTTAGGGGCCAGTTATAGCTATCATCGATCGGAAATCACACAAAGAATTTTTTTTTGAGGAAAGAAGTGTAATTGCACATTTATTTTTCTCTAACAATGTATTTTTCTATTTTCCGGACGGAAATTCATTTTCCTGAACAGCTGATACTTTTATGTTCAAAAGTGAAACGAATCGTTCCACTGATTTGTGTTCCAATTTCACACAATTCCAATGACAGATTTCTGTCAGTAAGGCGCTAGTTATAGCTATCATTGGTTTTCATCATTGAAAACAAACATTGGAATTTTTTGACAGGTCGTTTATAGCTATCATTAAAAATGTCTGTCATTGAAAACAAATTCCTGATTGAAATCCACCGAAAAACTTTTACTGACAGAAATCTGTCATTAGAATTGTGTGAAATGGGAACACAAATCAGTGGAACGATTCGTTTCACTTTTGAACATAAAAGTATCAGCTGTTCAGGAAAATGAATTTCCGTCCGGAAAATAGAAAAATACATATTTAGAGAAAAATAAATGCGTAATTACACTTTTTTTGTCAAAAAAAATTCTTTGTGTGATTTCCGATCGATCAGTATATAATTTTCATTTCTAATCAAAGTGAAACACCGTCAAATATCGGTTCAAAAATTTTTCCGGATCGATTTCAATGATAGCTATAACTGGCGCCTGAGGCGCTAGTTATAGCTATCATTGGTTTTCATCATTGAAAACAAACATTGGAATTTTTTTGACAGGTCGTTTAAACAAATTCATTGAAAACAAATTCCTGATTGAAATCCACCGAAAAACTTTTACTGAAAGAAATCTGTCATTGGAATTGTGTGAAATTGGAACACAAATCAGTGGAACGATTCGTTTCACTTTTGAACATAAAAGTATCAGCTGTTCAGGAAAATGAATTTCCGTCCGGAAAATAGAAAAATACATTTTTAGAAAAAAATAAATACGTAATTATACTTTTTTTTCTCAAAAAAAAATTCTTTGTGTGATTTCGGATCGATGAGTATATAATTTTTATTTCTAATCAAAGGTAAACACCGTCAAATATCGGTTCAAAAATTTTTCCGGATCGATTTCAATGATAGCTATAACTGGCCCCTAAACACTTTTCGGTGGATTTCAATCAGGAATTTTTTTCCAACGACAGAAATTTCTAATGATAGCTATAAACGACCTGTCAAAAAAATTCCAATGTTTGCTTCAATGATGAAAACCAATGATAGCTATAACTGGCGCCTAATTCAAAAAGTATCAACTGGATGACCCACCCTATAATCACATTAAGGCATTTAATCGCTTAAATCACAAATAATTCAAAATATATTTATTTCCTCCTTTAGGTACTACACATTTATAAGAAAGTTGAATATTTTAAACTTCCAATGTTAAAAGTTTTTGTAAAATCCGGAACGGTTTGTCAAAGTGAAAATGTTGAGACCATTTTCATCGGCCATATCATTAGAACCCGTAGAGAAATCGACTAATAAAACCATTGAATTGTTTTAACGTCTCGAACATTTCTACAGAATTACTTCAATTACTTTTGGCTTAACTTTAAAAGTTCCTTAAGTTTTAATTTGGCTATTATTTTGGAAAAATGTTGGCAGAAGTTTTCACGGGCTCCATTGTGGAATTATATCATCAATGTGAACCGCTTTCCGCGTTTTTTAGGTTTTTAGATACGTAAGTGCTAAGTTCCTTAGTAGTACCCGTGGCATGATGGTTCAATCCCTGTCTGTGCCAACTAAAAATGTTTTCACGGGTACTGCCTCTTGCGAGGAATCCAAGAGTATTACTCAAATTAGTCGTTCTAATTCGGCATACAAATTGTAGGTCCTCTCCATCCCTGACATGACTCTCACACAGGTTGAGAGTTGTAAGTCACGAGGCCGTAGTATAATTTGACTCTTCTTACTAAAATTTAAAAAATACGAAAGACAAGGAGTAAATTCATGTTATAAACATACACAAAATTTCATACGGAATTTTCCCCCTTTTTGCAAATTGCAAAATGTCAAAACTATCTTTTAGATTTGGTTTACATCAAGAATTCAGTTTCTAGGGGACTTGCGCTCTAATTTGAATGTGTTAGATTTGAACTCACAAAGAAAGATAGAAAATTATGGCTTTTCCAAATTGCATTGGTAAGAAAAACCTTATTCCCGACAGCCTAGATTATGAAGGATACATCGTCGACGTGGAATCATAGCTACAACTCAATAATGTTTGTCTTCAAACAAAAAATTAAGACCAAAAAGGATCAAGTTACAGAGTCAAAAATCCAAATTTAAATTACAAAATTTGTTGGTCCGTTATCTTAAAGCTCAGATTCTGTCTGAAGTTTTCTTGTAAATGCATGCGACAACTTGGGAAAACATTGGTACATGTTGCATTTAAAATTCAATCCCTGCGAATTATTTCGATAAATATTAAATTTTATTGCTTATAAGATTATTGGATCAATAGGTCGATATAACATCCCATCGAGAGAAACCCTTTTCTGCCCTTAAGGGAATCAATGCTGTTAAAGTATACAAACCTACCAGTTATTATTCTAGGTGTTAAAATATGCTACGAATGACGAAAAATAAGAGTGTAGAAGTATAAATAAAAACAAAATATCTATAAGTGCGGTCTCTAAAAGAATGTTTCCTAACCCGAGGGTTGTGTATTGTGTTTGTAGAACGACTCAAGTAAAACATCCCCCACCTTAAGTGCGTATAGTTTACCCTCAAGGGTGTAAAAATTCGACTCAAATTATTGTATTTAACAGCCTGCCCTCAAACAAAACGTGTGATGTTTCTTTGTCAGTTCTTTATTGAAGTTCGAAGGGGTTATAATAATTTCGTACTTCATGTCTTTTTTTTTTGTTTTCTTTTGCAGGACAAACATGGTATATGACATGACCCATTTGGTACCATCTCAGAGCATCGCATTGGGAAGCTACTATATTCCTGAAGACCATGTTGTGATGCCATGTGAAAATGTTCCCCAAACGACGCCACATACACCGCGGCGGCGAACTACTCCAATCACCAATTTGGATCCGTCGGAATTGGTGGGATTGTCAAGGGAAGAACGTCGTCGACGTCGTCGAGCAACACTTAAATATCGTACTGCCCATGCTACACGGGAGCGAATACGAGTTGAGGCTTTCAATGTATCATTTGCTGAACTTCGTAAATTGCTTCCAACCCTTCCACCTGATAAGAAGCTATCAAAAATCGAGATTCTAAAACTTGCCATTTGTTATATTGCTTATTTGAATCATGTTCTTGAAACATAAATTATTATTTTTTATTTCTCTCATAAAACAATATTTAAATCTAGTTCGATAATCAACTGTGTGATAATTTATAATTTTTACTTGTAATTGTAATTTAATTTATTGATTTTATTTTTTAATCTTAGACCATAATAAACGAAATTGCTTTAAAAGTACATTCCAAAAACATTTTTAACATATTCATATTCCTGTTCGGATTTTATTATTTCGTCAACCGTCTTTTCAAATAGTAATATATGTATATAGGTTGATGTGTATCTTTATAGAGTAGAGGTAAGTATGTACATTTATATTTTGTTGGGTGGCATCAGTTGGTATGCTTCCATTTTGAAACATTGAAATGGTCTTCGTCTGGGGGAGGCACCTGCGCCATATTTATATGTAATTTATGTGTAACTTGTGTCTGTAGAACTCAGATTTTTGCCTTTGTATTATAAACCATGGCTTTAATAATATGTTTTGCATTTAAATATGTAAACAATTCACGAGCGGGCTTCTGGATGAAAAATATTCGCAAAGTATGTACATATGTATGTATTACATTGAGTATTTTAAGCTTTCAAAGCTAATAACTCGCATGGTTTTCCATCACCAATTGGAGCTGAATGTACACGGATAACTTCACGAATTCCCATTTTAAATCTTTAAATCGATTCAGGACCTTTGACATAGACCTTTCTTCCCATTGTCGACACTCTAAGCGTTCATTTGAAACAGCGACTAGGTTCGTATACGAAGATTGTCCAACGTTTTGACTTTTTTTTCGATTAAAAAATCTGACTTCAGAGTTCAGAAGAATTAAAAGAAAATTGAAAATCTTTTGCTTAATTCTGCAGATGTGAATGCCGGAATTTAAAAGAATACGAAAATTAAAAAAACCGACAATATTTTAGAACTTTATAATTTTTTAATATAAATAAAATTGAAGATGAATTTCCAAATGTTGAAATAACACTAAGAAATTCCTTAAGTATGATGGTGAAAAATTGCAGTGGGGACCGTTCCTTTTCTAAGTAAAAAGGAAAAAAACGAACTCAGAATTACAATGATTCAAAAAATATTGACAAGTTTTTCGCTGATGTCAATCCTCAGAGGAATCGATTTTGAAGAAAAATCGAGAAAAAGTCTATTAAACAATCCTCTCTTTTGTATATCACTACATTGTTGTTTAAATTAATTTCTGAATAATTTATTTATTTTTCTGTTAATTAATTGTTGTTTATTTTTACATTGTTTATGTTTTAAGTGTTGAAATAATTATTTATCTTTTTGATGAATTTAAAAAGTATTATTTATTTTAAAAATTTAAAGAATACATATTAATTCAAAGTTATGTGATTTTTTCTGTATACCTTTATTACGTAACATTACATTTTTATATAATCATACAGGGGAACTAATGGGTGATTTTTTTGAGGTTAGGATTTTCATGCATTAGTATTTGACAGATCACGCGGGATTTCAGACATGGTGTTAAAGAGAAAGATGCTCAGTATGCTTTGACATTTCATCATGAATAGACTTACTAACGAGCAACGCTTGCAAATCATTGAATTTTATTACCAAAATCAGTGTTCGGTTCGAAATGTGTTTCGCGCGACAAATTTTGTTCAGCGATGAGGCTCATTTCTGGTTGAATGGCTACGTAAATAAGCAAAATTGCCGCATTTGGAGTGAAGAGCAACCAGAAGCCGTTCAAGAACTGCCCATGCATCCCGAAAAATGCACTGTTTGGTGTGGTTTGTACGCTGGTGGAATCATTGGACCGTATTTTTTCAAAGATGCTGTTGGACGCAACGTTACGGTGAATGGCGATCGCTATCGTTCAATGCTAACAAACTTTTTGTTGCCAAAAATGGAAGAACTGAACTTGGTTGACATGTGGTTTCAACAAGATGGCGCTACATGCAGCACAGCTCGCGATTCTATGGCCATTTTGAGGGAAAACTTCGGAGAACAATTCATCTCAAGGAATGGACCGGTAAGTTGGCCACCAAGATCATGCGATTTGACGCCTTTAGACTATTTTTTGTGGGGCTACGTCAAGTCTAAAGTCTACACAAATAAGCCAGCAACTATTCCAGCTTTGGAAGACAACATTTCCGAAGAAATTCGGGCTATTCCGGCCGAAATGCTCGAAAAAGTTACCCAAAATTGGACTTTCCGAATGGACCACCTAAGACGCAGCCGCGGTCAACATTTAAATGAAATTATCTTCAAAAAGTAAATGTCATGGACCAATCTAACGTTTCAAATAAAGAATCGATGAGATTTTGCAAATTTTATGCGTTTTTTTTTTTTTAAAGTTCTCAAGCTCTTAAAAAATCACCCGATATTTCCGAAAAGTTCCCAAGGTCCCCAAAAGGGTAAAGCGGCCTTGGCAGTAAGATATTGACGTTATGAATGTTGTGAAGCTTAATATAAATTGCATCGAACTATTGCGTTCAACAAATTTATTAAAAATTTTTAACCATACAATGGAAAAAATTAATTTCTGTCACACAAACCAAATAGTACTTTTACAATTTAAGTACAAAAACGGTGTTTTTAAAGCTAAGTTAAGGCACCACATATTCCTTAAAAATAAATTGTAACTATTCTAGATACAGTTTAAAGTATAAGTATCTTACTTAGTTTCTGGAATTCTCATTAGTTATTAGCAGGGTTAGGATTTTGTCGACCTAAAAAATTAAAAAAAGGCAAAACAAAACACTTAAAAAGGCAAAGAAAAGGCATTTATTAAAAAATACTAGGAAAATAAACAAAAATACATTTAATTATAGTAGCATTGGACTACCAAGAGTTTTTTAAAGTTCTCAGGTAGCAATCTTCTTCGGTTGTCCCTTAGAAGGGCTTTGAAGGAGCTAAATGATCTCTCAACTTCAGCTGAAACGAGTGAAGCCCATCTTAAACTTTGAACATAATTCACTTCAATGTTTCCTGGAAGTTTGGAATCCACGTCGCCGTTTATTACAGAATTTATCTGCTCAATCGTTTTAAGCCCTGTGTTTCCATTGAAAACGGCAGTAAACTTCTTCAAGACTTCATTTGCAATAGGCCCTTTTGCTTTTTAAATTTTCCGCAATGTTTTTCAAAACAGGCAGCACTTCGACAGTTGATGTTCCTTGATGAGAATATTGTTAGCTTAAATTATATGTTGATAGGCCATTGAAAATATGTTTTTTGGATCAACTTAAAACCCAAAATTGACTTTAATGTACGCCAGCAGGTATGCATTTTACGCAGGCGAAGAAGAAGTACCAATCATTTTTGCGCAGATAAACATTAATACATGCATAAATTCGAAAATTTTCCATCATTTTTGTGTATGTTTGAAACTGTATAAAAAATATAAAATATATAATATGTACATATACATATATATATATATATATAAAATAAAATACATATATTCGCAATCACCAGGACTTGAAACATGTTTGTCGAAAGTCGATTTCATCTTCCGTTTAACCAAAAAAAAAGGCAAAGTTAGTAAAATCCTATCCCTGGTTATTAGTCTTTATTTTACTCCACATTAATTTATTATAAGAACAAAAATTACTTTTAATTCGTTTTGCGTTTTCCTGTTGAAAAACGTTTAAACACAAATGGTTTAGCGTTTCTTTGAAGTTTTTACAAGACAGATAAACAAGACAGAACTTTTAAACATTTTTCCAAAATTGAATGAAATACTGTATTCATATTTCAAATGAATATTAATAAAAACAAATGAATATTAATAATAACACGTAATGAATATTTAGATATCCCCAAAAAGCATTATAATTTGTGATTTTTCGAATTTTTAAAAGTAATCTTTTAAAAACCTTAAGTGATAGAGTAATTTTGAAGTCGGATTTGAATTGGTTGAGTGCAATTTGATAGTCAGGAACAAAACCTTGTAGGTAAATAATGATGAAGATACATATAAAGATAATTGATATAGATATAAATAAATAAAAATAAATTGGGTGGCGCAACAGTCCGTTGAGAACTATAGGGCCTAGTGACTAACAACTCTCAACCATTCCTGTGTGCGAGTACTGTTGTCAGGGATGGAGGGAACCTACAGTTTTAAGCCGAAGCCGAACGGCCAATGTGAGAAAGCACTTTTCATGACAAGAATTACTCATGGAGAATTTGTCAATTCCTCGCAAGAGGCAGTACCCGTAAAATAAATTTAGATGGCTAGGCAGGGATCGAACCCAAGACCTCTGGCATGACAGTCCAACGCACTTTTTTTTTTTTTTTTTTTTTTAATTCATTTTTATTAATTCATTCTTAAGACTATCTTAAAGCTAGACAAAAATTCATATCAATTCAATTCAATTCAATTCTTTATTGAGGCTTTTTGAAACACATAGTTATTTAACAAAATTTGTTTAACTTAATTAGTATGTACTATGTAGCCGACTTATATGGTATGCCTGGCAAAACAATTCATAAAAGTTATTTAATTAATAACTTACACTACTTAGAATGTACTTATTATAATTTGTAGATCAAAATTTATCATGTATGCTTGCTCCCGGCATACTTTCTTTATTTAATTTAAATATACTTATAAACTATGACTAGACATACCTACATACATATAAAAAAAAATGGCCAAAAGCCAAACTAAACATTATTAATTCAAAATTTCGAAAAAGAGAACAAAATATTTAGGTATGTACATAAAATGAGTGTGATATGTTTGAAAAAAAAGAAAAAAGTTAAATTATTTTATTTTTACTATCCTCTCAGGTTATGGTGTGATACCTTCTCGTAGAAGGGAACAATAAGGTCTATATTTAAATTAGGTTCAATAATTGACAGGGATCTGTTGTTAAGCATATTGAATGGAGAAATATAATAGTTATTTAACAAGCTATCTGTTGTGTTCAAATCAAACATGGATCTTATCAATGCATTCGGATGATGTTCAATTCGCTGAAGTTTATTTGTTGTGAGGTTTATTAAATACGTTAGTAGCGGTGTTACTTTACAGGATTCATATATTATTTTATTTGAGAAATATTTTTTGTTTGCCCTTCTAAATTTTCCGCAGCAAAATCTCAAAATTCTTCTTTCAAATTTTTCTATCTCCTTGGCTATTGTGGGAGAAATAGTAAACCATGAGCAGAACCCATATGCAAAAATCGGACGAATTAAAGTTTTATACAACAGTAGTTTTGTATTATTCGACAATGCCCTAGAGTGAAATACTGGTTTTAATGTAGCGGTTACAGCTTTAGCTTTAGATAAAGTTTTACGTGCATGCTTATTAAAAAGGAACCTATTATGAAAGTTAATCCCTAGGTACTTCATTTCCGTGCTTAGAGGTATAGAATTGTTATTGATTGTCAATGATAAAGATTTGCTTTCCTTTACAGCCAGCCGATGGCCCTTACCGCTTGCGTTCCGAAAGCATGTAAGGCTACACTTTTCGCAGTTGATATTCAGACCCCATTTTTGAAGGTAAGCTATTAACAGAGGAAGTTTTCGTTCTATTTTTGATAAAGCTTTTTGTGGTCTCACATCGCTAGCTGTTATCAGAGTGTCATCTGCAAAAAGAATAGCTTCCGGTTCGTCAACTATAGAGTCTTGGAATGGAAAATCATACAAGTATATGATGAATAAAATTGGTCCCAAAATCGAGCCTTGCGGAATTCCCGACGATATTAAGAACAAATCTGATTGATCAGATCGTATAAATATTGAGGAAAATCGATTTTCAAGAAAATTTGATACAATTCGAATAATCCACTTAGGAAAATTAAGTTTTATTAATTTGTATAACAGTCCCTTGTGCCAGAGAGAATCAAATGCCTTCTCAAGGTCTATTTTAACACATATAGTGCATTTTTTAGATCTCAGGTTGTGGATAATTTTGTTGCAGAGAAGAAGTTTAGCGTGCTCTGTAGAATGTTCTTTTCTAAATCCAAATTGATTTGTTGGTATTATGTTCATGTTATAGCAAAATAAGTTTATGGGCTCTGATAGTATTTTTTCAAAAAGTTTTCCAATGTTTGAGAGCATTGATATAGGCCTAAAACTTTGAATTTCTTTGTTGGATTTGTTTTTTGCAATTGGTAATAATTTAGCTATTTTCCAATCTGAGGGAAAATATCCATTATTAATGCAGTGATTAAATATAGATGAGAGAAAAGTATCGAGAGAATGACAGCATTTTCGCAAGATAAAATTTGATATCCCGTCAGTTCCTGACGATTTTTTGTTTTTTAAGTTAGATCTGCAAATTTGAACCTGCTGTGGAGTAGTAAAAGGGGGTATGGCAGGATTATATGATGGGTTGGTAGCTGAAAAGGTGATGATTGGTGTGTTAAGATCAGCTGAACAAAATTGTTGAACCGTGGTGCAAACTTCGTTCGTGACGTCGGTATCAAAACTTGGTACCTTTTCTGTGTACAAGGCTGAAAAGAAATCTTGGAAGGCATTTATTTTTGACTGAGTATCCGCTAAATCAAGACCGTTATGAGTGAGAACATCCTTAGAAATATCAGTACCGAAAAATTTTCTTCCGGTAATTTTATCAATTTCTTTGAATGCTTGCGGAGAAGGACGTATTTCTTGAAGTCTGTTTTTAAACGCGTTGTTGAGATCAATATTGACTCTTTGATTAATGAGTTTGGTGAGACATGTAATTCTGGATGAGAGTTCGCGGTACTCAGAATTAACTTTGTTCAAATGCTTGTTAAATATTCTTTTTAACCGTTTTAGCCAAGAGCTTCTCGTTTTCATAAGTTTGATAGTGAATTCAGAAACGACTTTATATTTATAGTTATTAGGTTCACATATAACTGAGTTCGATTCTACAACAGTTGTAATTTTTGAATTAAGTTCTTTAATAAAGCCATCGATTTCGGGATTCGAAATGTTTCTATCGCAAGGTACATTTAGGAGGGAAATGTTGTTATGAAGGCTTAATCTGAACGCTTCCCAATCAGTGTTTTTAAAGCTTCTATATGTTGTAGGTGACGATAACAAGAGAGGAGAATAATTGTTGAGCTTTACATTAATTGAAATGCCAAAATGATCTGAAGGTGTTGCGAATGTTGAGCAGAAATTGGAAGTGGCGTCATTTTTAAGTCTTGAAAGGTGGGTCCATCCGATGGAATAAGATCAAGGTTCAAAAATGCACCATTAAAAAACCAGTCGTGAATTAAATTTCCGTTTTTATTTTGAATACTATCCCCCCAGTGAGGATGGCGTGCATTAAAGTCTCCTCCGACAATTATTGCGTCAAAAGAACTTGTTAAAGAAAAGAGTCTGTCCAGATCCCTTTGTAGATTATGCCCACAGTTTCCAGGTATGTATATGCTTCCCAACAATAGTCGAAAATCTGAGGTCCTTGCATTATGAAATGTAATTATTGCTAAACATGCTGAAAAAATATCGCTGTGGAAGGGAACAGCTTGAAAAGAAAAATTTTGTCTAAGAAGAACAGCGGTGCCTCTTCCTGAATCATTTCTTAAGATATTATAACCTTCAAAAGATGTTCTATGTCTTCTACAAAGTCTTGTTTCGGAGAGAAAACAAATGTCTGGCTTGTCACTTTTTAAAATGTTCACAAGAGCAAGACGTCGTTCATGGGAAATTATAGAATTAAAATTCATAGATGTAATATTAAGTTTTGTTGAAGCCATTATACAACTATAGATGCTACGAACTCTAAGTACGTAAACATTTTTTCTTCTTGAGATTGAATTTTTTGATATTTTGGCCAAAAGAGCCGGATTTTAATTAAAAGGTCTTTGAACGGAATGTTAAACAGATTTTTAGATTCATTGAGGAAGTCATTGAGATTTCCTGTTTGAGCTGGTTCCTTGCTTAAAGGAGGAGGTTTGCTTAGAGAATTTCTCGTTATATCTGCAAAAGATATATTCGGATTGGCCAATTGGCTAACAGTATCTTGGACAACTCTTTTGTTATTAAGAGTTGCAAAAGTTTCTTTTTGGGATGAGGCTTGCCTTCTTTCCCTGTATTTTAAATATGTTGGACAACTCTGAGAGCTAGCTGCGTGACCAACTTCGTTGCAGTTAACGCATTTTGGGGTTGGAACTTCGTCGTTTGCTTCTTTTTTAGTTTTGCACAGTTCAATACAGAGTTCAGAGGCGTGATTGTCTCCGCATACAACACAGCGGTCGTTGTACGCGCAGCAATCACCTGTATGTCCAAATCTTTGACAACGGTAGCATCTAGTCACAAGTCTACTATTTTTTTTCTCCCAAAATACTCTTTGGTGAAGTAAACTTCGAATGCATAATAAATCCTTGATTGACTCACCCACATCAAGTTGCACAGTAAAAATATTGAGTTTAATATTAAGTTCTTTTGTTCTCGCAGTCGAAAATGGAGACACTTTGCTAATTTTAACGTTTGGTACAGACTCTCTGAGAGCTTTCATAATTGTTTTTTTTTTTTTTTTTTTTTTTTTTTCAATTCATTTTTATTAATTCAATCTTAAATCTATCTTAAAGCTAGACAAAAATTCATAAAACTAGCCTAATTAACCATAACTTACAACTAACTTACTGGTCCCATACGGACACTCTAAGTTAAACAATAATACTTAATTCTAATGCCTTTCGGCCCTAAGATCTATTTTAACTTCAATTCAATTTTATTTATTTTTGTATTCATTAGAAAATTTAAAAAAACTAATGTCAATATCCTTTTTTATTTTTCCTTAAAAACTACTTAAAATAAGGTCCTTAATATAAAACTTAAAGCTAACTAAAACTACCTATTCTACCTATAACCTACTTAGAACTAGAACAACCACAGCAGCAAATCTAACTATCTAACGTTTTTTGTTTTTCATATTTTGTCTTTTTTTTGTATTTTTTTTTTAATTATTCCATGTTTTTTTTATTTTTTTTTATTTTGTATTTTTTTTGTATTTTTTGTATTTTTTTTTTATGTTTTTTTTTTTTTTTGTGCCACCATGCCTATTCTACTTAAAACTAAACCCTAAAACTCTAAAACAAGTATGTAAGCCGGCCAAGGCTTAAAACCCCATCCCGACTACTCACTATCAAGTGCCGATTGAAGCCACCAAAACTGGTTCTCCTGCTTCACCCTATCAGTTCGGTCCCGTTCGGACACAGCCCTACTGAACCGAAGGAGCTCTGCTCCGCCTTGTGCCATGACGTCCCGATTGTACAGGAGTCGCCTATCCACGGTTCGTCGTCTGACGTGGTAGATTAACGGAACTGCCAATCTATCCTGTATCAGACCGCATCTATCTAAAAAGAGGAATGCCTCTGGTGGAATGAAGCCGCTCAAGCGTGCACTTTCAAAATATTCGTCGTTCGGGTAGAACGCCCCGAAAATTAAATTGTTGGTCGAAGACATAGCTCTTGCAATGTGACCTCGAACGAGTTTTATCACGAAATTGTCAATTCTGTTGATTCGAGCCCCGTTGTATAGGACCTCGTTGGAATAGTAATGCACGTAAGAAGATTCGGCTGTTCGATATAAGCCGGTACAGCGTCGTAAACACTGCCGCTCGAACACCCGAAACTTCTCCATCTGGGAAGGGGCAACGTTGAACCACACAGGACAACCATAAACGATCATCGGCCGTATGAGGGCCATGTAGCAAATTACCTTCACTCTGGGGTCAAGCCGACTGCTAAAAAACAGCCGTTTCGTCAGAGCGAAGGCTCCTCTGGCCCTGGTCAGAGCAGCATTTATATGTCTGTCGAAATATAAATACTGATCTAACCAGATACCGAGGTACTTCACTACACTTTTGCTCGCTAATCGCTGCCCGTGAAGATCAACGATGACCATCTTGCGCCAATTCTTGCATGTATCCCTCGTGGCCCTAGCCAACGGAGTCCGGAACAGAATTGTCTCCGACTTCTGGACATTTATTTTCAGTTTCCAGTCGTCGCAATATCGCTGAATCTTGTCGAAATCACGCTGCAAGAGAATTCTAATAACCTCAACCTTTCGGGCCGTTCTGTACGCAATTAGATCGTCGGCGTACGCAATTGCCTTTGTAAGACTACCTATCAGATCGCTGGTGTAAATGCTGAAGAGAATCGGCGAATTCACCGCTCCCTGTTGAAGACCATTTTTAATTAAGAATGTTGTGGTAGAAGTTACATTGCCACTTTTGACAACAAACTTTCTACCGTTAAGCATATCATAAAGTATATACAACAATGGCTTGCTTATGCCAAGCCTGCTCAGTTTTAGGTAAAGACCCTCTAACCATACGGTGTCAAAGGCCTTTTCCAAATCAACCAAAACAGCACCTGTGCATTGTTGTTTTGTTTTATTCCATTGGATATCAGAAACGAGTTTAGACGCAGCATGAATTGTGTCATGACCCGCCTTGAACCCGAACTGTTTATCCGGAATTATTTTGTTGTCCGCAGCCCACTTAGTCAGAGCCCTATTGATGATCTTTTCGAAAACTTTGCTGATGCTCGGAAGAAGACTTATCGACCGAAGATTTGACGGGTTGGAGTTGTCCTTTCCCTTTTTCGGGAGAGGATGAACCACAGCGGTCTTCCAATGCACTGGATAATATGCATTATTCAGTGCATTATTGAAGAGTGTGGTGTAAATGTCAATTGCCTCCATCGGTAAATGTCTTAGTACAACGTTGGATATACCATCGACACCTGCTGACTTTTTATTTTTTATTGAGTTGAAGATGAGCTGAAGCTCAACCTTCGTTACTAACAAGGGACTTGGTCCCGTTTGCTCGGCGATTATGGCATTTGCCAAGGTATCGTCATCGAACCGCATAAAACCGCGGTTCTCAGATCGCCAATGTGTTATATCATTTCGAAGATAAAAGTGATTAAGTAGGGCTCTGTTTTCCAGGTCGTGGTTGGGGCGAATGCTAACATTCACCTTGTACACTTGCTGGAAAGCAGCTCCCACCGCCTCCACTTTTTCCTTCGGATCTTCAATTATATAAAAGTCATCGTCAAAGATGGCTTCTTCTGGATCTATTTGCGCTGTCATGAGTACGTCTCTGTTCTCTTCAGTTCTTTGGAGTTTCAGACACGGAAGGTCATTGTCGTTCTTTTTCCTAAATATCTTATTGATTTTAGGGAACATACTAGGGTCACTGGAATTAACTGACCGGATCTTGCGGTCCCAGTACTTGTTAATTGATAACCTGTAGTTCTCCTTAATCAACAGATTGACATTTTTTATTGACGACTTCAGTGTCCTAACCTCCAAGTCGTGTGGGTCTGTGAGTCGTCTGTACAAGTTTTTGAGTCTTGTCAGTAAGCCACTCTTGTGCCTACGTAGTGCGTCAATAGTCGCGTTTCTGTAAGCGTCCATTTGGTCCCGTTCTTTGTACTTTGGTATTGTCCGTTCCATTGTTCGTTTTATTGTTTCGTCCATTTGTTGTAAATGTTGGTCAATTTCTGTATTTGTCAGGTTTCTGTTGTTTGGTGGGGCTATGTCACTCGAACGAAGTTCTCTCGCTAAGGCGTTGGTGAAACGAGGCCAGCGCATCTTACTGTAATTGTAAGAGTGCGTTGCAACGTATTCCTCCAACTCCACGCGTTCGTTCGGAATCTGCATTACAGCAGCCAGTCCGCAGTGATCACTGTCGTACTCGACTGTCTGTAAGCAGTTTCGAGGGTGATTACCCACTTTGTCCGTAACTGTCAGTCTTGTGTCGTACAGCAAAAGATCCAGAAAGGAGCCGCTTCTTGGATACGATGGCTTTTCAGTAGCCAGCAGGTCGACGCCATATTCAACGCTGTAAAGATCCATCAAATTAAAAAGATGGTTACCTCTGGGATTACTATGTTGATTTCCCCAATCTTCATGTTTTGCGTTCAAATCACCGGCCAAGATGAAATAGTTTTCTTCCAAGCTCAGTTTAAGTTCCCTAAAAAGAATCTCGAGTTCTGAAGCAAAGTAAGTAACCTGCGGAGCTCCAGCCGCATAAGCCGCAATCATATACATCCGCTTCCCTTGAGTGAGAGAGATGCATACAACGCAAACTTCTAGCGTCTTGAGCTTTCGCAATTCATTGTTGTATATGACCTTATAATTAATGCCTTTTCGTATAAAGAGAGCGACACCACCCCCTTGAGTGGAGTCGGGCCGGTCTCTTCTTACGATATTGTAATTTTTATGAGTCAATTTGTGTTTGTGGTTTAGCTTAGTTTCGCTAGCCATAAACACATCGGGACTGTAGTCTTTCAACAATTGGAACATATTGGCTCTTCGTTCAATCCTAATCAGTGAATTTACATTCACAGCTAGGACTTTTAGGCGCGTCTCCGGCAGCGCGCCCATTATGGTCTAAATTGCGCCAGGCCAGGCAACAAAGAGTAGAGATGATCTACCCTTTTGCCTTGCTCCTTTATCTGACTTTGCAGCCCTGTAAGTTGACCTTGAATGCTCACCAACAAGGCTACAATGTCAGGCTGCACCTCTGGTGCCTTAGGCGCGGGGGCCTTTGGGACAACCGTTGGTGGAGCCTGTCTCGTATTCCCATTCCCTGACACCATTTGGGCGTAAGAGAATTTGGGATCCACGAATTTTTGTGTTGGAGCCTGTCGAACTGTTCGACTTCTTTCGGCTTTTTGACTGGCCTGTTTCTGTTTCATTTCTTGGACCTTAGGGCAACCCCTATAGCTAGCCGGGTGCCCTTGGTTTCCACAAAGGACACACTTGAGCTGGGTTAAATCCTCAACCCGCTCATTCCCCAGCTTGCATTCTCCTTCATTGTGGGTTTCTGAGCACCTGACGCAGCGCAACTGCATATTGCAGTTGGCTCCGGCATGGCCGAACCTCTGGCACTTCGTACATTGTAAAATGTCGTCGTGCCTTTTTAATGTCTCCCAGTGTATGGCTTGATAGTCGAGGCATTTGATTTCCCTCAGACTCTCAAAGCTACTTTGGGGCGATAATGTTACGAGGAACATTGGCAGCCTGTAACCCCCTCGCCTGGACTTCACCGTAGTGAAAGGCTTGACCCCGATGAAATCGAGATCGTCGTTGGCTTTTTGGCGGAGCTCAGCTAAGAGCGCCTCCGGTTCCGTGCAGGAACTTATGCCCTTTAGTAGGACCGTCTTAAATTTTTCGCTTTTCGGCGTGAAGCTGAAGAACTCAGCGGTGGCCTGCTTAAGCACTTCTTTCAGTAGCTTGTATTCGGCCAGTGAGAAGCACTGTACCGAATACCGCTTTTCTTTTTCATTTAGAATATTTATTACAAAATTGCCCTTAGTGGCCGACTTACATACCTGTTTCAAGTCCTGCAGGTCAACCCGGTAGGTCCTAATCGGTGGCACCTTCTCTTTCTTGGGCTGTGGTTGTTGCTGGTGTTGCTGCTTCTGTTTCTGCTGCTGTTGCTGCGGCTGCTGTTTCTGCTGTTGCTGTTTCTGCTGCTTTTGTTGCTGTTGTTGCTGTTGCTGCTGCTGCTGCTTCTGTTGCTGTTGTTGGTGTTTGACTTTTGTTGAGGTCGATGGGCCCTCGACACTTAGGCCTGCTTTTGCTGGCGGTGCTTTATTAACTTGCTCCGCTCCTGAGATTTTAGTAGCGGGCTTGGTTTGTTGCTGCTGTGGTTGTTGTTGCTGTTGTTTTTGATGCTGCTGTTTTTGTTGCAGTTGCCGTTGCGCTGCCTCTTGCCGTCGGCGCGCTTCCTGCTTCAGCTTTAGCTGACTGAGGAGGGGCTCCAATTCCTCCCTGAGCTTTTTAAGAGCCTCCTCAAACTGGCTAATGGCTGCCTGTTTGGCTTGCAGGGCCTCTGCCAGTTTAGTTTCTTCTTGGAGGTCCACCTCTACCTCCATCACCTTCCCTGTCGTCGGGACTGGCTCTGGCTCCGATAGGATTAAATCCATATTCGGAGGCCTGAAGAGCCCCTCTCCACCTTCAGACACATATTCTGGCTTTTCAGACTCAGCGTAGTCTGAAAACTCACTCTCCGTGGTAAATCCTCCCTTACCACCCTCCATTTGTTTTCGTATATCGCGCCGCTTAGCGGAGTTGGCCCTCTCCACTTTGTTTGGGCTATGCTTTTTTAGTTTCCTCTTCTTGTTTGTTGTTGTTGTCCACTGTTCAACTGTCTCACCAGATGTTTTTGGTGTATCGTTGGGTACCGCTGCTGGCACCACCGAAACATCACCTGATGTGTTAGCAGAGGTATCTTTCGATACCCCTGCTTTCCTCTCTTTCTCCATCTGTTTTTCTTCCCACTTAATAAAATCGACTATTTCGCGATTGTGGAAAAAAGCATTAATATTTTTTGTCGACTCAGACCGGGACTCGAACCCACGACCTCTGGCTTCGTCTTCGGACGCCACCTCCACTAGGCTGTCGATTAGTTAAATGAAACCTGACACACTGCCTTCTTAATAGCAAACACTACAAATGCACTTCTTTTTTAATTTAAATTTAGCTGCTAATTACTTCTTCACTGTGCGGAAGTCCAAGAACGACTCGCTTTCATAATTGTTTCGATTGGTGTATCACCGTCTAGACCTTTAAGTAAGATAGAGACCTTCTTTGTCTCCTTCGGAGAGAAAGAATAAGCACCTATACCTGTTTTACGAAGTTCGTCAATTATTAATCTATGCACACTCGAGTTATTTACATACGCTTTGGTTTTTTGATAACCAATGTTAACAAATTTATATTGAATATCGGGTATTTTACAATGTGCGGCAGCAAGCTTAATTAAGTCGGAAATTAATGTGCAATTTGCACCAAATATGAAAATGGGGGGACAATAAACCGTTTTACTATCTGAGGATTTCTTAACATTATTTGTTTGTCTTATAAAACTACTTGCACGTTCGCCGGTGTTATCATCAGCATCTTCGTTTCCATTATGGTCCATTTGCTCTAAGTCCGCAAGTGGTCCAAAAGGATTGTTGTTTAGATTAGGTTCAATATTGTCATGAGAGACATGAACAGGTTCTTCATTTGTTCGTTTTCTCTTACGATTATTGTCAAAATTATTTGCTGATCGATTTAATTTATTGATAACAATAGTCCAATCGTTTGAGTCGGACTGTAGATTGTTCATGTTTTCTGCGTTTTGGCCTTGAGAAATATTTACTCTCTCTGAACCGGTTTTGGGTACGCTCATAGACATTGAAACCGACGGAATGTTCCCGCGTGATAAATCAAATTGATAAGAGTTATCACTGGTTAATAAATTCACATTTGTATTCTGATTAATACTCGTCGTATATTCCAGCTGTGCTGGAATATACTTATTGTTTTCTTCACTTTCTTCCACTTTTTGAGTCAATGTCTCACAGAGGAAAAATAATTAAGATCAAAGTTTTTTATTTTAGTTTTGTTCGATAGCTGCGGATAAACCGCGTAGACAAATTGGAAAGAGTAATCCACACACGTCCGTTCAAGTCAACGTCAAACCGAGAACCGTCGACAAAAATTCATAAAACTAGCCTAATTAACCATAACTTACAACTAACTTACTGGTCCCATACGGACACTCTAAGTTAAACAATAATACTTAATGCTAATGCCTTTCGGCCCTACGATCTATTTAATTTCAATTCCATTTTATTTATTTTTTTTTATTCATTAGAAAATTTCAAAAAAAATAATATCAATATCCTTTTTTTATTTTTACTTAAAAACTACTTAAAATAAGGTCCTTACTATAAAACTTAAAGCTAACTAAAACTACCTATTCTACCTATAAACTACTTAAAACTAGAACAACCACAGCAGCAAATCTAACTATCTAACGTTTTTTGTTTTTCATATTTTGTTGTCTTTTTTTTATTTTTTTTATTTATTATTTTTTTGTATTTTTTTGTTTTTGTTTGTTTGTTTTTTTTTTTTTTGTAGTTTTTTGTGTATATTTTTTTTTGTATTTTTATTTTGCTTTTGTGCCACCCCACCATGCCTATTCTACTTAAAACTAAACCCTAAAACTATAAAACAAGTATGTAAGCCGGCCGAGGCTTAAAACCCCATCCCGACTACCCACTATCAAGTGCCGATTGAAGCCACCAAAACTGGTTCTCCTGCTTCACCCTATCAGTTCGGTCCCGTTTGGACACAGCCCTACTGAACCGAAGGAGCTCTGCTCCGCCTTGTGCCATGACGTCCCGATTATACAGGAGTCGCCTATCCACGGTTCGTCGTCTGACGTGGTAGATTAGCGGAACTGCCAATCTATCCTGTATCAGACCGCATCTGTCTAAAAAGAGGAATGCCTCTGGTGGAATGAAGCCGCTCAAGCGTGCACTCTCAAAATACTCGTCGTTCGGATAGAACGCCCCGAAAATTAAATTGTTGGTCGAAGACATAGCTCTTGCAATGTGACCCCGAACGAGTTTTATCACGAAATTGTCAATTCTGTTGATTCGAGCCCCGTTGTATAGGACCTCGTTGGAATAGTAATGCACGTAAGAAGATTCGGCTGTTCGATATAAGCCGGTACAGCGTCGTAAACACTGCCGCTCGAACACCCAAAACTTCTCCATCTGGGAGGGGCAACGTTGAACCACACAGGACAACCATAAACGATCATCGGCCGTATGAGGGCCATGTAGCAAATTACCTTCACTCTGGGGTCAAGCCGACTGCTAAAAAACAGCCGTTTCTTCAGAGCGAAGGCTACTCTGGCCCTGCTCAGAGCAGCATTTATATGTCGGTCGAAATATTAATACTGATCTAACCAGATACAGTCCAACGCACTAACCATCATGCCACGGGTACACCGCAATATTGCCAGCTCTAAAACCGTAGCAAACACTGCATTTGGACGAATGGGATGATTATGCTTATCAACGTAGTCTTCGAGGTGAAAATGGATCTCATCATTGAATGTGATTAAAATGAGGACTATTTACGTGAATTTTTAAGTCCCAATCAGTGTATATACGAAGTTACAGTTGATCGACTCGACCGGCTTGAGTTCTAGTGTTATCTGGGCTTGAAGAACTAAGTCTTTATGCGAAATATGGTATAGTGTCGTTTGTAAAATGTCTAATTCCAAAGATCGACGAGGAATCGACATGCCTGGATTTTCAATATTCTTAATTGCTCTTTAGCGATTTCCATTCTTAACATAAGTAAGATGTCGCAAATATTGACATTTTTCTAGTAATTTCACTACTGTCAACTGAGGGGGTGATCCATCAACGACTCAAAACGAACTTTGACTGAAAATTTTTCACCACTTTTGTATTGAATATTAATTATTCCGTTTTAAGTAATGGCATGGTATTATACTTGTCTAAAGTCAAAAGATGCCACATCAAAAGTAACAGCTACATACCTTAATAGCGCCGGCCGACTATTCAAAATAAAACCTCTAATTGGAAAACACTTTAGATAGATAAAGCAGTTATACAAAATCTACAAAAGGCAAAGAAAAAAAGATTTGTTTAAAGAGGTAGGAAATGCTTTTGTTTGCGAACTCTTCGAATGGCAAAAATATAACGTACATATATGTATATATGTACATATAGACATATTTTTTAGAAAGTGAGCATAAATAAGGTATTATGACACATTAACAGGTATAAAATAGTTGATTATTTTATTGTTTTGAAAAGCTTTTCTTAGCCTAAAACTGTTGCTATCCTGGAAAATTGGAACAGGAACACAAAAATTATAAACAAAAAATCGAGCAAACATAGTATTTACAATACCTACTTTGCAAAGGGTTGTTAAGGAATCACATACACGTAGACGTAGGCGTATAGGTATCTCAACACGTGTCCTTTCTAACTTCTAAGGTAAACTTATTTTCTGGAATCAGTTCCCTTACTCAATGGGAATAATATAAAATATTAAAATAACAAGTTGTTAGGGGAATTCCAATATGCAAAAGAAAAATTCCTGTAGGGTAACCATTACATTAAATTCTACTAAGTATTCAGTTCCTCTTGGAAAGCATAGGCATCACCTTATCCGAAATTCACTTTGGATTTCGGATTACACGAAGTTCTCATTTTTTATTTTTTCTTTCAAATGTGAATTTTATGTTTTGAAGTTTTATTTAAAAAATACAAAAACAACAAATAACAGAAAAGGGAGTTTATCGACCATCTTTTTCATCCAAAGGCAATAAAAGGATGGCCTTTAACTTCAGCGCTAATCAGGTACGTACATATATGCATATTAATCGTGTATGAAGTAATATTGATTACAGGTTGCTTTTTATATTTGCAATGCATAGCATATGGAGTCATTTAAGTTATTTACATACATACATATGTACATAGGTACCTTCGCTTATTGTTACTTGGTTCCCATGGAGTAAGTGGATCAAAATGGGAGAGGTTTTGTTTATCTTCAGAAAAAAAGGCTGTAATTGTTTAGTTTTTGGGTTTTTAGTTTTTGTATACTGCGACCCTTAGTCTAGTTTAGCTTGCACTTGCAGAAAATAAAAATATTTGAAAACATCAACAGTTTCATCAACATTTGATCAACTGTAATGTACTTTCAACTTACCTAAACTACATATGTACTTTGTATACTTGCTTTTAAAAGGTGTGGGTCAAATACACAATATTTTAAATGCAGTAAAATAAGACCAAACATTCCTATCAATTATGGATCACAACTTCGTTCTAGTGGCTGTCTGGACTGGCTTAGCAGTAGCGCATTTTGAAACTATGTAAAATTTTCCAGGACTTTATTGATAGTTCGAACTTTGGTGCACTGATATAGCTTCAATAGTTTCTTGGAATGTGAGCATAACGTCGGTTTTCAACGGTTACCACACAAAAAGTGCATAGCCTCGCAGCTCCAAGAAGGGCCAGTTGACGAAACGTTGTTCCCATCCCAGCCTCATTTTAAAAGAAAAATATTTTAATGATGCCACTCTCTGCTGTGGATGCATTAGCTTTTCGTCAGAACACATTATTCTTTGTCCAAAATCGGTATTTAATTCAAGCTGCTTGAGATGGTAAGATCGATGGTGAGTTGATGCTCGTGATTTGAGTCTCATACTCTTGGCTACAGCAGATACATTCCGTGCTTATTTTGTACCAAAATATATTTATATTTCTAGTATAATCATACTTTCACCTCCCCTTATAATCGCACTCTATTTAAATGCGTGTAGAGAAGATAAGCCAATAATGGAATTTTGGGGAACTTAAGGCACGCTTCTCAGGGTTAACCGCTGGTGACACTGCGTCGATTAATCATAAAATTGTATTATTTAATTATTTGGTCCTTAAACCCTATCATTATAAGCCTGGAAAATATACTCATAGCTCATAAGAAATGGAGATGTTAGTACGTGTTACGTATGTGTACATTGTAGATAGGAGAAGTGTGTACCTGCCTAAAAGTTCGACTTAAAATTGTATGCCGAGTCCAAAGCTCTTTTTTTTTCTATCCGATAAAAATCTTCAAAAGACATTCGGTAAGAATCGGTAGTGTGGGAGTCAAATGATTTGTCTTTGCTTTTTTAAAATCTAATTAAGGGATAGTTTTTCAACCACCAGCTCATGAGACGTGGTTCTTTCTTAATTTACGAACATTGTCTCGTACATTTAAGACAGTCTCCATTTTGGAGTTGGTATGACTTTGCAGTCACTGACAGTATGATTTTTAACCAATTCTGTAACCATTTTAATGTAATGAAGATCACGATGTAGATCTCTTTTTCTTTCATACCAAAAGCATTTATTATTTCACGAAGGGTTTATTTGGGAATTTTTGATTATTAGATCATTCTTCTATGCTTCAAGCATAGCTATCATCTTTTCTTTTTGCTCTCCTCTTTCTATTTAAATTTTGGATCCGAAATTCCGAAGTCATTCCAAAGTATTTGGCAGTACTAAAGTAAGAAAATTATGTACTGTTAACAGAAATAGGAACATTATTCATGTATTTGTTTGAAAATTGTATATGCGCTGATTTTGTTTCATTTAGTTTGATACGTCACTTTTTCCAACAAAAAATTACGCTATCGACTGCTTATTTCAATTTTTGCTTAACCTTTACATCTTATCTATCTGGCACCAATAAAGTACCAATGAAGTATCATCAGAAAAGGTAGCCATAATAGCGTTGGTATCCACCAGAATATCACTTGGATATAAAAGATATAAGGTTCCTTGCGGTTCATCGGCTTCTATTTCCCGAGTTCCAAATACATATGTCGTAGTACTGCCTTGGAACGTTTCATGTAGTTTGTACTCAAGTCCCAAGTGCCAAACCTTGCCAAAAGCTTGAGCAATATTCAAGAATATAGCCGAACATATACTTGTTTTTCTTCAAGTGTCTTTTCCAACGTAATTCGATGTACTAAATGTATCATGGAATGTTTATTCCTGAATCCAAACTGATGGTTCGGAATCGGAACTAGTCTTATTTCTTCCAGTATTTTTACTGAACTTTTTCAGTAGCAGTTTTTCGATTTTTTTTTTTCATTTTTGGTATAAGCGATATTGGTCTGCAAGACCTCTGTTGGTGGCTTAACTTGTTCAGGTATAAAAACAATGACTTCTAAAATGATGTGGTACATATAATAGTTTAAAGCAGGCGTTTGTAATAAATTTGATTTTTTTAAGGCTATTGAGGACTTCTTTCGATGCATGAGCAATAATAAGATCATACTCTGGTGATTTCTTTATTAGACAACTAAACTGTCATGCCAGAGGTCTTGGGTTCAAACCTTGCCTTTGCCATCTAAAGTTTTTTTCACGGGTACTGCCTCTTGCGAGGAATTGACAAATCCTCCAAGAGTAATTCTTGTCATGAAAAGTGCTTTCTCAAATTAGCCGTTCGGATTGAGCTTAAAACTGTAGGTCCACACATGGTTGAGAGTTGTAAGTCACTAGGCCCTAGTTCTCAACCGACTTATAATTTTGCTTATAAATGTTAACACTTGTTCTTTACTTCTTTGAGCGTGACAAAAGAAATTTCACATTGGTCGTTCCTATCCACAAACTGTGAGGAATCTGTAGCCGTATTTGCTGCGAAAATGGTTAGCGGGTTTTTCAGCAAAAACATCAGCTTTTTGTTTCGGGTTCCAATCCATTTTCCATCTTGAGATTTACTTGGCGGGTTTTTGTATCTAGGATCTTTTTAAACACTTTGCTGCTTTTGATAAAGAGTATTTAGAAGAAGCATCTGAACGACTTTGAAGAGAGAAATATTTTCTCAAAAGCAAAAGATATACTTTTAATCTTTATAAAAATTTTGGAAACTTGTTTCAACTTTTGCGTAATCTAAATTTGGAATAAATTATATATTTTGTATAATTCAAAAGAAAAGTAATTAACCAGTCTTATATGTGATTATCATTACTTTTTATCATAATTATTATACTAGAACACATAATTTCGCAATTATCCTTATTTGTTTCAAGAAACGAAATTAGTTCCATACTTTTTAGGATATTTTCCTACTTACCCCCGATTGCAACGTTAAAATCAATTTAATTTCTCTGTTGGAATCCTTGCCAAAAAAAGAAGCAAAACCATTGCCAATTAAAAGAAGATATAATCAGATTATTGTTTCACAGAAAAACTGACAAATTTTGGTAAACCAACTAAATATAGAATTCTTAACATGCAATCTCCAGGTAACCAAGTATTTGTTTGTTTTTAGATCTGTATAAAAACAAATAATATACCTTTTTTCACTCCCAAAAACATGGAATCAGTTTATTGGCGACTTTTTGCCTAGAAGGACTCAATTTTGAATTTCTCATAGGTATATAATTTATACCTACTTGTAGATACATCAAAGGTAAAACAGATTTTCCGTTCGATTCAATTAAGACAATTGAAATGCCATCTGCTGGAAGGCTATAAAGGGCTATTGATAGCAATTGAATTGTCCAAGATGAGTATATTGAACTATTATTGCGATGATCAGAAGCGTGAAATTACTTTAATTGACAAGAAGACAAGTGTTTCGCTTTCTTTCTATATTCTATTACATTTTCTGCACCAACTCAATTCAAGTCAAGTCCGTTTATAATAGATACAAGTATACAAAACATAAGATTAATCGTGTATGGTCTGGCACCCTTAAAAAATAAAGTTCTACACGTGTTTTTCCTCATGGGCGAAGGGTGGTGCTGGTGATGGAAACTACTTTTTGACTGACTAATCCCTTGGACGTGATAAATTATTCCCCGGAGGGTTGGTTGTTGGTTCGAGGAAATAGATACTTTTAGCAGGCGCATCGCATTTTGTTGCTAACTAATTTTAAGAGTTGCACTATACGCGTAGAAGATCTTCTTCTATTCATCTGTATCTGTATCTGAATGAAATAGGTGTCTGTCTTATCGGAAGTGTGAAAATGTAATTGGGTTTAAAATCAATTTGAATGGAGAGCTTTTTTGTTGCTGTTGAAAGTTGAATCAAAAACGTAGACGTACAGTGGTAACCAGCATGTAATTGCCGTGCAAATTTAATTATGTAACGATGTGATAATATGACTTGCATAGTGTGGGGTTGAAAAAGTGGGTTTTTGATCGCGTGTCAGGGAGTGGTTTCGATATCTGGGTATGGTAAACGTGGCGTTCGTTTGGTCCATTGTGGGTGATTTTGAATTTGAGTGATGAGTTTATTGTGCGGGTGTTGACTGTGGTTATATGGTTGTTCTTGTTATTTTGAATTTAAATATCATTTTAAATTATTATGCATAAAAAGCGTGGGACCAACAAAATTGTAAACAAGGTTGCTTTTGTAAAATGTTGTGTAACTAGATATTCTATAATACTAAGGGCGTGAAAATTCAAAATGAATCAGATGTTTTGGGAGAATTTAAAAGGGGTTTTCAAAACGTTGACCCTTTATCCCTGACAATAACAATGTATTTGTTTTTCTTTATATTAATAAACAAACTAGTGTTCCTTCCTACCTACGCCCTCACCCACCAAACGCGCTGAAGATTGCATGTTCTGGAGCATGCAACAAATCTCTTTGAAGCCCATGTGAAAGTCCTTTTTTTAAACATAATAGTGACATACAATTCTAAGGGCTGATTTTGGGCTTAGTTATCTAAAGCTATAGACGAATCCTGTATTAGAGCCGTGTGAAATTAAACGTACTTTAGAAAATACATTGGTAGTTCAGTGAAATAAGGCGAAAAAAAAGAGAATAAGAGATACCTTATTCTTAACATTGTTTGGAAAGTCTCATGAAATCTCGTGTCTACGTCATAAGTTATGGACAGTCAAACGTCATGCAAAACTGCCTTTTCATGATTCAACTGCAGGTCAAATGGAGTTACCACCTTAACGCTCAATCATTTTAGAAGTAGAGGGCAAACAGAGAGATACGCTTAACACTTTTTTAAATTATGTTGTTGGTAAAAAAATAAAACTCTATGAAAATGTCTAAGCTTTAAACTAGTTGTCTAGAACCCCAGGAACGAGGAGAAGTGCTCTAAAATTGCAACAGCTTTTTTCTGCAACCCTAGCGTGAACTACATCTATTCTTCCAATTACAAAAATTACTTCAAGTAATTCATCTGGGGTCAATGATACCATTTTTGAAGTTGGCTCAGAAATCCATATTTAGAAAATTGTATGCTCGGCAATTTTAGTTAAGGCGTTAACATCGTTAGACCTATAGAAATGGTTTTCTCCATTTTTGGTGGTCCATAACTTATGACGTGGACATCACGAGATTTTTTGAGACTTTTTCCAGAATGTTTAAGACACCAAATGGAAGGTATAAACAAAGTTCAAGCTTGCTACACATCTTTCATTCGGACTCTTTAACTTTTTTTTTTACTAAGACGGTCTTCAACAGAAACAGCCAAAACAGTTTCAAAATAATTGTTTGTTTTTGTAATATGTTGAAAAAATATAAAAATAATTCGAATTCAGAAACAAAAACGAACTCTAAAACGTTTTTGTTAAAACCACGTAAGAATAAGATTGAAGGCTTATTAAAAATTCTTATAGAGTTAAATGAAGACTCCATAAGTCATCTCTTCAGAATTTTCAGAAACTAAAGATTTTATTATAAAAACTTGAAAACTTTTTTCAAAATCAAAACTTAAACTATTTGAGATATTTCAAAAATTTTTTATATCGGCAATTTCACCGCCAGTGTATGGTTTGAGATCTTCTGACGTCGTCGTCGGCTTGTTGGCATAAACCTTAGAAAAAATAGACTAGAGGCATTGAATAAACTAGCCCATTTCTTCAGATAACACTCTCATCAAATTTACTCTTCAATAAATTGATTGTAAGACCATCCCGTAGAAACCACATGTCGTCCAAGCATATATCTTCCAATTCAGGCCAAAAATAATCCCGATACCGCCTAGTAACGCCGCCGCCGCCTTGCGGTTGAATTTTGTTTATAATTTTTAAACGTTGATCGTTCGTAAATTGACAATGGGCAGGTTAAGGCGACATAAGGGACTTGAAAGTAAGGCAATTTTCTAGTATCTGATTGGCTAGCTGCGAAAAATTTGCCTTCCAATTAAGGCAACTCCATTGGAAAGTTTACTGGAAAGTTAGTCAACAAAAATATCCCTTACTACCAAGTCAAGTCTACTTCTGTCAAAATGACAGTTGATCATACATGTCTTTTCATTCTACTGAAAGCTGAACTTTGGTACGCTATGATTTATTTATTTTCTGCACAGCTTCATTTCATGTTTTGTGTAAAAAGGTTCCTTGTCAATTTGGAAGAGAAATAAGTAATATTTCTTTACAATACAAAATACAAATTGTGATGGACTTATAGCTTGACTTATAAATGGTTTGTAGACAATAATGTTTTTGTTAGTTTTTGTACTATGAACTTAAAGTAGAGGTTTGTGAAATAAAGTTCTGAATTTGAAACTCATGACACTTGAAAAACTTAATACATATTTGCCTTGGTCAAAATTGAAGTTGACTGCAAATGAAGCCCCTTATGTTGTCTAAACCTGCCCAATGATAGTTCGATGATTAGTGAAAGGGTGCGTTCACAAATTAAATTTAAAGTTGTCAAGTTCCTATTGGAAAACCCGATAAATATGTAAGTCTACTGAAATGATTTGTATTTTTAAATTATCACACAATAATTAACATGTTGTGTTTTCCTCTAGCCTTAGTAATTTGTATTTCCTTTAAACATTTTTAATATCGCATATTTCAAGAAACAGATGATGAGGAAGAATTTTTGTTATCGAGATCCGAATTCAGGATAATTAAATCCTTTAGTAAGGTACTGTTTGGCTTGTAGGACATAAAGGAACTTAAGTTGCAGACCAGGGGCATATTCTTGGTGTGACATCAAATTAGAACAATTTTTTTTTAATAAATCCTTGGAATGAAAATGAAACTTACCTACATAGATTTTACAGCTGGCCAACTAAACCCCGTGTGCCTAGAGTTAGCATTTGAAGTTAGAAGGAATTTTTCTCTTCGATCTTTATTTGGTCCGATTTGTTTTACAATCAATATTATAAGACTTATCCAGATACACCCACAAAAAAAAACTATAATTTAGGTTTGGCAAAGGGATTTTTGTTTGCACAAATTAGTTAAAACAAAATCAAAAGACAGATGCTATGACCTCCTCTTAAACAAGACTAGACTATAAAACAAAACCCTATCCATATGCCCAATATTATGTCAAGGCACTTGCTGCTTCTGGTTTTATCGATGATAAATGATATCTGGCTTAGATGTGATTTACTTGTTTAGAATAGAAAAGTAAATATGCGGCTTCGATAGAAGGTATGCCTCCTTTTATCTGTGCTAAATAATTTCTAAAAAAGTAAACAACATCTTTGAAGGATTATGTTAAATGCGTTTTTACACATGTCACCCCCCATCATCATAGTAAATATCACCAACAGGCAATGATGAAAATTACACAGTAATCGAAGGATTTCTATTGGGAATTTAAGGGTGTTTTATTTTGTCCGAGTAAGAAGGTCGAGGGTAGATTCAATTAGGGTTGTACCAGTGATTTTTTAAGGGGATTATAAAAGTATCAAAATTATACGAGACAAGTACAATATAATTTATTGTATTTTTATTAATCAGTTTTTTTTTGTTGTCTTTTGGACATATTTTTGTAAACAAACATTTTTACAAATTTCAGTTTGAAAACTCGTTTAAAGCACAACGGCTGTGTAACTGGGAAGTACCTAAATGGTATCCGCCACGCCCACGTCAACGTAAATGTTCAACAAAAATAATAGCCAACGACAGAGGTCATTTGTTGCCAAACGTTAAAAGGTACTCGCTTTCGTTTTCGTTATATATTTTTTTTTTTTTTCAAAATAAACATTTTATGTCATCAGGTCTGAAGATTCTCCGTGGGGATACTTTAAAGGTACCCATCAATTACCACGGAAAATCTCACGTGTAAAAGCCGAAGAAATTAACCGGAAGTTAACCGGAAGAGATAAATGGAAAAAATTCGACAGTACATCATTCGATAGAAAGGAAGAAGACGAAGAAGACTGTGAAAAGGAATCAAAACTAGGAAAATCAAAAGTAAGTCCAAGAAAATTGGAAGAAAATACATGAAAATCCAGTAATACTGTAGTTATCTCTCCCAACCGTTCCGTAGTAATCCCCAGATCCTATCAAAATTGAATTTTTCTAAGATTCTCCAACAAGAATTTGCACTTTAACTCGAAATGAATGTACATTATGTATAAAAATAAAAAACAACATTAACATTTTTGTCTTTAGTCTGTAGATAAGGAATATTTTCCAGGGGATAAGACCCCATACGACCAACAACACGCATCGAGAGATCTTCTCTTGCAGCAAAAGTACGAACGCGACAATAATCATTTCCAATTACAACCAGAAACAAGTGACCTATTTTTAGAACACGAGAACGAAAATCAGTTCTTAAACAAACCGAATTCCAGTCAATCGGCTTTTCCAATTATAAATAACACCATCACCGACCAAGAAGTTGAGAATAATTTTGAGAAAATGCATCTATCGGTAAATAGGGCCATTACAGAAAAACCACATGAACGTTCTCCTTCACCGGTTATACCAGCTTATACGAACTTTCAAATGGCAAGAAAAATGCATCAGGAGAACTTGGACCATCAGCCGTTACCGGATTGTGTAGCTGACAGAGCATTTCGCAAACTTCAAGCCGAGGGAATTCCACACCCGGGTTTGGCCTTGAATATGAATCCTATCGCTTCGGGAGTAGGGGTCAAGACCTACAATGCTGGCCCAACCCATTGTACAAAAATGAAGATATTCCGTCCGAAAACCTGTGGAGTTGTTCCAAAGGTTTACAATGATGTACAATCAAACCATCGTCCGTTTTCATCGATTGATGCAAAGAAAATGGGTTCAATGGATCTGGCGATTTGTTGGGATTATAGGCCGGACAATCCAGCTGATGAACCTAAACTTGCTCGGCACATAGACGGATCGAATGACTCCGCTGGTCCGGCTGTGTTCACTTTCGTTAAAACACCTCGAACTCCAACGAAGGCTCAAACTGGACGTTCAGCAGGTGTCTTTACGAGCACTTTTGGAGAACCAGGGTTTTTCGATAAGGACATCATGAGGCGCAAAACAGATTTTGCTCAATCCGGCCGTTCGGAACCGGTCAAATGTACCTGTGGAACATCTCCGATAGAATTCAAAACCAGTAAAAGCACCAGGGCCAAGAGTGTATCACGTGGCGGTAGTTCCACCTCCAAGAGTGTTTTTGACCATAAGCAATACCAAAGTTCGCCAAATCTTTCAATGTTCAAAGTCAGTGACTACCCGAAGGAAAATGAAAAACCCTCACGAGAACATTCATGTCGAAAATATGGACCAAAGAAAAATGGTGAACCACAACCGGGTTTCTTTAGGAGAACATCAAGAATGTGTCATAAGGTCGGACCACAACCGTATTTAGATACAAATGAGAAAGAGGAGTATAAATTAGCTTTTCGAGCAGGAATACCAAAACTTAACGCAGCTGGAACAGTCGTGAGTTCTGATAGTGGATGCAGCTCAATGTCGGGTGGATCTTGTTCAACAACCAACAAAGTTCTCGTCGTCCCGAGACCACGCAATCCCTATAACAAGAAAAATTATGATATTGAGACGTTAGTTCCTCCATTTACAAGCTTAAAAGGTGGAGCGGGGCAAGGGGGCTATCCCGAGCATTGGAGATTAGCAAGTGTGTATCAACACGCTTATAAACCGATTGAGCAGCGGAAGCGACCCCTTCTTCAAACGGTCTATAAATAGTTTTTATTTTGTGTAACAATTTTGTATTTGAATTTGAATTAAGATATATTAAAGGTTTGAAAGTATTTGAAAAAAAAATATTTGTTTCGCTTTAATTTGTTTTTATATGTTCGTATACTAGCTGCCCGGAAAGACTTCGTTCTGTCAATATTTGTTGACCAGCAATCGCAGTTCAACAGAAAAAAAATAAATACATAAAACGTATTTTGGAGTGGTATCACTTTATTTTACGTTTCAATAACAAACAACAATCGCTTTTAAAAAAATTCCATTTCGTACACTGCAGGACTTGAATAACAATGTGATGATATTTTCATTGTAACGCTTTATGGTAAAGATTCACGATATTTTTGTTTAATTTCTTAACGCCTAATGTCGCTGAAGGTTTCCCAAAGCGGGTAGATAACGTACAACTGTCAATGAGAAAAGCATGGGTTTTCAAGATTAATAGGAAAAACAAATTGACATTGACACATGCATTTTGACAGCAACGACAACTTCGAGTTCAAATACAATGGGCAGGTTCAGCCGACTTGAACTTGAACTTGAAAGTAAGGCAAGTTTCTAGCATCTGATTGGCCAGCTGTCAAAAAATTGCCTTCCAATTAAGGCAACTTTATTGTGAAGTTGCCTGGAAAGTAAGTCAAGAAAAATCTCCCTAACTATTAAGTCAATTCAACTTATGTCAAAATGACAATTGATCGTGTTTTTTAATTCAACTAAAAGCTAAACTTTATTACTCAATGATTTATTTATTTTCTGAACAACTTCATTTTATGCTTTCTGTAAAAAGGTTCCTTGTAAATTTGGAAAAGAAATAAGTAATATTTCTTTAAAATACAAAATAAAAAATCGTGATGGACTTGCAGGCTGCAAGTTGCAGCTTGCCTGAGTAGTGTTTTGTAGAAAATAATGATTTTGGTAATTTTTGTACTATGAACTTGAAGTAGAGGTTTGTGAACTAAAGTTCTGAATTTTAATTTCATGACACTTGAAAAACTAACTAGTTGCCTTGGTCAAAATTTACGTTCAAAGAATGAAATTGACTGCAAATGAAGTCCCTTATGTTGTCTGAACCTGCCCAATGTCAATAGTGCTTTTGGCAGCATGAAAAAGAGTAAACACAATAGTTGACAATTTTGAAAATGCAAAATGATTTTGCGTATTTTGTTTTAACAATTCCATAAGATGTTTTTCCACTGTCAAAACCAAAATAAATAGACGAAACAAAAAGATGGTTGTCAAATTTTGAATTGAGCGTTGATAAATCTGAAAAAATTAGGGTTTAGGTCTAATTTTGACGTACGTCGATTTCGTTTAAAACCAGAGTGACTCTTAAAAGTGGGAACTGGTTATTAAAATGGCTGTGCCAATCTGAAAATGTTTTTGTTTTATATTTTCCACGCAATTTTATTTATTGTTTTAATTTATATTTTATTCTCCATAAAATCCTTTAACTTGCCTTAAAGGAAATATGAACTAGCGATTATTTTAAAACTTGAAGCTAAGGTCCCGATTGCTGTAGTTGATCATCAATCGAGTCGAAATGTTTCGATTGGTTTTCATATTTAGTATTGTGTAACTTAATCGATTAAATAATGCCCTATGCGAATAAGCCTACAAAATATTTCGAATTTTTAAATTTGACAGTTAATTTTAAAATCATATTTTTTTATTTTTCTAAGTTTTTAAACATTTACATTTAGTGTAATCGAATTATGTTTTCGTGGCGGCGATACAGATGCCCAAGAACACTTAAAAATGGACAGAAAAATGGTGACATATCAGAGAAACCTATAATCTCCTCGAATTGGAAGAAACAATGTAGGGTTAATAGAAAAGTTTTTTACTTGCCAAGCCTTTAAATATTTGCTTAAAATATCATAAATCATTTTTAAACTACTTAATAATACTAAATACTTTCGTGTGTACAAAGAAAGTTTCATAGAACTTCTAACTGAAATTAACCCAAAACTCAGGTCAGCAATAAAAAGCTCTTCGATTTCCAACATGTTAAAGCTTGCTTCTGCCCACAACAAAAATGAATAAAGTTTTCGTGAAATAATTAATTATTTCAAAAATAATTACATTTTGTTGCTTCCATGCATCAACATCCTTACCAGTGTTACCGCTGGATATTTTTGAAAAGTGGCAAAAAAAGTGGCTCTCGTAAAAAAAAGGTGGCACAGGAAATTAATAATGAAGGAACACCATATTTATATGAAAATTGTCTTCAGAGAAAAAATATCACACCAAAATCATATTATTTGAAGAAAACACACAATTTAAACGAACATTTTTTTATGATTTATTGTAACGCAAACTTAAAAACTTAAAATTTTACACTTCATTTTATATTTTATATATATACATACATAATGTGTATAAATAATACTAGGTTACTAGGTATTCAATAGAACAGAAAAATAACATTTTACTGATGTTTCAAAAACAAAATTTTTTTAAAACTAGTTTCAGTAAATTGACAATTACAATTGTAAGACCATAAAATAAATAAATAAGTAATAGATACTTCATTAAAAGGTACAATAGTTAGGAATTCTTATCACATTTTATTTTTTTGTGATTGTTTCTCTATATTTTTTTATGAGGAGCTCATTTGGGCTCCACTCAGTAAGATCACAGTTACTTATTAAATTTAAAGAAGCCAACATATTTTCGCAAGTTTCAGTTCTTAGTCGGTTGGTGAGTTTATTTTTCATTAAAGTAAGCTTTGAAAATACTCTCCAGCGCAGGCGCTGCTATGTGGCAAAGTTAATATATTTGCAACGAATTCATACAGATCAGAAAATAGGTATTCATTCATACTATTTTTAATATTACCCACCTTAAACCAAAACATTTCAATACTTTCGATTTCGAAAATTGATTTGAAATCTGTGTGGAATGATTTTATTTCGAGAAGTTTATATTGTTCAATAACCTTTTCAGGATTATTGGTAAAATTATTAAAAGCTGAAACTATAGTTGAAAATATGTGAACTCTTGTTTTGACTTAATAATTTTTGGATCTAAATGCCTTAAAATAGAAAGTTTTTCATCTTTAATGTCAAATCTTTTAAATATTTCGTCACAAAGTATTTTATAGCAATTAAGAATAGTTTTTTAACTTCAACAATTTCATTTTCTGTTAATTTTTCATTGATAACACAAGTTTCGACTTCAGAGCCTATATAGACATCTGTAATTTGTTTTATCAAATTTTCATTTTTGTAATCTATTTCCAAAACATTTTTGCCATTGATTGTCACAGTTTTGTTGAATGTGTTTGTTATGTTGAACGAAAACGTCAGAACTTTGATGGTATTAGTAATTAGTATCGTATGCATGCATGGAAATGGAAAGGAACAAAAAACATAAAAACGCATGGAAAGGTGTGGTGAATTTCATGTTTCGGTTTAATTACATGGAATTCTAAAAAGGTGGCACAGATTAAAAGGTAGTGGCTCGGTAGCACAGGCTGAAAAAAGGTGGCTTTGTGCCACTAAAGTGGCACAACGGCTACGCTGATCCTTACATCATAAAATCGATCACAATCGAAAAGAGACAAATAATTTAAAATCGAAATCAGTGTTGCCGGAGAAAAATATAAGAAGGGAGTACTGAGGCCAAAAAAGGGGAGTATTTTGAAAAATATAGGAGTACATCATTTTTAGTCTTCAAAAATAGCTTCGGCACACATTTTTGTAACTTTATTTAAACGAAATCATCAATAAGAATAAAATATCAATACAGAAAAAAATCAATAAAAAATTCACTTAAATAAAAAACAAAACATAAATAAATACATTTCAATTCTAATAACAATAAATAATAATAATAATACGGCTGTCCTTTGGCAGATATGTACGTTAGTTATTTCATAGTTATATTGTTTTAAGAACTACAATCAGGCACTTATAGTCAACACAAAATATGTATTAAATACATTAAATATTAGTAGGTTTGCAAAAAGCAAGGTATTTTGATTCATATTTTATGATACGTCTAACAAAAATATAAAAAAACAATAACTATTTTGTATATGATTTCACAAGCTGTTTAGAAGGATTCCATTTGCAGCAATCAACTCCATTTAATAATTCCTTGCAACTCATAATTGCATGCAACGTATTTACCTCCAATCTGTTCCGTTTTTTATCTTTAATGAGAAAAAGCTGGGAAAAAACTCGTTCTGCTGCTGCACTTCTGTGAGGAAGACTTAACAAAGCACTTACAAATTCTTTTGTTAGAGGGAAAAGTGTTTCGCTAAGAACATTTTTTAATAAAAATATTTCCGACCAAAACGTTTCTATTTCCAAGGTTTTAGGAACCATTTTTTGGTTTAGTAGTGTTCGCCACTCGATGTCAAGATTTTCAATTTCGTTTTCATTGATCAAATCCGGAATCGATGATATAATAATTGTGGTTGCACTTTCTGCTAAATTTAAAGGGTCAATGCCTTGAATACATTTCAAAATTTCGCAATCAAAATCGATACGTTGTGAAATTTGCACACATAGGGTTTTATAATATTCTCGACAAACAACTTTAAATTCAAGTACTTGTCTTACTTCAATTTTATTTATTTTAATAAAAAGTTCAGCCTTAGCCCCAACGTATACCATATATAGCCAACGAAAAACAAGAAAGGGAAATTCCCTTTTAGATGATGAGAGTACTGCCAAATTTGCAATAAATCTAAAATGAATTAAATAATATGTCTCGGTTGAGTTGACACTTGACATTACAGCTTGCTGCAAGTATAGGATATTTTAGGACTTTAAGAAATAGGAGTACAAATTTGTAAGGAGGAGTACGGGAGTACGCAGCTGTTGAAAGTAGTACAATACTCCTATGGGAGTACTTTTGGCAACACTGATCGAAATGCTTCGATCGCAATCGACATTCACAATATGAAATATTAAAACCGACAGTCAATAATCAAAAAAATCAATCCTCGATTAGAAAATCGACACTCGCAATTGGGGGACTTCATATTAGTTATTTGTGTTGTAGTTGTAGAAATTAAAATTGCTTTAGAAAGTTATAAATGGAAATAGTTATTAAGTGAAAATAATACAACAAATTTAACTTTATAAAAAATGAACGTAAGTATAAACCACTAGAAGGCAAACAATAAAAAAAAACACTTTAACTTCTACTAAGCACAGACAAAAAATGTGTTTTATTTTATAATTATTAATTTTATTATGAATGTTTCATCAAAAATTAAATTGTTCATCTTGCCACTTGGATTCTGCTGATTTTATTGTTGATCGAATTAGTAAAGGGTATTTCTTTAGAAATTTGGTTTCAACGGCAAATTTATTTAGTTATGTCCAAGAATATTGCTTTATTGCGCTGCGGCTGGCTCAAATAAATTTCAGATAAGATGGCCTATTTTCGACCACTTTTTGTGGAAATTGTTACTGTATGTCAGCAATAACTCGCCGAATATTCTCTTCCGAAGCGTCAATCGTCTCGGGTTAATCGTGTAGACAAGCAGCTTCACATACCCCACAACAAATAGTTCAGCCGTGTTAAATCGTACAATCTTGGAGGCCACAGGCCCACGACGCGACGCGAGATAATGCGCTCTCAAAAAGCTTCCTTTAATAAATTGATGCATTGCACGAACCAAAACATTATTTCGGTCATAAATTCTGCAAACGCTTTTCAGGAGTTCAAAATTCTTGCACTTACTTTTAACACCTTATTTGTTGGATTTTAATCGAATAACAAAAAGTAGAATAATCACGCTGTTAATCGAATTATTCGAAAGGCATGATGTTATTAGCTGTTATTGGCCATTGGAATACAAGTTCCTTTATTTTGGGGACTACTCTCTTCATCGAAAGTGAACAATAATGTAACTTGGGGGGAAACCTTATTGCAACTAATTTTCCATGCTTTTTACTGCTTTGTGCCCAAACAAAAAGAAGTACAAGGGCAACATTCAGCTGTAGATAATATGATGTATTTTTGGTTATAACTTTCGATCGATTCTATAACATCAAATACTTTTCAAAATCAAGTCAAATTTAATTTCATGATTTTTTTCTTGGTAATCAATTGGTTTTGATTACCTTAAATCTGACTTTAAAATTACCACGTAATGTTTTTGAGACTTTACTTTTTAAAATTCGAAAAAACACGTACATATATGTATGTATGTACAAATAGAATACTTTTTGAGACAATCTAAATTTATGAAGTAGTTTTTTTTTTTCGATGAAATTTGTGATGGAAAGAACAAAAACTTACTGACTGGAACAACTATTCAAACTCATACAAATTCATCAATATCACCAAATCCAAACCGATCTACCCAATCACCACCTCGAAGCAGATGAATACCGTTTTTGTCAGATTACGGCTGGGACACACAACACTCACACACCAACACCTTTTAAAAAAAGAAAGTCCACCAACCTGCCCTCACTGCCAATCACGGATAGACATTAAACACATCCTAGGAAAAGATATATGTAAATCCTTGACTTCCAACACCAGCGTTAACAACACATCATCTTCAACAACAGAAATCCTAAATAACTTTGATCCAGAAAACATTAAACAAGTGTATAACTTCATAAAATTAAATAACATTCATATTTGATTTGAAACCATATAAAGCACAAAATGTAAATTTTAAACTACCATTAATTTATCTATGTACATTATGTATTTACAAAATTAAAATTAAACGTATTTTCTTTTTAAATTAAGAGTCAGTAGCCCAAGGCAGCTAGTGCTCGTTTCTATTAACATGGAAATTTTAATTTTATGTTAATAAACTATAATAATAATAATAATATTTACATATATGTATGTACATAATACATATGTAGGTATATTTTATGAAATGTTCGAAAAATCTTCATAACTTGCTAGATTTCGTGTATCTCAAATTAATCTTGCAGATTGTTAAAATCTAAGTTCGGATTCGAAGTCTGCGGAGAGACCTTAAGACACATAAATCCACTGTTACATCGTTTTGAAGAAAGTAAGATTATTGCACTTGACATTTCAAAAGCATTTGATAGGGTTTGGCATCAGGCTCTCTTATCCATTATGTGTGCTTTCGGTTTTCATGAATCCCTCCCTCATTGGATTAGTAATTACTAATTACCTTTCGGACCCTTCAATACAAGTAGTATTGGATGGGTTCAAGTCTGAAAAGCACAATATAAATGCTGGTGTGCCCCAGGGCTCTGTTCTATCTCCAACACTCTTTCTCATTTTTATTAATGATTTTCTGTTTGCAACTTCTAATCCAATACACCTCCCTCTTCTTGACAATAACTTCTATCTCTGCCCTAGTGCTCCTGGAACTTACTTTAGCCTCTTGGAAATTATTAAACGAAGAACATTCGAATTGATTGGTGATAAATCATCATTTACTTCGCTTGAACATCGTCGTAACGTTTCTTGTCTAAACCTTTTTGACCGTTATTTTAACGGTTTATGCTCCAGAGAAATAGCCAGCTGCAGTCCTCCTTAAACATTTCAACCGTAATACTAGCGCTTCTAGAAATGCTCTTCAGTATACCCTTGAGCCCAACTTCGGCCGGCCGTACTGTCAAGTACAGAGATTCACTCTTTAGCCGTACTACGCGAATGTGGAATGCCTTACCACAATCTGCCTTTCCCAGTCATTGCAATATTCAGGAATAAAAGTAGTAATATCCCCTTGAGTGTGCGCTTATTATAAAAAAATAAATGCTCATAACTAATTTTCAGAAACTAAGTAAATAACAAAAATTATTAAAACATCATCATAAAATTCATTGTTAAAAACTTCGTACTTGGTAGTTTTTTTAAATCCTTTGTCTGTATCCTCAAATTGAAAGTAGAAGCTGAAACTTTCCAAAACCAAGTCTATTTTATTTTCTATTACTTCTGTTTTAATATAATTTCCACTTGTAGAATTCAAGTCACATAGACTTAATCTAATCGAATTGAAATCACTTAAAAATCGCAAAAATCGAAATATAGAAAACAGAAATTCAATTGATTAAAAAAAAGAAATCGATGTTGATAAAAGTAAAATCTAGAACTAAAGTGAATTATGTAGTATTTGCGGATAATAGGTAGAATAAAATTCATATCCTCCTTTCATCAATAAAATACAAATAATGTCATTAATTTGCCATGTTAAGGTGAACCACATAATATTGTAAAAAAGTGCTTGTTTCTTTTTTTTTTAAATTGATAACATAATATTTTTGTATCTATTTTAAATTTTGTTGGATAATAAAAACTGACGTTTTATTCAGACACCACTGAATATAAATTTTAAAGATCATTTTTTTAAAATACGTTACCAACATTTTTTACCGATTCCATTCAACTATAATAAAAACACACATTTTAGTGAAACAATATATTTTTAATTAAATAATAATAAAAGTGTGCATCTATGCTAAATATTTTTTTTCCAAAAACACAAAACTACATTGGAATAAATAAAAGACGGATAAAACAAAGCGAACAGGTATAATACTGGTTTAAGAGATATAATATAAACTTAAAAAATAATACCTTATATAGTGTTCTTAAAAAAATTAATGTTTTTATTTTGTTATTAAGAAAAATTATACTCTTCATTGTTTTTATGAAAAACAGATTTCATAATTTGATTCTTAACATCACGAGTAGATTTTCTTATGCTACTTCGCAAAGAAGTCTTTCTTTCTGTGGCAAGATCTTGCATTTTTATATAATCTGTGTGAATTGTATTTGATTTGAGTTTCATTTTTCTTTCGCTTGTATCAATAATGGATACTTCCCGAACAGAAGGCTCGGCAGACCCCATTTCAATTATATCCTTTTGTGGTTTTCGACGTAAACTATGTCTTATTGTTTCCATGAAATGATGACCATTTGAAGAATGATTCTCCGACGAGGCAAGTGTTTTTTTCTCTGCTTTATCTTCATTGCATGTTTTATTGGGATGAATAAGCTTTCGAATACTGTTGCGGATCATACTTTTCACAGAAGATTTGGTCTCACTTCCAGATGTTAGAGGTTTTAAATCCTCTTTCATTAATTCACTACTATGGTTTTCGATACTTAGTGGTGATGGAGGAATCGGATCCGGCCTACGATAAGCTCGCACAAATGGAGCAGGAGCTTTAAAATCTACTACAGCATCATCATCGGTATCGTCATAGTCAATACCTTCATCATCTGTAAAAGACTCATTGGGCGCCGCTTCCTTAACATAAGTTTTGTTCACAGTGCATGCTGCATTTGGGACAGTATCTTGATCTGATGGCTTTTGAACTGGTGGAGTTTCCACGGCTTCAAGTCTTAACAGGCTCTGAGTATTCTCTAAAACATTAGTTGTTTCTGGGGTTTTGGGTTCTTCTGCTTGCGCTAGCACTGGAACTTCAGTTTCTTCTTTTTCTTCTTGTGAATCTTCCTTTATATCTTCCAATTTTTCACTGAACGTTCGACAATCAATGTTTGTAGTTTTCCTCTGCTTAGCCTCATTTATACTATTCTCCAACTCCAGTTGATAAAGATCTAGTTCTTTTCCGATATCCATTGTTGTGTCTTCTTCGTTAATGTCTGTTAGAATTCTGTTTTTTCCATTCATTGGAGAGAACACTAATTTTTCGGACAACATCTTCGAAGGAGTTAGATTATTGAAATCAATTCGGCAACCAATAGTCGGTCTAAATGGAATTCCAATTCGCAGCGTTGTATTTGCCAAGTCTAAACCAGGATTTTCAATGCCATCTGAAGTGTTTTCGGATATTGCCGGATTATGGCGTTGTATCTCGAATGGATTGCGAGCTAAAGTTGTGTCTTGTGTGCGAATGTTTAGAGCTGGATTCACAAAGCATTGTGGTTCATTCGATTTTACTAATCTAGTCGGAGAGTCCCGCATCACCTAAAAAGGAAGAATTGACGAACATAAATACATGAATGTTTTTCATAGATAGATAGGATAGACCATCCGTAAAACACAAAGTAGCAGTATCGAGATTCAATTAAAGTAAATACATAGACATGTCTATATCAACTGAGGAAGAACCTACCTCAAAAGGATTAAATTGCTTCTCTGGCATTTCCAGATTCAGTCCGGTATTAACAAAACAAGCATCTTCGAGGTCAGCTTTCTTTTTCTTCTTTGGTGGTTTTCGAATCACTTCAAATGGATTACCACTTGCAGGCTCTTCATTCTTATGCACTAAGTCAGATATGGATTTCACTTCCAAGCAAGGATCAGCTGCCGCAAAGCGAATTCCATTTTCCTTGCCCAAAGGACGTCTCTTGCTAGGTGGAAATCGATTAAACTTCTGAATAATACTCTGAATCTCTTTCTTTGGTGTCGATGAAAAGGCAGCATTTGTAAATGCAGATGATCTTTGGTGAGGCGTTGTTTTTAAGGGAGGAGTATTTTCCAGAGGTAATTCTGTGCGTCCCGAATCGCGTTTCCTTTTACGCGAAGGAGTTATAATCATTTCAAATGCATTATTATCAACTGCACAAGACATTTTGTTTTTTTTTTAAATACGGTTAATTTTTCTTTGGTTTATTTATGAAGAAAATGTAATTTTCTTTAAATTTAATATAAAAACTAAAATACGATAACGACAAGGAGAAAAAGGATCAACCAAGCAACAAAGGAAAAGGACGAACAACTGCCATTTTTGAAAACAAAAATTTAATTTTGAACACCTGCCGTTTCGGAATTCACCTCGATTCAGTTGATTTTGATTATTGTAATCGAGCCTTTTTATTAATTGTCATTTTCATAGCATGTTCAAATTTCGGAGATCTTAAACATCTTTGTATAGAAATTGAACTGAATGGGAGTAGGGAACTGGTAAGTTTTTCTGCAAGAAGCCAAAATAATTCTTATAACATTTACACTTAAACAAAGAGTTCCAATAAGCAGTTTCATTTTGAATAGGCCAATAGTTGGGCAGGTGTCATTTTTTAAACTAGCATTTTATGGCATTTGACAAATTAAAACTACACCATTACTAGAATTGGAATGATAAACGCTAAAAATGTACTGAAAGGAGACGGTACGTACCACACATCTAGTAATTTAATACTTTAAGACTTTCTTATTTGTGGGCCGTAAATAATAATGTCTAAAGCAATCACCAACAAGTCATCCAGGACATACAGCCATTGACTCAAAAAAGTTTATGGTCGTAGCCGTGGCTGCTATAAGATGATGTCGGTTTTCATTGTTAATGGCCTATACCTCATTTTTACCATGAAATAAGCACTCATCTATTTTGTTTTAAAGCATGCAAGTTTGAATATAAGTTGAAATATAAAAAAATTCTAGTTTTTCTTAAATCTTAAATTTGTACTTAGCCATTTAATGTATTAAGAAATTTGACTACAAAAGTGAAACCTAAAGTAACTCAAATGCTTGTAAGAATTAAGAAACGTATTTTTTCACATTGGAGTATTGGGTAAGGAAACAGATCTTTGATGATACTTCACAATAAATGTGGTGAAGGTGAATTTATCTTTTTGACATTTCTTTTTTGATAACTATTCGTAAATCGCATTTTAAAATAATATAGCCTTAAAAAAAAAAACAAATTGTGTTCACATATTTCCTCAATTTTTATAATTTTCCCATGCCATTAATTATAATATCCGGCTTCCCATCAAGTGGAAAAACCACTCGAGCGAAACAGCTGCAGGAGTTCCTCGCCACAAAAGGCAAACAAGTGAAATTAATATCAGAGAATGCAGCCATCCCCAAGGCTGGTTTCAAGAAGAATGTTTATTATGCTGATTCTCAAAAGGAAAAGATAGTCCGCAGTGATTTGAAGTCGGAAGCAATAAGGTTGCTAAATAAGGATGATGTTGTTATCCTGGACGCTGGAAACTATATAAAAGGTATGTACATAGGGGAACTAATAAAAGGCTAGAATAACAAGTTTGTAAAGATATTATTTTGCAAATATTACCTAATTATTTTGTAGAATGAAAATTGTCAGACTAGCTTACAATTCATATGCCCTGAGCGTCTGTGACTAGCGAAGTCGATGGCTTCTTTTGTTTACATTTTAAAAAAGTATCAAAACTCCACGAAAGTTGTGTATTAGTACTTAAATATATGTATGTATACCTTTTTAGGCTGACTGTTAATGTGCCTCATTTCTAAGATAGGCGGTAGGTAATCCCACCGTTGAATTGACATATGGCAGGTCTTAGATTTCTATCAAACCAGAACCAACTTGTTGCTGTTTCCTATTTTTTTTAAAGGTGGGAAGTTAAATGTCCTGAATAAATAAAAGTGTGGGATTGACAAATCTCCAAGAGTAAATCTTGTCATGAAAAGTGCTTCTTGAAATTAAGCTGTAGGTACCCTCCATCCTTGGTATTGGACCGTGGGGCCCTAGGTATAAAAAAAAAGGTAGAGCTTTTTTGGCAATATCTATTACTAGTAGCTAGAGCTAGAAATTTCTAATTTAAGCTTTGTTTCATGTGAATAAACAAAGTTTACGCTTAATAGCAATAGCTCTAGCCATAAAATTTCTGGCTTGAGCTTAATATTTCTAGGTTTTGTTTGTTTATTCAAATGGTTTGGCTTATAAACTTAACCTAAAACTGAAAAGAAAAAGGGAGCGAGTTTTTAATTATTGTATATTACAAACATTTCTTTCATGTAAAAAGAACCTCTCTCGAGATTTTAATCTTACTTTACCGTTAATTGATGAATAAGTCCAAGAAAGTTCTTAGTATACCGTCCTTTACCATCCAGTCCATTCCTCATTGAGCTAGAGGCTATCGGGTGCAAAGTTTAATTTAAAATTTTTTCAATACTGGTTATATTTTTTTTTATTATACTTCGTAGCAGTGTTGGGCATTAATTAATTAAAATTTTAATTATCTTAGTAATTGATTGAAAAATTAATTGCAATTAAATTAATTGTTAATTGCATATTACAATTAATTTATTTAAATTAACGCATGTTAATTGCGAGACACAATTAAAATATTGCAATTAATATTTTTAATTGTTGTAAGAAGCAATTAAAACTAACAATTAATTATCATATTTCACTGTACACTCTCAAATAATGACCCTTTTGTTGCCATTTGCCACGCTCTCGTTCAAACTTAAGGCCACGTACGTTTCTTCTGTCCTTGTCTTTCTGGTATCACCTCGCAGACTGTAGCTACTCCTCCTTCTTATATTATAATCAAATTTATTTGCAAGAACAATTAACAATTGATTAATTGTTAATTGAAAAACTTACAATTAACAATTAATTAATTGTTAATTGAAAAGTCACAATTAACAATTAATTAATTGTTAATTGTTATATCACAATTAACAATTAATTAATTGTTATTTTTAATTGTACTTTGCAATTAAATTTTGCCCAACACAGCTTCGTAGGTATCTATAGAGCATCCAGAATCTTCAAGAATGATATGATTTTACTGCAAATTCTTATCCATTATCGAATATATTGATAGTCTTTTTAAAACTAACAAGTCATGAAATGAGATTGGCGCGTACACATTCGACTGAAATGTGAAACTTTTCCGTCGTTTTGTTGGCCACGTACTTAATGGTTTTGCACAATGTAGTGCGTTGAACTCTTACATCTTGTTCTTAGCCTAACTGAAATCCAGGTTCACTCAGATATCTCAAAAATATCTTCATTTTCTGCCAGAGGTCAGTGCACCTTCTCTAGGCTCTATTGATTCCCCTAAAAAGTAATTAGCAAGCCGTTGCACACTTTTATCACAGATAATAATTTTATACAGATGTCTCATCCCTGCAGGAAAAAATGAAACATTTTTTTCCCTTAACAGACAAGCCTTAACAGACAAGAGCTTTTAAAAATAAAGCTGAGAAAGCTCTTTTTGCCTTCCATATTTTCTTTTTCTTTTTAGAAACTTTTCTCTTCTCTTTTGTCATTTTGTTTGCCAATGAATACAAAAACAAAGTTCGGTCCATTGGAAACAAATGTAAACAACCCTATTTTTTTACAAGGAAGTATATTGGAGTTGATGTAGGTTATATCTGTATCTTGTTTTTTATGCGCGTTTTGGTGCGTAAAAGAAGAAAGGGCGATAATTTTTGTTTATTTTTTGGTGAATGTTAGATTGTTAAGCGCCCAATACACGATACAATTATTGTACCGATTATCGTACAAAAGTTGAATCGCATGCGATGATTGTATAGTGTGTGTAAAACAAAGTATCCGCTGTACTGAAATCGCATGGTCGAATGCGGTCGAGCGAAAACGTGAGGTTGCATACGGCTGCTTTGATGTGAATCGTTTTGACAGTTGATGAAATCGTGAGCTAGTCGTTTGGTGTGTGTGCTCACTTTCGATATCGCTACCGATATTGGTACAACTCAGGTCGGTACGATAGATTGTATCGTGTATTGGACGCTTTAGGTGTCCGGTAAGGAGAATAGAAGAAGTTGCTTGTGTATTGATATATGAAAATAGCAAGTAGGGACAAGTGAATGTGCACATGACTTGGTTTCTGCGTTTTCTATTTTTAACTTCCCATAGGAAGTTATTGTAATGGGTCCGATTTGTCAAATTGAAAATTTTGACATTTCTTGACGTTTCAAGGTCCCTAGAGTCGAAATAAAAGAGTTTTAGAAAGATGTCTGTGCGTGCCTGTGTACGTACGTCGTCCATAGCTCAAGAATTTTGAGAAACACCAAGTTAACAGTTTCCTTACAAAATATAAAAACATTATCTACTAAAACTTAGTAAACATTTACTTTCGACTCAATTATGTTTACAAAAATTAAAAATATTGGCTTCAAACTAATTTTATCTCACAGAAAATATTGTTTTCGATATTCAGTAATTTTTTTTATAAAAATCCAACAGTCCGTTTTTTCATACAAAAAAATCTACAAGTACGCAACATGGGTAAAAAATGATGGTCTGTTCTCGATATCTCGTGAACGATAGAAGATATTGACTTCAAATTAATTTAATTCATCCAATTTGTATTTGTTTATATAAGAAATGCTACTTAAATTGGTAAAAATTGATTTTCTTTTTCCAATACACATAAGTAAATATTCATTGGTCAATACATTATCTTTCAAAATTGATTTTCGACTCAAATATCTTTTCAAAAATTTGAGATATTGGCCTTAAACTACTTTTATCTTTTAAAACATTTTGTTGTCAACATTCAGTAAAATTTTGAAAAAAATCGAATTGACAGTTTTTGTACAAAAAATTAAAAACCTAAAAAAAATTAAACAAAAGTTGGTAAAAATTGTTTTTCGAAGTAAATATCTTTTCAAAAATTTGAGATTATGGCTTTAAACTAATTTTATCTTATAAAATATATTGTTTTCAATATTGAGAAAAATTTTGAGAAAAATGGAATTGACAATTTTTTTACAAAATATAAAAAAAACCTAAAAAAAATTAATAAAAGTTGATAAAAATTGATTTTCGACTCAAATATATTTTCAAAACGTTGAGATATTGGATTTAAACTAATTTTATCTTTCAAAAAATATTGTTGTCAACATTCAGTAAAATTTAAAAAAAAATCGAATTGACAGTTTTTTTATAAAAAATAAAAACCTTAAAACACATTACTAACAAATCACAACAACAAATACATAACAGGCCCCGAAGAAATCAACGAGCGCATTAAAGGGTTTTATGTATTTCGATGGGGGTGATAAAATGCAACAACAAATAACGTACGTTACCGCGAACAAGTACCGATCACAACAAATGTGCAACAACAAACATACGTTTGTTCCGATACAGGTCAATGATATTTTTTTAGAAAAGCAACAACAACCACATTGGTTGTGACCGAAAACTATGAATAAAGAAAATATTAACCATGGGACCGGAAATAGAAATTTTTTTACCGAAGTTATCTTTTAAATAATAAAAAAATAAGATCAATTCTTTGCAAACTAGAAAAAAAAATATTGTTTTAATTGTTGACTCATTATGTACAATGAGGTACATCGTACATATGTACATTTTTTTTTTTTTATAATAAACGGGCACTCAAGGGGTTATTAATACCCTTAATATGTTTAAAGTTTAAACACAGTGCGAGCTTAAGGAAAATAGGGAAGGATTAAAGAGGAGATACCGATGCACATTGGTCTTAAAGTTTTGAATATCAAAATGATAGGGAAAAACAGAGCTGGGTAAAGCATTCCACATTCTCGATGTGCGGTTAAAAAAAGAATCTCTATACTTGACAGTACGTCCGAAATTGAGCTCAAGGTTAAACTGATGTGCATTCCTAGAAGTACGAGTATTACGGCTGAATTGTTTGAGGGGGGGAATGCAACTGGCTAATTCGACAGAACACTGTTTATAAAAATATCGGTAGAACAACGAAAGGCATGAAACATTGCGGCGGTGTTCAAGTGACGTAATTGTTTCGGTTATAGTTCTATCGCCTATCATTTTCAAAGCTCTTTTTTGGATCCTGTCCAAAATACTTAAACTTGTTTTAGGGGCACCTGCCCAAATATGCGAGTTATATTCAAGTTTTGGACGAATGAAGGCTTTGTAAATTACAGCCAGATCAGAAGGGGTGAAAAATTTCTTGCACCGTCGGAGGAATCCTAAGCATTTAGCAGCATTTTTGGCAATATCGAATATGTGATCATTCCATAAGAGGTGATCTGTGATACACATACCGAGTACTGAAAGTTGATTAGTTTCCTGGATGCAAGTGCCGCTCATGGATAGCGGCATCGGGGGTGGGTTACGCTTTAATGACATTGTGCATTGTACATGGGTACCTCATCATCCAATTGACACCAGTCAACAACACTTCATTACGTTGAAAAAGATATAAAACTGAAAAATGTATTCGTGGAGATTTTAGAAAATTGAAGAAAAAGATGAATTTATTAAAAAAAAAATCCAATTGAATGCACGCAGCTAGCATTTACATATCCGATTATACGAACTCGAGCTATAAAGACAACCTTGTCCTTGCTTTGTTTCTAATTCCAAAGACAACTGTAAATATTTTTTTTTCTCGTCGTCGACAAGCGATCAACTCTCCTGCATTTGTTTTCAACGCATCACCACCAACCACACCACACCACAAAAAACCAAAATAAAACGAGTTTTGTTTTAATATGTGAAGAATGATCATGGTGTATTATGTGTGTCTGTGCATTAGGATTATGAGAGGAAAAGAACATACAAAAATGAATTCAGTTTTTTCTTTGCCTTAGTTTTCATTCATAGGAAAGAAGACGAGTTAAAGCTTTTTGAAAAAGCTCTTTTTTTGGTTGATTTCAGTTTCATATATCATTTCTCGCCATAAGGGTGAGACATCTGTATAAAATTATTATCTGTGCTTTTATTTTAAAATTGAAGTAAACTATGAAAGTCATCATCAATAATTTCTGAAAGTTTTCTATAAAACTTTGACTGTCACACGCTTATAAACTCGGCCATATTCCTACTTCAACTGAAATGAAATCTAAAAATAAGAAAAACTCTGTTAAGGGGTCTAGGAATCTTAATATTATTCTAGCTTTAACTATAATATTCTTGCTGAAGCTATTATTAACCATTTGTTTTCTAGTGGTTTCTCTGTAACACCAAAAAATTGTTACATTTCTCTGATATGTTCCTAGAGGTTTGCTGACATTTGTGGAAAATGTATTTGAAACCTTCGGAAACAAAGGGTAAATCAAACAATTTATAGCTTAAGCTAAAAAAAACAAGATCGATTAATGTAGATTTACATATGTACATAGCTACATTTTAAAACAACTATTTCTAGAAGTCAGCTTTTAATTTCAACTGAATACGCACAAATATTTTTGAAAACGCCAAAAAAACATTAAGGTAAAAAAAAACGCAGTTTTAAGGTGGGCGTCAGATGAATCTGTTGCAAAAATGAAACAAAAAACTGGCGTAAACGCAAGTTGCTCATTAGTTTAAAGATTTATTAAAAATTCGACCCATGTCAAACATAAAAGAAACCCCGGTACTTGAGGAACAATAGAAAGTTATGCGATTAGAGTTGGATAAAGAATGGTATGAAGCAGTGGCGTAGCTAGACCTTTGGGGCCCCTGTATCCAATTTTTTTTGGGCCCCCCCACCACCTCTTACCAAAACTGGGCCATAACCTTATAACATTTTTTTAAAATTAAAACACTAACGTCAATAAATATAATAAATTTAATTCAATATAATAACGACATAGGAACTTTAACATAAATGCATACTTCATATAATATAGATACATGTTTTATAAAGCTTAAAAAAAAATAATATTTGCACTTCTTCTCAAAGTACTACTTTCCTTGCCTTTTTTTCTGCAAATTTATTTATTAAATCTTCCATACCTGAAGAAGATTTCAGTTTTTCAAAATTATCTGCTTCTATTGATAAAAGTGATAAATCTGACAACCTCTTCTGTCCCATTGAAGTTCTGAGATAATTTTTTTATTATTTTCAGCTTGAAAAAAGATCTTTCAGCTGTTGCTGTAGTTACCGGAAGAGTCAAAAAGAGAAAGCATGCTGTTATTACTTCAGAAAAACTAGAAGCAAGACTATTAAATTCGATGACTAATAATTTAGCAAGTTCTTTTATGGAATGAATTTTGAGGATTTCGAATGTAGGCATGTTTTTAGAGCAATTAGTTGATTGCAGAAATCACCAGATATGTCTGTATTCACCCTTATTATAACAGGCGTTTTATTTAAACGACATTTGTCACTTTTTGTGGCGAGTCACTTTCTTGGCGTTTTAGAGTCGGTATTGCGTTACTTAAACGCTATTATTTTCAATCCACACACATTCCACATAAACAGCTGACTATGACAAATTGATAAACACAAGAACAAATTTAAATTTTTGAATTCAAATAAAATTTCGTTTGAAGCAAAATTAAAATAAAAGAACAAAAATGAATAGCATTGGACTGTTTATTTTGTTGAATAACACTGCTAACGTGAGCAATGTACAGGAGAGGGAGGACGAATGCAAGAAATTAAATTTAATGAGAGAAAGGCGAAGAATAAGGTCGACATCAAATCCCTTGGATTTACCAGATTCGAAGTAAGTACCTAATACCTAAACATGATGTACTCACATCAGTGTATAATTTTTGTATATTTTATATAATTTTATCCAGATGTGTTGCCTTGTACGAATTCTTCACCTTTGAAATTTTGTTCTGCTGTTGGGGATTCCATTTGAGCAGTAGTTTCTGTTTCAGTCTCAGGTGTAATTGTCAATTGCTCTGTTGGTGTTACAGGTGTTGGAAGAGTTTCGATGGTGGTGATTGTACACATATTTACCAAAGTTAGATTTGGTCTAGAACCCCCAAATACATTGCCCTCCGGGTCAACAATGTTGTTCAGTTGAAGTAAACCGGCAATAATATTATCTGTTTCGTTCAAATATTTAGGTTTGAACGTACCTCCTCCAGTTTCCTCCATTTTTTTTTTTTAAACAGCAGTTTTTGTTTGACCTTAAATTTGGCATCGAACCCAACCTGTAAGAAGATTTATGGAATACCAAATAGACTGGCCTCTGTTTTTTCTCACCTTTTGCCATTCCTTTTCGGTTCTAGTCGGTGGCCCCAAGGAATTGAGGGTATTCGCAACCGATTCCCATTTTTGTTTTCTATCATCTGTTTGGGGGACGCCTCTCTGAAAATTTGTGGGTTAAGTTCCATCAGTTCCAATAGTCGTTTCATTTGGTCCAGATTCGTAACGTTCACCCTAAGTAAAAAAAAAATAAGTGAATACAGATGAAAAACAGAAAAAAACGAAAACCTTACATTTTTGTTGTATTTTTCACACAGGCGTTTGATAATTTACAGCCGCCAGAAATGAACGTTTTACTTTACTTGGCGTCTTAGATTACTTAAACGACAACTGCAATATTGATGAGAGTGACATTTGTCGATCAAAAATTTAGATTCCACAAAACGCCAGATGTCAAGTAGCGTTACGCTAAGTAAAACGCTATCATAACGACTTTCACAATGCCGACTTGATTGAACGACAATTGTCATACAAGTAAAACGCCTGCTACAATAGGGGTGATTATACTTTTCCACTACCTTTTTTGATCCTTGATTTATCTCATCATTTGAGAACGATAAAAGCTTATCCGGTTCCAACACTTCAAACATACTACTAAGATTATGAAGGCCTTGAAATCTTTGCTGCGTTTTTCAAATCAAAATGTCCAAGCAGGAATGGTAAATATTGACTTTAAAGTAAATTTCTGGATCAGAAATTCTATGATCTTCTGCCAACTCATCAAAAAAGCGCTTCGTTATTTTCCTCCTTGATTTATTTTTTTCTTGATCTCATTATCTCTTTTTTCTTTATTTTTTCTTTTCAGAGCTACACTTAGATACTCTCTTTTATTTTCAATCATTTTTCCACAAAAAATAATATTTTAAGCAACGCACAAATAGTCACAAATATATTATTACAAATAATCACAAAAAACTTTAGAGTAAATTTTTAAAATGTATATCCACGCACAGACAGATTAAACATTTCAGTTAACGTGTTGAAATTCGTTTTGCCTTGTTCACTCAGACAATTAACGGGACTTTTTTTTGGTTGCAGATACATACAGGGTTCGGAATGGAGTATTCGAATTTTTCAGCTGTTAGTTCATGCAAGTACCTTAGTATTTTTTAATCTACCGCCGCGCTGGTCCCTGGTTTGTATTTCTGTGTGATGTTGGAGTTGGTGGCTGTGTCAGGCAGGACGATATATTTTGACAACTCGAATAAAAGTGTTTGCAGGTTGAAGTTGTAGTATTGTTGGTTGGTAGGACATGAAAAAGAAAAAGGTACACAGGAAAAAAAATATTTGACGCATGTAAAAAATGATCATCGGAACATTTTTTTGTAATAAAACTTTATTAAATATTTAAGTGAATTTTTTTACACACGTCTTGTGCTCTCTATCTTTGGGGGGCCCCTATATTTCGGAGGCCCTGTTACATGGATACAGCTGATACAGCGGTAGCTACGCCACTGGTATGAAGTGGTTTTTTTTTTAAACGAGAAATTATTTGATTCCGATGGCTCTGATGAGTCTAACTTTTATCTTCACGATTTTAGAAAATAAAAAGGTTTTGAAAGCTTGATCATAGCCGTGCAGGATGTGTTGTGATATAAAGCTGTCAGTTTGTTTAGAACAGTTGAAAAGATTGGTATAAGGGAATCTTGGAAAGAAATGTTCTTACATTTTTTGACCCATAAACTTTTCTTTCCAACATAATAACGCGATTATTCTCGGTGCGAAAAAAAAGCTTGAGCAGAGGAGCAAAATGTTCCTTCAACGCTGTACTCATCTGATCGAAACTTTATTAAATATACTTGGCGATGTTTGGCACCCACAATTAATGAGGTAAATCGTCAGTTTGGCGACAAAGAATCCTTAGTCTATGCAATTAAATAAAAAATAATTTTTCCTAGTAGAAAGCTTTGCAAGTGGGCGAAAGAAAAACTAATGATTGATTTTAGATAATCCTTTTAAAATTTGTTTCTTAGCATCTTAAGGGAGTAGTTAGCATCAAAAGATGGAACAATAACCATCAATATTTGAAAAGACTTATAAGCAATAGTAGCTATTGTAAATTGCTTTAAGTTTTGGGTTCGGGACGCTTATCACATATTCAATATTTTTGTCATCTTTTAAAATTTGTTGTACGCGCCGTGATGGCACATTAAGGTAAAGCGCGGGGCTTATCGATTTTTTAAAGGCCAGATATTTGATTTCTTGATTATCGCTAGTTGTCAATTTGGGTTTTCTACCTGAACTTCGCTAAGCTCCATAATTTTCCTCAGCTTTAAAACATTGTCTTTTACTTCTTAGCATGCCATGCTCCGATTTGCCTTGTCTTTCCCTGTTCTCGGTAAACAGCAACACAACTCCGCGTTTCATGAGGCATTATAATTATAACGGGCTTAATTCTAATAATTTCAATTTATTAAACAAAATCTATAAAATATTTATAACTGACAAACCTCTTTATGTGAAAATTTTAATTTTTTATGATTGTTAAATATAACCACTTGGCCTTATAAATATTTTGTACCGCAATGAAGATTAATAAGTTTTGTAAGACAAAAGACACAATAAAGAGAAATTTAGGCTTGCCGTTATAAGATAGGATCAAATAAATGATCATGAAAACAGACACGACGGCAAATGTTTTTTTGTCTTTATTATTATTTCGCAGAGTGTAGTATCAGAATTTTAGTGTGAAAAATTGTATCGTTGTGAATATTAAAATCTTCATCAATTCAAATATATTTCAAGGCTATCGCTATGAACTTTTTTGTGCAACAAAAGCAGCTCGCGGCACACAATGTACTCTCTTTTGTGGTATCCAAAAAGATAAAGCGTGGGAGTTTAATTGTCAACGAACTGAAGAAGAAGAAACGAATCTCACCTCCGATGACGATTCAAATCTCAATAACTCGAATGTTCCCTATACGAGGGATATTTTCGATGCATTGTGTATGCGTTTTGAAGAACCTCACGGCAACTGCCGCTGGGATAAACCATTATTCGTCGTATTTCCCGAAGATAATCTCGACTGCGAGGGCATTTATAGTGCCCTCTTTGACTCAGCGCCATTACCTCCAAACATGAGTACACAAAACGTAAGTTAATTATTTTAAATGTTTTTTTTTTTTTTATTATTATTATTATTATTTACAAACAAAAGAAAATGTTATTTATGTTGTATATAAACAAAACAATTGTCACATTGAATAATTTACATTGATTTAGATTTACTTATCTAAATCCAAGTTCTATATCATATTTGATCTATTTCCAGGCTCCCATAAGTGCAACCAACTACCTTTTCGAAATGGATCAATTAACCCAACAAATAGTGGCAGATGTTATGTCGTCACGCAAAATAGGAATCACCGGACCTGTACCAGTTAAGGGTAGCAATATTAAAGTCGACCTGCCCGACAATATTAATGCAATTCAGTTGAACCGATTGCGAAGGCAATTTCTTAACTATAGCAAAATGCATTCAACTAGTAGCACTCTGGACAAAGTACCTCAGTTGTTTGTTCAGTTTTTGAATTCAAATTGTAACGTTTAAAAAGTGAAATAGTGAAATTGAATTAAAAAACAAAAAACAAAATTTATGTGTTCATGTAAAAGAAAAGAAAAACAAAAATAAAAAAAAAGAAAAAGAAACGTAAAGCTAATTCATTTTTGGAGGTGATAATGTTTTACAAAGTTATTGCCTCATTCAATTTTCATATCCCCCGATATGCCATTTTGGTCATTATCTGTTGGCGGCATCGTAGTTATTATGCTAGGTTTTCGACATACCCAGAAGAGACTTTCGTATTCACTCTTCAGCATGGATCTAGGGTTTTGTGCATATTTTGTACGTACACCAGTCTCGCTTTTGATTGTCTCGAAACCAACTGCATCAATTATTGTCATTAAGTCTTCGTGGGTTGGTTCGATACTGTTTTCAGATTGCATGTCACTGAAGTGGTACAGCAGAGGACCTAGATTCACCCAAATTCCTCCAGGAACTAAAATTCTAAAAATTTATTAAATTAAATGAGTATTTTAAATTAGAAACTCGATTAAAAAACAATATTTACTTATATATGGTCTCGATAAATTCTACGATATTATTTGCACAGTCTATAAAGAAACACGTGGCTACACAATCATATGAATTTGGAATTTCATACACCTACAGAATAGAACATAACATTTAGGTTAACTATTGCTGTTACTGATTGAAACAAAAATACCTGTAGAAAATCACCAGCAGTAATCATAATCTCACCCTTTGGAGGTGATTTAAGTGGACAAACGTCAGGAAATTTAATAGGAGCAACTTGATCACATTTTCTGAGATTGTTTACGTACTGATGAACCCATGGGTATAATGTAAACTGATTTTCAATTGTGCATCTGAAAGCACACAAATTACACCATATTTTATTTGTTTAAACAAAAAATATATTTAAATACTTACTGATTTAATACAAAATTGGAAGCAATCAACATAAAATAGGAAAACTCATTGCCTTCGCAGAAATATCCCCGACATGCCAGTTCATAAGCCAGTCGCCCAAGACCAGCTCCAGGTACTAAAACTTTAACTTCATTAAGTTCCCTTTAATTTAAGAAAATATTTTTATTTTCCTTAAAAAAATTAAATTATGTAAACTAACATTTTCTCTGGATCGAAAAAACTCTCAATCGCATCAATAATTGGTTTGTAGGATTGTGAACGTTCGGGTTCACCTTCGGCACTCCAATCGCGTGCGAACTGCTTCAGCGTGGACTGGACCTTTAATAATTTAAAAGGTTCAACGACTGGCTGGTATGTGATTATGTAAACGAAAGAAAAGTCACACCACATTGTTTTGGAATATTTTGTTCCATTGAAGATTAAAATCGAAAAGAATCTCAAGCTGATGGCTCATATAAAAGAATTGTTTTTTTTTTTTAGGTTCTTTTCTTTGTACTTACATTTTCCATGTCTTGGTAACGGACTTTTTGTGCATGTGCATCTTCTTGGTGAACTACTGGACCTGTTGGATATTGACAGAATAGTTTTTCAACTTCATCAGAGTCACGCAACATCTTTTGGATAACTTTGAAGTTTTCGTCAATACAATAGCGGACGGCTCCGATGTGGTTTCGATATTTGGCCAACATATTCTGATGGCGTTCGTTAAGGGTGTTGAGGTAGTATTCAGTTTTATCAACTCGAGCATATGAATAAGACCTTTAATAGAGTTAATGTATATGTTTAAGTTAAAGGTGGAAACTTTGTTTGATCTATCATATTAGGATTGAATTCTTAAGACGCATAGATTTTCCCTATTTTCTAAATAACAAGGTTTACCTACGAGCCATTTGTGATACGTGAACTGCAACATACTTTAAATGTAACGATTTAATATTAAAGGTTAATACAGTGGCTCCCACGACTAAATGGACACATGAATACAATGTAGAACTTTACAACTATTTCATACAACATTTAAATTTGTTTTTATTTTGATTAAGCCAAAATTACAATTTAAGCCATTAAAAGAAATACATTAGGTGGCGCAACTCTGAACCATTTCTGTGTGCGAGTAATGTTAGGGATGGAGGGGACCTTCAGTTTATACGCCGAATAACAACGGCTAATTTGAGAAAGCACTTTGGTGACAAGAGTTACTCTTAGAGGATTTGTCAATTCCTAGCAAGGGCAGTATTTAGGTGGCGCGAGGACGGATTGAAACCAAGACTATGGCATGACAGTCCGACGCACTTTTTTTTAAATTCATTTTTATTCATTCGTTCTTAAAACTATCTTCAAGCTAGACAGAAATTCATGAAACTATGTACTTTATTTTGTAATCTAATCTACTTAAACTTAAACAAACCCTAAAACTATAAAACAGGTATGTAAGCCGGCCAAGACTTAAAACCCCATCTCGACTACCCATTATCAATTGCCGATTGAAACCGCCAAAATTGATTCAAGTTGTTCACCTTATAAATTCGGACACAGCCCTACCGTCTTGTGCCATGACACCCGGATTGTAAATGAGTTGCCTATCTTTTCTCCGCCTGACGCGGTCGATTAGTGGAACTGCCAATCTATCCTGTATCAGACCGCATTTATCTAAAAAGAGGAATGCCTCTGGTGGAATGAAGCAGATCAACGCCACTAAAATTAAATAGTTGGTAGAAGACATAGCTCGCGCAATGTGTACTTGAACAAATTTTATCACGGAATTTGCCAATTCTGTTGGTTCGAGCCCCGTTGTATTTGACCTCGTTTGAATAGTAATGGACAAAAGAAGATTCGGCTGTTGATGTAAGTTGATACAGCGTCGGCTGCTGTAAAACAGCCATTTCGTCAGCCCGAAGGTTCCTCTTTCGCTCGTTAATCGCTGTCCGTGAAGATCAACAAAGACTATCTTGAGCAAATTCTTGCACGTATCCCTCGTGGCTCTAGCCAACGCAGTCCGGAACAGAATTGTCTCTGACTTCTGAACGTTTATTTTTAGTTTCCAGTCGTCGCAATATCGCTTAATCTTGTTGAAATCCTGCAAGAGAATTCTAATAACCTCAACTTTCCGGCGCGTTCTGTACGTAATAAGATCGTCGGCGTACGCGATTGCCTTGGTTAGGCTACCTATCAGATCGCTTGTGTAAATGCTGAAGAGAATCGGCGAACTCACCTCTCCCTTTTGAAGAACATTATTAATTTGGAATGTTGTGGTAGAAGTAACATTGACACTTTTGACAACAAACTTCCTACTGTCAGCATGTCATAGAGCATTTACATTTATAACAATGTTTTGCTTATGCCAGGCCTGCTGAGTTTCAGATAAGGACCCTCTAACATACGGTGTCGATAGCCTTTTCCAAATCAAACAGAACAGCACCTGTGCATTGTTGTTCAGTTAATTTTTCTAGCTTCTTATCGTACGTCTTCAGCTTCATTCCTTTTCTGCTCACATTATAAATCCTTTTTTTTTGTTTTTAAATCTTAAAACTATGTAAAGGACTGTGGAATTGCTCCTTTGCACAGTTTCGGTGCCGTATAGACGTGGAACAGAAAACTACTTTTAATGTCAGTAAAAGTCTTCCCTTATAGAAGGTTAATAATAATATTGTCATTTGAAATGTACTGTTTCAGAGTTACTAGAGTGCAAATATAGTGACTCTCTGAATAAGTTTGGGAGGAGTGGTTTTTGTTTGTTTTTATATTTATTTTACAAGAGTTTAGATATGTTTTTTTTTTTTTTACTTCTTTAATATATTTTGTTGGAGAAATTGCATTGCGAAAATGTACACTATCTTTGCCAGTCCTGGTAGCGATTGTGTTTTGTTAATGTTTTCATAGAAAATAGAAACACTTTATTTAAATTTCAATACGAGAAAAACTTCTGTAATAAATTAAAATTAATTCTATATGTTGATTAATTATATTTGATAACTAAAGGTTGTTCTTTTAAGACCTGTGGTTTTCAAGAAGAAATAAAACGCAACTAATTTAATGTTATGGCCGAGAACTTAGCTTTTTATAAAGATTTGCATTCCAGGCGAGAGAAACAGTATGTATGTCAGCAATAAGGACGCTCCTAATATTCTTTTCCAAGGTGTCAATCATCTCAGGGTTATCTGCGTAGACAAGCGAATTTCTACACCAATATATAAAATAATCCAACAGTGTTAAATCGTACGTTTTTGTGGCCTCTACACAGGTCCACGACGCGAGATAAAAGATAAGATAATACAAAAGTTCTTTCAATAAATTGGTTGTTTCGTTAGCTGCACGGCATGTAGCGCGCCGTCTTGTTGGAACCAACGGTCGTCAAACTCAAAATCGTCCAATTCATTAATCATGGCTCTACAGAGATCCTTATTGACGGTAACATAAAGGCCGTCGTTATTTTAGAATAAATGTGGACCAGTGATTCCTTCAACCCATAGAGCACACCAAACAGTAATATTTTAGGGATGATTGCTCGAATTACTGACTCTGCTGGGCGATTATGTTGACCGAATATTATTTTGGTAATAAATTTGCATGATTTGCGAACGTTGGCAACGAAAATGGCAAACCAAATTGAGCATAAATCAATGACAGCTGTCAAAAAAACCAACTCTGAAAACAGTATCACCAGATTGCAAATCACAACGTCTAAAAAAAACACCCGTTGGTTGTGAAATACATTAGGCGTGTACCATCAACTGAGCGCTCAGTGAGCGCTCAATGTCAGATTGACGGAGGCAGAATCGTTTTGTGGGACAAGAATCTCCGTACAAACATATGCTGTCAAAAACATATGTTGTCAATTGTAGTTTTTGATGTGAATTTATTATTTTTTTCTATTGATAATTCTTTGTTACTTTTGGAAAAAAAACTATTAAAATGGATAACAAACAAGAACAAGTTTTGCGTTAAATTTTAAGTAGTTCATCAGAAAAATAAGAAATAAAAAAGGAATGAGGAGCATGAAAAGATTTTGATGGAACTCCTAAAATTAAAATTATTTAAATTATGCGCCACACCAGACAAATGACAACTGAACAGCTGTTTTGGGTGAGCAAGCAAATTGAGAAATGAATCCATGAATTTTTTGTCTCAAGAGATCTCCGCAAAAAATCTCAGTGCTCAGCTGAGATTTTTTGTCTCACTTAAAAAAATAGTTGAGCGCTCGGAGCGCTCAGTTGATGGTACAAGCCTATTGAGTTTCACATTTCAGTGACAATTCTCCAAAAAATTCGCTATGTTTGAAAGCTTATGCCTAATGTCTTTAAACTTGGGCTCAATTGAATTCTTTTCAATAAGATTCAGGTTTATTCATAAAATCAAAAACATTAATTTTGTTTCTTGAAATGAGAGCTTTGTTAACATTATTTGAGTATACTTTGGGGTAGTTACCCTGCTAAAACGTTAACTAAGGGGCATATTTGTATAGACAACATTAAACATTTATGTCAACATAAATAACTTTTTAGAAATTATATCATCTTTACAAAAACTTGGGCACACAGTCACCCTTATGTATTATGCTGCTTCTAATCTGAAGATTGGTTTCATGAGGTTGGGGTTAAACGATTCTCACATATGTAAGTATTTCGACGAACAAACATTTTATATTTGTTTCAACACTAAAGTCTATTGCCTTAAGATTGAGTGTTAAGGATAGCTCCGAGCAGGGTATAAGGACCATTTCTAGAGTTTTTTTGCGTCTTATCTGTAGATCGCCAACTACCAGCTTGGTCCAAAATTGTAAAAACTTTATTATAAAGTAAGTGTACCAAATCGATTGAAAAGTTTGGTATTTGAAAAAGAGAAAATTAATTTAATGAACTTATTGAAACAATCGAAATATTCATTCAAGTCCAATACTAGAATAAGACTATAAATGAGTGGGCTAAAATTAAATAGAGAATAGCACACACTCAGGGTCACATGTTATCCAGTAAGGTCATGTTAGTAAAGTTGCTAACTGACTACTATTGTTCCATACAATCTTAATATTACCCGTACCTAACCTTAGTTAATTTGGCTTCTTCTTTTTGAACAGATTTCGAATTTACTCACAGCTGTGTTTAACAATCTTGAAGAGGTTAATGACCACCAAAGATTAAACAAACAAGTTTTAAAAAATAAGCATATACAAATGCATTTAACCAAAAAAGAAGTATCGGAAGTTACCACAACAAAACCCGCGCATACAAATTTGGGAAATATTTCAATTCATAATAATTCGTATTTTATTATTAAACCATTAAGAAGAGAACAAATACTGATTGCATTTAAAATTGTTACAATTGTAACTACTATATTATGTACATTAATTGAATAGCAGTGAATTCAATTCATTCAAAAATTATTAATAAATGTAAATAAATATTACCTATAACATTTAAGAGCTTGGATAATATTGAGGAAATGTCTGCGCTCATCTTCCTCGTCTTCTGGTCGAAGTGGTGGGCTGTAGATTGGCGGCCTATCGTTCATTATGACTACTGATATTTATGAGGTATTTATAATGTTAATGAAATTAAATAATAAGTTAACAATTATGTTATAACAAACTTCATAAAACAAGAAAGCAACAAAAAAGTGCCCCCGCGGGTAGAAGAATAGAATCAAACCACGAAAAATGCTTGACTTTGACTTGTCAAAACATGACAACTTTGGTTGTTGTGCATTCACAATGAGTAACCAAAAAAAAAACGTGTAAATCTATTTGTTTAATACCACGTTCACAAGAGGCACCTCAACTATTTGTTATCCTGAATTGACTCGAAATGAGCTTATTCAACTATCAAAAAGAGGGAAATTAGTCGAAATTTGTGAAAATTCTCTTTTTCAATAATGTATTGGGTAATTGTCTAGAATAGCCACTTTTGTTCAAAACATAAAAAAAAAATTCGGAAAAACTAAATCGGTGTATTTTTGTGTAAACATTAATAATAAATCGGGGGAAGAGCGAGAAAACATTTATTTCTATTTTAAATTAATTTTTAAAGTTGACTTTTTTACATACAAAACACGCAAAAATGGTTGATTTTGACATTTCTTCCCTGTTTTTTGTTCAGTGTTGCCATACTTGCTTTTTTTTGTTGGGAATTTCTTTGATTTTAGTGATCAAATGCAAAAGTTCTTTGCATATACCCAAACTCGCACCCACCCCAAATCCTATAGTGATCCCAAGCAGGGGGGTTGCAGGGTGGCAGCATGCCCCCCTTACATACCTAGCTGTTAGTACGCCGTGCTATCAATTCAAAAAACTTGTTTTTTTATTAATAACAAAAGAAATTGTTGCAAAATTGCACTTCCCCCGATTTATTATTAATGTTTACACAAAAATACACCGATTTAGCTTTTTTCCGAATTTTTTTCTATGTTTTTAACAAAAGTGGCTATTCTAGACAATTACCATGGATTGTCCACCACGATTGCAGAACTAATACCTAGGACCAGTTTGGTCACACCAAGCCCAAAACTGAGTTTTCGGCAAAAATATTTCAAAAATCCGAAAATCGTTCACACTGAAAGATAACACCTTTTCGTTTGACATTTCAGTTTTTGCAACATCGACTGTCAAATATTGTATTTATGCAAAATTTGTAAGTACAAGTTTAGTCCTTCAATTATTATTTGTGAAAATAAAATGCATTCTCACTAATTGAAATTGATTTTAATAATTTTTGCAAATGCTGGAACTTCGAAACAAAAGAAAAGCTTTAATTGATGCTATTGAAAACTATGATCGACAAAGAAATATTTGAAAAAAAAAATTGTCTGCAGATTCGTAAGACCACCTTTTGGAAACGTGAAATGCCACAGAACTTTTAATATACCTACTCTGCAATTAACTAAAAGATCTGGAAATGCAAGCAAGGAAGTGTATACTATTACAAAAATGAATAGGCAATTCAATTTATACACTATGAATAGCCTCTGAATACAAGACAACTTCAGCTATCTTCGGGGTAGGAATATCCACAATTTACATCATTGTGAAAACATTTTGTCAGGAAGTTTGTGTCTTCTACAAATTCCTGGACGCAATACCACCAGCAACATTTTCGTTTTGGGTTAAAAAGAACCTGCGGGGGTTACCAGAGCCCAGAAACGTATCTTTTTGCGTCTTTTAATATTTATAATAAATATGAACATATGCTTCTTGTTTGTTTTGTTCATATTTGAAATGCTGCTTGTTTTCGACACATTCTATATAAAACTTGTTGTTTACTGGTGGCTTATAATGCTAGGAAAACTTGAGTTCTTGATGTAGGTTTTCGGCCAAAACCGATAATTTTTGGTTTGGTGTGAAAAGCCTATTAATTAACTTTAATCAATTATTATTTTAGTTTGTATTCAGAGAGCATTTGTTAATTAAAGTACGCAGCCCAAGCTTAATTTTGTCCAAGCTTTTTCTCCATTCTTCAGCCTAAGCCTGATATAATTTTTGACAGAATAATGTTGTGTAGATCATACAATTAATCTTGGGTGGCAACTATACTCCAAGTTCCAAATTGGGGGATGGTGCTTCATGAGCATAGCTAATTTTGTTTTCATATTTCACGTCCTCTTTTAAAGACTACTAATGATATTATTTCATTATTAAGAAACACTATTTAAAATATTTATTTTAATTTATTTTAGCAGATAATATAATATGTGTTTTTTCTGAGGAGATTCAATTCCAACCATTCCCCTTTTTAGCTACAACTTTCAATAAGCTGTCAAAACTTAGCTCACAAATTATTGAATTATTAATTATTCCTTCAATGTTGCTTGTGCAGAATTGTAATTTGTGTTCTTCTTTTTAAAATTTAACGTTTGATGTTTTTGCTTGAATTTGCTCTGACAGTTGTCATGAACCTGCACCACACTACTCTACGCTTTAATTTTTCTGGTTGACAAAAACTATTTTAATTTTTTGTGACATATGACAAACAGCCCAATGGCTGTTTTCAATCTAATAAAAAGGAGATGGCTGGCATAAAATTAAAAACACCATCTAGCTGGTCAAAAAATGCAAACAAACTAGGTCCAAATTACTGTAAAATAAAGTTTTCAATGGATCTCTGATAATTTACTGACATTTTAGGAAAAAATAAACAAATTTGATATCAATTTTCAGGCTATTTCAGATTCAACTATATGTTGAATCAGCTGTTCTGTCAGTTTAACATATATACCAGAAGTTCTGTAATACCTTTATATTACTTTTTTGGCATCCCAACTGTTCTGCTTCAGCTGCTCTTTAACACCCTTTCTGCAGTCAATTTGGCATAAGCATAGAAAATATTTTATAATTACGAATTTGTACAACTTTATTCAGAGCGTACATAAAACCTTATTCATTTTGTTTAGCGAGTTCTATTAAATATGACAAAGTGTTCATACCCGAGGAATATTGTAAGAAATTACAACGTATTAAACGCATCTAATAAACAAATTCTAAATTAGCCAGTTTATACCTCAAAGATTTCTGAGATTTTTCTCAGACTATTTCAATATTCAGTCTCACCTAACAATCTTATTAGCTTTGCATTTCTTTTCTTCCTTTTTTGAGAAATCGAATCATAAACATTCTGTTCTCAGATTTCTGACAGCAAAAGTATTTATATACAGTTGTTTTCATAAAAATAGCAGTGATCTCCAAATAAAACAAAAAGCCTTTCAATATCAACGTTATAATATATTTCGTTAAACTTCTAATAACAAACTAAAGTATTTTATTCATAGTAACAGAAAATAAGTTTTATCTATTTTTTACCGTAAGCTTTGTCACAGTAAAACCCGTTTTTTAAAAATATAGTATATATATAAATAGTATAATTTATATGAGAAATTGTTTATATTTCTGAGAATACTCAAATCTCCGAGGTTTTAGAAACATAAACTGGCCAATTCAAATGTCATCTTTAGCAACATTCCACAAGCAGCATGTTGCTTTGTTATTGTTTACTTTGACATTTGACGTATAACTTTGAGTTATTTTCTTTGCAGTTTTCAAACAATTTTAATCTTAGAACTTTTATTAAATTCATTTATAGTAACAAAACTCTATCATTATGTCTGAAAATAGAAAAAAACGGTACAGGAAACCAAAGGTTAGTAAAATATTTTTAATAAAATACATAAAGGTCGTAGTCATACTTATTAGCAATGCTTTCTAGCAAGAAGAAAAACGAACAGTGATTCTAGCCAAACGTGATCCAGATCGTTGTGCGACTAAAACTTTTGAAGATCATCAACCAATTCAACCGAAGATTTTATTGAAAGCCAAGGACCCATCAGATTGTGTTGGGTCACCCTCAAACACGACTACATCTTCTTTATCCAATTTAGTGCCTCAGAAAACAATTATTGTCACCAAAGATTCCATATCAATCGATGGTGCTGGTTCTGTAACGTCAAACTCAACCCATCATCCTATTTCCCAAAGTCCTAATAACTCTTCAACACAACCGCCAAAAGAATCCACAACAGATGTGCCTATTGCCGAACCCACTCCAATTATGACTCGCCCAGCAACAGTGATCTCGTCGACATCGCAAATAAACTTTAATGCGTCGAAATTTCTTTTGAAAAACAACAAAGATTTTCTGGTTGTGGGAGTTGTTGGCAGGCAAGGTGTTGGTAAATCCACTATTATGAACCTTTTGGCTGCGGAGGAGATTAACAATGATACGTATACGTCTATTTTCAAGGAACAAGAGAGTATCTTCCCTATTAAGATCAAACCCAACAAAGGGGCCGCTTGGCCACGCACCGAGAGTATTCATATGTACATCACAAAAGACAGAATGATCCTTCTCGACAGCCCCCCAGTTCTATGCAATTCCTACAAGAAAGATGAACTTACCAACGAAATGGATGACATGCATAATCTTATTATATTCCTCACCGTTTGTCATCTGGTGATCTTCGTACAGAATGACCAATTCGACATGAGTCTTGTTCGCTTGTTTCAGATGGCCGAAATGACAAAGCCAAATCAGGATACAAAACCTTTTGTAGAGGATTACTATCCGAATGTTTTATTTGTGAAAAACCGGGCGAAGCGATTAGATTTTTTAGACGTCGAAAAACAAATGCAAGATAAAATGCTTAGATTTTGTTTTGCAGACACCAAACTAAAGGTGTTCCTTGGTGAAACCGATGAACAGAAGAAGTCATCTTCGTCGATACCAGATGCAGACAAGATTGTCAATTCTTTTCTAGTACCAGAAATTAAAGGTAGATTGATGCTTAGTTTTGTTATGATCCTTCGTACAATAGGTTAAGAAAATACGTATTTTATTACAGGTAATGAAGCGAGCAGTTTTCACACTGATTTGCAGTCAATTGCAGAAGACTTAAGAAGAAGAGTATTTATGACACCGCGAAACCAAATCTACAATGCTCCTGGTGAGCTAACCGAAGCCATTTGGTTTGAATTGCTCACGAGAACTGCAAACGAGTGGAATCATTTCTTTTTCAGGACTTTCAAAGAAGCTCGAATTAGTTATTTTCAAAGTGGAAGTAGTGCTGATGCGGAAAAATATGCATAATAAAATTTGTTTGTAAATAAATTCGGACTATTAAATCGTGCAAAAGGTTTTCATATGCATATTCAGTAACTAACAATTCATTTAAATGCCAGGAGACTATAAAAGATGTTATCTAAAATACAAAAATATAATAAAAAGTATTTTTATGATCGTTATATGCACCGGTCGAAATAGAATTTTATAAAATAAAATATTTCTCAATTTATTAAAAATTTTTCGGACCTTAATTGCATACAGATTTATACGCAGTTTTATTTCTTTGGATAAGTACAACGTTCCATGAAACCTCATAACGATATCATCGAGATATACATACATTTTAAGATAGGTCTTTCCAAGCCCTGTAAATAGCTGCAAACTAAAACCTTCTGCGAGCTCTTGTTTCAGAAAAATTTGCGGTTAACTAAAATTACAGAATTTCGACCCAGACAACGAAAAGTAAGTATCTGTAAGTGGCTTCATATCCACAACCAAGCCTTGGAAAAATATGCGGCTTTCACTGCTTGGAAGCAAACAAATACACCTTTCCAACGATGTGAAAATCTTTGCAATACTCGACAATTTTTATTTTTTCAGTTTTTGCAAAAATTCGTGGGCTCCCTTGTCAAAAAAATATAATTTTTTCATCATTGTTCCCGATCCCATCGAGATATACATTTTAAGATAGGTCTTTCCAAGCCCTATAAATATCTGCAAACTAAAACCTTCTGCGAGCTCTTGTTTCAGAAATATTTGTAGTTTACTAAAATTACAGAATTTCGACCCAGACAACGAAAAGTAAGTATCTGTAAGTGGCTTCATATCCACAACCAAGCCTTGGAAAAATATGCGGCTTTCACTGCTTGGAAGCAAACAAATACACCTTTCCAACGATGTGAAAATCTTTGCAATACTCGACAATTTTTATTTTTTCAGTTTTTGCAAAAATTCGTGGGCTCCCTTGTCAAAAAAATATAATTTTTTCATCATTGTTCCCGATCCCATCGAGATATACATTTTAAGATAGGTCTTTCCAAGCCCTATAAATAGCTGCAAACTAAAACCTTCTGCGAGCTCTTGTTTCAGAAATATTTGCAGTTTACTAAAATTACAGAATTTCGACCCAGACGACGAAAAGTATCTGTAAGTGGCTGCATATCCGCAACCAAGCCTTGGAAAAATATGCGGCTTTCACTGCTTGGAAGCAAACAAATACACCTTTCCAACGATGTGAAAATCTTTGTAATACTCGACAATTTTTATTTTTTAAGTTTTTCGAAAAAATCGTGGGCCCCTTGTGAAAAAAAATATAATTTTTTCATCATTGTTCCCGATCCCATCGAGATATACATTTTATGATAGGTCTTTCCAAGCCCTATAAATAGCTGCAAACTAAAACGTTCTGCGAGCTCTTGTTTCAGAAATATTTGCAGTTTACTAAAATTACAGAATTTCGACCCAGACAACGAAAAGTAAGTATCTGTAAGTGGCTTCATATCCGCAACCAAGCCTTGGAAAAATATGCGGCTTTCACTGCTTGGAAGCAAACAAATACACCTTTCCAACGATGTGAAAATCTTTGCAATACTCGACAATTTTTATTTTTTCAGTTTTTGCAAAAAATATAATTTTTTCATCATTGTTCCCGATCCCATCGAGATATACATTTTAAGATAGGTCTTTCCAAGCCCTATAAACAACAGCAAACTAAAACCTTCTGCGAGCTCTTGTTTCAGAAATATTTGCAGTTTACTAAAATTACAGAATTTCGACCCAGACAACGAAAAGTATCTGTAAGTGGCTTCAAATCCGCAACCAAGCCTTGGAAAAATATGCGGCTTTCACTGCTTGGACGCAAACAAATACACCTTTCCAACGATGTGAAAATCTTTGCAATACTCGACAATTTTTATTTTTTCAGTTTTTGCAAAAAATCGTGGGCTAACCCCTTGTCAAAAAAATATAATTTTTTCATCATTGTTCCCGATCCCATCGAGATATACATTTTAAGATAGGTCTTTCCAAGCCCTACAAATAGCTGCAAACTAAAACCTTCTGCGAGCTCTTGTTTCAGAAATATTTGCAGTTTACTAAAATTACAGAATTTCGACCCAGACAACGAAAAGTATCTGTAAGTGGCTTCATATCCGCAACCAAGCCTTGGAAAAATATGCGGCTTTCACTGCTTGGAAGCAAACAAATACACCTTTCCAACGATGTGAAAATCTTTGCAATACTCGACAATTTTTATTTTTTCAGTTTTTGCAAAAAATCGTGGGCTAACCCCTTGTCAAAAAAATATAATTTTTTCATCATTGTTCCCGATCCCATCGAGATATACATTTTAAGATAGGTCTTTCCAAGCCCTATAAATAGCTGCAAACTAAAACCTTCTGCGAGCTCTTGTTTCAGAAATATTTGCAGTTTACTAAAATTACAGAATTTCGACCCAGACAACGAAAAGTATCTGTAAGTGGCTTCATATTCGCAACCAAGCCTTGGAAAAATATGCGGCTTTCACTGCTTGGAAGCAAACAAATACACCTTTCCAACGATGTGAAAATCTTTGCAATACTCGAAAATTTTTATTTTTTCAGTTTTTGCAAAAAATCGTGGGCTCCCTTGTCAAAAAAATATAATTTTTTCATCATTGTTCCCGATCCCATCGAGATATACATTTTAAGATAGGTCTTTCCAAGCCCTATAAATAGCTGCAAACTAAAACCTTCTGCGAGCTCTTGTTTCAGAAATATTTGCAGTTTACTAAAATTACAGAATTTCGACCCAGACAACGAAAAGTATCTGTAAGTGGCTTCATATTCGCAACCAAGCCTTGGAAAAATATGCGGCTTTCACTGCTTGGAAGCAAACAAATACACCTTTCCAACGATGTGAAAATCTTTGCAATACTCGACAATTTTTATTTTTTCAGTTTTTGCAAAAAATCGTGGGCTAACCCCTTGTCAAAAAACTATAATTTTTTCATCATTGTTGCCGATCCCATCGAGATATACATTTTAAGATAGGTCTTTCCAAGCCCTATAAACAACAGCAAACTAAAACCTTCTGCGAGCTCTTGTTTCAGAAATATTTGCAGTTTACTAAAATTACAGAATTTCGACCCAGACGACGAAAAGTATCTGTAAGTGGCTTCATATCCGCAACCAAGCCTTGGAAAAATATGCGGCTTTCACTGCTTGGAAGCAAACAAATACACCTTTCCAACGATGTGAAAATCTTTGCAATACTACACAATTTTTATTTTTTCAGTTTTTGCAAAAAATCGTGGGCTCCCTTGTCAAAAAAATATAATTTTTTCATCATTGTTCCCGATCCTCGAGATATACATTTTAAGATAGGTCTTTCCAAGCCCTATAAACAGCAGCAAACTAAAACCTTCTGCGAGCTCTTGTTTCAGAAATATTTGCAGTTTACTAAAATTACAGAATTTCGACCCAGACGACGAAAAGTATCTGTAAGTGGCTTCATATCCGCAACCAAGCCTTGGAAAAATATGCGGCCTTCACTGCTTGGAAGCAAACAAATACACCTTTCCAACGATGTGAAAATCTTTGCAATACTCGACAATTTTTATTTTTTCAGTTTTTGCAAAAAATCGTGGGCTAACCCCTTGTCAAAAAAATATAATTTTTTCATCATTGTTCCCGATCCCATCGAGATATACATTTTGAGATAGGTCTTTCCAAGCCCTATAAATAGCTGCAAACTAAAACCTTCTGCGAGCTCTTGTTTCAGAAATATTTGCAGTTTACTAAAATTACAGAATTTCGACCCAGACAACGAAAAGTATCTGTAAGTGGCTTCATATCCGCAACCAAGCCTTGGAAAAATATGCGGCTTTCACTGCTTGGAAGCAAACAAATACACCTTTCCAACGATGTGAAAATATTTGCAGTACTCGACAATTTTTATTTTTTCAGTTTTTGCAAAAAATCGTGGGCTAACCCCTTGTCAAAAAAATATAATTTTTTCATCATTGTTCCCGATCCCATCGAGATATACATTTTAAGATAGGTCTTTCCAAGCCCTACAAATAGCTGCAAACTAAAACCTTCTGCGAGCTCTTGTTTCAGAAATATTTGCAGTTTACTAAAATTACAGAATTTCGACCCAGACAACGAAAAGTATCTGTAAGTGGCTTCATATTCGCAACCCAGCCTTGGAAAAATATGCGGCTTTCACTGCTTGGAAGCAAACAAATACACCTTTCCAACGATGTGAAAATCTTTGCAATACTCGACAATTTTTATTTTTTCAGTTTTTGCAAAAAATCGTGGGCTCCCTTGTCAAAAAAATATAATTTTTTCATCATTGTTCCCGATCCCATCGAGATATACATTTTGAGATAGGTCTTTCCAAGCCCTATAAATAGCTGCAAACTAAAACCTTCTGCGAGCTCTTGTTTCAGAAATATTTGCAGTTTACTAAAATTACAGAATTTCGACCCAGACAACGAAAAGTATCTGTAAGTGGCTTCATATCCGCAACCAAGCCTTGGAAAAATATGCGGCTTTCACTGCTTGGAAGCAAACAAATACACCTTTCCAACGATGTGAAAATCTTTGCAATACTCGACAATTTTTATTTTTTCAGTTTTTGCAAAAAATCGTGGGCTCCCTTGTCAAAAAAATATAATTTTTTCATCATTGTTCCCGATCCCATCGAGATATACATTTTGAGATAGGTCTTTCCAAGCCCTATAAATAGCTGCAAACTAAAACCTTCTGCGAGCTCTTGTTTCAGAAATATTTGCAGTTTACTAAAATTACAGAATTTCGACCCAGACGACGAAAAGTATCTGTAAGTGGCTTCATATCCGCAACGAAGCCTTGGAAAAATATGCGGCTTTCACTGCTTGGAAGCAAACAAATACACCTTTCCAACGATGTGAATATCTTTGCAATACTCGACAATTTTTATTTTTTCAGTTTTTCGAAAAAATCGTGGGCTAACCCCTTGTCAAAAAAATATAATTTTTTCATCATTGTTCCCGATCCCATCGAGATATACATTTTAAGATAGGTCTTTCCAAGCCCTATAAATAGCTGCAAACTAAAACCTTCTGCGAGCTCTTGTTTCAGAAATATTTGCAGTTTACTAAAATTACAGAATTTCGACCCAGACAACGAAAAGTATCTGTAAGTGGCTTCATATCCGCAACCAAGCCTTGGAAAAATATGCGGCTTTCACTGCTTGGAAGCAAACAAATACACCTTTCCAACGATGTGAAAATCTTTGCAATACTCGACAATTTTTATTTTTTTTCAGTTTTTCGAAAAAATCGTGGGCTAACCCCTTGTCAAAAAAATATAATTTTTTCATCATTGTTCCCGATCCCATCGAGATATACATTTTAAGATAGGTCTTTCCAAGCCCTATAAATAGCTGCAAACTAAAACCTTCTGCGAGCTCTTGTTTCAGAAATTTTTGCGGTTAAGTAAAATTACAGAATTTCGACCCAGACAACGAAAAGTATCTGTAAGTGGCTTCATATCCACAACCAAGCCTTGGAAAAATATGCGGCTTTCACTGCTTGGAAGCAAACAAATACACCTTTCCAACGATGTGAAAATCTTTGCAATACTCGACAATTTTTATTTTTTCAGTTTTTGCAAAAAATCGTGGAATAACCCCTTGTCAAAAAAATATAATTTTTTCATCATTGTTCCCGATCCCATCGAGATATACATTTTAAGATAGGTCTTTCCAAGCCCTATAAATAGCTGCAAACTAAAACCTTCTGCGAGCTCTTGTTTCAGAAATTTTTGCGGTTAAGTAAAATTACAGAATTTCGACCCAGACAACGAAAAGTATCTGTAAGTGGCTTCATATCCACAACCAAGCCTTGGAAAAATATGCGGCTTTCACTGCTTGGAAGCAAACAAATACACCTTTCCAACGATGTGAAAATCTTTGCAATACTCGACAATTTTTATTTTTTTTCAGTTTTTCGAAAAAATCGTGGGCTTAACCCCTTAACCCCTTGTCAAAAAAATATAATTTTTTCATCATTGTTCCCGATCCCATCGAGATATACATTTTAAGATAGGTCTTTCCAAGCCCTATAAATAGCTGCAAACTAAAACCTTCTGCGAGCTCTTTTTTCAGAAATTTTTGCGGTTAAGTAAAATTACAGAATTTCGACCCAGACAACGAAAAGTATCTGTAAGTGGCTTCATATCCACAACCAAGCCTTGGAAAAATATGCGGCTTTCACTGCTTGGAAGCAAACAAATACACCTTTCCAACGATGTGAAAATCAGTTTTTTTTTTTCAGTTTTTCGAAAAAATCGTGGGCTAACGTCAAAAAAATATAATTTTTTCATCATTGTTCCCGATTTCATCGAGATATACATCTTAAGATAGGTCTTTCCAAGCCCTATAAATAGCTGCAAACTAAAACCTTTTGCGATCTCTTGTTTCAGAAATATTTGCAGTTTACTAAAATTACAGAATTTCGACCCAGACAACGAAAAGTATCTGTAAGTGGCTTCATATCCGCAACAAAGCCTTGGAAAAATATGCGGCTTTCACTGCTTGGACGCAAACAAATACACCTTTCCAACGATGTGAAAATCTTTGCAATACTCGACAATTTTTATTTTTTTTTCAGTTTTTCGAAAAAATCGTGGACTAACCCCTTGTCAAAAAAATATAATTTTTTCATCATTGTTCCCGATTTCATCGAGATATACATCTTAAGATAGGTCTTTCCAAGCCCTATAAATAGCTGCAAACTAAAACCTTCTGCGAGCTCTTGTTTCAGAAATATTTGCAGTTTACTAAAATTACAGAATTTCGACCCAGACAACGGAAAGTATCTGTAAGTGGCTTCATATCCGCAACCAAGCCTTGGAAAAATATGCGGCTTTCACTGCTTGGAAGCAAACAAATACACCTTTCCAACGATGTGAAAATCTTTGCAATACTCGACAATTTTTATTTTTTCAGTTTTTGCAAAAAATCGTGGGCTCCCTTGTCAAAAAAATATAATTTTTTCATCATTGTTCCCGATCCCATCGAGATATACATTTTGAGATAGGTCTTTCCAAGCCCTATAAATAGCTGCAAACTAAAACCTTCTGCGAGCTCTTGTTTCAGAAATATTTGCAGTTTACTAAAATTACAGAATTTCGACCCAGACAACGGAAAGTATCTGTAAGTGGCTTCATATCCGCAACCAAGCCTTGGAAAAATATGCGGCTTTCACTGCTTGGAAGCAAACAAATACACCTTTCCAACGATGTGAAAATCTTTGCAATACTCGACAATTTTTATTTTTTGAGTTTTTCGAAAAAATCGTGGGCCCCTTGTCAAAAAAATATAATTTTTTCATCATTGTTCCCGATCCCATCGAGATATACATTTTAAGATAGGTCTTTCCAAGCCCTATAAATAGCTGCAAACTAAAACCTTCTGCGAGCTCTTGTTTCAGAAATATTTGCAGTTTACTAAAATTACAGAATTTCGACCCAGACAACGAAAAGTATCTGTAAGTGGCTTCATATCCGCAACCAAGCCTTGGAAAAATATGCGGCTTTCACTGCTTTGAAGCAAACAAATACACCTTTCCAACGATGTGAAAATCTTTGCAATACTCGACAATTTTTATTTTTTCAGTTTTTCGAAAAAATCGTGGGCTCTCCCTTGTCAAAAAAATATAATTTTTTCATCATTGTTCCCGATCCCATCGAGATATACATTTTAAGATAGGTCTTTCCAAGCCCTATAAATAGCTGCAAACTAAAACCTTCTGCGAGCTCTTGTTTCAGAAATATTTGCAGTTTACTAAAATTACAGAATTTTGACCCAGACAACGAAAAGTATCTGTAAGTGAAAAGTATCTGAACGTTCTGCGAGCTCTTGTTTCAGAAATATTTGCAGTTTACTAAAATTACAGAATTTCGACCCAGACGACGAAAAGTATCTGTAAGTGGCTTCATATCCGCAACCAAGCCTTGGAAAAATATGCGGCTTCCACTGCTTGTTAGCAAAGAAATACACTTTTCCAACGATGTGAAAATCTTTGCAATACCCGACAATTTTTATTTTTTCAGTTTTTCGGAAAAATCGTGGGCTTGTCAAAAAAATATAATTTTTTCATCATTGTTCCCGATCCCATCGAGATATACATTTTAAGATAGGTCTTTCCAAGCCCTATAAATAGCTGCAAACTAAAACCTTCTGCGAGCTCTTGTTTCAGAAATTTTTGCGGTTAAGTAAAATTACAGAATTTCGACCCAGACAACGAAAAGTATCTGTAAGTGGCTTCATATCCGCAACCAAGCCTTGGAAAAATATGCGGCTTTCACTGCTTGGAAGCAAACAAATACACCTTTCTAACGATGTGAAAATCTTTGCAATACTCGACAATTTTTATTTTTTTTCAGTTTTTCGAAAAAAATCGTGGGCTAACCCCTTGTCAAAAAAATATAATTTTTTCATCATTGTTCCCGATCCCATCGAGATATACATTTTAAGATAGGTCTTTCCAAGCCCTATAAATAGCTGCAAACTAAAACCTTCTGCGAGCTCTTGTTTCAGAAATATTTGCAGTTTACTAGAATTACAGAATTTCGACTAAGACAACGAAAAGTATCTGTAAGTGGCTTCATATCCGCAACCAAGCCTTGGAAAAATATGCGGCTTTCACTGCTTGGAAGCAAACAAATACACCTTTCCAACGATGTGAAAATCTTTGCAATACTCGACAATTTTTATTTTTTGAGTTTTTCGAAAAAATCGTGGGCTAACCCCTTGTCAAAAAAATATAATTTTTTCATCATTGTTCCCGATCCCATCGAGATATACATTTTAAGATAGGTCTTTCCAAGCCCTATAAATAGCTGCAAACTAAAACCTTCTGCGAGCTCTTGTTTCAGAAATATTTGCAGTTTACTAGAATTACAGAATTTCGACCCAGACAACGAAAAGTATCTGTAAGTGGCTTCATATCCGCAACCAAGCCTTGGAAAAATATGCGGCCTTCACTGCTTGGAAGCAAACAAATACACCTTTCCAACGATGTGAAAATCTTTGCAATACTCGACAATTTTTATTTTTTTTCAGTTTTTCGAAAAAATCGTGGGCTAACCCCTTGTCAAAAAAATATAATTTTTTCATCATTGTTCCCGATCCCATCGAGATATACATTTTAAGATAGGTCTTTCCAAGCCCTATAAACAGCTGCAAACTAAAACCTTCTGCGAGCTCTTGTTTCAGAAATATTTGCAGTTTACTAAAATTACAGAATTTCGACTCAGACAACGAAAAGTATCTGTAAGTGGCTTCATATCCGCAACCAAGCCTTGGAAAAATATGCGGCTTTCACTGCTTGGAAGCAAACAAATACACCTTTCCAACGATGTGAATATCTTTGCAATACTCGACAATTTTTATTTTTTCAGTTTTTGCAAAAAATCGTGGAATAACCCCTTGTCAAAAAAATATAATTTTTTCATCATTGTTCCCGATCCCATCGAGATATACATTTTAAGATAGGTCTTTCCAAGCCCTATAAATAGCTGCAAACTAAAACCTTCTGCGAGCTCTTGTTTCGGAAATATTTGCAGTTTACTAAAATTACAGAATTTCGACCCAGACAACGAAAAGTATCTGTAAGTGGCTTCATATCCGCAACCAAGCCTTGGAAAAATATGCGGCTTTCACTGCTTTGAAGCAAACAAATACACCTTTCCAACGATGTGAAAATCTTTGCAATACTCGACAATTGTTATTTTTTTTCAGTTTTTCGAAAAAATCGTGGGCTAACCCCTTGTCAAAAAAATATAATTTTTTCATCATTGTTCCCGATCCCATCGAGATATACATTTTAAGATAGGTCTTTCCAAGCCCTATAAATAGCTGCAAACTAAAACCTTCTGCGAGCTCTTGTTTCAGAAATATTTGCAGTTTACTAGAATTACAGAATTTCGACCCAGACAACGAAAAGTATCTGTAAGTGGCTTCATATCCGCAACCAAGCCTTGGAAAAATATGCGGCTTTCACTGCTTGGAAGCAAACAAATACACCTTTCCAACGATGTGAAAATCTTTGCAATACTCGACAATTTTTATTTTTTGAGTTTTTCGAAAAAATCGTGGGCTAACCCCTTGTCAAAAAAATATAATTTTTTCATCATTGTTCCCGATCCCATCGAGATATACATTTTAAGATAGGTCTTTCCAAGCCCTATAAATAGCTGCAAACTAAAACCTTCTGCGAGCTCTTGTTTCAGAAATATTTGCAGTTTACTAAAATTACAGAATTTCGACCCAGACAACGGAAAGTATCTGTAAGTGGCTTCATATCCGCAACCAAGCCTTGGAAAAATATGCGGCTTTCACTGCTTGGAAGCAAACAAATACACCTTTCCAACGATGTGAAAATCTTTGCAATACTCGACAATTTTTATTTTTTCAGTTTTTGCAAAAAATCGTGGGCTCCCTTGTCAAAAAAATATAATTTTTTCATCATTGTTCCCGATCCCATCGAGATATACATTTTGAGATAGGTCTTTCCAAGCCCTATAAATAGCTGCAAACTAAAACCTTCTGCGAGCTCTTGTTTCAGAAATATTTGCAGTTTACTAAAATTACAGAATTTCGACCCAGACAACGGAAAGTATCTGTAAGTGGCTTCATATCCGCAACCAAGCCTTGGAAAAATATGCGGCTTTCACTGCTTGGAAGCAAACAAATACACCTTTCCAACGATGTGAAAATCTTTGCAATACTCGACAATTTTTATTTTTTGAGTTTTTCGAAAAAATCGTGGGCCCCTTGTCAAAAAAATATAATTTTTTCATCATTGTTCCCGATCCCATCGAGATATACATTTTAAGATAGGTCTTTCCAAGCCCTATAAATAGCTGCAAACTAAAACCTTCTGCGAGCTCTTGTTTCAGAAATATTTGCAGTTTACTAAAATTACAGAATTTCGACCCAGACAACGAAAAGTATCTGTAAGTGGCTTCATATCCGCAACCAAGCCTTGGAAAAATATGCGGCTTTCACTGCTTTGAAGCAAACAAATACACCTTTCCAACGATGTGAAAATCTTTGCAATACTCGACAATTTTTATTTTTTCAGTTTTTCGAAAAAATCGTGGGCTCTCCCTTGTCAAAAAAATATAATTTTTTCATCATTGTTCCCGATCCCATCGAGATATACATTTTAAGATAGGTCTTTCCAAGCCCTATAAATAGCTGCAAACTAAAACCTTCTGCGAGCTCTTGTTTCAGAAATATTTGCAGTTTACTAAAATTACAGAATTTTGACCCAGACAACGAAAAGTATCTGTAAGTGAAAAGTATCTGAACGTTCTGCGAGCTCTTGTTTCAGAAATATTTGCAGTTTACTAAAATTACAGAATTTCGACCCAGACGACGAAAAGTATCTGTAAGTGGCTTCATATCCGCAACCAAGCCTTGGAAAAATATGCGGCTTCCACTGCTTGTTAGCAAAGAAATACACTTTTCCAACGATGTGAAAATCTTTGCAATACCCGACAATTTTTATTTTTTCAGTTTTTCGGAAAAATCGTGGGCTTGTCAAAAAAATATAATTTTTTCATCATTGTTCCCGATCCCATCGAGATATACATTTTAAGATAGGTCTTTCCAAGCCCTATAAATAGCTGCAAACTAAAACCTTCTGCGAGCTCTTGTTTCAGAAATTTTTGCGGTTAAGTAAAATTACAGAATTTCGACCCAGACAACGAAAAGTATCTGTAAGTGGCTTCATATCCGCAACCAAGCCTTGGAAAAATATGCGGCTTTCACTGCTTGGAAGCAAACAAATACACCTTTCTAACGATGTGAAAATCTTTGCAATACTCGACAATTTTTATTTTTTTTCAGTTTTTCGAAAAAAATCGTGGGCTAACCCCTTGTCAAAAAAATATAATTTTTTCATCATTGTTCCCGATCCCATCGAGATATACATTTTAAGATAGGTCTTTCCAAGCCCTATAAATAGCTGCAAACTAAAACCTTCTGCGAGCTCTTGTTTCAGAAATATTTGCAGTTTACTAGAATTACAGAATTTCGACTAAGACAACGAAAAGTATCTGTAAGTGGCTTCATATCCGCAACCAAGCCTTGGAAAAATATGCGGCTTTCACTGCTTGGAAGCAAACAAATACACCTTTCCAACGATGTGAAAATCTTTGCAATACTCGACAATTTTTATTTTTTGAGTTTTTCGAAAAAATCGTGGGCTAACCCCTTGTCAAAAAAATATAATTTTTTCATCATTGTTCCCGATCCCATCGAGATATACATTTTAAGATAGGTCTTTCCAAGCCCTATAAATAGCTGCAAACTAAAACCTTCTGCGAGCTCTTGTTTCAGAAATATTTGCAGTTTACTAGAATTACAGAATTTCGACCCAGACAACGAAAAGTATCTGTAAGTGGCTTCATATCCGCAACCAAGCCTTGGAAAAATATGCGGCCTTCACTGCTTGGAAGCAAACAAATACACCTTTCCAACGATGTGAAAATCTTTGCAATACTCGACAATTTTTATTTTTTTTCAGTTTTTCGAAAAAATCGTGGGCTAACCCCTTGTCAAAAAAATATAATTTTTTCATCATTGTTCCCGATCCCATCGAGATATACATTTTAAGATAGGTCTTTCCAAGCCCTATAAACAGCTGCAAACTAAAACCTTCTGCGAGCTCTTGTTTCAGAAATATTTGCAGTTTACTAAAATTACAGAATTTCGACTCAGACAACGAAAAGTATCTGTAAGTGGCTTCATATCCGCAACCAAGCCTTGGAAAAATATGCGGCTTTCACTGCTTGGAAGCAAACAAATACACCTTTCCAACGATGTGAATATCTTTGCAATACTCGACAATTTTTATTTTTTCAGTTTTTCGAAAAAATCGTGGGCTAACCCCTTGTCAAAAAAATATAATTTTTTCATCATTGTTCCCGATCCCATCGAGATATACATTTTAAGATAGGTCTTTCCAAGCCCTATAAATAGCTGCAAACTAAAACCTTCTGCGAGCTCTTGTTTCAAAAATATAATTTTTTCATCATTGTTCCCGATCCCATCGAGATATACATTTTAAGATAGGTCTTTCCAAGCCCTATAAACAGCTGCAAACTAAAACCTTCTGCGAGCTCTTGTTTCAGAAATATTTGCAGTTTACTAAAATTACAGAATTTCGACTCAGACAACGAAAAGTATCTGTAAGTGGCTTCATATCCGCAACCAAGCCTTGGAAAAATATGCGGCTTTCACTGCTTGGAAGCAAACAAATACACCTTTCCAACGATGTGAATATCTTTGCAATACTCGACAATTTTTATTTTTTCAGTTTTTCGAAAAAATCGTGGGCTAACCCCTTGTCAAAAAAATATAATTTTTTCATCATTGTTCCCGATCCCATCGAGATATACATTTTAAGATAGGTCTTTCCAAGCCCTATAAATAGCTGCAAACTAAAACCTTCTGCGAGCTCTTGTTTCGGAAATATTTGCAGTTTACTAAAATTACAGAATTTCGACCCAGACAACGAAAAGTATCTGTAAGTGGCTTCATATCCGCAACCAAGCCTTGGAAAAATATGCGGCTTTCACTGCTTTGAAGCAAACAAATACACCTTTCCAACGATGTGAAAATCTTTGCAATACTCGACAATTGTTATTTTTTTTCAGTTTTTCGAAAAAATCGTGGGCTAACCCCTTGTCAAAAAAATATAATTTTTTCATCATTGTTCCCGATCCCATCGAGATATACATTTTAAGATAGGTCTTTCCAAGCCCTATAAATAGCTGCAAACTAAAACCTTCTGCGAGCTCTTGTTTCAGAAATATTTGCAGTTTACTAGAATTACAGAATTTCGACCCAGACAACGAAAAGTATCTGTAAGTGGCTTCATATCCGCAACCAAGCCTTGGAAAAATATGCGGCTTTCACTGCTTGGAAGCAAACAAATACACCTTTCCAACGATGTGAAAATCTTTGCAATACTCGACAATTTTTATTTTTTGAGTTTTTCGAAAAAATCGTGGGCTAACCCCTTGTCAAAAAAATATAATTTTTTCATCATTGTTCCCGATCCCATCGAGATATACATTTTAAGATAGGTCTTTCCAAGCCCTATAAATAGCTGCAAACTAAAACCTTCTGCGAGCTCTTGTTTCAGAAATTTTTGCGGTTAAGTAAAATTACAGAATTTCGACCCAGACAACGAAAAGTATCTGTAAGTGGCTTCATATCCACAACCAAGCCTTGGAAAAATATGCGGCTTTCACTGCTTGGAAGCAAACAAATACACCTTTCCAACGATGTGAAAATCATTGCAATACTCGACAATTTTTATTTTTTCAGTTTTTGCAAAAAATCGTGGAATAACCCCTTGTCAAAAAAATATAATTTTTTCATCATTGTTCCCGATCCCATCGAGATATACATTTTAAGATAGGTCTTTCCAAGCCCTATAAATAGCTGCAAACTAAAACCTTCTGCGAGCTCTTGTTTCAGAAATATTTGCAGTTTACTAAAATTACAGAATTTCGACCCAGACAACGAAAAGTATCTGTAAGTGGCTTCATATCCGCAACCAAGCCTTGGAAAAATATGCGGCTTTCACTGCTTTGAAGCAAACAAATACACCTTTCCAACGATGTGAAAATCATTGCAATACTCGACAATTTTTATTTTTTCAGTTTTTGCAAAAAATCGTGGAATAACCCCTTGTCAAAAAAATATAATTTTTTCATCATTGTTCCCGATCCCATCGAGATATACATTTTAAGATAGGTCTTTCCAAGCCCTATAAATAGCTGCAAACTAAAACCTTCTGCGAGCTCTTGTTTCAGAAATATTTGCAGTTTACTAAAATTTAAGAATTTCGACCCAGACAACGAAAAGTATCTGTAAGTGGCTTCATATCCGCAACCAAGCCTTGGAAAAATATGCGGCTTTCACTGCTTGGAAGCAAACAAATACACCTTTCCAACGATGTGAAAATCAGTTTTTTTTTTTCAGTTTTTCGAAAAAATCGTGGGCTAACGTCAAAAAAATATAATTTTTTCATCATTGTTCCCGATTTCATCGAGATATACATCTTAAGATAGGTCTTTCCAAGCCCTATAAATAGCTGCAAACTAAAACCTTTTGCGATCTCTTGTTTCAGAAATATTTGCAGTTTACTAAAATTACAGAATTTCGACCCAGACAACGAAAAGTATCTGTAAGTGGCTTCATATCCGCAACAAAGCCTTGGAAAAATATGCGGCTTTCACTGCTTGGACGCAAACAAATACACCTTTCCAACGATGTGAAAATCTTTGCAATACTCGACAATTTTTATTTTTTTTCAGTTTTTCGAAAAAATCGTGGGCTAACCCCTTGTCAAAAAAATATAATTTTTTCATCATTGTTCCCGATTTCATCGAGATATACATACATCTTAAGATAGGTCTTTCCAAGCCCTATAAATAGCTGCAAACTAAAACCTTCTGCGAGCTCTTGTTTCAGAAATATTTGCAGTTTACTAAAATTACAGAATTTCGACCCAGACAACGAAAAGTATCTGTAAGTGGCTTCATATCCGCAACCAAGCCTTGGAAAAATATGCGGCTTTCACTGCTTTGAAGCAAACAAATACACCTTTCCAACGATGTGAAAATCTTTGCAATACTCGACAATTTTTATTTTTTCAGTTTTTCGAAAAAATCGTGGGCTCTCCCTTGTCAAAAAAATATAATTTTTTCATCATTGTTCCCGATCCCATCGAGATATACATTTTAAGATAGGTCTTTCCAAGCCCTATAAATAGCTGCAAACTAAAACCTTCTGCGAGCTCTTGTTTCAGAAATATTTGCAGTTTACTAAAATTACAGAATTTCGACCCAGACAACGAAAAGTATCTGTAAGTGGCTTCATATCCGCAACCAAGCCTTGGAAAAATATGCGGCTTTCACTGCTTTGAAGCAAACAAATACACCTTTCCAACGATGTGAAAATCATTGCAATACTCGACAATTTTTATTTTTTCAGTTTTTGCAAAAAATCGTGGAATAACCCCTTGTCAAAAAAATATAATTTTTTCATCATTGTTCCCGATCCCATCGAGATATACATTTTAAGATAGGTCTTTCCAAGCCCTATAAATAGCTGCAAACTAAAACCTTCTGCGAGCTCTTTTTTCAGAAATTTTTGCGGTTAAGTAAAATTACAGAATTTCGACCCAGACAACGAAAAGTAATTGTAAGTGGCTTCATATCCGCAACCAAGCCTTGGAAAAATATGCGGCTTTCACTGCTTGGAAGCAAACAAATACACCTTTCCAACGATGTGAAAATCTTTGCAATACTCGACAATTTTTATTTTTTTTCAGTTTTTCGAAAAAATCGTGGGCTAACCCCTTGTCAAAAAAATATAATTTTTTCATCATTGTTCCCGATTCCATCGAGATATACATCTTAAGATAGGTCTTTCCAAGCCCTATAAAAAGCTGCAAACTAAAACCTTTTGCGATCTCTTGTTTCAGAAATATTTGCAGTTTACTAAAATTACAGAATTTCGACCCAGACAACGAAAAGTATCTGTAAGTGGCTTCATATCCGCAACCAAGCCTTGGAAAAATATGCGGCTTTCACTGCTTGGAAGCAAACAAATACACCTTTCCAACGATGTGAATATCTTTGCAATACTCGACAATTTTTATTTTTTCAGTTTTTCGAAAAAATCGTGGGCTAACCCCTTGTCAAAAAAATATAATTTTTTCATCATTGTTCCCGATCCCATCGAGATATACATTTTAAGATAGGTCTTTCCAAGCCCTATAAATAGCTGCAAACTAAAACCTTCTGCGAGCTCTTGTTTCAGAAATATTTGCAGTTTACTAAAATTACAGAATTTCGACCCAGACAACGAAAAGTATCTGTAAGTGGCTTCATATCCGCAACCAAGCCTTGGAAAAATATGCGGCTTTCACTGCTTGGAAGCAAACAAATACACCTTTCCAACGATGTGAAAATCTTTGCAATACTCGACAATTTTTATTTTTTTTCAGTTTTTCGAAAAAATCGTGGGCTAACCCCTTGTCAAAAAAATATAATTTTTTCATCATTGTTCCCGATCCCATCGAGATATACATTTTAAGATAGGTCTTTCCAAGCCCTATAAATAGCTGCAAACTAAAACCTTCTGCGAGCTCTTGTTTCAGAAATTTTTGCGGTTAAGTAAAATTACAGAATTTCGACCCAGACAACGAAAAGTATCTGTAAGTGGCTTCATATCCACAACCAAGCCTTGGAAAAATATGCGGCTTTCACTGCTTGGAAGCAAACAAATACACCTTTCCAACGATGTGAAAATCTTTGCAATACTCGACAATTTTTATTTTTTCAGTTTTTGCAAAAAATCGTAAAATAACCCCTTGTCAAAAAAATATAATTTTTTCATCATTGTTCCCGATCCCATCGAGATATACATTTTAAGATAGGTCTTTCCAAGCCCTATAAATAGCTGCAAACTAAAACCTTCTGCGAGCTCTTGTTTCAGAAATTTTTGCGGTTAAGTAAAATTACAGAATTTCGACCCAGACAACGAAAAGTATCTGTAAGTGGCTTCATATCCACAACCAAGCCTTGGAAAAATATGCGGCTTTCACTGCTTGGAAGCAAACAAATACACCTTTCCAACGATGTGAAAATCTTTGCAATACTCGACAATTTTTATTTTTTTTCAGTTTTTCGAAAAAATCGTGGGCTTAACCCCTTAACCCCTTGTCAAAAAAATATAATTTTTTCATCATTGTTCCCGATCCCATCGAGATATACATTTTAAGATAGGTCTTTCCAAGCCCTATAAATAGCTGCAAACTAAAACCTTCTGCGAGCTCTTTTTTCAGAAATTTTTGCGGTTAAGTAAAATTACAGAATTTCGACCCAGACAACGAAAAGTATCTGTAAGTGGCTTCATATCCACAACCAAGCCTTGGAAAAATATGCGGCTTTCACTGCTTGGAAGCAAACAAATACACCTTTCCAACGATGTGAAAATCAGTTTTTTTTTTTCAGTTTTTCGAAAAAATCGTGGGCTAACGTCAAAAAAATATAATTTTTTCATCATTGTTCCCGATTTCATCGAGATATACATCTTAAGATAGGTCTTTCCAAGCCCTATAAATAGCTGCAAACTAAAACCTTTTGCGATCTCTTGTTTCAGAAATATTTGCAGTTTACTAAAATTACAGAATTTCGACCCAGACAACGAAAAGTATCTGTAAGTGGCTTCATATCCGCAACAAAGCCTTGGAAAAATATGCGGCTTTCACTGCTTGGACGCAAACAAATACACCTTTCCAACGATGTGAAAATCTTTGCAATACTCGACAATTTTTATTTTTTTTCAGTTTTTCGAAAAAATCGTGGACTAACCCCTTGTCAAAAAAATATAATTTTTTCATCATTGTTCCCGATTTCATCGAGATATACATCTTAAGATAGGTCTTTCCAAGCCCTATAAATAGCTGCAAACTAAAACCTTCTGCGAGCTCTTGTTTCAGAAATATTTGCAGTTTACTAAAATTACAGAATTTCGACCCAGACAACGAAAAGTATCTGTAAGTGGCTTCATATCCGCAACCAAGCCTTGGAAAAATATGCGGCTTTCACTGCTTTGAAGCAAACAAATACACCTTTCCAACGATGTGAAAATCTTTGCAATACTCGACAATTTTTATTTTTTCAGTTTTTCGAAAAAATCGTGGGCTCTCCCTTGTCAAAAAAATATAATTTTTTCATCATTGTTCCCGATCCCATCGAGATATACATTTTAAGATAGGTCTTTCCAAGCCCTATAAATAGCTGCAAACTAAAACCTTCTGCGAGCTCTTGTTTCAGAAATATTTGCAGTTTACTAAAATTACAGAATTTCGACCCAGACAACGAAAAGTATCTGTAAGTGGCTTCATATCCGCAACCAAGCCTTGGAAAAATATGCGGCTTTCACTGCTTGGAAGCAAACAAATACACCTTTCCATCCAACGATGTGAAAATCATTGCAATACTCGACAATTTTTATTTTTTCAGTTTTTGCAAAAAATCGTGGAATAACCCCTTGTCAAAAAAATATAATTTTTTCATCATTGTTCCCGATCCCATCGAGATATACATTTTAAGATAGGTCTTTCCAAGCCCTATAAACAGCTGCAAACTAAAACCTTCTGCGAGCTCTTGTTTCAGAAATATTTGCAGTTTACTAAAATTACAGAATTTCGACTCAGACAACGAAAAGTATCTGTAAGTGGCTTCATATCCGCAACCAAGCCTTGGAAAAATATGCGGCTTTCACTGCTTGGAAGCAAACAAATACACCTTTCCAACGATGTGAAAATCTTTGCAATACTCGACAATTTTTATTTTTTCAGTTTTTCGAAAAAATCGTGGGCTAACCCCTTGTCAAAAAAATATAATTTTTTCATCATTGTTCCCGATCCCATCAAGATATACATTTTAAGATAGGTCTTTCCAAGCCCTATTAATAGCTGCAAACTAAAACCTTTTGCGATCTCTTGTTTCAGAAATATTTGCAGTTTACTAAAATTACAGAATTTCGACCCAGACAACGAAAAGTATTTGTAAGTGGCTTCATATCCGCAACCAAGCCTTGGAAAAATATGCGGCTTTCACTGCTTGGACGCAAACAAATACACCTTTCCAACGATGTGAAAATCTTTGCAATACTCGACAATTTTTATTTTTTTTCAGTTTTTCGAAAAAATCGTGGGCTAACCCCTTGTCAAAAAAATATAATTTTTTCATCATTGTTCCCGATCCCATCGAGATATACATTTTAAGATAGGTCTTTCCAAGCCCTATAAATACCTGCAAACTAAAACCTTCTGCGAGCTCTTGTTTCAGACATTTTTGCGGTTAAGTAAAATTACAGAATTTCGACCCAGACAACGAAAAGTATCTGTAAGTGGCTTCATATCCGCAACCAAGCCTTGGAAAAATATGCGGCTTTCACTGCTTGGAAGCAAACAAATACACCTTTCCAACGGTGTGAAAATCTTTGCAATACTCGACAATTTTTATTTTTTTTCAGTTTTTCGAAAAAATCGTGGGCTTAACCCCTTAACCCCTTGTCAAAAAAATATAATTTTTTCATCATTGTTCCCGATCCCATCGAGATATACATTTTAAGATAGGTCTTTCCAAGCCCTATAAATAGCTGCAAACTAAAACCTTCTGCGAGCTCTTGTTTCAGAAATTTTTGCGGTTAAGTAAAATTACAGAATTTCGACCCAGACAACGAAAAGTATCTGTAAGTGGCTTCATATCCGCAACCAAGCCTTGGAAAAATATGCGGCTTTCACTGCTTGGAAGCAAACAAATACACCTTTCCAACGATGTGAAAATCTTTGCAATACTCGACAATTTTTATTTTTTTTCAGTTTTTCGAAAAAATCGTGGGCTACCCTTGTCAAAAAAATATAATTTTTTCATCATTGTTCCCGATTCCATCGAGATATACATCTTAAGATAGGTCTTTCCAAGCCCTATAAATAGCTGCAAACTAAAACCTTCTGCGAGCTCTTGTTTCAGAAATATTTGCAGTTTACTAAAATTACAGAATTTCGACCCAGACAACGAAAAGTATCTGTAAGTGGCTTCAAATCCGCAACCAAGCCTTGGAAAAATATGCGGCTTTCACTGCTTGGAAGCAAACAAATACACCTTTCCAACGATGTGAAAATCTTTGCAATACTCGACAATTTTTATTTTTTTTCAGTTTTTCGAAAAAATCGTGGGCTAACCCCTTGTCAAAAAAATATAATTTTTTCATCATTGTTCCCGATCCCATCGAGATATACATTTTAAGATAGGTCTTTCCAAGCCCTATAAATAGCTGCAAACTAAAACCTTCTGCGAGCTCTTGTTTCAGAAATTTTTGCGGTTAAGTAAAATTACAGAATTTCGACCCAGACAACGAAAAGTATCTGTAAGTGGCTTCATATCCGCAACCAAGCCTTGGAAAAATATGCGGCTTTCACTGCTTGGACGCAAACAAATACACCTTTCCAACGATGTGAAAATCTTTGCAATACTCGACAATTTTTATTTTTTGAGTTTTTCGAAAAAATCGTGGGCTAACCCCTTGTCAAAAAAATATAATTTTTTCATCATTGTTCCCGATCCCATCGAGATATACATTTTAAGATAGGTCTTTCCAAGCCCTATAAATAGCTGCAAACTAAAACCTTCTGCGAGCTCTTTTTTCAGAAATTTTTGCGCTTAAGTAAAATTACAGAATTTCGACCCAGACAACGAAAAGTATCTGTAAGTGGCTTCATATCCGCAACCAAGCCTTGGAAAAATATGCGGCTTTCACTGCTTGGAAGCAAACAAATACACCTTTCCAACGATGTGAAAATCTTTGCAATACTCGACAATTTTTATTTTTTTTCAGTTTTTCGAAAAAATCGTGGGCTAACCCCTTGTCAAAAAAATATAATTTTTTCATCATTGTTCCCGATTCCATCGAGATATACATCTTAAGATAGGTCTTTCCAAGCCCTATAAAAAGCTGCAAACTAAAACCTTTTGCGATCTCTTGTTTCAGAAATATTTGCAGTTTACTAAAATTACAGAATTTCGACCCAGACAACGAAAAGTATCTGTAAGTGGCTTCATATCCGCAACCAAGCCTTGGAAAAATATGCGGCTTTCACTGCTTGGAAGCAAACAAATACACCTTTCCAACGATGTGAAAATCTTTGCAATATACTCGACAATTTTTATTTTTTTTCAGTTTTTCGAAAAAATCGTGGGCTAACCCCTTGTCAAAAAAATATAATTTTTTCATCATTGTTCCCGATTCCATCGAGATATACATCTTAAGATAGGTCTTTCCAAGCCCTATAAATAGCTGCAAACTAAAACCTTCTGCGAGCTCTTGTTTCAGAAATATTTGCAGTTTACTAAAATTACAGAATTTCGACCCAGACAACGAAAAGTATCTGTAAGTGGCTTCAAATCCGCAACCAAGCCTTGGAAAAATATGCGGCTTTCACTGCTTTGAAGCAAACAAATACACCTTTCCAACGATGTGAAAATCTTTGCAATACTCGACAATTTTTATTTTTTGAGTTTTTCGAAAAAATCGTGGGCTAACCCCTTGTCAAAAAAATATAATTTTTTCATCATTGTTCCCGATCCCATCGAGATATACATTTTAAGATAGGTCTTTCCAAGCCCTATAAATAGCTGCAAACTAAAACCTTCTGCGAGCTCTTTTTTCAGAAATTTTTGCGGTTAAGTAAAATTACAGAATTTCGACCCAGACAACGAAAAGTATCTGTAAGTGGCTTCATATCCGCAACCAAGCCTTGGAAAAATATGCGGCTTTCACTGCTTGGAAGCAAACAAATACACCTTTCCAACGATGTGAAAATCTTTGCAATACTCGACAATTTTTATTTTTTTTCAGTTTTTCGAAAAAATCGTGGGCTAACCCCTTGTCAAAAAAATATAATTTTTTCATCATTGTTCCCGATCCCATCGAGATATACATTTTGAGATAGGTCTTTCCAAGCCCTATAAATAGCTGCAAACTAAAACCTTTTGCGATCTCTTGTTTCAGAAATTGTCACGGTATAAATTACCGCGACAAGAACCATTCTATCCGCCATCCAAATGCTTGTTCCTCCCTCCTCCATTCCTACAGGTGTTTCCTACAATCTACTGAGAGAGAGAGGGGCAGCCATGGTCCATCAGCCATCGGTTCACTCTCTCAGTACTTTGGAAAGAAACATAATCATTGATGTCGACTTTACATATAGAAAGTGGATAAGCTTTCCACTTCAACTAAAGTGACAGACGGGCGGTCTGGTCAAATACTAAGAACGAAGAATGAGCATAATTACCACCATAAGTGTCAGGCGGATGGTCTGACTCCAGTAAACCAAAATTGGCACGGTCGACACTTGGTCTCCGAATGCCGAAGTTACTCCATGGGAGAATGGCTTCAAGCCCAACTTTTACACCCTCAGTATACTTTAATGTACAAGATGGAACGATAACGTTAGTCCCTATTTCCCCAAATCTGCGCGAAAGTCAAACGAAATAACTTTAAAACGCGTGTAGCGAACTTCTGCCACATTTCTCTTCCACAATTGTTATTAATCGAAACTTACTAATTTCCATCAAGTTTCCACAATTATATTTGTTTTGCTGGGAAATATCGGTGGGGAAAAATGCAAAGTGTGAACAATCAAATTTCTTGAGTTCCAAGGTTTTTCTTTCATTCAAAATTGAATCGGGGATGTTAGGTGGCTGAATGCACCCACTGAATTCCCGCCCTCTACAAGTCAGAGTAGAGCGCGGCGAATTCAGGGGTGACTTGCATTAAGCTGGGGAGATTAAAGTGCGAGTAAGAGAAGACTACTGGGTTTGCAACTGCGTTGGCACACTCACGCAAACAAGCTGAGCGTTGCTGAAAAATGGCGCGACCGAAACCCAAGTCACTGAGTTGCTGAAAGCACTGGGTTTTGAAAAAAAAAAGGGTTCATCCAGGCTTGGAAAAAGCCTGGGAGCTCACTTTTTTGTAAGCTACGAAATCGAATAGATCTAAAGAAGAATAATTTTTGGAATATAGAAATTTGATGGAAGAATAGTTAATTTGAGAAAGTGTTGTAAAATTTGATAAAGGAAAATAATTTTGGAAACTTTGTGGAAGATACTCTTTTGAGATACAGGAGAGGAAAAGAAGGAAAATTGGTGAAGGAAGGAAGGGAAATCTGGCAAGAGAAATAAGCTAAGTATTATAGTTTGGTTTATTTAATTAAAATTTGTTTCCGTTGAATCACTTTTTTTTGTTGTCGAGACATTGTTCTCAGAAAAATTATCGTTTGGCTTTGGCTGTTCGTTTCATTTCCGAAAATTACGGAACTCGTGACCCGCTTAAAATAAAACCGTTAACATTTTTTTCGGGACTAAACGTTACCGGTCCATCTTATCTTTTCGTGAATAACGATTTGTTTCTTTGTTTAAAAGATCCTGGGTTTTAGCCCTACTTAATTGCAAGGTTTCCCAGGCAATTTAATTAATAATAAATATTTTAAAAATTAATTTCAAGATTTAATCTTTTATTGGAAACTTCTTTCACCGTCGGTTTCGCTCCGAAGGTTTGCAATTTCCTTAATTAATAAAAAAAATTGCTGGCGCCCTATTTTTCAATTTCAGCATAGACACCCCTGTGGTCAACAACATTTTTATATTCTGATCAATTTAATTGATCACCTACAATATCATCTCAAATAGGATATCAATTTATTCGCTGAACCCACCCTAAGCTGAGTGGCCGGAGATATCAGCACAGCATCATACGTGCTGAATGTGCTGAATTTTTCTACGACCTTCTTTACGTTCTAGATTCTAGTCTTCGTCGTGGTTTTGTTCGGGGTCGTCGTGGTCGTAGTCGTCGTCGTCGTCGTCGCGTCGCGTAGAAAAAATATAGCAACAATTTGGCGTCCAACGTGGGGCTTTATAATCTAATAGTAAAAGAAAAATACGGTGAAAAGAAAGAAGTTGCATTGTGAAAGAGTTTATTAAAAAAAAAATAATATAAATAATAGCTTGAAATTGAATATAAATAATAGCTTGAAATTGAATTGATAAGGTGAAAAGGAAACAAAATCGTGTTATACATAGGTAGTGCAGTTGTGTTTTTTTTCTGGCAATAATTTTCTATACATTACCTACATATACAATACATATCTACATAGATCTGCAATAATTGTTATCGTGGAATTCATGTAAGTTGTTCCGTTGGTTTAAATTTAAATTTTATCATACTACCTACATATATTTGCTTGCATACAAAAGTATATATACATATGTATACTTATACATTACATATTTTTTTTCCCAAATTTCCTATTATTTTATAACGAACCTAACTTCTTGGAAAATCAGTTAGTTTAAACGGTAAAGCACGGTTAAGTTTTTTTCAAGGGGAAATCGCATTCGCAAAAACAAAACTGCATAATATTATATACATACATACATACATAGTTGTTTCTTTGAACAAGATCGTAATTCGCACATATCGTTTGTTTTGAATTTTTTCTTATGAGTGTTTTTTTGCTTTGGGAATTGAGTGAGAATTTGCAAAAAGGTACCAGTGTAACTTTCATTGGGAAAAATATTTATTCCTGACGGTTTTACTCTTCATTTATTGTACCTTAGCTAAGTGAAAATAAATTAGTGAAAAAAAGATCTACCCGTGTTTTAGATTGTGAATTATAGGAAAATTAGATTTCGGTACATCTCGGACGGAGCTGTCAAAGTGAAAATTTGGTTTATCTTCGAAGTGGAGTTAGGGTGATAATTCTGCTTCGAGCCAATAGGACATTTTTTGTTATCGAATAGGTACCTAGTTAGTTGAGTGTTTTTTGTTGTTTTGCTTTTAAAAGTGACTTTTGGTTGAAAATTGGTTTTACCATATTATTGTGGTGAACGCATTAAATTTTTCGATTCTTTTTTCTTGTGTGAGTTAGTTTGAATTGAAAATATTTTTGATACGGATTTTTCTAAGATTGGTGTGACCAAATTAGTTGAGTTTTTTGTTGTTTTGATTTTAAAAGTGACTTTTGATTGTAAATTGGTTTGACCATATTATCGTGGTGAACGCATTAAATTTTCCGATTCTTTTTTTTCTTTTGTGAGTGAGTGGCAGTTTGAATTGAAAATATTTTGATACGGATTTTTCTAAGATTGGTGTGACCAAATTAGTTGAGTTTTTTGTTGTTTTCATTTTAAAGTGACTTTTGGTTGTAAATTGGTTTGACCATATTATTGTGGTGAACGCATTAAATTTTTTCGATTCTTTTTTTTTCTTTTGTGAGTAAGTGGTAGTTTTCAGTGAAAATATTTTGATACGGATTTTTCTAAGGTTGGTGTGGCCAAATTCCTGTGGTGACCAAATACGACGTGTATGTTCAATTGATTTTTTTTTTGATTAAGTGTTTTACTTGGGAATATTTTTGATAAAGTTTGCTTTTGCTAGATTGGTGTGACCAAATTTCTGTGGTGACCAAATACGACTTTTAGGTTATTTTTTTTTTCCTTTTGATTGAGTAGTGTTTTACTAAGAAATATTTTTGATATATTTTTTTTCTCTAAATTTGTGTAGCCATAATTTGGTTGGTTTCGGTTTCTTTAAATCCATTTTAATTTTGGTGAGAACTTCAAGATGAACATTTATCGTTTGGCGAAAGACGAACTGGTCTATGAGATCAGAGCCCGCGGGTTGAAGGAGGGTTCAGTTGAGGATATGAGAAAGACGCTTAAGGTATCGTTGATGTTAGAACTTAATCATACGATTGGAACGGAACAGTACAAGTACCCATTTACTTATGAAGAGGATTTAAAAGCAATTAGAACCAAGATAGTAGACATTAAAAATTTGTTAAAAGAACCTCCGAAAAACCCAAAATCAACCGATTATCTAAAGATTAAAACAAAAATTGAATGGACTATAGGTAGAATTGGTAGGGCGAAGGCGGAAACCACAGAGGAGGTTAATGAAATGGCTGATTTGAGGGGAGAGGTATTGTTGCTTATGGCAACATTGACCGAGGGGGAAGATGAAGAGTTAGATAAGGGAATACAATCAACGTCAACACCAGCTCCAATAACGCCACCAAATATATCGGCTGTTACGTTCAGAATGCCAACCGCAGGTCGAAACCTACAACCGGCATTCCGAGCGTATGGAAAAAATTGAAAAGTGGGGAGTGAAATTCACCGGTGAACAAAGTGGTTCATCGGTGAACTCATTTTTAGAAAGGATTCAAGAGTTAAGGGAATCCAGGGATGTTTCAGAAGCGCGACTTTTTAAATCAGCTCCGGATCTTTTTACGGGAAAGGCTCTTTTGTGGTTTAGGGCAATTAAGGATTCAGTTTTTACTTGGCAGGAACTTGTTAGAGAGTTAAAATTGGAGTTTCTTCCCTCCAATTATGATGACCTTTTGTTAGATGAAATTAAAAAACGTACCCAAGGCGGAGGGGAATCTATGGGTATGTACATCGCGTTGATGCAAACTTTATTTAAGAGGCTCTCCGAACCATTATCGGAAACTAAGAAGTTATCAATCTTATTAAAGAACATTGCACCCTTCTACCAAACTCAGCTTGGGTTGGCCGATATCAAATCGGTCAACGAATTGGTTGCGTTGGGTAGAAGGTTAGAAACTATTAGGACCAACGTCGAGGCATTCGTTCCTCCTTCTAGTAGCCGGTCTCGACAGACTTTGGAACCAGATGTCGCATATGTTGCTGCAGTACAGGAAGCAACAACAACAGTTAATAGGGATTCCCAATTGAATAGGTCAATTCGTTGTTTCAATTGTAACAGAGAGGGTCATTATTCAAACCGCTGTACTGCTCCTAGACGTTGTTTTGGTTGTGGGGCTTCCGGGACAACTCGAAGAGATTGCCGCAGATGTTCGGGAAACGGGCAACGGTCTCTTGGGCCAGCAGGGCAAGAGCGCCGTCGCACTTAAAGAAGTCACCTGCTGACGACCAGCTGGTAGACCGAGTTCAACTAGGTTTCACATTAGATTCAAGTGGGGACGATAAACGTCCGTATTTAGGAGTAAACATTTACGGGGTAAAGATTTTAGGACTTCTTGATTCAGGAGCATCCAGAACAATCATAGGTAGGGACGGTTGGAAAATTCTTAAAGATGTAGGATTGCAGTTAGATACAAGTAATGTAAGGCAGGTTTATTTAGCAGACGGTGCGGGAGTAGGAGTTTTAGGGGTAGTAAATCTACCAATAGTTATTGAAAATAGGTCAGTTTTAGTTGAGTGCTTAGTCATACCTTCACTTCCTAATGCGATGATATTAGGTGCCGATTTTTGGGCACAGTCGGGAATTGTCCCGGATCTTCGATCCCGCATGTGGAACTTTTCGAATCAGGAAACCGTGGCTTCGGTCGGAACCACGTCGATTATAGAAGAATCGGATTTAAACAACGAGCAAAGAAGTAAGCTAAGTACTCTAATTGAAAATTTGTTTAAAGACATTCCAGAGGGGTTAGGGAAAACAAATAGAATAGAACATATAATTAAAACTTCGTCAGATCCAGTTAAACAAAGATACTACCCTGTTTCACCGGCGATGCAGGTCCACATTGACAAATCCCTTAAGGAAATGTTGGATGATGGTTTTATCGAGAAATCAAACAGTCCTTGGGCTTCTCCCATAGTGTTGATCAAGAAAAAAGATAGTTCGTTTAGGTTTTGTGTTGATTACCGTAAATTGAATCAAGTAACGGAAAGGGATGCGTATCCTTTACCGATAATTTCATCTATTCTAGATAAGCTTAGGAATGCAAAATTCTTAACGTCATTGGATGTCAAGTCTGCTTACTGGCAGATTCCAATGGCGGAAGAATCTAAGAAATATACTGCCTTTACGGTACCAAATAGAGGCCTTTTTCAATTTAATCGAATGCCGTTTGGTTTACATAATGCACCTGCCACTTGGCAAAGATTCATAGATAGCGTGTTAGGTCCAGAACTCGAGCCATATGTCTTCGTTTATCTGGATGACATTATTATCATTTCAGACTCGTTTGAAAAACATTTAGAAATCCTGAACGAAGTTTTAAAAAGATTACAAGAAGCAGGGTTAAAAGTAGGGCGTGACAAATGTCACTTTTGTAGACCGTCGCTTAAGTTCTTAGGGTATGTGGTAGATAGGAATGGATTACATGTTGATCCAGAAAAGGTAGAAAGCATGGTAAAAATACCTGCACCAAGAAATGTAAAAGAAGTTAGGAGCTTTATAGGAACAGTTTCATGGTACAGACGCTTCGTACCAAACTTCGCTAGTTTAGTTAGGCCCTTAACGGATTTACTTAAGAAATCCAAAAAATTCATATGGACTAAGGATTGTGAAGATAGTTTTAGGAGAGCGAAAGAATGTCTTATTACAGCACCAATTTTGACCTGCCCTAACTTTGAACTACCTTTCGTAGTACAGACAGATGGGTCTGATTATGGTATTGGGGCGGTCCTTTCGCAAAAATTCGAGGAAGGAGAAAAGGTTATATATTATTTGAGCAGGTCATTGAATAGGTCAGAGAGAAATTATTCCACTACGGAAAAAGAGTGTTTAGCAGTCCTTTGGGCAGTTGAGAAGTTGCGACCGTATATCGAAGGAATTCGATTTACAGTCGTAACAGATCACTACTCATTGATTTGGTTGAGTAACCTCAAAGACCCACAGGGACGATTAGCGCGCTGGGCTGTAAGATTACAGCAATTTGATTATGAAATAATCCATCGCAAAGGGAAAGATCATGTCGTGCCGGATATGTTATCTCGTGGAGTACCGGTGGTGGCCGGAATCTCAGATGAGGATATAGACCCTTGGGTGGGAAAAATGATATCAGAGGTGGAAATGAACCCGTTAGCTTACCCAGCGTGGAGAGTTGAGAATGGCCGCCTGTTTAAGTACGTTAAATCAAATCACTTAGTAGTTCATGAAAATAATGAAGAATGGAAACTAGTTATAGGTAGGAAAGATAGATTAGGTATTCTTAAGGAGTGTCATGATAGTCCGTTAGCCGGACATATGGGGGTTAGGAAAACGTTCGCTAGAGTAGGGGCCAAATACTACTGGCCGAAGATGAGGGGAGACGTTACTAGATACGTTAGGAAGTGCAGCACTTGCCAATCAGTGAAACCAGTTAATGATAAACCAGCCGGTCTTATGACTGAAAGAATAGGAGTTTCTACACCATGGGAGATGATCAGTATAGACTTAGTGGGTCCTCTACCCAAATCAAGTAAAGGCTTTGTCTACATTTTAACAGTAGTCGATTATCTGACTAAATTTCCACTTTTATTTGCTTTGAGAACCGCCACCGCGAAAGCAATTTGTAAGGAATTGGAGGACAATGTTTTTCTTTTATTTGGAGTACCAAAGATTTTGATTTGTGATAACGGTCCTCAATTTCGTAGTAGGGAACTCAAGACATTATGCCAGGGTTATTCAACAAATATTAGATTCACTCCACATTACCATCCACAAGCCAACCCAGCAGAGAGAATCAATCAGATAATAAAGACTACTTTAAGAGCTTATGTTTCAGAAAATCATCGTATTTGGGATACTCAATTAGCCAAGGTAGCTTGTGCTATTCGAACATCTCAACACGAGGTCCTAGGAGTGACACCATATTACGCTAATTTTGGAAGAGAGATGTCGACCGATGGTCGAGAAAACGTTAGACCTAGCAGTAATTCAGTAGACACCAATAGAACCGAATCAGAAGATATAGGCGAACGTTTTAGGAGACTTAGAGCAGACATAGCAAATAAGATACAGGCGAATACAAAAAAATCAGCAGAAACCTACAATCTCAGGAGGAGAGACGTTCAGTACTTTCCCAACGATGTTGTTTGGCGAAGAAACTTCGTCTTATCAGACGCTGCAAATTATTATGCAGCTAAACTAGCCCCAAAGTACGTAGGTCCTTTTAAAATCCGAAAACGGTTGTCTCCTTGGACTTACGTCCTCGAAGATGAAACCGGAAAAGAACGTGGCACTTGGCACACGAAGGATCTTAAGCCGTATAATTCTTCATCGGAATATAATTGAGTCTAAAAGTCCCAATAAGAGTAAAATAGTTCTTAATTTGTTTAACATTTTAATTTTGGTTATTTTGATTTTTTTTTAAATCCTTTATTATAGACTGCCATCTTTGGCCTGATGGGTTTCCTTTGTTGTGTTGTCAACCTACATTACCGACAGAAAATGGTTTACTTTTAATAAAAGTAAACGCATTTTCAAGGAGGAAAGGGTGGGATTTGTCACGGTATAAATTACCGCGACAAGAACCATTCTATCCGCCATCCAAATGCTTGTTCCTCCCTCCTCCATTCCTACAGGTGTTTCCTACAATCTACTGAGAGAGAGAGGGGCAGCCATGGTCCATCAGCCATCGGTTCACTCTCTCAGTACTTTGGAAAGAAACATAATCATTGATGTCGACTTTACATATAGAAAGTGGATAAGCTTTCCACTTCAACTAAAGTGACAGACGGGCGGTCTGGTCAAATACTAAGAACGAAGAATGAGCATAATTACCACCATAAGTGTCAGGCGGATGGTCTGACTCCAGTAAACCAAAATTGGCACGGTCGACACTTGGTCTCCGAATGCCGAAGTTACTCCATGGGAGAATGGCTTCAAGCCCAACTTTTACACCCTCAGTATACTTTAATGTACAAGATGGAACGATAACGTAAGTCCCTATTTCCCCAAATCTGCGCGAAAGTCAAACGAAATAACTTTAAAACGCGTGTAGCGAACTTCTGCCACATTTCTCTTCCACAATTGTTATTAATCGAAACTTACTAATTTCCATCAAGTTTCCACAATTATATTTGTTTTGCTGGGAAATATCGGTGGGGAAAAATGCAAAGTGTGAACAATCAAATTTCTTGAGTTCCAAGGTTTTTCTTTCATTCAAAATTGAATCGGGGATGTTAGGTGGCTGAATGCACCCACTGAATTCCCGCCCTCTACAAGTCAGAGTAGAGCGCGGCGAATTCAGGGGTGACTTGCATTAAGCTGGGGAGATTAAAGTGCGAGTAAGAGAAGACTACTGGGTTTGCAACTGCGTTGGCACACTCACGCAAACAAGCTGAGCGTTGCTGAAAAATGGCGCGACCGAAACCCAAGTCACTGAGTTGCTGAAAGCACTGGGTTTTGAAAAAAAAAAGGGTTCATCCAGGCTTGGAAAAAGCCTGGGAGCTCACTTTTTTGTAAGCTACGAAATCGAATAGATCTAAAGAAGAATAATTTTTGGAATATAGAAATTTGATGGAAGAATAGTTAATTTGAGAAAGTGTTGTAAAATTTGATAAAGGAAAATAATTTTGGAAACTTTGTGGAAGATACTCTTTTGAGATACAGGAGAGGAAAAGAAGGAAAATTGGTGAAGGAAGGAAGGGAAATCTGGCAAGAGAAATAAGCTAAGTATTATAGTTTGGTTTATTTAATTAAAATTTGTTTCCGTTGAATCACTTTTTTTTGTTGTCGAGACATTGTTCTCAGAAAAATTATCGTTTGGCTTTGGCTGTTCGTTTCATTTCCGAAAATTACGGAACTCGTGACCCGCTTAAAATAAAACCGTTAACATTTTTTTCGGGACTAAACGTTACCGGTCCATCTTATCTTTTCGTGAATAACGATTTGTTTCTTTGTTTAAAAGATCCTGGGTTTTAGCCCTACTTAATTGCAAGGTTTCCCAGGCCATTTAATTAATAATAAATATTTTAAAAATTAATTTCAAGATTTAATCTTTTATTGGAAACTTCTTTCACCGTCGGTTTCGCTCCGAAGGTTTGCAATTTCCTTAATTAATAAAAAAAATTGCTGGCGCCCTATTTTTCAATTTCAGCATAGACACCCCTGTGGTCAACAACATTTTTATATTCTGATCAATTTAATTGATCACCTACAATATCATCTCAAATAGGATATCAATTTATTCGCTGAACCCACCCTAAGCTGAGTGGCCGGAGATATCAGCATCATACGTGCTGAATGTGCTGAATTTTTCTACGACCTTCTTTACGTTCTAGATTCTAGTCTTCGTCGTGGTTTTGTTCGGGGTCGTCGTGGTCGTAGTCGTCGTCGTCGTCGTCGCGTCGCGTAGAAAAATTATAGCAACAAAATATTTGCAGTTTACTAAAATTACAGAATTTCGACCCAGACAACGAAAAGTATCTGTAAGTGGCTTCAAATCCGCAACCAAGCCTTGGAAAAATATGCGGCTTTCACTGCTTGGACGCAAACAAATACACCTTTCCAACGATGTGAAAATCTTTGCAATACTCGACAATTTTTATTTTTTGAGTTTTTCGAAAAAATCGTGGGCTAACCCCTTGTCAAAAAAATATAATTTTTTCATCATTGTTCCCGATCCCATCGAGATATACATCTTAAGATAGGTCTTTCCAAGCCCTATAAATAGCTGCAAACTAAAACCTTCTACGAGCTCTTGTTTCAGAAATATTTGCAGTTTACTAAAATTACAGAATTTCGACCCAGACAACGAAAAGTATCTGTAAGTGGCTTCAAATCCGCAACCAAGCCTTGGAAAAATATGCGGCTTTCACTGCTTGGACGCAAACAAATACACCTTTCCAACGATGTGAAAATCTTTGCAATACTCGACAATTTTTATTTTTTTTTCAGTTTTTCGAAAAAATCGTGGGCTAACCCCTTGTCAAAAAAATATAATTTTTTCATCATTGTTCCCGATTCCATCGAGATATACATCTTAAGATAGGTCTTTTCAAGCCCTATAAAAAGCTGCAAACTAAAACCTTTTGCGATCTCTTGTTTCAGAAATATTTGCAGTTTACTAAAATTACAGAATTTCGACCCAGACAACGAAAAGTATCTGTAAGTGGCTTCATATCCGCAACCAAGCCTTGGAAAAATATGCGGCTTTCACTGCTTGGACGCAAACAAATACACCTTTCCAACGATGTGAAAATCTTTGCAATACTCGACAATTTTTATTTTTTTTCAGTTTTTCGAAAAAATCGTGGGCTAACCCCTTGTCAAAAAAATATAATTTTTTCATCATTGTTCCCGATTCCATCGAGATATACATCTTAAGATAGGTCTTTTCAAGCCCTTTTAAAAGCTGCAAACTAAAACCTTTTGCGATCTCTTGTTTCAGAAATATTTGCAGTTTACTAAAATTACAGAATTTCGACCCAGACAACGAAAAGTATCTGTAAGTGGCTTCATATCCGCAACCAAGCCTTGGAAAAATATGCGGCTTTCACTGCTTGGACGCAAACAAATATACCTTTCCAACGATGTGAAAATCTTTGCAATACTCGACAATTTTTATTTTTTGAGTTTTTCGAAAAAATCGTGGGCTAACCCCTTGTCAAAAAAATATAATTTTTTCATCATTGTTCCCGATCCCATCGAGATATACATCTTAAGATAGGTCTTTCCAAGCCCTATAAATAGCTGCAAACTAAAACCTTCTGCGAGCTCTTGTTTCAGAAATTTTTGCGGTTAAGTAAAATTACAGAATTTCGACCCAGACAACGAAAAGTATCTGTAAGTGGCTTCATATCCATAACCAAGCCTTGGAAAAATATGCGGCTTTCACTGCTTGGACGCAAACAAATACACCTTTCCAACGATGTGAAAATCTTTGCAATACTCGACAATTTTTATTTTTTGAGTTTTTCGAAAAAATCGTGGGCTAACCCCTTGTCAAAAAAATATAATTTTTTCATCATTGTTCCCGATCCCATCGAGATATACATTTTAAGATAGGTCTTTCCAAGCCCTATAAATAGCTGCAAACTAAAACCTTCTGCGAGCTCTTGTTTCAGAAATATTTGCAGTTTACTAAAATTACAGAATTTCGACCCAGACAACGAAAAGTATCTGTAAGTGGCTTCAAATCCGCAACCAAGCCTTGGAAAAATATGCGGCTTTCACTGCTTGGACGCAAACAAATACACCTTTCCAACGATGTGAAAATCTTTGCAATACTCGACAATTTTTATTTTTTTTCAGTTTTTCGAAAAAATCGTGGGCTAACCCCTTGTCAAAAAAATATAATTTTTTCATCATTGTTCCCGATCCCATCGAGATATACATTTTAAGATAGGTCTTTCCTAGCCCTATAAATAGCTGCAAACTAAAACCTTCTGCAAGATCTTGTTTCAGAAATTTTTGCGGTTAAGTAAAATTACAGAATTTCGACCCAGACAACGAAAAGTATCTGTAAGTGGCTTCAAATCCGCAACCAAGCCTTGGAAAAATATGCGGCTTTCACTGCTTGGACGCAAACAAATACACCTTTCCAACGATGTGAAAATCTTTGCAATACTCGACAATTTTTATTTTTTGAGTTTTTCGAAAAAATCGTGGGCTAACCCCTTGTCAAAAAAATATAATTTTTTCATCATTGTTCTCGATCCCATCGAGATATACATTTTAAGATAGGTCTTTCCAAGCCCTATAAATAGCTGTAAACTAGAACGTTCTGCGAGCTCTTGTTTCAGAAATATTTGCAGTTTACTAAAATTACAGAATTTCGACCCAGACGACGAAAAGTATCTGTAAGTGGCTTCATATCCGCAACCAAGCCTTGGAAAAATATGCGGCTTTCACTGCTTGGAAGCAAACAAATACACCTTTCCAACGATGTGAAAATCTTTGCAATACTCGACAATTTTTATTTTTTGAGTTTTTCGAAAAAATCGTGGGCTAACCCCTTGTCAAAAAAATATAATTTTTTCATCATTGTTCCCGATCCCATCGAGATATACATTTTAAGATAGGTCTTTCCAAGCCCTATAAATAGCTGCAAACTAAAACCTTCTGCAAGATCTTGTTTCAGAAATTTTTGCGGTTAAGTAAAATTACAGAATTTCGACCCAGACAACGAAAAGTATCTGTAAGTGGCTTCATATCCGCAACCAAGCCTTGGAAAAATATGCGGCTTTCACTGCTTGGAAGCAAACAAACACACCTTTCCAACGATGTGAAAATCTTTGCAATACTCGACAATTTTTATTTTTTGAGTTTTTCGAAAAAATCGTGGGCTAACACCCCTTGTCAAAAAAATATAATTTTTTCATCATTGTTCCCGATCCCATCGAGATATACATTTTAAGATAGGTCTTTCCAAGCCCTATAAATAGCTGCAAACTAAAACCTTCTGCAAGATCTTGTTTCAGAAATTTTTGCGGTTAAGTAAAATTACAGAATTTCGACCCAGACAACGAAAAGTATCTGTAAGTGGCTTCATATCCGCAACCAAGCCTTGGAAAAATATGCGGCTTTCACTGCTTGGAAGCAAGCAAACACACCTTTCCAACGATGTGAAAATCTTTGCAATACTCGACAATTTTTATTTTTTGAGTTTTTCGAAAAAATCGTGGGCTAACCCCTTGTCAAAAAAATATAATTTTTTCATCATTGTTCCCGATCCCATCGAGATATACATTTTAAGATAGGTCTTTCCAAGCCCTATAAATAGCTGTAAACTAGAACGTTCTGCGAGCTCTTGTTTCAGAAATATTTGCAGTTTACTAAAATTACAGAATTTCGACCCAGACGACGAAAAGTATCTGTAAGTGGCTTCATATCCGCAACCAAGCCTTGGAAAAATATGCGGCTTTCACTGCTTGGAAGCAAACAAACACACCTTTCCAACGATGTGAAAATCTTTGCAATACTCGACAATTTTTATTTTTTGAGTTTTTCGAAAAAATCGTGGGCTCCCTTGTCAAAAAAATATAATTTTTTCATCATTGTTCCCGATCCCATCGAGATATACATTTTAAGATAGGTCTTTCCAAGCCCTACAAATAGCTGCAAACTAAAACCTTCTGCGCGCTCTTGTTTCAGAAATATTTGCAGTTTACTAAAATTACAGAATTTCGACCCAGACGACGAAAAGTATCTGTAAGTGGCTTCATATCCGCAACCAAGCCTTGGAAAAATATGCGGCTTTCACTGCTTGGAAGCAAGCAAACACACCTTTCCAACGATGTGAAAATCTTTGCAATACTCGACAATCATCGAGATATACATTTTAAGATAGGTCTTTCCAAGCCCTATAAATAGCTGCAAACTAAAACCTTCTGCAAGATCTTGTTTCAGAAATTTTTGCGGTTAAGTAAAATTACAGAATTTCGACCCAGACAACGAAAAGTATCTGTAAGTGGCTTCATATCCGCAACCAAGCCTTGGAAAAATATGCGGCTTTCACTGCTTGGAAGCAAGCAAACACACCTTTCCAACGATGTGAAAATCTTTGCAATACTCGACAATCATCGAGATATACATTTTAAGATAGGTCTTTCCAAGCCCTATAAATAGCTGCAAACTAAAACCTTCTGCAAGATCTTGTTTCAGAAATTTTTGCGGTTAAGTAAAATTACAGAATTTCGACCCAGACAACGAAAAGTATCTGTAAGTGGCTTCATATCCGCAACCAAGCCTTGGAAAAATATGCGGCTTTCACTGCTTGGAAGCAAGCAAACACACCTTTCCAACGATGTGAAAATCTTTGCAATACTCGACAATCATCGAGATATACATTTTAAGATAGGTCTTTCCAAGCCCTATAAATAGCTGCAAACTAAAACCTTCTGCAAGATCTTGTTTCAGAAATTTTTGCGGTTAAGTAAAATTACAGAATTTCGACCCAGACAACGAAAAGTATCTGTAAGTGGCTTCATATCCGCAACCAAGCCTTGGAAAAATATGCGGCTTTCACTGCTTGGAAGCAAGGAAACACACCTTTCCAACGATGTGAAAATCTTTGCAATACTCGACAATTTTTATTTTTTGAGTTTTTCGAAAAAATCGTGGGCTAACCCCTTGTCAAAAAAATATAATTTTTTCATCATTGTTCTCGATCCCATCGAGATATACATTTTAAGATAGGTCTTTCCAAGCCCTATAAATAGCTGTAAACTAGAACGTTCTGCGAGCTCTTGTTTCAGAAATATTTGCAGTTTACTAAAATTACAGAATTTCGACCCAGACGACGAAAAGTATCTGTAAGTGGCTTCATATCCGCAACCAAGCCTTGGAAAAATATGCGGCTTTCGCTGCTTGGAAGCAAACAAATACACCTTTCCAACGATGTGAAAATCTTTGCAATACTCGACAATTTTTATTTTTTGAGTTTTTCGAAAAAATCGTGGGCTAACCCCTTGACAACAAAATTTAATTTTTTCATCATTGTTCCCGATCCCATCGAGATATACATTTTAAGATAGGTCTTTCCAAGCCCTATAAATAGCTGCAAACTAAAACCTTCTGCAAGATCTTGTTTCAGAAATTTTTGCGGTTAAGTAAAATTACAGAATTTCGACCCAGACAACGAAAAGTATCTGTAAGTGGCTTCATATCCGCAACCAAGCCTTGGAAAAATATGCGGCTTTCACTGCTTGGAAGCAAACAAACACACCTTTCCAACGATGTGAAAATCTTTGCAATACTCGACAATTTTTATTTTTTGAGTTTTTCGAAAAAATCGTGGGCTAACCCCTTGTCAAAAAAATATAATTTTTTCATCATTGTTCCCGATCCCATCGAGATATACATTTTAAGATAGGTCTTTCCAAGCCCTATAAATAGCTGCAAACTAAAACCTTCTGCAAGATCTTGTTTCAGAAATTTTTGCGGTTAAGTAAAATTACAGAATTTCGACCCAGACAACGAAAAGTATCTGTAAGTGGCTTCATATCCGCAACCAAGCCTTGGAAAAATATGCGGCTTTCACTGCTTGGAAGCAAGCAAACACACCTTTCCAACGATGTGAAAATCTTTGCAATACTCGACAATCATCGAGATATACATTTTAAGATAGGTCTTTCCAAGCCCTATAAATAGCTGCAAACTAAAACCTTCTGCAAGATCTTGTTTCAGAAATTTTTGCGGTTAAGTAAAATTACAGAATTTCGACCCAGACAACGAAAAGTATCTGTAAGTGGCTTTTTCGAAAAAATCGTGGGCTAACCCCTTGTCAAAAAAATATAATTTTTTCATCATTGTTCCCGATCCCATCGAGATATACATTTTAAGATAGGTCTTTCCAAGCCCTACAAATAGCTGCAAACTAAAACCTTCTGCGCGCTCTTGTTTCAGAAATATTTGCAGTTTACTAAAATTACAGAATTTCGACCCAGACAACGAAAAGTATCTGTAAGTGGCTTCATATCCGCAACCAAGCCTTGGAAAAATATGCGGCTTTCACTGCTTGGAAGCAAACAAACACACCTTTCCAACGATGTGAAAATCTTTGCAATACTCGACAATTTTTATTTTTTGAGTTTTTCGAAAAAATCGTGGGCTCCCTTGTCAAAAAATATAATTTTTTCATCATTGTTCCCGATCCCATCGAGATATACATTTTAAGATAGGTCTTTCCAAGCCCTACAAATAGCTGCAAACTAAAACCTTCTGCGCGCTCTTGTTTCAGAAATATTTGCAGTTTACTAAAATTACAGAATTTCGACCCAGACGACGAAAAGTATCTGTAAGTGGCTTCATATCCGCAACCAAGCCTTGGAAAAATATGCGGCTTTCACTGCTTGGAAGCAAACAAATACACCTTTCCAACGATGTGAAAATCTTTGCAATACTCGACAATTTTTATTTTTTGAGTTTTTCGAAAAAATCGTGGGCTAACCCCTTGTCAAAAAAATATAATTTTTTCATCATTGTTCCCGATCCCATCGAGATATACATTTTAAGATAGGTCTTTCCAAGCCCTATAAATAGCTGTAAACTAGAACGTTCTGCGAGCTCTTGTTTCAGAAATATTTGCAGTTTACTAAAATTACAGAATTTCGACCCAGACGACGAAAAGTATCTGTAAGTGGCTTCATATCCGCAACCAAGCCTTGGAAAAATATGCGGCTTTCACTGCTTGGAAGCAAACAAATACACCTTTCCAACGATGTGAAAATCTTTGCAATACTCGACAATTTTTATTTTTTGAGTTTTTCGAAAAAATCGTGGGCTAACCCCTTGTCAAAAAAATATAATTTTTTCATCATTGTTCCCGATCCCATCGAGATATACATTTTAAGATAGGTCTTTCCAAGCCCTATAAATAGCTGCAAACTAAAACCTTCTGCAAGATCTTGTTTCAGAAATTTTTGCGGTTAAGTAAAATTACAGAATTTCGACCCAGACAACGAAAAGTATCTGTAAGTGGCTTCATATCCGCAACCAAGCCTTGGAAAAATATGCGGCTTTCACTGCTTGGAAGCAAGCAAACACACCTTTCCAACGATGTGAAAATCTTTGCAATACTCGACAATCATCGAGATATACATTTTAAGATAGGTCTTTCCAAGCCCTATAAATAGCTGCAAACTAAAACCTTCTGCAAGACCTTGTTTCAGAAATTTTTGCGGTTAAGTAAAATTACAGAATTTCGACCCAGACAACGAAAAGTATCTGTAAGTGGCTTCATATCCGCAACCAAGCCTTGGAAAAATATGCGGCTTTCACTGCTTGGAAGCAAGCAAACACACCTTTCCAACGATGTGAAAATCTTTGCAATACTCGACAATCATCGAGATATACATTTTAAGATAGGTCTTTCCAAGCCCTATAAATAGCTGCAAACTAAAACCTTCTGCAAGATCTTGTTTCAGAAATTTTTGCGGTTAAGTAAAATTACAGAATTTCGACCCAGACAACGAAAAGTATCTGTAAGTGGCTTCATATCCGCAACCAAGCCTTGGAAAAATATGCGGCTTTCACTGCTTGGAAGCAAGCAAACACACCTTTCCAACGATGTGAAAATCTTTGCAATACTCGACAATTTTTATTTTTTGAGTTTTTCGAAAAAATCGTGGGCTAACCCCCTGTCAAAAAAATATAATTTTTTCATCATTGTTCCCGATCCCATCGAGATATACATTTTAAGATAGGTCTTTCCAAGCCCTATAAATAGCTGCAAACTAAAACCTTCTGCAAGATCTTGTTTCAGAAATTTTTGCGGTTAAGTAAAATTACAGAATTTCGACCCAGACAACGAAAAGTATCTGTAAGTGGCTTCATATCCGCAACCAAGCCTTGGAAAAATATGCGGCTTTCACTGCTTGGAAGCAAACAAACACACCTTTCCAACGATGTGAAAATCTTTGCAATACTCGACAATTTTTATTTTTTGAGTTTTTCGAAAAAATCGTGGGCTCCCTTGTCAAAAAAATATAATTTTTTCATCATTGTTCCCGATCCCATCGAGATATACATTTTAAGATAGGTCTTTCCAAGCCCTACAAATAGCTGCAAACTAAAACCTTCTGCGCGCTCTTGTTTCAGAAATATTTGCAGTTTACTAAAATTACAGAATTTCGACCCAGACGACGAAAAGTATCTGTAAGTGGCTTCATATCCGCAACCAAGCCTTGGAAAAATATGCGGCTTTCACTGCTTGGAAGCAAGCAAACACACCTTTCCAACGATGTGAAAATCTTTGCAATACTCGACAATTTTTATTTTTTGAGTTTTTCGAAAAAATCGTGGGCTAACCCCTTGTCAAAAAAATATAATTTTTTCATCATTGTTCCCGATCCCATCGAGATATACATTTTAAGATAGGTCTTTCCAAGCCCTATAAATAGCTGTAAACTAGAACGTTCTGCGAGCTCTTGTTTCAGAAATATTTGCAGTTTACTAAAATTACAGAATTTCGACCCAGACGACGAAAAGTATCTGTAAGTGGCTTCATATCCGCAACCAAGCCTTGGAAAAATATGCGGCTTTCACTGCTTGGAAGCAAACAAACACACCTTTCCAACGATGTGAAAATCTTTGCAATACTCGACAATTTTTATTTTTTGAGTTTTTCGAAAAAATCGTGGGCTAACCCCTTATCAAAAAAATATAATTTTTTCATCATTGTTCCCGATCCCATCGAGATATACATTTTAAGATAGGTCTTTCCAAGCCCTATAAATAGCTGCAAACTAAAACCTTCTACGAGCTCTTGTTTCAGAAATATTTGCAGTTCACTAAAATTACAGAATTTCGACCCAGACAACGAAAAGTATCTGTAAGTGGCTTCATATCCGCAACCAAGCCTTGGAAAAATATGCGGCTTTCACTGCTTGGAAGCAAACAAATACACCTTTCCAACGATGTGAAAATCTTTGCAATACTCGACAATTTTTATTTTTTCAGTTTTTGCAAAAAATCGTGGGCTCCCTTGTCAAAAAAATATAATTTTTTCATCATTGTTCCCGATCCCATCGAGATATACATTTTAAGATAGGTCTTTCCAAGCCCTATAAATAGCTGCAAACTAAAACCTTCTGCGAGCTCTTGTTTCAGAAATATTTGCAGTTCACTAAAATTACAGAATTTCGACCCAGACAACGAAAAGTATCTGTAAGTGGCTTCATATCCGCAACCAAGCCTTGGAAAAATATGCGGCTTTCACTGCTTGGAAGCAAACAAATACACCTTTCCAACGATGTGAAAATCTTTGCAATACTCGACAATTTTTATTTTTTGAGTTTTTCGAAAAAATCGTGGGCTAACCCCTTGTCAAAAAAATATAATTTTTTCATCATTGTTCCCGATCCCATCGAGATATACATTTTAAGATAGGTCTTTCCAAGCCCTATAAATAGCTGCAAACTAAAACCTTCTGCGAGCTCTTGTTTCAGAAAAATTTGCGGTTAATTAAAATTACAGAATTTCGACCCAGACAACGAAAAGTATCTGTAAGTGGCTTCATATCCGCAACCAAGCTTTAGAAAAATATGCGGCTTTCACTGCTTGGAAGCAAACAAATACACCTTTCCAACGATGTGAAAATCTTTGCAATACTCGACAATTTTTATTTTTTCAGTTTTTCGAAAAAATCGTGGGCTAACCCCTTGTCAAAAAAATATAATTTTTTCATCATTGTTCCCGATCCCATCGAGATATACATTTTAAGATAGGTCTTTCCAAGCCCTATAAATAGCTGCAAACTAAAACCTTCTGCGAGCTCTTGTTTCAGAAAAATTTGCGGTTAATTAAAATTACAGAATTTCGACCCAGACAACGAAAAGTATCTGTAAGTGGCTTCATATCCGCAACCAAGCTTTAGAAAAATATGCGGCTTTCACTGCTTGGAAGCAAACAAATACACCTTTCCAACGATGTGAAAATCTTTGCAATACTCGACAATTTTTATTTTTTCAGTTTTTCGAAAAAATCGTGGGCTAACCCCTTGTCAAAAAAATATAATTTTTTCATCATTGTTCCCGATCCCATCGAGATATACATTTTAAGATAGGTCTTTCCAAGCCCTATAAATAGCTGCAAACTAAAACCTTCTGCGAGCTCTTGTTTCAGAAAAATTTGCGGTTAATTAAAATTACAGAATTTCGACCCAGACAACGAAAAGTATCTGTAAGTGGCTTCATATCCGCAACCAAGCCTTGGAAAAATATGCGGCTTTCACTGCTTGGAAGCAAGCAAACACACCTTTCCAACGATGTGAAAATCTTTGCAATACTCGACAATCATCGAGATATACATTTTAAGATAGGCCTTTCCAAGCCCTATAAATAGCTGCAAACTAAAACCTTCTGCAAGATCTTGTTTCAGAAATTTTTGCGGTTAAGTAAAATTACAGAATTTCGACCCAGACAACGAAAAGTATCTGTAAGTGGCTTCATATCCGCAACCAAGCCTTGGAAAAATATGCGGCTTTCACTGCTTGGAAGCAAGGAAACACACCTTTCCAACGATGTGAAAATCTTTGCAATACTCGACAATTTTTATTTTTTGAGTTTTTCGAAAAAATCGTGGGCTAACCCCTTGTCAAAAAAATATAATTTTTTCATCATTGTTCTCGATCCCATCGAGATATACATTTTAAGATAGGTCTTTCCAAACCCTATAAATAGCTGTAAACTAGAACGTTCTGCGAGCTCTTGTTTCAGAAATATTTGCAGTTTACTAAAATTACAGAATTTCGACCCAGACGACGAAAAGTATCTGTAAGTGGCTTCATATCCGCAACCAAGCCTTGGAAAAATATGCGGCTTTCGCTGCTTGGAAGCAAACAAATACACCTTTCCAACGATGTGAAAATCTTTGCAATACTCGACAATTTTTATTTTTTGAGTTTTTCGAAAAAATCGTGGGCTAACCCCTTGTCAAAAAAATATAATTTTTTCATCATTGTTCCCGATCCCATCGAGATATACATTTTAAGATAGGTCTTTCCAAGCCCTACAAATAGCTGCAAACTAAAACCTTCTGCGCGCTCTTGTTTCAGAAATATTTGCAGTTTACTAAAATTACAGAATTTCGACCCAGACAACGAAAAGTATCTGTAAGTGGCTTCATATCCGCAACCAAGCCTTGGAAAAATATGCGGCTTTCACTGCTTGGAAGCAAACAAACACACCTTTCCAACGATGTGAAAATCTTTGCAATACTCGACAATTTTTATTTTTTGAGTTTTTCGAAAAAATCGTGGGCTCCCTTGTCAAAAAAATATAATTTTTTCATCATTGTTCCCGATCCCATCGAGATATACATTTTAAGATAGGTCTTTCCAAGCCCTACAAATAGCTGCAAACTAAAACCTTCTGCGCGCTCTTGTTTCAGAAATATTTGCAGTTTACTAAAATTACAGAATTTCGACCCAGACGACGAAAAGTATCTGTAAGTGGCTTCATATCCGCAACCAAGCCTTGGAAAAATATGCGGCTTTCACTGCTTGGAAGCAAACAAATACACCTTTCCAACGATGTGAAAATCTTTGCAATACTCGACAATTTTTATTTTTTGAGTTTTTCGAAAAAATCGTGGGCTAACCCCTTGTCAAAAAAATATAATTTTTTCATCATTGTTCCCGATCCCATCGAGATATACATTTTAAGATAGGTCTTTCCAAGCCCTATAAATAGCTGTAAACTAGAACGTTCTGCGAGCTCTTGTTTCAGAAATATTTGCAGTTTACTAAAATTACAGAATTTCGACCCAGACGACGAAAAGTATCTGTAAGTGGCTTCATATCCGCAACCAAGCCTTGGAAAAATATGCGGCTTTCACTGCTTGGAAGCAAACAAATACACCTTTCCAACGATGTGAAAATCTTTGCAATACTCGACAATTTTTATTTTTTGAGTTTTTCGAAAAAATCGTGGGCTAACCCCTTGTCAAAAAAATATAATTTTTTCATCATTGTTCCCGATCCCATCGAGATATACATTTTAAGATAGGTCTTTCCAAGCCCTATAAATAGCTGCAAACTAAAACCTTCTGCAAGATCTTGTTTCAGAAATTTTTGCGGTTAAGTAAAATTACAGAATTTCGACCCAGACAACGAAAAGTATCTGTAAGTGGCTTCATATCCGCAACCAAGCCTTGGAAAAATATGCGGCTTTCACTGCTTGGAAGCAAGCAAACACACCTTTCCAACGATGTGAAAATCTTTGCAATACTCGACAATCATCGAGATATACATTTTAAGATAGGTCTTTCCAAGCCCTATAAATAGCTGCAAACTAAAACCTTCTGCAAGACCTTGTTTCAGAAATTTTTGCGGTTAAGTAAAATTACAGAATTTCGACCCAGACAACGAAAAGTATCTGTAAGTGGCTTCATATCCGCAACCAAGCCTTGGAAAAATATGCGGCTTTCACTGCTTGGAAGCAAGCAAACACACCTTTCCAACGATGTGAAAATCTTTGCAATACTCGACAATCATCGAGATATACATTTTAAGATAGGTCTTTCCAAGCCCTATAAATAGCTGCAAACTAAAACCTTCTGCAAGATCTTGTTTCAGAAATTTTTGCGGTTAAGTAAAATTACAGAATTTCGACCCAGACAACGAAAAGTATCTGTAAGTGGCTTCATATCCGCAACCAAGCCTTGGAAAAATATGCGGCTTTCACTGCTTGGAAGCAAGCAAACACACCTTTCCAACGATGTGAAAATCTTTGCAATACTCGACAATTTTTATTTTTTGAGTTTTTCGAAAAAATCGTGGGCTAACCCCCTGTCAAAAAAATATAATTTTTTCATCATTGTTCCCGATCCCATCGAGATATACATTTTAAGATAGGTCTTTCCAAGCCCTATAAATAGCTGCAAACTAAAACCTTCTGCAAGATCTTGTTTCAGAAATTTTTGCGGTTAAGTAAAATTACAGAATTTCGACCCAGACAACGAAAAGTATCTGTAAGTGGCTTCATATCCGCAACCAAGCCTTGGAAAAATATGCGGCTTTCACTGCTTGGAAGCAAACAAACACACCTTTCCAACGATGTGAAAATCTTTGCAATACTCGACAATTTTTATTTTTTGAGTTTTTCGAAAAAATCGTGGGCTCCCTTGTCAAAAAAATATAATTTTTTCATCATTGTTCCCGATCCCATCGAGATATACATTTTAAGATAGGTCTTTCCAAGCCCTATAAATAGCTGTAAACTAGAACGTTCTGCGAGCTCTTGTTTCAGAAATATTTGCAGTTTACTAAAATTACAGAATTTCGACCCAGACGACGAAAAGTATCTGTAAGTGGCTTCATATCCGCAACCAAGCCTTGGAAAAATATGCGGCTTTCACTGCTTGGAAGCAAACAAACACACCTTTCCAACGATGTGAAAATCTTTGCAATACTCGACAATTTTTATTTTTTGAGTTTTTCGAAAAAATCGTGGGCTAACCCCTTATCAAAAAAATATAATTTTTTCATCATTGTTCCCGATCCCATCGAGATATACATTTTAAGATAGGTCTTTCCAAGCCCTATAAATAGCTGCAAACTAAAACCTTCTACGAGCTCTTGTTTCAGAAATATTTGCAGTTCACTAAAATTACAGAATTTCGACCCAGACAACGAAAAGTATCTGTAAGTGGCTTCATATCCGCAACCAAGCCTTGGAAAAATATGCGGCTTTCACTGCTTGGAAGCAAACAAATACACCTTTCCAACGATGTGAAAATCTTTGCAATACTCGACAATTTTTATTTTTTCAGTTTTTGCAAAAAATCGTGGGCTCCCTTGTCAAAAAAATATAATTTTTTCATCATTGTTCCCGATCCCATCGAGATATACATTTTAAGATAGGTCTTTCCAAGCCCTATAAATAGCTGCAAACTAAAACCTTCTGCGAGCTCTTGTTTCAGAAATATTTGCAGTTCACTAAAATTACAGAATTTCGACCCAGACAACGAAAAGTATCTGTAAGTGGCTTCATATCCGCAACCAAGCCTTGGAAAAATATGCGGCTTTCACTGCTTGGAAGCAAACAAATACACCTTTCCAACGATGTGAAAATCTTTGCAATACTCGACAATTTTTATTTTTTGAGTTTTTCGAAAAAATCGTGGGCTAACCCCTTGTCAAAAAAATATAATTTTTTCATCATTGTTCCCGATCCCATCGAGATATACATTTTAAGATAGGTCTTTCCAAGCCCTATAAATAGCTGCAAACTAAAACCTTCTGCGAGCTCTTGTTTCAGAAAAATTTGCGGTTAATTAAAATTACAGAATTTCGACCCAGACAACGAAAAGTATCTGTAAGTGGCTTCATATCCGCAACCAAGCTTTAGAAAAATATGCGGCTTTCACTGCTTGGAAGCAAACAAATACACCTTTCCAACGATGTGAAAATCTTTGCAATACTCGACAATTTTTATTTTTTCAGTTTTTCGAAAAAATCGTGGGCTAACCCCTTGTCAAAAAAATATAATTTTTTCATCATTGTTCCCGATCCCATCGAGATATACATTTTAAGATAGGTCTTTCCAAGCCCTATAAATAGCTGCAAACTAAAACCTTCTGCGAGCTCTTGTTTCAGAAAAATTTGCGGTTAATTAAAATTACAGAATTTCGACCCAGACAACGAAAAGTATCTGTAAGTGGCTTCATATCCGCAACCAAGCTTTAGAAAAATATGCGGCTTTCACTGCTTGGAAGCAAACAAATACACCTTTCCAACGATGTGAAAATCTTTGCAATACTCGACAATTTTTATTTTTTCAGTTTTTCGAAAAAATCGTGGGCTATTTTTTGAGTTTTTCGAAAAAATCGTGGGCTAACCCCTTGTCAAAAAAATATAATATTCTCATCATTGTTCCCGATCCCATCGAGATATACATTTTAAGATAGGTCTTTCCAAGCCCTATTAATAGCTGCAAACTAAAACGTTCTGCGAGCTCTTGTTTCAGAAATATTTGCAGTTTACTAAAATTACAGAATTTCGACCCAGACAACGAAAAGTATCTGTAAGTGGCTTCATATCCGCAACCAAGCCTTGGAAAAATATGCGGCTTTCACTGCTTGGAAGCAAACAAACACACCTTTCCAACGATGTGAAAACCTTTGCAATACTCGATAATTTTTATTTTTTCAGTTTTTCGAAAAAATCGTGGGCCAAAAAAAATAATTTTTTCATCATTGTTCCCGATCCCATTAAGATATACATTTTAAGGTAGGTCTTTCCAAGCTCAATAAATACCTGCAAACTAAAACCTTCTGCGAGCTCTTGTTTCAGAAATATTTGCAGTTTACTAAAATTACAGAATTTCGACCCAGACAACGAAAAGTATCTGTAAGTGGCTTCATATCCGCAACCAAGCCTTGGAAAAATATGCGGCTTTCACTGCTTGGAAGCAAGCAAACACACCTTTCCAACGATATGAAAATCTTTGCAATACTCGACAATTTTTATTTTTTGAGTTTTTCGAAAAAATCGTGGGCTAACCCCTTGTCAAAAAAATATAATTTTTTCATCATTGTTCCCGATCCCATCGAGATATACATTTTAAGATAGGTCTTTCCAAGCCCTATAAATAGCTGTAAACTAGAACGTTCTGCGAGCTCTTGTTTCAGAAATATTTGCAGTTTACTAAAATTACAGAATTTCGACCCAGACGACGAAAAGTATCTGTAAGTGGCTTCATATCCGCAACCAAGCCTTGGAAAAATATGCGGCTTTCACTGCTTGGAAGCAAACAAATACACCTTTCCAACGATGTGAAAATCTTTGCAATACTCGACAATTTTTATTTTTTGAGTTTTTCGAAAAAATCGTGGGCTAACCCCTTGTCAAAAAAATATAATTTTTTCATCATTGTTCCCGATCCCATCGAGATATACATTTTAAGATAGGTCTTTCCAAGCCCTATAAATAGCTGCAAACTAAAACCTTCTGCAAGATCTTGTTTCAGAAATTTTTGCGGTTAAGTAAAATTACAGAATTTCGACCCAGACAACGAAAAGTATCTGTAAGTGGCTTCATATCCGCAACCAAGCCTTGGAAAAATATGCGGCTTTCACTGCTTGGAAGCAAGCAAACACACCTTTCCAACGATGTGAAAATCTTTGCAATACTCGACAATCATCGAGATATACATTTTAAGATAGGTCTTTCCAAGCCCTATAAATAGCTGCAAACTAAAACCTTCTGCAAGACCTTGTTTCAGAAATTTTTGCGGTTAAGTAAAATTACAGAATTTCGACCCAGACAACGAAAAGTATCTGTAAGTGGCTTCATATCCGCAACCAAGCCTTGGAAAAATATGCGGCTTTCACTGCTTGGAAGCAAGCAAACACACCTTTCCAACGATGTGAAAATCTTTGCAATACTCGACAATCATCGAGATATACATTTTAAGATAGGTCTTTCCAAGCCCTATAAATAGCTGCAAACTAAAACCTTCTGCAAGATCTTGTTTCAGAAATTTTTGCGGTTAAGTAAAATTACAGAATTTCGACCCAGACAACGAAAAGTATCTGTAAGTGGCTTCATATCCGCAACCAAGCCTTGGAAAAATATGCGGCTTTCACTGCTTGGAAGCAAGCAAACACACCTTTCCAACGATGTGAAAATCTTTGCAATACTCGACAATTTTTATTTTTTGAGTTTTTCGAAAAAATCGTGGGCTAACCCCCTGTCAAAAAAATATAATTTTTTCATCATTGTTCCCGATCCCATCGAGATATACATTTTAAGATAGGTCTTTCCAAGCCCTATAAATAGCTGCAAACTAAAACCTTCTGCGAGCTCTTGTTTCAGAAAAATTTGCGGTTAATTAAAATTACAGAATTTCGACCCAGACAACGAAAAGTATCTGTAAGTGGCTTCATATCCGCAACCAAGCTTTAGAAAAATATGCGGCTTTCACTGCTTGGAAGCAAACAAATACACCTTTCCAACGATGTGAAAATCTTTGCAATACTCGACAATTTTTATTTTTTCAGTTTTTCGAAAAAATCGTGGGCTAACCCCTTGTCAAAAAAATATAATTTTTTCATCATTGTTCCCGATCCCATCGAGATATACATTTTAAGATAGGTCTTTCCAAGCCCTATAAATAGCTGCAAACTAAAACCTTCTGCGAGCTCTTGTTTCAGAAAAATTTGCGGTTAATTAAAATTACAGAATTTCGACCCAGACAACGAAAAGTATCTGTAAGTGGCTTCATATCCGCAACCAAGCTTTAGAAAAATATGCGGCTTTCACTGCTTGGAAGCAAACAAATACACCTTTCCAACGATGTGAAAATCTTTGCAATACTCGACAATTTTTATTTTTTCAGTTTTTCGAAAAAATCGTGGGCTATTTTTTGAGTTTTTCGAAAAAATCGTGGGCTAACCCCTTGTCAAAAAAATATAATATTCTCATCATTGTTCCCGATCCCATCGAGATATACATTTTAAGATAGGTCTTTCCAAGCCCTATTAATAGCTGCAAACTAAAACGTTCTGCGAGCTCTTGTTTCAGAAATATTTGCAGTTTACTAAAATTACAGAATTTCGACCCAGACAACGAAAAGTATCTGTAAGTGGCTTCATATCCGCAACCAAGCCTTGGAAAAATATGCGGCTTTCACTGCTTGGAAGCAAACAAACACACCTTTCCAACGATGTGAAAACCTTTGCAATACTCGATAATTTTTATTTTTTCAGTTTTTCGAAAAAATCGTGGGCCAAAAAAAATAATTTTTTCATCATTGTTCCCGATCCCATTAAGATATACATTTTAAGGTAGGTCTTTCCAAGCTCAATAAATACCTGCAAACTAAAACCTTCTGCGAGCTCTTGTTTCAGAAATATTTGCAGTTTACTAAAATTACAGAATTTCGACCCAGACAACGAAAAGTATCTGTAAGTGGCTTCATATCCGCAACCAAGCCTTGGAAAAATATGCGGCTTTCACTGCTTGGAAGCAAGCAAACACACCTTTCCAACGATATGAAAATCTTTGCAATACTCGACAATTTTTATTTTTTGAGTTTTTCGAAAAAATCGTGGGCTAACCCCTTGTCAAAAAAATATAATTTTTTCATCATTGTTCCCGATCCCATCGAGATATACATTTTAAGATAGGTCTTTCCAAGCCCTATAAATAGCTGCAAACTAAAACCTTCTGCGAGCTCTTGTTTCAGAAAAATTTGCGGTTAATTAAAATTACAGAATTTCGACCCAGACAACGAAAAGTATCTGTAAGTGGCTTCATATCCGCAACCAAGCCTTAGAAAAATATGCGGCTTTCACTGCTTGGAAGCAAACAAATACACCTTTCCAACGATGTGAAAATCTTTGCAATACTCGACAATTTTTATTTTTTGAGTTTTTCGAAAAAATCGTGGGCTAACCCCTTGACAACAAAATTTAATTTTTTCATCATTGTTCCCGATCCCATCGAGATATACATTTTAAGATAGGTCTTTCCAAGCCCTATAAATAGCTGCAAACTAAAACCTTCTGCGAGCTCTTGTTTCAGAAAAATTTGCGGTTAATTAAAATTACAGAATTTCGACCCAGACAACGAAAAGTATCTGTAAGTGGCTTCATATCCGCAACCAAGCCTTAGAAAAATATGCGGCTTTCACTGCTTGGAAGCAAACAAATACACCTTTCCAACGATGTGAAAATCTTTGCAATACTCGACAATTTTTATTTTTTGAGTTTTTCGAAAAAATCGTGGGCTAACCCCTTGACAACAAAATTTAATTTTTTCATCATTGTTCCCGATCCCATCGAGATATACATACATTTTAAGATAGGTCTTTCCAAGCCCTATAAATAGCTGCAAACTAAAACCTTCTGCGAGCTCTTGTTTCAGAAAAATTTGCGGTTAATTAAAATTACAGAATTTCGACCCAGACAACGAAAAGTATCTGTAAGTGGCTTCATATCCGCAACCAAGCCTTAGAAAAATATGCGGCTTTCACTGCTTGGAAGCAAACAAATACACCTTTCCAACGATGTGAAAATCTTTGCAATACTCGACAATTTTTATTTTTTGAGTTTTTCGAAAAAATCGTGGGCTAACCCCTTGACAACAAAATTTAATTTTTTCATCATTGTTCCCGATCCCATCGAGATATACATTTTAAGATAGGTCTTTCCAAGCCCTATAAATAGCTGCAAACTAAAACCTTCTGCGAGCTCTTGTTTCAGAAAAATTTGCGGTTAATTAAAATTACAGAATTTCGACCCAGACAACGAAAAGTATCTGTAAGTGGCTTCATATCCGCAACCAAGCCTTAGAAAAATATGCGGCTTTCACTGCTTGGAAGCAAACAAATACACCTTTCCAACGATGTGAAAATCTTTGCAATACTCGACAATTTTTATTTTTTGAGTTTTTCGAAAAAATCGTGGGCTAACCCCTTGACAACAAAATTTAATTTTTTCATCATTGTTCCCGATCCCATCGAGATATACATTTTAAGATAGGTCTTTCCAAGCCCTATAAATAGCTGCAAACTAAAACCTTCTGCGAGCTCTTGTTTCAGAAATATTTGCGGTTAAATTAAATTACAGAATTTCGACCCAGACAACGAAAAGTATCTGTAAGTGGCGTTATTTTCGCAACCAAGCCTTAAGATAAGATTCGAAAAAGGCCATCACTTTCCCTCTTATAAGAAATAAAAGTCAAACATCTATTTCCTTATAATGTTATGAATTTATTCAATGAATTCATATTTCTTTCAGTTTTATTTTGTTATAGTATATACATGGCTTATTTTAATGTCTCTATATTACATATCATTTTATGTTTGTTTTTGTGTAATTTTTACGTAAGATTTCTTTGCTATAACCTATTCATGTTTATTCTTTTTATGTTTTTTATTTATTTAAATATTAAATTTAATAACAAACTTCATTATTTCTGTAATATGGCGATGAAGGTTTCATTTTCATTATCTTTTTAAATTTATGTTTAAATATCTACTATAACTACAAATAATGTTTTTCTTGTTTATAATTAAAAATATTTTATTTATTTTTTGTAAAATTATTTTCCAGTCTCTTAGAATTTAAATTAAAAAAAAATTTAAGAATACATACATTCAGTGATAAAAGTAAATATAATTTGTTAGTGTACATTTATTTTATATCGAATAGCCAGAACTAGGAATTCACAATGAATCAAAAAGAATTATTTTCATAATAAACGTTTCTTTTAAAGGCTGGATAATGTTCGTTCCAAGCACTTTTATTTGACATTTTGTTTTGAAAGAAAATAAGTATCAAATGTATTTCTCATGTTTAACGTCGTATACTATATTATAGATTTTGATGATGATTTAATTTTTGCTCTTTTTCACTTTGAGTCAAAAACTTAATTAATATGCCTTAAAGGGTCAAAGAAAACATGGTATTGGTGAAGTATAGACATAATTTGTTCGACATTTTTAAAAAGGTGATCAAACTTTAAAATAAATCATTATAGAGGTAGGCGGGCTTTGTAGTAAAGCCAAAGAAATATAGCTGCGTTTGTCATAAAGGGTGAGTGTTCTTGAAAACAAGTAACCACATGTTATAAAAGTGATAGTTTTCGGTGAAACTTTTTTTAAATTAAGAACAAAGTTTAGAATAATGTTATAACTGCAGCTGGCGGAATAAAAACTTAATATTATTTGATGCTGAAATAAAACATCTAAGATAACACAGAATAGCTGAGTTTTTATTTCGGCTCCATGGGAATTTATCTTTACTTCCCAGACTAATATGAAACTGATTTGTTCTTCCACAAAACTGACAAAGACATAAATAACAAATGAAGAATTAAAACGTTTGACAAATTAATGGAGCTGGGAATAAGGCCATTCAAGTTACTTATTTTCAAATTAAACCATAAAAGGACCTTATTTGTATACATATTTTTTTAAATGAGCCAAAACAAATTCAATGATTTTAAACTAATATACATTTTTTAAAATTTTAACATGTTCCAATGTTTTGTTTTCACTTAAGTGATTTGTTTGTAAAATATCTGTAAGATGCTGATTTTATGAGCAAAGATGTGGGATGCCAACATAGAATTTTATTTAATATGACATTATGAGGCCTTGTAAACATTTTTGTATGCATTTACTTTACTATAAAACCGTTTACAATATTTAAATTATCAATTTTAATAGAGTCTTTTGCATATTTCAATTACTAATTCGACTTTCGCTTTGAATTTGGGTACTTTTTGTTTTGAATTTAAAATTATCTTTTTTTTAAAATTATTTTTCATACATTTCTTTATACATTAACATTTTTCTTATTTTTTTGTTTTTCTGCTGTATCGAATTGACTCAACGAATTGATTTAAATCGTTTTTAACGTTCTATTTATGGCTTTTGATTTAAATGGCAAACATATGATAGCGACCAACAAATAAACGACCGATCAAATATCTTTAAAATTAGGTGAAACAAAAAAAATAAGGGAAAGGTTTCTCATTAGTTGAATTAATTGCAGGTTAAAATAATGCAGTGTTCGAGTTGCATTTAGCTTTTTATAGCCAATAACTATATCATATTCAACTACCAAACACCAAAGGGATTCAGTGAAGGCTAAATATTAATCCTTGTTATAAGAAGACTGGCCTTATAGAAGGCTCATCTCCATTTTCTACTTTTCGGTGTAATGTAGCCAAAAAAAGGATTCATATCTTTTAAAAACAAAAAAGACTTTACCATAAAAGTTGAAGGCCTTAAGAAGAGACATCTCTAGTATCAAATTTGGTGTCAATTAAGACTGAAGATACACCCAGCGACAAAAAAAACTCGCATTGATCTATTTTTATTTTTCTATATTTTTGTGTTGTTTGTCATTTGTTTTGACAAATAAGTAGTCAGCAACCTTAGGTACGATTATTTTAAACCAAGCGTTTACTTAAATTATCATAGTTTTGTATGTTCGTTTTTTAACTATGGTGTTATCTTTAGTGGAAAAGGCTTAAATTGTAGCATTAAATGAGATTTTCTAATAGGAAAATAGTTGGGTTGGTATTGATACCAAAGAATGGAGTGTATGTAATGTCTTGAATGTTATAAAGCGCTCAAGGTGCTTGCTATCTCTAAGCAGAATGCATATGAGCTCGATAATCGGTAACATAAGTGAACACTGTCTAATAGGAAAGCAGGCCACGCGGCTAGGTGCATTCACAAATGACTTTTGCGAAAGCTGAAGGAAACAGTTCTTCACCCCCCCTCTGTATATGCCCTGCCCTAGCTCAAAAACGCATGAATTACCTTGGAGAATTCTTCTACAACGATCTAAGCAATCTCAATCATATTTATAAAATCAGGGTTTCATGTTTCGTAAGGGAATCAAATTGGTTTCATTGAGCTTACAAGAAAGCAAATTCTTGTTGTATTACAATGAGCCATTAAGTGTGTCATACTTCATCACGGACAGCCACTTTAACCTAACCTAATGTCCTTAAAAATTTCCCGTTTAATGGTTCAATTTTGCGAAGAATTGAAAGTGTAAGACCCAAGTCGATTTCATCAAGAGATTATTGTCTTATTCACCGACTTTTAATCCGAAACAGATTTCATCATGCTGGAGACGTCGAAGAACTTTTCAGCACATAGCGGAACAAAAAATAAGTGACAGAACCATGTAAAGACATAGGAGATTGAATGCACGGCGACCTTTAAAAAAGACTCATCTTACTTGAAGAACGAAAAAACGAAGGCTGCAATTTGGTAAAACTTACAAGATTGGAACAAGTTGTTTTTTTTAGGATGAATCAAAATTTTACTTGTTAGGAACATGGCAATATGCGATAGTCCACCGCAAAAAAGAATAAAGATTTTCGGATGAATGTCTTTTAACTACTGTAAAATATTCTCCTATGTTTTGTGTGGTGGAAGGTACTTTTAACTACTGTACAACATTCTCCTATGTTTTGTGTTGTGGAAGGTACTGTCAATGCTGCAAAATGCATTCAAATTATAAATGAAGGTGTTTTGCAGCAATACTCTGAGTATACCGGAAATTAAATTTTCAAACATGGCTCTCTGCCACCGAGCCAAAACGGTACGTTTAAAATAAATTCAATGCATTTTTTGGACAGTTTTAGAAACTGATGAGTTCTTTATGTTCAGCTAAAACGTCATGCAATTTTTTTTCGGAATTTTATCACTTCCTAGGAAACTGTCCGTATCTGAATCCGATTGAGAACTGTTTAACAGCAAATGGGATAAAAATAAGAGAAAAACGTCAAAAAAACTAAAAGTTTGGTACAACGAAATAAATGAAAGTTATTTAAAAAAGTTGTTCAATTCCATGCCAAACCGCATTTTTGACGTCATTAAGAAAAGTGACGGAGCGACGAAATATTAATTATATTTTTGGCTTTTACTTAATTGTTTAAGAAAATAGCAGATATAATGAGAGGGTTTTTTCACCGCTGGGTGTATAATAGTGTTTTTGTGATAGGACCTATTGATTTTCCTAGCATTCGTTTTCTAGTTGAATTTAACTTGAATCTGCTCTCAACAATTGTTTCTGTTATTCTTCACAAGTATCAAAAATTGCTTTAACCTTTTTCCCGACTGCAATCTTTATCGAAAAACAACAAAAATGCTGTGAAAAAAAAACAACAAAAAAATTTAAAAATAACATCTTCAGTTTAAAAAAAAAAAAATTATTTTCGAAAACTTGGGATTCCGTTTTCAGGCAATCGATTTCGATCAATGATCGTTTTTTTACGTCATAAGTTCATCGCTCTCTTATGAATACTTTTAAAGTGGTGTTATTTTTTACTCTTAAGTATATTATACATAATAATTTTTATTTTACTGACAAAACATTTTATTCTGAAATTCCGTTTTACTTAATTTGTATATAAGCGCTTTTTTATTCTCGTTCGTACTTATTCTAGAAATTTGTTTTAATTTATTTTTATCAAAAAGATTTTTACTTTATATTCTGAAAGGATACCATTGTTTTTTTGTTTTTAATTTTTGCATCAAAATTTTCTTTCAAAACATTTCATCCTTTTCATTATTGGGAATTTAACAAATATACATTTAAAGGCTAAAATTGGGTTTTTGTTACTTAAAATCTATTTTTATGTATGTTATTTTAATTAATTTAATATCTATATTTTTTTGTTTGTTTGTTTGTTTAATTTGTTAATAATATTTTTATGTATATAATTTAATTTTTTTCATATATAAATCGACTAAAACGCTTAAATATTACAAAATTCAACATCACTAACAACAGTTCATGTTATTTTTCTTGCTTTTATAAAGTTTTCATATTAAAAAAAAAATATATATATATTAATTTAAACTGTTGAGAATTTTATTAATGTAGTACCTACAATTAAAAATGTGTATTTCTAGGGGTTCGTTTTTGTATTTCATAGGTTATTTGGTATAATTCTGCGTAAACTACAATTTAAAATATGCAATTATTCGTTTGTTTAACAATTTTTTTTTTAATGTTTTTTTTTTTGTTTTGTTTTTCATTTTATAATTTAATTTATATGTTTTGTTTTGTTTTGTGTTTTCAGATTTTTAAATATATTTGAGTAAAATATATGTAATATACTTTTCATGGAAAGTGACAAAAATAAATCGACAACATAATGCCAAAAATTGTTTGTTAGATTTGTTTTCGTCTTTATTTGGAGGTGTTAACGATTTTTTAATTATTAATTTTAATTCATAAATTTTTGCGACCGAAATTTGTGACTATATCTACATTTTGATGATGGACTGTGGAGTTTAGTAATACGTATACGTACTATGTATATAATTGATAAATGTAAGAAAGAAATAAGTTTTGGGTTACAGACATTTTTGCTGCAATCAAACGGTAAGAACCTTAACCTTTCCTTAGTTTTCCCAAAAATAAAATACTGAAAAACAATGTAAACATAGCATAACAAATTGTCTCTCTTAATATTTTAAAATGTATTTTCACTAAATAAAATAAAGGGAATTATACATTCCTGAGAAAAATAAAATAAAACAGATGTGCCCTCATCTTGGCTCAAAAGTGATTGGACATTAATTTAAGAATGTTTTACTATACAGGGTCCAACTTTCGAAGTGTAACCAGTTTAAGACCATTGTCACATCTGTCACAGTAGCATTAGCTATTTAAAAATTTGCTAAGTGACAATTCGAAAAGTGTTGTTTACAAGCGTACAGAACCATTTTCCATGGTCTTAAACCTAAACAACAACAACTTAGAGTGGAGAGAGCAAAGGTGTTGGTTAATTTTGGAGGAAGTGGACAATTTACGAAAATCGTGTTTTCATACGAGAAAATTTTCGAAACTGAGCTATTTGCATACTTTCAAAACGCTAGCGTTTACTTGAAGAACCATTTATACGAGAATTTGGATCATCGGTTGGTCACCAGGAAGCAGCATTCCCACAAATGCGTGAGTGAACCAAGAAAGGTTAAAAAAAAAACTTTTCGAAATTTATTTCACCTTCACATTGGCTCTCGAATTCACCAGACGGGAATTCAATAGATAATTTTCTATGGGACCTTTTGGAAAGCAAGATCCAAACTTAAAGTTACACCAGCCTCGAGATGCTGAAGAAAGTCATTGTCCATGAGTGAGCTAAAATACCTGAAAATTACGTTCGGGCAGTGTGTGATTGGTTTTTTACTGTCTCAAGGCAATATTTAAGGTAAAATGTTTCGTTATTTTTAATAAGTTCTGTTCATTGAAGTAAATAAAATTATTTCCAAAACTGAAATTATGGCTTCTTGAATAGGAAATAATTCGAGTGCCGGACCCTATAGTTCAATACGTAAGATCGAGCTTATTTAACAATAATTTAATTTAAAATTCAAACTAAGTTGAGAAAAATGAAAATCTACAATTTTTAATGAATCAAAGTGATTGTTTGAATAAGTTTAAATTCTTTTCGAGATCGAGATTATAAAATATGTATCTCAAGAAATTCGATGTTGGGTTAAGAGATTGTTAACTTAATTTTTGCAAGTTTCTGAAGACTAAAATGAAAATTCCAAGATAAGAACTCACTTTAATGTATTGTGTTTTTATAAAAGTGAAAATGAGAAACTAAATTTTATGAATTGTTTGTTATGTGTTTGTACATATTTTTGGCAGTAAAACTTTGCTATTTTAAATTTTTTTTTATTAAGGAAAGAAGATAGAATCTTTTTTAAATGCATTGGAATGTATTTTTGTTTTGTTTTGTTTGTTTGTTTGATTTATATTAATTTATTTGAGTTGCGTTTATTCTTTTAGTATGTTTATTATGTATTTATGTATATTTTGCTTTCTATAATAAATTGAGCTATATTTAATTTTGTTTTCCTAACTTTCCTAAAAGAAAACTTTTAATTTTTATAAAGTTGCTTTTCTGTACATTGTGAAATGTTGTTTATTTTGTTTTGCTTTGTTTTTTTTTTTAAGTTATATGTAATTTAACTATTGTAAGGTTTGTTTTTATTTGATTTCTTATGTTGATTTTTGATTTTCTGTAGCTAAATAAAGATAATATTTTAATTTTACTTTTATATGGTGTAAGATTTCAATAAATACTTTTTCGCAGATAAAGAAATTGAGATTTTTGTTCGTTGAGAACAGAAATAATAATAGTTTTCCAAATAAAACAATGGATAGAAATGTAAAAGCTATGTAGCCAAATCGATTAGTATAAACTAAAGTTCTTGAAAACTGAACCGTTTAGAAAGTGGATGCTTATTGAAAAACAGAAATATGGAATATATGAACCGGAATTCATAATTGATAGGCACAGAGAAATTTTCAATATTAATCAAAGTGCAGGTACCAATTATCTCTTGATTCTTATTTCAAAACCAAATCCATTTTGCATCAGAAATCAGCTTTGATGTCTTGGGTTTTTGAAGTATACCTCAATGTTTAAACGGTTTTTAGTTCAATTAAATTTATCCATACATAATAGGCACCGATAATTCATTTTCAAAACAGAATCTATTACTAACCAGACAGATTCTGGGGCCCTACTCTGTAATGCGTTTCGAAAGCAAATATTTTCGAAAACGAATATTTTGTACTCTCTATTTCTAATGCGGATAAGAAATCTAGTACTTACGCAATGACAAATCCGCATTCGGATTTTTCGTACCTGGCAATGCGTTTCCGAATGTCATTAGCGTTCGAAAACGGAAATTTTCTTTCTACACCAAGAGAGGTAACGAATTGCAATTCGAAGGTCGTTTTTAAAGGACACAAAAGGAAAATTTTGTTGAGTTGTGTGAAATGGATAAAATAAAAGTAAGGAAATAATAATTTTATTCAAAATTTAAGCAAATAAATCCCATTACAGGGAATCACCAGCGAAAAATGTGCACACCAAACAAAAGCAATTTGAAATTATGGTGGAATTCGTATGACTTGAAGGAAAAAAAGTATACCTTAGCAAAAGACAAATTTCAACACAAAAACGAAATGACTATGAAAAAAATCAGCTTAAACTTTCTAAGCTGAAATTAAAAAGGGAGATGTGGCAATTGCAAAGCAGTGAAGTGTAAAAAAAGTCATTAATATAATTTTCAATTGATAATAATGACTGAATTTTAATTTTTTCCTCGTCTTTGTGATTTGTTGATTTTTTTTTTGTATTTTTGCTTTGACAAATCTCATAAGAAATACTTCGAGACTCGGAAAATCTATTCGATAAATAGAAAAAGTATTAGATGATTGTTTTATTCGATTCGAACATTTTACAGAGTACGAATTCATAAACGAATCGAATATCAGATTCGAATCGGATTGGCTTTCGAAACGCATTACAGAGTAGGGCCCCTGGTCTTTGATTCCAAAATTTTTGAGTGATTGAGTCCTGAAAGAATTTAACAAAACTGAGCAAAATTACTTTAATTAAGGTTTTCTAAGAGATGAACATACTTAATAACTCAAGATATGAAAAATAATTAAATGAATTACAGAATCACTTTCTAGTGGAGGTCTACGACCTTTTTCAATACTTTGAATACTAATTGATAGTTTCTTTTTACGATATTCCTCTTACACCATTCGAGATTTGTGACTTTTGTGATTGAAGTCAATACAAAAATGATTTATACTGAAACCAAAACAGTTTATATCGTTTCGTTGAAATTCTATTACAAAATCCGAAAACTATCAAACTAATAGAATTTATTTTAATTTGATTTTGTAATTGAATTTTACGACTAAAACAGTTTCTATGATAAAAGTGATTTGTTTTTTAAAATTGCAACATTTGTAATCTATAGCTATTTTTTGTTTTTTGTTTTTTGAAAACTTTGTATTGTTTATTTGTGTATTTTTGTATTTTTATTTTTTGATTTAATTTAGCTTAGCTTCACTTAATTTTTCGGTTTATTGACGTCACAAAAATTTATTTCGCTTCGAATTAATAATAAAAAATCCCTAGCAACATCTTCGAGTCGTGTATTCTGAATCCTGAATCCTGATATACTGAAAGTGTTTTACTGATGATGGTGTTTTGTGTAGAGTAGTGTCTTTTTTATTATTACCTCTGCCGCCTACCAGAAGTAGGAGGAAATTTTTATGACGTCTCTAAAAATCATACTTTGAAAGTTTTTTCTCTGCGATGCTGTCGCTGCTGCACTCCGTTTGAGGCGAGATTACCATTGCTAGCGTGCTGTTGTTGCAAGATTTGTTGGCTTTGCTTCATGGTGGCAACAACATTTGAACGATGATGTTGTTGCTGCTGTTTTAACATACGCACTTCGTAATCTCGTGCATCGGCAACGTCGAATGTCGCCGAACGCTGTGTCTTGGGATAGTAATCGTACTCGTGGTCGTCGCAACTAGGATGGCTGGTTGGCGGGGCATGGTACGATAAGGAACGTTTACTAGACTTTGGATGTTGGCGATGCTGGTGATGATTCGAAGAAGACGACGAATGGGACTGCGCTGCGGCTGGTGGAGCAGAGGTGGACGACGATTTTCCAGCTGGACATCGTCGTGCTACATCAACACCACCGCCGCAGCAGGCACACTCCTACAATTCAGTAACAGAATACAGGTCGTTGTTGGCGTGGGAACCGCCACGTTTTAGAGATCGATAATAGGCGTTTTGTTGTTGCGGGTCGTAGTGGTTTTTGCTACTATTTTGGTGATGATATCCAGATGAGGAATTGCCATTGCTATGATGCGACGAGGCTGTGGAGATGACGTTTGAGGGCTGACGGTGTGACGAAGATGACGACTGTTGTTGGTATTGCGGGTAGTTTTGTTCTTGTTGTTGTTGCTGTTGATGCTTCGAACTAGTTTTATATTGTTCCATGTAAGACATTCCCGAGGAAGATTTGTGAGAGTTTTCAAGACTTTCGCTTCTTCGGGATCGTTCTGGTGGTTGAACAGCGACATTTTGACCTCCACGATCATAGCCGAATGTGCTATGGGTGGATGGGTGCTGTTGTTGCTGTTGCTGGCGTAGGCTTGAGGATTTTGGAGGCAGGGTTTGCGGATTTACACTGGAATGTCGCGATGACGACCGATCTTCTTTGTGACGATTCTTGGGTGGAAGGGTGGGTGGAGTTATCTTGTTATTTTGTTGCGGTTGTTGGCTCTGTATAGAATAGGACTGGGAATTGTTCAATAAATCAGAGCTTCGAGCGCTCGAGATTTGAAGTTTTTGAGAAGTGGGACGTTGTAGAGAGCGATATGAGTTCAGATTTGCAGCACAAAGTGGCTGCTGAGAGATCTTCGTTGAATGTTGTTGCTGATGTTGCGGGATGTCAGGCAGCGGTTGATTGACTATTGAATTAAGTTGTTGTTGTTGTTGTTTTATCTGTTGTCTAGATTGTGATTGCTGTTGGTGCGTTTGCTGTGGCTGTTGTTGTTGTTGTTGCTGCTGTTGCGGTTGCTGCATTAAGGAGGTAGCATTTTGATTTGGTTGGCTCGGTGGTGGAGGCCTGTAGGGCACTGTTTCAATGCTATACACAGAAGGCAGTGGTTGCTGTTGTTGTAATTGTTGTTGTTGTTGCTGAAGTTGTAATTGTTGTTGTTGCTGTTGTTGTTGGTGTTGCAGTTGTTGTTGTTGCTGATGCTGTTGTTGTTGTTGTTGCTGCTGTTGTTGATTATGATATTGTTGCAGTTGCTGTTGTCGCTCACTTTCTTTCTTGGCGGCAGCTGCAGCAATTGAGCTACCCACACCTGTCGTACCTGGAATGTCTGTAAATGTATTCGTTGTGGGGGTTTTCTTGTAGGGTGGTATGCAATCTGGTTGATTGCAATAATCCTTGGAAACAGTTGCAATGCTTGGTGTCTTTGCACTTCGCAAATTTGGACTAGGACTCGTTACGCCTTTGAGTGACCCACCATACCTACCCACATGACGCAATGTGGCACATTTATTTGCTGTTGCCGCTGCCACAATATTAAGATTATTATTTCCCCGCACCGCTTTTGGGCCTATGCTAATGTATTTTGGATCGAAGCGATTAAAACTATTATTAGTTACGTCGCGGGGATCTTTGATGTCGCCATTTTCGTCTAGTTTATTGGTGCTGCCGCCGAAGCCGTCGGTTGTTTTGCAGATTGTATGAGCAGTTGATGTGTTTGATTTAATCGATGAAGCTGATGAACGAGGTAATGTAGCTGATGCGAAGATGTTCTTCATTGACGAACTGCTGCCTGCATTTAAGTTGCAGGCAAGCGATTCTCAGTAGAAGTCATTCGATTCTAGTGTTTTACACTGTTTGCTAAGGGTTGCATATTTTCCATTATTTGGGCCGGCTAAATACGCCGATTGTTGTGATGGTAACCGACCCAATGTGTGGTGACCACTCCTGTGAATAAAAAGATTAGTGTTAAAAACAGTAATTACATTGAAAGAATATATAAAAAACACCTAGCACTATTTACGATATTTAAGTCAATTCGAAATAATTTAATAAAATATCGATATTAAGAAAGTAAAATACTTTCTTTTCAGATTTTATAAAATTATACTTTCTTCACACTCCGAAACTGATCACATTGACTAGTAATTGGGTATACATTTTTCTAAGTAGCTTCAACTAACAAGTATAATACCATACATTTATTTTGTTTATAATGGATTCAACAGATTCAATAATTCATAGTTCCCTCTTTGAAAGAAACCATAACTTTAGAAAATGTTCTTTAAAAATTGTGATCAGAAAAATGTTGACTCTACGTATGAAATCGTTTTAGATAATTTTCCAAAGCTTTTAGAGTATAAAAGGATATTTTGAATTATTATAGAAATTTTGAATATGATAAATTTGTTAAAACACCCTAAAATAATTTTCAAGAGTAGTTAAGGCCCATATATGAAAAAGGAACCAACCCTTTCGACTGAAAGCGAACATTTTTGATATCACAGATTATTTCATTTTAATGTTTACTTCTAAGTCACATTTTTGGGAAAACAGAAGTTACTATATTTGAACGTCAAGTTCACAGATCTTAATTTAACCACATATTGGATTTCTCAAACGTATGCTTAAAGTCGAATATTCGATTCGGTTTTTGAAACAAGGACCTAACATAAATGCATAAAGCGAAGGAATCAAGAAACGAAAATGATGCGTTGATTTAAAATGATGCGAATATAAATCAGAAATAACAGCGAAAATATTACCGACACTTTTAAGTAAGTATTTCATGAAATACATGTCTACGGTACATCTAAACATCTTCTCATTGGTATTTATTAGGGCCTCATAGAAAGTTGGTTAGATTGGCGTAAGCTGCTATTTTTATTTATATAAATATTTATTATTTTGATTTAATTTTTTGGCTCTATGTACATAATAACTTCAAACGTATTAACTCCTAAAAAAAGCAACAAAACCAAATGTTTTGCATATTATGTTACGTTCACATAAAGTCCCAATTGTTACCTTTTATGATTTGTTTATAGATTCAAAAAGATGGAGCAGACATCCATGGATTTAGCCAACCTACGCTTTGCTAAGAGAGTGGCAAGAGCATTATCTACCAAAAGATTCCGCATTTTGTTATCAGGTATGAGGTGCTCCTTAGAAAATGTCAAAACAACTATTATGGCTTTAGCAGTTTTGCATAAATTGATATCCAGGATTTGTTATGACAAATAGCTGACAGATGAATGGAATAGATTGCTCCATTTTAGTACTTTTTTTGACATAAGCATTGTATAACTAAAATTTATAGCAGAATTTTGTATAAATGGGAATTTTCGCAACGTTACATAGAGCCTACATAAATCCTTATGCACTGTATATTCATCTGTTTAGTGAATTCTATTAAATAAGACTGAATATACATACATATGTTTAATTTATTGTTTCTAACGTATTTGTATCTATTTTTTTGTCTGGCAGTTGATGATGATCAAAAATTTGCCTCTTACAATTTTGAAAATACGTTTTCCAATGGGGACTTGACAAATTGGAATTTAATTCGAACTGACATTGTCAATTTATTCAGTAAACTAAACATTTTCATCATGGTAAAGTTCACAAATGAGAAACGTCTGTAAATTATAAAAATTTTCTACCGAATTTCGTAGTCGGTGACCTCAACTTTAAGAACTTTAACTCCAATTAAATCATTTTCAGTGACGAATCTCTAGACTACTTTCTTTAAGGTTACGTTAAGTATTTGCTTATTTGAGTCAACATTGAACACAAAATAGCTACCGTTTTGGCCGAAATGTATGGCCGAGTCATCCAACGAATCGACCGCTGCAAACGTAGCCGAAGTGGCCATATGTACAAAGTCAAGTTCCATTCATAAATGTTTTTATTTTACTTCAAGTCGATAATAAAGTTTTTAAAATATCTCAAATGGTGTGCGTTTTACTCAAAAACGTGGTGCACCGTGTAGCAGAAAAAATGGTGCATTTGTATCATCACATTTTCTTACATTATAAATAGCAAAAAGTTTGTTAAAACTATACAAACAAAATTAGAAAAACTAGCCTTTTCAACTTATGTTATTGACCCCATGCGGGCCTTTTAACTTAAAGTATGAGTTTGTATTAAAGTGTGTTTATTTAAATAAATTATATTATATCTTATTATTTAGAATTTTCTTCATTTTTAATTTTTAGGAGTAATTTCATTAGGAATAAAATCCTCAACTTAGACTCGCTTTTGTATTTTAAGAGGATTAATATGGTAAATTTTATTGCATAGAGTCGATTTTTTTAAATGTTTTGAAAATGACATACTGTATGTCCTATTTAAGTTTAACATCTTAAAATAAATCAAAACTATTTAACAATTATTGTTAAAAAATACATTTGTTACATAAATAATACATTTGTTACAAGTAAGTAAGTAAAAGTAAGTCTTCGTTTTTTACAAAATACAAAAAGGAGAAAGGCTGTGGTTTTCGTATTTAAACAAAAAAACTAAAATCAAGAGAGTACAACAGTTTAACTATTAGTCCTCGATTATGTTCTATGTTTACCTTGTACAATATCCCACATATGTACATGATGTAAGTTGATATACGTTTGGGAACGTCTTTAAAAAAATAAAAGCGATATAAAATACAATACAAAAATAGTTCTAATCTACACTGCCGGTCATAAGGTTAGAAGCAGGCATTTTCGAGAAGTAAAATTGATATTTCTCCCGTTACATGATGGATTAGAAAAAAACAACTTGGTAAATGAGGGACTATTTTGTTAACAACAAAATATAAAATTTGGGTAAAGGAGAGATTTAGCTTACGGAACTTTCATGGCAAATTGTTAATTGAGTCAAGAATATGCGAAAATAAATCGGGTCATTAGATTAGAAGCAGTGAATAAATCAACATTTTTTTGTGAAGTGCATACATTTTTCTTTCGGAAAAATGGTACAATTTATAAATTAATTGTTCTTCATTGAGTGTTAACAGAAATGGGCAACAAAAAATGTTTGACAGTGGAGGAAAGGACAAGAAAAGATGTTTATTGCTCTAAAGGTCTTTAATGCTTTGCTATAGCCTGAAAAAAAAAATCGAAGTGATCATTGTGTCAGCAATTATTTAAAAAACCATTGTCTTACTCGAAAAATTATAAAAAAAACACTTCCTCTGCCTTAAGACTTCGCGAAACACGAAATGTCCTTAGAATAGCGTCAAATTCAGTTTTATCGACAGTTAAAACTAGGGAGAAAGCTAATGTTAAGGCCAGCTTATCCACTGTTAAATGCACAATACGGCATGCTAAACACTTAAAGCGCCTAAAGCTTAGGAAAAAACCACCACTTTATGACGCAAGGAAGAAGGAACGCTTGTGTTTCGAGAAAGATCACATGAGCTGAGATGTGCGAAATCAAATGACCGCAAATGATTGGCGGAGGGTTGTTTTTTCTCCAACGAAAAATTTAACCTAGATGGGCCAGATGGTTATAATTATTATTTCCATCACCTGAGGAGAGAGTAGTGATTTTTAAACCGTCACCATAGCAAAGAAGGAGGCGTTATCGTCTGAAGCTCAATTTTATTGTATGGCGCTGTAGACTTGGTAGCCCAAAATACCAAATGGCTAGAAAAACATACAAGACCTTGCTAGAATCAGTGTTCCCCAATATTAGCGAGATCTTTGAACCAATTTCATGGCTTTTTCAGCGGGAAAACGCTCCCATACACAAAGCCCGAGAAGTAAAATCCCTTATTGCGAACCAAAACTTCCACTTGCTGCCTTGGCCACCATATTCCTCGGACCTTAACATAATTGAAAATGTGTGGGGCTAGCTTACAAGTAAGGTACATGAAGTAGGAAAGCAATACGATGACAAGGAAGCGCTAATTCATGGTATCAAATTGGCCTGGAGTGAGATTTCTTTGGTGTACTTGGAATCTCTTTATAAATCCTTAAAAGATAGAATTTTTGAAGTTATTTTGAAGGCTGGTGGTAGCACACATTATCAAAAACCTAATGAAAACTAAAAAACATAACAAAATACAAACACTTGCATTTTATTTCCATTTATTTCATGTGCTTCTAATCTAATGACCCGATTTATTTTCGCATATTCTTGACTCAATAAACAATTTGCCATGAAAATTCCGTAAGGTACATCTCTCCTATACCCAAATTTTTTATTTTGTTGATAACAAAATAGTCCCTCATTTACCATAGTTATTTTTTTCTAATCCATCATATAACGGGAGAAATATCGATTTTACTTCTCGAAAATGCCTGCTTCTAACCTTATGACCGGCAGTGTATAATTTGCCCTACCTGACCCTTATACGAATACGATACCTAAATTTTGTGAAGTTTTCTTTAAAAAAAATGATTTTAATATAAATTATTATAGTTTAAATACAACTTTTATACCTTAAATTGTACATATTAAAATAAGTACAACAAACAAAATGCTCGTATTTACAAATTTAAATTTAGAAGAAATATGTTTATGCATAAATAAGTTTAATTTAAATTGCACACTTAATTTTTAAACTTTTCTAAACAAGCCAAATTAAAAAAAAAAAAAACAAAACATTCATATGTACAAATTAATATAAAGTAGCAAAATCAACATTTTCTTTTTATAATTAAAATACTAAACTTGAAGCATACTTTAAAAATTCAATGGTGAATATGAACTAAATTAACCTCAAGGATTGTGCACACAAAACTAAGTAAAAACTCATACCACTTTTAGCTAAAAATATTTGAATTATAAAGGGCAAAATATTAAAAGACGCCTTTTAACACTTTTTCTATCTTTAGACTAAATAGACAATAACGTAATTATAAGTGCGTAGTATTGCCACTCGTAAGAGGTCAGTTAAAAAAAGCATATCCTTTTTCGTTCAAAACATTTGGACTGGTTCAGAAAACATAATGGACTTGAAGGTAAGACAAGTTTTAAGTATGTTGGCAAACTGCCAAAAAATTGCCTTCCAATCTTTATTAAAAAGTTGACTGGAAATTTATTTAAGAAAAACCTCCTTTACAATCAAGTCAAATCTATTTATGTCAAAGTGTCAGTTGATCATGTTCATTAATTTAAATGAAATCTGAACTTCATAACCTTGTCATATTGGAAAAAGAAGAAGGGCTTTTTCGTTAAATATAAAACATAACTTATGTTTTGCACATGGATAATGATATTATTGGTTGGTAGGTACTTTTTGCAAGTAAAAGATATTCAAGTAAAGTTCCAAATTTGAAATGGATGACATCTAAAAATTTAACTAGCTACCTTGCCTTATTTTGAGATCAAAGAGTGCAGTTGACTGCAAATGAAGTCCTGTTTATTATTTCGTTTAAAAATTGACTACCTAAATAAAGGGTGATTTTTTAGCTATTATCTTTTTGGCAACACTGGTTTAAACAGCTGACGCACGTTTCGTGTTTTGTTTCACTGTCAAACATCTTCAGCTTGGTCTATAATTTAACCATGAAAACGAACAACGCTTGCTAATTATTGAATTTTATTATCAAAATGCGTGCTCTGTTAAGAATGTTCATCGCGTGATTTTTACCGAAAAATTGTGTTCAGCGACGAAGCTCATTTTTAGCTCAATGGGTACGTAAGTAAGCAGAATTGTCGATTTTGGAGTGAATATCAGCCAGAAGCATTGGACCGTACTTCTTCAAAGATGATGCGAATCGTAACGTAACTGTGAATGGTGAGCGCGACCGTGAGATGATATCCAAATTTTGTTTGCCCAAAATGCAAGAGCTTGACTTTCATGACATGTGGTTTCAACAAGACAGTGCCACATGCCACACAGCACGCGCCAACAATGGACTTATTGAGAGGCGAGTTCGGTGAACATTTTATTTTACTTTCGGGACCGGTCAATTGGCCGCCTAGATCGTGCGATTTAACGCTAGTTGAAAACTAGAGTTGGCTATTCAAACTTCAACTTAGTTAAACTTGAGAGAAAAACTATTTGAAGCATTCTTCATTTATAAATAAACAGAAGAAATTGGAAGAATATTAATTGGTCTCCAAACATAATATGTTCACAAATGGAAGCATCATGTTCTTTAAAGTTCTTTTATAAATTATCATGATGTCAACTTTGACGACCTCTAATCAATAAAATATAAACTCGAATAGTCGAGTTATTGAATTTCCTACAATTTAACAAACAGTCAAACAATATTTATTTTTTAACTATTCACTCTGGCGTATACTTAATATTTGCTTAATAAAATTTGAAATAAAAGTGTGCACCATGGTGTAGTATGTATGTATACAAATGAAAATAACCACTCAAAGCAAAAAATATTGAATAAAATACAATCTATTAAAAGTTTACATTGAATGAGTAACTTGGTGAAAAAAATAGAAACAAAATGTATGTAAATGTGCACATTTTAGGTATATAACATATGTATAGTATATGCATCAGATGATAAAAGTTGTTTGTTTGCAAATCCCTGGTTAGTTTGTGCTTGTTTGATAAAAATAAAATAAAGAAACAAATATCAATAAATAAATAAACTCATAAATAATAAAATAAATAAACGAAAATAAAAACAAAAATAAAAAAAATACAAGCCATGCCTTGTGCCATGCACCACAACATCATAGCCGGGCGGCGGTGATGAGTTTCCATCACCACCTCCAGCAGTGTTAGGGGAAGTAGTAGTTGTTGTGTATGCCAACCCTGATCTCAATCCAGCGGTTCCGTTTCGATGATGGTGTCCACCGGTCACACCCACACCACCGCCCGCACTCAAAGTGCCACTGTGCGCTTGTTGATGGTGCAATAAAGTTCGATTAATGGTCCCTGTGCCAGCCGGAAGGGTGGGTGATATTGTTGCATTTGGCGCCGATGTTATAGGGAATAGGGGTGTTGTTTCGGATTTATCTGCCTCCATAGGTGGCCTGAAATGTTAAAATGTTCAAATGTGCATTTATCTGATACTATTACAGCTAAATAATGTATATACCTCTTTGTTAGATATATCCAGGCGTGTGAATCCGCATATACAAGAATCGTGAGCAAGAATGATGTCAGTAAGCCAGCCACCATCATTAGACTCAAACCAAGTAGTCCTCCACCGCATAATCCCCTTAGGGCATCCGCATAGTGTTTGTCTATGAACCGACGATCCAGCGTCGCCGACAAAACACTCAAATTTCGTTTGGTTTCCTCCAGGTCGTTGTCCATTCGTTCGAGTGTTTGACGGATGTCGATACGAGGGGAGACATCTTGGCTCATCCTGCAAAAAAAGAATGGCCACAAAATAAGAACTGTACCTATACTGATGATGATGTGTTAAAATACTAACCTTGATACTAGATAAACAGATTCTCTAGCACGTTCGACTAAATCTCTGGACTCATTCAAACGAAGAATGAAACGATTTCTAAGAGTACCGCAATTAAGGAAGTAGACGTAGGGGCTCCGCTGCAAAAAAAAGAAGAAGAAGAAATAAAGACATGAACAATGAACATGGATAATAACTACATAGACAATACTAAACTTGGTAATCGCAAAGGGAACTTTTGGGACATATTAAAGATTAATATTGTAAATTCTTGTTCGTTATCAAAATGGAAAAGCTTTGGTGAATTGGTAAAGGAGGGAAATAAGGTTAAACTGGCATAGAAGTTAATGTAGTTAGTAATAAAATTTAACTTTTTTTAAGGTTTTTGATGGCTTTAGTTCGAATTTGACGTCAAACTCAATCTATCATATCACGTTTTTGAGATACAACCTTTTATAATTCGACAGAAACTTATATTACGGTTTTTGAGGTTATTTTAATTTATGAAGTAGTTTTTTCCAATTAAATTCGTGATGATTTTCCAAATCTAAAATCCGTTTAAAACATTTTTAGTAGTTTAATTATTTTTCAAATAGTAAGTCTATACATTAACCTTAAAAGAACGTTAAAGCATATGACTAAAACGGTTCCAGAAAAACGCAACACGATATAAAAGCAGTTTTTGATTTAATTACGAATTCGTGATCTTAAGGTTATAACATCAATTTTTTGGAATATATATAAAAATAATCGGAGTTTGGAATCGGAATCGGCTCTAAAACTTTACTCCAAAACCAATTATTCAAAAATATAAAACAATTACATTCAAGGTTTTTTTTAAACTTCAGATAGAGTCAAATTCAACTCTTAATTCAACTCATAATAAATAAGAAACTACGAAAACTTAGTAACATACTAAAATGATTTAAACTGTATCGAGAAAATAAAGATTTGTACTTTGGAAAATTATCATACAAGTTATTTTTAAGGGATATTTGGTGTTTGAACTTATGTAGCCTTAAAACCCCTGTTTTTCGTTGTCTTTAGCAATTTTAAAGGGACATATTTTAAAAAACCTAATGCGATAGAAAAATTTAAAGGGCAGATTCAAATTCAGGACAGCTTACTCCTTTAACAAAGTATTGTTTTGTTTGCTCATCAAACAAAAAGTTGGAGCATTGAAGTTCATTAAATTCATTCGCCTAGCGTTTTATAAAACCATAGAGCATAGGGCTTGCTTTATTGACAATGAAATTAATGTGATGTGTAAATTTGAAGAAAGAAATTGACACCTACATCTTTAAAAGCGCAGACGCTAAAGAGTTTTTGATGCGAAATGCAATAACCAAACATACTTGTGATTCGTGTTTTAGTAAAATTTATCGTTATGCCAGTATTAAAGGGTTAAGGGAAATGTTATTTTTATTATAACGAAATATGAAACTATCACTATCGGCCTGTAAAAGAATCCGATCATGGACTCTATTATTTCCAAAATCTTTATGTCTTCTTCCATATATTGAGAATTGTTTTATTTTATTAGGGAAAGTTTGAATATGAAGGCAAAGGATTCAGCTTAAACATTTCTCGAATTTTTTTAATACTATCGGAAACGGCTGAGTTGTCATTATTCAAGACCGAAAGAAGATCAAGAACCGTACTCTGCATCAAAGGGATATGACTACAGGTAGTTTGTAAAAAGAATTTTAAATTATGAAAATACACTTTAACAACTTATTCTGGCCTATTAACAAATGACTCTCGGGAATTGTTCGTAAAAGCGTTGCAGGTATCGACAGCTTTATTTAAAAAGGATTATTGAAGTGAAGATTTTTTCTTTAATTTTTAAGGATTATCTTTTAAAGAGGTGCCCATATCAATAATATAAAAACTAGAGAGTGTCTTAAATTAATTAAATAGTTCAATATAAAAAGAGAAGTTAGTTGAAGACAGAGTTTCGAGGTAAGTTTTAAATGCCTTATCTCTGTTGTTAAGCGGTGAAAGCAGTTCTTTTATATATCAAGGGTGGCATAAGTTCGTAATTCTTGATTTCTTTAAAGATATACTTTTAAACAAACAAATTATTAAGAATCTTAAACAAATTTGAAACTGCTTCGTCATGCTAATGTAGAAAGCATTTCAGCAATTCCAGAAATGGTTAAATCTTCAGACAACAACTGGAAATAAGCTCTTCTGAATTCAAAAATTTTATAAACAATCAAAGAAATGACTGTGTTCAGTAAAATGAATACTTAGGTCAAGAAAAATGTCCAAGGGGAAGGGGGTGATAGTCATCAATATTAGTGATTTCTGATATAGATTCTAGAACAAGCGTACTAATACCGTCAGGAGAAAAGTACTTAAAAGCGAATTACATTTTTAGTGTTTTTAATAAAGCTCTTTTGATGCGTGTCAAAAAGAAGAATTTTATCAAAAAAAAAGATTGTTTCAATTGTGAAGAAGAAAGAGAGGCTTAAAAGCAGAATTTATCTTCAGATGGAATCCAGCAAATGTGTGGTAAATTAAAATTACCTTGAAGTAAAATATTGGTATTTGAGAAAGACTCATTTATAACAAAGCCTATTGCCAAGGAGTGTTCGCTATAAACAGACCCTACACTTTTTGGAGGAAGAGAATTAAAATAGTTTTAGTCTGCACCATTATCTTTACACAGACTAGTTCAATTGATAGTTGAAATGGACCGACAATTTTTAACGATTGACTTTAAATTTCGAATATAACTTAGAAAATACATTCTGTTTGGAAGTACGAAAGATATTTTTTTTATATTGCTTAATTAATTTGGTATTTAGAATTATTTGACAATTTTCAGACAAGTTTCACAAAAATCATACGTATTTCTATCGAAATTAATAAAAACAAAATCAGTAGTTCATTATGATTAAAAATTAACAGGGCCTGTTAGTCAGGTAGTGGACCTTAAAGAAAAGGAGAGGTCATCGCCAAAAACGCAACAGCCGTATTTTCTGAAATCTCGATTAATTTTGTTATATTTCTCAAAAAACCCAGAATGTTTTTTTTCGGCTTATTTATTAGCTCTATTTGTTAGTGCTCCCACAATAGCTGCCAAAAAAGACAATGTAGAACTTTTGATAACTGCCACATGTCAACGAATGAAGTCTTAAAATTTCTAAAATTGTCTGGCAATGGATGAAGTTTCTGGGAATATTAGTACCCTAAATTGTGAGTCCTCACGACTGTGAGACACTTGGGAAAGTTTTTCACTTATTTCTGACGATCATCTGTACTAAGTGGTCAAAAGAGAAATAAAATAGTTAACAATAGTTAGAAAAAGAAAAGACCTAAGCTTAAAGAGTCTCTAAATTAGAAAGTGTTAATAGTAAGTCTAATTTATCCGAAAGTTTGTCTGGAATTTATATGAGAGATAGTGATTTGTACTTTACTTAATTTTAAATCATTTCCCTTCACACTCTCACACTAAACGAAGTTTAATTTTTTCCAAAAAAAACACGTCTCATTACATAACCTATATCATTCATACAAAAAGCCTTCGGAAGTAGACTCATCTCCAATGTCAATATTTGCACAATTTTAACCCAGATCCAAGAGCATTACCCTTCTGGAGTACATTATACCATCTATATCTCGCCAGCATTAGCGTCAGGACGTTTACAAAAAAAGAAAACAAAATACGCTCACATCTTTACAATATTTCAAATTCGCTTTCAAAAGAAAAAAGAAAACGTGCATTCCTTTCAAATATACATATATGTGTATACCCCAGTAGAAAAACAAGAAGCTCAAAACAGCACCCCGACGAGGACGGGATCGTCAACTATGAGATATCTTCTCCACATGTAACACTACCTACATATATGCAAATGAATGATGTCGAAAATGTTTTGCAGAGAACTGAAAAAAAGCGCTCTCCTCTATGTAATTTAACATTAATCAGGAGTATAAATGATGTCCAAAGTACACAGACTGCCATCACTGTACAGGAACTCAAAAAATAAAAAAAAACAAGTACTTAAAGTGAAAAAGTAAGGACAGCATTTTATTATCTATATATAGAACTGAAAGAGCCAGAGGAACTACACAACACAAAAAAGGATCTCTAGGTAAGCAAGTTCCGGGATTACCCTCATATTCGTAATGGGTAATGTTCTGTAAGTTGTTTTCGTGTAGTTTTCTTTTTGTTTGTCCTTTTGAAACTGATGTAAATTTCAATACAAAATTTCTCAAGTATACGTTCATTCGAATATAATGGAACTAAATTTTACTTTAACTTGAAATAAGGGAACTTTAACATAAGGACTTTTAGAGAATATTAAATGCTAAAACATTTTTAGGGCATTTCAATCCTTGTTTGATGGGACGTTGGAAGGTTTAAAATTGCAAGTTCATTTCACTTACTTTGAATATCGGGCTTTCTAATAGGGACTTACACATTGAATTTAGATTTAGATTTAGATTTATTTTTATTTTATTATTGTATTCCAATTCACAGTAAGAGTACACTTATAAATTTGTGAAAATTAAAAATATTTAAATTACAAAGCTTTACAATATAACAAAAAATAATTAAAAGAATTTAGATTGTGCACGCACTTTTTTACTATTCGTCAAATTGTCATTGTTAACTTATTCAGTAAACTCAACATTTTCATCATGGTAAAGTACACGAACGGGCAACGTCTGCAAATTGTAAAAATTTGTTGGGGTTTTGGAGTCCGTGACCGCAACTTTGAGAGCATAATTCTCGCCGACAGTAGACAGGAAATTAGAAGTTTAGTGAAGAAATTTGAGTCTTCATATTCTTTGTATGATGTTGCCCTCTCAGTAAGACAACGGGTTGGTCTAAGTATCGAAAATATCGCCATCAGTCGATTGCACAGCTTTCTCAAGAATTGGGCATCGCTCAGACCACATTATGGCGTATTTTGCGTAAGGATCAAGCTTGATCAAAAATTGAAGCCGATGGAAAATTTGAAACGACGACGTACTCTGGAGAACATGAGCCAATGATGATGAATTTCAACGCAAAATCATCTGCAGTGACGAAGCTTATTTTTAGCTCAATGCGTTCGTCAAAAAGTAAAATATGCGTTATGCCCTCCTCGTTAGTGCGATTTAACGATTCTAGACTTTTTTTTAAGGTCATCTGTTTATGCCAATTAGCCGACGACAATTTAAGAGCTGAAAGCCAACACTGATAGCGGCCGAAATGTGTGTTAGAGTTATCAAAAATTGGGTCCACAGAATCGACCACTGATGCAAACGTGTCAATGGACCTATGATAGAAGTCGAGTTCCTTTCATAAATGCTTTAATTGTACTTCAAGCATATAGTAAAGTTTTTGAAATATCTCAAACGGTTTTAGTTTTATTTAAAAAAAATAGTTGTCACCATCGACAGACGTAACTTTGAGGTAGTCAAGGACTTCGTCTACCTAGGCCCAGCTATTAACGCAGAAAACAACACCAGCGCTCAGATCAAACGAAGAATAACTCTTGCTAACCGCTGTTTCTTTGGGCTAAGAAAGCAATTGAGTAGCAAAGTCCTCTCTCGAGGGACCAAAGTGTCGCTATATAAGACCCTCATGAACTTAAATTTTAGTTGTAGAAAAAAATAAATGTTGTCCATTGTCAGACGATTTTTGGAAGTGTTAATTATCCTTGTTTAACATCTTACAATTATTGATAAATTATTAATCGTTATTTGAGTCATCTAACAAGTAATGTTTTCCAATATGTCATCTTTTGACATTTGACAAGTTATTGATAAAAATGGAAGCATATAAACATGCTTGACATTATTGATATCGAAATTGTTAAAATGTACAGCAAAAACATATAACAGTCAACAGTTCTCCCAGTTCTAAAGCACTTTTTGGCTGGCGTGTAGCACATTCTAGGCCGGCAATGTTGAACTGAGTGATGTGAAGACTTGAAACCGTAAACATCACTCAAAAACAACTGAGAATAATCCTGATGTAGCCGTTAGTGTGAAAAGACCGATTTGTCAATTGATTCCTTCCCGATTTTTTGAATTAAGTATTTCACAGACGACATTACACCGTATTTTGCATTAAAACTAAGGTTTTAAAACTCAATTAACTGAATTACTCAAGCCATTAAGCCGAAGCGTAGTATCTTTGCTGAATGAATCAAAATAATGCTGATTTTTTTATCGAAAAAGCATCTTCTGTGATAAGGCAGAATTGTTGTATAAGCTGCTCGGAAAATCTCCAAGAATGATTATTCAAGCGAATATTCGCTTGACTAATATCGTCTACAATTCTAAATAACAAAAATTCTTCTTTAAGCCTAGTACGCTGCTGATGCGAAACGAAATTTTTCGGCGGTCTCCAAGTGCAGAGCGAAATTAAAACGAAAACCACAGCGGAAAAATATTTGTGGAGAGTTCTGTCTGGAAGTTGAATTTCACTGCTTGTCTTCATCACTTCTTGCAAATCACCAATAACATCCTGAGTTTCCGATTCAGAAATGCAATGTTTGAACACATTAGACAAATCCATTTTATTTTAAATTTTAAATCAAATATAAATCAAAGTCAAAACACCGAAAGTCACGAGTAAACAATTTTTTTTTTTCAATAAAAAAATTAAACGTCAAAATTTCGCAAGCAATTAATATGCTGGGCAATTAAATTGAGAACGAAAAAAGTGGAGAATTGTACTAAGAAATCTAGTACAACTATCCACTAAAATGACGAATTTCGTCGTTCAGCAGCGTACTGAAAAACGAAAAGAACAGCGAAATTTTTCGTTTATGATTTCGTCATGTCATTTTTGTATGGGAATTTTCGTTTCGCATCAGCAGCGTACTAGGCTTTACAATGGAATAAATAAAATAAAAAAATAAGGTGGCGCAACAATCCGTTAAGAACTAGGTCCTAAGAACTTATAACTCTCAGGGATGGAGTTACAATGGAATAGACATACATTTATTTTCCGATTAAATATCTGAAGTTAGCGGACAAAATTAAGTTTTACAACAAATTCGTGCAAGGAAAAATATTTTAAGTTTGTTGGATTTTCGAAGCTTGATTTTGTGTTAAAATTGTGTAAACAAAAACTATTTAAAAAAAACGTCGGAGCTAATTTCTAGAAAAAAATAATTTTCAACTAAATCAATAATTTTAAGAATTCGCTGAAGTGAACTTTTAAAAATTGGAAAATCAACTAAAATTAATTTTTATGCCAAAAATAAGCATTTGAAAACCTAAAATCTACGACATACTACTTAATTTAGTAGAAAATTCACGATGTCGTGAGATAAAGCCCAGTGTAATAAAACCAACTGCTGAAAATTGGCGCTATTGCACTTTACGAAAGTGTAATAAAGCCAATTCTTAAAATTTGGACTAATATCATTCGGCACCAGAAGTAAGGAAGTTATTATTTTTGTAATTAATAAAAATGAAAAATTAACCATATGTTTGTTTATTTCACCTCAGTAACGCAGTTTTGGCTTTATCGACTTAACACATTTTGTTTTCAAGTTCAATAAATGTGATTACGAAATTTTTGCACATAACCAACATAACTTAAAGTACAATGTACCTATTTTCAATCAAAAAAGATCTGCATGTGTTTAGTCTATCGTAAATCTAATGGAAAATGTATGTTCTTATTAACGCTGCTCTCTCTAGCTATTATTTAAAATTTAAACTCGCTTAACACTGCTTCCTCAACGGTCCACTTTGAAAGCTCTTACGAGAACTTAAATTTATTAGTCTCCATGGCTCTATGTCATCTTGGGTACCTCTGCTCTGTTCTGTTCTGTTCTGTTGAGAGCGCGTTGCATATTATAATCCCTTAAATGTAAATTAATTTCATAAATCGATATATATGTACAATGTACATATAGTTTACTATCCTCCCGTGACATACATTCAGTTCTCAGTCCTCAGTTCTCAGTTCTGGTTATAGGTCTTCCTTATTTTCTTTTTTTTTTCGTGCCCTGGTGGGACCTGATCCATGGAATTGGATAAGCAAGCAACCCACTCGGAAGGGAGTTTAATTCTCTGAGCACACATTCATTCGTTATACACATCCCTGCACATGCGATTGATATTTGCACTTAAAGGAAGGGGTAAAATGAAGGGTGAAGGGGTGCATCTGTATAGTGTACACGAAATATGCATTGAAAAAATTGAAGGCACATCTTCCGTTGCTGCTGTTGCCGCTGCCGGATACAGACATTTTTACAAACCGATAACCTCAAAGCCATGTAATAAATTTCTCTGAACTGGAAGTGCTATGTCCTCATGATCTTCCTTACTTTTCGAATTTTCGAAAGAATGGCAATGGCGCTCCAATCAAAAATTATTGTTGACAGTTGGTTAGTTTGGGAACGAAAGCGGGAAATGAGATATTTCTTTTCTGGGAATCCGAATTAGTATTGGAAAGGGAAATCTGTTTGTGGGATGATTCCTTTAAACAACTGTCACAGCCATTTTTTAGGTCGTATTGGATCGATCCAATACGAGTGCACCAACTCTGATGGGATATTTAAGTTTACTTAAAGGATGAGAAAAAAAGAAACTTACCATTCCAACTTGGCGGCACATATATTCGTGTGGCCGCATACAAAAATCTCCAGCTGCGACCGAAGATGCTAGATAAATACCGGATAACAGCCAACATATTATTATACAAAATAAACCGGAAACACTGAAGAATATAAGAGCACATCGTGAACGTCTCGCAACACCTATAACTAAGATGGTGCATAAAAGTAAAAGCAGAGTTAGAAAACCGAGTGTTGCTGGCCATCGTATTGACTCGTACAATTCTCCTAGCTAGAAAATATATGAAAACATAAATTATACAAAATTCCAAAATAGAATAATTTTTGAAACTTACATTTAAAACACCTTTAAGGGAGGTGTCATTTTCTGTTCCTTTTGTTTTCATAAAATATAGAACCATGTTGTCTAAGCTGGTTACGGCTCGAGAAGTATTATCACGCACCAAACGACATGTATCTAGCAGGATTGTAACAGCTGTTTGATTGTATTTAGACTTGTCAATTTGTTCCTCCAGATTGTAGCTTTGCACTTTGGTCTCGAGATTAATTTTAATGCTTTCAGTCTGTAAAAATAATAGAAATAAATTGAATTTAGTTAAAAGTTAAAAAATGTTCACACTATAAATAAATACATTAGGAATTGTGACTTCCTTTCTATTTCAAAAAAGTCTACTGCTGGTCCATTAAACCATTTATGCCTAAATTATTGAAAATTATTAAGTACACTTAAGATAAAACTTGACAATAGGTTTTATGACTTCATATATTAAGAACAAATTTAAATAATTAGTGCTCTTTTTTTTTAACGAAAATATCGCTTACGAAAAAATTGCAGAAAGTGGTCGATATCTCAACAACGGGCAGAAATGTCCACTTAAAATAAATTTTACAAATATTTACATCAAGAGATGCAGAAAGGATTGTGGGCGTTTATTGCCTATAGTACTTAAAAAAAGGAAAAACTTTGGTTAACCCTTAATATCTCTGGAATCAACAACGCTGGAAAAAAATAACGGTACGCACCAACAGCGAATTGAAAAGCAATTTTATTAAGAAATGGAAAAAAAATTTAAGTTTTACAAATAATAATATAAACATTTGTAAGAAAATAATTTTTTTTTAGACTAAAAATCATAAAACCTGCCCAATTCGAGAGGTTGATTGAGGTTCTGTAGCAGATTCTATGATTCCAACATGATTTCCATCGATGCATTGTATTACTCCAGGAAATCTGGTTTTCTGGTAGAAATGAATCTTCGATAAATTCGTCTCGTCATTTGTCATATGAGCCTTAATCCATTGCGAACAGATACGTTCTTCCACTACGTCTAGCACTTCTTTTAATACTACCGAAACTGTTGGCTTAGCAAGGCCTAAATTAAAATCATTGCCACTGCACTTTTGGTAACTTCCTTCTGCCGTGAAACGTGAGGCAGTGCAGAGTTTGAGAATTGGTGGAATGCGGAGGAACGTTGTGGTTGTTTCAAATAATCTTTGATTTCGTTTAGCACATAAACAATTGCGTCTTTGTTGAGTCTAAAATAACTTATAATACTGCAACAAAACGGAGACATTAAATCAACACTTCTTATAAAAGAGTTTGTTTACAAATAGTACTTTTTGTTTAGAAGTTAGAATGGATTGGAGTGATCTCGAACATTTTTTCTCATCAGCGCAAAATTGAAGGGATTTTCTTCTTTCGAATTAACAAGAAACAAATCAATAGAACTCTCCATTTCGTATTATTTTGTCTTTTCAATAAAATATTGCACTGAATTCAAAACTTTGAAATACCTACATACGTATTTTACTTTACACAGCTGATTTTGACACAAAACAAGCACATAAAAGTAGGCAACGTATTTGGTTTACTCAACTGAAAAAAGTTGTCTCCCATAATACGATTTTCTTTTGCAGTTGTCTTCAAATTGAGTTGTCTTGATTAGAAACTCAACTAAGTTGAGTTGTGATTCATAATAGGCCCTCCAATATCACAGTTCGGGCCTCCACCGTTACGAAAGATCATCCTTTGATTTACTGAGAATTACCTGAAGCCTCCATTTGTAGCAGTATTCCCCTATTCTTTTTATCATCAACTGGAGACTTTCAGTCGTTTCAGCAAGTATCACGATATCGTCAGCGATTTTCAAGGATTTCACTAGAAGATTTGCTTTAACTTTTACTCTACCCTGTAGAATGTCCCCAATGTCATCAAAGAAAAAAGCAAACAGAAAGGGACTGAGGTTGCAACCTTGTCTTACCAAATTAGTATATATTAAACTAAACTATTTTGGAAACGAAAAATGATGTGAAAAATAATTGTATGCATGCGTCAGAGAATAATGTTTTTGACATCTGGTTAAATTTTTAGAAAAATCGGTCTTAGAAAACTAACGAAAAATTGCTGAGAAACGAATTTATCCTCAACATCTGGGGTGGAATCGGCTAAGATGATAAGTGACAATCACGTTTTTAATAGTCAAATTGACTATCGTCTGTGTAAGATGATTCAACTCAATTCAATTTGATTGAAGACTTTAAGATTAGAATTGCCAAAATTCATTCTTGCCATGAAAGTATTAAATTGGCTATGTTTTAATAACATTCAAAGTTTTCTTGTTTATTTTTTTCGAATGTCGTAAGCTTTGTCGGTAACAAGAGAAAATGATCAAGTCGTTTGTGGGAGCGTCGCTGGTAGCTCTGTTTAGAATCGACATATTAGTTTGAAAATGACTATCACATTTTTGTTGTGACAGCTTTTTAGCTATCAATTTGGCTATCACCTTACATAGATGAAATTCGTTCATTTTTATTGCCATTAATCAAAAATCACCTTAGCCGATTCCACCCCTGACTGTTTTGTGGGAATTTTGGGTTAGAGGTATCTTTGAAAATGTGAAATGATAAGCGAGTTAAATCTCATGATAATAAATCAGCCCTATCATGAATTCCATCGTAATCGGAAATTTTTGCGAATCCCGAAAAACTGTAATGAAATCCGTTCGTAATGCAAAATTGTATGAGATTTTTCACTACGAACGGATTTCATAGTACAGTTTTTCGGGATTCGTAAAAATTTCCGATTACGATGGAATTCATGATAGGGCTGATTGTAATACTAACGAAAGATTACGTTCTAACAAAGGTATGTAGGCCAATTATTTGATATTCTATTAAAGAAATAACCCCCTAAATCTGTATACAATATTTGAACAAAAATACAAAATTCAAGCTTTCCATTTAAAAATATTAAGTAGATATTGTCAGTAATTGATTTTCAAGAATTGATATTGAAATAAGGCCTTCTAAAACGTCATTTTTAAGAAAACAAGGCAACATTAAATCGATAGTTATATTATATTCCTACATTTTCTTGCTATTTGCGGAAGTCAAGAACATTCTAAATTATCAAAAGTCTAATCAATTTATAGGGATATATTTTAAACTGTAATATTTATCAACTAGTAATTGGAAGATGGTACTAAATCGTTTTAAATTCACAATTTAGAATTGTATTTCCTTTACTCTTCTTAAACTTAAAAATATATAAATAGTTAAAAAAATGAAACAGTTAAGGCGTCGCAGCCTGATGAAATGATGCCTCTTGAAAAGTAATTCTAAAGAATAGTCTTTTTATGATATATTCGTACATAATGTACTGTACATGAATATCATTTTGGGTCAAGGTTCCAAGAAGTTGTTTTTACTTATGCAAGTTTTAAGTCAAGAAATAGCCCTGTAACCGTTACATTACTTATTCAGCGAAACTTTAAGAAGAAAAACGTCCTGAAAAAAACAAAAAAAATTAAGCAGCTGCCTATTCTAATTCTAAGCAAAACCACTTCTGTCACATCATGGCTTTAATCACACAAAAATTGAAATGTATAAGAGATTATAACATAATTGCCAGAAAGAAAAACCCAAGTTTGTAGCCGGCCGACTGACTTTTACACATTTACCGCCCCTTATCCTTGTCCTTGTGCAATGTGCTGTGTGCATATGTCAGTGCCATTAGCTTCTTTTTTTTTTTGAACTCATTGTTTTTCTATCTTTCTTATAGGGTGCACCATTTCAGTCTTGTCCTCTCTGACTCTCTCTCTAGTCCTGTAAGCGGATATATCTACATGAGCTTATTATAAGACTCTAATAGTTCTTCATCCGCCAAAACTCCCCCACATGACAAGTCCTTTTTTTATTCGTTGTTATCATTTGAGTAACTCTGCAGGACACACAAGGCGACATATTAAGTCGCACAGACAATGCGCTCAGAATAAATATAGGTACGAGTCCGTACATACAGTTGTGGTTGGGAAATAAATCCACTTAATTGAATTCCGTGATATTCTTAGTTTATTTAACGTTAAAACGCAGTTTGAGAAGAAATGTCTTCAGGTATCGTAGACTCAAATAGACACATTATTAAGCCATCTACAATTAAGAACTTTAAGACTAAAGCTGAGATCACACGATTGGTCAAACGTACCGATTTTTGTCCATTTGTATGTACAGATCGTGTGAATGGTAGAAAATATTGGGCATAAGGCAGATAGGACAATTTTTTTGGCAGATAGGCAGATAAAAATGAGCTGTCTTGTACCAATCGTGTGAACTGTTCATACACCGATGAAGACAGAAAAAATTCTTAAATGTGCAGATAATTTGTTCTGCCACTTAATGACCGATCATAGTGACCAATCAAAGCAGATAAGTGGATTCTATTTTTTGTTGTTGTTGAAAATTACGATTTTTTAATAATTATTTCATAATTTATTATTATTTTATAATTTTGAAATTCGGCAGCACTGATTTGATAAAAAAACACACATCACTGCTTCTTGCATCTGCATTATTCATGCAACTTTTGGTAATTGTATTTGCATCTATTTTAAATATAAATACTTGATTTTTAAGATCATGGACACATGAAGAAGAAGTGATGAATTTGGTCAATTCCGTGTGCACAAATTTAGGCGACCAAACAAAGGAAGCAACAGCAACGCCAGAAGCTCTCCAGAAGCTAAAAAACGTAGCGTGACTGACAATTTTTCATTTCCTGAGATAGCTTGGCGCATGTTGGTGTTATTTTTTTTTGATTTGTGGAGAAACTAATTTAAGCAGATCATTAAAAGTGGCTTCATTCATTCGCAAGAAATTTTTAAATAAAAATTTCTGATTTTCGATTTTTCGAAACTCCGCCAAAGTTTTTACACAAGCGCCATCAGTATACTCCTTCTCAGGAGCCAATCCCGCACCCAAACACTTAGCTTCCGTGCCTTTCTTCTTTCTTTTTTTTTTGTTTTTCAATTAAATATACACAAATGCACATTATGGCAGCTATTTTCTTTTTTTTCCGTATGGACATCATTTTAATTTTATTTTATTTTTTATTTTTTTAAATAAATTCAATTATTATATATTATCAAACATATAAACAATTAATCAGTTGTTAAAAATAATGCCAGATCGTGTGACAGGGTTGTACAGATATCGGTCATATTCTTTCAGTACACAAATAAGCGCAGAAAATATTTGGCTAAAATACACCAATCGTGTGAACACCTAAAAATATTTTCGGTACACAAAATTTCTGTCGCCAAATGTGTACAGAAAAATTTCGGCCAAAATCGGTACATTTGACCAATCGTATGATCTCAGCTTAAGTTTTAAATCAAACTTTACAAATTTCTCAACCAATACTCCCCATTCATTGTCAAACATATTATTGACACCGTGTCAACTAGCTCTGCACTTTGAGGAGAAGTCATTTTTAATATGCTCCTTTTGGATTATTCCCCAGAGTAAAACCTTATTTAGTACTTCCGCTAAAATGTTTATTTAAAGTCGATATCTCTATTGGTTCTTGAGACGACGAAAAAACGTTTCCGAACGTACGTACACGCGCACACACAAACAACTCTCTTAAAATGTTTTATTGAGATTTTAGGGACGTTGAAACGTCGTGAAATGTCAAAATTTTCAATTCGACAAATAGGAAAGATTACAATAACTTCCCCTGGCTAGAGTTTAAAAAAAGCCTAACGAAAAATTGCTTAAAGCTTACAACTTTTTATAATACACCATACATTGTGCATGGAGTTGAAATTATGACTTTGGGCAGGCTATATTCCAGAATTTAAACAGAATTGGATTTAGACCAGGACTTTACTATCCGATAAAATTGCTTTGGGTTGGGTTCTGTATCCCGGTTTTTATATTCCCGTTTCTTAAAATACCGATTTAAAAATCCCGGGATTTTAAAAAGCGGGATTGTAATTGATCGGGATTTTGAATAAGCGAGATTTTAAAAGACGGGATTAAAAACTTTTTTTCGGGATTTTCTAAAAACAGGATTTTAAAAAGCGGGATTCCGATACGCTCCCCATTGCTTTGGGTCGTTGTCGTGTTAAAAAATTCCAAGCTAACGATAAAAAATCGATCCTCAAATGATTGAACTGGTGAAGTAATGCAGGTGGCAATCAAATTATACTTTTTCTAAGATTGTTGATGGCTTTAGTTCGAATTCGAATTCAAAATCAATCTATCACGACAAGTTTTTGAAATATAACTATTTATAATACGAAAAAAACTTTCAAATTAGGCTTTTGAATTCGTAAAGTATTTTTTTTTTCAATAAAGTTCGTGATTATTTTCCAAATCTTTAATACTTTATTTTAATATTTCGTTTACGAATTTTCAGAAGCTTACTTATGCATCAATAAATCTTCATTAGTTGTAGAAATTCTAAGGCATTTATGCTAAAACGTTTCTTAATAGAAAAACGGAAAACGATATAAAAGCTATTTTTGATTTTATTACGAAGGCGTAGTCTTAGCATCAAGTTTTACCAATATATTGAACAAAATATTAAAATATTGTTAAAGTCGCACATACGAGGTGTGTTCAAAAATTACCCGGAATTTTTAAATTCCGAGGGTCTGGAGAGTCCGAAGGTCAAAATTATTTTTTTATTGTGTTGGTATACATGCCCCTAAAGTATGATGCAATTTTCAGCTATATTCACTGTTTACTTTGTCTGTGGTAGTTGCTAAGGTTCGACGTGTTTTTATGAGCTCGGCGATCTTTGCTGAAACTGCTGAATTTTGACCAAAAAAACAATCGCATGAACATCGCTCAGGAGCTGTTAAATGACGTCAACGACGATCCAAGTTTGCTTGAAAGGGTCATAACTGGTTATGAAACATGGGTGTAAGGTTATGATGTCGAAACCAAAGCACTATCGTCCACCTGGAAGCATCTAACGTCAAGAACGAAAAAAGCACGTCAAGTTCCTTCAGTTGTGAAGGTTTTGCTTACTGTTTTCTTCGATTATAATGGTATAGTGTATCAAGAGTTCTTACCACAAGGTCGTACGGTTAATAAGGAGTATTACCTTGAAGTTATGCGACGTTTGCGTGAAGCAATCCGAAAAAACGCTCAGATTTATGGAAACACAATTCATAGCTTTTGCACCACGATACCGCACCTGCTCACTCGTCGTTGCTTGTTCGTAATTTTTTGGCCAAAAACAATACCGTAGTCATGCCCCAACCTCCATATTCACCAGATATGGCTCCATGTGACTTTTTCCTGTTTCCAAAGTTGAAGAGACCCGTGAAAGGACGGCGTTTTCCCTCGATTGAAGAAATAAAGGCAACATCGCTGAGAAAGCTCAAGGACATATCAAAAAGTGAATATCAAGAGTCCTTCCAAGATTGGAAAAAATGCTGACATAAGTGTATTGTATCTGGGAGGGACTACTTTGAAGGGGACCACATTGATGTAAACGAATAAATAAATATTTTTTTGAAAAAACGAAAATTCCGGGTACTTTTTGAACACACCTCGTATAGCTAACGTCGGAGTTCGGATTCGGAATCAGCACTAACAATTAACCCGAGAACAATTTATTCAAAAACAAAAAAGGAATTACATTCAAGGTTTTTCAAAACTTCAGATTGATTCACATGAAGACTTATAAGTCATCTAAAAACTAATGAGATAATTATTTAAACTTTATCTAGAAGAAATAGATTTGTACTTTGGAAAATTATCATAGATACAATTTATTGTTAAGAAATGTGTAGTGTTTAACTTAATCTTAAAAACCCCGATTTTGATCTTTAGAATTTTTAAAGCTGCATATTTTAGAAACCAGATGTGATAGAAAACTTAAAAGGTGAGAAAAGAATTCACGAAATCTTAATCTTTTAAAAAAGTATCGTTTAAGATTTCATTGTCATTTTTGTATTGATTTTGTAAATAGGCACAAGCTCATATGAAGTGAATTATTCCAAAAACATTAATTTGGGCACCACGACGAATGTTTAATAGTCTACTTGGTGTGCTAAAAGTTCAATTGTTTGAGTTAAGGACGACTGACGTACGGGTCTTCCATTATTGCCAAACACTTTAAATTTAGATTCGTCACTCTAAATGATAAAATTACAAATATCCGGGCTTTTGTGAAGATGTCTCTGTGCGTAATAATGTCTTCTGCTTTACCCCCATTAAAGATTTCATTCAAGTTTTTATCTTCAAATCTTCACATAGTCCATAATTTGAAGCGATGTCAATTCAAAGCACGTTCATAACTTAACCTTCGGAAAAAATATCTAGAAGATTGCATTATACTTTTAAAAAAGTTTTGAGTTTTTGACACAATTTACAGATGATTATTTTTAGTCAAATAGAGTTAAGGTCTATTTTTGGTTACTTAGAACATTATATTTTTTCAAAATATATGCCTTTCTTCAATATTCAGTTAAAATATTTATATTATTTCATATAGTATTCGAAAAATCTATACATAAGTTGTTAGATTTCACCTGTCTTAAAAAAATGCGAAAGAAGCAAATCGGTTTAAAAGTAAGTTTTGCTCTTGTAACGAATCTGTTTTCTAAGCAATTCTATTATATCAATACATTAAAAAATATAAAAAAATAATGTTGAAAACGAGCATTTTTACGACTTGAGCAAATAGTTAAAATTAAAGTTTGGATTCGAAATCAACATTAAAAATTAACTTCAAAACGTATTTTTTAGAACTATGAAAGTATCAAATTCAAGGTTTGCTCAGAACTCCAAGCTAACGATAAAAAATCGATCCTCAAATGATTGAACTGGTGAAGTAATGCAGGTGGCAATCAAATTATACTTTTTCTAAGATTGTTGATGGCTTTAGTTCGAAACGGGCACCACGACGAATGTTTAATAGTCTACTTGGTGTGCTAAAAGTTCAATTGTTTGAGTTAAGGACGACTGACGTACGGGTCTTCCATTATTGCCAAACACTTTAAATTTAGATTCGTCACTCTAAATGATAAAATTACAAATATCCGGGCTTTTGTGAAGATGTCTCTGTGCGTAATAATGTCTTCTGCTTTACCCCCATTAAAGATTTCATTCAAGTTTTTATCTTCAAATCTTCACATAGTCCATAATTTGAAGCGATGTCAATTCAAAGCACGTTCATAACTTAACCTTCGGAAAAAATATCTAGAAGATTGCATTATACTTTTAAAAAAGTTTTGAGTTTTTGACACAATTTACAGATGATTATTTTTAGTCAAATAGAGTTAAGGTCTATTTTTGGTTACTTAGAACATTATATTTTTTCAAAATATATGCCTTTCTTCAATATTCAGTTAAAATATTTATATTATTTCATATAGTATTCGAAAAATCTATACATAAGTTGTTAGATTTCACCTGTCTTAAAAAAATGCGAAAGAAGCAAATCGGTTTAAAAGTAAGTTTTGCTCTTGTAACGAATCTGTTTTCTAAGCAATTCTATTATATCAATACATTAAAAAATATAAAAAAATAATGTTGAAAACGAGCATTTTTACGACTTGAGCAAATAGTTAAAATTAAAGTTTGGATTCGAAATCAACATTAAAAATTAACTTCAAAACGTATTTTTTAGAACTATGAAAGTATCAAATTCAAGGTTTGCTCAGAACTTCAAATATAATCAAATAAAGGCTCATAATTATTGCGAATTTTTAGAAACCAAGTAAGATACTAAAATGATTTTAAATTTAAAGAGAAAATTATGTACTTGCAAAATCATCATACAATAGCCGTGTTTTTTTGGTATTCCATATAATATAGTACAGTGAGAAATTACCAAAAAAACGTTTCGCAGTAGTCCGGTTTTTATATTTGAAAGTTGATACAATTGAATATTTGAAAAAAAAAAAAATAGCGAAATTCAGACCAGGGGGAATCGTGTAAGCTGATTTTTGATAGTTGACTATCAAAATCAAGAAAATACGTCTGTGTAATGTGACAGTCGATTTCAAAGTTTTAATCAAACAATTTGAAATAAAATAAAAACTTCAAAAAGGGGGTTTGTTCGTTGACTACTACATTAACATGTGGTGTTGAAGCGAGCTTGAAGCTCGCCTAAATTCTTTATATACCTGAATCGAGTTAAAATGAGCTTAATTCGCCTCGATTCCGGTCGGGGATCGGAGTCGAGCCGAAATTTATGAAGAAAACCTGTGTGGAGGAGTTGGTTTTACACATAATGCGTTAAAGTCTGCTTATTTGCATGTTTGCATGTTTGTGTACAAAAAATATAGTTTTGTTTTAATCAAATTAAAAAAAAAATTGTACATGGAGTGCTTTGCATATTCTTATATGGTGCTGAACTATTCAGTTTTTCATTGTTTAACACGAATCAAACTATCTCACTTGCACTTCATAAGAAACATCGAAACACCATTTGTATTTTAGAAAGTGCTGTCAAACTTTATCATTTTTAAATCTTCTTGTGCGGTGGAAACACCAAAAAGATTTATTTATTCTAAACTGAGATAAACCTTTGGTGGAAACATAGCAAAAAATAAATATCTTTTCTATTGTTTTCTCTTGCAAAATAAGCCCAGTTAGTCCCTTTTCACTAACAAAACTTAATAACATCAACAGTATAAAAATGCACAAGTATATACATAAATGCACAACTACTCAACGAACACAGCCATCGAGATACAAATGCAATATCAATCGTACCAACATTTGAGAACGAAATAACATAAGATCCATTCGAGACTCGTATAAATGTCAAAAAACCCATCCGTAGTAAGATTCTACTTTAACTTTTATCGGTAGTATTCATACTACGGATATTGTTTTTGTTATTCGTGTAAAATCCTACTATACTATTGATAGATTTTTCAACAAATCACAGGTAATGTTTTGTTAAGAGATGTTTTGAGTTTAAGCTTAGCCTTAAAAAATACTGATGTAATAGAAAAAGTCAAGAGTCGAATTTAGGACATCTTAATCCTTTAAAAAAGTATTGTTTTGTTTGAGCTGCCGAAAAAAACGTAAACCAGTGTAATCAAAAAAGTTAGTTTAAATTAAATAAATGATCCAATTATCTATTTGTTTAAATAATAACTGCAGCAATTTGATAACAAAGGAACATTCTTTTTCGCGATTGTTGTGATTTTCTAACATACATATGTACGTTGAAATTTAAGTTGATGCAGAATTACAATATTTTTGTTCGTTTTGTGGCTTAATTATTATGATCACAACTGTGTAGTGTGTATATCATATTTATGTAGAGAAGCTAGTTGTGTGTATGTGAGGTAGAAAGCAGAGCGGGGGCCGTTCGTAGATGGGTGGCCTTTTGAGAATAATGACGGCAATTTGCTATATTTCATTAGGGGATAACAAACGTTTATACACGTCTGACTGACTCAAACTGTGCGAGTGACATTGTTGTGTTTGGTTGCATTTTCCAAATGCAATGCGCCATGCCAGTCACGTAAGTTCACATTGCTGTATGAATATTATGAAGCTAATTCGTTAAAGGACTAACTGTCAGGTTGTGGGTGCTGGCTGCTTCGTTTCTATAAGGATAGTGGTCTCATATCACCCATGCTTATGCTCAGCTCAGCTCATATTATTATATACCACCCAAAAAGCTTTTAGGGACTTTATTTGCAATTGCAATGATGAATGAGTTTAAATGCATATACGAGTACATACCTAACTACCAACTCATATCTACATATACCTACTTTGACGGGAATTTATTAAATGGAATTTAGAGTAGCTGTAATGGAATTCAATTCCCTAGACTGAAAATGCAACTGCAACTACAACTCACTATACGAGTATAATACGTTGGTTGTACAAAGCGGGTTGTGTTTTCATAGAATTTTGAAGCAGCAGGTCGCATCTTGAGTTCATTTTTTAAAAATATAAATAGATATAATTTATCTTTCTTTTTGGTACTCATCATAATGACGACGAAAACTAAAACCTTCATAAATTCAATTTTTCAAAAATTTAAATTGAAGTCTTTCAAAAGTTTTATGCACAGAGCCAGATTTTGTTTAAATAAATAGACTGCCTTTTTCTTAGGGCATATTAAAATAACATTCATTTATTATTTATTTATTTCATACAAACTTAAACTTTTCTTCGACTAAAATCATCAACACTATCATCTGTCTTAATTTGTGACAAAGCGAGTATCTTAAATCGATTGTGGGCTTATCTTTCAGATCGTCTAAAGAAAAAAATCTTAAGCATTAAGTCACAAAATATCGGTGGAAAATTCAACCATTTTTTAGAGAAATCACGAGGCACGTAGCTCCACACCATTTTGTTGGAAAGAGTAAAAATAAAAAAATATCTCCCCATTTTATTAGGTTTGTTTTATTGGAAAAGCCATCCGTAGTACAGTAAAAATTTATATTGTAGGAGAGCAAAGATGAACGAGGAAGTGTGGTTGGTTATAAAGAAAAGTTTTGATCAAGAATCAGTGGTTGAGGGAACTCTACCATGCTGAGCTGAACAAGGAGCGTGGTTCTTACAGAGGTATAATTAAGGGAAAATATACAATGCCCAATAATTGTAACTGTCAAGGCAATCAAGAGACGGAGGTAATCCACAGAGCTGAAATACATATATGATGACTGATTTATTTAAATTTTTGCTTCGGCTCTTAAACAACTTAATTTTTGACATTTCATTTTAGGGTAACATTTTATTTGACATTTCATCTCTTTGGCATTGCCAGGTTACAGTAATATACATACATTTATATAAAGAGTAGCCAGAAGGGCATTTTTTACATTAAATTTTGTTAAGGTGGCGTATGGATCGCTACAATTATATTGATTAAACACAGTGCGATCAGTTAGGACGGGAGGATAGGATTAGAAAGGAGATACCGATGCACATTGGTTTTGAAAGTAAGAACATTGTAATGAGTGGGAAATATTGAGTCTGGTAAGGCATTCCACATTCGTGTAGTGAGGCTAAAAAAAGAATGTCTACAATGCGTCCGAAACTGGGCTCAAGGGTAAACTGATGAGCATTTCTAGAAAAACAGGTGTTACGGTGGAATTGTAGGAGGGGATGAATGCAACTGGCTATTTCACTAGAACATTGATTATGAAAGTAGCGACCGTACAACGGTGCTCAGGGGATACAAAAGTTTCACTTAGATAACTTTCACCTATCATTTTTAGAGCTCTATTTTGAGACTCAAGTGGGTTTTTGGAGCACTTGCCTACATAATGGGAATATGCTTTATAATTTATAGTCAGATAAAAAACATGCAAGTACCACCAACTGATAGTGGCATTGGGGGAGAGTTACGCTTTAGCGACAGTAGAAAGCATTGAGTTAGTGAAACATTAAATTCTACACAGTTTTTGATTACCCATTGGATAATGCTGTGAAGATCAGAATTGAATATTGGTAGTCCACATCCGAAAAACAAGGATGAGAATCTTAAAAGCGGAGTGAACTAACATCAGCGAAACAATTAGGTGGGTTAGCAGTTTTTTACAAAAGATAATTTATACAAATAAGAAAGAGTGTCGGAGAATAACACATAACAAAAGAAATCCTGCTACGGATAGAGATTTGATTTTTATCCGAGTATCTAAATCAATTCTCGAGTTTTTCATTTCCAGCTGTTGGTACGTTTGATACCTCCTTGAAGCTCGATGGATGTGTTCGTAGAGAGGCGTTTACTATAATTTGGCGGAAAGAGCTCGAATTGTTCTTAGAGAAACGACAGACCTGGTTTTTCGTCAATACTCTCGGCTACACTGATTTCAGAGCGATATACATTTTACCAATACTACACATCAGTAAGTAATGACCAGTTTCACTAATAGGTTCTTCAAGATGATCTATAAGTGCTTTCATTTTGCGAACTTTGACTGTAAAATTGCATTGTGCGTTTTTACAATTTCAATGCCTCGTTAAAGCCTGTATAGTTCCAATTTTAGTAAAAGTGCAGTTTTAACTTGTCAAAAGATGATAGCGTCAAATCTGACAAATGATCAAATGAAACTCCTTACTGGAATGTTATTATACTCAGCTCAAAACCCAAATTTACTACAGGAATAAATCAAAATAAAGTTAATTCAATTTAAGTGTTATTATTCGTTAAACAAAAATTCCAAAATTTGAGGAAAACTCAAGATGTTTTCTTTCAAAAATCGTAAACCAAAACTGGAATCTTAAAATCATAATCGTAAACCAACCTTAACCCTACTAAAAAATTCATCAGTAAGATAGCACAACTTCGCTGAAACCTTTTAATATACTTTTGGTCCTCTTGATATGATATGACGGTTTTCATAAGAGTGGAATTTTCATAATCTTTATTTCATATTTTTATCCCGCACCAACTATACCTAACTCTACCTAAGGGTTGCTGTTCTACAGGAATGTTATATTCTATCTTTTCTATTGGCTATGTCAACTAAACCAAGCCATTTTTGAATGAGTTGAAGATGAAAAGGAGTTTATATCCACTTCTTTTATTTTTCTGTTCGTTCGTTGGTTCTAAAAAAAAAGAAAAAAGAAAACCAAACCTACTAAAAGAACCCGGATGAGGAAGAGAGGATAGAAAAGTTTCAATTGTGCGATGTGATTTCCATCAGATTTCCTCCCAAAGAATCCTGGATGCGAAAACTTATGGAGTCCTCATTTTATTCTTCTACTATTTTTTAATTCGACTTTACGGCGGGAAGGGATGCAAAACCAAAAGCAAAAGCAGAATATTATTTGCAAATGCAAATTTTAAAGGTGACATATCTTTTGAGCGCTCTTAAAAATATGGAAGAAGCTAACCAACAATCTGCAGAAGAAATATTTATATGCAGAGCAAAAGTTTGAACTTATTTCTTCATTTTTTTCTTTTTTCAATGTTAAAGTTTTCCATACAATCTTAATGGGATTTGAATTGGACCTGCAATTAAGTTTGCTTTCTTGGGGGGGTTTATGAGTTATGAGGTGGTTTGAAAACTCAAAAGTTATTTTGAAATTTTATATGACAACAAATAGTATAAATATTCTTCAATAAAATATGAACATAAGTAGGTATTAAGAAAGTTTAATAGAGATGGTTTTATAATGCTTAAAAATATTACCTACTTAAATGCTTAAGTCGAATATTAATCCAATTTTTAGAAGACAATATGGTTTTGATGTATTAAATAGCAAATATTAGCCAAGAAAATGATTTTCTGACAATTTGTCAAGGCGTTTTATAGTAATAGTTTGTCAATGTACCTTTATCATTTAGCAGCCATAAAGAGATGTTATATAGATTCCTGACGGAGAATTATCGAAACTCGATGTCGAAGAACATAATTTCTAAACTAGGGAAGGAAGATATTTTCAACTGATATAAGTTTAAAGCACTTTGCTGTGCGAATTCGAAGAGCATATAGCATAAATGGAAATTTGTTTCATATTCTGAATGTGAAGGAAATAATGTCGCAAAATTCACTTAAAGTTTATAGGTACAAAGTTTTTGGGAGACTTTGGTTACCATTTCAATAATTTTCGAAAACTGGAAACATTTATTCATGGTAGCATCATGGCGCTGCGTAGAAGGACCAGAGTTGCTTGCGAGCTCTACGAGCAGAATAAGAGAGAGGAACACCGACCTCTTCTCAGAAAAATAAAAGGAAGCATGAGAAGCTCACGATTGAGGAAATAGAAGGATGTCAGGACAACAGGATCAGGGATACATCGTAGTAGAACCGCAGTCTATGCTGAGAATATTGAAACATCATTTCTCTAAAATGTATAACAGCGGAGATGACTGATTGAATCCCGCTGCAAGGGAGATAACACCGTTCAACTTAGGCAACGCAGAACAACAATTTTGCCTACCCGACCTCGACGAAGTGAAAAAAGCTATATCCCATCTGAAGTCCAACAAAGTTGCGGGAGCTGACGGCATCGCTGCCAAATTATTAAAAGAAGAAGCCGATGACTTGATAAGGAGTAAGAAAGAAACCATAGTTTTCCCAAACCTCAAGAAAGTAGACCTTCTGAGCTGCGCCAAATTCAGAGGAATAAGTCTCCTAAACATCGCCTATAAGAGCCTTTCTTCTATACTGAACGTCTGAAGCTGTTATTTAATAACCTGATGGATCCATACCAGTGTGGCTGGTCTGAAGCCAAAGTCAATCATTGACCAAATATTCACATTACGGCAGATCTTGGAAAAACCCCAGGAATTTCAAATGAATACCCATCATCTCTTTATCGATTTCAAGGCCGCGTACGACAGCATCTATAGGGAAGAAATATACAGAGCAATGCCTTGTGTTGGCATCCCTGTTAAACGTGTCCGTTAATACAGAATGACATTGGAGACTGCACGCTTCTCTATTAAGGTCAGAAAAGATCTCACCGATGCTTTGATGTCGAAAAAGGTTTTAGACAAGGCGTTGCACAATAATACGACTTCTTCAACATCCTGCTGGAAAAAACTATGCAAAGCTCAATCGTCAACACTAAGGTCGCAATTTTCCAATGGTCCACCCAATAACTCGAATACGCCGCCGATGATATTGACATAATTGGAAGATCAAAGTGTGATGTCAGTGGCGCGTTTTGAGCATTGCGACGGAAGCGGAGAATATCGGTTAAGTCAAGTTGTCAATGAGGATAAGACCAAGGACATTGAACGACGACGTCTTGAACAAAACGTTATAATGGATAGTTATAACTTTGAGGCACATTTAAAAATTCAGACGACGCACGGCATGCACCAACACTAAAATCCTAAAATCAACCGGAGAATAACTCTTGCAAAACACTGTTCCTTTGGACTTAGAAAGCAATTGAGTAGTAAGGCCCTAGTCACCTTTTATAAGACACTCCTCATCCCGGTTCCAGCTAGCTATGGACAGAGCTGGCTGGAGACGCATGTTGGTTCAGGTCCGTCACGGACTAAGTATCAATTTTATAACATGATTTGGGAATTTAGTGCTTAAAAAAATCGATTGTTGCATGGCATGCCCATCAGTGTTAAAATACCCTATGATTTAAAAAGATGATGGTAGATGGCCTACCCTACATATTTAGTTCATTTAAATTTCCTAAAATATTGCACAGTAAAATTTCAACAGCAAAAATCATTGAAATATGAAGTCAAAAGAAACAAAAATCTACTTTAAGTAAACTGAAGAAATCTGCTTGAAAAATGTCATTTTTCACGTCAACACTTTTATCAGAGAAATGAAAATAAATTCAATTCATACAAAATTTTTCTTTTCTTTTCATTTTTCTTTTTTAAATAAAGATCACAAACATTTAATCAATTGAACGAGATGTCACCTCGTTATGTTAAAGTATCTTATTCTGTACAGACGAAGACCTGGAAGACAGACACCACGGTCAAGAGAGAAGACGAAAAAAAATAAAGAAAAATAGAAAACCAAGACTTCAACATTATGCCACGTTAATATCTGGCAACAAAAGTCGAGTGTTCAGTACAGAACAACTTGACGGAAAAAGGTAAAGTTAACGGCGATAACGAAGCAAAATTGCATTCGTTTTGTGAATAATATAGTTGTAGGAATAAGGGTAATAGTGACTCTGTCCTACCTTCCGAAGTATTTGCTTCAAAGCTTCAAATATTTAAATATCCCATAATTATACAGTACTGCCCTTCTCGAAAAGGGCAAACGACCCTTGAACGGATTAGAAAAAAAGAAGAAATTGGCTATTTTAAGACATCAAGAATCAATACCTTCCAATAAAAGGGAAGACTTATTTAAACACTCATTCCCTCTAGCAAGAAATTGCTTAAACCTTTATAATTCATATATAGACACTCCAATTGCAACTCCTGTCATTTGACAAGGGATTAAACTCTCAAGCCAACAATTTCTGCACCCTGAACTGACATTTTCCCTTGTCCTTACAAAGCTCCTTTTGGATCACAAAGTTAGGTAGGTATTGTAAATTGAACTCAGACCGGGGGCGGACATAGTTAATTTAGAAACTCCTTGTTTTTGTCATATATGTACATTTAATATTTTAGTAACTATAACTACGGAGGGCATTTATTATTTTTTGTTGTTGTGTATACGTTAGTTCCACAACGAAAATAAAAAACAACCCCAACATAATAAAAATGAACAAAGCAATATGAAGAAACACCTTGAATATGGTAATGCCAAGTGCCAAGGGAGAAGGTCACACAAAAAGCTCTATTTTTGTTTTCCTTTTTTCAAAATATGTATACCTATGTGAGCTTAATTAGAATTTAGCATGTTGCCAATTAAACGGTCAGTTTGAATCATTAAAAAACCCCTTTGCAAAAGTTTTGTGATCCTAAAAGGAGGTAAAGGTATTGTTATATAGTACCTTCTAAAAAGTCAAAACGTTGTCCTAGAACAGGTGAATATAAAACAGAGACTACAGAGCATAAAATAAACATTATTATTTTCACGTTAAATTATGAATGATGACCCCATTACTGAGGTGTGTCCTTTAGCCAAATATAAATTGTACGTTATTTAAAAAAATTATTAATAAATGTTGTAGGAAATTGTATATTTTGTGTTACAAAAACAAAGAGCAATGAGTTATGATTTATGAATAAGGAAATCTATATTTTATAGTGTTGTGCTTAGATACACTGAGTAAAATGAAAGAATATTACAGTTTCATTTTTTAATTATTTATTTCAACGCGACTTTTAAACTTTTACGACCGTGGGTAACTTCGAAACTGCTGATGTATACCATAGTTCTTCCGGAACTCACATACGAATGCAAGACGTGGGTGGTTAGTAAAAGACACTCATCAAACCGACCAAAAAAAAAGAAAGTAATATCAAAACGATATGAAAATTTTAATTTTTTGTATTTAAATTAAAAGAAAAAGATTAATTGCAGTGAGTGCTGAACTTGAAACAGCTTTTTATGGGCCACGTACTTTACCTCAAGGTTGTTTCGTTATATTGCAAATTGTGTGCTTTAAATTAAAAAGAATGGAAAATAAAGGAAGAGGTTTAATAAGTTTAACTATAAAATATACCCATATTATGTTGCAGTTGTTTTGCCCCGTACCTCGAGTTATTTTAAAGTTGCCCGCAACTTAGTTTTCTGGTTGCGCTTTATCGATTTGATGTTCAGTGTTTGACATTATTTTGTTTGGAAGTCTCTACAGAAGTTCTAATCATATTTATTATTTCGTTAGTAAAGCTACTATTAGACGTTCAACGCGTTTACTCACTGACGGAAAAATGACGTTACAATCTGTCCCAAGGGTGTCACGTCGCACAGTGGGGCACCTTGAATGGGTGAGCGGACAAAACTCTATAAAATCTAAACTAAAGAACCGATTTTGATGAAATTTTCAGGAATGATAGCCAATAGCAAGACAAATCTACACCAGAAAATTCCACCCAATTCCACGTCCACTAAAAGAGAAAATGGCTTTTTTCGGAAAACATATCTGAAAACAAAGATTTGTTTACCAAATTTAACGTATATTACGAATAAAATGATAAATGGCGAAAAAAGCATTTTGAAAGCCTTGTAAATTACTAAAAATTCAGTTTTAATATGATTAAAAGTGAATGGTTGTGTGTTAAAAAAATGTTTCGATTTATTTTATTTTTGTATAACACATTTGATTTATAATGATATAGATTGTTGGTGTTTTCAAAGCTTATCGTTTGATTTGTTTTAAATTTATTATAAAATAAATTTAAATAATTCAAGTAAATAGAAAAAAAAATCCATTTAATCCTAATAAGCTTATCTAATCTTAAATAAATTAAATTTAAATTAACTTAATTTGATATATGCAAATCTTTGAATTTTCAATGGAAGGCATTTCTAATGGACATTTATTTCTTATATCCCTGGTACCATTAATTAAAACCCATACAACATCAGTTTCGAGAAAAATTGGGAAATACTTATTGACATTGTCTAACAAGGACAAATAAATTTTAATAAAGTATGTTTTCATTGCCATGAAGCTACGAAAAGCTCATTTATTATTAATAAAAGCTTAGCTTCTTCGCTTATTAAATATTTTTTCGACTTCGGTTCTGGCCTTAAATGGGAAATGAAAGGGTCAGATGAAATGAAAAACATAATATGCAGAATATCTTCGTTTGTTGCGGTTCGTGATGATTTCCGGCTATTGTGGGAGAAAATCTTTAGTCTTTATTACGACTCTCTTGAGCCTCCTCCGATAAAGAGCTAATCGGTAAGGCACAAGACTCTATAAGAATCTTGTGCATGCTTGCTGGTAAGTAGTACCAAGGGTACAATCCGATAGCCATTTTCGCAGTTTGTAAACCGTAATCATGGAACTTATCGGGATCAATATAATGGTTGCAGCATATAACCTCTAAAATAGTTGCCAACCGCTTAATAAGGTTTTCATCTATTTTGGTTATTTCAGCAGTAACTGATTAATTTTCAAAAAACGTCGTATCCGGATGAGATTTTTACTGGAAACGTTGCTGAGATCCGACACTATCTATTAAAAATAGTTTGCCAACAGAGTCAAATAGAGGAAGTAGTTAAAACTTTATGCGAACTTTCTTCGTCAAAAAAGACCTTATCCAATTTTTTTCAATAAAATAACATACGGAATTGTTTTTCTATTTATTTCAATCATGTTAGCAGAAAAAATTGTTTAAAACTTTCAAATTTCACAATATACTGATCACTTAAGGAATACCAATATTTTATCAGTTTTCACGATATTTGGGCTTTGAGCGAAAATCTACTGGTCTACAATTTTTTTTTTGAAAAACGGTTTTCATTTTCTGATTCTACAACCAATTAACTATAGGAAACACTTTCCTACTTTCAGAAAAATACGTTTTGTTTGCCTTTTCCCCACTGAACGTCGTGTGATCGTGAAAGAAAAATGCTGAAAACGCGTTGGCGAGCACATTGACCCTCACGTTGACTCTATTTTGTGACCGTGTAATGAGTGTTAATGCTATTGGGATACGATTAATTATTTCTGGGACTATCGGTCATCGCAATAACTGTGTCCTAACATTGACAGGGCAGAATTTAATAAAATTAGTTAAAGTTTATTATACATTAAAAATGGACTAAAACTAAGAAATAAAAATTTCAGAATGCGACAAAAAAAAAAAACAACAAAAGTTATCTGAATCAAGACGCAAGGAAAATAAAATTGAAAATAATTAATTTAAAAGTATGTTCAGTTCAAGTTCGAGAAATATTCAAAACAAATTGCTTGAAACTTTTTGTTTTCGATTCTAGACCTCATATGACTGGGAAGGTTATTCCACAGTCTAACAGCATGAACGAAAAATTGAATGCAAGATGTCAATGACGTAAAGGTGGACGAGCGCAATAAAATGAAACCTCTAGAAACACAAACATTAAGTCTGTTACACAGATAACTTGGAGTCTTTTTAACAATCAATTTCAAGAGTAAAATATAACAACGATATTTGAAGAAAGCTGCCAGATCGTAATTGAAAAGCTGACAAGCTTGAAAAGAGACATGCCAACTTTAGTTTGTGAGCCGATTTAGAATCTAGATCAGCAAAAAGCTCACACCTTTATGTTATTGTAGGTAGGACAAGTGCTTTTACCAGCTTTAATTTAATATGGGTAGGTAGTACGGATCTAGTAACAGATAGTCCTCTAAGTGAAGCATAAATCGTTGACACAACTGTATCGACATGGTAATTCCAAGTTAACCTGTTGTTAAAGACTAAACCTAAATTTCTAACTAGGGCTCCATATTCAATAACGGGAGGGAAATTATCTGGGTTTGGTTTATTTATTGAAATTGAAAGAGCTTTCGTTTTTTCAGGATTGAGTTTAAGTCCGTTTCGTGTCGACCAATCATATATAGACTGTAAATCAATGTTCATTTTAGATATTGCATTCTTAAGCATCATCTCAGGAAAACTAATATATAATTGGGCATCATCTGCATATCATATCTTATGAAACTGACAGTAAGACCAAACAGAGGGCAGATCAATAATGAACAATGAAAACAGTAAAGGTCCAAGGATTGATCCTTGAGGAACACCATTATTAACAGGGAGGAACGAGAACATTCTACTATTACAAAAATGATTGTTTAAAAATTTAATTTCTAAATACAGGTAAGTTTTAGTTATTTTTGTTGTTTCCTTTTCTTGATCCTTAGATTTTCTGCCAAAAAATTGCTAATGTCATTAAAACAGTATGGATTTTTTAAATTTAAATTTTGTTTAATGTTAAACAGGGAGGGTTTAGTCTTAAAAAGAGTCGATCTTCTATTTCGTAAATTTCCTATTTATATCCTATCGTATCGTAGGCAGGTGATTTTGTTTTATTGGTTGATTTTTTATTATAGAGACAATCTATATTAAGTGGACTATGTTGAAAGTGTTCAATAAAACGTTAAAATATTTTTTCACACCGAATCCTTCTTTTTATAGGAGCCTTAACTAATTTTTTTTCCAGAGATAACGGTGGTTTCACAAAGGGTTATGCTTCTGATTTCATCCTACTCGTATTCATAGATGCGAAAGTTGACGATCCGTTGACAAAGAAAATTTTAATTTTTTTTGTATCGTCAGAGAGTTAACGCGTTAGCCCTTTACGAGTTGACCGTGTAATTCTAGCTCTCACAATGAACCAATTTCAACAATTAAGGTGTCAAAAGGAAGAGAATTGTCTGTTATGTAGAGTATGCGAACTATATTTAAGTGCATATAAATTTATAGTTAGTTGACAAATTTAATGTTTTATTAAAATTTAAATATGAAATATATATTAGAAAAATAATTTATCAAAAGAAATGGTTCATGTATTTGAACGGACTTATCAAATTTACAAACCATTTCTGTCGATAAGTTAGTTTCCTGGTATTTCATATTTTTTGGGACGAGATCTTTCTAACGTTTATGAGTTAGGATAAGATTAAAGCGTGCGGATTATTTTTGTGGGCAGTGTGAAGGCAGTCCATCTGTAAGGACGCCTCATACCAGAAACAAAAACTCATCCCAATACAAATTTAACACTGATAATCGAATATTAATGGTTTGTATTTTTTTTACATGCCGTTTTATGGTTAATTTGCATTATTTTTAAATGTATAAAGGCATTATTAGGGTGGAAAAATTGGAGTCTTTGAAAACCACCAGTGTGGAAATTTGTCATTTTTCATAGCATGTTCAAAATTAAAGACGGTTCAGCTAACTTTATAAAAATCAAGAAAAAACTCAGACTAACTACAGAAATCTTGAGACATGCATAGAATAAATTTTGAACTTTGAAATACAATTTTGTTGAGGAAGTTCCCTGGTCCAAAATTATTTTTGTTGAGTGTATTATATTCCTGGATAAATATTATGTACAGTTTTTATACCAAAAATTATAATATTGAAAAGACAAAAGACTTAATGTGGGTTTTGTTATGTGAGTTGAGTGATTTTTATAAACAAAGCGGGCCGCCCTACACAGGATTCTTTTTATATCATAGGTTATCTTGACACTGACAGGTGTTTCCAGTTAGAAACCTTGTCAGATAGCTTCGAGAAACGAAATCAGTCGCTCGGCACTTGAACAAATTTGGGAAATATGGAAAACTTATTTCCAGAGTGAGTTCATTTTCTTTTTAAAGGAGGTTTGGCTCTTCAACTCGTCTATCTACTATCCGTTTGGTCAACCTTTTGCAGCTTGTACACATTGAATTGGACAAAAATTTTTATTTTTAACGGTGGGAGTTGGTGAGCCATATCAATCGATAATTTTTTAATGAAATTGAAGACTTGGATTAGGAACGACCAAAGGATAAAGCAGATCTTCGCACACCAAGTTTCCAAATCGAATTATAAGCCCTCTTGGTGATGTGAATTGGTCGCCTCAGAGCTGCCATTTGATCCCTTTGGCGTTTTTTTTTTTTTTGGTGTACCATCTGGGCTCACATGGATTTGTAACTAATTTGGATAAAACTGGATCTTACTGCCCTGATTGCTATACATTTAGGGTTACTTTTTAGACAGTGTTAAGGAGGTATAAATGAAGATTTTCACTTTAAGTTCAGCTTTTTCGAAGTTTTCAAAATAAGTACACTTTTTTATCTAATTTCCAGGGCTCAAAATCAATAAAAATCTAAACGAAAACGATCGCTCGTTTTTTCGTGCGGTAACGATATATGAGATTCTCTTACTCGTGTATTTGAAATTCTTGTTTTTTTTATTTCTTGAAGGATCATTCGCAAAAGCGATACGGAATATCAACCGCGGACGGTACAAAACAAATAAATTCCCAAATCGATCCTTGTAGCTCTAAGACAACGGTTTTTTACGAATTCGTTGCATATTTTTGGCACTTTTCTTCATATAACAAAACTTTCTTTTAGGCGGCTTAATCATTTGACATACTAAACATTTTTAAAAATATTTTTATATACATAAGTTTAAAGTTTTAATATAAAATCCAATTCCATAAATTTTTAAGTCTTCCAAGAGCATTATCAAAGACTAACAGCGGAAGATATTCACTTTTATAAGCTAATTTCTGCTGGTACGAGTACAGTAGACCCAGAAAAAACTTTAGAAAGCAAAATAAAAGAAAAAAAAAACAAAACAAATAAACCTCAGGATGTCCATAATACATTCGAGAAAATATATCCATCAGCAAGAGTGTGAACACCCTTTTTGTCTCATGTACATACATATGTATGTATGTTGCCCGGCTAAAGGTACATCTCTTTTTATGTACCAGAATATGTGCCACCATTTCTTTTGTCCATGATGTCGATGTCACCCCATGTTTTTGTAGATTTTTCTATTCAAATATAAATTTTGTTCCTAGTATACATAGGGTATACTCGTCATCTCTACGTACCTACTCTCATCATCATCTCTCAACATCAACATCCTCAATCCTCATCCTCATCCGTGTTCACTATACACGTATTGAATGCAGGACATTTTTCCTTCCTCTTTTATAGAAACTATCGCCCTCATTTTTAAGTTAAATTCCAAAGGCTAAAAAAGAAAAGACAAAAAGATCAGTGTGCAAAGAAACCTTTAAAAAAATCAATTCCTTGCATTTATATAGCATATACGGGGATTGGATGGAAGATGGGAGGCCAGACAAATGGAATCCTACTTTGTGGTTTCTCTTCCTGCTCTTTTTCTACACTTAACTTCTAACAGTTTTCAGTGTTTGCTAAAGCCATCGTCATCGCGTTTATGTTCACCCATTACCCATATAACTGCAGCATAGATATTTTCTTTCCTTATCTGGGCATCAGGAATCTTCCCACAGGCGTGGGTGATGTATCTATAAGGATGAGTTTCATTACGAATGGGATAGCTTTTTTTTAGGATTGGAATAAAGTTTGAAAAATAAAATATAATTAAAATGATTCGTGGAATCAACGTTTTAGATGATTATTGGTTTTTTTTTTCTGGAACGTCTTCTAAAATTGATTACATTTTGAATGATATCAAAACCTTTGTCGGTTCTCCCTCTGCTAACAAAAAGTTAGAGGGCTTCGTAGCAAAACTAGTAAGATCAAGAGTTCTTAATTTTTAGGAAAGACCGTAATGTGGATACAGCAAAATCAGTAGGTGGCGGAGTCTTAATAGTTATAATATAAGTAATAATTTTAATACAACTTTCATAACATTCGCTTTTCACCTGACAGTTGATTATTTGCGTTAAAATATCGCTGAAGAGTCAAAAGAGTTATTTGTTTTTAACGTCTACATTTCACAAAAAAGCCAGCTTACTGCTTTTGTCGAATTTCTTCTTGCTCTTTATCTCTGAACGGCAGTAGGTAAGATAAATTCTGCTATATCGAAAATAGGTAAATACCATTCCCCACTTGACGTTTTTTTTGACTATATGTACTAAAAAAGTAGTAATTCGCAAGACTGTTGTTCATACTCTTTTGAATTTCGGAAATCAAATTTTCAACAGCTTTCTGAACATCTATCTGCTTGTAGTATTATAAATCAACCGATTTTAAATGACGTTGACGTTGCAGTTTCACACTTTTAAAATGTATTGGAAACGTGTATACAAAATATAGTTTATCTTAAAATTTCCCAATATTCCAGTTTTTGTCACCCAAGTAGCTTAAAGTGCTTTGAAACCTCTCTTACTATTTACATATATACCCAATATCTTAGAGATATGGATAGTTCTCTTAAACTTTACCCCAAAAGCTTTTAGAAATTTATTGGTACACAAAGGAAATCTGATGGATATCCAGTAAATTTTACTTATACCAAAGATAATTTTGTTAGTACCGAGAAATTTGTAACTTTCATTGTCAGTAGATGAGAATTTCTTCCAATACTTCCCGAGATTATTTTCAATAATTTTTAAATGTCATTAAACAACATTTTGGATTCTCATTTGGATCTCAGATGGATTTCTTCCAATTGTCTTGAAAACATGTAAATCAGTAATAGCATCACCCCTTCTTTGCATATTTGCACATTCTCTAAGCACAGGTTGATTCGTAACCATATGGGAGAAGGTCTTTAAAAAGGGTAACAAGTCTGACATTAGTAATTATAGAAGACTGGTAAGTTTTTAAGGGAAAGCTTCCCGAAGAAAATTCATCGAATCTCTAGCCGTGTGTGCGGTCGCACCATGTGCGATGAAACCAATGGATATGCTTGCAGCTTCGGCAAAAAGAAATCCATTATCATCCGTCGGTAATCGTCACTATTGACATTTTTCGCCTGGCCCGAGTATTCTCAAACGAACATCTCTAATTATTCCATGCGAGGATAAGGCGCACCAAACAGTTACCCTGGGGCAATGCAATGCCTTTTGATATTTCAGACGAGGGTTATGGGTTCTTGAAACCCAGTAACGGTAGTTTTGTGTATTAACGTATCCGTTTAAATGAAAATGACCCTTGTCGTTTCTAAAAAATGGGATTCACAGTACGAAAAAGCTCTAACCTCGATGGCAAACGCGCGATGCTCACTTCACCTGTCCGACATTGTGGATTGATAAAATCCGCACGATCACTGATTTCAATGAAACAATTCCCCCGCACCGTTTATTACTTTTTTTAAATAATCGTATTTAAAAACATAAATCTGCCACCAGACACCCTGCATTTACACGGATTATTCTTACCAACTTTCTCATGATATCATTACATTTTTGCAGAAGCCGATTGGGCTTCCTCAATTCATGGCATGGATTTCTTCTTATCTCCAAAATAGAACTTATCAAGTTAAATTCAGAAGTTCTTCCTCCATTCCTTTTATAGCCAAATCAAAAGTTCCCCAGGGTAGTAATTTAGGACCACTTCTTTTTATCGTAGCTATATTAGGTTCCCTATTGTGAATGATACATTAACATCTTGGTTTATGCAGATGATATGAAAGTCTTCAAAAGCACATTTTTTGTGTCATCACAGGGAAAGACAGACAGAGAGAGAATAAGTCAATCCACATTCACGTAGTACGGCTTCAGAAGAAATCTCTATAAGTCTCAGTACACTATAAAATCAAGGCTGTAAGGTACTACAATTCGCTTGTATTAAGCTTTATTACGCAAATAGTGATAGTGTATACAAAAACAACCCTTAAACTAGTACATTAAATACCAAAGTAAATGTACCTAAGCGTTTTTAAAAATGCATAGATTTTCGTAATAGAACACAAATCTTAATAAGTATAAAACATTTAAAATTTTAATTAAAACACAGATTCAGACATTCCTCTCTATTTATCCAATGAACGAAGGTTTTCATCATTCAGCCCATTAACCTTTGCAGGACTTTCATCCGCATACAAAGTGCGGAAAACATTTTTCGTATTGCAATTTAATCCCACTTCATTCATTCAGTCTTCTATAAGAATGTACCTACCTATACCTACTCTACTATAACCATCAGTACCTATATAAAGTTCCCGAAAGAATAATGTTGCAACGATGATGTTGAAAAGTATAGTACTTTTTTCTTTTTGCTTTCTTTCAACACTTGGTCTTGGTTTTCACATAGAATATGGAATATGAAGCCGTTTCGAACTCAAAAAGTTCCATCCTCAACAAAATCATCAAGCACGAGATCGACATATGTACCTACATCTCATAACCAGGCGAGTATTGATTCCATTTAACGGTAGCAAGAAGCCGGCTCATTAACTCTCGATTGAGTTTTTCCTGGTGGTAGTTTTTTATATTCTACCATTATTATTTTTCTGATGTGCAATGGTGAAAATTTTTCTCCGATACTCGATTAATTCTTTTTAAAAGTCAATGTCCTTGCAGTGCATTCGGGCAAGAAATTATTTCCCGATTGCAGTAGCGCAGCGGGGTGGAGGGGGTGTGGCAGAAGTCCCGTGGAAAGGTTATTCATTTTATTGATTCTGTGTCATAGTCCTGGCAAGACAGGTAATCCTTTCCCCTTTTGGTAAATTTTTAATACCAACATCACATCATGATGGCGCGGCGCACCCAGTGTATTCCAAACACGACACGGCAACGAGGCAACGACAACGTCCTTTTCCTACAAACATACGAGTACGTACATAGGTATGTCCTGTACAGTGTGTACTGTATATAAATATCGATTTCAATTAATACTTTCATGTCGCTGTCGTTTCGTCATCTAAGGATATCAATTTTATCCGTGATGTATTTTCCATTGGTTGTTTTTTGGATTTTTATAATGGACGCCCAAGCGGGCGGCGGCGAATGAACTAAATGAACGAACACTATGGATTAAGGTGATCCACTAAGCCGCCTAGACTGTCAAAATTCAGGGCCGAAATCACTTTAATTTTATTCTCTTTTCTTGTTGTGTCCACTTTATTTCGGAAATGAATCTCCCGAATCCCGATCTTTTGTGCAAAGGCAAATAATTACTTTTCATTTAATCTCTTTTCCGCTTCATGTTGGCGGATTGGGCCTTGGAAAGAATGAATTGAATTTATTTTTTCTTCTTCTGGACTTCTGCATTGGTGTAGTTTTTGAATTTAAAATGGAATTTACATCTAAGTATTTCCATCCCGCCACTGGAGTATCTGGTCTCTGAAGCTGAACTAACTATTTTACATAATTCTTCTGCGTTTTTTTTTTCTCCCTCTCTCCAAAAGTCGGGAAATGTAAATAACTTCTTTTTTTTTTGAGAATAAAATAAAGTATTGTCCTTAAAGGGATGAAAATTAATTGTAAAAGTGGATAGTAGTGGAAGTGGGGGTATTTTTGGCTTCAGGAGTTTATTATCTTGGCTTTTTGGTGGGTGTCTGTACCTGCAGGACATTTTTCAGAAATACAACAAAAACAAAGAAGCGAGTGTTACTTACAACTTAATTTTAATATATAGCACATTTTCAGGGCGATAAACTGCTGATATAGATTTAAACTAAATATTTATATGGTTAAAATGTTTATAGTTGTACAAACGGTTATTCAGACAAATTTATCAAATTATTTTAGAGATCGAAGGATCGTATTTTGTTGTAAGACATATTGAGTATCTCTGTGGAAAGTGGTTGTAGTCGTTATATACAAACAAAAGCAACTCATAATTTTAAATTCATGAACGTTTGTTTGTCTTTCTAAGATTTTTGTAAAAATAATATATGGTTTGGAATGATGAACCAACCTTCTATATTCTACTATGGCCAATAAAATTATCTTGGTAAATACATTCGAATGGCCCTTTTAAAGGGCTTAAAAGTTAGCTTACTCTTCAACTTTTGCAAACTTTTATACGTGGGTTTATTTTAATATTTCTGGCTTAACAATGAAAACAACAATATTTCATTTGAAATCGTTGTTTTTCAAGATCATCTTTCTTACGGCAAGGCTTAGTTCCTGGCAATCGAATTAATTAGTTTTTAAAATTCATACAAAACACATACATATATAATTTGAAACTTTCTAAGTTCTTGAAGTAGTTTTTTTTCTATAATCCCTATTTTCAAAATTGAGTTGAAATATTTATAACGTTTCACAAAATTTTCGAAAAATCTTGATAAGTAATAAAATTTTGTCTCACTATAGGCTCTTTAATTAAAAGCCAAATTTCTTCTTAACAAAAATATTTATGATGTTTTTATTTTGAATCTTTTATTTCGAATGAATTTATTAAATAATTTTATTCGTCAAAACAAAATAATTAAAAACTAGATTTAAAGATTATGATAAGTTTAAAGTACTCCTACAACTCGGCCATCCTGACCATTTTGATCGACCCGATCAATAACAATATTATATAATTTAATCGAAACATGAAACAGTTAATTTATATAAAACAATAATACAAAGATTAATTTTAAATGAAATAAATACACAGTTAATAGCAATTTAGTAAGTATAACCTTTCCGAAATTAAATCAATTTTGAGAATCACGTGTGTCAACCCAAGAACGGATACGAGAGGCTTCAATTATACCATCATACGGAATTTGACTAAACTGACAATTTTCAATATCTCTTATTACATACCGATCATTAGGTAAGACTTTATGAATTTTATACGGACCACGAAATTTAGGAATGAATTTTTTATTAGTTCCAATACTTGTATCAATATTTCTGATCATGACAAATTCTCCTACTGAAAACTTTTTGTGTAATTTGTGTGTATTCAAATAATGCTCCGAATTTTTCTGCTGGCTTAGTTCTATATTATCGGATGCTATTTTTCGTAATATGGTTAAGTCTGGTTTTATACATCGTTTACTATCTAAATGTTCTGAAAGAGTATCTACTTCTCGTCCACGTTGATTAATGCCATATAGTAATTGACATGGAGACACAGCTGTTGTGGAATGAATAGAGTTATTAATGGCATACTCTACTTTGATTAAAAGTTTAGACCAGTCGGAGTGTTGAACAGGTTCAGAAATCTTAGCCAACATTGATTTCAAAATGCGATTAACACGCTCAACTTGACCATTCGCTTGGGGAGAAGCGGTTGCTGTCTTAACATGTTCTATATTATTATCTAACAAATATGAGGCAAACTCAAGAGATGAAAAAGATGAACCTCGATCACTAATAACACGACGTGGTCGGCTAAAATATTCAAAATATTTATCGAGACAAGCACAAACCTCTTTGGTACTGGTTGAATTTACAGCGTATAATTTTGTATGTTTCGTAAAAGCATCCACTATCACCAAAATGTGTTTTCTTTTAGAAATAACAGACGGAAGAGGGCCAAAATGATCTAGATGAATTGTATCAAATGGAATAGGTTTTTTTGGAATTTGGTGCAATGTGCGATTAGATGAATGTACTGGCAAGGAATTTGTTACACACTGAATACAATTTTGAATATATTTTTCGATCTTATCTTTCATTTTTGGGAACCAATAATGCAATTTAATTTGATTGAGGCATTTTGTTACACCTAAATGGCACATTTTTTCATGAACTAATCTTATTATTTGTTGTTCCATTTCTCTTGGAACATATAACAATAAATTTTGACTATCTAATTTTCGGAAAACTAGGCCATCACTCAGAATAAAATTTGGAACGTCTTCTCTTTCTAAACGTTCGCGTATTTTCAAAATATCTTCGTCTCTGTTTTGAGTAATCTGTAACTGCATGTCAATATCTTTTGGATTTATAACCGAAATAATGTCCTCTTTTGTTTTTAATGACTCAATAGAAACAGAAGGATAGCGACTTAAAGCATCAACATGACCCATCAAATGTCCACTTCGGTGTTGAATAGTATAATTAAAGTTTTCAAGTTCAAGTGCCCAACGAGCTATTCTAGCATTTAAACTTTTTCGATTTAAAGTCAAAGTAAGGGAGTTGCAATCAGTTATAATTTTGAATGGAATTCCCTCAAGGTAAATACGGAATTTTCGTAAAGAGTATATTATCGCTAATGTTTCCAATTCAAAACTATGAAACTTAGATTCAGACTTTGTCGTACGTTGAGAAAAATAAGCGATCGGATGAAATTTGTTATCGTTCTGTTTTTGTAAAAGTATACCACCAAAGCCATCAGAACTTGCATCGCAATGAAGTTCTGTTTCACGTTGCGGATTATATAATGCCAAAACTGGTGGTGATGCTAATTTATCTCTTAAGTTTAAAAATGTTGAACGACATTCATCATCAAAAATAAATTTTGTCCCTGGCTTAATAAGGTTTTGAAGTGGCTTAGCGATGTTTGAAAAAGATGGAACAAATCTTCGGAAATACGAAAATAATCCCATGCATTTTTGAACTTCATCTAAAGTTTTTGGTATTGCAAGATGTTTTATATTTTCAATATGTCCGTTATTGGGACGAATTCCTTTTTGACTAATAGAAAATCCCAAAAAATCTATTTCATTGTAGCAAAATTTGCATTTTTTAAATTTAAGTTCAAGTCGAAACTGGGCAAGTTTTCTTAGAACTTTTTTGAGTACGTCCATGTGTTCATTAATAGTTTGGGTTGCGATTGTTATATCGTCCATGTAGACAACAACGTCCCCCTCATCTATAAATGTTCGCAATATATGATTAATGAACCGTTGAAATACAGCAGGGGCATTTTTTAATCCAAAGGGCATTCGCAAATATTCGTACTGCCCATCTGGAGTAACAAATGCTGTATATGGAATGGAGTTTTCAGACATTTTTACATGATGAAATCCATTTTTTAGATCTAATGTTGTAAAAATGCTTTACCTTCTAATCGCTCCAATGAGTCATCTATAAGAGGAAGTGGATAACTATCTCGTACCATGATTTTATTCAAAGGTCTATAGTCAACACACATTCGTTTTTCACCTGATTTTTTGGAAACTAAGACAATTGGGAATGCATAAGGGGAATTGCTGGGTCGTATTTGTTTATTTTTTAAAAGTTCTCCAACCATTTCTTTTACTACTTTGCGATCACCATATGAAAGCCTTCGGGGTGGTGAACTTATTGGTACATCGGAAGTGAGGTGAATTTTCATGTCATAATTTTGTTTAATAATTGGAATATTTGAAAGATCTAGATATTCGGTTTCAATGATTTTTAAAATTTCTTCGCGACGAACCTCATCTAATTTAGAATTTACATCAAATGCGTCAGCAGACTCAGAATTCATATTTATTGCAAAAATATCTGGTACCAAATGATCAATATGTAACAAAGAAGAAGTTATCTCTCTCGTATCAATTTCAGGATTTAGGCACCGATCACAAGTGGAAATAAATTTGGAATTCTCAAAATTTTTAAAAGAGCCATATACACAATGTAACACTTCATTTGATATTTTTATTTTATTTGCATCCAAAATCTTTATTTTTGTTTTTGAAATTTCATTTGAATTTACATTAATTATCATAAATTTAATATTAAATGCATTTAAAAAATCACGACCTAATAAAACAGTGTATGGAATAATCAAATCAGGAACAACAAAAACAAAAATAGTACGAGTTAATTTGAGAAATGTAATTTGAATTTCGATTTTTCCAAAAGTGCATAGTTTAAAATCTCCTAAGCCCTTATAGCCAGAATCTTTAATCCATTGATTAATCAACAATTTAGGAACAGCAGATTTTCGTATCAAACTAATCGGACTACCGGAATCAAATAATGAAATAAAAGTATTACATCGATATATGGAATCATTATTAAGAAAGGTAACACTTACATGGTTAATCTCTTGGAAATGTTCATCATGTGAATTGCTTGTCTTAAAACTAATATTATTCTTTTCAAATTGGTCCACTAATGCAACTTGAGGATTTGATTTCTTCGTGCAATTATTCAAAATGTGTTTTTTTGAACCACAACGGAAACAGGAACCTTTTTCTCGCTTTGGATTTGGACACGAACTTGAAAAGTGTCCTATTTGTGAACAATTAAAACACTTTTGTTTTTTAATGTCGTCATTCTTATTTAATGAAAACGAAGAAGATGGATTTCTTTTCTGAGTTTTAAAATTCCGTTGACTTCGTAATTGACCATAACGATGTGACAATTCCTTGAGTTGTTGAAGGTCATTAGCTGGATACAAAACAGCAATGTCCACTGAATCATCTTCAAAGCCGGCAATTATAAATTGAATAACTTCTTTTTCATCCATGTTCGCTTGACCAGCAAGTTCTTGCATTTTCAGGATATATCCAATAATTGAAAGTTTGGATGAGCAATATGTTGTTTTTCGGAGTTCGTTGATTACTTCAGATATGGTGTGCTTTCGACCAAAATTCGATAAAAAATTTTGTCGAAAATCGGAAAAATTCGTAGAATTATCTACTCGCAAAAACAATTCAGCAGCAGAGTTCATTTTCATTAAACGTCGGACTGACCTTAAGCGAAAAACATCATCTGCACTCAATGAATCACAAACACGTTCAAAATCTTTAAGCCACTTATAGCCATCATAAGTTTCGTCAAACGGATTCATTAAGTGTTGAACATCTTCAAAATTTGGACAGCTGACTACAGAATTTATGGTTAACTCTCGCTGCAATTGTTGTATACGTTGTCGTTTTTGTAAGATTCTAATCTCTGCATCAAGATTAATTTCTTCTTGTTGCGGGTTGAGCGGTTCATTTTCGGCGTCATTAAAATTGTCATCATTATCTTCATCATTTAGATCCAGTTCATTTCTTTTTTCATTATATAATTTCCTTAATTGTATTAAGGAAGCTGAACTCGAAAAAGGAATTTCGTGTTCGGTTAACCAATTTTGTAAATCTGTCTTATTCATTTTTATTTTATATTTGTGAAATAAAAATTGCAGTAATAGGTAGTCTTCAATCCCACTTCTGAAGTTATAGGCTCTTTAATTAAAAGCCAAATTTCTTCTTAACAAAAATATTTATGATGTTTTTATTTTGAATCTTTTATTTCGAATGAATTTATTAAATAATTTTATTCGTCAAAACAAAATAATTAAAAACTAGATTTAAAGATTATGATAAGTTTAAAGTACTCCTACATCACAAACATTTTTAAGAAACGCTAAACCATTTAAGGTTAATTTAACAGAAAAAACCATAACGGTTTGAGAGTGATGTTATTTTTGTAAGGAATCTTACCTCTAAACAAAGCTAAAATATCAAGTTTTTGAAATACATACATATATAACAAACATATACACACTAAAAATATTGAAAGCGGATGTTTTTAAAATTTTATCAGATACTGTTTACAAGTGGAAATTATATTTTAAAATTTAAAAAATTACCTTCAAAATACGATTTATTAGTTCTTGAGAATATTTAAAAACAAAATTACAGTTCTATAGGTGGTACCCTTCTGAAGCAATACAAAAATGTTTGGTTTAATTGATTAATTTAAGAAATAAAAATTTAGAGAAAATTTAATACAAATCTATTGGTCCGTTTTGAGAAAATTCAAATTCGAATTTTGTGTCAAAAAATTTGTATGGGGACTACTGTTATTTTTTGTCTTAAAAAATTGAAAAAAGCATATCTGATTAAAAGCTTTATTTCCAAGTTTAAACTCAAACGGCCCAATGGTTTAGGCTGTAGGGGAGAGGACAGACAGACTAACGGAATCGGGGGACCTACTTTTTTCGTTATGTCATGTTTGATTAAAATTTCGAGTTGGAAATTTTTTAACCAATGCAAATAAATGTAAGAGAAAGGACGCATTGGTTATAAAGGAGGTAACAGTGTACATTCGTTTTTAATTTTAGAATATTGCTATCACATGGAAAAATAAAGATTGGTAAGGGATTTCGCGTAGTACGGTTTGAGAACGAATCTCTATAATTCACATTACACACTCTAAAATTAAGGCTTATTGCCATAAAATCATGATTTATTTCCTGCGACGATATTGCACACGGCTTTTGACCATTTTTGTACACCTATCGAAACGAGTCTTTTTTTGAGTAACTGTCAAATTATGTGGAGTCCAACTTGAACATTCTTTTTATAGTGTTAATGCACTAGCCTCGATCTTGCATTACCAGATTATTATATTATCCGCATTGTTTCTAGCTCAACACTTGAACTTCGTCATTGACCGATGGCAGTTCGGGATTTAATTTGTTTAACCAGGATTAACACTTCTATAGGATGGAGTCTTAACAACATACGTAAGCTTTAAGGTGGTTAAAGCATACTCGACTTGATTACTCTCTATTTAATTAAATTCGTATGGAGACAAAACTTTAAATACCAAAACAATTTCAATACCAAAAAAAAGAGGCTTCCCATCCCATCCCGTCTGCCGATTTGTCTTGCTTAAAAGGTTTGTAGGTTTTCGTGTTTAGGTAAAAAAGTTGTCAGTTGAATTATTCTAAAAAATTTAAAAATTACCAACAATATTTTGCATCACATGCAAATAGTTTTATTTCAAAATCTTTTTTTGTTAACGAGGTTTTTAGCCGAAAACCAATTTTTACCAATTTTAGTAGTATTTCTTAAAAGTTTTTATTTCTTATATAAACAAATACAAGTTGGATGAATGAAATTAATTTAAAGTCAATATCTTCTACTGTTCACTAGATATCAAGAACCGCACATCAATTTTTACAAAACTTTTTGTAGATTTTATTGTTTATTTACTGAATGTCGAAAACAATATTTTCTGTGAGAAAGAATTAGTTTGAAGAAAATATTTTTGATTTTTGAAAAGATATTTGAGTCGAAAGTGAATTTTTTTTTAGGTTTTTATTTTTCGTAAAAAAAAATGTCAAATCGATTTTTCTCAAAATTTCACCGAATGTTGAAAACAATATTTTTTATAAGATAAAATTAGTTTTAAGTCATAATCGCAAATTTTTGAAAATATATTTGAGTCGAAAATCAATTTTTATCAACTTTGAGTAATATTTTTTTAGGTTTTTATTTTTTTTTATAAAAAAAAACTGCCAATTTGATTTTTCTCAAAATTTTACCAAATGTTAAACACGTTATTCTTCGTTGCACAAAATTATCTTGGAGATAAAATCATTTTTGTTCGTAAAATTTTCGAGGTGACAAATAATTTTTTTCAGTTTTTTTGATTTATAAAAAAATCGTTCCGTTTCCACAAATATTTTTGTTTATTATCAGTGTACAATATATAATATAAAATGTTATTCAAGTCTCTAGCGTTATTGGTTCTTGATATAATAAGGGGTTAACCAAAATTGTCACCTTGTTTTTAAATTGCTATGGTAAAAAACCACCCACGCAATGTTTTAATACAGATAATAATGCATATTTCTGCATTATTATCTGTATAACAAAATTTATTTGAAGTCTATGGACGACGAAAAAACCTTCGCAAACGTACGGACGTACGAACATACGTAAACACACACGCACAGACATCTCTCTAAAAATCTTTTATTTCGACTCTAGGAACCTTGAAACGTCGAGGAATGTCAAAATTTTCAATTCTACAAATCGGATCGATTACAATAACTTGCTATGGGAAATAGTGGCGAGGCGTGACTTATTTCTAAAGGTAAATCGGAGAAAAATGAGCGTCTAGAAAAAAATATCAGAAATGTACTTACTGAAATGTTCTTGCTGAAAAAGATCACTCAACTGAAGCAACACTTATTTGAAGTATTAAAAACAATCTACTCAAATTAAAAATTTGTGGAAATGTGTCACGTAACATATCATTCTTTAAATGTTTATGGAGTGCTACAACTTCAAGGTGACGAAGAGATGGAGTTGTACATAAAACTTTAAGTTAATTTTTTAAACCCGCAAAATCGAAATAAAATTTGGTCATCTCAAAAATTTTACCAATAAAAAATGACATTTAACATCTGGTAAAATTTTGAGAAAAATCAAATTGACATTTTTTTATAAAAAATGAAAACCTAAAAAAAAACATTACTCAAAGTTGGTGAAAATTGAATTTCCACCCAAATATCTTTTCAAAAATGTGAGATTATGGCTTCCAACTAATTTTAACTTACATAATTATAAGAAATATTATTTTCAACATTCTGAAAAATTTTGGGAAAAATAAAATTGACAGTTTTTTTTGCAACAAATAAAAACCTAAAAAAAACAATACTAAAACTCAGTAAAAATTTACTTTCGACTCAAATAGCTTTTCAAAAATTAAAAATATTGTCTTCAAACTTTTTTATTTCACAGATAATATTGTTTTCGATATTCTGTAGTTTTTTTATAACAACCTAACAGTCCATTTTTAAATTAATTTCATTCATCCAATTTTTAAAAATTTAAGAAATGCTACTAAAATTGGTAACAATTTGTTTTCGACTTAAAATCTAGATATTTAACAAAACTAGATTTTCAAACTAAACTATTCCTTTATATGAAAAATATTGTTGGTAATTTTAATTTTTTTAAAAATAATTCAACTGACAACTTTTTTAACTCAACACGAAAACCTACAAACTTTTAAGCAAGACAAATCAACAGACGGGATGTGAAGTTATGAGTGTGGGTCGCATCCCAACCTCTATTTGTGAATCAAATTGAAAAGAACACCAGTTTTCGCCAAAATTTCAGAGAGAATTGTGAGAAAAAAAAACAAAAATCTTTGCTTTCTAATTTAATAGATAAGGTCAAAGGACGGGTAGAGCGTCCTATTTCCTTCGCTTATTTTTCTTTAAGAAATTAAGTTTCTCAAAGTCTTTTCCTATAAGAGCCATTGTGACTTTTAAGTAACTAAAATTTAAACAAAATGCAACCACTTTTCACAAATCACTCCCAATTCAAACTTTAATTAACTTTTTATCTGTAATTAATAATTTTCTTGTTCACACTTTCATTGCAATCTGTATTTTAGAACAAAATCTCATTTGCCTAGTTAATTTTGGCTACTTGTGCCACTTAACTAAAATTACAGTAACTTTCTGCCAAAAATTATTCCACTACGCAATTTTTTTAAGTGGCAACCCCTACTTCTTAAACTTCATCCGCCGAGAATGAAGGAAAATATCCAATAAGTCCATAGGAGACGGGTTATGTTTGTCTTTTTTTCTATACAGAATGGTTGAATTTTTGTTTGCTCTATGAAAATGAATAACAAGTGTAGTGCGTCAACGTACTGCTTTGCTTAGGCTCAACCTGACATGCGCAATGCGTATTTCTCCATTTCCAACACTCTTGTTTGTTTTTTGCACAAGCAAGTGAATTTTCAGATACATACAAATTCATCGGATGAAAGTCGGTGAACATCGGGTTATTTCTATGCAAGAAAGCGTTGGTTGAATAAAGAAGCACGCGCCTGGCGAGAAGTAGAAGAGAAAACGGGAGAGAAAACAAATTTTGTTCTATTCAGCGATAAAATAATAACCCGGCATACCTTTAAGGAAGAAAATACATGTTGATTGCATTATTGTAAAGTAATGTCGATGTCACAAGCGTTGCTGTTGTATGATTTGTTTATATACATGTTGCATGAAGTTTGTTTGTTGATATTGAGATTTACAAAAGGTAAGTCGATGGGAATCGACTTATATGGTGCCATCGCCACTGATGGGAAGTTAGAAAGGGTAGTAATTTGTAGCGGAAATTTTAAAAAGAACCCATAAGTATGAGGTTTTCAAATGTATACTTAGATTTTCCTTAGGATTTTTTAAGCCCAAAAACGCAACTGTTCTACTTATAAGCATCAGAGGTCAAAAATTGACTTTTTGAGTTTTTGATGAAAATCCGAAAATTTTGATGTATTTTAAAGACCCAATTAACTAAGATAATACGTTGCTTATCGAAGGGATCGAATTAAATGTTGAAAATTTTCATTTTTCCGATTTCCGAGAAGGCTGAAAGTAAAACGTCTTGGACACACATTTTTGTATAATCGGTGGATTTTTTCAGATTTTCTGATGTATCGCTCATGTGGTTATTTCGATCTCAAAATTGGAAAAATTACTATTTTCGAACGCTTACCCCCGACCACCGCTGAAAAAAAACCTGCCAGACGGTTGAATTTGATATAATGGTGCATATGTATATCTACACACTCACATCAAGGAATTTTGGTTATCACTCTACTCCGAAAATTTGCTGCCGGCTCTAGGTCTATAAGTCTTTATGGAAACTACGATGTTATGTCGTTTAAAGAATGCCTTATTTCAAAGATCGACGAGGAATCGACAAACCTGGGATATTTTCAGCTGCTTATAATTTTTACATTGCTAAACTGTGCCAACAGCGCACTGAGAAAGTGCTTGACGACGAACAAAAAGTTTTTAGCTTTCTGAACAGTGACTGCAAAACTATCATCATTTTTGAAGTGAATTTTAACAATTTCAATGCGCGTTGTTGAAGCTTCGATTTTAAATAATGGCGTAGTTTTTGTTAAATGTCAAAATTTTAAAGCTTCAAAATTGACAGCTAGGACTTCATATTCGAAAATGTTCTAATTCATTTTAAAAAGGCCACAAATGAAAAGAAAAGCCTTAGTATATAATTATTAGCTTTTATCATCCTTTCTGTAGATTTTAAAAGATACTGGATATACTTGAAAATAATCTAGAACAAATCTTTTTAACGAATTGGTATTTTTAAAAAAAACGTTATGAAGATCGATTAAATCAACCTTCTTTGTTTCAACTGCTTTGATGCAACTTGAAATCCCATAGAACTATTATAAATGTTTACATTCTCTCAACACTGTCCTTATGCTTTATTCCGAATTTCAAAAACATACACAAAGTTCTGATTATCAACCAAACAACAACAAAAAAAAGGAATACGAAAAAGGAAAATCCCTGTCTTGAATTTTAAGAGGTTTTCATGGATTCTTATCTACACAAAATGTATTTAGCCTCATACATGCTCTCTAAACTTTAACCAACAACAATAACCAATAATATCCTTGACGCCGGCCGACACGCCCAAGGAATTTTCTCCCAAAACTTTCGTGGTGGCATTGCAGAAAAGAAAAACAAATATACATACGTACAGTACATATCTTTCTTGTACACATAAGAGGTTACGTTTTATTTTGGTTTTGCTTGCTTTGCTTCGTCCTGTAGTATTTTTGTATGTCGTTCCATTGTCGTCATCGTCGACCTATAAAACCAAAAAATAATAATAAACTAGAAACAACAAGAGAATTGAAAAAGACGAAGTTCAGTTCAAAGTTCTTGAAATCTCTTCTTGCTGCAAGTCTGACATCGTCGTTGCTGCTAATACCGCCGCCGCCGATTTACGACCGACTAGAAACTTGCTTGCATGTGGATCCATGCAACATCGATAAGGTCAGATTCCCAAAAAGGTGCGACACAAAGAACATAATCCTCCTTAAATATTTCTTCTTTATGTAAGCGACAATAGAGCAAAGACATCCGGTCTTTACCCCACTTGCCACTTCCACTTGTGACTGTCTGCCAACAGGACATGGAGGAATTTTCAAACTTCTTTTAACATTGTTTATACTATCCTAAAAGACCTTACTTAGCTATAGATAAGATTCTATATGTGCTTTGGTACAGATAAAGTTAAGTCTTTCCCTAAAGATTTATCAGACAAAATGTTAAATCTGCATCAAGAAAGTTTAACTTCATTTATGTATTTACTCGTAAGTATGCTCAGCTCATACCTACGCATGTCCTGTTCGAGTGTTCATATGTCATCTTAGACGTCGCGTCGGTTCCCTTTCATAACAAAAAAAATCACTCTTCAAACGACAAAATGGAACAGAACTTGACTTTAAATAATTATCAAAAGCCATAAAGTGACAGACGTCACTTAAAATATAAAATGATGGATAGATCTTAGGACACAAATTGGTTTGGACGTTTAAACGTTTCTTGAAAAATTTGAAATTTTCACCTTGAAATAAATTCAATTTACCAACTTGAAGTTTATTTTTGTAGTTCAGTGATTTAATTTCTGTCATTTTTAGTTTGTTTTATTCGAATTCTACATTTATTTTTCTTATCCTTAAAAAAACCTTGATATCGCCAAGAAATTGCACTTCTCGTTTTTTATTAAGTTTGAAAGATAGTATAACACCTCAGACGAATGAGTGAGTCACTAATCGCTTGAACAACATTGGGAAAACTTATTTCCACATTCGCGTAGTACGGCTAAAGAACAAATCTCTGTAATTATCAGTACGACCAAAGTTGGGCTCGAGGGTATACTGATGAGTGATGAGCATTGCTGGAGGCGTGCGTATTACGGTTGAATTGCTTGAGGGGGGAATCCAACTGGCTATTTCTCTAGATATCCGATCTAGATACAATATAGATCCGTTCTATACTCTCCAAGAGACTTAGTAAGATCCAGGAGCACTATCCGAGAGACGTAAGTTATACTCAAGCTTCGGACGTTTATAAGTCTAATGGATAATAGCCAGATCAGAGGGGAAGAACAATTCTTGCATCGCCTTAGGAAACCCAAACATTTAGCGGAATTTTTGCAACAACGTGTATGTGATCCTTCCATAAGCGGTGGTTGGAAATACACATACCGAGAATGTCGAGGTTTTCACTCTTCTTAAAAGTACCACTTATGGATAGTAACAAAGGTGGTAACGACAGTAGGCAGCATTGAGTTTTCGACGCATTAAATTGTATTTAATTTTCGATTCCCGACTCTAGAACACTGTCTAGGTCAAAATTAAAGATAAATTGATGTTGACGATCCACATTTGAAGAGCAGGGTGAATCTAAAAATTGAAATAAAGCTGAGGGTACAATCGTGAGCGAAGCAGGTCAGTGGATAAGGAGTTTCAGACAGGAGATCAGTAGTAAAAATGAGAAAGAGTGTCGGGGAGAGAACAGAGCCCTGAGGCACACCACCTTCTATTTATTTTTTTCAGATTTGATCCCAATCAATACAACTTGAATTGAACGGCCCTAAGGTTATTCTCTAAGCCAACGAAGGATGAATTTGTCAAAACTGAAAGCACGCATTTTCTATAAAAAAATTGATTTCGAACCTTATCAAACGCTGTAAAATTTCAAGCGCAATATTATTTTTCCAAGATTTGTAAGATAAACAATCAGCTAAACAGTGGAAGCCTTTGGTCTTCGAGAATTTAAAGCTAGTGTTCTTATTTTGTTTGGTACCAAATTTTGCAAATCTCGCTATTTTTTGAAAATAAAATCAAAACAATTTGGGGGTCCTACAGCTCGCAGAGGTTCAGCGCCTTGTGACTTACAACTCCCAAGCCCAGTCATTTATTTGTACCCTTCTAGAATTTGTCAATCCATCGCAAGAAGCCTTGTCCATATCTTTATGTACATCAGTCGATAAGGCTTTTTTTTTAATGTGTTGTTTTCAAGAAGACAATTTTTTGCCTTATGGGGCCAAATGTCAGCAATAGGGCGCAGATTATTCTCTTCCAAGGCGTCAATCGTCTCGGGCTATCTGCGTAGAAAAGCAACTTCACACAACCTTACAAAAAATAGTCTAGCGGTTAAATTGCATAATATTGGAGGCCAAGAGACCGAAAAACACCGCGAGATAATTCGCACACAAAAAGTTTCCTTCAACAAATTTGTTGTTTCGTAACATCGCGAGAAGCGAACAATTTTTTTTGTAACATATTCGCACGATTTGCAAACGTTTTTCAGTAATAAGTCTGTTCACTCCGAAATAGCAAATCAAACTTAGCATAAATCAAGTGACAGCTGTCAAAAAGGCCAATTCCAAAAAAAGCATTGAAAGATAGAAAACCACACTTCTAAAAAAAAGCACCCGTTATATACATTCAACAAAATTTACGACACATGCTAAAAATACATTTCACATTATTGAAAATTATGTTTTCACAACATTGTTGCGAGAAGATGGATAAAGCTCATTTAAAATTTACAAACAACAAAAATATAGGTACAACCTTTTTACCAAAATCGTGTGAGATTGAAATTCTCACTCTATTCTCGTTGCTTTGAATGAACCATTTTGTTTAATATTTTACAATGTAAAATTTAATAATTTATTTATACACAACTCAGGATCATATCACGTACTGGTACTTCTAGAACGCTAGAGCCTACCCCTGGGTCATTTAGCAAAAGAGGCTGTGCAATCCTCTAATATGTACACACGAAATCATGCCGCTTCGGCACGTGTTTCCTCGGCCAAAAAGAAAAGCCAAAAAACAAAAATCCTTTCACTCGTTTCCCTCCATATAATATTTTTAACTTCCACTCAAAATTTAAGGAGTCCAGGCCAGGGTTGTAAAGTTTGGTAAAAGTAGTACAAATATAGTTACAGAGGGAATGAATTTAGTATCTGCCACCTTTTACCTCAACTGATGGACGCCCGACGCAGCATCACATCCCAATGCTCGAGATGGATCAATGTTTTGCCAGGCACAAACTCATGTGGGTCACTGTACCAGCAAACCAAAAGAAAGTGTCATGCTAAAATTCAAAATGACCGGACGGACCGTAATACTCCTCCTTTTCATGGAGAGATGCATACATATAGGAGGTGTACTGAATACAATATGCGACACAGAATACAGAACACAGAAAGAAAAAAAGAAAAAGAGAGAGTGATGGGATGGTAGGTAGAATAGCATACTTTTAGGCTCAAAATGTGTTGTATGTGATTTTATGTGTTGGCTTTTATCATGGCTCGTGTGGACCAGGACCTGGACTGTGGTGTTGTGCTGAAGAATTATTTATCGGATGTTTTCTCATTTCAACTTTTATTTTTATTTGTTTGTTTTGTTTTTGAAATTTTACTCGTTTTAAATCGAAACATGTAGAACAAAAATGGAATGGAAATGGTGTAACGGGAAAAACACGGATACACTAATTGGTCAATTTGTAAGCTTTTCGTTGCATACTTTTATCAACAACTAAAAAAAGAAGAAAGGTAAAACGGGAGAGACAGAGAGAGAATGAAGCAGAAAGGATAGACAAATGGAAAATATAGTCCTAAATTGATGAATAGAATTAGTTTTTGCAAATGAAGTAACAGGATATTGTGGACAACGAACAGGAACAAATAATTTGCCGGACATTCTATATTCGTATAGTGGTAGAAATAATTTATTTAATAAAAATGTACATGAATACGAGTATATTTCGAGAACATTAGTTGTTTGTAAATTATTCAGGTCTTATTGGCTTTTGAAAGGCCGTTTTTTGGAAATAAATAAATTTATATAGAAGACTAGATAATTATGTTACATTATAGAGAACTGTTTTCTCTCGAATGCTCGATGGTGTAATTAAAATTGTCAGACATTCAAATTTGTTAATTTATTTAAAAAATATACATATGTATGTAGTATAAAACATGGGTGTATAGCTCTTAAATAACTCCTATTTAGAAACACACAAATGTTTTAGTTTGGGTTGTTTGTGGATCCTTTAAATTACATTTATTTGTTGTAATTTTTGTTAAAAATTCCTCGATAACCTTTATTCTCCAGAAAAATCAATAAGGGATATATGAGAAACATTTAACATTTACGGTCATCAACCAGTATGTGTTTCGTAAATTTTTGATATTATTTTTAGACAGTTATGTAATCACAAAGAAGTTAATTACCCCTATTACAGAATTCGGCGAATTAGCTAAAGTGACACTTTATTGTTTTCCAAACTTTTGTTGTTACTAAATCCGAGGGAAGAAAGTTGGACGAATGTCGGTAATATACTATGCAACACCGACATTTTTTTGAAATGATCTGATATTACTGAAACCGCAACCTTTTCGCAAATTTTGGTTCACCATTGCAAGAAGTTTCGAAATTAAAAAAAAAAGTGTATGCAGGATAACAAATCATCGAATAAAAAGACTACATAATATATGTAGTTCAAAACAAAAAATTCTTGAACATAAACTTGTGGCGGAGAACCCGATGATCAATTTTAAACACCTATTGAAAAACAGTATAAAACTAATACGATTTCGTCGAAAGTATTTTTGGGGAACGCAATCACGTCGGTTGACAAAAACGAGGCAACCAACTGGAGGTCCGGTCGGTTTCTCAAATGCTTAAGAAAACTACCGTTGAAAAAGATGAAAATTTGCCCCCAGATTCACCAAAAAAGTGCTTATCAAAGTCGAACCAAATTTTTTTTTCTTTGTTTACTCAACTATATAACGTTTGATTGGTTTGGGTTCGAAATACTGCATGGATCATAATTTGAGACACAGAATTTTAAATGTTCAATATTTTGAAATACAGAATATTAACCATACAGTATCATACAGAATTTTGACCATACAGTATTTTAATATAGAGCATTTCGACCCGCTCCCCATTTGATTACAGAAACTGATAGCGTCCATAGCAAGCTCAGAAATGATAAAGTGATTTTGGTAATCGAAAATGTAGTTTATCCCAAGTCTTACAATGAATTCGTGGATCGATTTGACTCACCGGAAGTAAAATTCTTAGAATGTTAAAACAACTTCTGTTATTAACCATGGCAACCATTATTTTGGAAAGCCTGAAACCACAGTGTCAAATAGGGAGATATGTGTGGCAGCTCGCTGTTATTCTAAGCGAATAAGAGGACTATCATTTACTATATACAGAAACAAAAACGCAAACAATTCTTGAAAACGCGGAGCACGGTGTCTCCAATATCGCCAAAATGTTGAGCACGACGATACTTAATTTTTAGGAAACAGTTTTTTCTGCTTCAAACAGTTCTGTGGAATATCTCCGAGGCTAATGAAAAATGTGACAACGAATGTTCGAAAATTGTATTTTGATATCACTTATCATGCGCCTTTTTTCCAATAAAGCCATACAAATATCTTTAAGCCTACCACTGAGCTAAAAAAAAGAGCTGGATATTACAGATTGCATGGAAACCGTTCTTCACCCATTGAGGGGCCATGTTTCACAAAACACTTTTCAATTTTTTACTTTGCAACTTTGCGAATTACGTTTCACCAAACGCAAATTAGCAAAGAGAAAATTATTGAATTGAAAAAATTTCCTTTTTGCAAAATACGTTTCACCAAACTCAAATTTGCAAAGTGCAAAGTCTTTTCTAAAAAGTGAAACGTTTTCTTATTTTGCAAAATATTTCTTCTTTCTGTTTAACCAAACAATAAACTTTGCAAGTTAAAAAGGGTGTTTTTTAGCTATTATCTTTTTGGCAACACTGGTTTAAACAGCTGACGCACGTTTCGTGTTTTGTTTCACTGTCAAACATCTTCAGTTTGGTCTATAATTAAACCATTAATCGTCTTACAAACGAACAACGCTTGCTAATTATTGAATTTTATCATCAAAATGCGTGCTCTGTTAAGAAAGTTTATCGCGCGCTTCTTCCATTTTATGGATTCGTCTTCCATTTTATGGATTCGTCGCTATTCGCAGCAATTGGTCCTCTGTTACTCAACAACGTGGACAATTTTTCGGAAGGATTTAGGTGTGATGCCTTTCAAAATACATCTGGTGCAAGAATTGAAGCCGAACGACTCAACGTTAAATTTTTGGTGAATGGGCTCTTGGAAAGTCGGCCGAAGATATCACTTTTTTACCCAAAAATTGTGTTCAGCGACGAAGCTCATTTTTGGCTCAATGGATACGTAAATAAGCAGAATTGTCGATTTTGGAGTGAATATCAGCCAGAAGCATTGCAAGGGCTACCAATGCATCCACAAAAAGTCACAGTTTGGTGCGGTTTATGGGCTGGTGGCATCATTGGACCGTACTTCTTGAAAGATGATGCTAATCGTAACGTAACTGTGAATGGTGAGCGCTACCGTGAGATGATATCCAACTTTTTTTTGCTCAAAATGCAAGAGCTTAACTTGCATGACATGTGGTTTCAACAAGACGGTGCCTCATGCCACACAGCACGCGCAACAATGGACTTATTGAGAGGCGAGTTCGGTGAACATTTTATTTCACGTTCGTGCGATTTAACGCCTTTAGACTATTTTTGTACTATCGATTCAAATAAAGATTTCATGCATTTCTCTGAATTTTATATGTTTTTTTACTTGCGACATATAGGAACTATGTATATGGCAAGTTTTGCATTCGTGCAAAATTTCGAACTCGAGATTTTAATCAAACATGATATTACGATGGTAGAGAAGTCGAAAAAAGTGGGTCCCGCGATTCCGTCCGGTCAATTTTGTCTGTCTGTCCACGCTCCTACAGCCTAAACCATTGGGCCGATTGAGTTCAAACTTGGAAGTTAAGGTTTTGAGCAGATTTGCGTTAGGCGTTTTTTTCATTTTTTTTTTAAGATCAAAACTAACAGTGGCCCCCATACAATTTTTTTGGTCAAAAAACGAAAATTCGAAGTTTCTCAAAAACAAACCGATAGATTTTTTTAAAATTTTCTCTAAAATTTTATTTTTTAACTTGGCTTCTTTTGATAAGAAAAACATATTTTTGTATTGCTCAGGAAAGGTACCGCTCAGAACAGTTTTTTTGTTTTTTAATTTTCTCAGCAACTTTTGAACCGATTTCAATAAATTTTTTTTCTGAACGAGCTCTTATATTGCCTTAACAATATTTGATTATCAAAAGTGCAATTTTTTTTTGTTTGGATTTTTAGAAAAATATTGAAATTTTTTTTTTCAAAATTCTATATCTCAAAAACGGCTGAACATTTTTTTACGAAATTTAAATATAGAGCGTATATTTACAATCACTAAACAACTGCATACCAAAAATATTTTTAGAACAAAATTGAAAAATTTTATATATAAAAAATTAATTTTAAAAAAAAACCGCTCTAACGATTTTCAAAAAAAAAATTTTTTAAATCAAGGATTTTTTGATTTATAAAATGGCATTTAAATTTTTGAAGACAAACTTATTTTTCAGGTAAAATTTTGAATCTTAAATTAGTTTTTTTTAAATTATTTTAACTGTATTAAATGTAACCCCCTCCCAAAAAATTGAAAAACGGAGGTTTTTTCGACAAATCAAATGGCATATATATCTTTGAAGACAAACTTATTTTACAGGTATATTTTTAAATATTATATAGATACTTTTTTAAACAGACTCTTTGCATACAGGAGCAAGTTCGTGCGACCCAGTCGTGCACTTTATTTTAAACTTTCCTATAACTTTCAAAAATCACCCTTTATTAAGAATTTTGGAAGCCTTTTCAGTAATGTACAAAGAGACATTTTTATTTGCGTTTGTTTTGAAAAGTTTGTCAAAAACTAATAATAACCGTGTTTAAAATGAGGAAGTAAATAATTGTTAACCAGACAATGGTAATGGGCTATTTTTGTTTCAATTTTGACGAATTTACCAAAGAACATGAATTTTGAATTTTAGGGTTAACGCGTTGATTCATCTTAATTTCAAAAATGTCTGATTTTGTATAGGGTTTTTTAATTCATCGACATCGTAGCCGTTTCTTTTAAAAAGCCGTTGTAAAATAATTAAAAAAAAAAAATAAATCAGTTTCGAGACTATTTTGAATACGAAAAAGTTAGTTAATAGTGAACAAAGAGTGGCGAAACTAAGAATTAATTTCGATTTCGGAAATGATTATTCGACAAAAGAGTGTTTCCGACTAGCGAATAGTATTGTCTAAAATTGTAAATAAACTTCAATTCAAAGCAAAAAGACTACGTGATTAAGTCCGTTGCAACAACTTTTGTGTACATACCACTGGGCTGGAATTGAAGCCCAATATCATGGTGTTGTATCTATGCACGGAATAAGCAAAGAAACCGACTGCAGAGTAGTTCATCAAATGCCAAATATTATCATTGATGAATGGCTTTTTAAATTAACAGCCTCTAAGACGACTTGCTTTTTATTATTTTTGTCTGATCGATTCATTTTACATTAATTACGCTAATTAGATACATAAAACTATCAACGTTTTTTAAAATGCATATTTGATATTAGTAAACACAAACTACGATTTACTTTGCCACCTTGCAAAATACGAATTAATTCCAAAGTTGTATTTTAAATTGGTAAAACACTTTTACTTCTCACATTTCAAATAAAGTGAAGTCTTTTATTTTGTGAAACACTTTGCACTTTACTTTGCAGGATAATATTTGTTTGCAAAGTTGCAAAGTGAAAAGTGTTTGGTGAAATAGGCCCCCTGTTCATTTAAAGGTTTACTTTTTGTTGTTGTTGACAAACAGCTGATTGTACTAGCAATTTCAATAGAAGACCTTCGATCAGCTTTGTTCCAATGAAAGTTTAACTGCTTCTAATTCAGTTGCACTTGCAACTATGATTCAGAACTGAATATTATATTTTATACTAGTTGAAAAGCTTTATTCAATAATAGTTTGTATAAAAAGCTTTATTTAATAATAGTTTGTATATATATGTAAGCTCACCTGTTTTTTCAAATTTCCTACAAGTCCTTCAACTTGTTTACCGGAACTGAAGGCTTGTAGTAAGCCATTGTGGAAATCATCGTTTCCGTATAAACCTGAAATTTAAAATAATAATTGAGAAAAAAAATCATAGTTTTATATATTTGTTGTACATTAAAAACTAAATAATCCTAATAACAATTTTAATTTGATATTTTCCGTAAAACAGTTTCCTTATTTATCTTTGTAAGGATTCAAATATTAATATCTTTCCAATTAGAGGTTTCATTTTGAATAGTTCACTATTTGGAAAGTTGTCACTATTGAAATATTTATTTTTTTGCCATTTGACAAGTAAAAACTAAACTATTAATAAAACTAAAATGACACAAGCTTGAACAAACCATTGAAATTGTAATATTTCACGACAAAAATGGTGGAAATTTTGCGGTCACAGTTTTTAAAACTCACAATTGGTCACCGATATTTTGCGATTAAACACCTTAAGACATTTTTTCTTTGGTGCCACGTTTAAAGTAAGTTCAAATCCAATTACAAACAATCGATTCAAGCTCTTAAATATGGAATTTTTGATGATAAGGAGAACATACAGCCATAAATGTAGAAATTGCTCATGGAAAATTTGATCTGTTTTTGTAACCGCAGCCGTGGCGGTCGTGGCTTTTAGGTATGGTTTTCCATTTCTAATGGTATACTTTTTCCTTTACGATGACACAAAGATTCATTGATTGCCCTAAAAAAAACACTTAGTTTTTATATGAAAATGAAACCTTTAGTTGTAAATCACTTGGCATTTATGTTTTCAAGATTTCAAAATTAAATTTCAATTTCAAAATCCCAACAATAGCCGTGTTTTTTTGGTATTCCATATATAGTACAGTGAGAAATTGCCAAAAAAAACGATCCGTAATAGTCCAATTTTTATATTTGAAAGTTGATACAAATGAATATTTGCCAGAATAATTTATCAAAAAATTCAGCGAAATTCAGACCAGGGGTGAAATCGTGTAAGCTGATTTTTGATAGTTGACTATGAAAATCAGGAAAATACGTCTGTGTAATGTGATATTCGATTTCAAAGTTTTAACCAAACAATTTGACATAAAATAAAAACTTCAAGAAGGGGGTTCGTTCGTAGACTACTACACTAACATGTGGTATTGAAGCGAGCTTGAAGCTCGCCTCAATTCTTTATATACCTGAATCGAGTTGAAATGAGCTTGATTCGTCTCGATTCCGGTCGGGGATCGGAGTCGAGTCAAAATTTGTGAAGAAAAACCTGTGTGGAGGAGTTGGTTTTACAGATAATGAGTTATGGTCTGTTTATTTGCTTGTTTGTGTACAAAAAATATAGTTTTGTTTTAATCAAATTAAAAAAAAATGCACATGGAGTAGGTAGCATATTCTTATATGGTTCAGTTTTACATTGTTTAACACGAATCAAACTATCTCACTTTTACTTCATAAGAAACATCGAAACACAATTTGCATTTAAGAAAGTGCTGTCAAACTTAATCATTTTTAAATCTTCTTGGGCGGTGGAAACACCAAAAAGATTTATTTAATCTAAACTGAGATAAACCTTTGGTGGAAACATAACAAATAATAAATATCTTTTCTATTGTTTTCTACTGCAAAATAAGATCAGTTAGTCCATTTTCATTAACAAAACTAAATAATATCAACAGTAACAGATTGATTTGTTTCCCCAATGGAAAACACATGATTCCAAATGCACAACTACTCAACGAACACAGCCATCGAGATACAAATGCAATATCAATCGTACCAACATTTGAGAACGAATCACATAAGATCCATTCGAGACTCGTATAAATGTCAAAAACCCATCCGTAGTAAGATTCTACTTTAACTTTTATCGGTAGTATTCATACTGCGGATATTGTTTTTGTTATTCGTGTAAAATCCTACTATGCTATTGATAGATTTTCCAACAAAACACGGGTATTACGTTTAGAATTGATTAAACAAATATGATTTCCTTCTTATGAAAAACAATCACATAATTTATTACCTTCTAAGACGGCTGTAAAAGCTTTTTAACAATATGTACTTCTTGTACAGCTGCATTTTCTTGCTTTTAAATTTTGAAGCCCTTATAAAATTTAAGTATTTCAACTACATCAAATTATTTAAGCTTGAATGATTTTAAAAAAGTTCTTACTGTTCTGCTTTTTGAATGAAAAGTTATTTCTAAAAACAAAAACTTTATAAAATTTTATACAGAAAATACAAAAGGGCTTAAACAATGAACTGTTTGACTGCCTCATTCCTATTACAAAGAAAAAAGTTTTTTTTTTTAACAGAATTTCAGTTTAAAAAATTAAATAAATAAAACAAAAACCTTTTCTTTTTGAAATGATATAGAATTTTTAAGCATAGAAATTCATAAACTTACCTAAACCAATCGCTGCACAACACATCAATGTGATGATAACCAGTGTGCAGTTTTGACATCTCTGTGCGCTTGGTTTCCTCGGCTTTCGATCACAGCATCTTGTCAATAAATATAGCAGTAAACCAAATAACGATAATATAAGTAATGCGGCGGGGATGGACGCTAATATTCCCAAGCTCTGTAAATAAAAATAAAATAAAAAGAACATTTAAAAAACTTTTTCCTCAAAGTTTGACTTTTTAATAAAAGACCTTATAGCAACAACAACAACAACAAAATAAATAAAACATAAAAGTTAGTCCATGGTCCATCGAAATGACCTGGCGATAACCCCTGTTAGTATGCTACATTCATGCCATGCGGACTTCATTTCCACTCCGAAATACGTGTGAAAAATTACACAAAAATGCTTAACGAAAAACGAACTATGCATATTTGCCTTAGGAAAAGAATGGAACACTATTTCCCTGCATACAATTAGGAGAAAAGGGTTCGTCCTGATGGGTCTCCTGTCCCTGTGTTTGCCTGGGACTGGAACTTTTTGACTGAGACGGAACTATACTCGAACAGCAGGTATCAGAAAGAGAAACTATGGACTAGAATAAGGAAAAACTTCCTTCACAGTGGTCCAGGATAAAGTTGCTTTTAAAATGCATCCCATCAATGTTGTCCGTTTGGCAGGCAGGCAAGCAAGGTTTGTTGGTCTTGCATATTTTTTCAAACATTCCATTTTATCATATATACTATAGATTCCAACCTGCCCTTTCTCCCTCTCGTCGCAGTCGATGTCATATCCGTTTTCGAAACGTCGTCATCGTCGTCGTCGTTGTTCGGATAAGGGAATTGCATAGAAGTACCTATAGAAGTTTTGATGTAGTCCTGTATGGATACCCAATTTGGCTCTTTAAAAGAATGTGGCTGTTGTTTGTTGTATCCTTGCTATGTCATGTATAATTGGCATAGAGAATAGTGAAGTTCGATGGACTTCGTTCATTTATTTCTATTTCAACTTCAAAGCATGCAAGCTCAGAATTATCGACTGGTCCTTGTGTTTTCTCTAAACAATACGTTAGCATTTTTTTTAAAGTTTATTTTTTTTTTTTTTTTTCAAATGCAAGTTTTGTAACTATTTTTTTTTTGTTTTCTGGTTGAAAAAAAGGAAAATTCGGCTACATGGCATAATTAAGATATTTTGTTCACGTGTTTTGTATTTTTTGTTTTTGTTCATTTTTCTTTGATGTTAAAGGAAGTCAGATTGAACTTTGCTAAACTTAAAAAGGTTCAAATAAAAGTTGCACAAATGTTGTCCTAGGATTTAAGTTTAACTTTTTCAAAATTTCGAGTGCTTAGAATCAAGTGAATAAACTGAGGATTAACTATGTTTTTTAGTCGGAGTCGGAAGAGCGATTTGGGTTCAACGAGAGAAGAAGTTCTGATAACAGTAAGCCGCAGATAAAGTCAAAAAAAACTTTAGAATGTAGTCAACTATCGGGTTTTCCAATAGGTATTTGACAACTTTGAATTTAATTTGGAAACGCACCATTTCACTAATCATAGAACTGAGATTGTCAATTTATTGAGTGAACTCGACATTTTCATCATGGCAAAGTACACGAACGAGCAACGTCTCCAAATTATTGTAAACAAATTTCTACCGACTTTCGGAGCCGATCAACGCAACTTTAAGAGGGTTAAGCTCAATTTTCCGTCGTAGTTCTCGCCCTATTAGACAAGCGGTAACAAGTTTATTGCAAAAATTCGAGTCTACACATGGAGTTCTCAAGAATTGAGTATCGCTCAATTTACACCCATACAAGATCGAGCTGATTGAAGAATTAGTCTATTAGGAGCAACGTACGTTCTCCGATTGGGCTCTGGAGAATATGCTCCAAGATGATGAATTTCATTACAAAATCATCTTCAGTTACGAGCTCAATAAATTCGTCAATAAGCAAAATATGCGGTATTGGTTGGGTGGAAATACATTTGCTTCAGAAAACACTCTTTCATTCATGAAAAAAAGAAACAGCTTGATGCGGTTTGCATTCCGTCGGTGTTATTGGGCCATATTTGTTCGCCACGTTACGGTGAATGGTCAGCGTTATCGCGCCGAGGTTAGCAATTATTTTCTTTGGAGCTACTTTAAGTCATTGGTTTATGTCAAAGAGCTCAAAGCCAACATTGAACTCGGATTAGAGGCCGTTTAGGCTTAAATATGTGGAAGAGTCATTGTGACCTTGTTTGCCACATGACCGAACTCAATTTCCATTCATAAATTTGATTACACTTCAAGCCAAGCTGGCGTTTATATATAAAAAAAAATTGTTGACAAGTCCTTATTAGAAAACGCTTTATACTTCACGACACAAAAATGTATTTACGAATACAGGATAAGTCATCTAGTGGTTTCTTTTTAAATCATAGTTTATTTGACACTGACTTTGAAACTTGTGCTGAAGTAAAGTAATAACTTAGAGCGGATTGAAGATTGGTGGACTTTTTTCGACCAATTTTCAATTAATTTCAAATAGGCTTGGCGTAAGGTTTTACTTAACTTGAAAGAATGGATTTGGACGACCTCCTGTTCAAGCAGAATAGCCGCCCTATGCCACAATAAATCTTTTGTTTTCAGACATCTTGACGAAACAATTCAAGGACTTAAGGTTAGTATCATCCAAGCAATTAGTAAGCGGCAATCCGACAGTATCAACAAGGTCTCAAAAAATTAGAGTGACAGTATGCGGTAAATGGGAATATTAGTTTATACTATTAATAGTGTATATGAACAAAATTAAATTTTGCTCAATTTATTGCACTTTGTGTCTCCTTGATTTTTTCGACACACACAACATAATTGAATTTTTAAGAATAAAGGCGGCGAATTTCAAGTACTAAAAAGTCTCCAATCATAAAACCTTTATTTTTGTTTTGATATTACTCAGTCATCTTAATTGAGGTAAAATTATACACTGTCAACCACAAGGATAAGGCCACACATTTTAGAACCGATTTTCGCTTTTCATAGTTGGTGGAAGTCTGTGCCCGAAAACTCTTACTATACCTGTGAATAGGTACGTATTTCGCCATTAAAAATTTATAAAATTAAAAGGCAAATTGAAAACGAGCGTTGGAGTTCCCCAAGATTAAAAAATAAAATACTTAAAAAGGGTATAAAAAGTGCGCCACTAGGATAAGGCCACATGCAAAATTTCAAAAACTAATAAAAATAAATAAATAATAAAAAATAAAAAACTAATACAAAATTTACATTTTATGGTTTACCAACATTTATTTATAACGTTTTTTTTACATTACTAATTAATCTGTCCGCCATCCCGAGCTAAAACCTCTAAAACACTTGGTTTGGAATAGAAATATTGCTTTTTTTTTTAATAATAACAGGAAATTTGGAGGCAGGAATCACGAAAAGCTTCGATTTAGGTGTCCTTGCCTTCAAATTGTCTGCCAACTTCATAAACTTTATGAAAAGGCCATGGCCAACGTTTTCAATTATTTTAAAGTGTGGTGCACAGAACGAAAAAAGTCATCCTATTCACTATTTTGGTAGTCAATATGACTATTTGGTAGTCAATTTTCAGCCGATAACCGCGATAGTCAATAGAACAATTTTCGGTTGTCAATTTTGGGATCCGAAATTTTTTTACAATTTGGTAGTCAATATGACAACTGTAGTAGCCAATATGACAACTTTGGTTGAAGGAAATTGAAACTGCTGTAGTCAATGTGACAACTGAGGTTGTCAATATAACAACTACGGTATAGTCAATACGACAACTGCTGTAGTCAATAGGACTGCGGTAGTTAATATAACAATTTTTTCTGAAAACCGTAACCTAATTTTACTACCCGATAGTCAGTATAACAATTCTCAACAGCCAATTTTGGTAGTTAATATGACAACTGCGGTAGTCAATAAGACAACTGGGGTAGTCAATATGACAATTTTTGTTGAAAACCGAAATCTAATTTGATTACTGGGTAGTCAATATAACAATCCTCGATACCTAGTCAATACGACAACCAAATTGTCATATTGACTACCGAAGTTGTTCTATTGACTACTTTCGTTGTCATATTGACTACCCAAAATTGACAATTTTTCTATTGACTATCCAGTAGTCAAGTTTTTAAAACAAGGTTGTCATATTGACTATTTTGGTAGTCAATGCGACAATTTGGCCAAATTTCAAGTTGACTATCGACGATTGTTAATATGACAACTCTAACAACCCTCGAAGTTTGAATGGAGGCATTGTATTTTTGGAAAATCCAAGGCAGAGGTTCAAAAATAAAATTGAGAATGACCGTTCCAGCAAACATTAATAGTTGGTCCCGTTCATTATTGCAGACGAAAACTAAAAGCAAATGCTCCATAGCGCTGTGATGTCTTTCCAAAATAAGCTCATTCTTTCAAGTTTTAACCAAGGTTAAACTTTTTTAAAAAGCGAAAATCCATTCCAAAATGTGTGGCCTCATCTTAATGGTCGGCAGTGTATATATGTATATCCCAGCATACAATGTACACCCTTTTTTAAACAAGATTCTTCTTAATAAATATTGTCAATATTGGCGAAAGTATAAAGTATCAAAAGTAAAGAGATGCATACGCTGATTGATTGTTTCCCTCCTGACGAAAAAAACCCTTCTCTCAGGAAGACGAAACAAAAAAAAAAAAAAAAATCACAAAAATAAAAAGGACACAAAATTATTAAATTCGCAGTTGCATAAATATTATTATTGTGCTGTGCACTGTAAAGTTGAGGTTATGTAGGTTAAAAGGACATGGACACAGAGACCCATTTCCAAGGAATATATAGATAGACATTATATTTTAAATCCACCTTTTCTGTTGACGTCATCGACGACGATGTTATTTTGGTTGGCTGATTATATATTCTTGAATTTATTCTGTGTACATTTTTAAGGTTTTATTGTACCTTGCTACGTTATAATGAAGCTTTTGCCATTGACTTTTGTTTGTATTTTATTTTTATATTGAGTGTGCGGGTGGAATAAAGGTAAGGATATTTATAATTTGTTATTCTTTTTTTTTGAATGAACGCTTCGCTTTTATATAGTTCAAGGGTAGGTAAGTTTTAAAAACGAAAAACAAAAAAACTGTCACGGAGATTATTTAAGTTGAAATTGAAACAAAACATTTCAAATATAGGGGTACAAAAATATTGAATGTAGGTACTATTCTCTTGGTTCGAACAAATTATAATAAGTTCTTGTTTTTGTTATTCAATTGGAATGTTTTTTATTATTTGTTTGCATACAAATTGTACGATTGTTACAGAAATTTAACTGAAAAGAAAGAAAAGAATACGGATATTTTTCGGAAACAAGTTTGTTCTTAATCCTAAATAAAAACAGTTGAAATTTCGAATATTTTCGAATGGAAAGTATAATTGTTTGGAGTTAGTTTCAAACTTGACCTAGAATAACTTTCAATGCTCATAAGACATTCAAGTTTTATTTTTCATTTTTAAATACAGTCAATTTATTTCAAATTGTAATACTAAAATCTCAACATTGGATTTAGAAAAATTCCCATGGGTAAAAGTAGTGCTGGCAACGACACGAGTCTCGGTCCCGTTTCGGCCTCGGCAAAATGAGATAAGACTAGACAATACTACTTTTGAAGCTTCCGAGACGAGTCGAGAAGATACTGTATATTTGTATTTTTGCCAAGAGTCTATTTGGTCTCTGCGGTATTAATATTCTTCTTCTAGATTGAAGAAAAATATTTAGAAGTGTGTTGTGTTAATGATTCTTCGATTTGTGAAATGATGATGGTTACAATATCAGTCTCTTCAAATTTCTTCACAATTTTGCCAATTGCTTTCGTAGTTGGACGATTATGTAAACCATAATCTCCTCTTAAAGCACGATATGTGGCTGGGCTGTGGCACAATCACCATTTTTGTAATAGGTTTTAACAATTTGTATGCGTTGTGCGATAGTTAAGCGATCCATTTTCGTAAATTTCAGACTTTCAACTGAAAACAAAATTGGTTTAACAACTAAGTTTGACAGATGTCAAATTCCAACCCTTTTCTTTTGAAACCGCAAAATGGATAACCCGTTATAACCGATTTGAAATTGCAGCATTTTTTGGAAGTGTCTGGTAGCTCTATTCACAATGTGACAGAAACGTCACTGCTTTCTATTTAGGTATCACTTGTGACTGTGATTTACCGAAAACCACTCTAGCCAATTCCACCGTAGGGGAGTAAGAAGTTAAGCTTGCAAATAAATAATAGGTATGAAGAACTGTTGTTTTTTCGTTGCAAGAACTGCTCCAAAAAAAGATGAATATGTTTTTTTTTTTATAAATCCACAAAGGATCAGAGAGGGTATTATAATACTCATACTAAAAAAACACTATTCTACGAGTACCTACAAAAATAATTATGCACAACAAAACAACTGTAGTACCAGTATTGAAGTCCTTTTGGTCATTGTTAATTATTACAACATTTCATGATGGTGGAAGTAATATAATTAAGCTCATCCTGTGAAGAGCTTTACTTTTCCTTGAATTATTAAATGTTACAACATGATGGCAGGAGAGAGCGGCAGCCATCACATCAACAGTCAAACAACACGACGAACAACCGAATAAGCATCCTACGAATGGGAACGAACTTTTATTTCAAATATCAACGGTGAATTGCGGTATGGTGAATATTACGAATGGTCCAGCCGATCGGCCTTCCAAACGGAAATAGCATACACAAATTATTACATTTGAGTGCGTATGTACAAGTTCATAATAATTGATTCAACGAATACCTCCTATACTGCCTTTGCCTCTGACTCTGCCACTGTCAATGCCAGCCTGCCAGCCTATAGACCTGTAAGCCACACAAATGGCGTAAATGTCAAATGTCAGTTCGAGATGGCCGATTTGCGATTGTGCAATTTATAATACAGTGGCCACGACCTGTCGGAAGCAATTGGGCAAATGTGTTGTTCATAACTGTTGATGCACATCAATGTGATGGGGTTATACTTCATATACTTACCTACACTTTGTTTCCATATACAGCTATGGCCATAAAAATGGGAACATTTCTGACTTTTGAGTTTAAATGCGTTTTTCACATCATAAAAAAACATATTAACCTTACCAAACTAATTTCATGAGTAATTTACAATTAAGTTGGTGAAAATATGAAGAAAACTGAAAGAAAAATCTTTTAAAATTGTCTTGTTTATTTTAAAATAACAAATGTTTAGTAGGAATTAGAATCTGTTTTTTTTTTTTTTAAACAGCGAAACACATCTTGAAGCCAATTTCAAATGCGTGCTAGAGACATATCGATACAAATATCAGTACCTAGTAGTTTAATTAAATTCAAGTATAAAGGTTTTCAACTTAATATAAAATACTGTCCTTTCTTGTAAAAAAATGTATTCCACTACATCAAAACGGATTTTTCGCTGAAAAACCAACCTTAACAAATCTTATACTTTTCAGTAAATATGTATTTAGCGTTGCAAAGACGGACTTTACCAAAACCAAAAATGTATGATCCACAAGTAAGAAAATTTTGGTTTTCATTCCAATATTTTGAATTTGCTTCAATCTTATTTATCGAATCTTGTTGAAAAGGTTCTTATACAAAATTGTATGTCTCAACAAATCAACAAATTCACGTTTTCTCTGGTGTTCTTCAAGGAAGCTACCTAGGACCGCTTTTATTTGTAATTTAAAAAAATAATATTCCACTTCAAATCAGTTTTACTAAAAAATTACTACTAAACATTCGGTTACATTACAAATATATTGCTGATTGTTGGTGAGATGTAAGAAAGAATAATTATTTTTTATATACAGTATCGGACAAAACATTTGGAACTAGAAATGAAAGTAAGCATTTTCTTAAAAAAATAAAACTTTATTCAGAAACATAACAATCGTCATATATTATTATTAAAGCTGTGTATTTTAAAGTTAATAAAAATATATAGCACTAAAAAAAAAACTTTTAGTAACTTAACGTTTAATTGTATCAAGTAACATCAAATTCACCCGCGACAAAACAATTGCAACTTTAAATTGAAATATATAAACATTATAAAATAATCAACATTTAGTAGCAAATCCTTTGTTTACAACTTCCTTGCATCTTCTTGGCATGGATTCAATTAAATTTTGAATGATGTTTGGTGGAACTTCATTCCAAGCCATTTGTACTTTTTTGAAAAAATCGTCCGCATTTCCCAAAGGTTTTCAATCGGGTTCAAGTCTGACTGTAGTGACCAATTCATAACAGTGATGTTATTATCATTAAGCCAGGTTTTAACTAGTCTCGACATGTGCTTTGGGTCGTTGTCCTGCTGGAAGACCCAACGCAATGGCATTTCCCATTCTGAATATGGCAACATAACGTCCTCTAAAATAGTTTTGAACACATATTGGTCCGTTATTCGATTTATTCGATGCAATGGGCCTAAACCAGCAGCAGAAAAGCAACCCCACACCATTACATTCCCTCGGCCATGCTTAAGAGTTTTTATGCAATAACGTGACTGAAATATCTTGCCACGTGGTCTTCTTACGTAAGATATTCCATCACTTCCCATTATATTAAATTTTGATTCGTCACTGAAAAGGACTCGACTCCATTTCTGCTTGTTCCAGGAAAGATGTTCCTTAGCAAACTGAATTTTTTTTTCTGGTTTCGGAACGAAATTAAAAGTTTATTAGAAGGCCGATAACAGCTTCAATCAGCAACCGCCAAACGACGAGATAGCGTTCTTGTGCTTACATTTAATTGGAACTCTTGTACCAATTTTGAGGCGAATGTGAAGGGATCTCTTTTGACTTTTCTTATGAGCATAGCATCCGTTCGAAGACTTGTTTTACGTGGTCACTTCTTTTGTTTTGAGATAACGGCTTATTTTTCGTGAGACCGACGATTTATTTACATTTAATTTGTTTGAAATGTCTTTTTGTAAACTGCCCGTATTACAATCGTCTACAATTCGCTGTCCTAACAGATCTCCCAATTTATTAGGTGCCATTATTTATTAATTTTATATTGAAACCGATATCACTGGAGATCTGCTTTATGTTAATAAATTAAAGCAACTCAGCTCTCAGGTCACGACTTTTAGACAAATGCTAAATGCAATGCAATTTGACAATTGATTCAGGTAAACAGTGATGACACTTGTTTTGTCGCGGGTGAATTTGAAGTTACTCAATACAATTAAACGTTAAGTTGCTTAAAGTTAATTCTTTTTTATAGTGTAATATAATTTTACTAACTTTAAATACACAGCTTATATAACGATTGTTATGATTCTGAATAAAATTTTAATTAAAAAAAAAAAAAAATGCTTACTTTCATTTCTAGTTGCAAATAATTTTTCCGATACTGTACACTTATAAAATTGATGACAAACCTCTTTCCAAAATAGATACAAATTAATTAATTAATATAGGAATCGTAAGGAATTTTTATAGTATTGAATAAAGAAATCAATAATTATAAAATAATAACAAATAGAATTAACTGACAGTTTTTGTCGATATGTGCTATTTGAAGTTTAAATACAGAGTACAGTAATTGGACTTCGATATCTTGACTTCCAATAAAATCACTAATTAAGATCCATTAACAGAATATTTATGTACTATTTAAATTAAACGATAGAATTTTAGATTTTTAAAATTAAGTTTTGTTCCTATTATTTTGACCATAGCTGTATAAATACTCGTATACAGTTAATTTAAGTATTTCAAAATTGAAGTTCAATTCCATTTCATTTGTTCATGGCATTCAAAGGGAATGACTATGGGTTTTCTCTTTGTAAATGGTTCATGTTTATTTATTGCAGAAAAGTAGAGAATATACTATATAAATGTTTTTGTTGCATATAATGAAAATAACTTAAGTGGAAGAGCAGAGATTTTGAATTGATCAAAATAATTTTGGAATTGACTTTTTAAAGGGATGTCCCAGAGCTGATTTAAAAAACAGAAAAAGAGATAAGTTCACTGATGTATATACAAAACCGTGTGTACGTAGTTTTTCCAGCAGAATTGATATATGCAATTTGAATAAATGCGGTTAGTCTTTTGAAATTGAATTCAAGTATAAGAGAATAAAAGAACCAATTTTAGTGTTTTATGGTTGAAGTAATAGTACATCATTCCTTATAGATATTATTTTTGAGTTGAAGCAAATAACATGCTTGTTAACATAAGGACTCGCAGTTTGATGAGGTTATGGGTCAAATATTGCTAAGGATCAATTACAGAAAATTCAAACTGCTGCGAATAAGAGGTTTCATTTTGGTATTTTAAAAGCTAGTGATTTTTAAAAGAAATCAATAAATGTTAGTTTTTTGTAAAAAAAAAAAAAAGAAGGAATCTTTTAGCAATAGACTACGATTTCAGCCAAATGGGCGCCACAACTACATTAGCAGCACCATGTCCTTATAAACGGTTGAATGTTCTACATATCTTCACGAATTCCATCTTAAAAAAATCATTCTCGGATTTTTCGAGCACCAAACTCGACAGTTAAAAATGAGCCTCATTAAAATAGAATAGAAATTATTTTTCAATGAACATTGAATATTGATGCACTTCAAGAACCTTTTCAATGAAGATAAGACAATATTTGCGATCGGCCGGCTTGAGATCTTATGTTAACAGATGTTTAGAAATCTTAAAACCTTAATCTTTGCAAAATACGGTGGAATTTTGTTTGTGCAATTTCTTCTAGCAATTTCCTCAGTTGTTCTTGAGTGAAGGGCACGATTTCGATTGTTCAAAGTGACTTGACCCAACAGCTTAAATATTTCAGCAGTTTAACTATTTTCGGAAAACCCTTAATTTTAAGTTTTTAAAATGTCGGATTTTCGACTTTGAAAAACGGGGCTTTTTTAGATAGTAATCAAACGTACACAAATTAAAAAATGTCTAATGTTGTGTTTTTTGTTAAAGTTGTTTTTTGATTTGTTTTAAATAAGCTATTTTCTTCATCAACTTAAGGACACTGGCACACACATTTAAGCAGTCTATGGTTACGGGGTTAGTATTTTACTAGTCCATCGCTGAAATTACACGCACACAGGAAAGTTGTAAGTCACTAAGCCCTGGTTTTCCACTTCTTTGTTTTGTATATAACTAGTTACAAATTTTATAAATACAAAGTTTTTAAAAAAATATAATCCTACGAATTAGTAACATACTAGTTCGCTTTTAAATTTGTGCATCCGAACACGTCTCGATAGTGACAGTTCGTGAACAAAAAGAAAGCAAACAGACCTAAACCGGCAGAACGGATTTATTAATTTTAGATGTCAAAAACTCAAAAGTCATTTCAATTCAGCAAATGATAAAAAGTTAAAGTTTCCATTTTGTGATTTTGACTTAAATAAAATCTTAAAAATATGGTACGACGAAATTGTATAAACGTTTTTTTACTCCTTTACTTTTACTCTTTTTAAATGTTTCTACATTTTTATGATGAATTATGACTCTCCGCAGGTCTACACTTTCTATTTGCAGCGCCTTTCTATTTCAATATTCAAATCTAATAAATCTTTTTTCTTTCTTTGACGCTAAATGATATCTAGCACAACTATTACCTTCGAGACACGCCAGCAATCATCATCATCATCATCAGCGAAAGGTCTATTAGGCTAGAGAAAATAAAAATCAGCACCATCGTCGTTGTTTGCACCTAATCGACTTATTTTTATTTTATACTCAACGTTGCAAAACTTAGTTTTTGGTGTATCATGTGTCATATATCAATTCTTGAAGTTGCGCTCTCTAATTCAACTTTTAGGTAATTTCAAAACTACTCATAAAATCTCACTTATTTTTCTTGTGTCTATGGTGCTCATGAACCTCTTAGCTTTTATATCTTATATATCTGTCAAATCAACTTTCAAATGATCTCTTCAGCGCAAATTAATTTGTTCGTTTGGTTTGTGCGTTCAACTGATGCCAAATGTCAATGACAATGACATTAATTTCTTGGCATGTTGTTATACTTGCATAGTACAAGAAGTAACGTTGCAATGCAGTGAGTGACATTTCCAATGACTGAATATAACTTTGATGAAAATTTCACGCCATGATTGTATACATATTTACAGCATTTACGATATAAATGTATTATTACTGCGAACTTTTTATTAATCTATGAAGCAAACTTAAGAATGATAATTTTTTTTAAGGGGTTAAGACAAACATTAATAATGGAGTGTTAGGAAGAGTTGGATAAATCACTTTACATTCTTGATGTCCGGCTAATAAGAAAATTTCCATTTTTTTTAGTAAATCCGAAAGTGAACTCAATGATAATCTAATGGGCATGACACACTGTGAAGTATTACGGCCGAATTATTTTAGGAGGGAATGTACATGCTATTTCTATCAAACATTATGAATTTTTTTTGTTTTACAACACTTTCGCCTTGAATTATAATACTAGAGCAGCAGCTTCCAGATCTTTCGCGCCATTTGCAAAATATACACGTTTAGCCAGATTGCTGCACTCCAACTGGAAGTACAATCAAATTAGAAGAATGGTTAATTATTTTGACTTCTCGCCAAGCAAATTATGATCAAACTTTTGATGACATTAGAATTACGATAGAACGCAATTTATTTGCGTTAATGTTTTAAATTTGAATGTGTACGAACAGAGTGTTATAAAAGAGAAAGTGCGGCTTTTGCAAAATGATTTTCAATTGGTTGTAGAAACATAAATATACCTACATATATTGCATTTTGTAGATTTGACATTCATTCAATTGAAATTAATTTTAACAGTTGACGTTAGTGCAGGAATAAATCTTTCCCTATACCAGGATAGGCTGTCATTTTTATTCATCGTATACAGTTCTTAATTAATATTTTTACAGATAAGTAAATATTTATCAATGAAAGACCAATTGGTAGTCTGAAATCAGTGGTTAATATTTTTTTTTAAATTCTAAAACAAATTTCAACTCAACGCGATAAACACAATTTACAAACTAACCTTTTTCTGACATTTATAAATGTCAAAGTGATTTAAGTAAAAGTGATTGTAGCCATTTTTGATTTTTACTTTACTTAAATAATAATAATAAAATTACTTTTAAATTATTCAAACCTTAATCTGGCATCACATGAACAATGCTTCAATATATAGGGATTTCCAATAAGAAATTTTATTTTGGATGGTCCGTTATTTATGCATTTCTAAAGCTGTCAACTTTTGACATTTGACAAGAAAAACTACGCCATTACTATAAATAGAACGATATCCGCTTAAAAAATGGCGCACGTGCCTATCAGCAACAAAACAATCATAATTTGACAAGAAAAATGTCCTTCTCGAACCTTCTAGACCTTGTGATAGAACATCTTTAGACTTTTGGGCCACTTGAAACATAAGATCAATCTATCACAATCGATTCAAGGCTTTCAAAATATAATTCGTGAAGTTTTTTTAACATTGTTAAAGGATGCCTTCTTCAAATAAATAAATATCTCATGATTTTTGAAGTGTGATTTTCAATCTGGCAATACTTTTTTCGGGAATTGGTCTTTTTGACAGCTGTCACTTGATTTATACTAAGTTTAGTTTGACAGTTTATAATAAATAGACTAAGTCCTGAACAACATTTGCAAATCGTGCTAATTTATAACCAAGGCAATTCTTAGCGGTAACCCTAACACTCCGTTTATATAGGTATGGCCTGAAATAAGCTTAAAATAAATCATGACAAATTGTCCGTCAAAAAAGTTACTTATTTGTTTTATTGTAATTAGGCATTGTGTGGTTTTATTGCCCAATATGATGGAATTTATATTTCACTCGGATAAAAGATCTTGTGGTTTTAATTCTTTTTTTTTCACTGTATTATTATTGAAGAGGATTGCAATTGAAATAATTGAATTGGATATCAAATCAAAGGGTTTAGGCTTAACATGTCAAGGGGTATTTTAGAAATTATTTCAATTTCGTGTTTTGAAAATCAAAATAAATTATTTCCAATACAAAATGAATGAGAACGATTTACAAGAAGGACACTTACAATAGTCATGGCCAAAATATTAGGAACAAAATACAATTTTTCGTAGTTTTGTCTTTAGTAATTTCGTGAGGCATCTGATTTAAAATGTAATCATTAAATTTTAATCGTCAATATTTTGTTGATGTTTCTTAATTTGTGATTTAAAAAAAGTATAATATTAGATGTAAAGATTTGCTGCAGGAATAAGAAAACACTGACCAACAAAATAGGAACACTTTATTTAATGTTCTAAAATCAATACAATTCGACAACAAAATGCAATTAATTTTATTTGTTGTTAAATTAAATTAATTCTATTTTTCATACAGCCAACTAGGTGCTGACATTTTTTCTAAGGAGTCAAGTACCACATTTCAGTTAAAATTCTATAAAGATTTGTTTGTTAGAAGGCTTATGTCAAATATCTGCAATCTAAGGCTAGGCGCGCACATGCAACTTTTTCGAATCTAAATAGTTCGATCGTTAGTTGCCCAAACATCGCGCACATAAGCAACTCCGAAAGTAATCAACAAAATAAACCAATACACAGGATACATTTATTTACCTTGACTAAATTTGTCTCTCTCTTGCACTTACAGAAAATCATTCAACGATTTAGTTGAATGTACGACCAGTTACCTATAATTCCTTGTGACACAAACTAAGGAATTGGTTCGAGGTGATAGTCTAGTTTGTGTCAAAACACAAACTAAAAAGTTGCTCGAATGGGCGACAGAATGGTTTCTGTATGTGCGCGGACTCTCATATAAGTCTATAGATCTCAGTTTAGAAACCAAACAGTTTCGAAACTAAAAGTTGCATGTGCGCGCCTAGCCTAAGGCCCCTTTCACACCAAACGAATCCGAATCAATCAGAATCACTCCGAATCACGTTGAATCTGATTGACCAAGATTCGGCTTGCGCTCCGTTTAAATGTGAAGGGATTCTTTTCCCGCCTCCAGACCGGACGAATCTGGTTCAATCAGGTTTGATTCGAGGTCGCACTTGATTCAACCTGTCAGATTCCTCGTCAGTCTTGAATCAACAACCGTACGAGAGAGAGAGCAACTAAAAGAAGGAAAACAAGAAGAAGATGAAAGGATTTTTATAGATTCAGGTTGATTCAGCTGGTGTGAAAGAGTGGAGATGACGAATCAGATTCAACTTGATTCGGAGTGATTCTGATCGATTCGGATTCGTTTGGTGTGAAAGGGGCCTAAGGCTCAATATAACAGTTTCCAAAATTTTCAATTGAATAAATATGTAGATACATATTTTTATTTTACTATTTTTTGACATTTTGCTTAAGTTAGAATTACGGAATGACTACTTTAATAACCATCCATATGACATCTGTCATTATCCTAGACAAAATTTCTTTGAACTTTTACTTGAAACAGTTGATTTGTGTGTATTTTATAATTCGTAAGCTACAATTGTTTTGTTTTATATTAAGAAAATGTTTTCGGAAGACAACGATTTCGAAATATTTGAAGACTCGGCGTTGTTTTAAAATCAAATAAATCCCTTCGGTGATGAAGAATTTTACTCTAGGTATATGTTTGAAAAGGTAACATTTCCATTCTTTATTGAAAACCTAAACACCTAAACACCTAAAATCGAAAAGAAACAAAATTGTAGCCGTAGTTTACCGCAATTATAAGTACATGTATTTCTACATTTTTAGTAGAGAAATAATGCTTAGGGCTGAAACTTTATAATTGAACACGAGGTTTTACCTGTTAATATATTTATCTTATAAGAACAATGGACAGAATGGTGCACTCTAAAGTTGGGGATTCCAACTAATAGGTCAGTTTAAGTTTATTTGATTTGTTTACTTTCAAGAACTGTCACTGTTTAGACATGTTCGGATGCCCGTTTTTTGATAAAAGAGAATTAGGAATTTACTAGTTAGCATATCTAAAGAAAGGTTTAAAATGTTAGAAAATGCATCTTTGTAAAATATTAAACCCTTAACAATAAGTTGTTTAAAATTTTACCCTATTGACCTAAGTGTTTTAGTTTCTTTGGTTTGTTTCCATTTACATGACATTTAATAACATTCTTAAAAAGCTTAGATCTGCATTCGCTTTTTCATTTATGGATATGTCTCTAATATGCAGTCCTAAAATGACTTCAAGATGATCAAAAATGTTCCTATTATTTTGACTTCAACTGTATATTACATTGTAGGTACATTGTTTGAATATTGAACATTTAAATAAATTTCAATTCACAAAAGAGGCGTTTTGATTGGTCAAATTGATTTGTGTTATGTATACGTTTTCGAATATTTGTACAACGCGTACTCGAGATTAGATTGACAATAGTGGTTTAGACATTATGTTTAATTATATTTACATATTAGATTCAAAGTGAATTTTAAGAGGGAGCATTTATAATGAGTTGTATACACAATGATTCTGCAGTGTGGGCAAAATTCTCATACGACAAAAGATGAAATTGAATGATTGAATGCTGTGGTCAATGGACGTTGATATCATAATGTGGTAATGTTCCTATGTTGAGGAATACGAGTAGTAAATACGGGTATTTTAATGTGTTTTAAATGAATACTGTGGTTGCGTATAGTAAAGATAATTTTTGGTTAAAACAGTTTCATCTTTATTGAGAATGTATTTTTTAACATTTTATCTAATTTACAATATCTCATATGTTGCAATGTTAAAAAAAACAACTCCATCTGGTAGATATTGCTTTATCTAGTTTTATTTATTGAAAATGTAATTTATTTATATTTCAATAAAGTTATAATAATAATAATAATAAAACATTTCATCTAAATTTAATTTGTCTTTGAAAGTTTTCAAACATTTTGACAATTAATTGCAAGTAACGTCAGTTTTTATCTTTTGACATAACTTCCAATACATAAATGTTTGCGTTGTTATTCAAAAAAGAATTGAATATTCGATAGATTTTTGTATTTTCAAGCAAGTTTTAACATTAATTTAGTTCACCTTAGTCGTCAGTTTGATTTTGTCCTCTATGCGTTATACTGTAGTGACTACGCGCTGAAGAGATTTATAGTACCAAATCTATGCCAAAGACACATTTTAAGTATAATAATATAATGGAAGGGTTTGAAAAGACGATTCGACTAAAGCATTGCACATTCGTGTAGTACGCCTAGAGAACGAATCTACTTGACAGTATGACTAAATTTGGGCTCAAAGGCATACTGATGAGTATTTTTGGAAGCACAAGTATAGCAGTTGAATTGCTTAAGAGTGGAGAGCAGAGTAACATACAATAACGGTGAAAAAGGTTGAAAAAGGGTGAAACAACAAACATTTTTACAGTGTTAAAGCAACGAAAATGAGTCAACGATGTCACTATCACCAACCACTTTGATCCCTCACCAGTTTAAGTTTTACAGACTTAAGCAAGTTACTGGAGCACCAGCCCAGACTAAAAATAACATAAACTTTTGTTCTTGATATTTTGAAAATAACTGCAGATAAAGAAACACATGATAAAGAAGGTAAAAGAACATTAAAGGATTGAAATTGGTAGTACATCCATTCAAATTGACGCATATTGGGATTAAGTTATTCCATAGCATCTTCAAATAGACATTTCCTGACTCTCTTTTTATTCATATTAACAACATTAGCACTTCGACCAACATCATCACTTTCTTTGTTTTTGTAACTCACGATCTACATGTCCACAAATATGTCCATTTCGAAAATCAATAATGCATTTTATTTACACACACATTTCCGTTCTTCGGAGGTCCCATATAAATATTGATCCGGAAATCTCATTTGCAAGTCTAAGAACATAGATGGTAAAAATGTTTGTTGCTTTTCTCTTGGTGATAAGTATACGATCGGTGCATTTAACGCTTTTGAGTTCTGGACATATGAACAACATACAAATACCCCTCCTATACCTGGGAGGTAAATATGGGAATCATTATTATGGTTGTGAAGACAAAACTTATTTCTTTTTGTATTTATTTAAATATTTGGTGTTGGTTCATGTAAGCAAGTCACGTTATTTTCATAAAAAATATATGGTCAGCGGTCCTTTTGTATTAAAATAATGACACCCAGCAAAATCGATCGTTGGATTCGTACATAATTGATAATTATTCTTTTTATAGCTACACATTTGTCAATGATCAATAGCTTGAGGAAGTGCGTTTAGGTGAAATTGATATACTCACATAAGTTGAAAGGCAAATAAATTAGTACACACAAAACTATATTATATCCGATTAAGTGTGATTTCCAGAAAAAGTTACACGACACGAGTCTTGTCTTGAGCCATTCATTGACGAAGTCATCAACTTTGTAATTTCTTTACTATTTGAGAAGACATAAGATTAATGTTCAACTTTTCGTGAAAATGCCTTAGTGTAAACTTGGCACTGTCATTTTCGGATTCGGGAATAAAAGTCGATGTTTTGAATGTTAAGATATTCGTAAAATTAGTAATCAAAGAAACTGTTTTTTTTTTTCAACATCATTTCGTAATTTCTGGTGCATATTATGTTCCATAGTAATAAAAGCAACAAATAAAAGATCAAACATAAAAACATCGTGGAGTTACCAAATTTAGACTTCTCTTGAAATAATTGTACTTGTCCTACTTTGAACAGCTGGTATAGATGTTGAAAAACATTTGTTGGTAGCAATGTTAACCTTACACAATGTAATGCCATTGATTGAACTCGTGAATGCTTCTGGTTTTACAGATAACTTTTGTAAAGGGGTTGTTAATTGTGGTAGCATACTTATATGTACAACTTATCTTTATAATTCACAAACACAAAAATATTTGTTCACACTTAAATAAATCAAAAAGGTGGAGCAAAAGTCCGTATAGAAATAGGGCCTAGTGACATACAACTCCCAAACATTCCTGTGTTCAAGTCAGTTCAAGGATGGAGGAGTTAAATGCAAGAGGCAGTACCAATAAACAAACACTTCAGGTGGCAAAGGCAGAGTTTGAATCCAAGTCTTCAAGCTTGACATTCCTAAAAACTAACCATCACATCACGAGTACTATTGTTCACACTTAAAATATTATTCAATATTAGCCGTGTGTTTTGGGATTCCTTATATACATAGTACAGTGAGAAATTGCCAAAAAGAGATCCGCATAAGTTCGGTTTTTATTTTTGAAAGTTGATACAGTTGATCAAAAAGAAAAGAATTGAAGAAGATGGATTCGTTAGTAGATTATGGTTTGACTAAGTTTAGATCTTCGTGTGCAACAGGTGGCGCTATATTTTTTTTTTTTATAATAAGCGCACACTCAAGGGGATATTACTACCCTTATAATGTAAAGACACAGTGTGAGCACTAGGAAGAGGAGAGAGAGGTTGAAAGGAGGTGTCGGTGCACATTGGTTTTGAATTCCTGAATATTGCAATGGCTGGGAAAAACAGAGTGTGGTTAGGCATACCACATTCGCGTAGTACGGCTAAAGAACGAATCTCTGTACTTGACAGTACGACCGAAGTTTGGCTCGAGGGTATACTGATGAGCATTCCTAGAAGCGCGAGTATTACGGTTGAACTGTTTAAGGGGAGGAATGCAACTGGCTATTTCTTTAGAAGAGCATAAACCGTTAAAATAACGGTAAAAGAGGGTGAGACAAGAAACATTTCGACGATGTTCAAGCGACGTAAATGATCTTATGATGGTAATATCACCAATCAATCTAAATGCCCTACATTCAATACTTTCCAAGAGGCTTAAGTAAGTTGCCGGAACACAAGCCCAGATATGGGAGTTATACTCAAGCTTTGGACGTAAGGTCTTGTAGATAACAGCCAGATCAGAAGGGGAGAAAAACTTCTTGCATCGCCTTAGAAAACCCAAACATCTTGCGGCATTTTTGGCGACATCGCGCATGTGATCGTTCCACAAAAGGTGGTTGGTGATACACATACCGAGAATATCGAGATGTTCAGTCCAGGGATGAGAATGCTAAGCCCGAAAAGTGAAACATTTTGCCCAAAAAAACGAAGTAGATTTGTAAAATATGTAGCAGATAATGAAAAAAAAACAAAAAATACAAACAAAACAAATTTATTTTCATTTTATTTTACATCCATATAACGAAAACATACATTGACTAGAACAAGTCTCACAAATTCATAAATGAGGTACATAATATACTTACATATGTAGTACATACTATGTAGGTAAATTATTACATTGAAATAAATAGGAACATTCTTATTTAAATTAAATTAGATTCTCCTCTAAGGGAAACATAACACAAATTCATAAAATATTATAAAGTATACGCATATAATAAGGATTTTAATCGGTTCTTAATACGTAGCCCTCCTGAACATATTTAAACTTTGAAAAATATCGTAATTACTTCTTGGGAGGTTCAAAATCTTCCAGCCCAGCCACAAACTCTCTTATTAATAAAATCGTTTTTCGGCTGCTGCACTGCTATGCGGTAAACTAGCTAGTCTAAGCATATTGTCGGGCAACACCCTAAACATATCTTCTTCCAATATATTTTTCTGAGAGTGTAAACGCGTCCAAAACTCAACAACATCTTCGTCGTCGTTCATTTTTATACTTTTAGTAACCATAAGCGTTTAACTAACCATAAGTTTCTATGTTTGTTACATTATTATCAAAATAAAGAAATTCATTCAAAAGTGGAAGGATTGTCGGATATGTTTCAGTTTGTATTACTTTTGGATCCAAAAGTTCTAACAATTTTTACTTTTTGTCAGTTAAATCAAAACGAAGTTTTTTCAGTTAACAAAAAATTAATCAATACAACACATCTTAAATGAAATTTTGTGCGTTAGAAAAAATTTTAAAACGAAGTAGAAATAAGTTGCTACGTAGCAGATACATACAAATAAATTAATGAAGTAGATCTGCTACATATGAAATAAAAACTCATCTCTGGTTCAGTCTCACCGATGCAAGTGCCATCTATGGATAATGGCAAGGGGGTGTATCTCGCTTGAACGATACAAGATAGCATTGGGTTTTCGAAGCATTAAATTCCACGCGGTTTTCAATCCCCATTGTAGAATGCTGTTTAGGTCGAAATTTAATGAACTCATCATATTTTGTCGTTGCAGTTCCACATCCGAAGAAGAGGGATTGGGAATTGGGATGTGATTCTGAAAACGAATATGATAAGCTAAGACCACTATCGTCAGCGAAACAATGTATTGGATTAGAAGTTGCAGACAGGAGATCATTAATAAAAATGAGAAAGAGTGTTGGAGATAGAACAGAGCCCTGGGGCACACCAGCATTTATTTTGTGGTTGTTGCCACTAACTTTTTGCAAAATAAACAAATATTACAGCTTATGTCTATTTCCGTACAACTAAGTCGAGTCAACTTACAAAAAACAAAAATTAATTTTGAATTAATTTTACAATTTATTATAAAAAAGCACAGAGCATTTAAAGATCGAAGAAAGTCGCTCATTGGAAAACAGACAAGTTATTAAATTATCAAATCATAGTTCAAATATATTAAAAAGAAATTGTGTCGAAATATCAGAGTTCATCTAAAACCGTCTTAAACTGAAAAAGACTAAAAATGAAAAACTTGAAAAATGATTTCGATACCTTTCACATTGCCTTTCATATGCAAAAGTTTTGCTGCCGATATTCTATTTGTTCTTATAAATTTCTACTGATCACTATCCCAAAAAATAGAACACTCCTATTATGTTCTTATAGCAACTTTAGCAAAAATAGACAACGCTTTTAAGCCCCCTATAATCAACTTACAACATTGAGGACGATATTAATTGTTTGTCAATCTGCTTTTGCCTGAACACAGTTTTTGAAATAAGAAATAAAGATAGGACTCCAAGCAAACTCAAAAGTGACGGGAATCTGCTCATAGCTTAGCTCACTTTTAAACTTTTTCCGTCACATTAATAAACTAGCTTAGAAATGAGTTCAGATCTAAAATGAACTAAGCTGTAATTTGAGCCAACTTTAAACAGTGAAATAAGCACATAATTTAAATGACATCCCAAGTTTTAAAATAAATAAAAAATAAGTTGGTCTCATTTCTCAAAACAATTTGGCCTTATTTCACTTGGTCAAAATGCAAATATTACAAACTGATAAAAATTGTCTCTATTTCACTTTTGTAAAGTTCATTAAGACCAATTTCTAAAAATTGGCCTTATTTCACGTCACCTCGTCTAAATTTCAAACGAAGTTACTTTTCTTTTAAATCAAATTTAGGAAAAAGCTTTGTGAACTCTGATCCGAAAAAAAAACAATAATAATAAGTAGATCGACATAAAAGAAGCTTATTTAAAAGAGTTCTTTCATATTGTCCATTGTAACAGTTCAATAAAGCCAAACCATTCGCGATTGTGGTAAAAGTAAATTACCTACTTTCCAATCGATAAACTCCCTACCCACTTCTCTCCACCAACACAACTTGTGTAAAATAGTACATGATGCTTTCATCATCATCATCATCATCTCTCTTTCCTTTCTTCTCAAGTTCGACGACTTTTATAACACAGAGCCTCACAAAAAAGGCACCGCTATTTCATATTATATTCACGATATAAAGAATAAAACCAAAAAACCCAAAACAAAAAAAAATATTTCTTTCAGCGCCAAACAATAGCAATCCCACAGAGGCAACGTCAAAACCTTATAGATATAGCTTTATAACGTTGGATACAGATACAGTATATTATTCAGCAGTCACACTGTGCAACTCTCAAAATGGAACTTCTCGTCCGATGAACCGAACCGAACGAAGCAAACCAAACCGAACCGATGATGATGCATGCAACTGAAACCATTTCTAAAGCCGTCATAAATGCAACAATTTTAGTTTTTCGCACGTGAAACGTGACTTACGCTATTTTTCTTCGTTTCTTCTCTCTTCGTTTCTTAACAATATACAAAGTAAAAAGTAAAAATAAAACTCAAAGGAATAAAACGAAGTAAGAACATTTTCTTTGATTTACATCCTTACATTTTTCATTGGACGAAGGAGGTATAGTCAAGGTATGGAGTATAAAAATAGACGACGAGGAACTCACCCCCCCCCCCCCCATCTTTAAGCTTAAGCTTAAGTTATTGCCGAGGGAAACGCATATACTACATTTTAATTTACTTGATATATTTGTGTTCAACAACCTGCAAATGCAACGGTATTTTACTTTGAGTCTATGAGTCTTATCGTTTGATATTATTGTTAGGTAGGTTATAAGAACAAACAGTGTGTCGATGTCGGATTTTGTAATGTCATATTTCAAAAGTCAAAGAACTAAGGAGCATGTGTCAAAATAAGTTATTTAATACAAAATTACAAGAGTACGATTTTATCACTGCTCAGGTTTTAAAAGAAATGCCCTCGATAGCCTTCAAAAAACTCTGCCTTAGGCGCCAATTATAGCTATCATTGGTTTTCATCATTGAAAACAAACATTGGAATTTTTTTGACAGGTCGTTTATAGCTTTCATTACAAATTTCTGTCATTGAAAAAAAATAATTCCTGATTGAAATCTACCGAAAATTTTGTACTGACAGAAATCTGTCATTGGAATTGTGTGAAATTGGAACACAAATCAGTGAAACAATTCGTTTCACTTTTGAATATAAAAGTATCAGCTGTTCAGGAAAATGAATTTCCGTCCGGAAAATAGAAAAATACATTTTAAGAGAAAAATAAATGCGCAATTACACTCAACAAAAATTCTTTGTGAGATTTCCGATCGATCAGTATATAATTTTCTTTTCTAATCAAAGGGAAACACAGTCAAATATCGGTTCAAACATTTTTCCAGATCGATTTCAATGATAGCTATAACTGTCCCCTTAAACTAAGGTATGTACCACATCATTGGAAAATTACAGAAGTCATGTTTATAATAAACAAGGTAACCTACCAATAGAAATAACATCTTACAAACCAATATTGTTTATACCATTCAAAGCAAAAGACTTCGAAGAACTGCTACTAAAAAGGCTCAGCAAAATAATAGAAGAAAGAAAACTTATTCCGAACCATCGTTTTGGATTTGGAATAAAACTTTCCACGATAGACTAAGTACATCAAATTACGGATGTGGTGGAAAAGGAACTTGAAGAAAAATAACACTTTAAGCTTCAAGGTTTTGACAAGGTTTGGCACTTGTGACTTGAGTCTACAAACTTCATAGGCAGTACTACGAAAAATTAAAATCTTGTGTTACGACCCGACTCTTTAAAGGACGGTACGAGCATGATTATTCGGAATTAACAAAAATAGAAGCCGGTGTACCGCAAGGAAGTATCCTAGGACCTTTTATATACAAGGGATATCCTAGTGGATACTAACGCTGTCATTGCCAACTTTGCTGATGATACTGCAATACTGGTGCTAAACAGTACAGAAGTATCTTACTCCAATACTGCCAAATGGATACAAAGCTTAAACTAAAAAGAGCTCATGGAAATGAAAAGAGAAGAGGTAGATTTGCAGCACAGAGGAACTTACTGATTAATAGAAAAGAATTTAGACTTTTCTATCTAGAACAAGGAAAAGCAAGTACTGAATCCCGTTTTGACTTATGACATCCAACTATGGGCCTGTGAGAAAACGAATTCTGAACATATCCAAAAGTTCCAAAACAAGACTTTCGTGGAAGAATAAATTTCACTTGGTATAAAAGAAACAGCTTTATACATCGTGACCTTGGAGTTGAAATAGTTACACAGAAGCGTATCAATCAACGTCTGTAATGTATACAGTAGTATCACATAACCATCGACTGCAAAGTCATATCAAATCCGAAATGGAGACCTTCTCAAATGTACGAAACAATATTCGGAGATTAAGAAGAACCAAGCCCCATGAGCTGATCGGATAAAAGCTATGGGAAAGTATTGGAAGAACTATAAACTTCCCTTAAAGGGATTAAGAAAGAAAAATCATTTGTCTATCTTTCATAGATTGGCCTTGGTTAACATTCTGGTTTTGGTTCGGTAAGAGTCCCACACTACTCGGTACCGATTCTTACCGAGTGTGTTTTGAAGACCTCTATATTGAACCTTTAATGATACTTCAGCCGAAATTCAAATTGATATGCATTTATATTTGAACTTCTCACGAGTTAACAAATTTTATAAATTTAAATTTATGTTGAAAGAATGTTAAACCTTGAGGGAATAGCAGAAGTAACCAAACCATCAAAAACCCTGGAATATAATTATGAATTCATTGAAGGAAACTTACGCAAAACAAGTTTTACCCCTAAAATGTATTTTATTTTGTAGTGCAGTTGCAACAACTAACTTTCCAATACGAATAGTTTATGGCTCAGACCTGTCATTCGTTAGCTGTCCAAACTTTCATAGTAACATTTTTAGTATCAACACAAAAAAGAAGAAGAAAACATTTGATGATGCATAACATTATATATCCGATTCCTTTAATGTCCGTGGGCAGTTTATTCATCATCTGGAGGTGTTCCCACAACGGACTTACTATCAGTCAAGAGAATAATATTCAAAAAAGTTCTGAAACTAACTTTTTTGAATTTAAATTTCCTTTCCTATTAGAATTGTTAAACGAAAACATTAAATTCAAAAATAGGAAAAAGAGAAGAAAATAGTTTCGAAAAATCATCATCACCACTGTTCTGAAGTACTGACCTGTGTGCCTGCCAACACACTTCGACTTGAGTGCTTAAAAACTTCTTCCCATACTCGTACTCGTACACTCGTACACAACTTCTATTATCATCTCCTTTTATATCGTACAGGAATACGATATGACGAGGAATCGCTTTTACATTTTTAGAGACAGAACAGAACATCAGCGCCGCACTTAACTCTCTCACAGCTTAAGATGACTTGTACCGGAAGCAAATGGAGGAGAAAAGTATAAAAAGTCTCATGCCAAGGCAAGGCATTGCATCGCCATTTTCCATCACCATCATCCTTCACCTTCCTATGCCGCCAAAGCCACTTCCATATGCAAATGATTCCAGCCTGATGATGTTTCTCTCTTTGGCTGTCATTATAATTCCTAATGGAGTGAACATGAAGAAGGATTCATTGCAAATTGCGACTGACAAAAGTGCGTTTCACATTCTGTGCTAACTCACTCCTTCTCCATATCCATCTCCATACACCACCTCCGCGCCACCACCCTTCAGGTGATTCTTCTGATTGTTATTATTATAATGATGATGCTTCCAAGGACAAAAGACTGACTGGACAGCAAAATCGTGAATACTCGACGTCTCCAGCGAAGTGTGTTAGCTCAGTCGGGAGTCGTTTACCTGTTTTTTTTTTATTGTGTCTGCCAATATGAAGTCGACTTGCTACGCTGATGCAGACTGTACAGTGTACATGCACAAAGTTCTGTACATAGGTTGTACTGGAAGTCTATGACCCTGTCCGTGGACACATTCATGATGAATTATAATCAGTCAACTTTGTTTTGTCTTCTTGTTTTTTAATTGTTGCTATGTGTCGGCCTGTTCAATGGGCATCAGTTCAGTGGAGATGGTTTGGTTTGGGGCATTGCCGGATCGATTCGTAAGAAGATGCTTGGCTTCAAGATTTTTTTTAAAAATACAATAAGGAAAAAAAAACTTATTGATATCTAAAATTAATACCGCTTATGACCTTTTTAATTAAAAGTCAACCATTTAAAGTACTTTCACTCAATTAGATGTGTTTCATTAGGGTTGGGGTCAAAATACCGTATGGATCATAATACTGCATTTAAAATACTGTATCTCAAAATACTGTATTTCAAAATACTCTATGTACAAAATATTGCAAGATCAAAAATTATTATTATTATTAATTATTTCAAAATTCTGTATTTCAAAATGCTGTAAATAAGGCTGACAAATAAAAATATAATAATGCGCACTTTTTACATTATCAAAACCATTTTAATTTTTTAGCCTATTAACAGCATTTTGAAGTACAGAATTTTAAAAACAGAATCATTTTTGTTAAAGAAAACATCATAATAATTTGTCATTAAGATAATAACCTTATATACTTCGCTTGGACAATAACACTGTTTTCTCACATTTTAGCATGAATCACAATCAACAATTGCATCAAACTCATTAATCTGTCAAAACCATTCAGTACTATACAGTATTATGAAATACAGTATTTTGACAATATAGAATTTTGAGATATATGCCCAGCCCATGCATTTCACTTATTGTGAATACACTTTGCGAAAGTGAATTTGTGTGTTCCACAATTCATTATTGTGAATTAGATTTTCGAACATGCAAACGGATGTTCTGTATTTCGGTTTGTTCCATTTTTTGAACGCATTCAAATAACATTTTTTATTTCTGTGAATTGATCTTTGATAGCTTCATTCTGCTAGGGAATTGGAGGGTTGCAGCAAGTGTTTAAATTAAAGGAATCGATGAAGGTATTATAAAAGGTTCTATTTCCCTTAGAACATATAAAAAAGCGTCTTTACTTAATCTAAAGTTACAATGAAAGCTTAAAAGAGGAAATCAAGAATTTAATTTATTTATCAGAACAATTGTACATAATTTTCACACACTTACATCGTGTTAGGTAAATCCAATATATTTGATTTGTCTCGTCTTCGTCTTCTTATTGTTTCTCTTGAATTCTGCTTCCTTTTTTCACTTAAAATTGCTAATAATATTGCATCCATCTTCAAAACAGAAAACATTTTACTTCAGAAACAAAATAAAAATGGATGATCCTTCAGTTCTGACAGTTCGAGCAATTTCGAAGTTTTCGAAATCGATCGAATTGAAGAACATGCAATTTCGTTTCACGTGAAATTGAAAAGTGATTTCAATTCACTTTCGATCGAAATTCGGAACATGGGCGACAGTTTTTTAAATGTACAGTATCTTGAAATACAAAATATTAACCATATAGTATTATTGCGCAGCATTGCAATTACCATTAAAACGCTATACTCACAAATAAAACACACTTCAAATTTATTTTCAGTGAAATTGTCAAAAATGATAAGTTACCCGAATTTCCTTCGTTGAGTTTATTTAGTAGGGATACGTTTACAAGATTCGTTTTTTTTTAATGTATGTATAAGGTTTTCCAATAAGTACTTCACAACTTTGAATTTAATTTGTGAACGCAGCCTTTCACTAATCATCGAACAGTCTTTGACAATTTATTTAGAAAACTCAAAATTTTCATCATCATAAAGTGTACGAACAAGAACAACGTTTGCAAACTATAACATTTCCTACAGGTATTCAGAGTCGGTTACCGCAACTTTAAGAGCTTTAACTCCAAATTTCAGTCATTTTAATAACAAATATGAGTCTACATTTGTCTGATGTTGAGATTCACTTGAAACAACGGGTTGGGCGCTATTTGAAACGAACGTATGTTCTCCGATTGGGATCTAGAGAAACTGCGCCAAGACGGTGACTTTCATCACAAAATCATCTTCAGTGACAAAACTCATTGTTGGCTTAATGGGTTCGTCAATAAGCAAAATATTCGTTATTGGTCAAGTGAAAATGCACAAAACCGACTATTTTTCGACCGAATTAAAAGTTATGGACTTGGACGACATGTGGTTTCAAAAGCATGGCACTAAAACTAACACAGAACACATTACAATCGATTAATTGAAGATTAAGTTCGATGAGCGTGTTATCTCAAGAAATGGTCCAGCCGCCTTGTTCCTGTGAAAGTTTGGTCGAGTCTACGAAAATTGGTTCCAATGATTCGATTGCTGCAAACATGCCCGCTATTGTTGTATAAACGAAGTCAACCTCCATTCATAAATCTTTTGATTGTACTTTAAGCCGAAAACAAATTTGTTGAAATATCTCAAATAGTTTGCGTTTTATTTAAAAAAAAATTGTTAAGTCCTTAATGCAAAACAGTTTATTTTCATATAAATGCAGTTCGAGTTGAAAAGTTAAAAAATTAATGGAGACATGGAAGAATTGTACGTTTCACACAAATTTGATAAACTTCGGTTCATGAAAATCAAAGCATTTTGATTGCAGTGATAAATATTTTTAGCAAGGACCAGAATAGAAACACATGAACTGTAGCACAATCCGATTAATAATTCGAAGATTAAGCGTGGAGAGAAAAGGTCAATTAACTAGTACATGAAGTTCACTTTCTTACAATTATTTGTCAATATTGCAATATTGTATTATATTTTTTTTCTTCACTAGTCTGTTGTTTTCGTGTGAAATTGTGCGATGCATCGTAAACATTAATGTTGGCAAATTTTCCAGTACTACCGTACTCTTGCAGGAATTCCAGCAAATAAATATTGTTTTAAAGTTAAAATTGAATTATATTTCTCAAGCTTTCTGCCTTTTATAAAGTAAGTAGAACCGTTTAATTGGCGTTTTTGCTATTGCAATTTTTTAAGGCCAAATAATTGCCACTCTAGTGGTTTTCTTACAAATCAATTTCTCCATCCTTGACTTGATTCCACCTTCCTAAAAATTATCCTAAATTATTTAATGATTAAATAAAGGGTTTTCCAAAAGGGACGGTTTGATTTTGACAGCTCGTGTCACCCAAATTGTTTCTTATATTTTCTGTTAAAATATCATCTTTTATTGGTCACTAAAGACACTAAAGTCACTGAGGTTTTATCATTTGCACGTCCTGCTCTTCGCTGTCTCTTGCCATCATCATTATAAAAATAGGTATTCTCTAGTAGCAACAATGCGTGCGTTGCGCCCTTTTTATGGGGTACATGGTAATTTGACCCCCTAAAACTTTTTATTGTGGGGCTTTCTTAAGTCGTATGTCTTATGCGAAAGTCGTCAAAACCAACATCATCGATGCCTCGGTCAGATTCAGCAAATAAAATATATTCATAGGGGTATTTTAATGCAATGCTCATAAATTTTTTAAAAACAATATAATAATAATGTAACCAAAATGGGAATAATTAAGATACAAAACATTAATCTTCAATTGCCAATGTTATTTATTTCTTGGGATGAGTTTTTGTTTTCGGTATGGGGTGTCCCTAAGGTATGATCTGAGATGGGCTGACTTCACACGGTTCATTAACTCGCTTAGCTCATCCTAAGACCGCTCATGAAGTAAGAAGGAACTCGTCCCAAAAAATATAAAATACCGGGAAACTACCTTATCGAAAGAAATGGTTTGTGCATTCGATTAATTCGTTCAAATACTCGAACCACTTTTCTGATATGCTATTTTCCCAGTATTTCAATTTTTTTTTGTATAGCTAAAGCTTATGTTTTTTCAAAAAATATGAATATGAAAAATATGAATTTGCATAATCTACAGAAAATTATGTTATTTTGACACCTTACTTGTTAAAATTGCTTCAGTGTGAGAGCCGGAAAAGGAAGACTTAATAACATTGTAATTTTCAACCCCCTCAAAATAATTCCCCTAAATCAATAGGTGCTGTGAAATAAGAGCAACTTTTAAAAATTCGATTTATTGCACTTTACAAAAGTGACATAAGGCTAATTATTAAAATGTGGTTTTATTTCACTTAACTTTTCTTCACGGCACCGAATCAATAAACTTGTGCCACCAGCGCAGAAATTAAGCGATTTTGGCACCAATGGAGATTCAATCTTCTGAGACCCAAAAGGTCAGTAAGGCTTCGGACTATCAATCGATGGCTTAAGGTTTTGATTCTTTGATTTCGTTGAAGTGTATGAAGTTCATCAATTGATGTTGATAATAGTCCTGGCCGTGTCTCTTCTTAATCGCTTTCAACTCATACATTCTTGATTTCAATAGAGCTTTCTCGATGCAACATTTTCAATATTTCGGCTGGAATTTCTTTCCGCACATAAAATTTGATAGAACTGCGTTGTTAAATAGTTTCAGACATTAAGAACGTTTCAAATAATTATTCTAACTCTAATAAAATCGTCATTAAACTTTGCTGCTTTAAGCCTTTATCGTGCAACGTACTTTATATCGACTTATATTATTTTGGCACACAATTAAAACTTCTAATTCAAGTGCAGGAACCTAAGACATCAAATAAGCCTAAATCCTCCACTGAGCATAACGATACATTACCTATAAACCTACCCGGTACCCGCACACGCGGTTAGAGCCACTAACAACGATGAACATAACCCAACTTTGTGTAGGCAGACAAATGGTAATATACGAGTATACGCTACGTAGATACATAGATGGTCACAATGGAACCAACGAACCTGCATTGTATCCGCTTACGAGTATATCGAAATTTTATGTTTTAATTAAATTATGTATGTTCCTATGTTAAAATGTTTTAATAATCTCGGACAATGATTACGATGATGTGGAAATTTGCAAAACATTTCCAATTAAAATATTTTATTTAACAGCGATGATGTTGACTTTATTTTTGCAAAATATAACAGAAACAAAATACTTGTACCATCACATGCACATCAGGTATTATTTTAGAACATGAAATACGTATAAAAGCCATACAAAACTTAATTCATTAAACATATTAAATTGGTAGATTTTGTATATGCAATTGATTTAATTTTATTAATTAAATTAAATATTTGAAAAAAGTCTAGTTTTGTCTAATATTCAGGATTGAATATTTAATTAAGCATAGAAACAAATGAGTTGGGCCATCTAGTGGTTTCTTTTTAAATCACAGTTTACTTTGCCACTGACAGCTGTTTTCCGCTCGAAATGTTGATGAATTTCTTTCAAAATATCGAGCGGAAAACAGCTGTACTACAACTTCGCAAAAAAAGAAAGGAGTCGCTTTACGCTTGAACAATGTTGGGAAATATTTAAAACTGATTTCTAAAGTGAGTGTTGTATAGATCAAAGAGTGCGTTTTATGAGAAAAGTTTTGGGCGAAGTGAAGTACGCACGGCGGCGGCGCGCGCCTGACTAACGCAAGTTTGTGCAAAAGTTCTCGACTCTGGTATGAGGTTGGACAAAATGATTACAAAAATATGCAATTACAATTACTTGTAATTAAAATCCATACACTTCTCCAATTACTTGAAAATATAAATGGAGTATTATAATTACTAATTACATGTAATTGAAAAGCGCCAATTACTTGCAAGAAATGTAATGATCAAAAAAAGCAGTAAAAAATGCTTTTCCCAGTAATCATTACACAAAAATGTAATTGCGTATTATTTTTGTCAATTACATTTTAAGCAATACTTATAATTAAAATGAAAATAATTACAAAAAGTAATCATTATTTCTCAACTCCGTCGAAAACGATTCAATTATAAGACCAATATCATCCAAGTAATCCGTGAGATATAGCCGGAAACCAACGTTTTTGAATCAACAACGTTGTTAAAAATTGGAGTGACTAAGCGCTAATGTGAAGGCACTTAACGACGACGCTCGTTGTGTTCCATGCTAGCTTTTACTAATAAAACTATATTATTTAAAAATAACTGGTTTTCTATCTGAAAGTACATTTTTGTTTTGAGTCTTTTTGACAGCTGTCACTTGATTTAAGCTTATTTTGGTTTGACATTTTTGAACTACCTTTTGCAAATCGGCCAACTTTATTACCAAAATAAATGTTCAGTTCGCGCGGAGCAACAGAAAAATTAATTTGTTGAAGGAAACTTTTGGTGGTCGAAAATTGGGCCTCTCGCCTGGAACTTATTCAAGCCCGAAATCATGTTTAAAATATCCTGGCAAACCTTTATCTTTATAATAAAGCTTCATTCTTGGCCACAACATTAAACTATGTACATACTTATGTGTATGCGTTTTATTTCTTCTTAAAAAAAACACCCTTTATTTTGCTCACCCTTTCTAGGTAGTTTTCTGTTCCCTAAGTCCGTCCAATGATAAGTTCAACTACCTTACCACAACATATTAGCCATCTTGTTCTATATAAATTTTGTCTAGCAACTTCCGGATTCTTTCTTCAAAGTTCTTCCCTCAAGATTTTCTGTTTTTTAGGTCAATATATTTCTAAGCAAGGAAAAGAGTATGTCTCGCGATGTCGGTTGGTTTGTCAACACCATTAATACATAATGTACGTTTAATTTGAAAATGTTATGAGTTATTATAAGGCATTTCTTTAAAAGAGCTTTAAGCCAGCAAAAACTTAAAGGAATGCTTTTTTTTAAGGTAAACCATTTGAAGTTTAAACATTTTTTAAGACGTTGTGTTTGCCTTTTAATGTTTTGCGGTGCAAGGAAGAGTTTAATGTTTAAAAATCGATATAAAAACTAAATTTTGGGAATTCATACAAAATTTGACATAATATCTATAAGGTTAACAATTTAACTAACGAATATTGAACCTTATTCAAACCGTCGTCATCGTCAAATAAAGAATTCGAAAATATTCGTAAAATCTTAATTTTTTAAAATATGTAACATCCGCAAAATAAAAGTTTAATCAAAACCTCAACGAGAACAATCAAAAGCTTTAAAGTGAGTTTTCGTGACATTTTGTCTAATTGACGCGGAATGTGTGGTCTAAGAGCACGTTACACTCCACAAAATGTCGCAATACGGTTCATTGAATAAAATGGAAACTTTTTTATATTTTTTAATTTCGGTCGTTGTGACAAAACCTCAACGGAAATATACAGAACCAAAAAATAAAATTATTCGGTTAACTGAATTTCAATATCTCTACATCGGTTGTCTATGTCTATTTCAACCTGGAATAAGGACCAATTTAATTGGATTGATGTAAATGACAATGAGAATTTGAAAAAAGAAAAAGTAAAAACAACAGGCTTTAGTTTCGAGGTAGATAAAAAAAAAAAACAGTACAGAACGAAAAAAATCCCTTCGACCTAGATTTGTAAAACAGTTTTGTGCCTTTCTCACAGAACCATGACGTTCTTCTAATCCTTGAGGAAAATTGCATTGAATGTGAATCCTCTTCAACAGGATTAAATATTAAATAAAATACACCAAATACGAGATATAGAATTCTATCTCTTGTCGGTTGCTATGTAGAATTGTAGAGTTAAGGATTTGACGAACTTTTCGTTGTACTCTTTTTAGCCATTTAAGGCTAAGTCATTGACCGGACCTGGTTATAGAGTGGTGAATCATATAATTTTGTATTTTTTTTGACGATTATTATTCTAAAACAAATGAAGGACGATATAAAACGTAAAAATTCCCATAGACTTCGGCAGCGTCGCTGTCAGGCGATTTGGAAGAGGGATTTCATTTCCGTTGACCTGGATATTATAGAATTTTAATATTTTTTAAAAAAAAGCTTCAGAGAGAGATTTAAAAGTCAATTGGTTTCAGGGATTTAGAAAATAATATTTTAAAAAATGAAATTTCGAACTTCTTGTTTGGAGGTTGAATTTAGGGCCATTCATTTTTCGATTTCGAAAGTACATTATAAATGAAAATTTTACAATTTTTTTGTAAGATCATTGAGTGCGTTTTTTGGCAAAAATATCCGTAGTGAAGTGATATTTTATACGCATTACAAATACAAATTCTTTACTGCTGATAAAAGTAGAAGAAGGATTCAACAGCTGATAGAATTTTGACGTTTCGAGTCTTGAATATAAATGTTGGTACAATTAATAACTCTCGTGTACCTCGAGGGTATGTAAGTAGAGTATGGTTGTTGTGTAGCATTTTTCAGTGAGAACTTACACCTTTGCTACACTTTTAAAGATTTCAGGTTTTATCGGCAATCAAAATAACGTGAAACAAAAAGGACAGAATTAAAAACACTGTCGACAGCATTGTACCATGTTGTCTTCATAGAAAGCTGTGTAATCTATTCTAAGCCAACGCGTTTTCGAAGCAGCAACATAAGGTCTCTTAGCTGTCTAGTTTTAGTAACCCATGGTTTTTTTTTGTACACTAACTTAAAATTTGTGGCAGCTCTGTATCAACTTCAGTGCGACTACACTCAAAAAAAAAAAAAAACTGGTACCGGTGACCAGATTTCCCGCTAAATTTATCCAGAAAAAGTGGTTTTTAGATTCCTACCAGGCGTCTTGGTAAAATTTTCTAGAAAATCCTGATAAACTTTACCAGGAGATTTTTCGAAGAATTCCTGGTAAAATACACCAGACTTCTGGTAGAATATACCAGGAGAATTTTTTTTCCTGGTAAAAATTATACCGGGAATAAACCCAGTATTCTGGTAGAATATACCACGAATATTTTTTTTCCTGATAAAAATGTACCAGAATTCTGGTAGAATATACAAGGAATAATTTTTTTTCCTGGTAAAAATGAACCAGAATTCTGGTAAAATATACAAGGAATATTATTTTTTCCTGGTAAAAATGAACCAGAATTCTGGTAGAATGTAATAGGAATATTTTTTTTTCCTGGAAAAAATGTACCAGAATTCTGGTAAAATATACCAGGACTATTGTTTTTCCTGGTAAAAATGTACCAGAATTCTGGTAAAATATAGAAGGAATATTATTTTTTCCTGGTAAAAATGTACCAGAATTCTGGTAGAATATACCAGGAATATTTTTTTTACCCAAAATGTAGCTGAATTCTGGTAGAATATTAAGCTCTTCCCGCCAAATTATGGTAGGCTCCTTATGAAATTATGAATTATGCATAGCATATATTTAATTTTATTCTTCTTACTAAAAAGAACGCATAAGATATAGGTAATATTCCTAAAGAAAACATTCACATCAACATCGTCTTTAATATGTGCAAGAAAAAAAGGAATACAGTATGTACTAAAATTTGATGGTGAAATGTTCCAGAAGACTGGTTTTTATCTACGAGGAAAATATATACTAGACAATAAAATTCCTGGTTTTATTAACCAGAAAAAAGATAATTTTTGATCTCCCAGTATTTCTGGTAATATGTACCAAAGATTGGTTTTATCTACCAGGAAAAAATATACTAGAAAATAAATTTCCTGGTTCTATTTACCAGATTCCAGATAATCTTCATTTTCCCAGGGAAAAAAATACTTTCTACCAGGACGCTGGTAACATTTACCAGAAAATTTTCTGTCAAAAAAATTACCAGGAAACCAGATTTCTGGTAAATAAAACCAGATTTCTTTTTACCACGAAATCTCGAGTATTTTACCACATTTTTTTTCTACTAGGAAATCTGGTTAAAAAAAAATTCTCCTGGTTCTTGTTAGATTCTACCAGATCTCTGGTTTTTTTATTTTTACCATGAAATCTGGAGTTATTTACCGAGAAATCTGGACTATTGAACCAGTTTTTTGGCTGATATTTTCTACCAGATTTTGCCTACCAGAAAAATTTTTTGAGTGTACCTTTCAGAATTAAACCGAAAAACATCTTGACAAGTTTTTAAAAACAAAATAAAAATATAGTTTTGTTTTTATAAGCTGACTCGACTTAGTTGTTTAATTATACGGGAATAGATAAGCTGTAATATTTGTTTGTTATTTTTTAAAAAGTTATTGTCAACAAATATAGCGCCATCTGTTGCACGCGAATATATAAACCTAGTTAGACCTTAATCTATGGACGAACTCTTTTCTTCAGTTCATATTTCATTCAACTTCAATTTGAGAAATGGAAAGCATGAAAAAAAGCTAATTAAATATAAATTATTCCTGATATTCTCTAAACACATCCTCTTTAAAATTGTCAATTTTAATAAAACAATTAGCGATTTTTGGCAATTTCGCACTGTTCTATACATGGAGTCTCAAAAAAACACGAAAACGTATTCATTAAGATTATTTTGATGTAATTTGTAATCACTTTTTCGCTAATCTTGGGCGGTATCTTAGCAATAACTTTAGTAACGTTGATATTTATATCATCTCGAGTTCGGAAACTATTTGCATAAACATGCCCTTTTGCGTAACCTCATGGACCAAAACTTTTTTGTATCAAAACACATCTTATTGATGGCCAACTTAGGTCGCCAAAAAACATGTTTAGGCAATAGACAAAAGTCATACATAAATAAAAATCCGAACAACACGTCCTATTGGTATGAACGCCGGGAAATCGTTGAGTTCGGATCATCAGCAACACTTGCACTTGTACCAGCAATACAATGATACACAGGCCTAACGACCGACATTAGTAACGTTTCCATTTTTTCTTAACATTTCATCAAAATTTTAGCGATTGCTTCCGTATCATGAATTACCAATTTTGTGGCAAGCTTTCATTAATTTTAACACGTTGTTATATTAACAATATAACAACGTGTTAAAACCGATCCATTATCGTAAACAGAAAATATTCATTTAATATTATGACGCTTCAAATGACAGCTGAGTTTGATAGGTGTCAAATGTAAGAGCTACCAACTTGAAACCACGAAATAAATGACCATATCGTTACTGTTAGTGCAAAAGGTCGTATGTGAAAGTTAACTACTTTACAGGGGATCAGTAAAAAAATCAGCTGCACAACATACGACTTTTTTACATTTGACCATAACTTATATTATAATAGATCAGCTGATGACATCCAATATTTTTGTAGCAGTTGCAGACTGCAAAATGTCACCTTTAGCACAAATAAAATAAAAATGGACAATTTTTACATACGACCTTTTGCACTAACAGTAACGATATAATAAGCAGTTCATAACTAAACTGGAAGTTAATTCAACTTTGCTGTTTGAACTTATACAATATTCTGAGAAAGTGGCTTTTCGGTATAACGTAAAGATATAGAGATACGAGTTTTCCTGTTAACAACTTGATACGATAAAGGTACGAACCCTTGCAATTGTAAATTAGATGGAAGAACAATTCTTTAAGAGACTAAATTTACTTTATAATGCTCATAATCCGATCGAAAACACTATTATTAAGGAATTGTTAATAAAAGCAATCAATTTCCAGATAAATAGGTTTCACCTAAGTAAACTATACTAACCTGACCCTTCACCTTCACGCTATCTATACCATTCACCTTTACGTTAGTTAAATAAATGTAAATAAATGTCTGCCACAGAAATTTCCTACCAATAAATCGTTAATCAAATGCAATAAAATATCTTTCTACATCAGTCCGTTTCAAGTTCCCTTCCATCATTTGTTGCCACAGGAAATATTCTTCACAGATCTTCATTGAGATTAATATAAACTACAATTGCTCACGATAACCATATTTCCCAAAACACCATCAACCATCATCGTCAGTCAGTCAGTCAGGCTATGGTAATCTAAAGGCTACCGACTACCCAACCCGCATGATGCGGCATGATGGAATATCTTCGTTCGATAGAAATAAATAGCACACGGTGGTGGTGGTGTTGGTGGTGGTATGGAATGATTCCAACATCAAGGAACACAACAACTAAAACATCTGCCACTTTGACCCAATAATTTCCACATCCGAAACAGCAACGTATAAAAATAGTTACACTTCTGGACCACTCAAAAGAAGAGCCTACTAGCACTAGGTAATGCTTTGCAAACATGGATACACTTTACACCAGACATAGATTCCAAACTCAAAGATCGACTTCTGCCCACTTGGCGGAGCGTACAGTGCTGTGGCGAGAGGTTGTATTGATGGTACTTCTGGATGGAGAGCAAAATTCTGGTTGGTTTTCTTTCTGGGGCACATACAGGAGAGATCTATATACGGGATGGAAATGGAAATTCAGGGAAGCATCTACAGAAACGACCAATCGACAGACCGAACAACAACCGAACGTATTCAAAGACGTCAAGACTCAAGAGTCTTCTACGACACAAACAAAACTACGATGTCTACGAACGGCTACGACCAACGACGCCGACGACGACGACGATGGCAACGGAGTCTTCTCGTATGTAGGAGGAAGCAGCATGCATGCCATGCAAATCTTCTTTTTAATTTGAATTTTGTTTTATTTGTTTTTTATTTCTTTTAACATCTTTCAAAAGATGCGGGTCGAATGAATAATTCACCTACAGCTAGCTACAGCTATAACTTGTGTTCTTCAGAGTTCTGTGCTGTGTTTTGCTGCACTAGAGGGGCTCCAGCTCGAGTCTCAGGAATACTTAAATACAAAATAAAAGACTTTTCCCTCAAAATTCGTATGCGCGTGCCTGGAGTGAGTGTGAGGTGAAATCGATGAATTTATTAGAAGAAGAAGAAGAAGCGACTTGCCTACGCATAATAATTGTCAAATGATGGAAAAACAAGCTGTTACAGCGGAAGTGTTAATTTATGGGAAATCAATTTGCTACATCACGTTTGAATGAATTTATAAACTTCAAGTATAAACCGGAAGTTTGGAAGGTGGGGATGGGGAGGAAGAAAGAAAATGTTGTCGTATACGTAACTATAACTATAAAAACGGTCGAACAACGGTACCTCCTATCTACCTACCCACCTAGTATTTTGTATCGGTGGATACGCCAAAGGTTCAAAAAAATTTAAAAGATATGATATAGGCGTCGAAAACTTAGATGAGTGATTAAGATTTTAGAAAGTGTTACCTATACAGTACTTATGAAATATAATGCAGCGCACATTTTGGCCAACAGTTTTCAAATCAGTTTGACAGAGTTAATTGTTATAGAAACTCTAAAAACCGTAGAATGTTGTCAATTACAAACTTTAAAAAACGCACGCAACAAAAGATTACACTATGATCTGAACTCCAAACTAATCAACATGTCGGGCATTTTTATGACAATTTTTTGTCCTAAGTTGCAATTTGAGATAGCTTTCATAACATAATAAGGGTATTCGCAAGTTATCGAGTTCTGTAAAAAGATATGCGCAATCTTTAAGACGGTTTAGTAAAATGTTAAAGCCATCTTTAGCAATTTACAAAGCTAAAAAGGTGATTTAATTTTAAACAATTTTAGAATCTTAATAGATACCTCTTTTTAAATAGGAGGTACCGGTGAACATTGATTTTGAATTCCTGAACATTGCAATGATAGGTACAGATAGAGCGTGGCAAGTCATTCTACATTCGCGTAGTACGGCTAAAAAATGAATCTCTGTACTTCATAGTACGGCCGAAGTTGGGCTCAAGGATAAACTGATGGGCATTCCTAGAAGCGCGGGTATTACGGTTAAATTGTTCAAGGGGATGAATGCAACTGGCTATTTCACTAGAGCAAAGTCCGTTAACATAACGGTAAAAAAGGGTAAGACAAGAAACTTTACGACGATGTTCGAGTGACGTAATCGAGTTGATGATGTTAATGTCACCAATCATTTTAAAAGCTCTTCTTTGAATACTGTCTAAAGAGGCTTAAATAAGTTACTGGAGCACCAGCCCAGAGATGAGAGTTATATTTAAGTTTCGGACGCATATAGGCTTTGTAGGTTGTAGCCAGATCAGACGGAGAGACAAATTTCTTGCATCTTCTCAAAAAAACTAGACATCTTGCGGCATTTTTGGCAACATCGCGTATGTGAACGTTCCACAAAAGGTGGTTGCTGATGCACATTTCGAGGATGTCAAGATTTTCAGTTTCGTTGATGCAAGTGCCACTCATAGATAGTGGCAAAGAGGGTATATCTCGCTTTAACGATACAAGACAGCATTGGGTTTTCGAAGCATTAAATTTTTATTCCCCATTGTACAATGCTGTGTAGATCGGAATTTAATGAGCTTATCATATTTTGCCGTTGCAGGAGGGGGTCGTGAGTCTGGAAACGAATATAAAAAGCTAAGAGTGCTATCGTCAGCAAAACAATGTATTGGATTAGAAGTAGCAGACAGGAGATCATTTATAAAAATGAGGAAAAGGGTCGGAGACAAAACGGAGCCCTGGGGCACACCAGCATTTATATTATGGGTTTCAGCCTTGAATCCGTCCAAAACAACTTGTATTGAACGGTTCGAAAGAAAATTTCTAATCCAACGAAGAAGACATTCGTCAATACCAAAAGCACGCATTTTCGATAAGAGAGCAAGATGTCAAACTTTATCAAATGCCTTTGAAATATCAATTGCAATAGTCTTACTTTCTCCAAAACGATGTAAAGACTGTTCCACTGTTCGGTGAGATGAACCATGAGATCACCAGTGGACCTATTGCTACGAAAGCGTTTCCATGACCTTAGAAAGAAGGGACGGGGGAAGAAGATTCGCCTTTTTTTGGGATTGGCTGAACAAATGCAGTTTTCCAACTACTCGGAACGAGCCCAGAAGAATAGGATAGATGGAAAAGCCTACGCAGTGGTTTTGCTAGCGTGGAAGAACACCACTTCAGAATAATAGCGGGGATACCATCTGGATTTTTTGACAATTAGGTGTGTGACTGCTTAAGAGGTGTTCAGATTTCAGAGTTATTTTTGAATAGAGAACTTTTCCCGAACAAACAAGATTTCGAAGACGGGTGTCTTGGAATAATAAAAATAAAAAAAAACCCTTCTTCCATTTTATGAACACTTTAATCTACCTAGTGAGGCAAATCCAGACAATTGTGACTAAATTTTGCACCAACTTTACATAGTTGACCTGTGGGAAGAACTGTATCGACCTGTATTAGTGATGACCGTGAATTTTTGGTTCGGGCTGAAGTTCACAACAATTGGGCCTCTCTTAAAAAATATTTGCGTCAGCATTTAGGTCTGAAGCTTTTCAAACTACAACTGGTACAAGAATTGAAGTCGAACGAACTATTACAACGTCAAATTTTTCGTGAATGGACTCTAGAAAGGTTTGGCAAAGATGCAATTTTTTCTGGTTGAATGGATACTTGAACAATCAAAACTGCTGTATTGGGAGTAAAGAGCAGCCAGAAGCATTGCCAGAGCTACCACCCAGAAAGTCACTGTTTGGTGCGGTTTATAAACTGACGGATTAATTTTGCCCGTATTTCTTCAAAGACGATGCCAATTGTGAATGGCTACCGTGGCGGCTGATACAGTTTTCTATTTTTAGTGACATACTTTCCACATCTATTGATTTCTCCTAAAAAACTCATTTATAAAAAATTTCGAAAATAAACCTCTTATTGTGAAAGACATATGTACATTTCATATTTCTCATTTAGAATCTTAAAAACCCTTACAACAATATTTTGTGCATATTGCGTCATATAAATCGTTGTACATATGTATATACAAGAACAAATTTAAAAATCAAATACTCGGTATATGTCACCATCAATTTACCAATCTTCTAATTGAATCAATTCATCTTTAATTAAATCACTTGTAATAGTAGAAACATATTTATAGACAACAAACATAAATACACATTCATGTGTGCATACACAGTTGTGGTCATATAATTAAGCCACTGAAATTCGAGTTTTGTGTTTTAGTTTAAAAATTAAGTATTGATTGGAAAATGTGTAGTTTCACCACATTATTCAAGTAATTTAATTTATTGCTTTCATAAACTTAAGTAGACACTTAATTAAACCATGTTTAATAATGATCTTCTATTTAAACCAGGAATTGACGATTTGATAGCACTGCTTCGGGTCGTTATATTGTTGAAAAATTAAAGTTAGTTGTTTTTATATTAATTTGGTTAATAAGACCAACTTCTATGAGGTGGTACACGATTTATCAATGATGCCTTGTTTAAGTTCAACCATTTCCAAACACTTTGAACTCTGATTCTTCACTCCAAACGATAAAATTCCAAAAACTCAGGTTTTTCTGAAGATGTGTTCCTGCGGAACGATGTCTTCGATTATATTTTGTTCCGCTGCTTTCATTCAGGTTCTTATTCTTTGATAATCTTTTCTCATTTTTGCCCATATTGCATCATTGCAGTACATCTTTATTTGGGCAGTTATATATCGATGTCAAGAAAGGATCCGCTTTGCTGAACCTAGTGAATTTGCTATTCCCAAAAAAGAGTGCTTCAATGCACGTGTTATATATTTTCAATTCTTCGATATTAAAAAGTGCTTTCCTGACTTAACGTTGCACAAAATTTTAGGGTTTCTTGATAGCATTTTCTGATAATTTTTGTGTCACATGGAGTTGAGCTTTTCTTTTTGCGATTTTAAGTAAAACATTTCTTTTTTTTAGTTAAAATAGACTTTAAACAAATAAACAGCTTATTTGTAAACATTACAATTAAAATCGATAAAGAAAATAATCAAATAAGCAGAATTCAGCTTTTCTTTTTGCGATTTTAAGTAAAACATTCCTTTTTTTAAGTTAAAATAGACTTTAAACAAATAAACTGCTTATTTGTAAACATTACAAATAAAATCTATAAAGAAAATAATCAAATAAGCAGAATTCAATTAAACAGAGAAAAGAAATCGAAGTTGGTGCAGAAGCACAACACAGTGAAAAAATGTGTTTTTTTGTTCGTCTTGTGGCTTAATTGTATGACCGTCACTGTATGTTAACTCGTAGAACAGTCTATTTGTTTGAATATCGCACGTTAACAAACATGACAACCCGCTCTAGTAATTTTCACACACACGTCATGTCGTCAGTCAGTTGACTTCCACATCAACTTCAACTAGCAACTTGTCAACCATATTTTCAAATCGCGCAGTATACGAGCATAGACTGATACTGATATCTAAATTGCCTGCCTTAATTTAATTTTCATTACGATTGCTATTGTTTATTTGATATAAAACTCAAAAGATACATTTGTTATGAGCTAAACATGAGTGAATGAGATAAACCGGCGGCGGCAGAAAGAGGCAATTCGTATATTTAAATCACTAGTTACATGTTTAGGCTACCCCTGCTACTTTTATAGTAGCACCATTCTCTAAACGCCAACGGTCAATATTATAATTTTTCATCTTAAATACTATTACAGTGCTGAGTTAATTGTCTTTTAGCAGATTTTATTTCCTTAAAAGTCATACAACATCAAAAATGGTAGGAAATGGAGCTCAAAAGAATGAATAAGGCCCTGTTTAATATGAGACTAAAATGATTCGACAATTGGAAATGGTTTCAGCTATTTTTGACAAATAACACTGGTCGACAAGGTTTTGTTTCCGGCAATCAAATTTCACTTATTCAATTGGTTTTGATGGCCTTAGTTCAAGCCAAACTTCAAAATTTCTTGGTGACGTAAGGTTTTTAAAATATTACTTTTCAAAACTAAAAAAAAAAATAAAAAACAAGGTTTTTTAAGACTATCTACATTCATAAAATTCGATTAAATTCGTAATGGTTTTTCATTTCATTTTTTATATTTTATAAAATTTTTGAAAAATCGTTTTAAGTTGGTAAATTTTACGTGTCTCAAATTAATCTTAAACACACGTCCTTTAAAAAATTCTCATATCAAGTTTTCGAAATATGTTGAATAATGTAATAATAATAAAAAAAATGGTATTTTTAAAATTTGAGTAGATAGTTAAATCAATGTTTGATATCGTAACTTCAAAACGAATTTTTTAAAACTGTGAAATTATCACCTAAGGACATAACTACTGAGAATTTTCATAAACTAAGTTAAGGGATAGTTTGAGTTTAAACTAAGCCTTAAAAAACCAGCTTTTAGTTGTCTTTAGGAATTTTTAAGGGGCGCATGTTAAAAACCAAACGTGATAAAAAAAATTTAAAGGCGAGATTCGAATTCAGGACATCTCTTAATCCCTTAAAAAAGTATTGTGTTTTTTTTTTGTGCAGCTGAAAAAGAACGTAATTTTGTCGACCAGTATAATTATTTCTCAGAAAAGGGGACTTATAATCCCACGCCATTCTTGTGAAAGAGGCATAAAGGTTTCATTCGATCTGGGGTCAGCACACGTGTCTAAGAACTGTTCTTTATTTTCTCCCCCAACGATAACGATTCGGTATTCAAGTATAGTTCAAGGCTCGCCTTCTTATTGAGACGTCACTGTACTCATATCATATCGAACATTTGTGTTAGACTCAATGACTGCTATAGTGCAATACCGGCGGCCCCTCTGTTCCTTGTTTTAATTAAATCACTGGAATGTTTTTTCGTTTAGGTTTTGTTTTTGTTCGGAACTGTTATGCCTGCCATCATGGAACATCATATCAAAGTGGTGTAAAGATACGGGTGTGCCTGTGCAGTGCAATATTCCTCGTCTGATACGAGTAAATGAATCGGAAACTTGATGTGGTTGATGGGTGGTTTCCGTTGATATGAAAAACGGAACACTTTTACCGAATTCGCTTTTCTAAAAACAAAAAAAAAGCAAAAACAAAACCAAATAAAATTATTTCAATTTTTTATCGCTTACCAGTTTTATATTTTTATATTTCTGTTTTATTGCTTGTTTTCATTTCCGTATTTTTAATAATCTTTTTATTAGTTGTGGTCAGTTTCCGTTTTTTTTTTTTTATTTTGCACTGATAATAATAATTTTTTTAAGCTAAATTTAGTTTAATCAACTCAAAAGTCACATTTTTGAAAAACTTTTTGGGTAAAGTTAACGTCCTTAAGTATATTTTTAGCGACTTTATCAAATGGTGTTGAATAGTTTTGTAAATCTGTTTCATCACCAAGGCCCATTGCCCAAACATTTAAAGGTTAAGACTCCTTTTATCTTTTGGAAATACAATTTCTTCTTGTCAGAAATGCATCTACCTAATCATAGATTATCAAAACATACAGAAAATTTGATAGTTTTGAAGGAGTACGATGGGAAAGTATCTATAAGTAAACACAAGCAAAAGTATACTACTTCGAATCACTCAGTCGTGTTCTTTTTTCAAAAAATATCAGTGAAAAATTCCGCTTCTTCTCATTTTGGGTATTTTTGTGCTTTCATAAATATTTTTTGAAATGCATTCCGACATAGATTTCAATGGAATTCAGTATAGATAAATAAATGAAGAGTTTTGTTTGAATTAAAAATGCCTAATCATGGCAGTCGAATTAACTTTAGTGTTTACATTTATTAGGTTGGCGGCTGTTCAACCATCACAATGTTTAATTATTGTGTTCTTTATCTTTTGGGATGGGTAACTTTATGTTAGGGAAGGGATGGGTGTTGTTTTCTTTGGAATTTGATTTTATGTGGAATTTCTAATGATGTGAAAATATGATGAAGATCCTACGAATTTTAGGAATTCAGTTCATAATTACAAATTCAATAAAGAGATCAGCAGACTGATATAAAGGGTATTCTTTTTAGAAGTGTGGTTTCCAATTATAAATAAAACGCATATAATTTAATGTTGTAACCAAGAATTTTGTTTAAATATAAAAATAAGGGTTTGCCATTATGTTTTAAAAATGATTTCGAACAAGTGGTAGTGGCGGTAGGCTCGAATAAATTCCTGCCGAGGCCCAGTTTTTGGCAATTTTTTGCAGCAATTGGGGTCTTATGCAGCGTTACCACTTCTCAAAAAAAAACGGAAGTAGATTTTAGGAAAAAAGCCAAGTAGATTGAGAAAAATGGAAGTAGATTTCAATAATGAACTATTTCATATTATTCTACATATTTTTAAAATATATTATGTGAATGAAAAAGTTAAAAAAAATTAGAATTATTTAAGCCTTCATATCGTAAAATTCAATATCTTAATGTAACATTTCTTACATTAATTTTTGATTGTTAGCATCGAAAATGCAAAGATTGAGCTCGTGTTGGCCAAATGAAATGACTTTGGGATGTTTTTATTGCAAAGGACGAGTTCAACAAGAAATAGTTTTTGTAATCACAATTTCAGTACATCAACAAACCTTTTATCTTTTTTTTTTTTTTGGACATGTTGAAAATATCTTTTCATATTGAAAACAAAAAATCAAATCCAAAATAACACTAGAGCACAACTGAACACAAATAACAATAACAAACAGAAAAGAAATAAAATGCAGGACTGGTTCGCATGATCTCGCTCATGTATCCAAAAAAGTCTGTTTAAAACTATTCCTTGTATTTTAAGACTTAAAATGTACCTGCAAAAAAAGTTTGTTTTCATAAATTTAAATGCCATTTGATTTCTCAAAAAAACCTTAATTTTTTTAAATTTTTATTTGAAAATCGTTTTTGATAAATGTTTTTGGTATGGAGTTTTGAACTTGTTCTTAGACGTCTTGCATTTCAATTTTGTAAAATATGATGACCCATTTTCAAGATATGAAATTTCGAAAAAAAATTTAATATTTTAAAATAAAAACAATGACATTTTCGGTCACCAAATATTATTGAGACATTAAAAGAGCTTTTGCAGAAAAAAAATAGTTTAGTTCTTGAGAAAATTAAAAAAAACTAAATAGCGGTTCTATCGGGGTGTCCTTTTGGAGCAATAGAAAAATATTTTTTTATATTGAAAGAAGCCAAACTAAGAACAAACATTTTGGTAAAAATTAAGAAAAAATCAATCGGTTTGTTTTTGAGAAAATTCGAATTATCGATTTATTAACGTACAAGTTTGTATTGGGACTACTGTTATTTTTAGTTAAAAAAAAAAAAAACAGGAAAGACATACAGACAAACCCACGAAATCGGGGGACCCACTTTTTTGACTTCTCTACCATCGTAATGTGATGTTTGATTAAAATCTCGAGTTCGAATTTGTTTACGAATGCAAAACTTGCCATACAGGCCCTATTATGTCGGAAGTGAAAATGACAAAAGGGTTAAACTAGAATACATTAAATAAAACGGAACCTCATCGCAAATTCAAACACTCAAGCGATTTTTAATTCTCTAGAAAATTTTGAGACTACTTACAAGAGTGATAAGGAGAAAAAAGTAATAGATTCAGTCTATTTTTATTAAAATTGAAGTAGGTAGAAACACAAATCTTAAAAATGATAATCCCACAAAAAATAGTAGACCGGTTTTGACTCGCATGATCTTGGAGGCCACCAAAAGTTTTCTTTAATAAATTAATCGTTTCGTTGTATGACTTGTAGCGTCGCGTCGTCTTGGTGGAACTAAAAGTCGTCCACATCAACATGATACAAGTCGAAAACGAAAAAGTCATTAATCATGGCTCTATAGCGTTCCCCAATGACTGCAACATTTTTTGAAGAAATATGGACCAATGATTCTATCTGTCTATAGAGCACACCAAAGAGTGACTTTTTGAGGATGTAAGATGGCTCAAAAATGGCTTATGGACTAAAATCACTCAAATACGACAACATTGCTTATTAACGCACTCCTTTAACCAAAATTTAGCTTCATCGATAAAGCAGCTTCCTTCAGCAAAATCTCCCGTAAATTGTATTGGCATAGCTTCAATAGTTACGTGCGGTTACATTATCAGAACACCCTCACATAACTTTGTAATAATATTAAGCACCCTATCATAACAAAGTATCTTTATATAAACAAAATGTAATGCTCACACATTGATTCATAATTTCATCTCATAGCGGATGATGATATCCGATATTATAAATATCATAACAAAGTATCTTTATATAAACAAAATGTAATGCTCACACATTGATTCATAATTTCATCTCATAAGCGGATGATGATATCCGATATTGTAAATACCATATCAGCACTTTTTGCCTTCAGTAACTTGTGTGCCCAAAGCATCTTAAATAATTCTAAAAGAATTCTTGTGTCAGCAATAATAAAAGACAAAGGAAAGCAAACGATCTTCAGCCGAAGATAGATTTGCTTAAGTAAACATTTTATAAGTATAAAAAGGGTTTCATCGATCAATGAGAGTTCAGTTCACAGTTGTCATTCTACGTATAGCCTAAGATTTCCCCCCACCAGTGGTAAGGGATCTGAAGCTTTGATTTAATAAATAATATTAAGTTTAAAATACATTGAATGCGTTTTATTTAATTGTTGATTGTGATCTTCTGCGATCACAAAAATATATTTTTTTTATTGAAATAAAGAATCGGAAACGAAATTGGCGCAGTCGGTAGGATCTCGAAAGATCAAAATATATTGAATCTTACTTTATTAAAAGTTTAATTCGGGATCGTCCTAAAACTAAATAAAATAGTGTACCGGTAAAGTAAAATTACTAAATGGTGCTATAGGACAGTGAAAAATAAAAATATATATTTTGTTCAGTGAAAAGCATCGTAAATCAAGATCCGAAAGGACAATTTTACAAAGTCTCGTAGAGAGAATGCTTGACTAATAAAACAATTAAATAAAATACTAAATGCAACCAGAAGGAAATCTTCAAAAGGAAGCATACAGAAAGTGAACTCAGTGTTAAATTAAAATTAACAAAAAGTGCTACTAAATGCAACCAGAAGGAAATCTTCAAAAGGAAGCATACAGAAAGTGAACTCAGTGTTAAATTAAAATTAACAAAAAGTGCTACTAAATGCAACCAGAAGGAAATCTTCAAAAGGAAGCATACAGAAAGTGAACTCAGTGTTAAATTAAAATTAACAAAAAGTGCTACTAAATGCAACCAGAAGGAAATCTTCAAAAGGAAGCATACAGAAAGTGAACTCAGTGTTAAATTAAAATTAACAAAAAGTGCTACTAAATGCAACCAGAAAAAATAAATCTTCAAAAAGGAGCAGAGGCCCCGCAAGTAAAGGAACCACATATAGAAGTAAATTCACAAAGTTGGATAGACGACGAAGCAACAGCTGATTTCCAGGAACATATCAGATCAATTCAGCAAAAGTTGAGAAGAAAACAACTTCAACAAAATAAAATTAAAGACAAATAAAAAGTTAAAAGTGTTACTAAAAAAAAAAAAAAAAAAAAAAAAAAATATATATGACATTACTTTAAAAAGTGTAAATTAATAAAAAGAAGGAAGAACAACTGTACGTGGCAAAATTATCCAAGTCGAAAGCCCCAACGTGTTCGATAAATGAAGAAATATACACCATACAACAAACCAGCTGCGTTAACATATAATACCGAGGAAGAAAAAACTTCAAAATCAACAGATCCTGCAGCAATCCAGCAATCAAAAGAAATTGAGCAAGCAGAAGAAAAAATTGAAAATAAGGTAAAAATGGCTACAATAAATATCGACCCCTTAAAATTAGTAAAGAATTTACCAAATTTTAATGGTAAATCATGTAATATTATTATATTTATTAAAAAAGCAGAATTTGTAATAAATTCATGTAGTTTGTATAACGAAGGTTCACAAGAATTTATATTGAGTGAAATAAAATCAAAAATAACAGATTTCGCCCTAGAGGTAGTATTAAGGAGTGGCGACCCTAATAATTGGCAAGATATAAAAAATATTCTAGTAAGGAATTTTGGTGAGAAAGAATCTTTTCTAAAATTAAAAGAACTAGCAGATAAAGTTTATTCAAAAAACATTTCTCAACTATATAATACATTCTCAGAAATCCTCTGTAGACTAAATAATAAATATTATTTATCTGAAAATAAACCGGAAGAATACAATCCTTTCAATAATGAAGCGTCATTATTATCTAAATTTTGTGAAAGAATACCCCCGAACGCAAGTTCAATAATAATCAATCATAACATAACAACCCTTAGTGAAGCTTTTTATAAATTAGAATCTTGTCATTGGACAAAAGAAGAAAATAATTATAATGATAGAAATACTCGAAACTATAGAACTGGAAATAACAATAATAATTTTAACAACAAAAACTATAAAAAATATAATAATTACAATACAAATCAAAGATTTGATAGTAATTACAAAAACGAATCAGGAAATTCAAATAACTATAGGAATTTCAATAATAAAGGTCAAAACTTTTATAGAAACAATAATCAAAACTATAGAAACCAAAATGAACGAAATTATAGGCAACCAAATAGAAGTGGAAATTATTCTAATAATAATCGTAATCCATTTGCTACACAAAATAAAAAGAATGATCTAGAACCAATGGAAATAGATCACCTTACTCAAAATACAGCAAATTTTCAAACACCCGCCTCAACAGACCATTACCCTGCATAGATGTTCATATTCTTAATAAAAAACTTAGATTTTTAGTAGACACAGGAGCAGCTACATCTATTTTAAAAGAAAATATATTTCCAAGACATTATGAAAGTAAATTAGACAAACCAGTTATAATTAAAGCATTATATAATGAAAATCAAATAAATTCAAAAATAATTTTACCATTACCAATCGAATTTAATAAAAAAGAATCAACCATGGAATTTTTAATTACACCAATTACAAACAGTTCGTTTGACGGAATTTTAGGAAATAATGTCCTTATACCATTAGAAGCTGAAATATCATATTATACACATACTTTGAAAATAAAAAATACTATTATCCCATTAATGACAAAACCAAAGGAATACCCTTTAGATAGATACATTCAGGAATTATCAAATACACAAATAGATTTATGTGGTATTGATGTAGTTTTACAAGATTTAACTGATAAACTAACTGAACATTATATGAACAAAGAAGAAAAGAAAGCTCTGAATCAAATATTAAAAAATAATAAACAATTATTCTATAGCGAAGGAGATATCTTAACTAACGTAAAAGAAGTAACACACAACATTGAAACTAAAAGTGATAAACCAATATATTCACGACTATATAGATATCCAGAAGTACATACAAAAGAAGTCGATAAACAAATAATCGAAATGTTAGATCAAGGCATAATAAAAGAAAGCAACAGTCCATATAATGCTCCTATCTGGGTTGTACCCAAAAAGATAGACAATTCAGGACTTAAGAAATGGCGAATTGTTATAGATTATAGAAAACTTAACGAAGTAACCGTGGAAGACAAGTTTCCTATTCCAAACATTGAAGACATTTTTAGTAAATTGGGAAGATCCCAATATTTTACCACATTAGATTTAGCGAAAGGTTTCCATCAGATATTGGTGAATCCTAAAGATAGGTATAAAACAGCTTTCTCAACAGCAAACGGTCATTACGAATTTAATCGGATGCCATTTGGATTAAAAAATGCCCCCGCAACTTTTCAACGAATGATTAATCACGTATTAGAAGGACTTGTAGGAAAAATATGTGTGGTCTATTTAGACGACATTCTCATATTTAGTACATCATTAGAGGAACATATTTGCTCAATTAACAAAGTATTTAAAAAACTTAACAATCACAATTTAAAAATACAAATAGATAAATGTAAATTTTTTAGCAAGGAAACCGAATATTTAGGGCACGTTATTACTACAAACGGAATTAAGCCAAATCCAGAAAAAATAAGAACAATTGAAAAAATACCTATTCCTGGTACAACAAAACAAATAAAATCTTTTCTAGGTCTAACAGGTTATTACAGGAAATTTATTAAAGATTATTCCAAGGTAGCAGTACCTATGACCAAATATCTTAAGAAAGGAGCAAAGATAAATATTAAAGACCCAGAATATATAACAGCTTTTGAAGAACTTAAATTGCTCATATCTAATGACCCCGTTTTAAAATATCCTGATTATACAAAGGAATTCGTGTTAACAACTGATGCATCAAATTATGCGATCGGATCAGTCCTTTCACAATCAAATCACCCATTATGCTATGCATCTCGCACCCTCAATGAACATGAACGCAGATATAGCACTATTGAAAAAGAATTATTAAGTATTGTTTGGTCAACAAAATATTTTAGACCATACCTTTACGGTCGCAAATTTAAAATACAAACTGATCATAGACCTTTAATTTGGTTAAGTAACCTTAAAGAACCAAACTCAAAACTCCAAAGATGGAAAATAAGTTTAAATGAATATGATTTTGATATTGAATATTTAAAAGGAAAAGAAAATCGCGTAGCAGATTATCTTAGTAGACTCGAAGTAAACGCAGTCAATAGAAATGAAGATTCAACATTAGCCACAATTCATAGTGGAACAGAGGAAAGAAATGATCACATAGGAATTTCAGAATTACCTACAAATATGTTTAAGCATCAAATAGAAATTATAGAGTCAGACAATGAAGGTAAAGATATAAAATATATATATAAAGGTATAAGAAGACTCACTATTAAATCAAAAGATATAGGTGAATATTTTACTGAAGCATTAAGGGAATTTTTACCTGATCACGGAAATGTGGCAGTATATTGTCCAAGTGATACTTTATTTTGCAAAATTCAGGAAAAATATGTTGAGCTTTACAGCAATCAAAGTAAGCTAAAATTACTGAGATGCATTACTCTTTTAAAAGATTTAAGTAATACAGACGATGCGTTGAATCTCATTCAAAGGATTCATGAACAATTTAATCACAGAGGAATACAAGAAACATATCTTGAAATTAAAAATGAATATTATTTTCCAAAATTAAGAGAAATAATAAGAAGATACATTAACAATTGTATTATATGTCAAACAGCAAAACATGATAGAAGTCCAGAAAAAATAAAATTTGAAATGAGCAAAACTGCACTTAAGCCAAACGAGCTAATACACATGGACATTTATATTCCAAGTAAAGATATTTACTTTTTAACAATTATAGATAAATTTACTAAGCATTTGACAGCCTTTCCCATAGCTAGTAGAAACACTCATAAAATTATCGAGCAACTTAAACTTAGAAATTCTATATTAGGCAAACCCCAAGAAATAGTTTGCGACAATGAGTTTAATAGCCTAGCATTTAAAGAATATTGCAATGAAGAAGGAATTAAAATAAAACTCATAACCCCAAATCATAAGACAGGAAATTCAGATGTAGAAAGAGTGCATGGTACACTTAATGAACATATAAGAATATATAATGCACAAGAAGAGAAAAAGAACATATTAAACCTAAGAGAAAAAGTAATAAAAGCAGTTAGTATATATAATTGTACAATCCATTCAACAATATTAAGAAAACCTATAGATTTTATTCAAAACAAAATAAAAGTAGAAGATTTAGAAGAGATAGGAAAAAGGATCCAAACAGTTAAAGAAAATAATATTAATAAAAGAAATCAAAATAAAGCAGATTTTATTGAACCAGATTTAAAAAAAGACGTTTACGTAAAAGCTGACGTAGTAAGAACAGCAAAGAAGATAGCTGCAAAATATAAGAAGACCAAGGTAGAAAAAATTGATAATAAATATTATGCAAATAATAAAAAATTACATAAAACCCATTTCAAAAGAAAATATAAATATCAAAGTAGTGATAATAATAATTTAATCTCTTTACAGCCAAAATGAAAACCATAATTATAATTGTATTATTCACTTTTACCATAGTGAAATCAGAATTTTTATTACAAGAAATTCATAATCAAGCAGGATATATAATTATAAAACAAGAACCCATTGAATTAATCGAAAAATATGATAAAATACTCCATATTATTAATTTAGAAACTTACAATGAAATTATTAAACAAATTGAATTTTCTATAGAAACAGGCTATAACAATTTTCAAGACTTAAGATTAAAAAGATTAATGACAGAAGCTTTAGGAGATTCTAAATCCAAATTACACAGCATACTTCCTTATTCAAGACAAAGGAGAGGATTAATAAACATGGGAGGTAACGCACTCCATTTTCTTTTTGGAGTGATGGATAATGATGAAAGATTAGAGATTGAGAATCATTTAAAAATAATTGAAGAAAACAATATGAATGCTATGACAGAATTAAATAAACAAATAGGTATAAATACGCAATTCCAAACAGAATTAGAAACAATGGCAGACCGTATAAACAAACACCAGTATATATTAAGAAACTTTATTAATTCCACAGAAATAAAACAAGAAAATCTAGCTAAAAGCATATTATCATTACAAATAAATACAGATATAATGCTGTTAAACAATGAAATAGAAAAATTACAAGACAATGTAGTCTTTTCAAGATTAGGAATTCTAGGGAGAAATATCCTAACTAAAGAAGAAAATGAACGATTCAATATAACCATTAATAAATTAAAATATATTGAGAGCAGCCTATTAACTAGAAATAACAAATTAGTTTTTGCTTTAAAAATACCAGTATTTACACATAAATGTGAAAACATAATGATTCTACCTATACCAAACGATCAAGGACTTGAAGTCGAAATATCAAAATACAACTATATAATTTGTAACAAAACATTATATGAAAACAAAGAAATTAAATATCTTAAACATTTAAAGAAAAGTCCAATATGTATTCAAAACCTATATAAAACAAAATATGAAAACTGTAAGATAAGATCAAATAAAGATCAAGAATTAATAGAATTAGAAGATGGACTTGTATTAACAAAAAACTTAGTAGAAACAAGTCTAAATGAATATTGTAACAATATTGAATATAAAATTATTAAGAACAACCTTGTACATTTTAAAGATTGTAACATTAAAATAAATGCAACTTTATATATAAATCGAAAAGAAACTTTTAAACAAAATATTATAATTCCACTATATAACACATTAAACATTACAAAAATTAATGTTACATTAGAGGATATACATATAAATCAAATCGAAAATTTGAAAGAATTGCAAGCAATAAGATACCAAAACAATATAAAACATGTTATATCATATACTAGTATAACAATCATAATTATTATAATTGCAATTTTATTATTATATTTTAAACGTCGAGAAACCCATAAATTTAAAATTGAAAATAGAATTATAGATACTCAGGAGAGCATCAAACTTAAGGGGGGAGGGGTTACATTATCAGAACACCCTCACATAACTTTGTAATAATATTAAGCACCCTATCATAACAAAGTATCTTTATATAAACAAAATGTAATGCTCACACATTGATTCATAATTTCATCTCATAGCGGATGATGATATCCGATATTATAAATATCATAACAAAGTATCTTTATATAAACAAAATGTAATGCTCACACATTGATTCATAATTTCATCTCATAAGCGGATGATGATATCCGATATTGTAAATACCATATCAGCACTTTTTGCCTTCAGTAACTTGTGTGCCCAAAGCATCTTAAATAATTCTAAAAGAATTCTTGTGTCAGCAATAATAAAAGACAAAGGAAAGCAAACGATCTTCAGCCGAAGATAGATTTGCTTAAGTAAACATTTTATAAGTATAAAAAGGGTTTCATCGATCAATGAGAGTTCAGTTCACAGTTGTCATTCTACGTATAGCCTAAGATTTCCCCCCACCAGTGGTAAGGGATCTGAAGCTTTGATTTAATAAATAATATTAAGTTTAAAATACATTGAATGCGTTTTATTTAATTGTTGATTGTGATCTTCTGCGATCACAAAAATATATTTTTTTTATTGAAATAAAGAATCGGAAACGAAATTGTGCGATAGCGGAGTAACTCGATACTCTGCTTCACAGCAGCAATAGCGTCTTGGGTGCTCATTGTATGGCGTCTCTAAGGATGCTCATTACACACCAGAGCACCAGATTAATCGTGGTGCGAAACCGATCCATGGTCGCTCGAATTACCGACTCAGCTGGGCGAATGTTGACCGAATATTGGACGCAGAGCTCGATGTGTCGAACAAACTGAACCATTATTTTGTCTATTTATTATGAAATGGCAAACTAAACTAAACATAAATCAAGTGACAGCTGTCAAAAAGACCAATTCCGAATAAAAAAGTGTTGCCAGATTGAAAACCTCACGTCTTGAAAAAAAAACACCCATATGCCTCAAATTTCAAAATTCTACATCATTTAGAATCATAATATGTAAATAAAAAGTAACAAATACCTTAAGAGGTGGTGGACAACACGCCCCTAAAATGGAAATCTTCCTTTTTTTGCACAACAAGACCTTCCTGCAGGAAATTTTAAAATTCTACGATGTTCGGAAGGGTTTCATAGTTTTGGTGATGGGCCAATCAGTCAGTAGGTTAGTTAGTTACAGCTCATGAGATTTTTAAAGTGCTGTTTCTAAAATGTTTTATTTTTCTATACGTTATCCACGCGATTTTTAATTTATAATTTTTGGGAATAATAAAAAGCTGTTAGATGTCAAATGAAGTCTGTATAAATATTAAGTGTTTAGAAATTTAATTGTTTGGACTGATTTGTAAAGGTTTTTCGTTTTAGAAGGTTTATCATTTCTGGTGTTGAATTTTGATTACTTTCATAGACTTTGTCTTTAAGCAAATGGCGTTCAGAAGTTAATTTGTAATACCACAATAAACTGTTTTTTAAGAAAAAACTTCAACACCAAAAGTTGATTTGAGGTTGGCAATACATTTTTGCCTTGAAAGTCATTTAACGAAAATAAACTCAGCTAAATTTTAATTTTGTATGAATACAAAAAGTTCATACCGAAACAATTTGCGTCAATTTCAAAATGCATACAGAATACCTACATATTTGTTTTTTTTCCAAGGTTGAGAGTATAATGTTTAACCTAGGTATTAAATATTTTTTTTTTTAATTTGAAAAGAAAATTTCAATTTTCATTTAATTTCATATTAGATCAAGTTTGTTGAAATTAGCAAAAAAAAAATTTATTATTTTAAGGAATAGTTTCCGATTCAATGTTCTCATAATTCGCTTTTAATATTATTATGAGCACTGACTGAATAATATTTCGACGATGCACTATAATACAGAGTCTGGTTTGTGTCGAAATCATCTTGAGTTAAATTATACTCACGCCTTTGGGTTTTTTTTTTTAAATAATATTTAGTGCTGGATTTGGAAAAAAAAAATTAAAACAGGCGCCATAAACATTGGTTTAATTTTTAATTAAAACATGCTTTAGGGGTTTCCAATAAAATGCTAACCATTTAAGATATTTCGAACCTTTTTATCGGCTTGACGTACAATCAAAACATTTATAAAGGGTTTCAGTTTGTTCAATTGTCTGGTCCGATCGCACTCCTGTCCAAAATCGGTCAGTTCTTCTCACTAGTTGGATCAAATGAGGGTTTGTTTTAGTGCACATAACCAAGGAGACTCATCAAGAAAATTTTTCGTGAGATTTTGGATTTCCTCTAATTCATGTTGGCTTACGTCGACTTGTTCCATTATTATATTAGCTAAAGATGTCTGTATTAGTATTAAAACACGAACTGCTCTAGCGATAGCTTTTCCTTGCAGCATCTTTTCATCAGAAACCAGGGCGTATATAGTACTCATGAACTCTTGCAGGCCACTTCCACTCATCAGAAAACCTATTGAACCAATATAGGACATTAACAGTTAATTAATCCACCCAATCTGATTACGCATTTTGATAGACGGGACTCAGATGAAGCTGCAGCAACGATTTCTTTACTTTTTATATAAAGATGCTGGTCAAATGTTACCACCAGGAACACAAACACATGTTTTCCTTAAATGCCGATAGAGTTATTTTACAAACTAAAACAATTACAAACAAATTAATTTATTTTAGGAAATTTAATAAGCTTTAATTTTGTAGAAGATTATTTTTTGATACGACAAATAGTTTTCAAGATAAACCCGAAAACCCGAAAAAACCGTATGTTTCTCTTCACTGCCGCTAGAGTTATTTTATAAACTAAGAGATACGAAAAAATTCATAAAAGCTATTTTTATAAAATTTAATGAGCTTTAATTTTGTGGAACGAAATTTTTTGATACGATATATATTTTTCGAGATAAACGTGAAAAACTGAAACAAACTCCATGTTTCTCTTAACTGCCGCTAGAGCTCACGTCGAATTCTTGGGGATTTTTTTGGGTCATCACCAGACATCCCTTAGTAAGTGTGCCAAGTTTCGAAACTGTTGGATTTTTTTGAGGTGAAGGCAATTTTTTTCGTTCATTGACTGGACTAGAGGACCAATAACGTATATTTTGCTTATTTTTGAGCGTCGCCACTTAAATAAAAAACGCTCTTAATGTTGAGTTCACTAAATAAATTTACATTGACAGTTCGATGATTAGTGAAAGATTGTGTTCACAAATTAAATTCAAATCTGTGAAATTTCTATTGAAAACTCCTTTAAAAGAATCTAAATTGAATTTAATCAAGAAACTTTTATTGTTTATCCACAGAAAAAAATGTTGACCAGTTCCAAATCCTGACTAAAGGCTTATTTCATTGATGAATCCGGCAATGTATCTTATAGAATATAGAGTTCGTATATACCGGTTCCGCCATAAGCTGCAATCTCACTCAATAACGGCACTTACAATATCACCAGAAGAAGCACAGAACCCCTTCCTTAGTCGTCATTTAACTGCATTGAAGTGCATTTAAAGTAACCCTTGGTCTCTCTTTCTTTCTGTTTCTGCCTTACGCTAACGTAAAACCCCCTTCCTAAATGATAGGCAGCCGGAGCACCCTCGCTCCAAAATTCATGTTCTACTGCCATAAATCATGAATAGGTGCATTCTAGGAAGTCGGAAAGAGAAAGAGGGGTTAGTAGGTATTCAGAAGAAGATTACACCGAAATTACACTCCTCATTTTTTGGATTAGTTGTTGCACAATGGAACGACTTAAGTGGACTGTAGGTATGCGAAGTGCTAGTAGCTGCTGTTTCATATTCTCGCACTCTTTAAAACGAAATTGGACCAAGTCTTAAAGACCAGGTCGACATCAGTGTAGTCCGAAAGGGATTAGAAGTAAAGAGCGCTTTCAAAAATAAGAAAAAAAAAAACATCAAATGAAAATAAATACTGCTACAACTGCAAACGCAGCAAAATACTGCAACGTATTCAGGTTAAGATTATTTAATTAACGTCATTTTATTGAAATCGGCTGCGTTATTGTGGGAATAAATGTCGTTTCTTTTGTTTGTTCATCTTAGAGGTAGTGTGTCTGAAAAAATATGTAGAGTTGTAGCCGCATATAAAAGAAAACAAACTGTAAAAAAGACAAAAAAGAGGGTGTTTCTTCAGACGAGTGGTTTTCAATCTCGCAACGGTTTTTGCGAAGTTGATCTTTTTGACAGCTGTCACTTGATTTTTAATAAGTCTGCTATTTCATATAAACGAAAGACATATTCTTTAACAACGTTTGGAGATTCGGCGCGTTCTGACATAAGGCTCCAATTTTTGCTAAAATGGTCGAAAAATTTGGAACCTTCGCTGGAATTTATTCGAGACCGAAATGAGTTTTAAAACATAATAGTAAAAGTAAATTCTTGAACATAACATTAAATTGTATGCGTTTGATTTATTCTTGCAAACCACACGTCAAAAGACACCCTGTATTAAACAATGTACACAGTGGTATTTTTCAAAATGTTGATATCTTTAAACGTGAACAAGAAAAACTAAACAAACATACCTTAATCTGGGGAACGAGCCTATGACTTTTGGAATGTTAGAAATTTAGAAGTCACGGATTTAGAAAAATAAATGGGGAACGGACCTCTGACTTTTGGAATGTTAGAAACTTAGAAGTCACGGATTCAGAAAAATAAAAAGTCTAATGGGGTAAATTTGGAGCTCTGGGGCGTCCATTACCAAACCGACTGATAACACGATTTGAGAATTTGTTGTGTAGAGAATAGACTGTGGCACGGAACTTAGCCATTTATGAAATAGAGACTAAATTCGTGTCTTTAATTTCAGTCAGGGGCAAAGTTGGTTAACATAGCTCTGTATCCGAAAAACACTACATGTTGATGAAGATTTACTTCGGTAGTTATCTAGGTTTGCTTAAAAGCTAAATTGAACAGCTAATTTAAAGGTTTATTCAATGTGAGCGCGAAAAACTTCTTAAGACAAAAATTGTTGGTTGAAATTCACAACTTTTCATGGACTTTACAAATACAAAAAAGTGAACAAATGGTTCCATCGGTATTTAAAATCCTTGAAAAAATAAAAAAAATAGGCTTGGTTGAGGATCAATCTAATTTAGAACAGATCGCGATCTACTTATTTATATTGAATTTAAAAATTAATTCACTAACTGTTCTGTAAATATTTACACTCTGAATTATTAACCAAAATTGGAAATAATTTTAAACCCTTAAACGTTCTGAAATTTCGTTGACATTTAAAGAAATACTGACTCCTTAGTAATGAGCATGGAGTTTGATAATTATTCTAGATAAGATCCTAAAGTTGTATCCAACATGTTTGCAGAGTATTTTAAGACGTCCTATGATCAAAAAGCTGACCCTCCATCATCTTCTTCTTCGACTTAACAATATGCACACTTAGTACTTAAACAAAAAATCAGCCCCTGAGTCTAAAATTCGTGAAGAAATTTTAAATTTGACGACAGTCGAAGTTCTGGCACTGACATGACGGTTGACCATGTTTTATGTTCAAAAAATGTGCTAACCAACTGTCTTATCCACCAATTTATTTTATTTTAAGGTCTAATCACTTAGTTACAAACTACCGCCCTATAGCCAGACTATCTGTTATTCCTAACTTGTTAACTTCCCATAGGAAGTTATTGTAATGGATCCGATTTGTCGAATTGAAAATTTTGACATTTCTCGACGTTTCAAGGTCCCTAGAGTCGAAATAAAAGATTTTTGGAAAGATGTCTGTGCGTGCGTGTGTACGTACGTTCATAGGTCCGTACGTCTGTATGTTCGCGACGTTTTTTTCATCGTCCATAGCTCAAGAACCAGAAGAGATAACAACTTCAAATAAATTTTGTTATACAGATAATAGTGCAGAAAGATGAATAAAGGGCTCTCAAAAAAATTGCGTGGGTGGTTTTTTTTACCATAGCAGTTTAAAAAAAAGGTGACAATTTTGATTAACCCTAAATATTTCAAGAACCAATAACGCTAGAGACTTGAATTAAATTTTATATTATAAATTGTAAAGTAATACCAAACAAGTATATTTTTGGAAAAAATCCAATTAACGGTTTTTTTATAAATCAAAAAAACTGAAAAAATATGTCACCTCGAAAATTTTACGAATAAAAAATGGTTTTATCTCCAAAACAATTTTGTGCAACGAAGAATAACGTTTTTGATATTAGGTAAAATTTTGAGAAAAATCGAATGGATAGTTTTTGTATAAAAAATAAAAACCTAAAAAAAAACATTATTCAAAGTTGGCAAAAATTGAATTTCGACTCAAATATCTTTTCAAAAATTTGAGATTATGGCTCCCAACTAATTTTATCTTATACTTAATATTGTTTTCAACATTCGGTAAAATTTTGAGAAAAATAAAATCGACAGTTTTTTTTACAAAAAATAAAGACCTAAAAAAAATATTAGTTAAATGTTTACTAAGACATTGATTTTCGACTCAAATAACTTTTCAAAACTTTAAGACATTGGCTTTAAACAAAATTATTTTTGTTTAAATAATCTTGTCAACATTCAGTAACATTTTGAGAAAAATCGAATTGACAGTTTTTTACAAAAAATAAAATACCTAAAAAAATTAATAAAAGTTGGTAAAAACAGATTTTCGACTCAATTATATTTTCAAAAATTAAAAATATTAGCTTCAAACTAATTTTATCTTATAAGAAATATTGTTTTGAACATTCGATAAGATTTTGAGGAAAATCGAATCGACAGTTTTTTAACAAAAAATTAATACCTACAAAAAATTAATAAAAGTTCGTCAAAAATTGATTTTCGACTCAAATATCTTTTCAAAAATTTAAGATATAGGCTTCAAATTAATTTTATTTTATAAAAAATATTGTTTTCAACATTCAGTAGTTTTTGGTAAAAATTGGTTTTCGAATAAAAATCTCGTTAACCAAAAAAGATTTTAAAATCAAACTCTTTTATCATATGGAAAACATTGTTGGTAATTTTTAAATTTTTTAGAATAATTTAACTCATAACTTTTTTAACAAAACACGAAAACCTACAAACCTTTTAAGCAAGACAAATCGACAGACGGGATGGGAAGTTATCAGTGTGGGTCGCATCCCAGCCTCTTTTTTGAATTTTTAATTTGCAATGTCTTTCGGAAGTTTGTTCTTCTATCGTTGAAAACAAATCAGAAGTTTGGTAAAGCTTTTCACAAGCTTAATCATTCAATACTTTTTAATAAACCATACAGAATTGGTAATAATGATGCTTTTATTAATTACCTTAGTGATACACTGTACTTTTTACTTATTGTTGAATTCGGTGTACCTTAAGGTAGGCATTTGGGACCACTATTATTTGTTTTATTTATTAATAACTCTCTATCTTTCTTAATTTAATTTTCATTAATGTACGCTGACGAAGAAAATTGTTTCGGAGAATATATAATGAGCTTCTATGTTTTTGGAAACAGTGCAATACTAATCGTACAGTTTTAAATATGGAAAAATGCAAGACAATGCGTTTTACACGCAAGCATGATTTAATTGTTTTTGATTTAATGTAAAACGCTTCTACTTAGGTGGTCAAATCTAGCATTTTTGATCTTGGTTTTATCCTTGGTAGAAAGTTATGGTTTACTGATCACTACGGTTCTAGTTCTTAAAAGGTTGAACTGTTGAACTTTTTACAAACACTGTTTATTCTACACAGAACTCAAGTTTTATCAACGTTATTGAAAAATAGAACGACTTATTTTGTTCCGCGGAGCTATGACACTGACTTATTGTCAAGATTTCAAGCGGCGGGATACAGAAGTTACTTTCAAAATAACATAAGTATGATGTTTAACATGTCTTATACAAATTATATATTATCTGCACTCTTTAAAAAATGTTCTTGTAATTAGTTTCCACTACAAAAACTACTTGGAAGAATCTCTTTGAAACGTTGTTGTTTATTTTTTTAAACCAAACTCATATCTCTCTTTGACAACTTTTTGTCCTCATTACCTACCCAGGGTTTTTGCTTTTCTGTTCGTTATATTTTAGTTTGAGGGCCCACATTCAACACCCAAACCCTCCTTCACCACCCCCTTAGACTTTTTTTTTCAGAGCTATTCTATTTCCCTGAGCAAATACAGCTACACTTAGTTTCAGCTGGCAATATGTTATAGTTCTTTGGTATAGTACTATATTAACAGGTCGCGAAAAGGGTTGACAGGTGATACTCCCATCCAATTGGTGCAAAAAAATGTCTCACCCTCAGCTTCGATCCACGACCTCTTCCATGCAAACTGCACAGCCTAACAAACAACACTTTGAGTTTGGGCAGCAACCGGTGTGTACCTTGCCTATAGTTCATATGGATATGGATATGGGTAGGTTCGTAGGGGTGGTAGGTATTTGCAAAAACAAAAACAAAGACGACATGGTTGTTGTATTAACTTCAATGTTTTAACTGGCAAAAAAGGGTGTCAAGCCCAGTCAAAGCGGAATTTTCATTTAGAGTGTAACAACAACAACAAAAAAAAATAGTGGGGCAGCAGAGAAAATAAAACATAACCCCCAGTGTTGTTGTACATATGCTATAAAGTAAAGGTGTTGAGTGATTTGACAGCTAATGTTGTATACACCCCGAGTGCGATAGTGAGTTGACGAAGCAGCCGCATAAAAGTACAGACTATAGTGCAGCACTCGGCGGCGGTGTGCATCAATTGTAATTTAAACATGAGAAGGGGATGCGATGCACCTTCATCATCACATGATCTCCTATATGCACTTTAGTTTATGAAACAACAAAAACAACAACAACAAATTCTGTGGACTCACAAAATCACGTCGACATCAGAAAGGGCAATGATTGACATTTTCCCACATTGAACAACATTTTTACAGTTGCAGTAAAAAAAAAATACCACTGAATTGTAATTTGAAATATTTTTAACAAATAAAATGTAAGCTTTGTGGTAGAAGAAGTTCGGGGGCTAAAAGGGCTTTAGAATCCGAACTCAATCCCAAAAAATTACACTTTTCGACAAAATTCCGTTTTTTTTCCGCTGCACAAATAAAACAAGGATTAAGATGTCCTGAGTTCGAATCTCGCCTTTAAATATTTCTAGCAAGATAAAACACAACATGATGATGAGTTTGTAAAGTACAAAGCCTAATCTTCAAGGTCTTCATTTGACTCTATCTGAAGTTTTAAAAAACCTTGAATACAATTTCTTTTCTTTTAAAAATATGTTTTAAAGTTAATTTTAGCGCTGATTTCGAATCCAAACTCTATTTTAGGTTTATGTGCTCAAACTCAGAAAGACCCTTTTCAACTTTATTTTTTGAATTTTTCAATATATTTTAAAAACTAGATGTTACAACCTTAAGACTTTGAATCAGTAATAAGATCAAAAATTGTGTTTTATACCGTTCTGTGTTTTTCCTCTACGAACCGTTTACCATAATTGCTTCACCGTTCTTTTAAGTTTATGTATGTGGTAACTGAAGAATTTTAATTAATGAGGATTTTTTTTTAAATAAGTAAGATACTGAAATTTTTTAAACGGAATATTAAAGTTAAGGGATTGTAAATTTAGAAAATCATCACTCAAAAAGCCAATTACAAGGTTTTTTAGAATTATAAAAGGCTGAATCTCAAAAATCTGATATAATAGATTAATTTTGAAGCTGGATTCGAAATAAAGCCGTCAAAAAATTAAAAAAATATATATAATTAAACAGCTAGTATTATAATCTGGGGAAGTTTTTCATATTATGGTGTAGGACATCTTTATGTAAGATACTGCTGGATGAGATGTTGCCTTGTGCATCTGAGAAATTGCCGCTAAAGTGAATATTTCAACAGAAAAACTGCACAACAAATAATAGCAAACTAGCCAAGAAACGTTCCTGGATATGGAATGGACTGAACAGCTGCCAAACTTAAACCCAATTGAAAATTTGGGCTGACTCAAAAAACGGAAGTCTCTCGGTGCAAGTCACGTAACAGTAGAGAACTCTGGTCTATCGTTAAGAGCTGCTGGAAATCGATTTCAACACCTTGTAAACTCAACGCAAAAGCTCTGCCCAGCTTTAATTGGAAGTAGAGGAAATCCTACAAAATATTGATAAAATCAACACATTTAACAAATTTGAAAAATAAATTTCCAATATTAATTTAAAAAGGTTTAATTTTGAATTTTTTAGGTGCGATTGTGAAACGGTGCTAGTTTTTTTTAAATACATTCTAAAAAATATTGATTTAATGGTTTTTAAGTTCCCTAACTTCATCGAGTTCCTGTTATTAGAAGTGTTATTTTTTACCGCAACAGTATAGGAACGTAAAATACTAAATGCGTATGTGAGTGTATTTTTGCCTAATACTATGATGAATGTATGTGTTTGTTCTATTAACAAAACTGCTTTACTCAACCCTAAACCAATTAAAAAAGGACATCATTGGCAAATAGCACTTTGACTTTGGTCAAGTGGCACTTTTGTGGCTAAAGTAGGTCTATGTAGACTTTTTTATTTTTTGTTTTTATTATTTTTATGTTTATAAGTACCTACATACGTATATATGTATATTTCAGCTTGTCTATAGAGCATTATACTTGAATGGCGCTTTTATAGAATGTGGTTTAAAGAACACTAAAGGAAAGGAACCATCATAGGAAGGAGGACATCAGATGTTTGGATGCTTTGATAACTGATTACAATTGAAGTGGTATGGTTTTTATTTATTATTTATTTATTTATTTATTTATTTTCTAATTTTTAATTAGATAGAAAATTGTTCGATATTTTTTTAGGTAAAAGAGTTTGAGAAAAACTTTATAAATTAAAAGATGGCTTGGTTTACTTCTTGTGATAGACTTTGAATAAAATTTCTTTTAAAATTGTTTGAGACAAAAAAATCATTGTTGTTTTGTAAATAAGTTAAAAAATATCAGCTTTTCTAAGAGGAGCACTCTTAGAAGAAGATGTCTTATAAGGGTTATCCAAACAGCTGTCACTTTAAGAGCTGTCATTTTTTTGACATTTGACAAGTAAAACCTACATCATTACTCAAACTGGAACGATCAACTTCAACAACGCATTGAAATGAACTATTTGCAGTCACATTTGCATAGTTTTGAAGCTGTTGGTACAATTTAGGGGCCGCTTAAAGCTATTAATTTAAAGTTTGTTTTACCTTTTTGAACATACAAGACTTTAATTTTCAGCAAAAGATAGATGAATTATAATGTCAAGTATTTGTTCAAAAAGAAAATATGCATTTGAAGCTAAGTTTATTTCGTAAATACAAATGAAAAATTTAAATGATAAAATTCAATTTTTAATGAACAGCTGACTGCAAAAGTCCAACAAAATTACATTTCGTTTTACTGATTGTGTTCTAATTTTGTACTGTTTCGATGGCATCAGTAAAACAATTGCTGATGAAATCAACAGCAAAAAGAAGGTTAGAAGCTCTTGGTTATTTATTACGTCTAATTTAATGACGTACATTTACTGATCGCTCTATGCGCTCTTCGGTAAAACACTTCAGATTCATTCTGTTTCAATTTTTACTGACGGATTTTACTGATAGCTATAACCAGGCTCTTAGTGATGTGCAGAATCGGAACCGTCTGTGTCGCTCGGGAAGAAGTAAAAATAATACTGCTTTAGCCCGTATTGTTGACGAAAACCCAGGTAAGCCAATTCCCCGTCAATCTTTAAAAGTAGGCAATTCAAAACAGACATTAAATAGGGGTTTCGAAGTTCAGTTAACGCACGAACTTAAGTCTGTCGATTATTAGCTTTTTTTTTTCGAAAATTTAAGTGCAACGTATTGTTGCGGTTTTTGAGCTGGCTGTGTGATTGAACCCGTGGCATGATGGTTGGACTATCACAGGTCTTGGATTAAATCCCTGCCTGTGCCATCTTAAGTTTTTTTCACGGGTACAGGAATTGACAATTCCTCCAAGAGTAATTCTTGTAATGAAACGTGCTTTCTCAAATTAGCCCTTCGGAATTTGCTTAAAATTGTAGGACCTCTCCATCCCTGAGAACAGCACTCGCACACAAGAATGGTGAAGAGTTGGAAGCCACTAGGTCCTAGTTCTCAACGGACTGTTGCGCCACCAAATTTATTTTTTATTTATGTGTGATTGAACCATATACTTATTCGAAAATGAGGCTGATACAATTGATATGGCAAATGGATTGCGCTACGAAGGTATTGTTTCGCAAAAGTAGCCGTGGCTATTTGCCTGATATCAATAGATCAGTTTAAGTTCAAACTATTCTCCAACAACTAATGGTATTCTTTTGTTTTGTGATGTGAAATTTTTGAAGACAAAGGTCTAAACAATCCCTCGACCACCAACGTATTCAAAGAAGAAGTTAGGAGGTTTAGTAATGAAAATTGAGCAGCATTTCTGCGAGAGGGTTGTTTTTTTTTAAAACATGTGATTTTTAATCTGACAATACTTTCTTCGGAGTTGGTTTTTTTTTACAGCGCTGTCGCTCGGTTTATGCTCAACTTGGTTTGTCATTTCATAATGAATAGACTAGCTCCTAAACAACGTTTGCATATCGTGCAAGTTTATTACCAAAGTAATGTTTCGGTTTGAGCGACACATCAAATTTTTGAAGGAACTTTTGGTGAGCGCATTATCTTGCGTTTTGGGCTTTTTTGCCTCCAAGATCGTTCGGCTTAACACCGCTGGATTTTTGTGTGTGAGGTTTTATGAAGTCACTTGTCTACGCAGATAAGCCCTAGACGATTAACGACTTGGAAGAGAATATTCGACGCATTATTGCTGCCATACGGCCTCAATCGTTGCAAAAATTTGTCGAAAATCAAACCTCTCGGCTGGATTTTATTCGAGCTAGCCACTTGCCCGAAATCATTATTAAAACGTTATTGCAAATCCTTATCTTTATTATACATTATTTTTTATTGAAAACCACACGTCTAAAAAACACCCTTTACTTGCCAGCAAAGTCGTAGCGGCCATTTAATCAATAGACTCCGTGAATCAATTTACAAAAGCCTAGCTTTTCTGATTGTAAACAATTTGGGTTTCAAAACAACAATTTGTCTGAATTATGGAACATCTTTTTCGTTTCAGAGAGATTTTACTGTAATTCATCGATCACTTTAAATAGGATTGTTTTCTGTTGAGTTTTATTATTATTTCCATAAAAGGTCGCAAGAATGTTGTGTCGCATTTCAGGTTTTGTATTATTGTTGACTTTTACTTTCAGTCTTGGTTTCTTCACCTTTTCTGATTTATAAGAGGTACCTACATACATACATATGTATATAGGAGGAGGTATTGTCCAGTTTATTTTTGTTGGCCTTATTCTTGGAGTAACTGTTGAAACTAAAAGTAAAGTCGAATATGCAAATTTGTTTATTTTTTTTTTTTTGCCGGTTTTGTTGATTTTATCAAGTTGCTGATACTTTTTTTCATACATATTTGGCACATATTTATTTTTGTTGACTAATAGGTTGTTTTTCTTTTTCTTATAGCAGAAACTAAAAGGTTGCAAGACTCAAACTTTGTCAGTTTAGTCTTAAGTGATGAAAGTTGGACATAAATAAGGCTTACTTCTATGATGATTCATAACAATATTCACACAAGACTTAACTTTGGGGAGTATCTTGATCGAAAACCGACTTTCTATAAAAACTTTCAGATCGTTAAAAAATCAAATCAGATTATATTGATCGATTTTGTTTGGTGTCATTAATTTTGAATATTTGCATTAAATTAGTCACACAAACATAATTTAAGTGCATTTTTACAATGTTTTTCATTTCATTGATTATAATGAATCAGTTTCAAAAAGAACACGATAAAGGTTTTGCAAAGTGACGTAATTTTCAATTACTGAATCCATTTACGGAAAAATCGATTTGTCAGCGGCTCAAAGTTTCAAAATCAAAAACTAAGACTTTTCTTAAAATAAAAATAAATAATTGTTGAATAAATAAATCATTCTTAATAATAAACTTCGTTATAATCACAATATTGGATTGTCATATAAAATATATTCCAAACATGTACTCATTAAGAAACGTTTTATAAATTCAATTAAAGCTCATCAATCTATTGTGACAGCGATAAGAAAGGCCAACATTTACATGATGTGAATAATTTAAAAAAAAAGTCTTCGGATAAATAAATCAACTATAGTCTCAGGTATTACTTCCTTGTTGCATTTTATTTTAATCTCGTATTTGCAGGTTATGGAGTTCCGTTGACAATGTTTCTTACATTTTTTTAATAGACTATTTAATAAATTAGTTAGGGACTAATTGCGTTAACGGATTTATGTCAGATTTCTTAACGTGGTTAAAACCTTATAATCTTCTTAATTTACTAATTTCTTTTTTTAAAATTAGGTTCATATTTGTCTTCTTGTTTAAGATTTGTCATTTTGATTTCTTTCTTTTCGTGAAACAAAAACATTTGTTTTCTTTCGAGCGCAGCTTGGAAAAATATTCATTAAAAATTAAAATTCCCACCTGTAGTCTTTTGTTACTATAATAGATTTCTAATGAAACGTTCATATTGGTCTGAAAATAAAATTATGTTATGAAACTTATCGACATTTTTTTTCAGTTTTCAGAGTGTGGTAAGGCATTAAACATTCGCGCAGTACGCTTAAAGAATGAATCTCTGTACTTGACATCACGTCCGAAGTTGGGCGCGAGGGTATACTGATGAACATTCTTGGAGGTGCGTGTATCAAGGTTGAATTGCTTGAGGGTATTAATGCATCCGACATTTCGATAGAGCATAATCGTATAAAATGACGGTAAAAAAGTGTAAGACAAGAAACTTTACGACTGTATATTCAAGCGACGTTAATGATTCAACGATAATATCATTACCAATCGATTTGAATGCTCTACTTTTAATATTGTATAGTCTAAGAGACTTAAGTAAGTTGCAGGAGCACCAGTCCAGAGATAGAAGTTATACTTAAGCTTTCGACGTATAAAAATCGTATAGATAACAGCCAGATCAGAGGGAGAAAGAAACTTATTGTATCGCCGCCGCCGTTGAAAACCAAAACATCCTTTGGTATTTTTGGCGACATTGCGTATGTGATCCTTTCACAAGAGGTGATTGGAATTACATATACATACATACCGATAATTTCGAGGTTTTCAGTTTTCTTGATGCAAGTGACACTAGTAGATAGCGGTTTTAACGATAGCAGGCAGCATTCAGTTTTCGACGCACTAAGTTCTTCTGACATAGTTCAGAATTTAATAAGCCATGGAAGGTCTACATCGGAAGAGCAAGGTTGTGAATCTTAAAACCAATATGAAAATCTAAAGATACTACTCGTATCGTCGGCGAAGCAGTTGGGTGGAATAGAAGTTTCAGAGACAGGAGATCATTAATAAAATGTTGAAGAGTGTGGGACACAGATCAGAGCCCTGGGGCACTCCAGCATTTCTTTCTTGTTTCTCAGCCTTGAATTTAACGGTCCGAAATGTAATTTCCAATCCAAGGAAGGAGGGATTTGTCAAAATCAAAAGCACGCATTTGCGAAAAGAGAGCCTGATGCCAAATGCTATCAAATGCTTTTGAAATATCAAAAAGCAATAATCTGAGTTTTGCAAAAACGATGCAAAGATTTGTTCGACTTTTCGGTGAGATAAAGTCTCAGATCACTAGTGGACCTATTACTACAAAAGTCGTACTGCAGGTCATTAAGAAGCCTTAGGTCTTCAACATATTTCTTGAGCTGATAATTAGTCAGTGTTGCCATGACCTTGGAGAGAACGGACGTACATACATATATAATCGATCAACAATTCGAGGAGGAAGAAGATTCGTCTTTTTTTGGGTGTTCCGTTTTACATCTACTAAGTACGACACGACACAAGTACTGGTATTAAGGTTAAACTGTTTTAGGGGAGGAACGCAACTGGCTATTTTAATAGAGCATTGTCTATGAAAATAACGATAAAACAATGATTGGCATGAGACCTTGCAGCGGTGTTCAAGAGAATCAAATGTCTCGGTAAGAGAAATAAGGCTGGTGACGTAATTGGGGCGTACTACTTCGAAAATGATGGCGGCGAAGCAGAAGTCGTGAATGATGTTAGTTGAATATGAAGCTACCACGATATGTAGCTCCAACAGTACAGTGAAATTTAATAGCCGCGTTATCTTACTTTTTGACAGTGTCAACGGGCCGCCACAATCGTGTTATTTTACACAGTTGGGCTTTTATGATATATTTTGACAAATTAACGGCATTGAACCTCAATTGAAAATAGGATCATGGAAAAGACGTCTGCCACTAAAGCCATTGTGAGGACCAAGATAATTATCTGAAAACTTTTTGTTTACTTTGTGGTAAATCTAATCATAATGAAATGGTCAACCAAACTGGGCATAAGTCAAGTGACAGCTGTCTAAAAGATTTCGAAAAAAGTATTGCCAGATTGAAAAACAAACGACTAAAAAAAAAAAACACCCGTGAGAAAAAAATTGTTGAAGCATTTTTATGATATTGAGTTTTCAAAATAAAATATGTTACTTTATTTATCAGATCATAATGAAAAGCATCCTAATCGAAATTGAATGAAACCGTTGCTAAATGTTTAGTCAAAGTAAAGCTCGTTGTTTTTTTTTTTCTTAAGAATTTAATAAAGAAATGTGTGAGTTGCATATTTGCAATTTGATATGACAAGTTTTGCAAATCTCTACACCAGCAACCCAACCTCCACCCCACTTGTTGGAACGTGACATTACACAAGACACATATTGTATATGATGAGTTAAGCTTCTTTGTTATGCGGTTTTCTCTGCACATCGTTTCACATAGTTAAAGTTCATGACGCATCGCCGTCGTCACTGTCGTCGGTCGGTCGTCTACACCGCCGTCGCGTCGTTGTCGATGCCACACAATGCTGTTAGTTTTAAAAAATTGTTTTAACTATAATAATTTAATCCGCTTATACTTAAGTTAACATTTACCCCAACATTTTTTGTTTGTTTGTTTGTTCAGTGTTATAAGACTCAAATGGTAATTGCCTAAGTACGTGTAAATACCGCTTGTGGTAAATTGCCGGTAATGCAGAAGGTTTATATACAGTCGAGATTCTCTAAAGTATTCAGCGATATAAAGACATAGGTACTATTTTTATGGCTCTGATTTTCCACCAACAACAATCCACTTTAACAAAATTGACTACAATTTGAATGACCAGTCCTCGTGTGTACCTATATAGAGCGAATTGACTGTAGTCACATTTGTTATTATTTATAGTTATTAATTTTTGCAAGTTTTGTTTATTTTTCTTCTGTTCACTCTGGAAAATCGTTGACAGTAATTGTGATCCGATTATATTGAGTGAGTATAAGCAAAAACAGAATGATGCGCTTATGTGTCATTTAAAAAATTATAATAGGTAATTAACATTTTAAACTGCAATTTTGTTTTATATCATTTTAACCAACAGAAAAACGACTAAAAATAAACAAATAAAACAAAAATAGATACGAGATTTATTTACAGAAGATAAGAGACATAAAATTCTACATTATCACGTCTACCTATCTGACGGTTTATCCCATCTCAGGTTGATACTACAGATGTAGATATATTTTTGCAATTTACCCCTCTTCTAATTTTATCTCAATGTTGTTGGTTTTATAAATAAATTCCTTTTGATTTTATTTATTTTATTTTAATTTGTGTGTTTGTTTAGTGGATAACCTTTTGTGTTGTATAACCTTTTCCGCATGGCAAGGAAATGTCATGAGAATTCCTTTCATATAAACTTTGTTGTTGTTTTTGTTGTTTTTAATTAACTCATCAACTTACCTGAAAATAAAAGAGAATAAAATTGTTAGTTGCATTGTTTTGATTTCATTTGTTTTTTTTTTTATTTTTATAATTAAATGAATGGTAAAAGAAGACTTTAATTTTATAGAGCAAACAAAATAAAACGAAAAATTCAGCTGAATTGAGAAGTAATGTTGAGATAGTAGTTGAGATGGTTTTTCATAGAAATTCAATGGCAGCATTTGGTAGAGAAACTAGAAATTGTGTTCCTAATAAGTAAATGCCTTGAAGGTAAACATTTGAAATTAGGATTTTTTTAGAGAGAAAAAACTTTATTTTAAATACTTGTTAAATGAACTGTTAGTTACATACAAATTGTGGGTAGTAAAAGAAAGTCTGTATTTTTGTAAGGGGCTCGGCTTGTTTCATAGCAATTTTTTTTCGGAGCGATTCAGTTTTAAAACTTGGATACTAGAACAATTTATAGTTAATTACTAAATTAAGTAATAATGAATAAAAACTGCATAATTAAGAAGAATATACTGTTTCAAAGCTAATTAGCAATTTTATAAAAGAAGCTGTAATTTGATCCAAAACTGTTAACTTCCCATTGGTGTCCTTATACAATTTTTTGGAATATTTTGAATTGGTATTTAACAACTCCAAACAAGAATTGAATATGGAAGTTTTTGCCATTTTTATTTTATATTATTAACAACAAGTTTATGAAGAAGATAAAATATGTTATGTTTGAAGTAAACGGTGCAAAAATTTCAAGAACTTTAGCATTTTATCAGTTAGCAATTTTCTGAATACATATTAAGCAACAAAGAAATGATAACAATTATTGACAACTTCACAGATTTGTAATCAGCAAGTAAAATTATATTGTCAATAATCATCAAGCAGATTAAATCAGATATAAATACAATAGCAAAGCTCAAATTATCGAAAATTCAGCTCCTTTTTTAGTACAAAATACACAAACAGTGCTACCAAAAAGCAATTGGTTTTATAAAGATTGTTGAAAACTTAGAAAACTGTCCTTTTGATAGCTGAGACTTTTCAGGTGAACAAATTCACAATTTTTAGCCACTCATACCCCTTGATAATAAAAAGTACAAGCAACAGTTTAAAAAAAATTCTGGAATATTATTTAAGAATTAGGTGATGGTGGTGATCTTCACGATGCTTCTAATTTCTTACAACTGCTCAAAATGAAAGGCAAGGTGACGCGAAATAAAGCCAATTTTTGGCATTTGTTCGAATTGCACATTGACAAAGTGAAATAAGGCCAAAATATTTTGAGAAATAAGACCAACTTATTGTTACGGTGAGGTACGTAAATCCTAAGGTGATTGGGCACACTATAGGATTTGGGGTATGTGTGAAGTTGAGTGTATGCAAAGTTTCTTTGCATTTATGGCAAGTCATACTGATGAAATGAAATAAAACCAATGTAGCTATATTTCACTTTGTTTAAGTGTAATAGGACGAAGTGTTCGAAATTGGTTTTATTACACTTTACAAAAGTGAAACAATTCCCAAGATGGTATCAACGGTGAAGTCTAAAATTCCAGTTACGTTGAACTACTTAGTGAACACCTTATAGGGCTACTACGACATATTCGAAGCCCAGGTAAGTAAGCAAGAAGTAAAAGTGAAACAATGCCAGTTCTTGAAATTTGGTTTTATTTCACAGCACCAAAAAGCAATACGGCGCGCGCCAGGGACAGACGGCATTTCAGTTAAATTTTTCAAAAATTGTACAGTCGAACTAAAGAATTACATTATCCACTTTTCCAATAAGCTTTATCGGAAAAGCTGCGTCCCTAAAAATTTTAATGAAGCTATTATTAGTGTAATTTTGAAGAGTGGTGCTTCGAACAGTGAAGAAGAATTAGAAAAATCTTTTCGGCGATTCTGTATATTTCAATATTTTGTATTTGTATTTATTTTAATTTGTTTAACAATATACAACAAGATAATGAATCTTTTAGATGTATTTAAATGAACAATTACCAGGTTTACATGTTTCACTAATACTTAAAATAGAAATATTACAGTAGAATTTAGATTTACTTATTTTTAAATATAAGTTAAATAAAAGACAATGTAAATTAAACATTAAAACAAGAAGAAAAAAAAAAGCTAAGTTTTATTTTAAATTAGTTTAATGAAGCTGAGAAAAACAAAGATACCTTTCCCCTGAACAGAGTTGATGAGGTTCAGTTAAGTTAAGAAGTAGTTCTTCTAAGTAGCTCGGACTATTTTTATGAATTATGTTGTAAAGTAAAATTACATTCTTACGTTTAAGATAGTTTTCAAGCCTTAAGCCTAGAAGTGAGGTTTGAATATTGGAAACACTTACGAATCGCGGAATGTTATAAATGAAGCGAAGGAAGTCATTGAACGCAACATTTAGTTTTCGCTTGCATTCAAAATCTAACTCAGGATAAACGGACGAGTTATAAATAAAAAATGGTAGTATCAAGCTTTTAACAAGATGTTTTTTTTTAAATCTGAATTTAAAAAGTGTGATGACGGTCTTAAAGATCTTATGAAAGATTAATCAAATGGATTGAAAATAATGATCTTCTGAGTGAGTTCCAAGCAGGCTTTCGTCAAGGATTTTTCGCCATGGATAACATTTTATGTCTATCTAGTATAGCCAAGAGGTTTAATAAAAAGAAGAAAAAGTTGTACTCTTGTTTCGTTCATTTTTAAAGCCGTTTCCGACAAGATGAACCGATAAGCCTCAATTTACAAATTGTCCTGTTTGGGTGTTTCGCAAAAGTTTATTTTAACTTACTTTAATTTTGATTCAACTAATAAAGGGTGATTTTTTAGCTATTATCTTTTTGGCAACACTGGTTTAAACAGCTGACGCACGTTTCGTGTTTTGTTTCACTGTCAAACATCTTCAGTTTGGTCTATAATTTAACCATGAATCGTCTTACAAACGAACAACGCATGCAAATTATTGAATTTTATTATCAAAATGCGTGCTCTGTTAAGAAAGTTCATCGCGCGCTTCTTCCATTTTATGGTCAGTTTAATCGACCCACTGAAGCGGCTATTCGGGCTATTGTGACTAAATTTCTCACCAAATTTACATTGTTGCACATTAAACCACCGACACGCTTACGTAGAGTGCGAACTGAAAAAAATATCGCAGCTGTATCGGCCAGTGTTAATGATGACCATCAATTATCGATTTGTCGCCGTTCGCACCAATTGGGCCTCTGTTACTCAACAAAGTGAACAATTTTGCGGAAGGATTTAGGTGTGATGCCTTTCAAAATACAACTGGTGCAAGAATTAAAGCCGAACGACTCAACGTAAAATTTTTGGTGAATGGGCTCTTGGAAAGTCGGCCGAAGATATCACTTTTTTACCGAAAAATTGTGTTAAGCGACGAAGCTCATTTTTGGCTCAATGGGTACGTAAATAAGCAGAATTGTAGATTTTGGAGTGAATATCAGCCAGAAGCATTGCAAGAGCTACCAATGCATCCAGAAAAAGTCACAGTTTGGTGCGGTTTATGGGCTGGTGGCATCATTGGACCGTGCTTCTTCAAAGATGATGCGAATCGTAACGTAACTGTGAATGGTGAGCGCTACCGTGAGATGATATCCAGCTTATATGCCCAAAATGCAAGAACTTGACGGTGCCACATGCCACACAGCATGCGAAACAATGGACTTATTGAGAGGCGAGTCCGGTGAACATTTTATTTCTCGTTCGGGACGGGTCAATTGGCCGCCTAAATCGTGCGATTTAACGCGTTTAGACTATTTTTTGTGGGACTATGTTAAAGCCCATATCTATACAGACAAGCCCGCTTCAATTGACGCATTGGACGACAACATTGAAGCATTTATTCGTGAGATACAAGCCGAAATGTTGGAAAGAGTGTGCCAAAATTGGACCAAGCGGATGGACCATTTGAGGCGCAGTCAAGGTCAACATTTGCATGAAATAATTCTTCTTACTATCGATTCAAATAAAGATTTTATGCATTTTTTTTAATTATATCTGTTTTTTGTTTTGAAAAACTTTCCCATAGCTTTTAAAAAATCACCCTTTATATTCAAGAGTTTGGGATGGAAACAAGTTTTCTGATAGGATTGAAACATCATGAGGCGTTCCTCAGGGATGTGTTCTTAGTCCAATACTTTTTAAGCTATAATTATGTGAACTATTTTCAGGCGGTGTATCTTTTGCAGGTACAATAATAAAAATCTATTTGCGCTCCACTTACAAATAAACAGAATAAATAATCATTTTGTAAAGCATGGGGACTCCTTTTTAACATCCAAAAAACCAAAGTTCTGATTTTTGAAACAAGACAAGCGAGAAGACTTCCTTAAGAAACTTGTGTTCTAAATAATACTCGTTCAAGTATTTTAATATCTGGGAATTTTGTTCGAAGATTCGGCTAGGTTCCAAAAATTGACTGAAATGAAATCGAAATCTTAATTGAAAATCGAGGGAAATTGTGTTCAAGGTTCTATCATTCAATCGATTGCATAACTTCGAATACTTTTCGAAATTACTTCAAGTGAAATTAAAGCAGCAGCTGTTCTCGTGCTTCTTAAAAAAATAAATTTAATATATAAGTTCTTTGCGATTAGCAGTTTCCAAATATCGGTATCGAAGTATAGTTTCTGAATGTGTCTTTGAAAGTTTTTGAACCAACGTTGTTTTTGGTATAGAGGACATTTGTTGTGTTGATAAAATCGTTTTAAATGCTTTGTCTCTCCCCTGCATGATTGTTAGAATATAACATTGCTATTTCATTATATTCGTCTTCCAAATTAAAGCATTCATTTATCAAAATTGTTAATAATTAAAATGTCATAAGAAACAACTGCCCCAATTTATTTCACTTAAGAAAATATTTCCCAATTTGAAATTATGAATTAATTAACATAAATAATAATTTTCGAAATCATCACTACAAACAAATTGGAGAAAAAAAATATGTGGGTCGGTTTAATGCAACAACATTTAAAAAAAAAAATAACAACTGTTTGCGCAATTATTAGTAAAGTCAAAAAAGACCACGAAGAATGCAAACGATTGACCGATATTTAAAAAAAAAAGTGCGAACGCAACACAATTGCATATTCTTCTACTGTGTACAAATTGTTGAACAAACTGTTAAGTGTATTCGTGTTTTTTAGAAAACTTATTTTTGGATTGAATTTGAGTTAAAGCCTCCAATTTTTTAAAGTTTATTTTTGACGTAATGTTTTTTTTAAATTTTGTTGTCAATAGGACGCTTATTGCAAATCATTATTAATTTTTTGTTTTAGCCAAGTTCAAATGTTACGCAATCGGGTACCAAGCTCTTAATTTCAGACCTCAACTTAGTTTAAAAATATATTGTGAGAAATAAATCTAATTCAATCCAAAAACCTGAAAGAATTTCTATTATTAAAATTAATATGGACAAACAGGTGTAAGTCAATAGATATGTTTTTCCTCTGCGTACAAAATTTGACAGCTTTCAATAAGTCAAAAGTCCTTGAAGATTGTTTCAATTTTCTTTACGTTGCTCTCTTTACAAATGTAAAGCTTTAAACAATGTTTTTAAGCATATGCTTCCGAAAGACCTCAAAATTAAAACACGCAATCGATCTGTACTCAATTTGAAGCAAATAGACTTTATTACTCACACTGTAATACCCCCAAACAAAGAGGGATTAATTTTGTGACATTATTCGTCGTTGCTTTGAAAATTACAACAGAAAACTTAAATTATATATGTACAAGAAAATCAAAAGGTCAATCATCCGCATAATTTTCTCTTTAGCGCTGCAAAAATATGTAATTACAAAACTTAATCAACCTTAATTTACTTCAGGTTTCACCCAATCCCCAATTAGTAAACCGGTCATCAAGTTCTTACTGCATCTTTTATCATTAATTCACCCTTCACCCCTCCCCTTCCAATCACCCACCACCTACCACCCCATCATAGCAAATTAAACAAACAAACAAAAAAAAAAGTAAAATTATTTCAATTCAACAGCAATCACATAAATATCTTCTTTTATATCCTAATTTAAAATTTTCCAGGAACCAGGAAAAATTCTATCCAATTAATTCACGCCTTCCCAAGTAATCATTTAACCTCTATACTCTATAGTCGCCTGTCGATACTCCCTACCATTCAAATTCACACAGCCACCCTTAACTTAGTCCCTTACCCTTAACTTCCCAAAATCAATGAATCTTTGAAAATTCAAAGTTTTTATTTTGTTTGCTTTTTGCTCTTTTTCGTTTTCATTCGTATTTCAATCGATAACATAATCAAAAACTCAAGACAGTCATGTAAGGAGGAAGAGCGAGGTGGGATTCTAAGATAGGTATACACCATCACCATTCACCATGTATACTCGAACGTGTCGTACCTCAAACTACACATCAGGGAATTGTCTAAATTATTCCCCTTTCTCTGATGCTCAAGCTCAAGCCATTCCAATTCCAAAAGGTTTTCATTTTGTTGCCTTGTCTCTTACTCTATCTACCACAGAGTTGGTGAGTCTGTAACTTTTATAACTTCACAGCAAGATAGAAAATTATTGCTTCTTTTTTTTCTGAGCCTGCCTCCTTCCTCGTTTATATGCGATAGCAGAACAAAAATATAACGGGAATTTGAACTTTTCGTTTTCTTTTCTTAAGAACTTCAACTTTAGTGCCACCATATTCTTATATATGTATAAACTCGTAGAAATAGATATGTAACTTCAATTTGGAGAGAAAGATGTCCTTTTAAAAAATGAAAATTACTTTTAGAAACAGTCAATTTTTGAAAAAACCATGACCTGCTCGAACTGTCAACTCGTAATGGAGGTCACGAAAATTTAATTTCTAAACTCATGAAAAAATATTGGAGACTAGTTTATAAAAATGTCAATAACTTATATACATATATAGAAGTGGTCCATCTAGTGGTTTCTATTGTAATGAAAGTTACTTTGACACTGACAGCTGTTTCCCGCTCGAACTCTTCTTGACAGAAAGACAGAGTCATACTTCAAAAGAATGAAATAAGGCACTTTAAGCTTGAAGAACTATTAAAAACTTATTTCCAATGTTAGTGCTGTGTAGATGAAAACACTGAGATTTTTGAAAAGAAGTTTTGGCCGTAAAGAAGCACCAAACGCAAGTTTGCTGCTGTACAAACAGTTCTTGCGATTTGTATACTAGTGGAAAACACTAACTTTTAGCCCGACGCGTCGTCGTCGTACCGATGTAATGCCTTTGAACTGTTTTTGTGCGAAACCGTGAATGACTGATGCTATGCCAACAATCCGGAAACGATTCACAAACACTTAAGGTCAGTATCATCCAAACAATCGGTAAGCTCCGCCTCGAAACACTCAACAAGGTTTTGAAAAATTGGAGTGACAGATTGCGTTATTGCGAAGCAGCCACTGTAACGACACGTCGCGTCGTGTTCTATAATAAATGGAAAATGTTGGGAATTGGAGGTCAATTTCTTGGTTTACATTGTAGCACAAGATGTTTTTATTATTAACAAATCTAGATCAAATTTAAAATCAAAATAAATGTGTAAATGTCAAATGTCAAAAACACTTGACATTTTTGGTATACGAGTAAGTTAATTGAAATATGAATGAAAATATAGCTAAGCGGAAAGTAGTTACGAATAATATATAAAACAAAATATACCCAAGACTTGATTGTCATCATCATTAAAAAAGAGGTGTGAAACTATAAATTCACACCATTCACTAAGCACTGATAAAATACATCGATTATCTTTGTACCATCATCTGACATTCGTTGACAGATCACCTTGTCACATTGCTGAATAAACGCAGATAATAAATGAAAGTCGCTGTGTCCATTTATGGACACGTAGTCGTCGTCTCCGTATTCGGAAACAAGATGGATGTAACTTATTGAAACCATCCCATCTGTCATTTTATATGGACGTTTTGAGATCAAATTGTCTTTCAATTTTTCAAATGCTTTAAATCAACGATGATAAAAGTTCTTCGTATATTTAAAAAAGAAGAGGAAACAAAATCAAAATTAATAATTTTCTTTATTACTCTTTATGATGAACCTTATAAGTGCTTTGCATTTTTGTGGTTGAGTTGTTTTTTAATATATGCACCACGGACGATGACTTATCTAGCGAACTTGATATCAAAGACAGAGAGAGCGAGGCAATGAATAATAAAAACAAAATGAACATAGATTGTTTCCTGTATTTTATAGTTCTATGTGTTTTTATTTGTATCTTGCGCCAGTAGAGCAGCTTTGATGTTCTTTATAAATAAAAAAAAAAAATGGTTAGCAAGTTCAATTGTTGAAGAAGAAATAAATAATAATAAAATGAAAACCAGTTCAACCATAAACATTATTATTTTGTTGTTTTTCAGTGGAAAAAGCATGTACAGAATTTCAACAGCTACTCTTCGTGTTCTGACTTAATAAAAACTTTTTCGGTCTTAAGTCTTGAAGTTCACAAGAGTAAAGGTGATTGACATTGACAAAGTGAGCTAAAAGCTTTACCAGGAGTTTTATTTTGAATATACTGCTATTTGGACAGCTTTCATCTATTGAAATGTAAAACTACGCCATTACTTAAAAATAACCATAAACGATTTAAAAAGTACCCGTGGCATGATGGTTAGTGCGTTGGACTGTCATGCCAGAGGTCTTGGTTTCGATCCCTACCTATGCCATCTAAAGTTTTTTTCACTGGTACTGCCTCTTGCGAGGAATTGACAAATTCTCCAAGAGTAATTCTTGTCATGAAAAGTGCTTTCCATCCCTGACAACATTATTCGCACACATTAATGGTTGGGAGCTGTAAGGCGCCAGTTATAGCTATCATTGAAATCGATCCGGAAAATTTTTTGAATCGATATTTGACGGTGTTTCCCTTTGATTAGAAATGAAAATTATAGATATACTGATCGATCGGAAATCACACAAAGAATTTTTTTGAGAAAAAAAGTGTAATTACACATTTATTTTTCTCTAAAAATTCATTTTCCTGAACAGCTGATACTTTTATGTTCAAAAGTGAAACGAATCGTTCCACTGATTTGTGTTCCAATTTCACACAATTCCAATGACACATTTCTGTCAGTAAAAATTTGTCGGTGGCATTCAATCAGGAAATTTTTTTCAATGACAGAAATTTTTAATGAAAGCTATAAACGACCTGCCAAAAAAATTCCAATGTTTGTTTTCAATGATGAAAATTAATGATAGCTATAACTCGCGCTTAAGTCACTAGGCCCTAGTTCTCAACGGACTGTTGCGCCATCCAATTTATATATTTAAACGCTTTAAAGACGCATTGTTGCATTTTTTAGGTCGGAAATAAGGAAGCTGGTAGCAAACTTTGAGCTGTTGGAACAACTGAAGAACAGAAACAGCACCAGCACCAGGTTTATCGAATATTCGTCGAACTCTAAAATTAGGCATTCCACAAATTATATTTTACCGTATTAACAAGTAGCATAAGGACTAAGGTCTTACGGCTTTACAAGTTAACACAGGAACTCAAGTCAGTATCTTAACGACCACAGCGAAAAAATGCATCAAAATAATTCGGATTTTCATCGAAAAATTATATCAACTAAAATTGATTATACTACAGTGAGAAATTTCCAAACAGTAGTTTAATTTTTTTATTTGAAAGTTTATACAATTGAACATTTGTCAGAAACATTGTAAAAAATTTAGCAAAATTCAGACCAGAACAAATTTTAGCTCAATAAAATGAAAGACGACTTGTTAAGAAAATATCAGGAATAATTTATATTAATTTTGTTTTGATGTTTTTTTTTCGTAAATTGAAGCTAAATGAAATCTAAACTGAAGGAAAAGGGTTTGTTCGTAGATTATGGTCCAACTATTCACACATTCAGATGCAACAGATGGCGCTATATTTGTTGACACTTACTTATGCAAAATAACAAACAAATAAAAGGTGGTTAAATGTAAGGGGTATTTTTAAACGTACGTTATTTGAAATAACCCCAAAGGAAGAAGTAGAACGGTGTCAAATCACATGATCACAAAAGAGCCATGTTCAATTAGCTGTGTGGCAAGTGGTACCGTCCTGTGGAAACCACATATCGTCCAAATTCATATCTTCCAATTTGGGCCATAAAAAGTTCGTTATCATTTCACGATAGCGTACACCAATCACAATTCTGAGGTGAAAATGTGCCTCATCACTAAAGATGATTTCCTTCGAAAATTGATTATCCACTGTTGCCATTTCTTGCCACCCTTTTGATCATTGAAGATGCTTGAAATGGTCGAGTGGCTTTATTTCTCGAGTCAATTGAACCTTGTAAGCGTGTAAATGCAACTCTTTATGCATTATGTTCATCTCTGATGAGCGTGAGAGTTGTGATTGTTGGGCACGATGACGAGTTGATGTGGAATACACACTATCAGAGCAATTTTTTCTGCAGCACGAGCTGTGCGAGTATGCACTGATGTTTTCTCATCTCCTACAGACCCTTTAAATTTAACCACCCTATATTACAGCTTATGTCACTTTCAGTATAATTAAACAATTTAGAAGAGTCAGCTTAAAACAACAAAACTATATTTTTATTTAGTTTTACAAAAAATTACAAAAAAAGATTACAACGACGCGAAGAAAACTTAAAGATCGATTTTAGGGCCCCCGCAGACTGCAGACTTTTTATCGGCCGATAGTTTAGTCGGGTTGGGCTGAAAGTGCGCACACCGAGCCAACTAAACAGTTTGGTTGGTGAACATGGCGCAGACTATCAAACAGACAGCCGACTATTCTCGAACTAGTTTGTAACTGACTGTTGAAGCGGTCGCACAATGAAAATATTGTCCAGAAAAATTATTGCTCTCATCATACTTCGGAGGAGGAAAATCAAGAAGAGATTCCGAGAGTATTGGGTGCATCCCATTCTCAGTGATAGATTAGTTAGTGGAAAACATTCCGCCAAATCACAGAGCGAACTGAACTATCGGCCGACTAAACAATCGTCATGTATGCGCAGGCGTGTATGCGCCAATACTGATTAAACAGTCGGCCGATAGTTGGCCGACAGATTAGTTTGAATGTAATCGGGTAGCCCATCAAACTTTTTTATCGGCCGATACTGAATCGCTGTAGTGTGCACATATGCATTCCTCTCCATACTGATTAAGAAGCCGACCAAACTATCGGCCGATAAAAAGTCTGCAGTCTGCGGGGGCCCTTATGCTTAGCAACATTAAAAACAAGAATGAGACTTGAATTCTCTCATCTTTCTTTTTTTTGAAGACTTGCCAAGGTCCTTTTTAGTTTTTATTCTGAAACTTAGTACAGTTCAGCTCATTAAATTATCAAATTTTAGTTGAAATAAATTAAAACGAAATTCTATCGAAATTTCAAAGTTCATTTTGAGTTTCAAAATGAAGTCATAGTGTTTTGTATGTTAAACATTATTCTACGAAAACATCCATCGAGCCCTTAAGGAGATATCAAACGTACCAAGCAACGTCTAAAAATGAAAAACTCGAAAATTGATTTCGATACTCGAATAAAAGTCAAATCTCTCTTACCTTTTATCAGAAGTTATTCTACTGCGGTTGTTGTAATTTTTATTCATATAAATGTCTACTCCTATTATGAAAAACAAAAACACTACAGTTTTACAACCTACTAAATACCTTGATGTGTAATTGGTCACAGATAAAAGTAATAACATACAAATGAGAAAACATTTTTCCCCATCAAAATTCCATATCAAATTTCCCGGTACTTCTTGGAAATATGTAGAATTCTGAATTATAAATCTTTAACGAAATCGTGAGAAAATCATTCTTAGTAAAAAAGCTTTATTAAAAGGAATACGACTGTAAACTGTGAGTTTTTAACGAAAGAACCAACTAGGTATCTAAAAACACAACTGTAGCTAACTCTTGTTCAAACTCAAACGCCATAAATTCCATAAAAATACAAGTTTTATAAAAATACCACACATTATATAATTGTACACAGAATATGATGACTTTGGATACTGAAACAGACTTCCATTAGATACCACAATCTAATGTCAACAAAACGCAAGACATAAAGAGTATTTCTTTTTTCAAAAACAATTTTTCTATGTCAAAGTAGAAAAAGAACGTAACTAGAATTCTCTTTGGCATATTTCATATATTCATTCAATGTTAGTTTTAAAAAATATCATCACTTTCCATTAAAAATTGTCCTCTTCCATGAAAAATCATAATACAAAAACAAAACTAGCTGGGTTTGACATAGTTTCATGATTTTCAAAAAAATAAGAATAAAAAACATTGATGTTTGCTGCCGATGCGATGTCCTAATAGTGTTTTTATTTCTATTCACATTCCTCCGCATTGAACTGATCCAGTTGCATTCTCTGGTAACCTAAAAATAAAAACCTATCTTCTAGTTTATGCAACAACTTAATGTTGTGTAGATAGAGTCGAGGAGTAATTAACACAAATATTTTCTTGCAGCAGTTAAATTTGCGTTAAATCCTAAAGTACGGAGCTTAGAGGAATGGTGAGACTGAAACTGAATCTGGAGTACAGTAGTACAGATCCACTTCATCGCATCAGCTGAGGTGTGGAAGAGGATTATGTTGGATGTTTGGTATATGCACACATTGCACAAGCCAACATTATCAACGCCATCAGAAGTATAAAAAGAAGCGGCTAAAGTCGTGTTGCAGAAGAATGATATGACCCCAAAAATTATACTTCAGGGAATAAAAGTTCAACGAAGGGAAGCCAGCCGGAGGAACATAATAAAAACATAAAACATTAAAAAAAAAAAATCAAAGTTTAGAAAAAGAAAAGAAATTGTTTCGAGTCGAGATCCCCAATGGGCATTGGTACTCTGACAGTTGTCTTGTCAGTGAAACTGATTCAGCATTATTTATCTCGCCTTGATGTTGTTTTATTTTTTTCTCAACTTCTTCCTTTTCTTTTATCTACAAGTCGTATTTCATCCTCTATTGTTTCTGACCTTAGCTGTTAAAAATTTGACCTATTTCTTTGGATTTCTATAAGCTGTCACGGTTTCGATTTAAGTGTACTAAATAATAGTTTACTTTTGTCAGTAATACTTTTAAATGGCATTAGATTGGGGATTGTGAACTTTGATCAGCTTGAGCTTATCTCTAATTTTTAGTGTAAAATATAAGTAAAAAATATATTGGAAGAAAGAAAAATAAAAATCTATATTATCTTAAGTAACATATGGAACCATGGTTGTTTTTAAGACGCATGGTTTTCAATGTGACAAAACTTTTTTTGAAATTGGACTTTTTGACAGCTGTCACTTGATTTATGCTCAGTTTGGTTTGACATTTCATAATAAATAGACTTACAACTTTTGCAAACCGTGCAATCGGTTCCCTTCGCGCGACACATCGAAACAATCAATTTAACACTTCTGGACTTATTTTTGCGGGGCTATGTGAAGTTCATTGTCTACACAGACAAGTACGAGATGATTGACGTCTTGGAAGAGAATAATCGGGGCGCTTTATTTCTGATATACGACCCCAACAGCTGAGAAAAAGAGTTCGGAAATTACGACTCGCGGCTGGAATTAGTTTGAGCTAGCCACAGCAGTCACTTACAAAAATAAATTAGATTAGGTGGCACGACAGTCCGTTGAGAACTAGGGCTTAGTGACTTACAACTATCAACCATTACTGTGTGGCTGGTGTGGACATACAATTTCATGCCAATTCCGAACGACTAATTTGAAAAAGGACCTTTAATGACAAGAATTACTCTTGGACGATTTGTCAATTCCTCGCAAGAAGCAGTACCCGTGAAAAAATCATTATAGGTGCCACAAATAGCGATTGAACCCAAGACTTCTAGTCCTACACACTTACCATCACGCCACGAGTACAACGGCGGCCACTTGCTCGAAATAAGAAACTCTTATCTTTATAATAGAGCTAAGTCCATAACATTGAATTATTTGCGATTTATTTCCTCTGAAAAAACACACGCCTAAAAAAAACCATTTATGGTAATAAAAGCTACAAAGGCTGCCTTTTTATATTTATTGACAAAATCAAGAATCTTAGGCGCTGTCACTTTTGAAATTAATTTTTTTACGTTTCTTTGGTATTCTACCGAAATTTATTTTCGAATTATTATTCAAAAAAGAGGCTGGGATGCGACCCACACTGATAACTTCCCATTCCGTCTGTCGATTTGTCTTGCTTAAAAGTTTGCAGGTTTTCGTGTTGGGTTAAGAAAGTTGTCAGTTGAATTCAAAATTTTTAAATTACCAACAATATTTTTCATATAAAGAAATAGTTAAGTTTGAAAATCTAGTTTTGTTAAATAGATTTTTAGCCGAAAACAAATTTTTACCAATTTTAGTAGCATTTCTTAAATTTTTACAAATTGGATGAATGCAATTAATTTGAGAGATATCAAGAACCGATCATCAATTTTTACCAAATTTGTGTACTATTTCTTGCAGATTTTATTTTTTTATGAAAAAAAACGGACTGTTGGATTTTTATAAAAAAAACTACTCAATATCGAAAACAATATTTTCTATGAAATAAAAAAAGTTTGAAGACAATGGCGCAAAATTTTAGACGATTTAGACGATGTTAAATCATTTTTAGTATGATACTAGGTTAAAAAAAGGATTTTGATAATTTTAAACGAGTTTAGTATCGTACTATCTTCTTAACATTTTACTAAAGTTAAAATCACCAAATGGCTACTTTATCTTTTTAGTATCGTACTAAATCTGTATGACATATGTCATTTTTCTCAAATGTGACAAAGTGTTTTAAAATTGATAAATTGTGAAATAAAATTTATTTATAGATATCATAAAAAGTAAATTAATTTAAAATGTTTTCGGAGGAAGAAGATTTTAAAATGTTTGAGGATTCAGTGTTGTGTAGGAAAGTTAAAAGTTTTAAAACTCGAGCAAATCCTCTTGAAGAGCTGGACGATGGTGAATTTTACTCCAGGTATATTTTTGATAAAATAAAAATAAATAAAATAAATAAAAAATAATAAGGTACATATGTTTTTTTTGTACATTACATTTCACACTACTCGGCACATAAATGTACAGAGTAGAGAACACAGCACCTTGAGCGACAAGACTGTATAAGTCGATAACAACACAAGACATTAATACAAGACAGAAGGACAGAGGAGAAAGAAGAACGAACAGTTAGAAAGAACACATGACAACAGCACGCGGTAGGTTTCGAGTCGGTCCCCCATCTGACTACTAACTGCGCTCACTGATGCTTGATTTCGGTGATCGATGGGAACCGATGCTTTATCAGTGACTAGGCCGTTGCATGTTTGTTTTGTTTGCTCCACAATCTGTCATTATTTAGATGTGTTCATGTTTTTTTTTTAATAAAATGGGTTTAGCATGATACTAGTTAGCAAAACAATAAAAAGTGTTTAAAATTAGTGAAAAGTTAGTAGATTACTATGTACAGTCAGTCACGAAAGTCTACATACACCCTTGAAAAATGCAAAATCATCAATAATAGGCAAAATTTCAGTGATATTTTTTATTATTTAGAATATTTACAGCTTAACAACTAAAATAGAACAAAAAGATTTAATTTTTTTTCAACAATTCACTTGAAATAACAAAAAAACCAAAAAAAACATCTCACGAAAGTCTAAATACAGCTGCTTTTCAGCCGTTCTCTACAAAAAAACCGTTATTTTTTTGCATCAAAGGAATTGTTTTGAAATTATAAATGAGTTTTGCCTTGACTTCTGTAACTTCATTTGAAATAAATTTTGTGAAAATGTCGACGCGAAAAGAAATACCGGTCGAAATACGAAATCTGATCGTAAAACTTAACAATGAGAAAAAAAGTTACGGTGAAATTGCTAAAATAGTGGATAAAAGTCGAGCAACAGTTCAGACCATAATTAAAAATTATAGAGATAGAGGTCAGGTCTCAAATAATCCTCGTTCTGGCCGCCCAAAAAAACTCAGTAGTCGCGACATCCGAAGTGGCATTAAAAAAGTCACCAGAAATCCCCGTGTAAGTGCCCCAAAATTAGCGGAAGATATTGCGAAAACATCAGGCAAGGCAATTCATCCAGAAGCCGTGCGCAGAGTGTTAAGATCGCAGGGATTTCATGGAAGAGTTCCACGAAGAAAACCCTTTATAAGCGAAGTAAACCGACGAAAACGTTTGGAATTCGCAAACCTGCACATAACAGATGACCATAGTTTCTGGAAAACGGTACTTTTCATCCGAAGATGTTAAACTTACTTTCGTCCTTACATCTTACATCTTCGGATGAAAAGTACCGTTTTCCAGAAACTATGGTCATCTGTTATGTGCAGGTTTGCGAATTCCAAACGTTTTCGTCGGTTTACTTCGCTTATAAAGGGTTTTCTTCGTGGAACTCTTCCATGAAATCCCTGCGATCTTAACACTCTGCGCACGGCTTCTGGATGAATTGCCTTGCCTGATGTTTTCGCAATATCTTCCGCTAATTTTGGGGCACTTACACGGGGATTTCTGGTGACTTTTTTAATGCCACTTCGGATGTCGCGACTACTGAGTTTTTTTGGGCGGCCAGAACGAGGATTATTTGAGACCTGACCTCTATCTCTATAATTTTTAATTATGGTCTGAACTGTTGCTCGACTTTTATCCACTATTTTAGCAATTTCACCGTAACTTTTTTTCTCATTGTTAAGTTTTACGATCAGATTTCGTATTTCGACCGGTATTTCTTTTCGCGTCGACATTTTCACAAAATTTATTTCAAATGAAGTTACAGAAGTCAAGGCAAAACTCATTTATAATTTCAAAACAATTCCTTTGATGCAAAAAAATAACGGTTTTTTTGTAGAGAACGGCTGAAAAGCAGCTGTATTTAGACTTTCGTGAGATGTTTTTTTTGGTTTTTTTGTTATTTCAAGTGAATTGTTGAAAAAAAATTAAATCTTTTTGTTCTATTTTAGTTGTTAAGCTGTAAATATTCTAAATAATAAAAAATATCACTGAAATTTTGCCTATTATTGATGATTTTGCATTTTTCAAGGGTGTATGTAGACTTTCGTGACTGACTGTATATAGTAAATTGTTAACTAGTACCGTGCTAAGGCCTTAATAATAGGTTGTTTAAAATTTTGCGCCAATATTTTTAATTTTTGAAACTTAATTTTTACCAAATTTTAGTAATTTTTTTTTAAAAGTTTTTATTTTTTGTAAAAAAACCTTCAATTCGACAATATTTCTTATAAGATAAAATAAGTTTGAAGCCTTAATCTCAAGTTTTTGAAAAGATATTTGAGTCAAAATTCAGTTTTTACCAACTTTGAGTAATGTTTTTTTAAGGTTTTTATTTTTTATAAAAAAAAAACTGTAAATTAATTTTTTTTCAAAAATTTTATCAGATGTCAAAAACATTATTGTTCGTTGCACAAAATTGTTTTGGAGATGAAATCATATTTTAGTCGTAAGATTTTCGAGGTGACAAATTTTTTTTTCAGTTTTTTTGATTTATAAAAAAACCGTAAATTGGATTTTTTTTTCCAAAAATATATTTGTTTGGTATCACGTTACAATATATAATATACAAATTAATTCAAGTCTCTAGCGTCATTGGGTCATGAGATATTTAGGGTAAACCAAAATTTGCACCTGTTTTTAAACTGCTATGGTAAAAAAAACCAGCCACGTAATTTTCTTGAGAGCCATTTCTGCATCTTTCTTCCTTATTTTTGTATAACAACATTTATTTGAAGTCGATATCTCTTCTGGTTCTTGAGCTATGGACGACGAAAAAAACGTCGCGAACGTACGGGCGTACGAACGTACGTACACACGCACGCGCATACATCTTTTTAAAAATCTTTTATTTCGACTCTAGGGACCTTGAAACGTCGAAAAATGTCAAAATTTTCAATTCGACAAATCGGACCCATTACAATAACTTTCTATGGGAAGTTAAAAAAGGAACATTTTCTTGAAATCATGTTTTACGACTTTCGACAATATTTGGCAATATTTACAGTTTGAATATGAAAGATCGGCAGGACTGACTACGAGACCAAACCTAACGATATTTTTGATCGTCCTATCTCGATCTCGACAAAATCGAAATGTTCCAATTTTGTCGTGATATCGTCTTGATATCGTAGTTTTTCTCGAGAAAAGATTAATTTTTAGTCTCGTCTCACTGAGTCTAGATTTCGATTAGTAAATTGTGTGTGAAGTTTTAAGTTTTTTTTTATGATTGCTTATTTTTCAATCAAATTTGACAATTTATGAATTCAAATAGGGACAAAAACCATCATTTGATATTAAAACATACCAAAGCAACAAATAAATTTAAAATTAAAAAGTTTCTGTGATAAATCTATAAAACCCGTAAAGACTGACAAAACGGTGAGTGTATCGACAAATTTTGTACCAAAATATTAAGTATGGTCTCGAATGCCTTCAAAATGTTGTCTCGGTTTCACAAATCAGTAGAAAACACCTGCATTTTTGAAGGCTCAAAACATTGTGTTGACACAACGATCTTTCTTGTTCCCAAACATCAAAAATAAAGAGGAAGCTGTTGATTCGTACAAAATTCATGTTTTAGAGGATACAAATGTTTCAAAAACATGGAAAAACGTATTGATTGGTTTAGATAACATTTTGTAAGACAATAAATCCAATTGAAAAGACATTTTATTGTGTAATCATTGTTCGTTTGGAAATTTAAAGAGCAACCCTCGTACTATTATGAACCTGTGGTAGAAAACTACCTTACATTTGACGCCATTGTTTTCTAAAAATATTTGTAGGTAAAATAAAGAACTACGCATATCCAATAAATTCGTCATGTAATGCAAAAGACTTATCATTTTTTTTTTAATTTTTAAAAATGTGATAGAACCCGAGGGTTCTTATATGAATGAAAAACAATAAAATCACCGGATATGTTCTATTCAAAATATGTACCTAGGAAGGGATATGAATAGTTTTAAGTACCTTACTTGTACATAATTGGAACAAAAACTGCTTCAAATTCACAAAGGAACTCTACGAGGAATACGCACAAACATTTCCTTTCGTTACGCACTTGTATATATTACCGGTCCCCTTTTGCGTGTCGTACTATATTTTTCAAACACTACAAGACAGAAGATTAGAGACACTAATAACACATCTAACATAATGACCCTATATGTACATCTGTCAATAGCGTGAAGTATAATTTTCAACTTTAAAATTTCCACAACTGTCTCAAAAACTTCTGAAATGTTTAAAACGCAATGTTCGGTTCTTTCTCATTCACTTCGTTGTTCCAATTCAACATCCAGGAGCTCTTCGAAAAGAAACAAAGCAAAAAATGGAAACTATATATTCCTGATGAATATCCTGAATAAGGATGATGATGCAAACATGGTCTTGCCAACGAAAGAAAAGTCTAAGTAAAAAGTAAAATATTGGATTTCTTTGACGCGTACCGTACACACACCTTGCATACAATAGAGCACATCATTCTACTGCCTCTTTCAATGAAAGGAATACATTTTTAAAGTCGATTGATTCGGATAATCGAAGAAGTATTGATCCTTAAGGATCCAAGAAAAATAAGAAGAAGAAGACAGTCGAAGCACAAAACCGCCTGAAAGGAAACACTCTTTCATCCATTTCTTGAAAGAAAAAAAAAGAAAACGTATTCAAAAGGATGCAAACTTTTATTGCCACAATGATCTGAAAGACGGGTGAATATAAATATATATGTATAAAAATGAGAGAAGAACAAAAAGAAAAAACACACTAAAATGTTGGCTTTAACGCTTTTGAATATCTTCTTCGTTTTTCTTCTCTGGTTTTTCGACTCATTCAGTGAATAGAATAATGAATTTTTTATTTGGCCAATGGGAAACTATGTATCCAAAGATATTATGTGTAATTTTTATTCAATCTGATTTTGATTTTGTGTCCAGTCCAGTATTCAGTTAAAGAAAATCTGTCTTAGAATAATTACCTTTTTCGTAATGGCGCGAGGATTCTTTTCAAAGTGACTTCTTTCTTCTTTTTTTTCTCAGTTTTTCAGTGTTAATAAATTGGTATTGAAAACTGTTGACTTTGGTGATGTCTTTTGTATAATCATCGGTTTTAGGAAAAAATATTGGCTTAGTGAAGACGAATATTGATCTTTTTTAAGGCCAACGAAAAGGTTGATAATATAATAAGATACTTGGAACACAAATTTGAATTGGAAACGAGTTAAGTTAAAACTGATTGTTGTCATTTTGACACTCTTTCTCAGGAGGAGTTTTGATAACCTTATTTTGCAAAGACACAATGTGAGCATTATGAAAGGGAGAGAGAGGTTGAGTTTATGACAGTGTTCAAGCAACGTAAATGATTCAACGATGATATCATCACCAATCAATATGAATGCTTTACGTTCAAAACTGTTCAAGAAAATTAAGTAAGTTACAGGAACACTAGCCCAGAAATGGAACGAAATGGAACCTATAGTCAAGCTTTGTAGGTATATAAGTTTTATAGATAATAGAAGAGCAGGGTTTTGAATCTAAAGATCAATATTAAAAGCTGAAAGCACTATCTTCAGTGAAACAGGTAATTGGGTTAGAATCTTCAGACAGGAAATTATTAATAAAAATGAGAAAGAGTGACGGAGACAGAACAGAACCCTAGGGCACACCAGCATTTATTTTGCGTTTAACAGACTTCAACCCATCTAATACTACTTGAATCGAATGGACCGAAAGGTAATTCTTAATCCAACGAAGAAGGGGATTCTTTAAAACCAAAGGCACGCATTTTCGATAAGAGAGGCTGACGCAAAACTCGTATCAAATGCTTTTGAAATATCAAGTGCAATAATCTTACTTTCTCCAAAACTATGTAAACATTAGCCGTCAGATCACCAGTGTTTTTATTGCTACGAAAACTGTGATGCCGGTCATTAAGAAGTATTCGGTCTTCGAAATATTTCTTGAGCTGATAGTTAAACAGCGTTGTTTCCATGAATTTTCAAAAGAAGGGACTCCTCTCTTTGGTTATCGGGTGGTTAAATACCAAATGACATTTGAAGAGAAGGATAAATGAAAAAGCTTTCGAAGTGGTTTTGTCAGTTTAGAAGAACAACTCTTCAGAACAATTGCCATCTGGGTTAGGGGGTTTGTATGGGTTGAGATCTTTTAGGACTCTGGGTACTGCACGGGTGCAAAAAAAGAAGGCTTTCTTTCACGTTCAAGCCAAGTTCCAAACTTAGGCTTTTGAATTGGTTATTCGGCTTGGAACTTATTCTGGTTAAACTTCAGAAATGTTGATTCTAAATCTTTGTAAGAATGCTGGTCTTTTAAGAACCATGACTATATCAATAAGCTTAGTTTTTGTCTAGTGAGTGCTTGAGCCGCTTGTGACCCCTTGGCACCTGTTGGATTTGGGATGAAATTTGGACTAGAATGAAACAAATGCCATCCATTGCTAAACATAATAAAAAAAAATTGGGTGGCGCAACAGTCCGTTGAGAACTACGGCCTAGTGACTTACAACTCTCAACCATTCCAGTGTGCGAGTACTGTTGTCAGAGATGGAGGGGACCTACAGTTTTATGCCGAATGCGAACGGCTAATTTGAGAAAGCACTTTTTATGACAAGAGGCAGTACCCGTGAAAAAAACTTTAGATGGCATAGGCAGGGATCGAACCCAAGACCTCTGACATGATAGTCCAACGCACTAACCATCATGCCACGGGTACTACAAAAACAATACTACAAACATAATAAAACAATCGAAAAAAAAACAAGATAAACCATCAAATTTGAAATTATGTAGTTATATTCTAACTAAAATAGAGAAACCGTAACTAATGACGCGTAGGTGTAAGCCACTATTTCCCTTAAAGTTAATCATAAACTAGCAGAAACAACAAACAAAAAAAGTCATGAATTTATTTTTCTACTCCGGGCATTAATTTCATTTAATGTTACTCCCACTTACTTTGATAGGAATTTATTTTGTGATTTATCAATTACCATATTTAAATCACCTCATTAAAAAAGACTGCGCCTGAGTAAAACAGAAAACCAATGCATATTAAGCCAATCAATACACCGCTCACCATGATATCTCATAAGCAACCCAACGCCTTAAGTTCACTTTACATAAAGATTACGAAGATTATCGCGCCTACGTTATTTTAGAGATACTTTCTCTTCATCTGTCATTCATGACCTAGAACATCAGTTGGACAAGTTTAAGTCTTCTTTTACAAAAGGTTTACCTACCTACCTTCGAAAACTCTACTATCCACCAGATAGTATTGTGAAAATAAAATAATAAACAACAACAAATGCCCAGTTGGCAGGTAGGCGTAGTGCGACGACGCGACGCTTGTCGTCGTTTTCCATATACAAATGTAGGAAGCAGAGAGACTTATTGGAGGTTGAATAAATATCTTCTTTATCGAGTTTCATATACAAGTACAGTAAGACAATAGAAATATGAGTTAGTTGGCTATTTGTGATGCACTTAAATAGCATTTTACTGTCACTTGGTTAGACGTTACTTCTTAATGTATAAATAGTTATCTGACACCAAGATCGAGTAAAACTAAACAAGAAATTAGATTAAAATAAATTTAAAACAAAACAAGCACGGTACAAACAAAATTTGAGGTGTTCTGAATTTGTCTCCGACAATTCTTTAAGCACCACCGAGAATTGCGCTAAGCGCGTTTAGGAACATTTTTTTGTGAAATTTTGTACGGAAATTTCGACGAGGGAACAAATTAACAAATTAAAAAATTTTAGTAAACTATTGAAAAAATGTAAGAAACTTTTAATAAATTATTCTTGAATTTGTGATTCCATTGCAATAGCAACAATACGAGCCTCTAGAAAGCTTAATGGAAGAGAAACCTGACATTGTACTTAATTATAAAAAGGAGTATTACTCTTTCCGATGAAAGATACAATGAATGAAACTTGAACCTCGACGAAGGACAGTTTTTTCACTCCTAGGTTTGAATATGCATCAAAAATCAAGAAAATAGTTTATGAGACATGACACCGATTGATTGGCTTCTACCTTATAATATGCTAGAAAAATTGATGGAAATATATTAGGAAAAAAAGGCTTGAGTCAAAAAATTGGATTTTAGGGTCTCTTTCGTTTGAAACTAAAAACTGCTGAATATAGTTTTTAAATTTAGTCTCTAGACAGAAAAATTCATATTTGTTTTGATATTAACGTCTGAAGTTCATTGAGATTCTGCGAACAGTTCCTGACTTAAGTCCTTTTTTTTATAATTATCGAACACTTATTGTATACGTTTAATATGCGAAAGACACAGTGTGAGCATTAGTGAAAGAAGGAAGGGTTAGATAGGAGGTGCCGGTGTACATTGATTTTGAATTCCTGAACATTGCAATGATAGGGAAAGATAAAGCGTGGCAAGGCATTCCGCATTCGCGTAGTACGGCTAAAAAATGAATCTCTGTACTTCATAGTACGGCCGAAGTTGGGCTCAAGGGTAAACTGATGGGCATTCCTAGAAGCGGGGGTATTACGGTTAAATTGTTTAAGGGGAGGAATGCAACTGGCTATTTCACTAGAGCAAAGTCCGTTAAAATAACGGTAAAAAAGGGTAAGACAAGAATTTTTACGACGATGTTAGAGCGACGTAGGTAATCGTGTTGATGATGTTAATTTCACCAATCATTTTAAAAGCTCTTCTTTGAACACTGTCTAAAAGGCTTAAATAAATTTACTGGAGCACCAGCCCAGAGATGAGAGTTATATTCAAGTTTCGGACGTATATAGGTTTTATTAAAATAAAAAAACTGGGTGACGAAACAGTCCGTTGAGAACTAGGGCCTAGTGACTTACAACTCTCAACCATTCCTGTGTGCGAGTACTGTTGTCAGGGATGGATTGACTTTTCATGACAAGAATTACTCTTGGAGAATTTATCAATTCTTCGCAAGAGACAGTACCCGTGAAAAAAACTTTAGATGGTATAGGCAGGGATCGAACCCAAGACCTCTGGCATGACAGTCCAACGCACTTTTTTTTTTTTTTTTTTTTTTATAGTCCAACGCACTAACCATCATGCCACGGGTACTATTTGGTCTAATTATATTAGTTTAATTAAAAAAATAGTTCTACTTAAAATGACCGACCTCAGCTTTAATGCCAGCCCTTAAACGTTATGTTATGACCATCGACTTATAGTTTCTGTTTCTATTGATATTTTATACACTGCTTCCGTTAACTCTATTTTAAGAGTTTATAAATTCCCGTAAGTAGTCTTTCAGGCACGATCTCCAATTCTGACCACAAAAAATAATCTTAGGCATTAAAATATGGACTTTCCGAGAGCCAATCTTAAGCTTCTTTAAAAACTAAAATTGATCCTAAGGCGCCAGTTACAGCTATCATTGGTTTTCATTATTGAAAACAAACATTGTAATTTTCTTGACAGGTCATTTATAGCTATCATCAAAAATTTCTGCCATTGAAAAAAAAATCCCTAAATGAAATCAACCGAACATTTTTTACTGACAGAAATCTGTCATTGGAATTGTGTGAAATTGGAACACAAATCAGTGGAACGATTCATTTCACTGTTGAACATAAAAGTATCAGCTGTCCAGGAAAATGAATTTCCGTCCGGATAATAGAAAAATACATTTTAAGAGAAAAATAAATGCGTAATTACACTTTTTTCCTCAAAAAAATTCTTTGTGTGATTTCCGATTGATCAGTATATAATTTTCATTTCTAATCAAAGGGAAACACCGTCAAATATCGATTCAAAAATTTTTCCGGATCGATTTCAATGATAGCTATAGCTGGCGCCTTAGAGAAAAACGAATGCGCAATTAAACTTTTCTCCTCAAACAAAATTCTTTGGGTGATTTCCGATCGATCAGTATATAATTTTCATTTTCAAATAAAGGGAAACACCGTCAAATATCGATTCAAAAATTTTCCCGGATAGATTTCAATGATAGCTATAAGTGGCCCCTTACAGGCACTTTTGTGCTGTCTTATCTTTAATTGTCTCACCAGAATCTTGAAGCTGAATTCATCTATCTCTATTGAAATTGATATTTGTTAAACAATTTACCAAACCCTCTACCACTTCTTTATAGTACAACTTGTGTGTTTTCACATTTGCTTTCAAAACTTGCGTTTTGTGACACTTAGGATTGAGACTTTCAATCAAACTATTACAGAAGGGTTTTAGGATAGTTTCAGTTTTATATGATCATATCGCATATTTTGTTTGTTCTTCTTCAACGTCTTTTCATTCGAAAATAAGAATCATTTCTAACGTGCCACAGTCAAAGCCCTTTGACTCTTTCCACGATAACTTTTTGGAGTCGAAGTGTTAACAAATGACATGTTAAGCGTGTCGTCGATAGCCCTTTACATGTAGTTCAGCATGGATCTGGTGAGTATATTCAATTCTGTGGACATTATCTTTTCCTTCCGAAGGGGTTTTAGTGGCATTCGTTCTGGTACTGCTTTCATGAGCGTGCAAATCAAAATTTTGGGCAAGTCATCTTATCTTGAAGATATGGGAAATCGGAGGAGAACCCGATTCCCGAAAAATGTAATTTTTAAAACTAGAACATTTTTCCAGAACTCATTCCTTATCCATGTTAGGCAATTATTGCTATTTTCTTTTCTTTAGCGCCTCACTCTATGGTAACATTAGCGAAACTGAAACCAAATATATATTTAGTCTCGGCTTACTAATGTGAATATTAGAAGAATAAGATAACCATTTTATATCAAATGAATGTTTTGATTAACAAGGTCTTGAAGTTTTGTAACAGAATTTATGGCACGTCTAAGTAGATTGAGTTTTATTTGGATCTTTATTATTCATTTTTACAACGACAGTTTTTTCGGTGGTTGTCTGCAGTTCCACAAGGTAGCCATTTAGGTCCTATAATTTTTAGTCTATATATTATTTATGCCGTATTGATCTTGTTACATTCTGATTAAGGAATCTGTACAGACAATAAACTTGTGTTAAAGGTAAGTTAAATGTCTTTAGTCGACTCAAGTGGCTCCAGCTTGTATGCTTTTTTAAATATTCTGTCAAAAACCTGTCCCTACAGCTGCGTTGCAATATCTCTCTTCATAACTTCCGTATGGTTTGGCCATTTAAATTTATGGTTTGATCATTTCAATTCAACGATTTCTGCAAATTTCTTGAACAAAAAGTATTTAAAACGAATTTCATTTCAGTACTCAAAATCGTTGTCTAAACCACGAATCAGAGATTGAAAAACTTGTTAAACTGGCCTTAAGACACTTTAAGTTTTGCCACTGTACTCAAATTCTATACTTTCCAAATTTAATGCCAATCTGTCCCACTATTATAGCTTATCTTTTCCGTTTGGATACAAAACGAAGCAAAAATAAAAAGAAAAACGCGGCGAAAAGTTACTTGCAAAAGAAAAGTAGTTCACGAAGGCGTTTTACTACCTGCCTTTGGTGTAATCCACTACTTTGTTGTGTTGCCATGTGATGTGGTGGTGATGTTTCAAAAAGAAAAATCTATATTTTTATATTGCGGCAAACACCAGCATCAGATGCAAAGCGGATGCAGAGGATTTTATATTCTTGGCAGGCAGGAAATATATGGACGAAGAAAAAGGATTCGGTCTGAACGAGCGACGAAGATTGCGGGAAATAGTGGAAAGATGGAAATATGATTATTCATCATCATCGAAACGAAAAACGAAGAGGATGGAAACATAATTTAACTTGGAGGAGAGCATCAGGGGCATAAGGCATAACACCAAAACCGGTACTGGCAGCATCAAATCATTCTTGAAGTCTTGACGTCGTTCGTATTCATCGTTGCTAGATGCAGGAGCAAGAGCAAGAGCAGGTATACCTTTATGTAGGTAATGGAAGGAAATTTCGAGTTTAAATTTCATGATGTTAGAAATTTCTTGTATTTCCGGTTCCTCTTTTAGAGAACCAACAAAATACAGCAACACAAAATAAAAACCTGGAGGAAGTACGGAAAATATTTACAGCTTTGTGGTCATGTGATGTTGTTTTGAAGGTGATAAGCACCTCTGTGCATTCTTAATATCCTTAAGTATCCTCCATAAGAATCATATGCTTGGATGGTTAACTTCAAGATCTGAGCCACTTGTGGGTTGTTGCAGAGGCAACATCAACAGCATGAGCTGAGGCAGGTGCAATATGTTTTTATTTTACACATGACAACCTCTCTTGGATGTTTTCTCTCTTCTTTAAAAAAAAAACTAAATTTTGAAATTTTGTTTGAGTTGATGCAAACAATATGCAAATGCCATAGAAGCAAAATTTAGTTTCTTTTTAGTTCATCAATATTGTTTCAAAGTTTTTAATGAAGAAACTTTTTATAAAAGAGAAATGCCTTTGAATACAACACTTTCAAGTTATTGTTTTCTTCATTTTCTTCTCTTTTTGAAACTAAATAATTTATAAAAATCCTTTTTCAAAATTGATAACCTTTTCCTTGTCTATTTTCCCGATTGTTTCAATAGTTTGTGATGTGGCACGTAGCGCAGCATTGTTGCAAAAAAAAACGTCGATCGTCTACATCAATATTTCAGAAATCCGTCTGTTAAACAATATTGATCAAGATCATAGCTAGTAGCGCAATCTATTCACTATTACAGTTGCACCAGTCTTATTTTCAGAGAACGTTGAGGATGGATAAGCTTTTCAACAATTTTTCTTTAATTTTTCGACACCCAAATGCGAAAATTCTGACTCAAGTAACGACGACGTTGCTGATCTACGGCCGACTTGAGTTTGTGTGTAGTTTGAACTTTAAAAACCTCAAGACCCAAGTCATTTGCAGAATGCCTTATTTCAAGATCGACGAGGCATCCAGAAACTTAGGGTGAAATCGGCTAAGGTGGTAAATGACTATCACATTTTTGATAGTCACTAAGCTTTCGGTCTTCAACTCAATTCAATTGGATTGGGCAATTTCAGATTAGAAGAGTCAAAACTCTTTGTTGAAATGGTGAAATTTTGCAGTGGTTTCTATAAAATTTCTAAATAAAAGTATCAAATTAGCTGTACTTTAATAACATTTTTAAACTTCTCGTTTTTTTCCGAATGTCATAAGCTTTTTCGGTAAAAAGAATACATTTTTTCTTAACGAAAAAAAGTGTACTTAGAAAATGTTCCAGTCGTTTCAGAAATCATCTGGTAGCTTTATTCAGAAACAACATATTTGTTGGAAAATGACTATCAAATGTTTGCTGTGGCAGATTTTTAGCTAACAATTGGACTACTACCTTACATACTCGTAATTCAAATTCCTTCATTTTGATTGTCATTAACCAAAAATCACTTAAGCCGATTAAAGCATTGGGTTTTTGTCAACACCAGAGCAGCAATACTCTCAGTTTTTTTTGAGCGGCACACACGTTTTCGAATCAACACATTACTAACTTGTCCAAAAAGCTCAAATTTTTCACTATTATGTGGCATTTTAGTAACTTTTGTATTGAATTTTAAAAACTTTGATGCATTGTTGAAGTGTGTATCATTCCATTTTCCGTAGTTATTTATTTGTCAAATGTCTAACGATGACAGCTTCAAAAGTGACTGCTGCCCAAATAGAGGCCTTTTCAAAATGAAACCCCTTATTGGAAATGCCTTTATAAAATCTAGTTATTGTTAATTAATCGAGTTCGACTAGTTTTACTTTCTTCCATGTTAATTAAACATTCACATTATGTAAATTTACAACTCCTTTAAATACCATATTAATTATGTACATTAACAACTTGAGTATCACTTCTATTCAAGTGCGTAAATCATAATTAAACTGTCTCTAATAAATAAACCTAGAGTATACTCAACTCAGTCTCAAGCCGTTTTGAAGGAGTGATATGTTTGGAGGAACTATCAAGTTAGGTCTGTCACATGTAGTTTATTTTTGTATTACTGCATTAACTAGCCAACTATTGCTTAGTTACACGTGATGAAAGTCATTCTTGAATTGGTTAATGTTTTTGGTATTTTTTAACTTATTCTCTCGTGAATAAAATTATACCAGAACACGCAAATACCGACAGAAATTTTTAAGAATTTTCCTCAAAATTTCCTTTGGAGAATGATTTTTTTTTTCATAACATATGCTTATAAGAAATAAAGGAAGTTAAAAGAGGTAAGATACACTGCGAATCAGTTGATGAAGGTCAAAGTTAAAAAAAAATCCAATATAGCGTTTTCCAATAAGAAGTTTCATTTTGATGTTCAAGAAAAAAGTAGTATCTTTTAAGAGAAATCAATAGATGTTTATTTCATTGCAAGGATTATGCCATTAACAATAGAAATCAATAACAGCCAAATAGCAACCACTCCTACGATTTCAGCACCATCTCTTTTTCATGAAATTTTAGAGAATCAAATCGCAAATTTTCGGTGGTGGTATATCATTGATAACATCACGAATTCCATTTTTAAGCTATTGAATATATTGTGAAGCATTGGCATCTTTCACGTCGCTCCAAATAAAAAAGACTTAGTGTTAAATCCGGTGTTATCACTTCTTCAAGAAATACATAACACAGTCAGCTAAATTTTCTTAGGATATTTCTACTGTTTCGGTGCTTGTGTGGCACGTAGGTAGCCCAACCTTATACTTATTTTAACAATTTTAATGTTCCACTTTAGTAATTTCGAAGTTTTTATTCGTCAAATTTCAAAAGATGATTGCTTCAAATGAGACAGCTGACTTAAAAGCCGGCAACTGTGCGACAGATAGTACTTGAGAAATTGAATCATAAAAATACTGTTCTCAGATTTCTGACAACATTTTTTATACAATATTTCTGAGAATACAGAAATCTCCAAATTCTTAAAAATTTAAACTGACCAAATGAGTTCTGTTACTGGAAAACCATATAAAGTCATTCTACTATAGAAAATATCTTGTCATAGAACTATAGAAAATGATACACCAACTATTAAAATTGAAAAAGCTGACTAAACAAACTTAAATCGCCTATGTTTTGACACTCTTGGTGGCATAAATTCTTAAATAAAAGAATATAATTACGTTGTTTTCCGTGGACAATCAAAAGAGACGGAGTATTCTATTAAGTATAGACATTCACTAACAAAAACCACGTCAAATATAAAATCGAGTTTGCCTTTTTAAACTCAAGTCCTTTTTCCGTGTGTCTATGTCATTTCCAGGAATTCTATCCACGGGAAGCCATAGTTATTCCATGCATTCTAATTTGCATTAATTTTCATAGCCGCGCCGGAAAATTTGCTGGCGATTCCGGAACTCTTGATAAAGGTTTCTTCTGATGTGTGTGCGTTTGCGTTTCTGGCTGGCTTCTGGACCTTTGTTTTTACAGCTTGTTATTTTGAATAGGTGGTGGCGCATAATAATTGGAATCGGGTTGTATATTATGCTCTGGTTAAGTGTATACCCTGAAATTCGTTCACATATTTGACTATACACATATCTACAGATATATATATTTCAATATTATTCTGCACTTCAGAAAACTCATTTTATCCCTCTTAACCTCCCAGGAATATATGTACAATATCTAAATATTGCATATTATATACCATAAGCGGAACAAGTAATGAGGTTGGTTCCACAAACGCCACGCCAAGCCGCACCACTGCTGCCACACCGCACTCGTCTCATATTTCAAGCTTTAATCTCTGTGTTACAAGAGAAGCACGACGAGGAGGATGACGAGGACGACGACGACTTGTATCTCTGCTTCAACTGCATGGGTTGGGTATTGGTATCAATTTCATGTCAAAAAAGGCTTCAGCTTCAGCTACAGCTACAGCTCCAGTTTTGGTATTTTTATCCTTCACCCGCCAACGGATTGAGGTCGAGGAATAAATTTTTAATTTCCAATACCTACCTATACCTACTTTTCTCTGACAATTGGAGGGCAACGTGTGCCGCGTGAAAAATCAAAAAAACAAAAATCGTTACAAAACTTTTGCGTACACATCGCATGTAGCACAAATGAAAAAATGAGGAGAATAATATGTATTGAGGTCAACCATGTAAAAACGAGGATACTCTCGATGCGGTACGGCGGTGGTGGTGCTGCCGAGAACGATGATGATGACGATGATACAATGATGATTATTGTGATGGGTGTGGTGATTACATCCTATAACCTATCTAATCTCTCTAAGGACCCTCGGCGGTGTAGTCCTTGATGTCCTATACCATGCCATACCCGCTTTGTAACTCATTAACAATAATCGCCACGTTAAACAAAGCTACGAATCTTTACTCGAGTTTCAGGATTTTTACTTTTTTGTGCTGCTTTTTGCAGAAAAAGTGCCGCAAAAGCTTTTTTCGTGGTGCAAATGGGTTGGATGGATACAGTAACTAGGACAATGGCAAGGATAACGATGATGATGATGCTGATGCTTATGATGGTTGCGATAGTGACGATGACGTTGCTTACAATCAGAGTTGCTGAACTAATGTACCTACGTCACATCACATAGTCTTGTGTCGTGCCCGGTGTTTTATAGTGTTTGTATAATGGTATGTCCTCTCGCTCTATATGAATCGGCGCGGCGACTGGATATTTTATGATACCAAAGCAGAGGGAGATAGAAAGAGTGCGAAGCTTACTTAAATAATCTGCTGATTAAATGTGGGGTTACCATAGGTTATGGAAAAAAAGTTTCGAATATGAATTTCTGCCTTAATTGTTGGTAATGAAATTATAGGGAGATGGAAATTCATTTAAGGTCTTTAATGTAAAAAAGTTAAAAAGGCTCGTAGTGTATCATTTGAAAGTCAATATAAGTAAGTTATGAAGTTTAAAATATTCACTTGTTAAATTAAACATTTACATTTTCCTAAAATCTCAAAATGCTTACTGAGTGTTTGACATTTTTAATGCATTAGCCCATTTCATAGATTTAGGTTTGTTTGATTTTGTTTTTTTAGGAACTTCTATCGTATAGAAATAAAGGAATTGATTTCTGAAAAAGGAAAAGCTTGAAGGAAACGGCAAGTTACGAAATTTCTCGATGATAAGCCAGCCTTTAACCACCTAACCAACGAAAAAAATAGAATTAATGAGGTCAAAAATTATTCACTAAGTAGATTTCTGAAAAGTCTGACGACAGATGCTTCTACTGAATATTCTCTATGGAAAGCAACGTCTAAGGAACCCCCAGACACAAAACCCGCCAATAAAATCTTAAGATGGCAAATGCATCGGAAATCCGAAAGAAAAATCTGATCTTTTTGCTGAACATCTTTTCATCTAACTATTTTCAGCAAATTCAGCTACTGATCTCTTACAGTTTTTGTTGACAGGAACGAGGAGTCCGAAAATCCTCCTGTCACACTCAAAGAAGTGTGAAGCATATGTTAACATAAGTTATCTAATGAAAAACCACCAGGGTATGATTTTATCACTGCTCAAGTTTTGAAAGAAATGCTCTAGATAGCCTTCAAGAAACTCAAAATTATAATAAACGCATGCTTTAACATAAGATGAGTACATAAGTAGTATCATTGGAATATTAAAGAAGTCACCTCAACAAGATAAGCACCCAACAGAAGTAACATCTTTCAGACCGATATAGCTTTAACCAATCATTGCAAAAGTTTTCAAAAAACTGTTACTGAACAGACTCAGCAAAATAATAGAGGATTGAAGGCGAATTCCGAACTATCAGTTTGGATTTAGAAATAAACATTATACGATATACCAAGTCAATCGAATTACTAATATGTTGGAAAAGGGACTTGAAAAAAAAACAATTATGCTCTTAGATGTTGCTAAAGCCTTTTAAGAAAGTTTTCTGCTTGGGATTTGTGTACAAACTGAATATGGTCCTTCTTAGGCAGTACTACGAAATACTGAAATCTTGGGTTATGACCAAAATTACTCGGAGCTAAAGAAATTAGAAGCCGGTGTGCTGCACGGCAGTGTCTTAGGGCCAAAATTGTATCTTTTATATACAATGGGTATTTCGGTGAATATCGGCTCTATTATGGCAACTTTTGCTGACGCAAAAATTTTAAAATGCAGTCGATAAAGTAACAGTTCGGACGTAAAAATGGCGTAGAAAACTAAATAAAACAAAATCGGCGTATACACAGTTTACAAACAAAAACAGAAATAATGTTCCAATTACTATAAACCCTATAGAAGTACCTTACTCCAATATGCCAAACGCCTTAGAGTGACTTTGGATGTAAGACTTATGTAAATGAAAAGAGCACATCAAAACAGAAAAGAAAATAAAAGAAAGAAAAGAGCTAAACTTGAAGCATAGAAAAATGTATTGCTTTTCCAGAACAAACTAATGTTATATGAGCAGGTAATTACTTCCTTTGGACTTATGAAATCCAACTATGAGGCAGTACAAAGAAAACAAATGCTTAACCTATCCACAAACTTCAAAACAAAGTCCTTAATGGAATAATAAATGCCTCTTAAAGAAACAGCATTCACATCGGGACCTTCAAATTGGAATTGTTTCAGATACAGAAGTGGTTAAAAAACACGCTGTATCACATAATCAGCAACTGCAAAGTCATACATCGTCCGAAATGGAGATCGTCTTAAATACACGAGACAATGTTTGGAGATTAAGAAGAACCATGCCTCATGAGCTGATGTTCTAAAAGCTTTGGAAAAGTATTACGACTTTAAACTTCTCCTAAAGTGAATTTCGAATAAAAAAGATAAATCATTTGTCGATCTTTCATAGATTGGTCCTGCTTTACTGGTAGTTTTGGTGCAGTAGCGGTTTTTACCTAGTGTTTTTTGAAGATTTCCATCGGGAGGACAAAAAAGAAACTACCATTGTTGATATTTAGATGAATCGCTTTAGTAAAATAAAGTTCGAATCCTTCAAAAAAAAGGTGGTTCAATTTTTTTCCATTCGGTTAGAAAAACTTTTAAATTTTCTAAATATGTAAGTACTTGCTCGTAAATTAGAATATTGACTAAATGTTAATTTTTGGAATTAAAATTTCTTATATGGAAAACTGTTTGACTTTCTACTTTTTTTTACAAAAAATAAAATAAAATGTACATGGTCACCATATTTTGTTTAGGGATTTTTCAAAATATACGTGGTATAGGAGGTTTGTGATTATTTCATTGTTATAAGGGTATATCGAACAATCTGACGACACGACGCGTTGGTTGACTATGCTCGAAGAAGAGAATGTATTTTGATCTGCTTTACAGTTGGTGTAATGGTTGTGTTGTTTTTTGTTTGTATTACATAAACAAGGCCAGACGAAGAATTCAAGGATTGTAGATTATATCGCGAGAAACTTACAATCTTTCAAAATATGTAATAAAGAAAAATATAAATCACTCAAAGTATAAGAATAACCACTCAGCTTAATGCTTTTATATCCCTGAATGAAATATATGATAAGTAAGTACCTAAACAATTTTATCTCAAGACCGCTTAGTTGTTTTAATAAACAATAGGACCTGATTGTATTTAAGTATTGACCATAGAGGTTAAGGTTTTGGGTATAAGTGCGAATAGATATGGACTCAGGCAAGTTATAAAATTTTTGTTGATGATGAGAAAATTCTGCTTCATTGTAACCTTGATAACCTTAAGTTGCAAGAAAGACGTATGACGTATGACAGTTACGTAGCATTGAAATCGATGCCAGGGAAAGTTAGAAGAATCGTTTCGCAGATTTATGACCACCATCTGGGAGTGTCCTTGAAAACAATAATACCCGTGTTTTGTTGGAAAATCTATCAATAGTATAGTAGGATTTTACACGAATAACAAAAACAATATCCATAGTGTGAATACTACCGATAAACGGTAAAGTAGAATCTTACTACGGATGGGTTTTTGACATTTATACGAGTCTCGAATGGGTCTTATGTGATTTCGTTCTCAAAGTTGGTACGATTGATATTGCATTTGTATCTCGATGGCTGTGTTCGTTGAGTAGTTGGGCATTTGGAAGTGTTTTCCATTGGGAAAAAAAAATCAATCTATTACTGTTGATATTATTTAGTTTTGTTAGTGAAAATGGACTAACTGGGCTTATTTTTTCAAGAGAAATCAATAGAAACGGTAATTAGGTTTTGCTATGTTTCCACTAAAGGTTTATCTCAGTTTAGATTAAATAAATCTTTTTGGTGTTTCGACCGCACAAGAAGATTTAAAAATGATTGAGTTTGACAGCACTTTCTAAAATGCAAATGGTGTTTCGATGTTTCTTATGAAGTGCAAGTGAGATAGTTTGATTCGTGTTAAACAATGAAAAACTGAATAGTTCAGCACCATATAAGAATATGCTACCTACTCCATTTCCATTTTTTTTTTTTGTAATTTTATTAAAACAAAACTATATTTTTTTACACAAACATGCAAATAAACAGACCATAATGCATTATCTGTTAAACCAACTCCTCCACACAGGTTTTTCTTCACAAATTTTGACTCGACTCCGATCCCCGACTGGAATCGAGGCGAATCAAGCTCATTTCAACTCGATTCAGGTATATAAAGAATTTAGGCGAGCTTCAAGCTCGTTTCAACACCACATGTTAATGTAGTAGTCTACGAACACACCCCCTTCTTGAAGTTTTTATTTTATGTCAAATTGTTTGGTTAAAACTTTGAAATCGACTATCACATTACACAGACTTATTTTCTTGATCTTGATAGTCAACTATCAAAAATCAGCTTACACGATTCCATCCCTGGTCTGAATTTCGCTATTTTTTTTTTTAGAATTTTTTGATAAATTATTCTGGCAAATATTCAATTATATCAACTTCCAAATATAAGAACCGGACTACTGCGGATCGTTTTTTTGGCAATTTCTCACTTTACTATAAATGGAATACCAAAAAAACACGGCTAATGTACATAAAACCAGTGGAATTTTTGGAGTAAAGGGTTTGACATTAGGAGGTTTCATTTCGAATAGCCCGCTGTTTGGGTAACTGTCACTTTTGAAACTGTCATCTTTTTAAATTTGACAAGCAAAAACTAAACATAAAATTGATACACTCTTCAACAAGTCTTTGAAATTGTTAAATTTCACTACAAAAACTACATTTTGGATCATGATGCAGTTGAACTTGTACAAATTTAAGCTGTTGGGAGAATTAATTATGACAAGAAACTCGAAACCGAGTGCGTCGCTCAAGAACAATGTAAAATATTGCTGCTATAACCCGTAGTTTTGACAGGAACCTATAGGTTAAGGGATTCCTTATCGATCTTTGGAATTAGGCATAACACCGTATAAGGATTTAGATCTGAAAGTGTATCTATAGCTTTGAAATTTATTAAAATGATCTGGATTTTCATCGAAAAATCTTCTTCAGTTAGATCTGTCAGAGGCTCGAAAAATCCAAGAAGAAAATCCATTCTTAATTTGTCATTGATTGCTGCACTTTTTCGACTGACGATGCGGGTGTGATTAGACAACACTTATTCCAAAATGACAATGATGCAACTTTTATGATAAATGGATTGCGCTGATAAGGTATGATTAATGATTCTTATGACTGAAGATGGAAAATATTGATGTTGACACGGGATGTTGTTATTTAACATCTATAAATTGAGACAAGTGAAAGATAAGATCGATTCAAGACCTTGAAGACAGCCGCCAATATCAGAATTTTGAACAGAAAACTTAAAAAATAAAAAGCCATTAGGCAGATAGTCTATGTTAATGGAATACTTTCCGCTTTAGAATGATATGAACATTCTTTTTAAGAAACTTTCCTAATAATAAAATTCGTCTTCAAATTCCATTTACAAATAAAATTTCATAATTTCTTAAGCCCTTATTAAAACCTAATGTGCAGTTACGAATCTTTTTATAAACACAAAATTGATATTTTAAATACCAAGGGCGGTCATTAATTCTGCCTTCTTTATTATAAAAACCACAAGAATGTTGTCACCAATTTAGACAAAAATATTCTATAAACTCGTACAGCGTCAGTACGGCCACTGACATATTATTGCCGCCATCAAAGCCACACCACAAAATGTTCTTTAGCCATTTCGTTAGTTGTCCACCACATTTTCAAAACATCTACACCAAAATTTAAAAAAACTTATACAAACACAAAAAACTAGTTGAAAAGAGAGTGCATGGCGCAATTTAGTTTATTTTTCTGATATCAGCTAAAAATATCTGGAACAAAAAGTAAATAATTAACCGATAAGAAATCGCAGTGGCTCTTTCGTCCACATTTTTCTTTGAACGAAATAAAATGACTCAACCGACAAATTTTTCAAACGTTCAGCGACCGGCAACCAGGCGTAAAGTACAACAAGCGACTATGACGATGTCGTCGGTCGTCGGATGGGACGGGGTTGCCGGTGACTGCGACTGCGACGCATGAAGCAATTCGATGGGAGAAAAAATGTTTTGTGACTTTCAAAATATTTTTATTTTAGAGATAACAAAATGTCTTATGTCCGGATAAAGTGTATCTCAGTTTTGTGTCCCTGTTAAAGCTACAGAACGAAAATGTATGAAATTAACGTCCGTTCGGTGATGAGCCCGTTCGTAGTCGTCGTCGCTCCGTTTGCTTTGGCAGACAAAATGACGAAGAATGGTGTTTGCCGGCAGAGATAGGCTGCTCTTTGACGCATAGGGCGCAGAGGGCTGCTCGTAAACGTAAACAGGGCAAAAAATATAAACCATTCAGAAAAAAAGGACTGGCTAAACAAATGCAGCTGCATTTATGTGATGTGTGCTCTCAGCTCAGGGCACATACAACAAATCATGATGGGTTCGATTCGAATAAACATAAATAAAAATGTGTGTTGATTGAACTTGAGAGTTTCTTCACATAAATTTTGGAAATTTAATTGAGTATTTCAAGGAATTAAAATGTCTAATGTTAGTATACAAAAAGTTCTATTCATTCAGATTTTCTTGAGTAATTTATTGACTTTTGGTATTGAATTCGATTGGGAACATCGATGAATCAATCTTTTTTTAGAGTTGAAAATGTTGACTGGTTGAAGAAAACATATCTTGAAGTTAAAAAAGCACAAAAAGAAGGAGAATATGGTTAATGGAAGTTAATTGAATGACAAATTAGTGTAGGTATAGTAGAAGGAAGTGGAAGTGATTTATAAGAACTTTTGGAATACATGACTTTGGCAGAATTATTTGCAACAAAGGACCGGAAACTTGAATTTAAATTTTAGGGACAAATGTTTTTATTATAAACTTGAAACTACTGTCCCTAAAATTTGTGTCATATTACTCGTCAAGAATAACTAAGTTCCATTAAATGTTGCGAAATGAAATTTCTTCTAACAAAAACGTTTACTTGCTGCACTCGTAAATCGTCATCTTTTAGATAAAACTTGACCCCTATTATCTGGTTTCTGGTTGCGGCTTAAAAGGAGTACATTTAATAACCATTTCTCATTAGCAACAATTGTCTAAAGAAATTTTTTCAATTAAAAAGCGTGAATTTGAACATGTGAGTAACACAAGTGACAGTTCTTGAAAAAAAAAAATGAATCTTGAGAACGGAACTCCAAAAAGCAATTTAGATCATATTATATATATTATTGAATTTATTGATTATAAAAGCTCTGGTTTTGATAATTTAAGTATATTTGGTGATTTTAATTTATCAGCTATTGTTTGAACAGGGTTCAAAAATGAAAAAATCACTTTTTGCTTGTAAGTTTAATAGAGATTTTGAGATTGCAACGGAATTCTACAGTGCTTACGTGGTTCTTAGTAACCTAAGACGAGATTGTTAAGTTTTAAAAAAGTTCCTCTACCAAGAATACATTGTGAATATTGGAAACAACATACAAAACAACATTAAGTCATCTGGGATTTCTCAGAATGTTAGTTTCGTCATATGTTGATAATTATTTGGGGGTTTTTGCTTCATTTTGTGAGCCTGTTTACTGCTTCCTAATAAACACGATCGTGTCTAATTTGGAACCAAAATTTGTCATTTGTTCAATGAAATTATGTTTAAAGAAGCATTTTTTGTTTATATATTTAAGACTGTTAATTAAAATCATATTGATAATTATAGAGGAATATGTACATAAATACTTAGTCATCCTCAAACTATTGAAAAGTTTGTTTAAATATAAAATGGAATTTTTAATAGAAGAACGCTTATCTGTGACTAATTTGACGGTTTCTCTTCATAGGTTTTAAATGCAATTGAGTTTAAATGTCAGGTAGATGCTACATACACCGATTTTAGCAAAGTCTTTGATTGGGTATATCATAATATTTTACTATAGAAGCTTCAGTAATTCTGAGGTGCTTATTTGGATCTTTTTTATTTAAACTAAAAACAGAACTCAACGTGTAATGATTGATAACAAAGTTTATAGGAATATAAAATGTACCTCCGGTGTTGAGAAAGGGAGTCATCTTGGGCCTTTACTTTTCCTAATATTTATATATTAATGATATAGTTGACATAATAAGAAAAATAGGCAATAAAATGTCGGATCATGCAGCCAAATATGCTTCTTTTTTTATAATTTACAGGCACTCAAGGGGTTATTAGTACCCTTCATGTGTTTATATTTAAACCCAGTGCAAGCGTTAGGAAAATACGGAAGGACTTAAGAGGAGATACCTGTGCACATTGGTCTTAAAGTTAAATGGGAGGGAAAAACAGAGTTGGCCAAAGCATTCCACATTCTCGATGTGCGATTTAAGAAAGAATCTCTATACTTGACAGTACGCCCGAAATTGAGCTCAAGGGTAAACTGATGATCATTCTTGGAAGTGCGAGTATTACGGCTGAATCGTTTAAGGGGTGGAATGAACTGGCTAATTCGACAGAACAATGTTTGTAAAAATATCGATAAAACAACGAAAGGCATGAAACATTGCGTCGGTGTTCTAGCGATGTAAATGTTTTGATTATAGTTCTATCGCCTATCATTTTTAAAGCCCTTTTTTGTATTATATCCAAGAGATTTAAACTTGTTTTAGGGGCACCTGCCCAGATATGCGAATTATATTCAAGTTTTGGACGGATGAAGGTTTTGTAAATTACAGCCAGATCAGAAGGGGTGAACAATTTCTTGCACCGTCGGAGAAATCCTAAGCACCTGGCAGCATTTTTGCCGATGTCAAATATGTGATCATTCCATAAAAAGTGATCTGTGAAACACATACTGAGTACTGACAGTTGATTAGTTTCCTGGATGCAAGTGCCACTCATAGTTAGCGGCATGCATCGGGGGTGTGTTAGGCTTTAACGACACGGTTTTTGATTCCCCATTGAACAATGCTGTCAAGATCAGAATTTAATGAGCTTATCATCGCTGCCGTTGAAGTTCCACATCCGAAGAATAAGGACGTGAATCTAGAAACAGAATATGAAAAGCTGAGGGTACTGTCGTTAGCGAAACAGTTTAATGGATAAGAAGTGGCAGACATAAGATCATTTATGAATAAAAGGAAGAGTCGGAGACAAAACGGAGCCCTGGGGGACAGCAGCATTTATTTTATGAATTTCAGACTTGAAACCATCCAATACAACTTGTATTGAACGATTAGAAAGGTAATTTCTAATTCAACGAAGAAGAGATTCATCAATACCAAAAGCACTAATTTTTGATAAGAGAGCTTGATGCCAAACTCTATCAAATGCTTTTGAAATATCAAGTGCAATAATCTTACTTTCTCCAAAACGATGTAAAGATTTGTTCCACTGTTCGGTGAGATAAACCATGAGATCACCAGTGGACCTATTGCTACGAAAGCCATACTGACTGAGTGCTATTGGACGATATTTGGAGGGAGAGGAGGATTCGCCTTTTTTAGGGCAGTACAAATGCTATTTTCCATCCGCTCGGAAAGAGACCTGTAGAGTAGGAGAGATGGAAAAGTTTACGCAGTGGTTATATTTTCACTCATTATTGATTCGCCAACTTCTATCAATTGACTTCAGCTTGACATTAATCGTTCATCACCATCGTATTCTTTAACAAGAGAAGATTGTTTAAAGATTCTCCGAATCAGACTTGGAAAAACAATTTTTACAACCATGCATTTGTACAATAATAAACTCAAAGAATTGTGTGAAACCTGTTAGGAAATGTTATCAATTCATCACATATTTGTTGAATGTCCTTAATCACGGCAGATTGACCCTGCACTTAAAACTGCTTTAGATATGCACAGTAAATTTAGTGAAATTTTAAACGATGTATAAATTAAAAGTCATTATTTTCTACAATAATTATGTTCAATTCTTTCTATAACGAAACTTAAGTGTTCTAAAAGATAGCTACTTTTGGCTTTGTTGCCCTGATGCCTTATTAAAAAAAATATTTTATAAATTTATTTGTAAAATTATTTGAATAAATAAATAAGTGAGAAGTGAAGAAGTCATATGGATTTATAAAATTAGTTAACGTTTAGTTATTTTAGCTGTAGTAGTTTTTAAAATGTTTTCTTTCATTTGAGGATGAATTGTTTAGAACAGTCAGCTTTATACTGCTATTCATCGGGGGGAATTGTTGCACAATGTTAACTTATCAGCATTCTGCTCCTTATTAGAAGTGAATTTGAATCTAAAGTCGGTAACGTCATCGGTAATACTGCGCAGTATTCTGGTATTCATGTGAACGAATTAATTTTATGAAATGTTGCTGATTTTTCTTTTAATAGGTCGTCTGTCTGAACATTATTTGTAAGTAAAATGACAGTTAAACCTAATTTATTATGTTAGAATATTGGTTTGTAATTAATAGATTTTAATATTTTTGGGAATAGAACTACAAACAAAGATCAATTTAATGCGAATATTTTTGCAATGAAATTAAGTTCAGATATTGAAAAAAATAATGCAAAAAGAATTCCAAGAGTTTTTGAATAGCTCATAGGCCCAACCTCCTAGGCCCAACTATTTTCTTAAAAACATGATAAACAGGAATAACGGGCCACAGGGTCTTGAACAAACAAAATGAATAAATATTTACAACAAGAAAGTGAAGATATTGCATTGGCCCTTTCTGAAAATTGAATCCTTTCGGTGCGAAAGTGGAAGATTCGATTCAACAATATCCACATAACGAAATGATCTCTTCGTTAACTAAAAGTTGGTTAACGCTTGGTTGAATCGAATACACTATCCAAAACATGTTAATAGAATAGTGCTGCATGTTGTATTTTATGTTAGCCTTAAAAACCATTTGATGGTTTTAATAAAAAAAAAGAAGCATATTTGAAAAACCTGATGTGACAAGGTGAGATTCAAATGCGGGACACTTAAATCCTTAATTTTAAAGACCAGTATTAACTATTTAAATTTGATTTAAGAAAAATATTTGTCTGACAAGACTTTTTTTATTTTTTCTATATATTTTGTAACCCTCATAATCTTTTTTTGACATTTTGTTTTATCTAAGGTGATATACATACATATGTTTCTAAAACGACCCTTTTTGAAATTTGAACTAAATAATTAACTAATAAGATAACTGTGTGCCTTATCTCAATTCCGCTAAACCAAGGCGTCAATACTTTAAATTTCTTAAAACTATCAGACATTTAACACTTTTTCATATCCATAACGATAAATCGTTGATAAGTCTATAACCAAAGGTATCATTTGACATTTGGAACATTAATAAAATTCAATATCGGTAAACCTTCTTACGATGATGGTGGAGATATATCCAATTTCTAAAAAAAAAAACTAGACAAAAAAAATTAATTAAAATGTCAAACGGCCTTTGCACTTTTGATATCGATTACAATCGAATCATTGTCAAGTGATACTGCTTTGCTTTGATATTATTTCGAAACATTTCCGCCCAGCCCAGTTTTAGTTTCTTTTTTTTTAGGTTTTATGTTTTTATCAACATTGACACTTGGATTAAGGTTTCTCCCTTGTGTCTCTGACATCTGGGTGGCATGATTCACTCGACAAAGGAAAAAAGCCAAAGGCAAAGGCAGTGGCGGTGGCGGCGGCGGTGGTGAAGTTGTCGGCCGCGTGACATAAATCGCTTGAAAAATAGTGATTTACAAATCCGCAAATATGACAGTATAATAAAATGGGCCAACCAAACCAAGCAAAGCAAAATCTCTGCGCCAGCCAAGCCAACCAAGTCATGTCCTTTCCCTGTGTAGCAAGTAGAAAAGTAAGTATGTAGTTGTCCCTGATGTGACTATGGGACTGTGGCTGTGGCTGTTGCTGTTACTGGGTGTCTCCGAGGAAATTCCCGAAACAAATGCCAAACATCTGCCTTCCAGTTATAAATTTGTATTGCAAGCAAAGGCACAAGCACATTGGACAGGACGGGATAGGATAATGGTACAGGGAAGACGTAGCGCCGAAGAAAAAAAAAAAAAAGAAGGAGTCACGAAGAAAATTTCCGACACAAGAAAATGAGCACAAAGATAACCGGGCGGGTGTAGGACTATTTGTTATAATAGTTGGAGACTTACAAGACGACGAATTAGGAAACAGACATTCGGAATGGGAAAACCGAGGAGCATTTCTAACCGATGACAGTTTAGTTTAGGGTCCAATTTTTTGGTGCTATTTTTGTTCCTTTTGTTCTCTCCTTGGTGTACTAGTATGTGCGAAGGGAAAAGTTATTAGATTGTGTTTGTATCTATCTATGTATATGTTTATGCCTGTTTTGCTGGGTATATCCTTTGTTTCTCCCGTGGGTCTTTGCGCTGCTGACAGAATGCCATTATTCAAACCGAGAGGAGTTGATGCTCCTTGTTCAGATGATTCATATCCAACTAAATCTATATTGCTACTGCTGATGTTGGTGCTGGTCCTGGAGCTGGATACTGGATGCTGGATGCTGGATACTGATGATGTTCGAGTTCTGGTTCTGGTGTGCTGCTGTTTCCGTTTTTATATGTGTGGTTGTTCTCATTGAGCCCAGGACGATGTTTTATTAGATTTACAAGAGATTAAATATGGTGCTTTGCGCCGCGAGAAGCATTTGCGAAATTGGGTTTCTCTACGGGACTAGGATAGCTCCTCTTAGTTTTGAAATGAAATAATTTTAAGATTTTGTATTTTGTTTTTTTTTTTGTGTCTTGTTTTCTTTTCTTTTGTTTTGTTTATTTTTGTTTTGTTTCCTTTCGTTTTAGTTAAAATTAAACTTCTGATACTATACTTGGATTGCTTCTTGGCAGATCAAAAAAGCAATTTCGAGATTTACAACAAAAGTAACAAATAATTTTTGGCAGTGAATGAATTTAATAGTCACATGGCTGCTGCACTTTGACTGCCGTGCCGTTCCGCGCCCTGTCGAGGACAGAGAAAGATTTAATATCATTACAAAATCGCAACAGAATCAAAAACAAACAAAAATCCAGAATAATTGTGCCTGGGTGATGTTGTTGTGGGAGGTTCTTTTTACTCCGATTTTAATTCAATTTGGTGTTTTTGTTAAGAAAACTATAGTCATTTCACTAAGATCGTGGTGTTGAAATGAACATTGTGCGCCATCTAGATGCATACTAGTTCAACATCGAATTACCCCACCATTTTTGAAGCGATTTTTTAAAAATTGAACAAGATTTTTTAAGGTAATAAACAACACAAGGTGATATTTATAAGGTTCAAAAACAGCTAACAACAAAATATGGATAAGTTTCGTAGTTTGAAACTCCTTCCACTTTCTCTATTGTAGATAGGAACTTAATTCTTTTGCATCAAACATCTAACTTTTCAAGTGCTTTTCTATTTATGTGATTTTTACAAAATTGTTTGATATGTTCTGAATTAAGATTGGCTTTGAGATATTTTCGAGTGAACGTTAGCTAAATATTTCGATAGTACATTGCACTTGTATTTCTGCAGGAGGTCATTGAAAATACTGCTGCAAGACACTACTCCTGGGGAGTAGCTGCTCCACACAAGAGTATAATTCGAAACTATGATAAGAATGCAAGCAGAAATGAAACTTCGCTTCTCACGCTGGTAATCCATGCCAAATATTTTTCGATTTTTAAAATTCAATAAAACAAATATTAAAAATAATCAAAACAAACAAAAAGAACAACACTCACACGCAGTCAGTTCTCTCTTGCCTCTCAAATCTTACAGTCACGTTTTGCAATTTTAAATTCTTTTAGTCTGAAATGAATAAAATGACGCCATATACCGCGTATCATCGCAAGAAACCAACATATGTTTCCATACTTTTTTTTGTTGTTGTTTAAATTGAGATTTTTGTCTAGCAGCTTCACAAAGGTTGAGGGTCACCAACATGGTGCAGACTTATGAAAATACGTACACATTTATGGAAACGTACTTACTCTGAAAGAATTACATATGCAGGTAGATATAAGTGAAATAGAAACAGCTGTTTTTAAAATAACTCAAAATAGATTCACTTAAACAAATCAATTAAAAGCCAACTGTTTGAAAATTATATTTCTTTTTATATTGCATTTGCCAAATAGCAGTTTTTGCACTCTAAATATTATCTAAGTCGTTTTGTAAGTTTCCATGAAGTCTTTTGAAGAATTGCTGTACAAAGCTTTATATAATTCAGATCAACTCTTATGGTAATGATCCACCACTGGCGACCACCACTATGCCAAGAAAATCCTGAACCATGACCAAGAAACTGCTATGTGAGCGTCTTCAACTTTTCGGGCAACATTATATAATTGACAGGTCCCAGTGTGTCTTGAGACCAGACAGATCAACGATAGACCAAATATTTAAATTAAGGCTAATCATGGAAAAAACTAACGAATTTCAAGTCGAGGCCATCATTTCATAGACTACAAGGTTTCATATGATAGCTTGTCGCCAAGAGCTTCTATTGGCGATGTCTAAACTGAGGACCCCGAAAAAACTGATCTAGCTATCCCTCATGACGCTAAAAACTAAAATATGTAACTTGCAAATAGGTAACAGCTCTTCCGAGCTATTCCAGACATGTGAAAGGTTCAAGCAAGAAGATGAGCAATCATTTAATTTTGTCGACATAGTCTTCGAGCAGATAGTACGCAAGAGTGGTGCTAACCTGGAAGGTACTTTTTTAACAGATCTGCTTGGCTATGCGGAAGATATCGACATTTTTGGACGCTCCAGGCGAGATGTACTACACAGAACGAAAAAAAATCATTCTATTGACTATTTGGTAGCCAGTTGTCAGCCGATAACCGCCGATAACAATTTTGGGATCCGAAATATTTTTTTACAACTTGGTAGTCAATATGAAAACTGGAGTAGTCAATATGACAAGTAAGGTAGTCAATACGACAACATTGGTTGAAAGAAATGGAAACTACGGTTATCGTTTTGACCAATGTGGTAGTCAATACGACAACTGCGGTAGTCAATTAGACAACTGCGGTCAATATGACAAGTTTTGATGAAAACCGAAATCTAATTTGACTATCGGGTAGTCATTATAACAATCGTCGATAGTCAATTTTAGTAGTAGACAATCAAATTGTCATATTGACTACCGAATTTGTTCTATTGACTACTTTTGTTGTCATATTGACTACGCAAAATTGACAATCGCAAATCGTTCTATTGACTATCCAGTAGTCAATTTTTTAAAATAAGGTTGTCATATTGACTATTTTGGTAGTCAATGCAACAATTTGGCCAAACTTCAAGTTGACTATCGACGATTGTTAATATGACAACTTTTTTTTCTGTGTAGAACTATATTTCTGATTTTTTGAATTATCATTTCGACCTCAAAATCAGAAAATTACTATTTTCGAACGCTTTCACCCTCGACTACGGCTGAAAAAAAACAGCAAACGGTTAAATTTGATATAATGGTGCGTATATCTAAACATTCACATCCATGAATGTTGGTTTTCACTCCACTCCCAAAAATTGCTGCCGGCTCTAGGTCTATAAGTGGAAATCCGACGAAGGATTACCCTAGCGAACCTTGGGCTACTTCGTTGTGGCAACAACATTGAACAAATGGGTTCAAAACTGCTTTGTAAAAAGACAATGCGCACTTTATACAAAACTCTAATCTTACCAGTCCTAATCTAGGGCACCGATTGCTGGACGATAAGTAAAAAAAGAGGAATTGATGCTGTGTACTTTCAAGAAAAGAATTCTTCAGCGGATATTTGGTTCTATATGCAAAAAGAGCGAATAGCGGAGAAGATTCAATCTTTAATTGTACGAGCTGTATCAAGATGTGGGTATCAAGATGTGGATGCAGTCCAAAGAGCCGACTACACTGGTTTGGCCACATTGAGCGAACTACCAACATCGCTCCAGCAAAATAAATCTGTGAATTCTAGCCCCCAGATTCGCAACGACGAGGAAGACCGAAACTCCGCGATTACTGGCGCAATAGCGATTGATATCGACGATTGGAGGGAGCTTGCAACGGTTCGCAAACGATGAAAGAACGCAATATCTCAGGCTAAGACCCTCAGACACATTGCTAGAACTCTTAGGCCCGATTTTTCAGTGCATAACATAGCTTAACAATATATAACATAAAGTATATAATACAAACATTTTTTTTTTCAAAGTGTATCTGTTTATATGAAAATCAATATGATTTGAAATGAGATTAGTTTCTCTGACACAGCGAGTTAAAGGTTCATTACGAGCATAGTTTACCCTATGTTCCTTTTCTCGGAGGAATAAGCAACGTTCTCTTACATACAAATTTATCAACGATAAAAGGAAAGCGCATTTGATATGATGCTACAAAATATCACTTATAAACATTACTGAAAACATTTTCCTTCTATTTTTAAGTGACTGAGTTCCAAGAAGTTTACATTTAGTTGAGTACGACGGGATTTCGATGTTCCAACCTAATTTCTGAATAATTATAAATTTTGTTTGGATCATTTCAATTCTATATTGTAGTAAGGATTCCAAATCACACAACACTATTCTAAGTTTGATCTAACATAGGAGTTAAATGGGGCAAAAGGGTCCTTGAAGTCTTTTGAATTACGTTTAATAAAACCTAGCATTGAATTGAATTTAGCTACAATATATTCTATATGCTTGCTAAAGTTTAGTTTTGAATCAAACAATACACCAAGGTCCTGTTTCTCCAAAAATTCTTTCAAGAACAAAGTTATTATCTTTGTAATCAAAAGGAATTTTCGAGAAATTGCGACAAAAGGAAAAAAAATGACATTTATTATATTTCAAGAATAATTGGTTTATTGTACGCAATTCTGTTAACTTTTGGAGATCATTTTGTATAAGAATACAATCACTTAAAGAATGTATGCATCTGAAAAACTTTAAATCATCTGCAAATAAAAGTCTACTAGAATTTAAGAAGATATCAGCTAAGTCGTTGATAAATATTTAAAAAAAAAAAGAAGGGGACCAAGATTACTTCCTTGCGGAACACCCGAGGTAACTATAATTGAACCTGAGAGCAATTGATCAATACAAACGCATTGTACACTACCCCTTAGATAGGACTCCAACCATTTCAAAATATTTGAGTAAAAACCAAATAGTTTCAGTTTTTCAATCAAAATAGTATGACTAACTCTATCAAAAGCCTTCGCAAAGTCAGTATAAATAACATCAATTTGGTAACCCTCTTCGAGTTTATTTAAAACGAAGTTGGAAAAATAGAAAGATTAGTGGTTGTGGATCTTCCTGCAAAAAGCCATGTTGAAAAGTTAAAATGTCAACTTTTCACATATAATTTTCTCGAAGAGTTTCGGAATACTTGATAATTTACAAAATAGGACGGTAGTTATTTATTTCCTGCTTATGATCATTTTTATGAATTGGAGAAAGAAATGATTTTTTCCACACTGAAAGAAATTCACCGTTCCCAAGAGAGGCATTGAAAATGTAATAAAGGGGCTCAGATATAGCAAGTGCACATTTCTTCAAAATTATTGGTGGAATTTCATCGCTATTTAAATTCAAAAGACCTTCTTCGATTTCTGAAATATTAATTTCTAACTGTCCAATGTCAACCTTATAACCATGATAAGATGATTCGGCTATTCTTAATGGATCTAAAATAGATTTTGAATAATTTGATTCCAAGTAATGGACAAACGAATTATAAATATTTGAAAGATCTGAAAATGTAGAACCAAGGTAGTTCATACAGCTAGAAATACCGTTTGACATTTGTTTACTATTAATAAATGACCAAAAACATTTCTCATTAGTTTTTATGTTTGTTTGTTATCTTGTAGTTAACTCTGAGTTAACCCTTCAAATTTGGTGAGTTAACTCTGGTTTTATTATACAGATGTTTTTGACAGATACTGAAATTGCAATGGAGAAGTTATTTTTATTTTTTTTTTGCGGAACAATGACTAGTTTTTTGTTATTATTCAAACTCCGAACTGAGCGATGAGCAAACTTTTAAGTTTAAGACTTATCAGATCGTGACCAACTCATTTTAATTAATTTAAAAACATCGACTGGTGGCTGTCAACCAAAATGTCAAAACCTATCGATTTCGATAGTTTTTTTAAAAATGAATCGACAACTTTTCACTGATACCAAATTATAATACCATTTCTGAGGTTTACATTAAACGCTCACTGAAAAACTTGTTTGTGAGTTAACTCTGAATTCAGGATTAATTAGCTCTGGGTTTAACCCGGAGTTAACTTAGCACTGAAAAACTGGGACATAAAGCTATTAACCATCGTAAGAATGTATGTTCGCATAGGAACTCGTAGTTTACACACCAGAAACAGGGTGTCAAGTAAAACATTTAATTTCGACGATTGACAATAAGTGCTAATACAATTCTGATTCTTCTCCTTAAAATAGAATCCCACAAAAATAATATTGTACGAAGATAGAAAGGAAGTTATGATCAATTTAGATCCATTCATTGCGTCTGCAGTGAAACATCCTGTGTATGTACATACTTTGTACTTTAAATACTTTGGACTTGTTTTTAAGAGCCATTTCTAACTTAATACTTATAGAAATGACAATACTGAACATTTTTTTAATATTTTACACCCAAAACGGGTTGGGTTCGATATCCCGGTTTTTATATTCCCGTTTCTTAAAATCCCGTTTTTTGTAATCCCGATTTTTTATAATCTCGCTTTTTGTAATCTCGATTTTGCAATCAAAACGAGTTGTTTAATTTAAAAAAGAATCGCCCGATTTTTTAAAATTAAACAAATTGTTGGAATTTTACGGGATATTAAAAAGCAGGATTGTAATTGATCGGGATTTTGACTAAGCGAGGTTTTAAAAGACGGGATTTTAAAAAATCGGTATTTTAGAAGACGGGATTTTAAAACTTTTTTTTCAGGATTTTTTAAAATGGAATTTTAAAAAGCGGGATTCCGATACGCTCCCACCTAAAACACAGAAAATCATTACCGTTTTAACATCTAAACTTTTACAGTGGAACACTCTAACCAAGATGCATTTGTTTTTCAAAGTTCGATTTCACTCGGTTTCTATAACGCAATAATACAAGATGGCATCCCTACAAGTCCAGAGCCCACAATGTGATGTAATCAATTGTTATTGCTGAGCAAACTCATTCAATTTTTGTTTTGGTTTTTAATATTTTCTATTTCTCAATGATAAAATATCCACAGACAAACAGACAGACAGACAGAGTTCAGTTGTCATTTAGGCAAAAGAGAAAAACTTTTTCCATCCATTTATTGTTTATTGTGAAACTCAAACTAAGTAGTTTTAGTTTTAAGTAGGTATACAAGAAATCAAAAGAATATCTCAACAACAACAAAAACAAAAACTAAACAACCACCGATGTAAGATGATGATGAAGAAAACCAACAACTACAACAAGATGAAGAAAAAAACCATAAGATTCACAGAAGACACGCAGGAGCACCATGTGTGCACCAGAGGCGACCAAACTTGGGGGAAAATGCATCTACTCGTAGAAGAGAGATACTATAGAATATTCTTCTTTTGTAACGGTTTATGGTCATTGAATGTCATTTAAGTGCGCACCGAACGGCCGGCGGCGGCGGCGGCGAACGGACTTGGCCCATAACCAAACGATATATGAAATCAGAAAAGAGAAAAGTTTTTCAATCACAATGTTTTCTCATTGTTCTTTTGTTGAAGAATCCAAATCCAAATCTAAAATATAAGTAGGAGTAAGTTGAAATTCCAATGAAACCCTTTTATTTGTTCTATTTCCGGTTTGTTTAAGAATTCAAGTCGGTCTTCGTTTCTCATATCGATGGGAGTCACTTGTGGGATAAATATCGAGCTTGTTGTCGATATTTTTCGTAATGATATTAAATACAAAATTGAAGTGATTCGTTTTTTTTTTTTTTGTGAACCTATCTTTTGTGGAGTAGGTATGAAAAGATGTGAAAAGCAAACATATAAGACCTACAGACGCGTCGCGACGCCGCTGCCGACGCCGCTGCCGACGCCGACGCACGCCTGGCCAACGAACTAGTCAGATATATGTATGTATATTGATTATATTTTGTTTTATTTTGAGACTTTCTTTGACGCCTTCTTAATCTGAGGAGTTGTGTTTTAAATTAGTCTTATTTGTGACAGAATGTTGAGGACACAGGGTGCAGCCGTCAAAATGCACAATAAGTTATATGGCAGTGGGGTGTTTTTCAAGGACTCAGAGCAGCCATATGTAGCAACTTCGTATAATATTGTACTCGTCGAACATCGCACTCCATACTCAGTAGGGTGGGCCGAATTTTAATTTTTTGGATTTTTAACAGGGCTCAGCGATTAAAAGGTGCTAAATGGTCCCGTTAGCTTATACGTAAAGTTTCATTTTATTATTTCAAGCCTAAGTGCCTCCGGATTGTTGTTTAAGTTTTGAATAAAAGCTCAATTTTGCCTTAAAATCTCACATCCTTTGCTTCACTTATTTTTATCAGATTTCACTAGAAGTGAGGCCTGATTTTTTGGTAAAACCTTTCGAAAGCTAAATAATATTACTATTCTACTATATAATATCATTCGTGAAATTAAGAACATTAATTATTGTAAGTACTTATTGGGAATTATTATTTATTTGAATAAATTTCAAAACGCGCGCCCATCGGCCATATTTAATTGTAATTTTCTAAATTCAAACGTAGAAGAAGAAGCGCCAATCGGCCATATTTAATTTTCTAAATTCAGACGTAGAAGAAGAAAATTAAATAAATTTTCATTCTTTTCGAGTAACAACTAAAAGTGCCACTCATCACTTCTTTTAGTTAGTCCGTTTGTTCGCTTTTGAATTTAAGAAAAAAGGTAATTTTGAGCTCTTAATACATCCGATTATTATTGATTTCATTCTGTGTTAAGTTATAGAAAAAGTTTATTTGTTTTGTGTCATCAAGAGAATGGAACGCACTCGAAATAGTTGGAAGTGTCCTTTATTTGGTAATATTGTCGAATTAAAAGACAACATATTGCCAACCTACGAAGAGGTAATGCAGTTTTATGAGTGGACCCGACATAAAATTAAATATGAAAGGGAAACTAAAAAAGAACCAACATCCAACATACAAAGAAATAGAAGCTGTGGTAGTTGCAAAATTGGCAGACGTATGGGCAAAATCTTCTATTCCTACAGTAGAACCGAAACGAATCAAGGTAATGCTACAAACATATCATTTAAAGTGGAAGAACCTTCTTAAGTCTCACCCAAAAATACCGGAAAAAAAGTTGGAAGAGTTTCGTGTAGGAAGCAAAGTCTTATTTGATATTTCGGCTTGCAAATGCCAAAACTTACTTAAATGTACTTGTTCTAAAAACAAAAAAGTACCTGTTAGGGAACGCAATTTCATAATAGACCAGCGAACTGCTAGGCAAATGGTGATAGGTGGTATTGACGTTGATACAACAAAAGAGATGACAAAAGCGCTGAAAAGAAAATCGTTACGAGAATAGAAAAAAACACAAAAAGTAGCTAAACTATGTACGGAAAGGTTAAGTAGCACATTTGAATCCGGATGTGTTCAAACGGATTGCGAGGAACCAAATTTTCGAATTGGATTGGCGACTCCAGGGACTGAATCAGCGAGCACTTCTAAAATGGCAATTGATTTCGCTTTACTTTCAAAAACATGCGATAGATTTGGAGTGTCAGACAGGGCGGGAGCAGCCATTGCCTCAGCAGTTCTGCATGCATCAACAGACAAAATAATAGACAAAAATAAGCTGCGTCGAGAAAGACAAAAAACCAGGCAAAATGTTATTTCACAACAAACTGTTTCACTGATTCCCGCATTGTACTTTGATGGAAGAAAGGACCAGACTTTAACTTTATCTGAAAAAGATGGCAAAAAATACAGACAACGCATACTTGAGGAACACATTTCATTGATAAAAGAACCTGATGCGAAGTTTTTAGGCTACATTGCACCTTCTTCAGGCACTGCAAAGTGTATAGAACAAGAAATATTCAATTTCAGCTATTTCGCACATCCGGAAAACTTATTGCTTGCAATGATCACAGATCCCCAGCCACATATTCGTGAATTAGCTGCTCGTCGAATTTTAAAAGCTAGATCAACAACTTCAAAAAAATTGCGCCTGTTCCAACTCCCGAAGGTAAATTTCAATGCTACAACATATTACGATCTTTTGAGTTGGCAAGACAAAATTACTGAGCCACCGATATTAAAATCCATAACCGAAGAAAATCTCAGAATGTTTGTTGAACAAAAAGGAGATGGAAATTTAGATTGGATCCGCCTTCCTTGCCACACTCAAGCTGTTGAACGGGCGGTAAAAGCTGTGACTGGAGCTTCAGTTACTTTGTGTGATAGCTTAAGAAGACAAGGATTCGTCAAAACACAGATGGAAAGCCGAAAATCTATGCCAAAATTCGACAGCAAAAAGGATTCTTGCCCCTAATTAAATAGGTGCTAAGTTTTGAATGTATTCTATTATTTTTGCTTTAGTTTTAGTTTTATTTATCAAATTCCTCTATTATTCTTGAGTTACAAATTATGTAGTATTTTAAATATTACTGATTCTTAAATAAATATAAAAAAAATTAAAAAAATAATGATGAATTTATTTTGTATGGCATAAAAGGTCGTTTTTAATCGATTCAAGTAAACTTTAACATTAAACCGGAGGCAAAAGATAAAGTCTGATGACAGCCAAACTTAATACCATTGTTTTACTCATTGTTTGGCACCATTTCATAACTGTGCCCGTAGAGAAATCAAACTTTTTTTTTTCTCCATACAAGTGTGGCCCACCCTAATACTCAGCCACAATTTGTTGGAATTCCGAGGGATTGGGAAGAGGAGACGAGTGTCTGTGTATATATGTATTTCTCTGCCATCTTATTTATTGCTGCACTGAATTCGAGAGGGACACCACAGAATTCATGAGTGTGCGTTTCTTGACAGAATTTTATATGAGTACAAACAAAATGAGAAGAAAACTCGCCGTCTACTGTTCTATGACCTCCAACTCGACAATGGCGTGCAATAAACATAAAATAAAATGCGTTGAAACTAATTAAAAAAATATTTTCTACCTTATGTTTGTGTTGAGATAAAAAGTAAAGAAAAAGTTATTTAAATGACAATTCAAGATTTAACACTTTTATGTTGTTGTTTGATCTTACTCGGTTTTCAGAATGTAGAGAATTTTTCAAAGAAATCAATTTAACCAAGTTTAAGGCTACATAGGTTATAATTTTGGGACAAAAGTTTTAAATCTTTTTTTAAATGAAAAATTTGTACTTTCTTACATTCATTCCCTTTTTCGGTATTATGAAACTTTTTAACTTAACAAAGTGACATTGAAAACGTATTTCCAAACTAAGTCTTGTGTAGCTCAAAAAGCCAAGAACCGAAACACCATTTCGCCCACTGCATCCAAGTTTGTGCAAAACGTTAGTGAGACTGCTGTGCTAGTGGGCCATGATTTCCCGTCATAGAATTTTGTTGGTATCTGCCACGAGTGTGAGACTCAATTCACGAACATCTATTCGCTATCGATCTTAACAGCTCAACATTTTATGCAGATCGCACGAATTAATCGCTTTTAAGGACCAATCGACTCAGCAATTAAAGGCTAAGAAGCGAGAATGAGACAACGATTTAGGCGAAAAAATCTTCTTTCTTTTGACGAAGTGCGTTTTGGTATCGCCGGCTGCGATCGATCTTTTAAGAAACAAATTCCAAAATCGTGTTATCAACAGTTTTGGCAATATTAATTGGCTGCCTTATAAACTACTCAAAACAAAATAGGGCCCACCCAAGATTTATTTTGTATTTTGTCTAAAAAATACTTAATTGGTGAAAACCGTCGAAGCCCAGCATTTTATTAAAAAGTTTTCATGTGTATGATTCCATATCGATGCTTTGAATAACAATTTTACCTATACCTCCAAGTGAATAGGTAAACAAAAGCCGATCGCTCGAAAAAAACAATCAATGCCAAAATGATTGCATAAGTTTTCTCAGACCGATTCTAGCGTTGTTGGTAAGTGTTTCTTTATTTTATTTGTTGTTCTTTATTTCTTCGTGAATTAATGTGATTCAATGCCCGGTCTTAGACGCCATTTGGATACTGAAATTTCAATTAGAGCGGTAAATATGCTGGAGCAAGGATTGTCTCAAAAGGCTGTTGCAAATCGAATCGGTGTGTCGCGGTGAGCTATCCGAAACGTGTGGAAACGCGTTCAGGAAACCGTGATTTTAGCAAAAAAAACGAGGATCAGGAAGAATTCGGGCCACAACTCAGCAAGAAGACCAGTAAATTCGAATAACTGCCGGTCGGAAGCGTATCCTAACCGCCCGGGCTTTACAAACTCAACTGCGGCAGTCGACTGGCACTCAAGTCAGTGATCAAACCATTCGCAATCGACTCCACTAAGATGTTGAACGTTCCAGAGCGTGTGCTCTGGCTTAAACCTACACTGACCCATCGGGCAGCACGATTAAAGTAGCATTCACATGAGCGCGACCAACGAACGACGAATGAATTACAAAATGTGATTTTATATACGTTTAAAGACATATTTGAACACAAAATCTTAACAAAACGATAGCAATATAGTTTCTATTTGATTTATGATGCATACTTTTGCTTTTCAATATCATATATTAATAAATTTAAGAAAACAAATTTATTCGTCGCGAACAAAATTCTAGTTGATACGAACTGTCAAACTTCCACACTGCAACGAATAAATTGTTCGCGCGCTACATAACCTAAAAGTCAAACTTCATTCGCGACGAATTAAAAGCTCTCATGTGAAAGAAATGTCAAAATCGACGAATATTCGTTCATTCGTTGGTCGTTGGTCGTGCTCATGTGAAAAGTGCTTAAGGTACGCCCGTGAGAAATTAAATTGAACCTTGGACAACTCGAGGCCTGTACTCTTTACAGACGAATGCAAAATCAAATTGTTGAGTAATGATAAGCGAGTACGAGTGTGGAGACGGGCAGGTGAATGTTTTAGCGAATCGTGCATTCACGGAAGTGACCGATTTGGGGGCCCCAGTATTATCGTATGGGCTGGAATAAGTTTGCTAAGCAAAACAGAGATGATAATCCTAAATGAGGGCTCCGTTACCGCCGCCAGTTACATTAAAATGGTACTATGACCTGTTGTGATCCCATTTTCACAAAGAGTTGGCGATGGGTTTATTGGTTTTCAAGACAATGCTCGCTCGCATATGACCCGTAACACGCAAGCAGCTCTTTCTGACGCCAATACTACACTTTTGACATGGCCAACCAACAAAGAGCCCAGACCTCAATCCGATCGAGCATTGATAGGACCAGTTAAAAAGAAGCATTAAAGAAAGCCACCATAGTGTCAACACTGCATAGGAGCCAATAAACGAGTTAAAAGCCTGTTGAGAGCTTTTACCCGAACAAAATGTAATGCATCTGATTGAAAGCATACCAGATATGCTTATACAGTGCATACAGAGTAAAGCAGGCCCTAGAAATAAACCAGAAATCATAATAGTGATATGTAGAGTTTATTTTTTTTTTATTTTTTGTAAATTTTCCTATAAAAATATTTTTTTCAGTGTACTTGAATAAAGAATTTTTGTCCTTGTTAAAAGTGTGTACAGTATTGTTTAATACTTTACTGAAACATAATAACCAAACACAAAAATTTAAACACTAATTTTTTTCAGACGAAAGGCAAAAAAATTTGTGGGCCCTATTTTGTTTTGAGTAGTTTAGCTGCGACTAACTCTTTTGGACCTTTTTATTTGTCTGTAGGGAACCGTAAAGAACCGATACCGTTCCCATCCATAAACGATAAGGCTCTTGAGGCCAATTTCATTCAAGTAATTCGTGAGTTACATCCCAAAACCATCAATAAGGTCTTAGAAAATTGGAATCATAGAATGAGATATTTCGAAGCTAGCCACAGTAGCCACTTGAATGTCGTTAACATAGTTAATGGAAATGTTTGTTCTTTTAAATAAGGTCATAACAGGTCATGGACAAATTTGATATTGGTCATTTTCTTGCGATCAGTTTAATCGACCTACTGAGGCGGCTATTTGAAATATTGTAATAAAATTTCGCACCAAATTTATATTGTTGGACATTAAGCTACCAGCAAGCTCACTGAAGAAAATATCACAGCTGTATCAGCTTGTGTGATGACCGTGAATTATCGATTCGGCGTCATTTGAAGCCATTGGGCCTCTGATATTTTACTACGGAAGGATTTAGGTGTGAAGCCTTTAAAAATACAGCTAATGCAAGAATTGAAGCCGCACGACCTACCGCAGCACCGAATTTTTGGTGAATAGGCTTTTGAAAAGTTGACCGAAGATCCACTTTTTTTATCGAAAAATTGTGTTCAGCGACGAAGCTTATTCCTGATTGAATACTTAAACAAGCAAAACAACCACATTTAGAGTGAAGAACAGCCAGAAGCATTGCAAGAGCTGCTAAAAAATGCATCCAGAAAAAGTCACTGTTTGGTGCGGATCATGCGCTGGCGGAATCACTCGGTCGCATTTCTTCAAATATAATTAGCAACTTAACTGTGACCAATTTTTTTTTTGCAAAATGGAAGAGCTTGAAATGTGGTTTTACAAGTCGATGCCGCTTGCTACACAGCACCGGTCAATAAGCCGCCTAGATAGTGCGATTTAACGCCTCTAGACTATATTTTTGTGAAGACATTCTAAGGCTAATGTCAATAGCGACAATCCTGATTCGATGGACGAATTGAAAGCCAACATTGAAGCATTTATTCAAAAAAATATATTTGGAAATGTTAGAAAGTGTATGCCAAAGTTGGAATGATGGATTATTTGAGGTGCAGCCGCGGCCATCAATTAAATGAAATAATTTTCAAACATTGTATTATATCGACGTACTATCGATTTAAATAAAGATTTCATTCATTTTTCTAAATTTAATGATTTTTTCAATTTTCCGATATCTCTTAAATAACTTATTGTTATTTGTTTTCATTTAAATTGATAATGCTTTGCTCATCCTTTTCCCAAGTGTTAACATAGGTTAATGAGCGCGAAAAAGGACTTAAAAAACATCCATTCGTCCTGCAGGTAAATATTATTTTAGTTTATGATAAGTTGCAGCTTAACATTTTTACAATAAGTCTCTTTCAATAAATATTTTGTGGACCAGGAATCAACTTATCAATTTCGTTTAAATTAAGTGATCCAGGTTAACGAAGCGAATAATAAACAAAATATTGCAGTAAATCATTATGCGTTTAAAAATCATCAATTTATCACTGATTTCAGATTTATCCTACGTTGTTCGTATGAATTTAAATTGCGTAATTGAAATATTTATGGATCAATTGTTTTCGTTTTTCTTTACATGTACACAAAATATGATTCTTTTGGCGCCTGTTAATATTCAAAAAAGAAAAAATCACGCAAAAAAAAAACAAGGACTCATTAATTTGTTTGATTATCCTGTTTTTCTTTTATTTGCTGAAATCTATTTTCATTTTCGGTGTTTGACATTCGCATTCATTTTCGTATCTACCACATGGTAAGTTTAACTTTTTGTCTTCTTCTTTTTCGTATATCTTTTTTCTGGGCGCCCATCATCACCCCAATTAAAGACGTCACAAAAATTTGAAGGAACAACAAAGAATAAAACACATTCATTCCTAACCCAAGGAGGTGAGGTGATATAAAATGAGAAAAAGGATTCCATAAAACAACTGCACACAACTAGCATCTTTCTTCTAGCATCCTCATTCCTCACATAAACATCCTAAAAGCTCGCATATTGTCACATATTTTCGCAGTTGCGTAAATGTTTATACATATAACAACAAAAAGGGAGATACTAGGAGAGCCATGGTGGAGACTGGAGCTAACTTCTGCTCTTGTTTTTAGCGTGCCATGCCAATGTACCTATACACTGTCTCTACACTTTTTCCTTTTTTTTTAAATTTTCTATTTGACGTAAAACTTGTCTTTTGCCGACTTGTCAAAGTTTATCTACAAACTTTACATGATAAAGCGATAAAATTTGAAAAGAATAAAATAATAAGATTTTTAGAAAACATTTGTTTTTAAAGAAATCTTTGGAAAACGAAAGCTTTTTTATGATTTTTGTGGTTTCATTTTGAACTAAACAACTTTTCAAGGCCCTTCCGAAAGTCTTAAATCTTTATTATGCAACACAACTTTAAGGAAATTTATTTATATTTTTTAATAAATATAGAATTGGGTCCTTGAAAATGAAAAGGCATTAATTTAAAAGGATGACCAAGACAAAAACGTCAAAGATAATTTACCTACTTTTTAAACTTTTTTGGCAGAGAAATTTTCTAAACGAAATTGATGGCCGATACAATAACAACAATGATTTTGATTTGAATAGAAATTCTAAATAACGAAACTTACCTTTTGAATGCTTTGAGGAAATATTTTTTCAATGTTGATTTTGATTTAGTTTCGATTTTTCCAAATACTGGGACATATTTTGAACGGAATTACCAATAGGACTTTTGGCATTTAAAAATTATGTTAAAACTCATTTTCTTGATCGCTTTGCGCTTTTTATTATGTTCTATTCTAGAGTTTTGCGAGTAAAAATAGTTCAAACGGTATTAACATACATACATACAGCTGTCAACAAAATAATAGCAGCGCTACTTTTTTCTCATTTCTTTTTATTATATCTTCTTTGTTATTGCTTTTTTCTCTCTAACTTAAGGTTTTTCTGAAAGCTCTTATTCTAAGCTTTCATTATCACCATCAATCATATCAAAATGCATTATATCAATAAAATAACGGCACTTTGTTTAAAAAATTGCAAATTTTGGACACACAAAATAATAGCAGCGTTAATGCAAAAAACAGTTAAAATCAATAAAATAAAGTATAATTCAACTAAAATAGCCAACAAACAGTGAGTATTTTCTGCAAATATCATTTTTTGTTATTTTGCATGTTTTTTTGTTAAATTTATTAAACAGTGGGACGAGGAAAACATTGCCTTCAAGAGCTACGCCAAATCATACGCCAAATGAGGAGCGCCGGACAATCGTACAGGCAAATCCAAAAAAAATTGAACGTTTCTGCAAAGCTGATCAATAATTCCATCAATTTTGTGGAAAAAGTGGAAACCAGAGGTCGAAAACGCAAATTGGAGGACGGGGACCATAGGCAAATAGTCAAAATGTTAAAGAAAGACCTCTTTAAATCAGCTGTGGAGATAAACAAAGAGCTCGAGCTCAATGTGAGCGATGAGACAGTGCGTCGCACTCTTCGCACAGCTAATTTGAAGGCATGCCACCCAAGAAGAAAGCCACTCCTCTCCAAACGTCATCTGGTTCAACGCCTTGCTTTTGCCATTATTTTGCTGCATCCATGCTTGACTGTTTTCATGGTGTATTTTGGCTGGAACTCTGTGTTCGGTGGACGCCAAACAAAATTTCTAGACCCAGTGCCACCAAAAAGAACGATTTTGCTTTCGTCTGAAAACAAGACGTTCCGCCACTTCTCTCGTGTCCAACCACCATACTTTTTTGCAAAAGCAAGGCGTTGAACCAGATGACGTTTGGAGAGGAGTGGCTTTCTTCTTGGGTGGCATGCCTTCAAATTAGCTGTGCGAAGAGTGCGACGCACTGTCTCATCGCTCACATTGAGCTCGAGCTCTTTGTTTATCTCCACAGCTGATTTAAAGAGGTCTTTCTTTAACATTTTGACTATTTGCCTATGGTCCCCGTCCTCCAATTTGCGTTTTCGACCTCTGGTTTCCACTTTTTCCACAAAATTGATGGAATTATTGATCAGCTTTGCAGAAACGTTCAATTTTTTTTGGATTTGCCTGTACGATTGTCCGGCGCTCCTCATTTGGCGTATGATTTGGCGTAGCTCTTGAAGGCAATGTTTTCCTCGTCCCACTGTTTAATAAATTTAACAAAAAAACATGCAAAATAACAAAAAATGATATTTGCAGAAAATACTCACTGTTTGTTGGCTATTTTAGTTGAATTATACTTTATTTTATTGATTTTAACTGTTTTTTGCATTAACGCTGCTATTATTTTGTGTGTCCAAAATTTGCAATTTTTTAAACAAAGTGCCGTTATTTTATTGATATAATGCATTTTGATATGATTGATGGTGATAATGAAAGCTTAGAATAAGAGCTTTCAGAAAAACCTTAAGTTAGAGAGAAAAAAGCAATAACAAAGAAGATATAATAAAAAGAAATGAGAAAAAAGTAGCGCTGCTATTATTTTGTTGACAGCTGTACATATATCTTTCAACAACTTATACATGTATTTTTGAATATTTGATAATATGTTGCTTTGAATACAAAAGAGTTATGCCAAAAAATCAAAGGACAACCTTTTCTTACAACCGTTGTTAGATTTTTGATTCCAACCGACTTAAGAAAAAATTATGAACGAATTGAGAAAAAAACAATTAATTTTTAAAAACTCGAAACTCAAGGTGTTTTTCTTAAATTTTATTTTTAACAGGTGTTTGAATAAAAAATGATTGCATGTGTTTTTTTGTATTTGTTATAATAATACCCGTGTTTTGTTGGAAAATCTATCCATAGTATAGTAGGATTTTACACGAATAACAAAAACAATGTCCATAGTATGGATACTACCGATAAAAGTTAGAGTAGAATCTTACTACGGATGGGTTTTTGACATTTATACGAGTCTCGAATGGATCTTATGTGATTTCGTTCTCAAATGTTGGTACGATTGATATTGCATTTGTATCTCGATGGCTGTGTTTGTTGAGTAGCTGTGCATTTGGAATCATGTGTGTTTTCCATTGGGAAAAAAATCAATCTATTATTGTTGATATTATTTAGTTTTGTTAGTGAAAATGGACTAACTGGGCTTATTTTGCAAGAGAAAACAATAGAAAAGATATTTATGTTTTGCTATGTTTCCACCAAAGGTTTATCTCAGTTTAGATTATATAAATCTTTTTGGTGTTTCCACCGCACAAGAAGATTTAAAAATGATTAAGTTTGACAGCACTTTCTAAAATGCAAATCGTCGGTGAAACCAGAAAAGTGTGTAACTCCAAATTGTCTGAAAATGAGATTTGAATGACATCTGTTAGTCAAACCTGATATCTACCGTTACTTAAACTGGGAATCCCCTTAAAGTTCATACCTACTTTTTATTCTATTGGCAAATTTGAAAATGGTGTAACTTCATGATCACTTAATTTTTTGAGAAAACCGTGTATCTCCCCATTATGCGGTAGTAAAAGTGTGAGTGACATCAGGCAAATCGTGCCAATAACTTCAAAACTATGACGTTTTATTGCTCTCCTGTAAAATTTGCTAATATGGAGTTACACACTTTTCTGGTTTCACATGGTGTTTCGATGTTTCTTATAAAGTGCAAGTGAGATAGTTTGATTCGTGTTAAATAATGAAAAACTGAATAGTTCAGCACCATATAAGAATATGCTACTCCATGTGCAATTTTTTTTTTTTTTTTTTATTTGATTAAAATAAAACTGTATTTTTTGTACACAAACATGCAAATAAACAGACCATAACGCATTATCTGTAAAACCAACTCCTGCACACAGGTTTTTCTTCACAAATTTTGACTCGACTCCGATCCCCGACCGGAATCGATGCGAATCAAGCTCATTTCAACTCGATTCTGGTTTATAAAGAATTAAGGTGAGCTTCAAGCTCGCTTCACCACCACATGTTAATGTAGTAGTCTACGAACAAACCCCCTTCTTGGAGTTTTTATTTTATGTCAAATTGTTTGGTTAAAACTTTGAAATCGACTATCACGTTACACAGACGTATTTTCTTGATTTTGATAGTCAACGATCAAAAATTAGCTTACACAATTTCACCCCTGGTCTGAATTTCGCTATTTTTTTTCGGAATTTTTTGATAAATTATTCTTGCAAATATCAGTTGTATCAACTGTCAAATATAAAAACCGGACTACTGCGGATCGTTTTTTTGGCAATTTCTCACTGTACTATATATGGAATACGAAAAAAACGCACTTAATGATGTAGGCTCCTTGAAAGGTAGTGTACCAGGTAATAAGATTCAATACTCAGTCCATAATAATAAGAAGTCTTCCAATAAGTCGGTTTCATTTTGATAATAAAGAAAAAAACGAGTAGTATTTTAAGGCCACAAATGGTATACGTTTCCAATTCGAAAATTTACGGCTTTATGTTCTCGATAACTTTATGAAATCTATATTTAAGTTCTTGAATCTATTGGCGCAGACCTTATCTTATCTTATGGAAAGGTGTTAAATTAGATCTTGGTAGACACCTGGCGTAGTTTTTACTTTAACAAATCTCAAAATATCACAGCTTCAGAACTGACAACTGTCCAAATAGGAGGCTATTAAAAATGAAACCTCTTTTTGGAAAACCCTACACAAACAAAATTTAAAGATGCCCTGATTCTTGTCTTCTATAAAAAGCTAGACAAATATTTTGTACTTTTTATTCATAAATGTTTTAAAAAAGGCTTTATCAACTTGAACAGTAATTGAACTAGAATTGCTGTTCAATTATGATAAAAAGAACACTATCTGCAAATGTAACATTTTTTTGTTGTAATCGTGAATTAGATTGGAATCGCTTAATGAATCATAAATGCGTTAATGATAAATGTTCTATTTCAAAGGGTTGTCTAACCATAACGCAAGATTGAAATTGTGAGTCACACCTTAACGTTAAGTTTTAAAACCAACTTTATCTGACATTTATTTCATCTAGTGTTTCATTCTTTGAACCGCGGAGAGCAGCGTGCTTTAAGATTTTTTAAAAATATTTTACGAAAATGGGCTTCAAAATCAAAATCCATGAAAAGCCAATGAAATAAATGAAATTAAACTTTCAGCTCAGTGGATAACTTAAAAAGCTGATTTGCGGCATTTGGACAAGCGAAAGTGAAAGAGTGATTGTTGGAGAGCCGATGCATACAAGTGTGACTGTTTAAAAGGGATATATTGTAGCCAGAAATATTGAGCGATTTTTTAGACGTATGGTTTTCAATCTGGCAGTACTTTTTTCGGAGTTGGTCTGACAGTAAAAGCTGTCACTTGATTAATGTTAAGTTTGGTTTGCCATCTCATAATGAATAAGCTGTTTTCCTGAACAACGTTCTCAAATTCGTGATCAAATGTATTACCAAAATAATGGTTCGGCTCACACAATTGAGTTAATAATTTAAGGAACCATATATCGGTTTAGCACCACGTGTGGATATCTAGTGGAAAATGCGCATCCTCAGAGACGAGTGACCAATTTGTCCAATAATTGTTTAGACGAAGCTACATCCTTATTCAAGCCAGCTGTGGCAGCCACTTGCAAGAAATAGTTTATAAAACATAAGAACTTTTATATTTATAATTATAAGTAACATAAGTTCTTGGCCATTACATTAAATTGTATGCGTTTTATTTCTTTTTGAAAACCACACGTCTAAGAAAAACAACTTTTTGTGTGGTTATTTAATTTGGTCTTTCTTTGAAAAAAAGGTAACTTTTTTAAAGTCGATGTAAAGTAAATGTTTCTTCATGGTGACTTTTCCTTTTTTATGTTACTTTATTTAATAAAAATATACAGTTACATAAGTCTGTCTTATTTCTCTCTTTAATTTATAAAGGGTGGTTAAATTTTAAGGTCCGATGTTGAATGTGAACCACACACACATTATTTCAGCTCCCGTGTTTAGGAAAACTACACTACACGGAATACAAATATTCCGGACTCAAATGGAACGGTAGGCAACTGCCTTTAGTTTGAGTTCGGAAAATTCTTATTTCATGGTGTAGTTTTCCTAAACACGGGAGCTGAAATAACTAATTTTAGGTGTATTTTCTTTATAACTACGGGGGTAAGTTTTTTGCTGCATTTTATTTGACATTGAAAGATACACAATCGAGCAACGCGTTAAAGTTATTCAGGCTTATTATAAAAATGGGCGTTCATATAAAAATGTATATGGACTTCGTGATTTTTTCGGTCAATTTAATCGTCCAAATGTGCGTACAATCGAAAAAATCGTACACAAATTTGAGAAAACCCGTTCTGTAGAAGATGTGAAAACACAAGTGCATGCTTGTTCAGCTCTTACATTAGCTGAACATTATGCATAAAGACTTGCATTTACACGCTTACAGGGTTCAATTGACAATTGATTGAGAACTAGAGCCTCTTGACCATTTCAAGCGTCGTCAATGGTCAGAATGGTGGCAAGAAATGGCAACAGTGGATGATCAATTTTCGAAGAAAATCATCATTTTCACCTTGGATTCGTCAATAAGCAGAATTGCCGCGTTTGGGCGAATGATAATCCAAGATTGACTGTTAAAAAACCAATGCACCATTGCACCCACAAAGAGTGTATGTTTGGTGCGGTTTATGGGCTTGCTTCATCGGGCCGTATTTTTTCCAAAATGAGGCCGGCAGTTACTGTACACAGTGTTCGCTATCGTGAGATGATAACTAACTTTTTATGACCCGAATTGGAAGATATGTAACGGGTGATTTTTTAAGAGCTTGAGAACTTTTTAAAAAAAAAAAACGCATAAAATTTGCAAAATCTCATCGATTCTTTATTTGAAACGTTAGATTGGTCCATGACATTTACTTTTTGAAGATAATTTCATTTAAATGTTGACCGCGGCTGCGTCTTAGGTGGTCCATTCGGAAAGTCCAATTTTGGGTAACTTTTTCGAGCATTTCGGCCGGAATAGCCCGAATTTCTTCGGAAATGTTGTCTTCCAAAGCTGGAATAGTTGCTGGCTTATTTGTGTAGACTTTAGACTTGACGTAGCCCCACAAAAAATAGTCTAAAGGCGTCAAATCGCATGATCTTGGTGGCCAACTTACCGGTCCATTCCTTGAGATGAATTGTTCTCCGAAGTTTTCCCTCAAAATGGCCATAGAATCGCGAGCTGTGTGGCATGTAGCGCCATCTTGTTGAAACCACATGTCAACCAAGTTCAGTTCTTCCATTTTTGGCAACAAAAAGTTTGTTAGCATTGAACGATAGCGATCGCCATTCACCGTAACGTTGCGTCCAACAGCATCTTTGAAAAAATACGGTCCAATGATTCCACCAGCGTACAAACCACACCAAACAGTGCATTTTTCGGGATGCATGGGCAGTTCTTGAACGGCTTCTGGTTGCTCTTCACTCCAAATGCGGCAATTTTGCTTATTTACGTAGCCATTCAACCAGAAATGAGCCTCATCGCTGAACAAAATTTGTCGATAAAAAAGCGGATTTTCTGCCAACTTTTCTAGGGCCCATTCACTGAAAATTCGACGTTGTGGCAGATCGTTCGGCTTCAGTTCTTGCACGAGCTGTATTTTATATGGTTTTACACCAAGATCTTTGCGTAAAATCTTCCATGTGGTCGAATAACACAAACCCAATTGCTGCGAACGGCGACGAATCGACATTTCACGGTCTTCAGAAACACTCTCAGAAACAGACGCAATATTCTCTTCTGTACGCACTGTACGCATTCGTGTGGTTGGTTTAATGTCCAATAAAGTAAACTGAGTGCGAAACTTGGTCACAATCGCATTAATTGTTTGCTCACTTGGTCGATTATGTAGACCATAAATCGGACGTAAAGCGCGAAACACATTTTGAACCGAACACTGATTTTGGTAATAAAATTCAATGATTTGCAAGCGTTGCTCGTTAGTAAGTCTATTCATGATGAAATGTCAAAGCATACTGAGCATCTTTCTCTTTGACACCATGTCTGAAATCCCGCGTGATCTGTCAAATACTAATGCATGAAAATCCTAACCTCAAAAAAATCACCCATTATGTACATACATATGTGAAAGATATGTGGTTTCAACAGGCCGGTTCCACTTGCAACACAGCTAACGAAACAATGGCTCTATTGGGCGACAAACTCAATGGCTGTGTTATCTCACGTGGTGGCGATGTCAATTGGCCACCAAGATCATGTGATTTGACACCGTTGGGCTTCTTCCTTTGGGGTTATTTGAAAGAAAAGCTGTACGTCGATAAGCCATTGACAATTTGTGAGCTAAAGGATGAGAAAATTTGACACATTAATGGCATACAATCTCAATTATGCCTCAGCGTCATTGAAAATTTGGACCACCGGATGGAGGTGTGCCACTGAGTTAGCGGTGGCCATTTGGCCGATATTTTATTTCATACATAATGGTAAACATACAAAAAAAAAAATAACAATGATTTCCTAAATAATTGGTGTCTTATTCAAAATCAACCACAGCCCTTAAAATTTAATCACCCTTTAACATTAAAATTTTAGTGAATAACGAAATTATCGGAATTTTATCGATTTTTCGGAAGCTTTCACTCAATTTGACTTTAACAATAAATTAGAAATTATAGATGGCTTAAGATGTTTCAAAATTAAAAAAACAAACAGTTTTTTTGACAATCGATTTATGCATGAGACAACTTTAGGAAAGTCCATCAAGAACTAGGAGAAAGCTAGCTGGCTGATTTGCAAAATTATTGTGTTTTTTATAAACTTCCTTAACAAATGTGCCCTTATCAAAATCAAAAATTCAAAGAAGAGATTTTCTAATTACGGACCAAAAAGAAAAGCTTTTCTTGACACCGGTAATATTGAAGTTTCAAAATAAATTTACGTTTTCCATTTTTTTTTGTATAGGTGGGTTTCTATGTAGGTACCTTGTTAAAAAATATACAGAAGTTGTTCTAACGACGACGAAGTCGAGAAGAGAGATTTTCACCATTTTTATACCTATATACACATCAAGTATAAAACTTCAAAACAGAATCTTTTAGTAAAGAAACAAGGATAAAGGATAAAGCAGAAAAAAAAAACAAAAAACAAATAAAAAGAAATGAAGATATACTTCTCAACTGATGTTGAATAGGTACACCTTAAAATTACAGCAACAACAACAAAAATCCACTACCCCCAACTCAATCCACGCCATCATCGTGTATGAAGAGAAGAGAAAAATGAAACGCAAGAAGCGACAACGATGATAATGATGATGATGATGATAATAATGATTATAATATAGAGAAGTAAAAATAATAAAAATAAAAGGAAGAGTTGAAGTTGAAGTTGGAGCTATGTGCTTTTGCTTCTACAATTCTACGGTTCTACTGTTCTACGGCGGCAACGGTGGTTCTACGTACCTCGAGATAAATATCGCTGTCCGGATTGAAAGTGTCATTAACCCGGCGAAATGTGTAATTCACATGCGGAATCGCATGTAGAATTCGCACAAGGATACTAGGTTGGTCCATGCTGGTGCTGGGGCTGATCCTGATGCTGATACTGTTGGCTCCTTCTTCACCTCCTGCTGCTGACGTCATAAAAGTGTAAGTTTTATCCTTTATATAGCTCTTTGTAGGTAGCTCTTCGGGTAGCTCGGGCTGGTTTTAGTTGGTGTTGGTGTTGGTTTTGTGTTTGGTTGTTGAAGGTTGTTTTTTGATGGTAATGGTGAATGTCTGCTGGAGATTGAAGGTTCGTCGAGGAGCGTTGATGTTCTCGGTTTTCGGTTCTTGGTTCTCGCTTCACTTCACCCACTGCTCGAGGGGGTTTGTGGTGGCGAAGGCGATGGCGATGGCTATGGCGGTGTCAAATTAAGCTCTTTCTTTTGTTTAATTTTTCTCGCTATTATTAGATGGAGACAATAACGAGAATGACAACAACGACAACAACAAAAACAACAACGATAACGACGACGGTTCACAAATTTTGACAGAAAAAGAATCACAGAGATTCGCCCGGACAAGAGGGTGGGGTGCTTATTGCTCCCGGTTTTTTTCTTCTTTTTCGTTATTTCTGATATTCTCTTACACCACACTATACGTCGTCCTTGTTATACATATGTGTATATTTATATAACACTCACTTTCACTTCACACAGGGGGTAAATGATGATGCCTAGATGTTTTTCGCATTTTATCACACTTTCGCACCCCCATGAATTTTTGAATTTTAAATACACACAGGTATTTCTTCTTCTTCTTATTCTTGGATTTGGATCCTGCCACGGATTCTCTTATTCTTTTTTCTAAATTCAAACAAATTCAATGCAATTTGATTTTTATTAAATCACACTTTTTGAATTGAAGGAGGATACCTAAAACCTTTCTATCGCGCACTGGGAAAAAGCATAAAGGACGAGGCTACGGCGACGATTACGATGACGGTCGGTGGTGACAGCGACGAACGAGAATTTAGAACAACGACAACGACGACGTCGGCAACTTCGATAACGACGACGACGAAAACGAGAGCGACAAAGTTGCGATTGCGATACAAATTCGAAAAAAAGGAAACACAAATCTCATTATTTCAATTTCATCCCCTTTTTAAGTTGCGCTAGCAGTGGCGTTGACGGTGGCGGCGACGGCGGCGGGGGTAGGACTGCTGGCGCTGGGATATCCAAAGATTTTTGTATACGGGTGCAGATAAAGTGCTTGCTCTGTTACACTCGATCAGGATGCCGAGCGGCAAGAGTGAGGCAGACGCATTGAGTTTGAATACGAAAATGGTGTTGCTGGTATTGGTGTCACAAAGGAGCACATTTTGATTTTACATATTTTTTTCTATTTTTCTTTTTGATTTTGATTTCAAAAGCCCAGCAGAAGAGCGTAAAGCGCACGCACTATAAAATATTTAAATTGATAACAAAAAAGAAACTCACACTCAAATTGATGATAATTAATTATCGGTTTTCTTGTTTTCAATTGAATTATTATCGAAGATTAGATATTCACAGTTTACGTTTAGAAGCGAAGTAGTTTTATAGTTGAAAATTATTGCAAACCAGATTCGATTGTGCTTTGCTTTTGCTCTTCTATATCATGAGAGATCGCACTGCTGGCAGCTAAATAAAACACAACACAACACGACCGACGATGAGAAACTACTAAAAATGAAAAAAAGGAAAAACTAAATGGAAATGGAGTTTTGTCATTCCAGTTGAAGCTTCCAGTTTCTAGTTTCCAGGAAAAAGGTAAAAGCAAAACTGCAAAAAGCCCGGTGATTAGAAGGAGAGCGCATGCGATTGGAAAAGGGAGTTCTTCCATTGGAGAGAGTGAGAAAAAGAAGTTATGTTTGTTTTTGTTGATGTACAAAAAAATTGGGTCGCTGTGGTGAATTGTAGAGATTTTGACATTTATGAGGTGAATATTAATTGTTTTTTTCAAATCACAGAGGGCGTAAGACTACTAAAAAGAAAATGGTTGTTGTCTTAGATGGGGCAGCATTCAGAGGATGCTGTTAGTAGTAAATTCATAAGGCTGCATTTACATCGAAAACAAATTCTTATACATGTGTTAATTTAGCCATTTTGATAATGACAGATAGGGGATTGATTGACTTGAAATTGATAGTATGGCTTCATCAAACGGACCGTCAAATATTGTAGATGTAAAATAAAATATGGTGGAACTTTCCTAGTTTGACAACTATATTTGAAAACAAGATATTTGCGCTTCTTAACGGCCAGTTATAGCTATCATTGAAATCGATCCGGAAAAATTTTTGAATTGGTATTTGACGGTGTTTTCCTTTGATTAGAAATAAAAATTATAAACTGATCGATCGGAAATCACACTAAGGATTTTTTTTTTTTTTTTCATTTTAAGCAGGACAGAAAACAAATTTAGTTTTTCTGCATGCTTGGAAAATTCAATTAAGGAAAAAATCAACCCCTAATGGAAATTAATTGCTCTTTAAGGCGCAAATATCAGTCAGTGTAATTTCATTTTTAGAAAAAGTTGTTCCTTTTAGAAGACATCGTTTATTACCGACGCAATCATGAGTTCATATTGGGGATTTTGGCATTCACATACTAGATATGGACTGCTTGTCGATATTTGTTTTCGTATAAAACCCAATTTAAAAATGTTTCGGCCTCTTAAGCCATTCTTACCCTCGTTTAGGTTTGCCGGGAAAAATTATAATTAATTTTCAAACGCCATCTATTGTTTCCTTGCTTCAAAAAAATTTGTTTGTCAAAGAAATTATGGACATCTATTATTTTAAATTTCGACAAAATAAACTAAATACAGAAATAAAGCTCAAAAGCATCTCTATATTTCTGCTGAAGCTAAAAAAGGGGTCGTAGTGTTAAGGAATAGATGACACCAACACGAAGTTGGCTACTTGCAGTCGATATATAGGAGGTGAATGGTAGCCAACTTCACGTTGATTCCAATTGTCTCTTTTGCGACACAAAAGCGGACAACTGCATGTAATATTGGGCGCATTCATTAGTTTAGTCACTACGTAGTCAAAATTCAACTAGCTTTGTGAATTCAAAATTGCATTATAACAACAAAGGTAATGAATTCTAAATTGTCATATTAGTGACAAATGAAAATATATAAAATAAGAAATATTTGTGTGTTTGAGGACTTAAAATAATTTTTTTTTGCTAAACTTGATCAAATAAATAAATCATCACTATCAATCCATGGTATCTTTAATACCAACCAAATGATGATAAATAGGGAAAAGATCCTTTCATACACTTGGCCAATTGGTGGTGGCTGTTATTGAGATGGCATATAGATGGCTACACCAAAATTTTACTATTTCGATCGCCCAATGCATTTGGTACTACTTTCTTTGTCAGTAAAAGCTTGTCAGTGACAGATGTCACTTGATTCGATTGAACTTGTTTTTGCCGCTGCGATTCGGAGAGCTAGTTGCTAAAATGCAGTGGAGCCTTGTTTGCATTGAAAATTCACACATCTAACAGTCCATACAATAAGTCAATGAACTAGTAGGCCACGTCTATAGATTTTCGAGACGTTCTGGCATAATTTCATAAAACTTTTTTAATATTAATACCGTGGGCCGTGGGGAAAATTTTTCGAAAACTCGGGCAAACTGCCGCCACGGTTGGTTGGAAAAAATTCTAGCAAAGAGGCCCAATTTTCGACCGCTTTTTGCAGCAATTTGTTGGTTATGTCAGAATTTGAATTTTTTTAAAACGATGGCCTTAAGGGCCTTGCACATGAGAGCGAACAACGAATTAACGAATGGACGAACAAACGTGATTTAACACATTTCAAACAGTCAATTACAAACAAAAACACATTTAAATTATAAGAAACCAATTGACACTTATGTTAGGATAATAAAATTTGCATTTTGTTTCCTAAAACAAGAAAAAATTAAAAAAAGTATTTGGTAGTAACGAATTGCAGTGTGGTTGCTACGAACTGTCAAACTCCAAATTGTTCGCGCGCAACTTAACCTCAAAATTATAACACTCTTGTTTTTTTTTTTTTTTTTTTTTTGTGAAAGGTCATGGCTGAGGAAAATATGAAAACAAAATTGACAATTCGTCGATGTTTGCGAATAGAAATAAATCTCGTGTGAAAGAAAAGTCAAAATATGCGAACATCCACAGCTCGCAGTTCGTAGTTCGTAGCTCATGTGCAATATGCTTTAGTGCTTCGAAGAATTTGAGGTGAACTTACACTATTCAGCACTTTAACAGTCTTATTTAATAGAATTCGCTAAACAGATGAATAAGTTATACAGTGAATAAGGATTTATGTAGGTTCTATGTAACGTTGCAAAAATTCCTATTTATAAAAAATTCTGCTATAAATTTTAGTTATACAATGCTTATATCAAAAAAAGTACCAAAATATCTATAAAATCAGCTTGTTGTCATAACAACTAAAATATAACAAAATAATTCCAATTATTTTTATGATATTCTCTTTCGAAAATCTATATTTTTTTTAAATTCTTCGTTTCTTCGGCTCACGAGCTGAACTGGAGAGGCATTATTGTTTTTATTTTATTTTCAAAAAGAGAGGAGAGAAATCAAAATAACATTTACGAAATAATAATAACATTAATAACCTTATGTAGGCTCTATTCAACCTCAAAACGCGTTTAGCTTATTATGGGACTATGCAACCTTGTATAAGTTTTATAAATAGCATTTTTGCGTTTAGAGGCATTTTAGAGATTACATAACTTTATGTAGGCTCTATACAGCGTTTTTAAATAAGACTATAAGTCTACAAAAATATTGAAATTACATTAGCTCGATAAAAAAGTAGACCAAAAATTCTGAAATTATTCATAAATGAAAATTATAGGAATTATCATAATGCAGGCGTTAATTTTTGACTTTCACACATTTGGTTTCTTTGGCATACATCTATGTTCTTTTATGTTTTTAATTACGAATTCAGAAATATGTAAATCCTCCATCATTCACAAATCATACAAACATTGCTCACAGTGTTTTTATGGGAACTTTTCAACACCATAATATCAAACATAGAATATTAACAATTTAGGACACGAACCATTTTATATTTTTTGTTTGAAAAACTGAAATGGTTATTGACTTTACTACAATATTTTTTGGGCTATTTTTTAAAAAGGTTTTCCATAAAAATGTATTTTTTTCTTGATGAACTACTGCAATCGCTTGTATCTAGTTTTAAAACTCAACACATTTCTCACATTCAATAAACCTCCTTAAGCTCTATGCACACTTGGAAATCAAAAACTTTTGCAAATCTCTTGTTTACGTAAAATTTTTTGTATATGAAAACCAATTTTCAGATACAAACATAAAATTAGTGATAAAATAAAGTAAGTGAATTTCGACCAAGACTATCGTCACAAAGTATCTAGCGATAACACTTTTCCGTAACCAAGCCTTGAAGAAATTGCGGTTTTCACTGCAATAATAAACATAGCACTGATCCAAACAAATATTTGTGGTTACATGGATGAAGTTACAGAATTTCGAACTTTTTTAGGATTTCTGAAAACCTTTGGTGGGATTTTACTAAGAATCTAGTGACAGTTCGATATGGTTTTATTAACACAACACTCTCTCTCAGTTTTAATCGATTTGAATTAAAAAACAAAAATCTATATACTTACGCCAATGTTAAATTTTCTACTCTGGCATTTCTTGATTTATTGATTTAAAATTATATTTCAGGATATGCAGAACCAATCAAATTCTTGCCGCGATACCTCCACGAGTATGTCTGGATATTAAATCTGTTTCCTCCCAATGAAACTGGACACAACTTGTCACCTCTCAATTCGAAACAAACAGTATACAATGCCAATTCGAGTTCGGGACTTGTTCCAACAAACAAAGTATTGACCGGTTTGTTAAGGCCATTATGGGTGAAACGTGTCTTGACAATCATTCCTTTCTGAAAGGTATTCAAAAGAAATATATATTAAGCCTACTAAATTATATTTTATACGAATAAAGAAATCTTACATTTCCCAAATCAAGCTTGTTCAGATAACCCTTGTAGTCGATACGTCCAGCTTTCTCCTCTTCATTAAAGTAGACCCAATTGTGCAGACCGATTATTGTGCCGTTCTTGACTTCATTCACAAAAACATGTTCGAATCCGGAGCTTCCGATCTTACCCTGTCCCCGAGAATAAAGTGTAAACCAAAGGGATTTTACAAGGTCGCGGTGGGTTTTTGGATCAGGAGTTACAATTCCTAAAAGCAGAGAAAACGTTGTCATGAAGATAAAGCTTTCTAAACATAGTCAACGAAAAGTTGATGATAATGGGTTTTCTCGTAATCAGCTTTTCATCTATAAACTACGAGTACTTTGCGGAGTCACTTACCTTTGTTTTGAAGGAATAACATTGCTTGACGCATAACGTTTGTGGCCATGACTGCATCGACAAAGTCATTCTCTTCTTTCCTCTCGAGAGGAGTTACATGTTCATTAGTGGAGGTATCAATTTCATAGTTGTTAAATAGATCCCTCATCTTGGCAATGGTTAAGGGCTGAAGAGCCTTTTCGTCGACTTGAAGAAGGCTTAATAGAAGAAATAAACAAGTTAAAATTGACAATAAATGATTCTTATACGGAGATGCTTACGGTTGTGGAGCTTCATCACTGCTATCTATGGAACGTGTCTTTCCCTGAATGTTAACAGTTATCTGACTTAGCTGGGAGTTGGTTTCCTTGTTGTAAAGGGTCTCAGTAAGTTGTCGAATTTCATCGTCTGAAGCCAGAGATTTTCCTGTGGTAGTTGAACCTGGTGCAACAGTTGTTGTGCTTCCAGGAACATGTGGTATAAAAGCGACACGATTACCATTGGAAGGAGTGCTGCTGCCCCAAGCAGAGGGTGATGAAGGTGTAGGGTTTGGTGATCCGGGAGAAGATGGTCTCGCAGGTAATGCAGGCAAGTCTTCTTTAATTGACGGCCTTCGGGGAGGTGGAAGAGCTGGGAAATCTTCTTTTACCGTTGTTGGTTTTCTAGTTGTAGTTGGTGTCAACGGTGTTGGTACTTGGGACTTCTTTGGATCCTCAAAGTCAGAGAAACTCTCAGGCCTAGCAATTGGGGCTTGAGAATTTATTGGCTTTGGTTTAATTGTAGTGGTTGTCGTTGTTGTTGATGTTGTTGTTGTGGTTGATTGTGGAACTGCAACTGGGATCGGTACTGATCCTGGGGTCGGACTAGCTGGAGGTGTTACCATTGGAGCAAGGGGTGTCTTAGAACCAGCTGAATGTACTCCTCTGGGAGGTGGTGTCGGCCCATAACTCAAACTCAGACCAGATGGTTGTTGATGTGGCTTTGGATAGTTTGGAATTGGACTTGGTCCGAGGCCGTTGGCCCCAAAGGGATTGTTTTGACTTGGTGGCACACGATTTGGTGGATGTCTGGCAGGGGTAGGTGCAGCAGCAGGTATATTTCTAGGAGTAGTTGTAGTAGTCGTAGTGGTAGTGGTAGTGGTAGTTGATGAAGAACTACCTTTGCCAAATAATCGACTGAAGAAACCCGGTTTCTTAGTTGTAGGCTCATCTGTACCAACTTCTTGACATTCTGAGATTTAAAGTGTCATTATTAATTTTATTCAAATTAATTCAAAAACGAAAATAAAACAACTATAAAACCTACTTGCGATTTGGCATGAAACAAGCAGCAGCAAAACCACGCTAATCGATAAAGCTATCGAAAATCTCATTTTCAATTTTTTTTTCGTATTATTAGCGAAAGCGCAAAAGGTTAACTTAATCAAGACTTAAGACACAAAAAAAGAAAAGAAATTAATAAAATCTTTATTAGAAATGAACGTCAAGGCAAATAGCCCCGTGATGTGTTTCAATTGAAATTCACAGCTCAACTAAAAACATTGCCAGAGCTGATGGTTGTCAGTGTCTCCCACTCTCTCTCTCGAACTTGAACCAGTTTATTTTTCGAAACTATCATAAAGATTCATTCAGCAATATGGTATCAGCTTCAGCACTCCCACTGTCTCACTGACTCTGACTCTGAGAAGGGTACAGTACATAGATACGGCGACGAGCTACACTACAAGGCGAGAAACAATGAGATCTGAGACTCCAATGATAAATAGTTGTGTGACCATTGAAGATTACATTCATGTTTCATAAGCTTGAAGCTATATACCTGAGTTGATGACTCAATAGTCATGTTTTTATTATTATGGCCACGGGTACACTGCGAGCTATAATGACTTTTACGACAGTGACTGTAAAAAAAGGAAGAAGTGTTTACAAAAATGTACGGCGTTTATTTGAGTTGAATCACTCAAGATTTAAAGCTGTGGTTAAGGAACTCTCAAACTCTTAGTTTTTTTATTTTTAAATCTCAAAACCTTCGGTGTCTCACTTAACAACATAACCTTTGTTTGTTGCTAATATTTTAAACAAGCATTGGCGACTTAAAAGAAACAAGAAACAAGGTGTTGTTATGGTGACTTATTGTATTTTTAAAAGAGGAAAGTCTTGGACAGGGTATTCCATCGTTAAATGTAAAAATTACATATGAAAACCTGTAATTCAAGTGATGGCGCTTACAGAAACAAATATACCACTATCGGCAAAAAATACTAGGACTTTTTTTCAAAATTTCAAAAATATTAATTTATTATTCTAAATCCATTTCACCAGAAAAATTATATTATAAATATTAATATTAATATTTCCAATTTGTTGTCCAATTTTCAAAGTATGCGTTAAATTCCTTCATCGTTTTGGTTTCTATCTCTTCTATCGTTTCATAATTGTGTCCACGGAGAGGTCTCTTAAGTTTAGCGAATATCCAGAAATCACATGGAGCTTAGTAAGGTGAATAAACTGCTGATGTGCGTTGAATTTTTGTCCAAATTATGACTATTTACGAACGCCAAAATCGTGCTTTTTTGGCACCAATCAAGATTTCACTTTCCTGAGGCCTAAAGGTCTGGCAAATTTGTATTCACTGATCCTTACGATATTCCAACAAAGTCAGTATTCGGTAAGATCTCGGATTGTCAATTTACGAGTTTGAAACATTAATACTGTAATTTTTTTGACGTACAGCTCAGAATCCAAAAATTGAAGTAAATTTAACAAAAAATTGTTCGTTCAAAAATTACAAATGATGCTTTGTCTTGATACTTTAATACGGTCAACTTGGGGTTATGTCCTCAAGTAATGCATTCCATATTTTCAAAATTCACAACTTTAACAAAAACATTTTACGGTCAAGTACTTGCAACTCAATAGTGCCCCATAATTTTGACAATTCTCATAACAATTTGAGATGTTTTTATTTTTAATCTTAACTTTGGTTTTTGCGCTCATCAGCTTTTATCAGTTTTTACGAGTTGAAAGGTCAATTTTGTATACCTAAGAAAATATTTGTTTGATATAATTTTATAGTGGAATTGATGATGTGAATGCTGTTATGTAGGCAGCGGCACACATCTTTATAGTGTCGTTTCAGAATTTTACATCTTATAACGTAATCTCCATTTAATATTAATTAAGTTGATTAATCAACGCAACGCTCTGCTCTATAACAAGTGAACAACAAATAGTAAATAGGTCAGAATTTTTTTTAGTTTTTTCTGCAGCTTGTAAGAATTCACACTTTAATATTCAATATTTTTTTGATTTAAACATTTTATACAGTACCTTATTTCTTAACTTTTTTGTGAAGATTCGAAAAAATAACGATACAATCTTTTAAACTATAGTCATTTACAGAGACCAGATTATTCAGGAAATTACTACAATAACCAGTAGTAAACTTAAAGATCCATTTCCTCTCCCAAGAGTCTTATGCCGGTCGGTGGTGGCTCTTGCCGTTTGAAATCTACGCTTGGATACTATGATTGAAAAACAGTCGTTATATTTAAAATGAAACTGACAATTCAAATTTCTTTATAAAATCTTTGTATACAGGGTATTCCAATAAGAAGTTTAATTTTGATATTTAAACTAACACGATCAGGACACTTTACTTGCAAAAAATACGATTGTGGATCGACAAAAGTCGTTCACATCATTGACTTCTAATTCCGGTTAATCATAGCTCTGTAGTGCAATCTATAACAGTTTCACTAGTCTTGTTTTCGAATAAGTAATTTCCAATAACACCACCATGCCAGCAAGGGTGGAGGAACTTTTCAACAATGATTTCAGAATTTTCTAACTCCCGCATGAGACTACTCTGCTTATTAACTAGCATTCGAGGTGAAAATGGTCTTCATCACTAAAGATGATTGATTTTGAGATTTTCTTACCGGCTTAAGTTCTTATGTTAACTTAACTTTAAAAGGCGTATAGTGTAGTTTTCTGGAATTCCTAATTCCAAAGATCGATATGGGTTTTCGTAAACATTTCGGGCTACCGCAGCAATATTTTTAGATGTTCTTCAGTGACGCAAATGGCTTAAATTGCTCAAATCACTACTTAACTTGTTCCAACAGATAAAATTTGTTCACCAGTTTTACTATTGCTGATCGAGATGTTGTTTTCACGACGCGACGGTACAACAGCATTCTATAATTTTGCGAACCGTGACTTCAACATTGTCGCAATTTTTGTAGTGAATTTCAGAAATTTAATTTTTGGTAATGGCGTAGTTTGACAGCATTCAAAGTGGCAGCTGCCACTTTCGATTTAATATGCTATGTAAAATCCAATTATAATTTAAAAGAACTCCGCAATGTTTCAAAGTATAAATCCCATGTAAAGAGTACTGCGATATTTTACAACCAATATCGAACTAGGACTGCGATTTTGAAAAAATAGTAGAAATTTATATGAATCACAAATACAAAACCCGGAGTAAAATCACTGCCGACAAAAGATAAAGGGCAGGTTCAGACGACAGAAGGGACTTGAAAGTAAGGCAAGTTTCTAGCATCTGATTGGCCAGCGCCAGCTGTCAAAAAATAGCTTTCCAATTAAGGCAACTTTATTGGAAAGTTGACTGGAAAGTTAGTCAAGAAAAATATCCCTAACTATCAAGTCAAGTGAACTTATGTCAGAATGACAATTGATCATGGTTTTTCATTCAACTAAAAGCTGAACTTTATTACTCAATGATTTATTTATTTTCTGCGCAACTTTATTTAATGCTTTCTGTAAAAAGGTTCCTTGTAAATTTGGAAAAGAATTAAGTAATATATTTCTTTACAATACAAAATTCAAATCGTGATGGACTTGTAGCTTGCCTGAGGAGTGTTTTGTAGACAATAATGACTTTAGTTGGTTTTTGTTCTATGAACTTGAAGTAGAGGTTTGTGAAGTAAAGTTCTGAATTTTAAATTCATGACACTTGAAAAACTAACTAGTTGCCTTGGTCAAAATTTACGTTCAAAGAATGAAGTTGACTGCAAATAAAGTCCCTTATGTTGTCTGAACCTGCCCAAAGTTAAATCCTGTGAAATCAACTTTTTTGTATACCTACGCATATTTCAGTTTTCTTATTAGTCCTTCACAATTTTGTTCCGTATCCGTATGGACTTTTCCACTATTATCTATCAGAATAAAATCTAAAAAGGCTGTTGTTAAGTCCGTCCAAAAAGCTACAGTTACACAATTAGGTTTGTTCAATCAGAAAATAACCAGTGTAGAGTAGTGTAGTGCAGTCAGAGCAAATTACAGCACAAACGTCAAACGTCAGATGTTAAAAAGAAGAAAACAAATTAAATTCTACGCAAATTAAATTAAACGAAAAACCAAATACACACTTTTAGAAGATTTATTAAATTAGTATTAATTAAATTGTTGGACTAAATAAATAAATTAGGTGGCGCCACAGTCCGTTGAGAACTATGACCTAATGACTTAGTAATGGCGAGTAATATTGTCAGGGATGTAGGGGACCTACAGTTTTAAGCCGAATCCGAACGGCTAATTTGAGAAAGCACTTTCATAACAAGAATTACTCTTCACAGATTGTCAATTCCTCGTAAGAAGAGGCAGGACCCATGGTGGCACAGACAGGAATCGAACGCAAGACATCTGGCATGACAGTAAAACACAATCACACCGTGGGTACTACCAATTGCACTTATAATTCGTTTTTACTTTTGTACTTACATTTCCAAATTTAATTTAGTGTTTGGAAAACACTGAATCACCCCAAATTCCCTCCACTAAAAGTTAGCTGTTGTTTATTTTTAAATCATTGGTTCATTGGTATCATTGGTTTTCATTATTAAAAACTAACATTGGAATTTTTTTGACAGGTCGTTTATAGCTATCATTAAAAATGTCTGTCATTGAAAAAAAATTTCTGATTGAAATCCGACGAAAAATTTTGACTGACAGAAATCTGTCAATGGCATTGTGCGGAATTGGAACACAAATCAGTGGAACGATTCGTTTTACTTTTGAACATAAAAGTATCAGCTGTTCAGGAAAATGAATTTCCGTCCGAAAATAGAAAAATACATTTTTAGAGAAAAATAAATGCGCAATTACACTTTTTTCCTCAAAAAAAAATCTTTGTGTGATTTCCGATCGATCAGTTTATAATTTTCATTTCTAATCAAAGGGAAACACCGTCAAATACCTATTCAAAAATTTTTCCCGGTCGATTTCAATGATAGCTATAACTGTCCCCTAAGTCAATGCGTAATTGTTCTCAATTAACATGAAAACGCTAAGTTTTTCACAACTTTATTTCGAATTACTCTAAAAATGTTCAATTTTAACAACTTTCAAATTTAAAAACCAAATTACTGTTGAATTATATATGCACATTGAATTCTCAAAAAAACGGGTAATGTCGTCGCCCCAAATTTAAAAATTCCTTTTCCTTATCCAATTGTATCCAATCGGATTTGCATAAAAGGGCTACTTTATCAAAGCGCTTAGGCAAAACGGATTGAAAGCAATTTATGTTGTTGTTGTTACGAATCCGTCATCTAAACAATTGTACCAAATCAAGTTTTTGAAAAACATATGCATATTCAAAAATATAAAAATAATGTTTAATAAACGGGTATTTTTAAAACTCGAGCAGATAGTCGAATTCAGCACTAAAAATTAATTTTATTTTTCAAGGTTTGCTCAAAACTTCATAAAGAGTCAAATAAAGACTCTTGACTATTATTAGAATTTGCAGAAACTAGTTGTAAGTAAGATAAGATGTAGTACCCGGCGCCACGTTATGGTGAGTTCGTAGGACTGTCATGCGAGAGGTCTCGGGTTTTTAAGTAAGATACTAAATAATTTAAACTCTATCTAGGAGACAAGATTGTACAATTTATAGTTAAGGGATATGTTGAGTTTCAACTGAGTCTTAAAAAAAAACGTTTTTAGTTGTCTTTAGAAGTTTTAGAGAGGCATATTTGAAAAACCTGATGTGATAGAAAAATTGTAAGGCGAGATAAAAATTCAGGACATCTTAATCCTTTAAAAAAGTATTGTTTTGTTTATACTACCAGTGAGTGTAACCATTTATGACAATAACATACTACACACACATACATTTTAAATTTCCAGTAGAATGTGCCAAAGTTAATAATTAAAGAGCGATTATTGTTTTAATAATTTTTCAATTTATTTCTATTAATTCATTTTAAATAATTAAATAATTTGTTTACATTTATTTAGTCAAAATTTTAAAATTTACATATTTTCTGTGTATATTCTGAGATTTGTCCTCAATATATATATATAAGTATATATATAACTGTGTTCTAATGTTCCACCACAACTGATTACACATCATAATTCAGGATTTTTTTTTTAAATTATTTATTATGTTTTTTATCTACATTTTATTTTATTTTAATTTTGTTTTGTTTTACTTTTCAACTTATTTGTATCTACTAGCGTAAAACTACTTACCAGTTGAATAAAGTTTGCCATTTTATTTTTTGGATTTTTGTTTGTTTTGTAGAAGTTTAATTGTTTCATCTTAACCATCATAAAAGTGCAATGCTCATATAAACGTTTACATTTTTTAATGTTTAAATTTAATACATTATAGATGCTAGTTAAAAGTCTTAAATAAATTCCATAAATATTATTTTCTCGAAATGCAGATGTTTTTGTTTTTATTTTTGTTTAGTTTTACACATAATACTTTGTTCTATAGTTAATATCTTTTTGTTTTTTTTTGTTTTATTAATTTAAAATCTATTTATTCCGTCATTAAGTTTTAATTTCTTATTTTTCTTTATTTATTATTCATAAGTTTCAGATTGGATAGGTTACTTAAGTCAGTTTAAAGTTTAAAACTTTAAGGAGTTTTTGTCTTTTTGTATTTTAGTTTAAGCTTTTAGGCTTGGGAGGGAATGACAATAATGTCAGTTTACAGTTAATTTATAGTAAAAAAATCGGATAAAGACAAAATGATTTTGTTTAAAAGAAACCGTGAGCATATAGTTTTTGTTTGTTTGTTGTTTTGTTAAATATATATTTTTACTTTTTGTTTTCATTATAGACAGGTAGATAGGTTATTGTATAATTTGTTTATATTAGGAATTGCATCCTTGAAATATTAGAGATTTGTCCATAGAATTTTCAGATCATCTAGTTTATTTTTGGTCGAAAATATTTCATTGTTTTTCTTTGTTCAGATTAATTTAAGGAAATTCTTATTAAAGTACATTTTCTTGTATTATTTTTAATTAACAATGAAAGCCATATACACCTACAAATATATATTATCTTACATCTTTGTTTTTGTTTAAGGAAAAGTTTAAAATTTAGCTATAGGTATACAGTATACACAAAATTAAGGAAAAATCTAAAAAATAAGTTCCTTTGGTTCGATTTGTTTATTCTCGAATCTCGAGTAGTTCGAGAAAAAGCCAAGTAATTGACACTACCTATTTTATATGACTAAAAACGGGTTATTTTAAATTGTGTCAAAATCATTGTATAAAGTTATAAATATATTTTATGTTTCTTTTTTTTTTGTTTAAACTATGGAAGAAAAATAAGTTGAGTTTTTTTAAGGCTTGTAGAGAACGTCTGACATTATACATATTTTAATACATACAAACAAAAATCGAGCTTTTCATTTGAAGGTTTGATCACACAGACTTATGATAGAATAATTTCCTTAAATGTCACATTAACAAAAACCAAGGGTTTTTTTTTTAAAGAAAACTTAAAGACAACAACAATTTTTACAGTCGAAAGAGTAGAAAAAAGTAAAGAAAAAGTACACAAGTCCAAAGTTATTTATCTACTTAAGTTTCGATTTGATCAAACCTTTTTTTTTATTTTAGTAAATTGTATAAAGTATCTTTAAAATGCTCATAATATTTATAATCTATACCTACATTACATTTCTATATAGCACTACCTAATATCGTTCAGTTGATTTTTGTTTTGTTTTATTTTATTTATACTAAAACACGAATTGTGTGATTTTTCTAAAAGTCTCTAAATAAATAAGTACAATTTTTATTATTACTAATTTTCAATTGTTTTTGTTTAAGATTTTTGTTTTTTTATTTTTATTTTGTTTAGATACCAAGATCCAGCTCGGTTAATTTATTTGTTGTTCTTTTCTTAATTTAATTGGTTTTGCATTGCTCATGTTTAGAAATTAGTTTATAATCGTTTTATAGGAGAATTCATAATTGTCTAGTCTATAAGAGATATGTGTTTTTATTTATCTTTATTCTTCCGAGTTTTGTCTTTAGGTGGTATCTTATCATAGCCTAATAATTCTTCAATATTTTCATTTTCGAAATAAATAAATTAGCAAAAAAACAAAAAAAGAAACTAAATTGAACAAAATTTAAATGTAAAATTAAAAATTAAAAGATTTTGTTACTTACTTTGGAAACCCATCATTCTCGTATTTTGTTTTTATACTTGGTATTGATAAAATTAATTCATTAGTTAAAAGTGATTTGCCTCAAGGAAGTTTGGTTTTTAGTCTAATCCAACGAAAGAAACAAAGGCCCTTACCTTGCACAAATAATATGAAAAGATTATAATAATAATATAATGTTACGGCTAAGAATTTAACTTCAGCAAAAACGTTGACAAGCAGCTTCAAATAGCATTACAAAAAAAAAGCACAGTGGTGTTAAATCGCGTCATCTTGGAGGCCACGCATAAGCTTCATTCAATTAATTCATTGTGTCTTTGCGTCGCGCAAACCGAACCAATACTTAGGTAATTAATTAGCACGACTTGAAAACGTTGTATATTCAATATGAAATTATGTATCGAACTGAGCACAAAACAAGTGACAGCTGTCAAAATTACCAATACCGAAAAAAGTATTGGGCGCATTCATAAAGCTAGTGACTACGTAGTCAAAATTCAACTAGCTTTGTGAATGCAAAATTGCACTACAAAGCTAGTCAATCCCGAACAGTCATTTAATGACAAATACAAATATATAAAATAAGAAACATTTGTGTTTTCAGAACTTTAAATATTTTTTTTTTCTTTTTAAATTCAATAAAACCAAACAGAAGATATATGTAATATGATTGATTTATATTTGTATTTAAATACCGAAAGATTCATTTTATTTTGAAAACTTGTGTCCTTACCGAGCAGCTGATTGTGAAATGTCAAAATCAGTGTGCACTAACTTTGTACCCGAAATTTTTACACTACGTCGGAGGGTAATTTTAACTACTTTTGTAGTTGCATTTAGCCAATCAGAATCACTTGACTACATACGTAGCCACTAGCTTATTGAATTGTTATGTTGAAAATTACATGTCTAAAAAACAACCGTTATTTTAGGATTTCTGGAAGTTAAGGCGAGACTTTTGCGATATTAGAAAGAAAAACACAAAATCAGAAAAAAAAAATATTTAATTATAAATTAAGACAAAACTAACTCAACATGCAAAATTGCTTTTGTTTTCAGAATTCTTCAATTCCCATCTTTAATGTTTTACCCACAAGTTTTCCGTTTAAATTTTTTCATTAGATATTTAATTTAAAGTACATATATTTAATCTACCATATTAAATTAATATTTTATATCAAGACTTTGAGGTAAAGGAAAATGTCATAATAATACTGATAAAATAATTTACAATCCTACAATATTTATCAATTAATTTGGAATACAATCTACGTTTTTCAACTCTTGGGTTTGTCATTCTCACATTAGCAATACTGTCCTCATAGTCTAAGAGCCGGCAGCAAATTTTGGGAGTGGAGTGATAACCAAAATATATATAAATATATGTGTAGATATACGCAACATTATGCCAAATTCAACCGTTGGCAGGTTTTTTCTTCAGCCGGGGGCGGGGCCCCCACCCAAAATGGTCATTTTTAAGATTTTGGGGTCGAAGTGATAACCACTTAAATGCATATATAAACAATAGGGGATGGTGCCCTGATGTCAAAAAAGTGAGTCCAAGACGTTTTGCTTTCAGCCTTCCCCTTGCCAGACGGCCGCCAAAATGCGCGAAAATCAACTTTTTGGGTCGAAGTGATAACCACTTAAATTAATATATAATCAATAGTAGATGGTCCACTGATGTCAGAAAAGTGTGTCCAAGACGTTTTACTTTCAGCCTTCCCCTTGCCAGACGGCCACCAAAATGCGCGAAAATCAACTTTTTGGGTCGAAATGATAACCACATGAATGATACATCAAAAAATCAGGAAAATTCTCCTGATTGTAAAAATGTGTGTCCAAGACGTTTTGCTTTCAGCCTTCCCTTTGCCAGACGCATTTTAACACTTTTTAATAGAATTTTTCAACTTAAAACCTTAATAACTTTTTTCCTGTTAATTTTCCTGTTAACCATAACCAAAAGAATCAATACCGCATAAGAAACTCATGAAAGGGTTATCCAAAAAGCTTTCACTTTTGAACATTTGATGATTTTTACTCACGTCATTACTGAAAATTCACAACATAAATGGTGAAAATTTGATCTTTGAATTTATTTCGACTTTCCAATACCGTATAAAGACTTAGGTCTTCCGGCTTTTGAAGTTCAGTCAACAGAGATCCAGCTAGTCGATCACCAGCAACATTGTATCTTCATTGATGGGGCCCATTTTCACCTCGTAGGCTACTTTAATAAGAGAAATTGACATATTTTGAGATCTTAAAATCCAAGAATGACAGTTGAAAAGCCATTAACTGTTTGGAGTGGTTTTTGGACTGCATGCGGTATGATTGTACCTTACTTATTCGAAAATAAGGCTGGTGCAACTGTTACGATAAATTGTTTGCGCTACAGAGCTACGAATAATGATTTTGTGTGACCAAATTGGAAGATATTGATGTGGATGACATTACATTTCAACGCCGGGCACTTCAAAAGATTAGGAATATCCAAATGCTCCACAATCGATTTTAGACCTTAAAGATGAAATTTTTTTAGTAAAGGAGGGCATACAGCCGCAAAAGTACATACCGGTCATGGAAAACGTCATGAAAATTATATAGTGTATTAATAACGTTAGATCTTCATCCTCAAAAAACATCTATTGATTTCTTTTTAAATACAATTTTTTTCGAAACCCTGTATTTTTTTATATCAAAAAATACTTTCATTCATTTTAAGCGTTATTGTGCAGGTTTAGACTTGAAGGCAAGGCAAGTTTCTAGTATCTGATTAACCATCTGCCAAAAAATTGCCTTTTAACTAATTCAACTTTATTGGAAAGTTGACTGGAAAATGGTAGGTACAAGAAAAATTGGGCAGGTTCAGGCAACATAAGGGACTACATTTGCAGTCAACTTCATTCTTTGAACGTAAATTTTGACCAAAGCAACTAGTTAGTTTTTCAAGTGTCATGAATTTAAAATTCAGAACTTTACTTCACAAACCTCTACTTCAAGTTCATAGTACAAAAACTAACCAAAATCATTATTGTCTACAAAACACTCCTGAGGCAAGCTACAAGTCCATCACAATTTGTATTTTAAAGAAATACATATATTACTTAATTCTTTTCCAAATTTACAAGGAACCTTTTTACAGAAAGCATTAAATGAAGTTGTGCAGAAAATAAATAAATCATTGAGTAATAAATAAAGTTCAGCTATTAGTTGAATTAAAAAACATGATCAATTGTCATTTTGATATAAGTTGACTTGACTTGATAGTTAGGGAGATTTTTCTTGACTAACTTTCCAGTCAATTTTCCATTAAAGTTGCCTTAATTGGAAGGCAATTTTTTGGCAGCTGGCCAATCAGATGCTAGAAACTTGCCTTACTTTCAAGTCCCTTATGTCGTCTTTTTATGTCAAAATGTCAGCTGGTCATGTTTTCGTATTCAACTGATAGCTGAACTTCGTAACTCAGTGATTTATTTAGTGAAAAATTTTATTTAAAGGAAAGGATTCATTGCCATATTGGAAAAAGAATACGATTTTTTCTTTCCAATACAAAATATAACTTATGATGGACTTGTACCTTATTCAAGAAGTTTTTTGTAGATCAAAATATGGTTGGTACTTTTTGAAGGTAAAAGATAGTCAAGTATAAAGTTCCAAGTTCGAAATAATGACATCTGAAAAATTAACTAACTGCGTTGGTCGAAGAACGCAGTTGATAAGTCCCTTATGTTGTTTAAACCTGCCCAATCTACTGTACTGGTAATTTTAATGCCGTGTCGGAAATTTTGTTTTTATATTTTTCAAAGAATAAGTTATATGTAACTGAAATGAATTTATTTCTTTTACCAAAAATTTAAATTCTTTAAAAGTGTATCTTCTCATTTCGTTAATAGGAGGCACTCAGATATTTTATTTCATGGGAGTCAAAAAAAATATGAGTATACATCATCACATCGTGTGTCGCGTTGCTTTGGTTTCACTTCAAAAATTACGTCTCCCTTAACTGCAAGGCAATAACACGGCACGGCACATCACGATGTGATGCGATGATAAATTTAATTAAACCTTGTCAAACCAATGAACGGTATAGTGTGGCAGTGAATAAAAATATTATGACGGCGACAACTAGGGTTGTTAAATTAATATATGTATAAATATATATTTTTTAAAATTTTGATTCACCGTTATGTGGTTATTTTTCAAGGAAAACGTAAGCGAGTTAAGAACAAAAACAAATATCTACCCGTCCGCACACCTCGACAGTTATTTGATTATTACAAGAACCAGTCGTGTTCAGGGCGCGTGATTTGAATTAAATTAGGATACGGATATATGGATTCAACATACATACATATTTACATATGTACGTCGATAGGTAATTTAAAAAATATTGAATCGCGTGGATAACAAGAGAGTCATTTAGGAGAAACCTTTTTATTTTCAGGATTAAATGGAATCATTTGAAGCGTGGGTGACTCGTCCTCATGCCAGAATACCACATTATTCTGAAACCAATTGAAACATACGCAGTTTTATATGAATAATATGTAATTTGATGTATCTACATGAAATTCCTAATAAATTTAGGATGTCGGAAGTTAATTTACCGAGAAAATATTCTATATTCGTCAATGAATTACTTGTATTGTTAAAAATCAGAGGAACACGTTTTAACTCTATAGAAAATAAAATTATACCAATGAATTTGAATCGCAACTAATTTTGAAATTTTTACTTAAAAATGGATACCTATCTACTTTTGGTCGGGAGGTGATGGTACACCTCAAAATATAATTTAACAATAACACTCAGAGTCCTTAAGGCAAAGAAATATGTAGATAGATAGATAGATATATAATTTTATTTTCAAAAAGATTTTACAAAAAATGAGTAGATATTGCTGGTTTAAAATTAGTTTTGACAATAACTTTAGGTTGCCTGTCAGGTAAAAAAAATATGTATACGATGACTTAATTATGAAAAGGGTATTCAAAAAATTAATAATGTATCTTACAAATATCGAATTTTCCTGTACCATAACTTCACAAGATGAAACACTTCTACGAGTATGTTTAAATCAATGTATCAAAATTATTATCACAGGCCCCGTGGGAGAATATTCGTCCTACGAATGCAAGCATAAAGCACCCTTTTTAATAAAAATGTAATGAACTTTAAACCTTGTGAGTTTTTTTTTTCAATTCTGTAGTAATATTTAATTTACAACTGGAGATATGATACCTTTTTCTTTGCAATTTTTAAAACGAATGTTCTACATCAAGGGGACCATGATAAAGCCAATTGTATTAGTCCTGAATCTGAAATACGGCTTTCCAAAAGCCATAATGAGCAAGTCATTGGAAACTAGAGCCATATTTTAACACGACTTTTGCAAGATAGATAATAAACTTTTAAAGAGCCAAATTATACTCATCGAAATATTCTCTTCCAACTATCACAATAAGGACCTAAAGGAGTTATGACTTATGAGCCTAATTATAGAATCCTGATAATAAACGATTCGTTCTTCAAGCAGATATTAAAATGAGAAGACCCAACAACAACCTAAACATTTCCTATATTGACTGACATTCAGTCTCCCATTTATTCAACGTGGACCGCGGAAGGACTTTATATGCATATGGGCAAATATTTTATAGATACGTTTGTTTCTAGAAGAACAAAGGATTCCATAGAAATAAAATGCCGTATCATTTATGGTCTTTGACTGTGTTCACAAATTAATATGAAATTGCAATGAAATGCAAATTGGAATTGAACAGCATCAATGTTCATTTTCAATGAGATCATGTCCTTTTATTTCTTTGATATTGAATATACTATTGTTTTCATATAGTACAATGTGAAGTACATTGTTTTGATATAGACTAGTGTGGAATTGGGTTAAAGGCATGTGGAGCTATTTCGGAATGAGTTACTTTTTTTTCTTTAAAGAAAATGAAAACATTCACACAATGGCAAATGGGGATAAAATATTGATTGAACATTACATTTAACAAAACAAGGACACTTTTTTATACATCGGCCAGCGGTTCAACTAAATTCATTTTTTGTTCATTAAAAAATATCTTTTATTAAATTTGTAAACTTCAGTTTGCTCAACTAATTTTTGTAACAGAGCACAGTATTAAAATGATGTCACTATCAGAAATATTTAAACACATTTAGAAGTTTACAAATTTAATAAAATCGATACTTAAAAAATATAGGTATTTCTTTTTAACTTCCCGATTTGTCGAATAGAAAATTTTGACATTTCTCAACGTTCAAGGTCTCTAGAACCTAAATAAAAGGTTATTGGAGAGATGCCTCTGTGTGCGTATGTTTTTTGTAGGTTCGGGAACCTTTTTTCATCTGCCCCGTATCTCAAGAACCAGAACAGATTATAACACCCAAAAATGCAAAAGGACTTTCAAAAACATTTAGTGTTTTTTTACTATAGCAAAAAGTGAAAAATGTGGTTGACTTATGATATGACCTATGATATTACTTCCAAATTAATTGCATGCATCAAAGAATAACGTTTTTGACTTCTGGTAAAATTTTGCAGAAAAAATCGAAATTTTTAAAAACCTAAAAAAATACTACTAAAAAGTTAGTAATAATTGATTTTCGACTTGAATATCTTGGCAACAATTAAAGATTTTGCTTTCAAACTAATTTTATATTATACAAAATATTTTTTGTTAAAGTTTTAAGCCTAGTACGCAGCTGAAGTGAAACGAATTTTTTCGGCGGTCTCCAAGTGCAGAGCGAAATGAAAACGAAAACCACAGTGGAAAAATATTTGTGGAGAGTTCTGTCTGGAAGTTGAAGTTCACTGCTTGTCTTCATCACTTCTTGCACATCACCAATAACATCCTGAGTTTCCGATTCAGAAATGCAATGTTTAGAGAATCCATTTTATTTTAAATTTTAAATCAAAGATAAATCCAAATCAAAACACCGAAAGCCACGAGTAAGCAATTTTTTTTTCAATTTTAAAGCCTAGTACGCTGCTGATGCGAAACGAAAATTGCCATACAAAAATGACATGACGAAATCGTAAACGAAAAATTTCGCTGTGCTTTTCGTTTTTCAGTACGCTGCTGAACGACGAAATGTGTCATTTTAGTGGATAGCTGTACTAGATTTCTTAGTACAATTCTCCACTCTTTTCGTTCTCAATTTAATTGCCCAGCACATTAATTGCTTGCGAAATTTTGACGTTTAATTTTTTTATTGAAACATTTTTCGAAATTTTTCGTTTATGATTTCTTCATGTCATTTTTGTATGCGAAACGAAATTTTTCGGTGATCTCCAAGTGCAGAGCGAAATGAAAACGAAAACCGTCAAAATTTCGCAAGCAATTAATATACCGGGCAATTAAATTGAGAACGAAAAGAGTGGAGAATTGTACTAAGAAATCTAGTACAGCTATCCACTAAAATGACACATTTCGTCGTTCAGCAGCGTACTGAAAAACGAAAAGCACAGCGAAATTTTTTGTTTACGATTTCGTCATGTCATTTTTGTATGGGAAATTTCGTTTCGCATCAGCAGCGTACTAGGCTTTAGAAAAATCCAATTGACAATTTTGTTTATTAAAAAACTACGCAAAATTGAAAAGAATTGATGCCCGTTTCGAGTATCTCGTAAATAAATAGAATTATGTACTTGAATATTATTTCATTCTATGCAAAATTTTGTTGTTAACGTAAGATAATGTTCTTAAAAGAATGCAATGTGTATTTCTTTAATAAGAAAAGAAATTAAAACCTTTAAAAATGCTACTAAAATTGGTATTCGACTATAAAATCTCAAGGACAATAAAAGATATTGGAATCAAACTTATTGTATCACATGAAAAATATTGTTGTTGATTTTTTGAAAAAAATCCAATTGACAACTCTTTTCACAAAACACGAAAACCTACAAAAACAACAAAAAACTAAGAGGAAATGTGTTTCGACTCAAGAAAAATATTGTTTTAACCTTTTTTTTATCTTAGACAAAGTGTTGTTATTAATATTTTGGTAAAATTTTAGAAATTGATAAACGCGCACGAATGGGAAGTTATCAACTTGGGGCATCTCAGTCCAAGTCAGAGAGAAAAAAACTAATTTAGTTTTTTCTCTCTGGACGAAGTCTTCTTATTAAAATAGAGAATATCAGCTCTTGACAGTTCGGAGAGTTACTTTTCTTTTGTTTACTAATTCATGTTAAGTGATCTCTAGATTTCTACTTTTTTAAGTGATCAAAAATAAAACTTTTACTGACGACTATAGAAAAATTGCAATAGGAAGAGCTTTAATTGAATATTTAATATTATTAAAGACTACGTAAGAAAATCACACTACTTGTAGGAAAATTATTCACTATATCTCCTTGTTTTCCAGTCCTTATTTTATTTCAACCTTAGAGGAAGTAATATGTTTATCGTCAGTAGTTTAATGGACACGACTATGTGTTCTGTTCAACCTTAAATTATATTTTATATCCTGATTAAAACAAGGTCCTTTTGACTTCACCAAGAGATAAAGAAAGTTACAAATCTTTCAAACACACCTCCACAATAGGCTTGTATAAATTAATCTTAAGAGCGAAGAGTATGATAGAAAAATGTTTTTGGGTTCAGAATTTAGCACAAAAATAATGTCCTTTTGTTCTTTAAGATGCATAAATATATAGCACCAGAAAAATAATAAAATTGGATGTGGAAGAACTCAAATTTAAATTAAATTTTAAAGTAATATCCTGTTTTCACTTCGGTTCATTCTCGAAGTCGTAGAAATTTCTTATCACTTACTAACGAAGAAATTTAAAATAGAGTTAAGAACAAAAATATCAATCCCAGAGCCTAGTTTATGATAGTTTAAGGTTTAAAATTCACTCTATCACTATTTAAATGTAAGTCTACAACTCATAAAATGTTTAACTTCAAACCTTTTGTTCGAATAAAATGTTTTGAAATAATAAAATTCGAAAAAAGCAAGAATTAAAAATCAATTTCACTTTGACCATGCAAGAATAAATCTTAAAAATACATATTTTCAAAATAAAACCAATAAAAAAAGTAAATTAAACACAAAATAATATATACAAATTACTAAAAATAAAATAAAATAAATAAATATTTTAATATCAATTTTATTGTTTACCATTTTTCTTTCGCTTAACTAACACAATAATAAACATTAAATAAAATGTATAAAATACACACATCAATTTTTGTTTTATTTAAAACTTAAATAATTTTTCTAAAAATTAAAAATAAACTATGTATAATATTTTTAATAAAGATAAAATCATTTAATTTTTTTTGTTTTAATTTTAAATCAATAATAAAAATGCCGACGTATAACAATGAAAATAATATAGGATAATAATATTAATAGTAAAAATAATCGATTTAATGGTTTTTTTATTTGTTTGACTTAAAATTAATTTTTACTAATTTATTTAGTTTGTTTTGCTTGTTCCTTTAAATCGTACAAGTTAGTGTTGTAGTTGTTTTAATATATATATAAATATTTGGGCAAATATTATAATAATAATAATATAATAATAATGTATATGATTTAATTGTTTTTAATTTACTTAGACTTTCTTTTTGTACGAAAACAAATATATAATTTCTTTTTTGTTTTGTTTATTAAATATATATGTATAACTATTGTTTTGTTCCATTTTGCTGGTTTATATTTGTTTATCTCATTTTGAGTGCAATTTTATATCTATTCTTTATAATAGTGTGTGCATTGTTTTGATAGTAGTTTTTTGGTTTTATTTTATTTAATGGACTTTTTTGTTGCAAATTTTTTAAATGATGTTTTGAACAAAACACAAAAAAGGTTTGAAATGGAAGTGATTTACATAGATTCATAAAATTTGTCACAACTTAGGAGAAAATGATTGAAATTATGCAAAACAAAAATTGACAATATGGGGTCACAATTTTTATTAATTCATATAAATATTATCGTTCCAGCAGTAAACTTTTTAAAAAAAGCATAGAAATAGCATTAATTTGATGCATTTATTATACACTTGTTTTTTTTTTTGTAACTTTTTATTTGTGTTTGTTTTTGAAACGTTCAACATTAAGGCGCCTTTTAGGTAATCATCAATGTTAAAAATGTCAATGATTGATACAAATAAATCATTTATGGTCAAAATTTCCATTTTTATATGGTTAACTGAAATATGTTTTTGATATAAATTATAACTTGAAGTTAGAATCTTTTGAACCTCACAAAACATAAAGTTAAAGTCAAATTAGATTTTTATCATTTGATACACCAAAAATAGGTCGAGTATATGAACTTTTTTTAAAAAAACTTTTGAAAGTTATTGACCCCATAATGTCTATCAAACTTCCATACATCAAACACCCCAAGAAAACAGTTTCATTTATTGTTGTAAAGCTACTCAATCATCCCCCCTTTCAAATATTTTATACATTCTCCGGATCTGGCAGCTTACGTTCACAACAATGGCATACAAAAGAACTCAACCGATTGCCAAGAGCTGACCAGAAGTTCATTGTCGAAGACACATTACAATTGGAAGCTTGTAACTGTTGTAGTTGATAGTCGTCCTGTTGGATAGGAGGAGGCTGATGCTGATGCTGTTGTTGTTGCTGTTGCTGTTGATTAGATGATGGTAGCAAGTGTTGTTGCAGCATTGTAAAAGCACCATTATTCGATGATGAGTATGTGTCTGAACTCCGGTGTCAAATCTTAGGCGGATCGCGTGATCCGCTTGGAATCCCCAAGTCTATGTGCTCCCCAACAGTGCCTGATCCGATGCTATCGCTGTACATCAGCTGAACGTCGCCCAGGTTGGGAGTTATGACGCGCGGAAGTGCGGTGGATGTAATGATGATTGATTCGCTGGCATCGACGCTTCCAATGCGAATAGGTGGCGGTGCCATTTCACCACTTATTGTGTTGTTGCTATTATTGTCTTCGTTGAGCAGATCATGCCCCCGATTGCTATTGTCCTCGTTGCGTGACGACTTGCGACTGTCACCACCAGAACTGCTACTGTAACGGTTTCTCGTCGGTACGTCTAGACTGTAGGCACGGTTTCTGCCAGAGCTGATCAATTCATGTTGCTTGTGTTTGAAACTGGGAGAGAGGTTATTAGAAATCGTACAACAAATACCGGCACCTGGCTTAGACAAATCACTGGCGTTATTGTTGCGCACGGAACATGGACTGCTGCGGGTACTGCCAAAGCGTTTGTTACCCTTGTCAAAGCTAAAGGAAAAATAATCTGAAATTTGTTTAAAGCGCGCCTTCCATGACTTATTCCCGCCGGCGGCGGCGGAGTTAAGTCCATTGGATTGTGAGCAATTTCCGTTGGAGTTGATGTTCCTATTATTGACGGGACTGTCAATAGATGGTGCGGTAGAGGTCACTGAGGAAGTGACATTGGTAGCGCTTAGGAGCGCAGTAGACGATGTAATATTTATGTGTGGGCCATGGGGAGTATTCATATTCAAAACATCAACGTCAGACAATTCTCCACTACCTTCAGATATCTTTGGTCTCTCAATGCAACTGCTTAGATGGTGGGATGTGGAATCGGAAGTGTCAACGCTACCACGATTCTGTCGGTTGTAAAAAACATTACTGTCAGAGATGACTTGCTGCAGGCCATCCGAGAGGCGGCGATTGTTGCAGCTATACTGATCCAGACTTACGGCTCGATTGGAACTGAAGTGACAACGATTCGTATGATAACCATGAATGTTACCGTATGAATTACGGATGCGATTACCCCCAGTACTGCACATTTCTCCAATCATCGATGGACGTTTCTCTCGGGAGGACTTCCTTGAATTTGAGTGTGATGACTTCGATCGGTTGCTACTGCCTTCAGTGTCCACTTTGAATTTAGAGGTCTTCTCAGCGACCTACAAAAATACAAACAAAGAAAACAAGACCAAAAAGGTGTATTTTGTGAAGAAATTTCCCCATAAACGATCAAAAATATTAAAAATATGAATAGCGTAATAATCAAAAATAATAATTTAAAAAACGACGCCAAACTCTAATCTATTTGCATTTATTTATTAAACGGCAGGTTATGAAAAGGCACATACTTTCATAATCAAGGGAATTGAAAAATGAAATTGAATCTACTGATTTTTTTTATTCTAGCTTTGCAAACAAATACTCTTACTTATATTTATTTATAATGGCAAAAGACGTACATTGATTAAACAACAAAACCAAACTAGTCACCTGGTTTGAGTTTATCTGCCAGTGTGGTTGAAGTAGCAGAAATGCAATTGAAAATAAAAAATAAATTAATTAACACTCTTGATAAAATAATGCAGAAAAGAAAATAAATAAGAGTAAAGTAAAGAAACAAAAAATATTTTGTAATTTTTTAAATAAAATAAAATGTCCAGAAGAAGAAACTGATATTCAGATTCAGATAATGTTGGAAAAGCCATTTGTATTTAGCCCCAGCTAAACAAATTTTGCAAGACTTATTAAATATAGCATAACTACTTTACAAAGCATAAAATCACCTTAAGAATGTGGAAGTCCTTCCTTATCACCCTAACTAACAACGAAAAGACAAAGGATATATTAAAGGATGGATCTAAAAGGCTGAGTAAAAATAGCGTCATGATGTGAATCTATTAGTTTAGGTTTTTTTGAGATACAACCTTTTATAATTCGAAAAAATTGTATATTATATGTATAATCATGAAATGACATATTTTAAAAATCCTGGGGCCTAAACACTTTTCACTTTGCAACTGTCAAAAAAAAATAATATCCTACAAAGTGAAGTTTCACAAAATTTGCAAAGTGAAAAAACTTTTCAATAATTCAGACTTTATTTCAAAAGAGAGAAGTAAAAGTGTTTCACCAATTTAAAATACAACTTTGGAATTAATTCGTATTTTGAAAAGTTCCAAAGTAAATCTTAGATTGTGTTGAAAATTGAATTAATATTTATCATGTTACCATCAATACAAAAATCCTTCGTGAGAAAAAAATTGGGAGGCTATGTCTGAACAATTTTGTGGCCAACAAATGGTAATAACGAAAAATTCATCAATGATAATATGCGACAGGCGTTGAACTATTTTGCAGAAGGATGCTTTGCTCATGCCGTGCATTGATGCCATACCGTGTTTTTGGGCTCCATTCCCAGCCCAATGTAGTGTAGACAAAAGTTGTTGCAAGGGACTTTAACACATATTCCTTTAGCTATTGAACTGTAGTTTATTTTGAATTTTAGAAAACATAAATTTGATGGTTCTTTCCGATGATCGAAAACTCTCTATCGTCGAAAAATCATTTCCAATATCGAAGTTAATTCTTAGTTTCACTACCTCTTTGGTCACTATTTTTAACTTCTTCGTTTTATTTACAACAGTTTTTCAATAGAAACATTTTTTCGCTATAAACTGTCAAATTCCATGAAAGGATAGCTACGATATCGATGGATTAAAAAACCTCTACAAAATCAGACATTTTTGAAATTAATTTAAATCAACGCGTTAAATCTAAAATGTAAAATTCACGTTTTTTTGGTAAAATCATCAAAATAAATAAAATGCACGATTGGGTCGCACGAACTTGCTCCTGTATTCAAAGAGTCTGTTTAAAAAAGTATCTATGTATAAGATTTAAAAATATACCTGTAAAATAAGTTTGTCTTCAAAGATATAAATGCCATTTGATTTATCGAAAAAACCTCCATTTTTCAATTTTTTTGGGAGGGGGTTACATTCAATACAGTTAAAATAATTTAAAAAAAAAAATTAATTTAAGATTCAAAATTTTACCTGAAAAATAAGTTTGTCTTCAAAAATTTAAATGCCATTTTATAAATCAAAAAACCCTTGATTTTTCAAATTTTTTTTTTGAAAATCGTTAGAGCGGTTTTTTTTTAAATTAATTTTTTATATATAAAATTTTTCAATTTTGTTCTAAAAATATTTTTGGTATGCAGTTGTTTAGTGATTGTAAATATACGCTCTACATTTGAATTTTGTAAAAAAATGTTGGCCCGTTTTTGAGATATAGAATTTTGAAAAAAAAAAATTCAATATTTTTTTAAAAATCCAAACAAAAAAAAATTGCACTTTTGATAATCAAATATTGTTAAGGCAATATAAGAGCTCATTCAAAAAAAAAATTGTTGAAATCGGTTCATAAGTTGCTGAGAAAATTAAAAAACAAAAAAACGGTTCTATGAGCGGTACCTTTCCTGAGCAATACAAAAATATGTTTTTCTTATTAAAAGAAGCCAAGTTAAAAAATAAAATTTTAGAGAAAATAAAAAAAAAATCTATCGGTTTGTTTTTAAGAAAATTCGAATTATCGTTTTTTGACCAAAAAAATTGTATGGGGGCCACTGTTAGTTTTGATCTTAAAAAAAAAATGAAAAAAACGCCTAACGCGAATCTGCTCAAAACCTTAACTTCCAAGTTTGAACTCAATCGACCCAATGGTTTAGGCTGTAGGAGCGTGGACAGACAGACAAAATTCTGCACGAATGCAAAACTTGCCATATAGTTCCTATATGTCGCAAGTAAAAAAATAGGCTTTTTCCATTTCTATTATTTATTATTATTTACTTCTATGTTTTTAAAAAGGTTAATTTAATTTTGTATTAGTCTTCGAAAACTTTTCAAAACAAACTTCTGTTTGCAAATGAAAATTTCTTTTTTTGCAAATTATTGAAAAGCTTTTCAAAATTCTAAATGTATGTACATATATGCAAAATGTATTGTTTGGTGAAACAAAAAGAACAAATACTTTGAAAAATAACAAAACTTTTTTTGGCTTTTCAGAAAAGACTTTGCACTTTGCAAATTTTAGTTTGGTGAAACGTTTTTTGCAAAAAGAGGAAAACTTTTCAATTCAATAATTTCTTCTTTGCAAGTTTGCGTTTGGTGAAACGTAATTTGCAAAGTAAAAGTGGAAAGTTGCAAAATAAAAAAAAGGTTGTGAAACAGGGCCCTGATGTGATAGACAAATTTAAAGGCGAGATTCGAATTTAGGACATATTAATCCTTTAAAAATGTATTATTTTGTTTGTGCAACAGAAAAATTGTGAATAAGTTAAAAATAAGCAAGTAAGTAAAAATCTACCAGAAGCAAGCTTTTCCTTTATTCGTGATGACAATACTCTTGCCTTATTATGTAGAAATGGTAAGCGGATGAGTACTTATGCATACAATAATTGCAAGTAGCAACTATTCAACGTTAAATAAATTGTTTGTGATTTAAATCGCTTTATTTTATTATGCTCGTATTGATCATTTAAATCTTTTTTACATCAAGAATTAATTTATATTGACTTTAAATATCTTACTTTAATTATCAAACATTGTAAACTTTACCCTATGAAGTGTTTCTTATTAACTTCCAATAGGAAGTTATTGTAATCGGTCCGATTTGCCAAATTGAAAATTTTGACATTTCTCGACGTTTCAAGGTCCCTAGAGTGTAAATAAAAGATTTCGAGAGAAATGTCTGTGCGTGCGTGTGTACGTACGTTCGTACGTTGGTGAAGTTTTTTTTTCGTCGTTAATAGCTCAAGAACCAGTAGAAATATCGAATTCAAATACATTTTGTTACACAGATAATAATAATGCAGAAAGATGCAGAAAGGACTCTCAAAAAAATTGAGTGGGTGGTTTTTTTACCATAGCAGTTTAAAAAAAAGGTGAACATTTTGGTTAACCCTAAATATCTCACGAACCAATAACGCTAGAGACTTGAATTAAATTTTATATTATATATTGTAACGTGATACCAATCAAATATATTTTTGGAAAAAATTCCAACAAACGACTTTTTTAAAAATCAAAAAAACTGAACAAAATATTTGTCACCTAGAAAATTTTGCGAACAAGAAATGATTTTATCTCCAAAACAATTTTATGCAACGAAAAATAAAGTTTTCAACATCTGGTAAAATTTTGAGACAGTTTTTTTATAAAAAATAAAAACCTTAAAAAAAACATTACTCAAAGTTGGTAAAGATTGATTTTACACTCATATATCTGTTCAAAAATTAAAAATATTGGCTTCAAACTTATTTTATCTCAAAGAAAATATTGTTTTCGACATTCAGTAATTTTTTTATAAAAATCCAACAGTCCGTTTTTTCATAAAAATATAAAATCTACAAAAAATAGTACGCAAATTTGGTAAAAATTGTGTTTGGTTCTCGATATCTCGTGAATAATAGAAGATATTGACTTCAAATTAATTTCATTTATCCAATTTTTATTCGTTTAGACAAGAAATACAAATTTTCAAGAAATGCTACTAAAATTGGTAAAAAGTGGTTTTCGACTAAAAATCTCGTTATCAAAAATAGATTTCGAGATACAAACTATTTAATTTTATGCAAAATATTGTTGAAAGTTTTTAAATTTTTAAGAATAATTCAACTGACAACTCTTTTAACAAAACACGAAAACCTACAAACAAATCGACAGACGGGATGGGAAGTTATCAGTGTGGGGAGCATCCCAGCCTCTTATTGTCTTTTTTTGCTACTCGAATTAAGGGTTAATCATTTTCTACTTTTGTTTGTAAATGACATTTGAAATCAAAGTTAAATGATATTATGAAACGGTTTTGCCATCTGTAATGCACCAAAGTTCTCTCATTTATCTAAATGAATTATGATTGTAAGAAAACTTGAATTGTTCCTTTTTGAATTCGATCGCCAAGCTGGAAAGATCTATAGAGATCTTGGTACGAAACAAAAAATTTATAATATTGATTTGTTATGTTTTCACTATTTAGTGATTTATCTCATTTTAATCAAAATCATAAATTTTTATTTATAAATAAAGGGATTTCCAATAAGGGGTTTCATTTTGAGCAGATCGCTATTCGGGCAGATGTCGGTTTTGAAGCTATCATCTTTTGAAAATTGAAAAGAAAAAAAACGCCATAACATTACACGCTTCAAAAACGCTTATTATGTTTAGGGCTTGAAAAATCTTAGAATGAGTGTCGAAAAGCAAAAACATTAAGCAGTGTAACTTTGCTAGTGGCGGTATCGTACTTAACCGGAAATGAAGCTGGTTAAACTGCAATCGCAATTTTGTAATTAAAGTTTCATAACCGTGTTATTCCTCGAAGAGGTGATCACAACTGGCCACTGAGATCTTTGGGACCATATGAAAAAGAAGAGCTATGCCAATGATTCACAATTGATATAATATCTTAAAGATGGAATTATGGTCATTCAAAAATGGTCATGAAAAGGAAATGGTGCTGCAACCGTTTCCTTGCCGGATATCCTTGGCTTATATCGCTTTCTGTTGTTAATGGCACATTTTCTTGTATTGAGTGAAGTCAACATTTTTGATTTCTCTTTTCATTATTATTTTTTTTTAAATACCAAAATGCAACCTCTTATTGGAAAATTTTGTGTAATTTGTTTGAATAAGATTATTGCATTAAAAAGCATGATATCCAAAACTCATTTTACCTCAATATTTTTATTCTAAATCCATTTTAAGAGTTTTGTGAAACAATTTGAAACTTTTTACAAATTAAAAGCAAGCATCCTTGATGTTTCATATAAAGAAACGTTAATCTTTGATTATGATATTTAAATAGTCAAAACCAATGTTCAAGCTTGAAATATAAGTTTTTACAAATTATTTTTATATCCAAAGTTTTGCTTAGTTTAAAGAAGAAACTAAAATACTGAATCAGAATGATTGTTTAAACTTTAAAACTAATTCGAACATTTGATAGAATACAAAAACGGGTGCAGACGCCTTTACCTTTCGTTGATGTGGAAAAGGATGATTGAGATTTATTTAAGTTTAGTATTTTTCAAAAGAAATCAAATTAATATCGTATAGGTACATAAATATAATCCTTTCGTGCTGATTATGTCAGTTTAAGAGTGGGTGTTGGCAGAATTCACTTTTGCAATAAAACGCTTCCCACACACACCTCTCTATTAACTTCCTTGATCTTACTTTGTCAAAACTAAGGAACTCAAGGAACTAAAGGAACTCAATAGAAAAGTATCGTCGTCGTAGTCGTCGCTCGTCGTTATGTTTTGCATTTTGTTTCCATGTACTATTTTAGGTTTTGAATTTGCAACATCACATCATCCCAGTTCCCAGAAATATATAGAGACATAAAAAGTGAGGAGACATTCTTATTTGCCATCTACCCGCACGTTCCACCAGAGGCATGTTTACTTTTGAGTAAATTGAGTTGAAGATACTATAAGGTAACTTCATGATGGAATAACTGTACTGTACACTTATACGAGTTGAAAAGCTGAAGGAACTTTATCTTTTTTTCCCTTTAAACATCTTTGGCTTTTAGAGGGGGGGGGGGGGGGGTAGGTTTAGGTAAACGAAATGTAGGTATTTATACCTAAGTATAAAATAGATAACGAATTCATTTCGTATGCAGTACATGCTTATTTGCATGAGTACAAGAATTTCAAAAGAATCGTTTTTCTCTTTGGAGTCCTTAGCCCTTAGTCTAGAAATCTCGAACTCCGGATATGTGTTGTACAGCTTCCGTGAAGTGCTTTGTTGTATGCTTCCAAAGTCGTCGCAACGAGGTAACCTTTTTGTTTTTTTGAATCTATGTAGGTATCTTCTTGTAGTTTACGACAGTATTTATATTTAGATGTAGCTACATACATTGTGTATGTATAATATGATAAATGTTTTCTGAAGGCTATAAAAATATACAATTTTTGTATAACCCATATGAACATGTTTAACATAATTCATGAATATTTGTCTTTTAAAGTGTTACATTTACAATATTGTCTAGAATTTACGGAAAGAACTACTAATGTCTTTTTTTCCGAATAAATTTCCAACAAGAATTGTAACAGACTAATTTTTGCTTGAAAAACACGTACTTAATTTCAAAATTGTACTAGTTTTTCAAATATGCTACCTGATATTGATATTAGTTTGGGAAAGGGTCGACCTACTATATTTCAAAATTGCATATTCTTAAAATTCAGTTAGAAACTATATGAAGTAATACATGTTTCGTTATAATGTTGTGTGTCTTTATTTCAAAATACTGTATTTTTCAGAATGTTGTTTTTGAAAATGCTGTATAATTAATATACATACATATGCTGTAACGCACAATACTATGTGTCTCAAAAATCCTTATCTCGAAATTTTTTTTCTTAAGAAAGTGATTTTTACTCACTTCTGTACTGTGACAAAGACTGTGGAAACGTTTAATTTTTAAAGTGTTTCTAAAAGCAAAAAGCTCGAAATCTTTTAAACTACCAAAGAAATGTTTCTTTTCCAGTTTTTTTTAACAACTTGGAAGTATGTATAGAATTTTGACTTACAGTATCATGATCAGATACAATTTGGTGTATGCAAAATTTTGGCACACAATAAAGTAACATTACCCGTACAATATTTCCATATCTAAGCCCTTTTGGGTTGGGAATATTGTGACTTGGGTTCACATTATGATCAAAAATGTTAAATATACTTGTAAGTGGGCTTGCATTAACAGTCGTGTTTTTTTGGGATTGAATGCATAGTACAGTGAGAATTGCCAAATTTGAACACTTTTCAGCATAATTCAAAAGAACATTGTAATTGTTTTACATTTTGTATATTGATGCTGAATGAAATAGGAATTGAAGGAAAGGGATTTGTTCGTATATTATGGCCTAACAGTGTTTTGCAAAATATCAAACAAATATTACATCTTTTATCTCTTTCCGTAAAATTATATAACTTAGTGGAGTTAGTTTGAGAAAACAAAATTATATTTTAATATGCTTTTACAATAAAATGTAAAAAACAAACAAACTCGAGAACTCAATAATTGATTTTCGATTTTATGGGGTTATGAATACCCTTATAATGATTAAACACAGTGCGAGCAATTAGGAAACGAGGATAGTATAAGAAAGGAGAAACCGATGCGCATTGGTTTTGAATGTCTGCACATTGTAATGAGTGGGAAATATTGATCCTGGTAAAGCATTCCACATTCATGTAGTGCGGCTAAAGAAAGAATCTCTGTACTTAACAGTACGTCCAAAATTGGGTTCAAGGGTAAACTGATGGGCATTCTTAGCAGTACGAGTATTACGGTTGAATTGTTCAATGGGAGGAATGCAACTGGCTATTTCACTAGAGCATTGTTTATAAAAATAACGATAAAACAATGACAGGCACGATACCTTGCAGCGCGGTGTTCAAGAGAAGCAAATGTCTCGGTAATAGAACGATCTCCTATCATTTTTAGAGATATTTTTTCAATTCTATCCAGAAGACTCGAGTACGTTATTGGGGCACCAGCCCAAATGTGAGAATTATACTCGAGTTTTGGACGAATAAGAGCTTTGTAAATTATAGCCAGATCAGAAGGGGTAAAAACTTTTTCAATCGTCGGAGAAAACCTAAACACTTGGCAGCATTTTTGGCGATGTCAAAAAAAAAAATGATCACTCCACAACAAGTGGTTTGTAATGCACATACCTAGGACTGATAGTTGTTCAGTCTGCTCGATGCAAGTGCCACTGGGGAAGGGTTACGCTTTTGCGACAGAAGACAGCATTGAGTTTTCGAAGCATTAAATTCTACACGGTTTTTGATTCCCCATTGGACAATGCTGGCAAGATCAGAATTCAATGAGCTTATCATACGCTGCCGTTGGTAGTCCACATCCGAAGAACAAGGATGAGAATCTAAAAACGAATATGAAAAGCTGAAGGTACTGTCATCAGCGAAGTAATTTAGTAGGTTAGAAGTTACAGACAAAAAATCATTTATAAAAATAAGGAAGAGCGTCGGAGACAAAACGGAGCCTTGGGGCACACCAGCGTTTATTTTGTGGATATCAGATTTGAACCCGCCCAATAATACTTGAATTGAACGGTCCGAAAAGTAATTTCTAACCCAACAAAGAAGAGATTCATCAATACCAAAAGCACGCATTTTCGATAAGAGAGCTGGATGCCAAACTCTATCAAATGCCTTAGAAATATCAAGTGCAATAAACTTACTTTCTCCAACACGATGAAAAGATTTGTTCCACTGTTCGGTGAGATAAACCTTAGATCTATTGCAACGAGAACCATACTGTTGGTCATTAAAGAGCTTTCGTTCAAGATATTTTTTAAGTTGAAAATTAATCAGCGTTGCATGACCTTGGAAAGAAGGGACGTAGGTGCAATAATCGATTTTATGCTAAGTAACGTTGAAATCCAGAAAAAGAAGTGAGATTTGAATTTGTATGTCCTCATCTTTTTTTGGAAGACTTGCCAAGATACTTTTTAGGTTTTATTCTGAAATTAAGTCGTACTACTGTTGATATAGAACTACCTCACGATTTTGCAGCACTATACAAAAATTAAAAAACATACATTTTTGTGGGGTTAGTTTGCGAAGATTGATAAAACCATGGGCTCCTACAATTAGACAGCTAAGAAACTTTATGTTGCTGCTTCAAAAAAGCGTTGGCTTAGGAGAGATAGCACAGCTTTTTGTGAAAATAACACGATACTTCGAGTAAGTGCAGCGTTTTTCAGCAGAGTTTTTGTTTCGAGTTGCAAATAAAACTTGAAATCTCAAAAAGCTCAACAAATGGGAAAAGGTGTAGGGGCTTACTAAAAATGAAAAATGCTGAACAATAAACCACTTTTCATACTCTACGAACATGCTTTCGAGATACACAAGAGTAATCAATTGAACCAATATTTATATTTGAGACTCGAGGAAATGCCAACATTCTATAAGCTGTTGGATCCTACTTCTATGTACTTGTATCTGCAGTGAGGAGTTTCTTTTTGCAAGAGGTGCAAAATCATACTTCAATACAGATAGGTTTGCCAAATCCTTTAGTGAGCCCAAGCAGGGGGGTTGCAGGGGGCAGCATGTCCATACCTCACTGTTTATACGCGTCTCAGAGCCCAACAACCCAAAATCTTTTGGGCGTTATGAAATTTCTAAATTTGGGCGTTACGACATTGAAAGTTGGTTTGGGTGAAAAAAAAAAAAAAATATATTAGGTGGCGCAACAGTCTGTTGAGAACTAGGGCCTAGTGACTTACAACTCTCAACCATTCATGGACCTACAGTTTTAAGCCGAATCCGAACGGCTAATTTAAGAAAGCACTTTTCATGATAAGAATTACTCTTGGAGAATTTGTCAATTCCTTGCAAGAGGCAGTACAAGTGAAAAAAAACTTTAGATGACATAGGCAGGTATCGAACCCAAGACCTCTGGCATGACAGTCTAACGCACTTACCATGATGCCACGGGTTGGGAATGTAATGTCACAAAGCCCAACCACTATATCATAATACACAAATTTAAAATTCTTTTGGGCAAAATGACAACTAACAATTTGTTCTTTTATTTAAAATTTATTTGGGGGTTACGAAATTCGCTTTGGGTTTTATGGTGATTTTGTTTGTAACGTTTTGGGCTCTGTGACCAATTTTGGGCTTTATGAAATTTAAGGATTTGGGCGTTATGGTTTTGGGCAAAATTATCTAATGCCGAAATATCAAAGTTCATTTTTAGTGGCGTCATAGTGTTTTGTATGTTTGACACTACTCTACGATCACAGCCATCAAGTTTCAAACGTACCAACGTCAAAGAATGAAAAACTTAAAAATTGTTTCGATATTCGAATACAAATCTCTATCTTTACCTTTTATCGGCAGTAATTCTACTGCGGATGTTGTATTTGTTATTCATATAAATATCTACTGTACTACGGATGTTTTTTTCGAAAAAAACATTGGTAATGTTAATCCGTTTTTGATGCAGCACCGTGTCCTATTTATGAAGTTTACAGAACCAATTTGCATATTTGTAGGTTAATGATCACAATAACTTCACTATTTTTTAAATCGATTGTTATGCGTAGTAATGGACCATATATTTCACTTGACACCGACGTTAATTTCGGTACAAGAAAGATTAATCACATCACTAGCCCAAAAACCGCGCCAAAAAGCGGCACGTTTAGGATAATGCGGCTTCAAATTGTATAAATTGTTTTCCTTTTAACATAAACTCTGTCATCATTCATTTATAAAAGTCAACTTTTATTTTTCTCAGGATATCAAAGCTACAAAAAAAATGACTCCTTGAAAGTTTAAATTATTTTTCAGAAACTTTAGCAAATTTAAATTCAAGCGTTCTTTTGAAAAAAAAAAGTCTTCTAAAATGTTTATGAAATATCTCAAAACTAGATACTCGCATATACTTTCTTTAACAAGGTGTATTTTTAATCTTCTCAGCTAAAACTTTTTTTTTTGTTTTAATCTTTTAGTCGGCAACATCACTAATGAGCCCGGACGTTCTAATTAATCATAATTCCGGTAAATAATTGTGCAGTGGCTTCTTTCGTAGCATAAAGCAGTTAAGGCAGAAAAACTATGCGGAAAATCATGGTCTCCTCTATAAAACTGTATTAATTGTTAAAGTTAAAACTCCCATTCCATAGGAAAAAATAAAAAACTCATCGTTACACTTTTTTTCCCATAAAGCGCGAGAGAGAGATAAAGTCAGTGAAAAATAATGCATATACATACATTATATATATTTTTTAATCTCTTTCGAAGAGACATCTGGCGATGAATTAGCTCGAAATTAATTATAAAATGCAGTAAGGTTTACTGAATATATAAAATTCCAGTACCGGATTTAATGAATGCGATAAAAGAAAAGATCTAAAAATCAACAAGGTTATATATTTGGCAACAAAGTATACATTTTCTAAAGTTTTTCAAAATTATTCTATAACGTCAGGCTTTTGAGATATTTTTTCAAATTCTAAAAGAAACATACACAAAGCTTTTTGAAGCTACATATATCTATTCATTCAATAACTTCGTTATTTCAAATTTTATAATCCCGGAATTAAAAATTCAGTTCCAATATTTTAAGGCATTTCATACAATTTTCGACAAATCTTCATAAGTTCTTAGATTTCAGCTGTCTCACAAAAATCTTGTAAGACGCTGAACCATTAATGCTTTAACGATTTTTATTTTACAGAAAAAGGCAAAACGGTTTTAGAATACTTTTTGTTTTTATAAAAAATCAGTTTCCTAAACAAAGCTACAACATAAAGTTTTTTACATATAATTGCGAACAAGTAAAAACTTAATGTTGAAAACCCTATTCCTTAAGTTTGAGCAGACAAATTTTAAATCAAAGTTCGGACTCGAAATCAATACTAAAAATTAACTGAAAACCGTATTTTTCAAGAACTTCATATAATATTATGTGTAGATTCATAACTAATGTTAATTTCCACAAGATAGGGAAGATACTAAAATGGTTCAAACTGTTTCTAGAAAACAAAGATATTTATTTTGATACGTCATTATTCAATTTATTGCTAAGGGAAATGCTGTGTTTTATCTTAACCTTAAAAACCCCCTTTTGCTTGTCTTTTGCATTTTTAAATGTTCATATTTTAAAACCTGATTTAATAGAAAAATTTCATGGCGTGATTAGAATTCAGGAGAATTTATTTCTTTAAAACAACATTGCTTTTCTTGTGTCAAAAAAAACTAATTTTGTAGCTCAGGTAATGTTTCAAAAACTAGATGGACGCTTTCAAAATGCTTGTTTTAGGTTAAAACCTACTGTTCAAAAAAACAAAAATATTTGAAACACAATCTTATCTGGTATATACAATACATATGTTTGCGACTTTAAAAAAGGGGTGTCAGTTCTGGGTGGGGAGGATTGTTTGCTTCATTATTTTAGCTTCATGTTAGCATTGTTATATAGTTGTCAACACCAGAAATACGGACTTTTAGTATCAACTTATATGATTTCAAAAACGAAAAAGCCAACTTCAGTGGATAACAATTCGAATATCGTATAAAATTTGCTTCATATTTGTACTCCTATGCATGAAAGCCCATTATCACTCTCACTCAAAAGACGCATTGATTTTAAAAGTCCAAAGGCGCTGCTATCTTTTTTCATTTCAAACTCCTCCACTGAACTCAGGATTTACACGGAAAAAGGATTGTATTTTTCTGTTTTGTAAAAATGTTTTTAGCTTTGGTGAAGGTAGCCACAACGATGACGCTATATTAATTATAATCTCTTTTGTATCCGCCACACCGCGCCGCATCATCGCACCGGCACCGTATACGTCCAAAATGCAATATTAAAAAATAAATTATTATTTATACTCACATCAACTTCCGTTGCGGTCTCAGAATCACCACTCTCACTGCCTTCGGGTAAGTCGTGCAGTTCTGCAGCAATGCAGGTGGGCTCATCCACAGAATTGCGTGAGGCGGACTTTTGCGATGGTATACTACGTCTGGACTTAACACTAATACCCGATTGGGAACGTGGCAGCTGTGGGGATACACCGCCTCCATCGGAGCTAGTGTTTTCGGCGGTCTCAGCGAGAGATTTGCGTGATTTATTTTGAGCATCATTTAAGTGTCTGAAAAAGAAGAATTTCCAAAAAGAAAAGGAGGAAGAAAAATTTTCATATCGAAGAAATTAATAGAAAAACTCAGAAAACTTCAAAACTATTCGTATTTACTTATAGTAATCCAATGCATTGCGGACTGGAATTATAATCAGTTCTGTAAGCTCAGGCACCAAATCGCCAAGAGCTTCAAATAATGGCAGTAATACTAGACCGATGAATCGAACTTGAGAGCCTGGCTTGCTAACCTTATCAGGATCCATGAAAGGTGTCACAGGCAGTCCTTCTGACTTCTCTGCGGCACTTTGAGCGAAAAACTCTTGCAAAAGGCGATCCAACCACGGTTCAGCTACGTCCATAGGACGAGCTTCATTCGAGATGTCTGCGACTTTGATCAGAATCATACAGAGCTATACATAGAATAATGTAGTCCATATTGCACTTCATAAACTTTTCAGACACTTACTAAGTTAACATGTGATCTATTCGAGTAATCAAATGTAGGTGTGACCTCCTTGAATTGGTCAAGAATCTCATTGTGGCGGGCCATATCTGTCGCTAAAATACAACGAATGATTCCCTCACGGATGACACTGTAAGAAAACAAACAATAAAATCCATTACATTTAATATCATGACGAAAATGTATATAAAAGTTACATAATTTACGAGTATGATGCCAAAAATAATTCCTCCATAAATTCTTTATGTGTCAAGGAAAAATGGCTTTGTATATTGACCGTTAACATTTATCCCAGGCAGTGAAACTAAATAAAGGACATATTTGTTTGTTGTGTTTTTGACTTATGGCTACCTACTTTAAGGAGGCATTTTTTTTGTTATAGCCATTAAATTTATATTGTTTAATATTTTATAGATTTGAATTTTCAAAATAAAAAACAACTTGGGTTTACTAAAACTGAGCGTTGGCTATTTGATTCTTATAATTTGCTATAACAATAAATGTTAAATTCATTGACTTAAGGCAAAAAGAACTTAAGTCAGGAATTGGTCATAAAAACTTAAATGAGCTTAAGACGTAAATATCAACCCAAATATGCATATTTCTGACGTACCTATTGTCTAAAAATTAAATAAGTTTTGCTAGACTAAAGTATTAAGAGAACAAAATCCGTTAAAGAAAACAATCCATTAAACTTAATCAAAACCTAAACAAATTTTGTTCAGGATATGTATGTAAAGGTAGAAAGATTTAATTTGCATTCAAGGCATAGACTGTTTTTTTAGGACAAGCATACAATAAAATATAAAAAGAAGAATAAGACGATTTAGAATAATCGTACCCATTGAGCCAAAAATGAGCTTCGTCGCTAAACACAATTTTTCGGTAGAAAAGTGGATCTTCGGCCAACTTTCCAAGAGCACATTCACCAAAAATTTTACGTTGCAGTAGGTCGTTCGGCTTCAATTCTTGCACCAGCCGTATTTTAAAAGGCATCACACCTAAATCCTTACGCAAAATTTTCCACGTTGTTGAGTAACAAAAGCCCAATTGCTGCCAACGTTGACGAGTCGATAATTGATGGTCATATCATTAACACTGGCCGATACAGCTGCGATATTTTCTTCAGTTCACACTCTACGTAAGCGTGTTGGTGGTTTAATGTCCAACAATGTAAATTTGGTGCGAAATTTAGTCACAATAGCTTGAATGGCCGCTTCAGTGGGTCGATTAATCTGACCATAAAATGGAAGAAGCGCGCGATGAACTTTCTTAACAGAGCACGCATTTTGATAATAAAATTCAATAATTTGCAAGCGTTGTTTGTTTCTAAGACGATTCATGGTTAAATTATAGACCAAACTAAAGATGTTTGATAGTGAAAAAAAAAATACGAAACGTGCCTCAGATGTTTAAACCTGTGTTGCCAAAAAGATAATAGCTTAAAAATCACCCTTTACTTAGGTTAAGTTAGGTGAGGTTAATGAGTTGACGATTGGTCTTGTATCCTTAGATCAATATGGATCCATTTTGATACCCTAGACAGAGCCCGCCAAAGGCGTGCGCGTAGTTTCTGCAAGCTGTAGTCAGAAATTGTTTGGCATAAGTGATGAGAGTAGCCTAATGTACATCCTCATCACCACTACCTCTGGATTAGTAGTCCGCATTGAGTTTCATTTTCTTCTTATGGTAACCCAACAGGTTGTGCCCCGTGGTAACGCTCACGAAAAAGAAGAGTTCTCTCTCAGTTAGAAGATATTTTCAGTTTTTTTATTATACTTAGAACTGAATGTATTTGAACTGGAACGGGAAATTAATTTAATTCAAGAGAATTTGTCTCGAGTTCCACGTTGAATAGTTTTGAATGCTATGATTTGTTTATTTCCCATTTTCATCAGAATCGAACTTCAAAAAAGTGAAGATGATTTTGATATGCAAATCTTTCAATGTCCGATATAGTGCTTCTAATGATCGTCAGCCCATCCGATCAATTAACAATTTTTCAATTAGGGGAATGTTTACTGTGGCGTATATGCGTACTAATTTGTCTTTTAAATCAAAGTAGTTATTTTACGGTAGTGTAAATATACTCCAATTCATATATTTCAATGCAGTCACTGCCTTTACCACCTCGAATATATGTTTTCAGGCACTGCCTTTTCCTAAAAATTGACTATTCTTCCAAGTCTAAAAAATTATATCATGAAAAAGTATTACGAACACACAAATTTAGTGCCCCTCTGTTCATACTTTTGAAAAGTTGTCTACCAAAATGTTTACCATAGTACTGAAGAACATAAATTGCGAGCATTTTGTAATAGGTATTGTCGAACCCTTTCCGCCATTTTATAGTTAGTGACATTTTCTGCTAGTAGCAGATGAACCCTTGATTTGTCATGTTTAAAGTTAAGCACAATTAATAATTTCCAACGCTAACTTAAGGCATAAGTGGTTTCATGGACCAGCAGTAATTTGTTTTATTTGACGTTTACGATACAATTTATTTTTGCACTTATGATAATTGGTTGAAAAGGCCTCGATATTCTTACCAACCTTGTTACTATGCACTATACAGTTACAATTTTGTATCTTAAATTCACAAAATAAAATTCGCTCGAAATTAATGAATGCGACTTTAACCATTAATTCTGTCTGTTCAAGGAACTTCCCATTTTTCTTGGAAAATTCGTTTAAATAACGTCATATATATTTTACTCATTTAATAGTTACTTTCTATATCAGTTCAAAAAATTCTTGTTAATCAAAAGTCAATTTTATTAAAAATTGTTTATTTCCTTCGAAGAGTATACCGCATAAAGTGTGAAATTGAAAATTATATTTTTAACCATAATTCTCGTAGTTTTATGCAATATTTTTAAGAGTAAATATAATTCTACGAAACGGCTTCTTATCACTTAGCTTATATGGCAATTTGTCATGCTAACTTTCTTGCTGATGCCAATGCCAATAAATATTCTAAAGAGACTTTATATAGAATATTACTTCCAATAGCAAATTTATGATATGAAAAGTATACAACGACTTTTATTTGATTACTCCTTATGAAAATATATAAAAAGAGTTGATGCATAGGAAGGTAGGTAATAAACATTTATCATACGTCTTCAACATAAATTTATGTAAATGGAGGAAAAAAAATAAAGTTCCAACAGGAGCAGAAGTAGGAGGGTATGTATAACACATACGCGAAATATGTGTTACTTTTACTTCATCACTACATCCTTCTTATTTTTCATTGCTCTTTTAAAAAAGTTTATGTTTTTTCTGAAAGTTTTCTTATTTTTTAAACAAACATCCAACTAAACTTTACGTGTCACCAACATGCATGACTGTAAAAATACCATCGTAAAACTTATAATCGAACTCTAACATAAGCTTCGTGAAGTCCTTTTGCAACTTTTATGTTTATACAAACTCTTAAGAATTTGAGTTTCGACATCAGAGTATATAGTAGAAATATAGTTTGTTTGTTTTTAACTGCATATATCTACAGTTGTGGTCATATAATTAAGCCACTAAACAAACAAAAAAATTTATTCTCCAATATTGTTTTAAATGGGTAAACAATATAAGCTCCATGTGACAGAAAAATCATCTGGGGATGTTGAAGTAAGTCAAATCTTAGATTTTTCTGAGGGCTATGTTGAAAACGCATATCATATTATGAAATAATGGAACAACCGAAGCTGCATAGAACCACTTTCGTTGAGGATTAGAGGAGGTTATTATATTTAGGTAAGCGGATCCCTTGTAGAAGTCGGTACAAGGTGTAACAAGGTGATTCAGAAACAAGAACCTGAAAGGATAATTTTTTAGACGTACACTAGAGATTTTAAATCTTTGAATTGAACTATTGAATTTTAACTGAAGAAATCGTTTCGTGTGGAAATATCTTCTCAAGATCTTGGGGTGGAATCGGCTAAGGTGATAATTAACTATCATATTTTTGATAGTAAAATTTGACTATCATTTTCATTCCGTCTGTGTAAGATGATTCAACTCAATTCAATTCGATTGAACAATTTCAGATTATAGTTGTCACAATTCATTGTTGCTATGGTAAAATTTTAAAATGATTCCTATAAAATATCTAAATAAAAGTATCAAATTGGCTGTGTTTAAATAACATTCTTACTTTTCTTGTGTTTTTTTCGGATGTTGTAACCTTTGTCCGTCACAAGAATGTGTTTTTGTACATAAAAAAGGTAACTGAAAAAATTGTCCATTCGTTTTTTGTACGCGTCTGGTAGCTCTATTCAGAAACGATATATTTGTAGGAAAATGACTATTACATTTTTGTCGTGAAAGCTTTTTAGGTATCAATTTGACTATCACCTTACATAGATCGGATTCGATTATTTAGACTGTCATTTATCAACAATCACCTTAGCCGATTCCACCCCTGGATTTTTAGAATTTGATCATTTAGAGTGACGAGTTTAAGTTCAAATGTATTTGAAAATGATGAAAAATCTTCCCTTAAAAAGTTGTTCCCTATATTCACCAACTAGGCTGATAAGCACTGTTAGCCATTCGGATGCGTCACAAAAAACTTTAGGTCCCCTCCATTTCTGACATTACTCGCACACAAGAATGGTTGCGAGTTATAAGTCACTAAGCCCTGGTTTTCTACAAGAATTTACGTCACCTAATTTTATAACGACTTGAAGCAGTGCGCTTGCATCTTCAAATCTATATTTATGTCTTGATTTTAACATATAGACAATTCATTGGGTATTATAGCGAGGGAAGTAACACCCCGAAAAAACGATGATTAAGACTTCACTCTACGAATATGAATACGAAAAAGAATTAAATTACGTGAATAAAGTAGTTCTAATATTTATTTTCCAAATAACACTTAATTACAACTATTAGAAAGATAACATTAATTGAAGTGGCACAATTATATAACTACAACTGTATGTATATTTGTTAGCGTACCCATATGTGTAGTGTAGGTATAAAGTTTTTCAAAACATAAACTATTCGCCTTTTGTTATACTTTTCTATTATCGAGGACTGAAACAAGGACAATGAAGGTGATGAATGCATTCGGGAACGGGACGTGAATTGCAAAGAACGCGAGAATAAGGATATACAAGTTTTCATTAGAACTTTGTGCTGATGTTTTTATTTTCTATTTCTTTCTCTATATGCGGTTCTTTGTTTTTATTTTCTACCTTGCGTTTGATACATTGCACAATTTATTTGGATGCGGTCGCAGTTTAGTTGTATTTTTATGGTATGGGTCATGGGATGTCCTGGGAAAGGAGAAAGTAAACACACACACACACGTCACGATGACACAGAACTGCTATCAGTCCTTGCCATTACTCATATTACAGTTTGAAGAACGTAATTCATTTTCTTCATAGTCCTTGCCGTCGTTGTTGTTATTTTTACTATAATAAAGTTTCTACTTGTATATGCGGCAGGATAATGATGATGAGAAGGAGATGAGAATGACGATGACGATGATGATGATGATGATGATGATGATGATGATGATGATAATGATGATAAGGGAGGCTAAAAAGGGTTTGTTTTGGTCGCTTCTAATACTGAACAACGCCCTCTGTTGCCCTTGTTATGTTTGAACAATAAGTGAGCTAACATGTAGTCCTATCTATGTGCATTCACATGTCCCTATTCCTATTTGGTTGAATTTGTTGTATTACTATAGAAAAGATGGGCAGTTTTGTTTGAACAAGAGAAGGACTCTTTTAGTAAAACAGGAACACATTCGAGAATATGAGAAAAAGTTTCCTTTTGATAAGAAAACAGTAATTTAAGTAAAATCAAAAACTAATTAAATAACTTTTATATGGATTGGTTTTTATTTTATCTTTACTTGTTCATATGTCTTAAGTCGTCGTCGTTCAATATTACAATTACATTTTTGAAGGTTTGAGAGTCAATAATTTGGATATCTCTCAAAAACTCTAAATGTGAGGCTGGAATACGAGCCTGGACTTTTTTTGTGGGGCTACGCGAAAGATCGTGTTTATACAGATAAACCCTTAACTATTGAGCACTTAAAAATTCAATATTCGTCAAGTTATGGCTGAAATATTGCCCAATATGTTTCAAAAAGTGGTCGAAAATTACCTCAACAGAATCGATGATTGCAACAATTCGCATGGTGGTAATTTAAATGATGTAGTATTTCATACGTAATGTAAACGTTCAAAGTTTATAATAAAAAGAAATATCATGAAAACAAATACTTTTTATGTGTTTTATTTAAGTTTACTTTTGAAACCGCAAAATGGATAACCCAGTATTAGAGGTTAAATTGTTCTTTGAAAGTAAAATGCGAAGATGCATATTGTCGGAATTTGAAGTTAAGCGTCTTTAAATAAACTTTTTCTTTTCAGATTCAATCTTTTAAAAGAATTTTCTAACAACAATAAAATCTATAACAATAATTAGAACTTTCTCTAAGTCAAGTCATTTTTTTTTTAGAAAAACTTTTGTTGACAGATGCTGCATTTTCCTATTATTTCATTTACAAATAAACTAAATTCATTCCAATATATAAACGGACATTACAACATAAAAACAAACAGAACAGAAACAGAAACAGAAAGAAAATCCTTTAAAAATGATTTCCCAACGGTGTTACTTTTTAATTACTTTTCCAGAAATGTTTCTGTAAACGTAAAGTGATTTCGCTAAAGGCTATAAGGTCACTGTTTTTTTTTTAAATATTATACTCGTATACCTACTCTCTATCGAAATACTTTTCTATGTTGCCAGTCAGTCTATGTCAACACAGCTAGTCCCTATACGATACGCGAGTCGACAATTCGCTTTCGTTTGTCCAACCATCCAACACAAATAAAAGTCCAATTAGAAAACTTTAACGACACTCTGGTTCCCTTCCCTTTTGCCCAAGATTAAATTAAAATATTTCTGTAAAATGATGATAACCTTCCGGTCTGGGGCAATATGGCAAGAGATGCACAGCACAGTATATGGAAAAATATTTAAACGCACCCATAGCGGCAAAAAAAGAATTATGACCTTGAGAGAAAAACTCCAATGTTCCAAAGGAATGTTTTAATTTTTTACACCCACTCACCACCATAGCCCAATCCTTTGAGCAAAAACAGAAAAACGGCCTCGGGAAGGAAAACCTAAACCTCTATTCAGAAAACAGAAAACAGAAGAGAAAACTAAGCTAAAGATGGCGTTGTAAATTGAGAAAACTTACTTTTCTCATTTTAACTTGGCCATCATCATCGTCATAGTCATCGTCATCGTCATCAACTATAAACCTATCATTCGTGAAAAATTGGTAAAAGACAAGGATATATAAGTTATAGTGCACAAAACGGAGCGGATCCTTGTCAGTTTATTTTTTCCAATATAAGTTCAACTGTGGTTTTGGCACGACAAGATGCTTTGATCGGTTCTCGTTCAAAATTTGTTCTTCTTGTTTTTCTATGTATACATATAAATAAAATACATTTTTCTTGGTAGATAAAAGTTATATTTAAGAAGTTTTCCGTTTTGAAAAAGTTTCCTTTAACTATGTTAATTAAAGAGTTTGCTGGTTGAGTGGTGAAAATGTTTTATGTTTCATTTTGTTCTTTCAAAAACAACATTATTGGAAAATTGATAAATTAAGCTGTGAGTGCAAAAGTTTAATGCGATTTTTAAAAAGTCTTATTTTTTAATAGATAGATGATTTGTGATATTATTTAAATTTTAAGACATTGAAATAGCTTTTTTATGGTAGAAATCAGTTTTCAAAAAATGCATACCCCTGATTTACATTTGAAAAGTCTCAAAAAGGACGATAAGCAAGTTGAGGATATCAGAGTCCCCCAATCTGTCTTTTGACGAAAAAATTAGCTTTGGGCAAATATAACTTAGGAACGAATTGGTTTACAGTCGCCGTCAAATAAATTTTGTAGATAAGTGTTCTGTTCAAAAATTATTTAATTCAACACATAATTTTTTTTCGTTCAGAAATGTGCAAAACTTCAATGGTTTCTATTTATTTATTTCAATTCGTTAAATACTAACGTGAACAAAAGCTTAATAATAATGCTTAAAACTACTTAACATCTTATTTTAATCCAAACTATTATAAAACATTGTTTTAAACTTGAAATTTTTAAAATTGTCATTAGGTGATGTTATTAGAAAATACAATTTATTGAATATTTCTATCAATTGATTAAGTGGGCTATGAGCACCATAGTTCGACCTGCTAAAAATTATATTTACTGGTTTTTGGAGCCGTATACTCGATCGACTAAAACTAAAGTTGAAACGATTAAGAACCGATGGTGATGATACTGTTCCGTTTATTATTGCTGCAGCAAAACAAAATTGTAAATATTTTCTATGGTTTGTCAAGGAAGGAAGATTAATTAAAGTGAGCCTTTGAGAATAAGGGGGCAGAGAATTTTCGTAGGGAAGAGAACGGAGACAAAAACGCAAAAATCTCCTCTGAATCGCTTCAATCCTCATTTCGTGTATAGAATAATAAGGTGCCCATACTACACAGGCATATTCCAGAACTGGTCTCACAAATGAGACAAAAAGTATCTTTAGAACATAAGGATCACGGAAGTCGAGACTAAATCTCTTAATGAAGCCAAGGACTTTATTTGATTTTTTAACAACAAAGCTAACATGTTCAGTAAATGTAAGTTTCGAGTCTAAGACTACACCTAGGTCAGTAAAAACAGATACTGTTTTTCTGTTTTTCTAGAAATCTATGAACTGTATGGGGAACTGTGTAGTAACGTTTCATGAGCTACACACGTTTTTTTAAAAAAAAGAAGATATATTTTCATAGCTTCGTTAAAACTACGTTTACCAATTTTATTTCTTCGAGAGCATTTTTTACCACTCAAAGTCTAAAGTGCTTTCCAGGAGTTTTTAAGATTTTTAAATGAGAGGTGTTCTTCAGTATAAGCTTTTTTATCTTTTCTACTTTATAGGATTCCTTAATCTTTTTCACCAAATGGAAAACAGAAACAGTGTTTATGCAGCTTGTATTTAAAAAAAGTCGAATCTCCTTCCGCTTCTTACTATCGTTCAATTGCTCGCACGTCCTTTCATTTCAAAGTCATGCAAACGCTGTTTAATTATCAGCTTAAGAAATATCTCGAAGAACGAAAGCTTCTTAATAACTGACTTGATGCTTTTTGTAGCAATAGGGCCACAGTTGATTTGATGGTTTATATAACCGAACAGTGGAACGAATCTTAACATCGTTTTGGAGAAAGGAAGATTAGTGCACTTTATATTTCACAAGCATATAATAGAGTTTGTCACCAAGGTCTCTTATCAAAAATACGGTATTCATTTATACTTTCTTCGTCGTTGGATAGGAACTATTTTACTAACCGTTCACTACAATTTTTAGGGGATGGTTTCAAGACCGAATTTAATAAAATAAATGCTGGTGTTTTCCGTGGCTTCGTTATGTATCCAACTCTCTATCCATCACTTCTAATTTATTAAACTGTTTCACTGACGACAGTACCTCCAGCTTTTCATATTCGTTACTAGATTCACATCCTTGTCTTTCGGATGTGTTTTTTCATCGGCAACGTATGATAAGCTCATTAAATTCTATTCCTATCTTAACAGCATTAGTTATGGGGAATTATTAACCGTGTAGAATTGTATGCAAAAACATCAAAGCGTAATCCACTCCCTACACCGCTATTCATGAGCAGCATTTGCATCGAGGAAACTAATCAACTTTCAGTACTCGGAATGTCTATCGCAGTTCACTTCTTGTAGAATGATCACATATTCGACATGTGCTCAGGATTTCTCCGACACGCTGCAAGAAATTTGTCACCCCTTTTGATTTTGATGCAATTTACAAATCCTTTATTCGTCCTTAACTTGAATTTAATTCGCATATTTTGGCAGGTACCCCAAAATCAAGTCTTTTGGATAGAATCTAAAAATGAGCTTTCAAAATGATAGGCAATAGAACTATAACCGAAACATTTACTGCCGCAATGTTTCATGACTTTAGTTGTTTTACCGATATTTTTACAAACAATGTTATACCTAATAAGATAGTTGCATTCCACTTCAAATAATTCAGCCGTAATACTCGCACTTCTAGGAATGCTCAACAATTTACTATTGAGCTCAATTTGGGACGTACTGTAAAGGATAGAGATTCTTTTTTTAACCACACGTAGAGAATGTGGAATGTTTTACCCAACTCAGTCTTCCCCCCTCCCCCATTTGGATATTTAAAACTCCTCTTAAATTTTTCAATATTTTCCTAAAGCTAGTACTATGTTTAGACTTTAAGCATGTTAAGGGTATTAATAACCCCTTGGCTGCCTGTAAATTTTCACAAAAAGAAGAGATCTCTACCAAAATTCAACTTTGTCGGAATTATTTTGAAGTTAATATTTAGATTTCTTAGTAGTACCTATGGTGTGATTGTGGTTGTGTGTAGGACTGTAATGCCAGAGTTCTTGAATTCAATCCCTGCCTTTGCTATCTAAAGTTTTTTTCACGGGTACTGTCTATTGCGAGGAATTGAGAAATCCTCTAAGAGTAATTCTTGTCATGAAAAGTGCTTTCTCAAACAAGCCGTTCAGATTCGTCCAAAACTGTAGGTTTCCTCTCCCTGACAACATAACTCGCACAAGGGAATGGTTGAGCGTTGTAAGTCACTAGGCCCTATTCCTCAACGCACTTTTGAGCCACCTTATTTATATCTATTTATCTATCCAGATTTCTTGGACTATATTGGTAAGATAGAAAATTTTGGAGATCTGTTTAAAGTTTAGAATGTACCAGGTTTTTCAATGAGAGTTTTATTGTAATGAATTCTAATAATTTCAATGCGTTGTTGAAGAGTCTGTGGTTCCTTATTCCTTAAAATGAAACATCTCATTGGTGGGTAAAAATAAAATTTGACTATGGGAGTTTTGGATTTCTTTTAATTTAACGTTGTTTGGAATTTATAGAATTTTGCAAAGGCTTTCATCTTTTAATTATAATTTCTACTTTTATTCCTATTTTATCAACTTGACAATATGATGTCTTCCAGTTCTTCTAACCCTCTACTAATCAATCTTTCTTTGACACTTTATTAAATTTTCTAACGAGAATTTACTAGTTTAAATTTCGAAGAAATCAATAATTTGCAGGTTAGATATGATTATGAAAACCGTATTTAAAACCAACTCGTATATTTAAGGTCGCATAAACAAAAAATACAGTTTCCATATTTTGTTCATTAAAATTAGAATAATTATGAATGCCTGTTCATAAAAGCTTCATTATACTTTTAAAGCGGCTTAGTAATAAAAACACTTAAAAAAGAAATTCATTCGCATTTTCAAGCTATTTATATACACCCATTATAAAGTGTTTGATTTGTGTTCCAAAATTATAATTTCATTTGAAACTGTTTTCCCAAGCAAAAATACCATAAATAAACTTGGTCTTTATATCCTTCAAGTATATAGGTATAATATTTCGTTTCGTTATAGCAATATGCCAGTGACGATAACTCCTACAATGTACAGACACTAACATAAAAGACCAAGACAAATTTGGAATGAAAAGGATTAATTGTAAGCCTTTTATCATAAACATCATCCCAAAAGCGATTTTGGTTATTTTGAGGAAAAAAAAAAAACAAAAACATTTTCAACAAAATACGTCGAATAATCTCTGTCTAATTATTTACATTCAATTTAATTGAGAACAAAAAGATTAAAATAATGACAAAGACAACAGCAAAAATTACTATACTACTTTACCGCCGCCGATTGTGGCTGGGGAATTATGGTTTATTTTATAATATGGATAAAGAAAATTGTGTATAGTGAACCATACTCATAAGTTTTAAAACGATTAGTTTATATATTTATTTGTTTCAAAAATAATCTTCTTAGTTGAGATTTTCTGATCATTCGCAGGTATCGGATATAAGTAAAAGTAACATTTAAATATACCTAACAAAAGACTAAGGTATGAAGAATTAAATTGATCAATTTTTCGGTTCCGAAGGTTGAACGCACTCAACGTACACTTTGATGAAAATTTGATTTCATCACATAGTTTGGACTTTTTCATTAAGTTTTGAAAACAAATTTCATTCAAATGGTTGCCTCGAAACTGTATCCAAATGTATTTGAGGTCTACAAAATCTCGACACTGAGAACGTTGAGAAATCGAGAAATTTAGATTATCAGCAACAGTTGCTCTAGCAGCAGCTATATTTTCGACTGAGCCGGCATTACGATGATAATGAACAGGCTATACAACATCAAAATTAGCAAAGTACTTGAAAAATTACTACGTTTAAATGACCACTTTTGTTGTAAGCTTTTAAATATTTTGTTCAAAACGTTGTTCAATTGTTAAGCGATCCATTATATCGTAAATAGAAAACATTGAACTAATATTATGACTCCTCAACTGTCATCTTGAAATTACTGATGCTGTGCAACAGGCTGCGGTTGAAATTACTTGAACTATTTCAAACTTGAGAGAAACTAAAATAAATAAAATATCGTGTCGAAATAAAAAAGCTGATTTATTAAAAAAGTAGAGACCGAAGGAAATGGCAAGCTACGAGATTTTCAGATGATAACACAGTCTTTAACCATTTAAACAACAAACTAAAAATCAGAATTAGTGAGTACAAAAACGATTCACTGATTAGATTTCTGAAAAGTCTGACGACAGATGCTTCTACCAAATATTCTTCATAGAAGGTAGTCGAACGTCCTTAAAGACCCCAGACACAAAACCCGCAAATAAAATCCCAAAATGGCAAATGGTTCGGAAACCCGAAACACAAAGCTGATTTGTTTGCAGAACATCTCGCCATTCCCAGTAAATACGGCTTAAGATTACATTCAGTTTGTTGATAGGAACGACGAATATAAAATTCCTTTTGTCACGCTTAAAGAAGTAAGAAGCATGTGTCAACATAAATTATCTTACTAAAAATCAACAACTTACGATCTTATCACTGCTTAGGTTTTTAAAGAAATGCCCCCAATAACCTTCAAAAAACTCCAATTTATAATAAAGGCAAGCCTTAAACTAAGATATGTAAAATATCATTGGAAAATTGCAGAAGTCATCAACAGAAGTTACATCTTTCGCTTATCGTAAAATTATCGCTTATACCAATCATAGCAAACATTTTCGAAAAATCGCTACTGAAAAGGCTCAGCAAAATAATGGAAGAAAGAAGACTTCTTCCGAAACATAGATTTAGAAAAAAACATTATACGATAGACCAAGAACATCGAATTACGGATGTGGAAAAGGCACTCTAAGAAAAGCAAGGTTTCTCGGATATGTTCTTAGATGTTCATCAAGCCTTGCATAGGAATCTTCCCAGGCAGTACTACGAAATACTGAAATCATTTGTTACGAATCAACTCTTTAAAGTATGGTACCACCAAAATTACTCGGAATTGAAGAAAATAGAAGCCAGTGTACCACAAGGAAGTGTCCTAGGACCAAAAAAAGGTATATTTCAGTGGAAATCAGGTCCACATTTGATGATGACTGCAATGTTGGTACAGGAAACTGATTATTTAAAAATTCTGTCAAAATCTTGATTGTTTTTACAATCGCAGACATTGTTATAAAGTATCCTTTACAGATTTAAAAATGTTCAAAAATTGGAGTATAGTTCGATAAAGACAACTATTTTTAACAAACGTTTTACTGCATTGTTTAAATTTTTAACCACAAAACTTATGCATGCACTTTTCTCTGTAATAATAACCACAATCAGTACCTATTAGAAAGAGTAGTAAATGTTTTTTGTTTTCATGTAAAACTTTAGCTTTTTTTGTTTTTAATTTAGTTCAAGTTTCTTCCAACACGACCCAAAACAAAAGTTTTGTGGAAATAAACAATTTTTGCTGTTCTTATCCACCCATTCGGAGTCCAATCATTAAACAAAGGCTATATATTTAGAGAAAGTAAGTAACCTCTTCTAAGGGCAAACAATGCGCAACAATAGAGAGTTCTGCCAGAATGCTATACTATACTATACACTTGCACTTAGCCTCCTGCAATTTTATTTCGCTGAACAAAAAGTTTTCCATTTCAAATAGCCGGATAGAAAAAACAAAAATTAAGGTTAAATTGTGCAACATTTTATCGCGTTAGAGAACATTTAATGAGAGATTATAGTTCACTTCCGCCATTTTTATTTAGGTAATTATACAAGATTTAACGAAAAAATATAACATGCATTAAGATTTGTTAATTAACAAAATTAAAATTAAATGAAAACCGTCCACTGGTTCTACCACAAGCGACATAGTGAGCTTAGAATATACTTTTGAATCCTAAAAAGTGGGTTTCCTCTAGTGACTACTTTCATTTAAGGAAACTTCTATTGAATAAATTTAAAAATGTTAAAATTAAGGTTTTCAGTATGACAAAACTTTTTTCGAGTTGGTTATTTTGACAGCTGTCACTTGATTTATACCATTTCATAATGAATAGTCTTACTTTTGAGCATCGTTTGCAAATCGTTCACATTTATTACCAAAACAATGGTTCGGCATCGCGCCAATATTCGTCCAATATTCGGTCGACGTACCCGTAGCGTGATGGTTAGTGCGTTGGACTGTCATGCAAGGGGTCTTCATCTTGGGTTCAATCATTCCTTGTGCCACCTAACTTTTTTTACAGGTACTGCCTCTTGCGAGGAATTGACAAATTCTTGTCATGAAAAGTGCTTTCTCAAATTAGCCGTTCGGAAGGAAATTACCGGCCTACGAAATCCAACTCTTGCAAGAATTAAAGCCGAACGACCATCAAGCGATGAAGCTCAATTTAGGTGGAAGCGGTGCCTTAATAAGTAAAATCGTCGTACTTTGAGTGATCATATTTCACAAGCCATTTTTGAGACGCAGTTTCATTCTCAAAAAGTCACTGTTTGGTGTGCTCTATGGGCAATAGGAACCATTTGTCCACATTTCTTCAAGAAATAAGCCGGCCACAATGTTACAGTCACGATTATTGAATTTTTCGTGCCTTCATTAGAAGATGTTGATGTGAACAACCATTAGTTCAAACAAGACGGCCTACAAGCCATACAGCCAATGAAACAATAAATTTATCGAAGGAAACTTTTGGTGAGCGTAATATCTCCAAGTCTCCAAGACAATGCCATTTAACAGCGCTAGAATTTTTGTTGGGGAGTTATATGAAGTCGTTTCTAATGCAGATAAACCCGAAACGGTTGACGCCTAGTAAGAGAATAATCGGAGCGTTCTTTCTGACATACGGTCCCAAAATTTGGTTTTCGGAAGGAATTTATTGGAGCCCTCCGCGGATGGCTTGCTCAAAGCTATTTTTAGAGCATAATGGCAAACGCCACCTTAAGTAAGTAAGTAATGGCAAACCCCTAGGTTTATAAAAACGCTAAATTTTTGGCGTTTCGAAAACAAAAAATCAGTTTCCATTGACTAATCTCCATTCTCAAAAACTCAAGGCTGCATGATTAACTTTTTCCTATCACTTTTATCCTGGTAATAACACCAATCGATCACAATCAATTCTAAATATCATAAATTAAGTTTCAAAAAAAAGTCAAGCTTAAAGTCAATATTTAATATAATTCTATTCTTAATCCATGTCTGCTGACTTTTTGTTTATACGAACAAAAGTTTCGAGCCTTAATTCCTCTTTAATTTAAAAGTATAAGAAATGACTTACGCTCTTTAATTATTTTCAGGGTGTAAGTAATTCCTTGGCCATGAATTTAGAAATGTGTTGCTTTTAATGAAACTTTATTAAACTTAATTAAAATAAAACGAATGAGTGATTTAAGACTTTAAATGGCTAAGTTTTTAAAATGTATAGGAGTACATGAATGAAACGTAATACATAGGTATTAGGATTTATGAATACCTTTAGAAAGAAATAGTTTTGAAACAAATGGGAATAAAATAAATTAAAACCAACTTAGAAATTGTATTTTTTAGTTACATATTCTTTCATGAAAGCTTCAAGTCTTCAAGTCAAGTGGCATAGTTAAGATTGGTTAGAAATACAATCTTAACTATTAAAACACAAATGCAGATGTTTGAAAATAATCGAAACAAAAATGGTATAAAAATCCAAACCTATATTTGAAGGGAACAAAAATAATGACACAAGTTTCAGACAAATTTATGTAACCATTCAGATAGAAATTTTGATTTAAAGTTTGAGGACACATTTCACCATACTTTTGAAGTTAATTAAATAATTTGTCAGAAGTATAGATAGTTAACTTCTTTTGCTTATGGTCCAATGCTAAATTAAGATTAATGCTTTTTGCAAAACGTGTCTAGGACAATTATTTCGATTCATTTCACTGAACGCGTTCTCATACTGTTCCTTAGATTTATTTGTATCAATAGAAAAATTCTAACCTTCTATTACTGTCTTCTTTTGTTTGGCACAAGGATTTATTGAACCAAACATTTCTTAATTATTGTATTTGCGTAGGTGTAAGGTTTTCTTTAACTTGTGGCTGAATGCTTTAGTAGGAGAAGTTATTTTTAATTGAGACAGTAGGTACCTACAGACATTTGTTAATATAGCTTTAGCGTACCTATTTTGGGAATTAGTGTTTTGGCGAATAGAAGATTTTACTTTTGTAATGGAAAATATAACCTTAGATATTTCGAAAGGTCAAGTGCTCGGATAAAGTTTGACTTTACGTCAGCTTTTTATTTATATTCCGTGAAATAGAAAATATTTCCTTTACAGAACTTGATTCAAGGATAAAATAAAACATTGACGGTCTTACTTATAAAACTATTCTAAAATGCGTTTAACTTAGTTAAATCAAATATTTGTATAACTATTCGGAAATCGGAAATTAATAATTGTTTCAAGTATTTGCAAAATATAATTAAATCAATAAGACCGTCTGTTGCATTGCTTTTATAATAATTAAAGACTTTTTCAGCTAATTAAACAATGGCTAAGAATGTTTAAAGAAAATCTAATTTTCAATATTTTTATAGGGGTTGAATAAAAATAAAGGGATTGAATAAAAAGAAATGTGATTTAAATAAAAATGTTTTTCCTATAATAGGCTTCACTTTGAAGAGTCTGCTATTTGGGCAGCTATCATTTTTAAAGCTGTCTTCTGTTAAATAATTAAAATTTAAAAACTACGCCGTTACTAAAAATGCAACAGTATACCTAAAACAACTTATTGAAATTGTTAAAAATCAGTACACAAATGGTGAACATTATTTTTCTTAAAGACTTAGGTTTTAAGGTTTTTAAACCTCATTTACTACAAAAACTCAAGACGGTCGAGTGATAGCAGCGGTGGAATTTCGCTGAATAAATGCTTGAAATGTATGAAAAAAATCCGGATTTTCATCGAAGGACAATCGTTACTGATGAGGCCCATTTTAACCTCGAGTGCTATGTTAATAAGCAGAATTGTTGCATTTGTGGCTCGAAAAATTCAGGAATGGTTTCTGAAAAACCTCTATATAAAGAGTGATTTTTTAGCTATTGTCTTTTTGGCAACACTGGTTTAAACAGCTGACGCAAGTTTCGTGTTTTGTTTCACTGTCAAACATCTTCAGTTTGGTCTATAATTTTACCATGAATCGCCTTACAAACGAACAACGCTTGCAAATTATTGAATTGTATTATCGAAATGCGTGCTCTGTTAAGAAAGTTTATCGCGCGCTTCTTCCATTTTATGGTCAGTTTAATCGACCCACTGAAGCGGCTATTCGGGCTTTTTTGACTAAATTTCGCACCAAATTTACATTGTTGGACATTAAACCACCAGCGGAAAATATCGCAGCTGCATCGGCCAGTGTTAATGATGACCATCAAAATTATCGATTCGTCGCCGTTCGCAGCAATTGGGCCTCTGTTACTCAACAACGTGGAAAATTTTGCGGAAGGATTAAGGTGTGATGCCTTGCAGCTGGTGCAAGAATTGAAGCCGAACGACCTACTGCAACGTAAAATTTTTGGTGAATGGGCTCTTGGAAAGTTGGCCGAAGATCCACTTTTTTACCTAAAAATTGTGTTCAGCGACGAAGCTCATTTTTGTCTCAATGGGTACGGAAATAAGCAGAATTGTCGATTCTGGAGTGAATATCAGCCAGAAGCATTGCAAGAGCTACCAATGCATCCACAAAAAGTCACAGTTTGGTGCGGTTTATGGGCTGGTGGCATCATTGGACCGTACTTCTTCAAAGATGATACGAATCGTAACGTAACTGTGAATGGTGAGCGCTACCGTGAGATGATATCCAACTCTTGTTTGCCCAAAATGCAAGAGCGCAACAATGGACTTATTGAGAGGCGAGTTCGGTGAACATTTTATTTCACGTTCGGGACCGATCAATTGGCCACCTAGATCGTGCGATTTAACGCCTTTAGACTATTTTTTGAGGGGCTATAATAAAGCTCATGTCTATACAGAGAAGTCTGCCGAAATGTTGGAAAGAGTATGCCAAAATTGGACTAAGGGGATGGACCATTTGATTCGCAGTCAAGGTCAACATTTGCGTGAAATAATCTTCAAACATTAAATTATATGGACCGTACTATCGATTCAAATAAAGATTTCATGCTTTTTTCTGAATTGATGTGTTTTTTTTAAACTTTCCTATAGCTTTTAAAAAATCACCCTTTATTAGAGGTTATATCGGTTCTAACTTATTTAAAAGTGAGATCGGTCCAACTGTTGCAGTAAATAGATTGCGCACTAAACAAGCGTTTTTCAATAAGGACTTGACAATTTTTTTTTTTCAAATAAATCGCAAACAATTTGAGATACATATATCAAAATCTTTATCATCATCAACAATTATTAATGGAACCCGACTTTGTTCATATGGCCACCGCAGACACGTTTGCAGCGATCGATTCTTCGATTCTTCAGCGATCGATTCTTCTTCAAATTTTCGATGAATCAATGAACTCTTCCCAAATCGTCAGTCTAGTAATCGTTAAATCGCACGACCAATTCTCAAGATAACATCAAGCTTATATTAATTTATATTCTTCACTAAATCTATTGTAAGGTGTGCTGTAGCTTATGGTACTATACTGTTGAAATCTCGTGGCGTCCGAGTCCATATCTTCCAATTCGGGCCAAAAATATCGGTAATCATGGTGCGATGTTGCTAGCGGGTTACGTGTTTATCGTTGTCGTTGACGTACAAATATGGCTCAATACAGCCTCCGCCGGCGTTATGCACCAAACAATGTAGATGAAGCAAATGTGGAACTTCGCCCGACCAATAACGCATGTTTTGCTTATTGACAAACTCATTGAGCCAAAAATGAGTTTCGCCACTTTAAAAACGCTCTTAAAGTTGCTGTCACCGACTCTGAATTTTGGTAGAAATATTCTATGATTTGCAGACGTTGCTCGTTCGTGTTCTTTTGCGTTATAAAAATGTTGAGCTTCCTGAATAAAAGACAGTTTGATGACAAGTGCAAAAGGTGCGTTCGCAAATTAAATTCAAAGTCGTCAAGTTAATAATGGAAAACCGATAAATGTTTAATATTTTCTCACTGCTTAGATGGAAGCGGTGCTACAGCAATGAAACAATTACAATTTTGCAAGAAAAGTTTGCTGTCAGTGTTATTTCTCGAAGAGTTGCGAGGAGTTGATAACAATCACCCAGCGAGATCTAGCGATATAATAACTATAGAGATTTTTTGGAGATAAACGAAAGATTCTTATCGAATTCCGTTTCACGGAAATCACAAGTCCATAAAAATAGAACCGAAAGCTGTAAAGACGAAGGTGGAAAAATCATAGTGGAATCGCAGTCAATGCTGAGGATATGGAAGGACCACTTCTGCAGACTGTATAACGGCGACGACGAACAGAATTCCGCTGGCAGGCAAGATGATCCATTCAACATAGACGACTGAAGCCAACAATCCCATCCTTCCGACATAGACGAAGTAGAGATTGCCATATCAAAGCTGAAGTATAATAAAGCCGCTGCTCTTCAAAGCAGCTGGAGATAATTTGGTTAGGAGCATGCACCAACTTATTTGTAAGATATGGCCGGAAGAAAGCATGCCCGATGAATGGAACCTCAGTATTGTTTGCCCGATTCTGAAAAAAGGAGGCCCTCTAAACTATAAAGTGGCATCAGTCTACTTAACATCGCTTACAAAATCTTCTCTGCCGTAAAATGTGAACGTCTAAAGCCCCTCGTCAATAACCTGATAGGTCCTTATCAGTGTGGTTTTAGACTAGGAAAGTCCACAGTCGATCAAATATTCACATTACGGCAGATCCTGGAAAAAAAACCAAGAACATCAAATCGACACCCACCATCTTTTCATCGATTTCAAGGCCGCATATGACAGCATAAACAGGCACGAGCTGTATAAAGAAATGTCTAGTTTTGGCATCCCTGTCAAACTCGTCCGTTTGTGCAGGATGACCATGGAGAATTCACTTTGCTCCATAAAAGTTGGAAACAACTTAACAGAACCTTTCGATGTTTTAGACAAGGTGATGCGCTGTCATGCGATTTTTTAACATCGTACTTGAAAGAATAGGCAGAGGCGGCAAAAATGGGTTTAACGGTTAATGAGGGCAAAACAAAGTACATGCTGTCGTCAAGAAAGGACTTACAACACCGACGTCTTGGTCAAAACGTCACCATCGACAGACGTAACTTTGAGGTAGTCAAGGACTTCGTCTATACCTAGGCTCCGCTGTAAACGCAGAAAACAACACCAGCGCTGATATCAAACGAAGAATAACTCTAACTCGATAACCGCTGTTTCTTTGGGCTAAGAAAGCAATTGAGTAGTAAAGCCCTCTCTCGAGGGACCAAAGTGTCGCTAAATAAGACCCTCATCATCTCCATCCTGCTAAACGGTGCAGAAGCATGAACTATAACAAAAGCGGATGAAAGTACCTTGGGTCGTTTAGATAGAAAAGTTCTTCGTGTGATCTCCGGTCCGTTTGCATAGAAGGGGAGTGGAGGAGAAGATGGAACGACGAGCTGTACGGGCTGTTCAGCGACGCGACGTAGACTTAGCCAAAAGGATAAAAATCTGAGGTAGCTGGGTCACGTAGAGCGCATGGAAACCAATGCTCCGGCCTGGAAAGTTTTCGAATCTACACCCACAGGACAGCGCAGTAGAGGTGGCGCGTACAAGTGGAAAGTGACCTCACCCAACTTGGAGCGCGAAACTGGAAACATCTAGATAGGGCCCGAGCTAGATGGAGAAGTTTGTTGGGTGAGGCCCTAGTTCACACAGGATTGTAGCGCCACCTTAAGTAAGTAAGTAAGTAAGCGAAAGATGAGGTCAATGGCAACTTCTCAACAATCGACTCAATATCTTAAAGACACAATTCGTGAATGTTATCGAGGACATAAATTAACAAACGTGTGAATTTGTCGTGAATGTTTCATCAAAAGAAAAATAATCTACTTATTTATTACAATATCAAAATTTAACTTCTTATTAGAAAGCCTGGTATTAAGACCAAGTGAATTGGGATTACATTTAAGACGAATTCTTCAACCCAAACATCCTGGATCAGCTTCGAAAGCATTTTTAACTTAACTTAAGAGTAATCAAAGTAACTTACTTAAATGTTTCTCTACTGAAGTGCTTGAATATATTGCATTCCGGATGTTCCAGCAAACGGAAGGCGATTGAACAATGATGGTTTTCCAAAGGTGAAATGTCGTTATACCTTAAAAATAAAATTAAAAATATAAAACATTGAATAATAAATTCAATTCAAACTCGATTTAATACGATTTGCATTGGACTCAAAAAAAAAAAACCTTACCTGAGAGCCAGCTCTGTGCGTGCGTTTATTTGATAAATATTATTATAGCCAGGATGATCGAGATCATGACATATGCAGGAGACTAAAAGGATCAAACATTCCAACTCCCCAAGGCGTGATATCAGATTGGCTTGTCGTGTAATTGCATACATCTGTAAAAAAAAAGTCAAAAAAACGCGACGTTAATTTTATATAATTGTGTTAGCGTGCATGAATGAGGACTTTATGTTAAATGTCCTTGCAGTAATAACGGAAACTCAGAAAAATATGTTTTTTTTTTTTAATTTTTATTTTTAAAATCACGTTCTTGTCGAACAACAAATGAAAAATAATAAAAAAAAGAAATTGGAGGAAAAACGGTCGACTTAAGTGCTTTCAAAGATTCTTGTTACCTTCAAACTGTTCTCTCTCTGTTCCTCATCATCATCATCGTCATTGTAGTTTTCTTTCTTTTCTTCGGTTTGAAGTTATTATCCTTTTGTTATCGTATTTGTGTTCAGGACCTAATTGCGAATGCAGGTCACATCAGTACACACATATGTATACGAGTATATCCTTGCTCTTAGGTACATTTATATATATATATGTATGCATTTACACCTCTGCTTATATATATGTAGGTACATACATGAATACACCTGAAGAGGCTGAACTAAAAATATATCCTTGCAACTTGCAACAACTGTGGCATCAGCATCAGCATCAGTATAAGCATCAGCATCAGAAGCTGTTTATACCTATAACTGTATATAAGCTATAACCTAGCCAAGCATAGCACAAACAACATAAGCCAACGGCTAACAGCTCTTAATGGAAGTAGTCTCCTTAAATTTGTGATGGCAGCATTTCATATTGCTTTTTATTTTGTCTTCCCTCTTTTAACTTTTTAGTGCCGAATGAAAGATACTAGATACTTTCGTAGAATATTCACAATTTAAAAAACAGACAGAGACAGAGCAATGGCAATACAGAGAGACAGATAGAGAAAAAGCAACCAAAATGAATGTGCGCACTCAAAATGTTGAGGTTTTGAATGAGGAATCTGAATTTTTAATGTTTCTACCTTGAAGCAGGTGATGAGATGAGTAAGAGTTATGGATAGAGAGAATGGAGGGGTTGGCCGGAACGGAACGGGCCGTGTCGTTAGAATGGGTATAAAGGTCCTAAATGGTTACTTTATTGGAGAGTGGGCAGGTGATGACGACGGCGGCGGTGTGGGTGTGGCATGGCGTGGAGGTTGTAGTAAAATTAATTCGTATTGAGAGTCTTGTTAATTAGTTTTGTAAAGCTTATAAAAGTTCGTAATTGAAACTCATTGATGGATAAGGGCAGGGCAGGGCAGGGAATGGCAGAGGAAAGGCTGGTGATTTAATTGTTGGGCTATGTACTTTAGCTTCAAATAAATCCGATTAACATTTAAATAGTTCACTCAAAGCAAATCACTCAACTGGCTAACTTGATAAATCAAGGAAAATTAATTCTAAAAATAATGTAAGTAAATTGTTGATTGCAATATTGCTATATAAAGGATGAGCTTCTATATTTTGGACGAAGGTATAAAGGAACTTAAAAGTTTTGCTTTGCTTTGCTCTTTGAATTATTCTAGTCTTCATTTATATTGATTTGTTATTATATTATAACTATAACTACCTATAGTGACTTCTATAAGAACACGAAAGATTTTACCCTTCTGTAAATTTTTAATTAAAAAACTAATTAATGTAGTTTTTGAGTATTTTCAGGAATGAAAGATCCCATAATGACAATTGGACAATAAACGAATTAATGTTTCGGAGAGGTAGTTTACTTAATCTATTTCCGAGGTTTGTTGAGAGTCTTATAGTAATTTCGGTCAAAGGACTGATGTTTAATATTTGTGTTAAGCGGTTAAGCAACAAACAAGACAACTTTTCCATTATGGACTTATTACCGTAATGAGAGGTCATGTTAGAAATAAGGATAAGCTATGAGTTTAGGTCCTTCTAGCACGTTATCACTTTTTTCGGATTTCCCCAGAAGGAGAAGAACTTCTCTAACCATCATTATTTATTTGCAAATCGACTCGACAAAAAAAACTAAAGCTTAAACTTTTTTTAAAGTCAAATCAAGATTTTGTGTGATCAATAACAATCTTGATCTAGAAAATTAATGATGTCTTCTAGTAATAGAAATTTTAAAATTGATTTAGATTTATGTGGTTTTATCTGATTTAAGAGCTTAAGGTCCAAACTGTGTTATTAATAGTTACTTAAGCTATGAAAAATTTAGTTAAATCTACAAAAATATCAAGATTCCTGGGCCTTTGACAAGAAAACTTTGATTAGTTCTTATTTTAGGTTTTTTCTTACGTTGAAGTGCGAATATGACCGAGTTTATACGTAAGCGACAGTCAAACTTTTTTGGAAATTGGTGAGAAATGACTTTCTTTACTTTATTTCGATTCTAAAAAGAAAATGTGCAGTGACTTGCTTATTACTTTTAAGAGGAATCAATAGAGCGTACGGATTTTTGAGCAGAGGATGCAGATATTTTGTAACATGGATTTTAATTCGGTGTAGAACTAGATGTTGCACTTGAACAATCTACAGTGTCTAAAATTAAAATTTTGGAAAAAACTCATATTCATATAAGATTTCCGTAGAATCGTAGAAAAATCGAAGCAGATAAGGCAGAAAAAACACGATTCTGGGAGCTTTTAGAGCAATCGATTGTAACCATACTGCTGTTTCCAAACCTTTGATATTTCCTGATCGTTACATCAACCAGAAGGGTTTCTTCAGCCTTAATTTACAAGCAATATGCAATGCAGCTGAAGAATTCACAAGTGTTGAATTCCAGTGATTAAGCTTAGTTCATGACTAGTGGGTCTTGAAAAGATCAACAACATATTCATTAATGAACTACAATATACTGAAAAATGATATCATTCTTTAAGGTTCTGGATACGGTATTACACCTTACAGAAATTTTCAAACAGATGTAGAGGAAAAAAATCAATGTTATAATCTGTTAAGAGCTTGCTGTTATAGAGATGTTTAGGTCCAATAAATCAGAGGTATTCATGTGTGCAATAAAAATATGAGTGTTGTAACATGTAGCGTTTCCACTCTTGTCATTTGTCGCTTTGTGATTCACAATTTGGCAAAATATTTATTGACTTTTTACCTGACGACCTTCATGACACTTCACTATCAAAAAACCAAGCCAATTTACAAAACAACAATAAAAGCTCCATGAAAACGAAGGTAATATTCTCATGTAAATTAAACCTTTGTAGACGAGGACAGAAATAAAAATAGTTATAGCCAATATTGATAAAATTTTAAATTATCAAAAGCGTAGTATTGAAGCTACCAGTCTTAGAAAGCTTAAATGCAATCTCAAGAGAATGACAATAAAATGTTTTGTATCCGTACCAAATTTTAAGGTTTACAGTGCATTCGATAGGCTCTAGTTTATGGAGGGTATAACAAGGACTTTCTTGGACTTATACATCAATCATCGGTTAAGCTAGATTAAACACTCGAAATGTTCTTTCTTCATGAAGAACTACTTAAGAAAACAGATTTGACAAACCAAAATCCGAAATTCGTTTGCTTTTGGTTTTTGGTAACGAAAAAGACATATAGCGAACACATGTGAATAAACAAAAAAAAGCTAGGAATATTAAGCTAAAGCTAGAATGTTGTACCTAGCTAAAACTATTTAGCCTTATCTTTTTCGAATTCACACGAAACAAAGCTATGCCTTGCTTGCTTAATCTTGGTCCAAGAGTAGATTTATTTGTATTATCACAAGGCCCATTTTTTTGTGGATTTTGAGTTCGATCGTGCCCAATCCCATTTTTTAAATTGAATATATGCACTTTGGATTTGAAAGGTAGGTTAAAAATCAATATTTAAGAAAGTATAAGAAGTTATGATCTGGACAAAAGCTAAAACGGACTCTCTAAAGATAGTAAATATTCTTTTAAAAAAAATTTTTTGGGCAAAAATGTAAGAGTTTTTGAGTTGCTGGATCATTTAAATTTGGTAATGTGTCTGAAACTATATAGCAGAAGTCATTTGGGTGTTTTGAATAGCAAAATAAAAACGGTTTTTTCGAACTTCTATACAAACATTTTCCTGCTGGAAATCCTTAGAAAATTGCGAGAGAAAAATAAAGGACTCCAAGTCCCTTACCATTACGTAAGCGCAAACCCTAACAAATCCTTTGAAACAATACACATTTTGAAGACTTCAAAATCAGCAGTACAGTACTAATTTGGTAGGGTACCCAGAAGGTTTTTTGTTCTTTAAAAATTAAATTTTAGAAGTCGTGAGAGACTGAGTTGAAAAACATATCTAAAATTTATTGACTATCTTTTTATATGAAACTTTTGTAACAGAAAACAATTATGCAAATATTGAAAATAAATTGATAGCCTTTAAGTTTAAATGGATCCCGGCTGTAAGAATTAGCACGAAAGGCGAAGGGTGTTATTTTGGGTTCAAAATAAAGTGAGTTGAATGCGAGTTTCGGATTCACAACGAGATATCGTTTATAGATTTGGAAATAAATACTATACGGCTTTGGATACTACCTTCATATTTAAACTGCAATAATTTGGAAAACAACTTTGAAAAAATATCGGAGGTAATTAACGAAAAAGGAACTTCAAAGGTTATGCTGATTGGTGATTTGAACGCGAGAATCGGTCTTGAGTCAGGAGTAATGAACGAAGTAAAGGGCATCTTGAGGCAATCAAAAGATACCATTAGTAATGCCAGAGGAAGGAAACTATTAGAAATATGCTATTCATTTGGACTTCGTATTCAAAATGGAACCAGTTCGAGTGATTGTGAGGGAAATCATACATTTTGTGGGGGACAAGGAGCATCAGTGATAGATTATGCAATTTTAGGTGAAGATTGGAAGCCTTTTGTGAAAGATTTTGAGATCAAAGAAATCCCATACTCAGATCATTTTTTAGTGGTTGTAACCTTCCAATGGCTTATACAACCAAATGAAGAAACCTGTAACACGCGATTACTTTCTAGACTCAAATGGAATATTTCAAGAATCCAGGCATATAGACAACAACTTGATTCGAAACTTCAATCACACCAAAATGCAGACTTCCCTATGTTAAAGAAGAAGAAGACTTCCCTATGCTCCAAAGAAATCCTTGGCATGGTTGAGAAATTTCCTGAAATTCCAAGGATTGTTTCGAAGAAACTACTAAGAGGACAACTCTCAATATAAGGAGCTATGTAAAACCTAAAGGAAGAACTATGAAGAACTGATTTAGCAGGATTTCGTATTAAGGCAATAATGTTTGCTGATGATATCGTAATTTTTGCGTATTCCCCAGAAACATTACAACTTATGATAAATAGAGTATACCACTACTGCTGCCTATGGAACCTTAAAGTCAATACTCAAAAATCTAAGGCGATGATATTTTAGAAGGGTGGTGGACAAAATGCATCGAATGAAAAGTGGAATTTCAACGCAGAAGATATAGAATGTGTTAACGAATACAAATACCTAGGAGTAATGTTTCCAAGAAACCTGAATTTGGATAAACATTTTAGCGAGAAACTCCAAAAGGCAAAAACTTCAATTAATATTTCATGAAAAAGATGCTTTATGAACGAAAAAATAGCTCACAGTAGTAAATATAAGGTAATGCAGTTGCAGAAAGTATCCTCTTGTTTGAAAAAGACTGTTAAAAGTCAAATGGTTTTTTATTCCCTGAATACTGTTTATTTTTAATAAAATGATTTAAAATCATGAAAATCATGAAAATAAAATGATGATTCAGCAAGTGTTCCATTACACCTTGTCTTGACGCATATTTTCCCGAATTAATCGAGATACCATATAATACGAGCTACTTTTGTATGGCTAGCAAGTATGGGGATGCAAAAAGTTTCACACGGTGGAGAAACTCTTAACTATGTAAAGAGAATATTTCGTCTGCCAAAAAATACGCCAAATTACGTGATTATGCTTGAAATCGGACTATCACCTTTATTCATAAAGACCCTAAAGATGCAAGCGGATTATCTCCTGCACGTTTTCAGTATGAACGAATACCGACTTGTTAGAAAACTAGTAATAAAAGCTGTAGAAATCCAAAATCACTGGTACAGTGAGTGGTCGATTCTTGCAGAAGGATGCAATTTAAATTTCAATTCAAATCGCACAGTAAAGCTCCTATGTACAAAATTATAGCAGCGGTAGATGAGATGTGTAGAGCAGAATATGCAGAATATGCAGCTGAAGCAGTTGGATCCTTGTTCAGAACAACTTACAGTAGGCTTAACCATAATCTCGCAGAAAGGAACTACTTCCATGATGCAAATAATGTAAACGTCATTGCTACAATGGTCAAGTTAAGAAGCGAACTACTCAACCTGAACTTCGTACCGCACAGACCCGATTTACTACTGGAGTGTACTATTTGCAATTTCGCAGAAAGGGGAGAACGTCATACATTTTGTCGGAGCGGGTCCAACTAGAAGAAAATAGTACCCGTGGCATGATGGTTAGTGCGTTGGACTGTCATGCGAGAGGTCTTGGGTTCAATCCCTGCCTGTGCCACTTTAATTAAAGCAAAAACAAAAAAGTTTTCACGGGACTGCCTCTTGCGAGGAATTGACAAATTCTCCAAGAGTAATGCTTGTCATGAAAAAGTGCTTTCTCAAATTAGTCGTTCGGATTCGGCATAAAACTGTAGGTCCCCTCCATCCCTTCAATTACTCGCACAAAGGAATGGTTGAGAGTTGTAAGCCACTAGGCCCTGGTTCTCTACGGACTGTTGCGCCACCTAATTTATTTTAGAAGAAATATTCTTGGAAGTGACTTTTTATCAGACGAACGAGTTATTAGTATGCTGAATGAGATGGATGTCTCCAAGCTGTATAACTATTGCAAAGTTGCGTTACGATATAGATCCAGAATTATGAATGAAGACTTCTGACGATTTAAATTTGCTAGTCATTTTTTTCTCTGTTTTTCAATTGGACTTTTTAAAATGTTTTTTTCTTTTATTTGTTTTTTTTTTTTGTTAATTACAGAAATTTAATTTATTTAAGTTGCCAATCTGGCAGACGGCAAATGCAATGCTGTTATGAATTTTGTGATAAAATATTTATGTATGTAATAATTGTAAAATTAATCTTTAAATCAATAAAAATCAATTATCTATCTATCTATTGACTATATATAAGATGTAATATTTCTTCATAAAAGACATCTGCCAAAAATAAAATAGCTTACAAGATATTACTTTATGTAAGTATTTCCTATCTGAATCCTGCAATCTAAAGAATTAATTCTAATGGAATGCAATAGAAGACTTTATATATTTGTATCTCGCTCGCTCTTCCATTAAAAGAAATGCACTTCTACATATGTCCTTCACACCATCTAAGCACTTAGAAGATTTCTTTAAAATTAGCTGGAAAATCTTAAATTAGATACAGCCACCATTGTTGGCATCAAAAGTGATCCAAAAATATGCCACGCCATAAGGTCAAGAGTATACCCACCTATAAAGCTCCTTATTTCTATTTTCAAAACCTTCTTAAACATACTCGTACATATGTCTTTAAAGAATTCACTTGAAGACAAAATGTCTTATATATGTAGCTAATTACATATTCACAGTATAATTAGAAGAAGAAAAAACATAAAAATGGAAGAAGAGGTAAAAATAAATGAAAATTGTTTCAATATCCTTCCATAGTCCTTATAAGTGATGCAGAGATTTTTAGTTTTTCTGTTTTTTAAGTTTTCTTTTAGAAATTTTCAACACTGGCTGTGGCTCTTTTAATTTTCAAATTCCTTATCTATATATACAAACATAGTGGTCCAGTGTCCATACAAGAAGAATAAGAACATCTTATGCTCGCATAGAAATTGTTTTATTTTGTCTCCCCACACAACAATGGTATCCTTAAATGCATTGCATACTGTTATTCTGTTCAATGTTATGTGAATAGTGCAGCACATCACATCTTCTATCGATTGGACATTTAGATAAACGAAGAAAGGACAATGTACATTCGCATATAGAATGCATTATGTTGGCCTCACTATATATAGCCAAAGGAATACTCGTACATGACGTGAAGCACTTTAAATGGCACAGGACCTTTTATCGTTCTAATTCCAAACATATACAGTAAATGTTTTAGAACTTTTAAAAGTTCAATCCCAAATGAAAAATTTTTTTCTTTTTAGATAAAATTTCTCAAGTTTCATTTAAGTGCGAATATAAAAATAAAAACTTACATACAAACATACATATGTACATAATGTATATCTAGGAGCTAAGAACACACCCACAAATAATATTTGGAAGAAATAAGAAACAAATACAAAAAATAGGACAAAATAGACAAAGCAAAGGAAAGAGAAAACAACTTTTCGTGAATAGAATCATCTACCGAACGAATAAACGGATAAATAAAGTTTATGTTGATAGCTTGCCTGCATGAAAAGATACTCGTACAAGGACATTGTATCTCTTGATGCTTATCCTATATAGTGATATGTATTGTGTTGTATATACATACATATATATAAGTATATGTACTACTATGGGTGAGTTTGTTGACAGAATGTCCTTGTGACATATTTTGTGTTCTTGACTTCGTTCTTTTTTATTACAATAACATAGCAAGCAAGCATAAAGCTTTGTTCTTTCGAGATGATATTGTTGTACAAAATGAAGAAAGGTTCTAGCTATTGGTACCTATATAAACCTACCAGAGATTGTACCTGTAAAATTCATATATCTATCTGTCATGTACCTATTTATTCTTCGGATGGTATTATTTTTAAGTTCATCGATTTTTTCGTAAATGTTCCTACAAAAACATGTTGTTAATGTACCTACAATAAGCCTCACATTTGAGCATAATAAAAAATAACTGTAAGTAAATCTAAACTGACAGTCAAACTGTAGAAAAATGAAGGATACATAAAAAAATTGGCATTTTACCCTAAACCGTTCATTTTTAAAGCCATTAGATTCGATTTTACATCACTCAAAAACAAACCAATTCCTGAGGGAAACGTTTTAAAAACATTTGAGAAAAGTTAAAGAAACATACAAACATTTTTTTCAAAAAAAAGAGAAATATTTATGATCAGTTGTTTCCTTTGGTGTAGAAACGTCTAAACTTTCTCTCTTGGGAACTTTAGATCTTTTAAAGGTTTGAAATTTTTTGATAAAATTGTATTAATTAACTTCCGATAGAAAGTTATTGTAGTTGGTCCGATTTGTCGAATTGAAATTTTTGATATTTGTCCACGTTTATTTTATGATCGTTGTTGATATTTTAAAAAACTTTGAGAGACGGACATGAATCGGAAGTTATCAGTGTGGGTAAAATCTCGGCCTCTTTTTTGATGATTCATTTCTGAACTTTAATTAGTCTTGACAATAGCAAATACATACAGAATAAATAATAGAATTCATATAAGATAATATTACTTTTTAAAAAATATTGGAGTTAAGGGATCTGAAAACGGGCTAAACATTTTACTATTTATCAACTTACTGCCTATTCTGAAATTTTAATCCTTTGATACATCCGATAATTCTTGAAAAAGCTAAGCAAACAAACCAAAATGTGAGAAACGGATCCTTTTAATTTGAAATGGCAGAAACTCAGAAGTCACATGAATGTAAATTAATAAAAATTGTAAGCAGCCATTTTGTGATTTCAATTTTTGCTTATTGTTAAAATATAATAAAATACCAAAATCGTTTAAATCTTGAAAAAACACTATCATTCAAATGGTCAATTCGCGGGAAGATACCCAGCAAGGTCTCACGGACATAACTTGAGTAAGTTGGTTTTTAATACGTCTTGAGTTTGTGACTTATGCGCGTGCACATAACATTTTGACTAGACTCACTGAAAAAAATCTACCGGTGTCAAATCTCCAAAAAATGAAACTACTCGGCCAAAAAATTCCACAGGCAATAATTCGATAATTGGTTGTGTTGTTTGGTTTGTTCCACCTCTTGTTGGAAACACTTATCTTACAAGTCATGGCCTTCAATCTTCAAACAAAAAAATAAATCGGTTATCAATCAACCATACCAGGAAAATCGATAAGTTCGGGTAAACAAAAAACATTAATACTTGCACTTGCAGCAGTAATGTTTTGAACTAAGTGTGTCTTACAGGCCTTAAGACTCTTAAGACATTGATTATGATGACGAATGTAATAATCGCGTTATACGTGAAAACTGGGTATTTTTGTATCATCTCTTTTGTAGTGAGTTCAAATCGTTTTAACACGTTGTTCGTTTTATAAGCGATGTATTATCGTAAATGGCAAAGATTTATATAATATTTTGACGCTTCACATGACAGGTGAGTTTGACAAGTGTCAAAGTGCAGAGCTATCAACTTGAAATAATATTAAGAATTACTTCCAACTTGTTTTGAAATGTAACTAAAATTCTCAGAACCGTTCTTGAGATACACAAAAAAAAATCGATGCACAAACATTGTAACGAAGCGTTACACGTATGCACAACCATTGATTAACAATAACATTAAAAGGTGCCGAAGAAAAGTGTAAAAATATATACGTTTTGTTATTCACCTGGTTTCAATTTCAATTCACAGTGACTTATGACAGGATATTTTTGATATTTCGAAGTGAAATTTCAATACTAACTTGCCTGTTGCCGTTTAATAGTTAGGGTATCAGTTTCGAATAAATAAAAGGAAAGAATTTCTGAGCACAGCGACATGCTCGAGTACAGGGCCGTCTCGTAATTTTTGGATCCAAATATATCTTTTTCTTTCTCCCCGTTTATTCCGCTGTCCGCTACTTCTTCGACTTAGGCTGGCCAATTTTTCTACAATTTGGTACTAGAGACATGGAACACAATCCCAACCGATAATTCTGTGGTTACCTTTATATAAGGGTAACAGTGAAGCACGGAAATGGTTTCTCGCCGCAAGATAGAGCACCGACTATTTTCTGGTGTGCTGCCAAGGCTCGAAAACAATTTGGTCCTATTTATTCCGCAGTCCACTTCTTCTATAAGTGTACGTAAGGCGGACCGATTATACTTAAACGGTCGTATTCACAATGTTCGTATTAATAACATTCTTTCTTCACTTATCACCTTTATCTGGGGAGTGCCTCAAGGAAGCCAAATTGGTCCTTTTTTTTCCTTATTATTTATCAATGACATTCCCAACTTATTTTTAAATTAAAAGTGACTCAGGTATGTGGAGGATTTTAAAGCCTTTCGTGGTATAAAAACAGAACATGATTGCAAGAAGATCTTGAGAGATTATCAAATTGGTGTTTGATTAACTCCTTACGCTATAATAGCCGTTTTTTTGGTATTCCATATATAGTACAGTGAGAAATTGCCAAAAAAGAAACCATCCGCAGTAGTCCGGTTTTTATATTTGAAAGTTGATACAATTGAATACTTTCCAGAATAATTTATCAAAAAATTCCAAAAAAAAAAAATAGCGAAGTTCAGACCAGGGGTGAAATTGTGTAAGCTGATTTTTGATAGTTGACTATCAAAATTAAGACAATACGTCTGTGTAAGGTAATAGTCGATTTCAAAGTTTTAACCAAACAATTTGACATAAAATAAAAACTTCAAGAAAGGGGTTTGTTCGTAGACTACTACACTAACATGTGGTATTGAAGCGAGCTTGAAGCTCGCCTAAATTCTTTATATACCTGAATCGAGTTGAAATGAGCTTGATTCACCTCGATTCCGGTCGGGGATCGGAGTCGAGTCAACATTTGTGAAGAAAAACCTGTGTGAAGGAGTTGGTTTTACAGATAATGCATTATGGTCTGTTTATTTGCATGTTTGTGTATAAAAAAATATAGTTTAATCAAATTAAAACAAAAAAATTGCACATGGAGTAGGTAGCATATTTTTATATGGTGCTGAACTATTCAGTTCTTCACTGTTTAACACGAATCAAACTATCTCACTTGCACTTCATAAGAAACATCGAAACACCATTTGCATTTTAGAAAGTGCTTTCAAACTCAATCATTTTTACATCTTCTTGTGCGGTGGAAACACCAAAAGATTTATTTAATCTAAACTGAGATAAACCCTTGGTGGAAACATAGCAAAACTTAATTATCTTTTTCTATTGTTTTCTCTTGCAAAATAAGCCCAGTTAGTCCATTTTCACTAACAAAACTAAATAATATCAACAGTAATAGATTGATTTTTTTTCCAATGGAAAACACACATGATTCCAAATGCACAACTACTCAACGAACACAGCCATCGAGATACAAATGCAATATCAATCGTACCAACATTTAAGAACGAAATCACATAAGATCTATTCGAGACTCGTATAAATGTCAAAAACCCATCCGTAGTAAGATTCTACTTTAACTTTTATCGGTAGTATTCATACTGTGGATATTGTTTTTGTTTTTCGTGTAAAATCCTACTATACCATTGATAGATTTTCCAACAAAACACGGGTAATATTGTAAAATGTCAAAGTTTATTTTTTTCTCGAAATCGTTCATCAATTAACTTTTCTTATAAAATAAACAATACATTTATTTCAACAGTAACCTTTAAGAAGGACCTTGCTGTAATTTTTTACCAAAATCTTGATTTCTTAATCCTTGATTTTTAGTAGCAAAAGGTGACTCAATGTTGGGATTTATCTTACTCAATTTAAAAGAGTTCTGCTATCCATACACTTTGAAATGACTGTTTAACGTGTATGTTAGATCTCTGCTTCAGTATTTAAATACTATTTGGTCTCTTTTGAAATTGTAAAAATTCAAAACAGATTTACTAGAGTATTAGTGTTAAGGCTTCATTAGAATAAAGATATGCTTACTTATCGAAATAAGATGTAAATTATTTGGAATCATGCCTCTCAACATTCGAAGACAGTTATGTGGTGTTATGTTCATTCGCGACGTATTGTCCTATCATACTGATTGTTCTGATATTTTAGCCTTAATTAATTTCAATGTTCCAACGGGGTTGCTTAGGAACCGATTGTTTTTTTAAGATTCTATACCACTATTATCTAAGCATTTAATCAAATTGAAGTTTAAAAAATCTAAACCCCACCGGCGAGTTTACCTCAACCTCGTACCAAAAAGAATTCACATTTCAATATTCTTTCTGTGAAATGATGTGCTCTAAATTTGAAGTCTATTTCAGCTCAAAAATTACTTTTGATGCACAGAATCGAAAAAGCAAACAGACCAATTTCCCTAAAACATTAATACTTTTACTTGCCAAAATATCAATTGATACTTGCCCTTGAGAGTTAGAACTCATCATCGAAAAATGATTTTATTCCAAAATCCAAGCATTTTTATAAATGCTCTATTCTTTGAATTATTTAAAATTTGCATCCGAAATTGTTTCTCTGTTATTTCTTTTTTCGTTGTTGGCAATATAAAGAAACTTAAAATATGCAAAAAAATTTATTCCAATGGATAAAATTTGTAACAATGGGAATTCCCTATAATATACATACATAAAAATCACTAAATATTCGATATTCGGTAGCCACTAAGGAAATCATCCGAAATGTTCATGAAAAATAACAAAAAGTTTTGATACGTAATCACCATCAACATCGCATCATCCAGCATCATCTGCTCGATTACATAGAAACCCATTCCCGTTCAATTATTCCTAATTGTACATAACTATCCAATTAGTTCCACTCGATATGTGAACCAAAAATCATTACTTTATAGCCCTGACAGGGACATCCCATATAAGTCTGACAAACGATAGAATGTATACGATTACTGACTGAATGACGTTAAAAGAATTCTCATCCTTTTTGTCCCACACCTCCTTTCGACCGACCCTACCGTAACTGCCACCGCCAAAGTATTATACACAATGTGTCAGTTTTGATAAAAGTCGATGTTCATCACCATTATCACATCACGCTTGTCAGTGTCGCAGTCCGACATGATAAAGAGGCATAAAAAGTCCATAAAACTGACAATATAAAAAATCCCTATACCCTATACAGACTCACGCCTACGCCCACAATAAGAAGCACCCAGAAACGTGTATAACTATTAGATTGACATGTGACACTTTGACATGTCAAAGGATTGTTTTTGTTTTTTCGTTTTTGGAGTTTCTTTTTTAAGTTTTTATATTTTGAAAAAGAATCTTTAACTTTACTCACCATTTGTGCTACACAAAAGCAGTGGCGAAAATTATGGAACGGAACTTCGTTATAGTGCTTATAGACCTCATAAAGCCATTCGCGTAACGTATCCATGGGTATGTGGAACTTGTGTGTGAATCCCAATTCGATGAACATGGTCTGCATCAAATGAATGACATCTGAATCACTCCAATCGTACGAATCAAACGAGGGCAGACGCAGTGCAGCCTTCACCTCGTCCGAGAACGTTGTATCACATATCTCCAGAAAGCGTTTCTTAACCTCGGTGTGCTTTGGTAAACTGCTTTTTCGGTGTGGAGGCCCCATAGGACGTTTTGATAAACCTGCAATAGAACAAAAAGAAAGTTTTGGTTAAATAAAAATAGGAAAAGCTGGATAAGGCGATAAGTCTAAGAGCTTATAACGATCACAACAGCTAATCTAAATAAAAATTCAATTAGGCTATAAGGAAGGAGTCAGGACTCAGGACTAAGGACAGGAGAAGGTACAAATGCAAATCAGTGTTTTAAAGTTTATGCTATCTATTTCCTCATCTTTCCACGTTCCCTTGCCACATAAAAGGGGCATGTAATAAAGTCCAATTTCGAAAAAAGGGATAATCAACTGTGTTGTGTATCCTTGTAATGGTCGTTTAGTTGTTACGTTTGGAGAAGAAGAACATCAAGAGTGGGTGCTTCAGGTGATAATTCAGATTTGAAATTGTTAGAAGAACAGGTATCGGCTAAGGCTTAGTCTAGGCAGTAGGCACATACAACGGAGTGGAGGGTGTATCGTATAATGAAAGTGTTTGCACCTGGAAAGTGAATAATTAAAAGGATTTCTTTTTGCCACCCGGACCCGATCCGACACGAGTTTTCTGGTAAATTTATTTCGAAGAACGTTTAAAATTAGAATTAAAATTGCACGATTTCGGGTTTTATTTCCTCTTTAGATGGCTATGGCTATAGGTGTTGCCAGTTTTAAGAGATTATATTATTTAAATGGCTGCCGTGTTGATTTTTTTATTTTATCTAAGTAGCAAGAATAAAAGCAAGCTGTGGCAATATAAAGGGTTGAATAGAGAATTAAAGTTTAAGGGTAAGAATTTATTGTTTAACAGAACATGGAAGAAATGTTTAAGGACCGAATGGCTGAAATGAAACTTTAATATCGTAGTTCGTCCCCATGGGAACTTTTTTGATAGGTCTGTTATAAGTAATAAATAAGACTCGTAATAAATTCAATATTCAAAAAAAGAGGATTTGACATTCTTTAAAGGTGTTATAAATAAATGGAGGTTCTGTAATTATAAAATGTATATTTTTAGGAATTAATCGTTCTACAAAGAGGAATATTTGCTGTGTGTAAAGATATATAACTCCAATGGATAGTTATGTGCAAGATCTGCTAAAAAATATCACCGCTGACCTGAGTCTTTTGCAAACAACAATTTGTTTCACTGACAATCTGCACTTTGACTTGACTTTACTATCGTATGAGAGTCTATTGATGCAGAAACTTAAGACAAGTCACAAGATAAGGGGTTTGCCAGCAGCTGTCTTTTCAAAGTGGTCATACTACGCCTATTATTAAAAATGCAACGATAAACGCTTCAACGTACTAAAACTATTAGTGCCAAAAATGTTGAAACTTTTGCAGTTACAGTTTAAAAAAACCATTTTGAGTCAACATTTCACAGTTTTTCACATACAGGCTTAGGGTTTTAGACTTTTAAAATTCAATTAACAAAAAGAACCCAAGCCTCATATTTTCTCGAAATTTGGTGCTCGAAAAATACAAGAATTGTTGTTAAAAATCTTCGACTTCCTCAAGGTTTCACAGTTTGATGCGGTTTTTGAGCTGGCGATGGTGTGGCGGTATAATTGGACCTTATTTATTCAAAAACGAAGTCGGTGCAGCTGTTATGGTGAATAGATTGCGCTATTGAGCTTTGATTTTTAATGGAATTGGAAGATATTGACGTGGACGACAAAATGATTGCAAATTTGAAAAAAATAAAGGGTGGTTAAGTTTTAGGGGCACATTTTCACCTCAGTGGATTCATCAATAAGCAGAATTGCAGCATTTGTGAGAGTGATAATCCAAAAGTGAGTGTCGAAAAACCAGTGCACCTACAATGTCTGTCTGGTGCGCTTAATGGACTGGCGGCATAATCGGGCTGTATTTTTTCAAAATGAGGCCGGTCAGAGCTTTTTATGGCCGGAGTTGGAAGATATGGATGTGGACGATATATAGTTTTAGAGCTAACAAAACAATGGCTCTTTTGTGCGAAAAATTCAATGGCTGTGTTATCTCCCGTGATGGCGATGTGAAGTGGCCATGGTTGGACTTCTTTCTTGGGGTTATTTGAAAGAAAAAGTGTACGTTGATAAGCCAGCAACAATTCAAGAGTTGAAGGATGAGATAAATCGGTACATTTACGGCATAGAACTGGCCGATACTGGCCGATATTTTGTACCATACATAATTGAATCATACCAACATTATCATAGTAAAAAGAAATTACATTCATTTCTTAAATAATTTGTGTTTCATTTAAAATTAACATTGGCCTTTAAAACTTAACCACTCTTTATTTGTAGACCATGTTAATTTTTAAGAAGTGATCTAAAACGGCCAAGAGATAAATAAGGTCTATGTCAACGCTATACAATCGATTCCAGACCATAAAAATGGAATTAATGAAATTATCAATTACATACAGCATCAAATGTATGAATTGGTCATGGAAAATTTTATAAAAAGGATATGGTTTTGCAACAAAATAAACATCCATTGATTTTTCATACAAAATACTTGTTATTTGTTCACATCACAATGAAACCTCTTTTTGGTAAATCCTTTGTATACCAGGAATACAAAAGTAAGATCGTGTCTTCACCCAATTTTGTGAACTTTTATAGATATCATTTCAAAAAGCCTTCTTAAGCATAAAATTAAATCAATTTCCAGTCCAAAAGCTTCGAAAAAAAAAGCATGGAAACAAAAGTAGGATAATTTAGTTTAAATAATACGACTTATTTACTAAAATCAAAAACTCAAGAACCAATTTACTCATTTATGAATCGAAACATCTATGAGAACCCAAAATAACTTTGACCAGGACCTTCAATGGTTACAAAAAAAAACAACAACATGAACAACAAAACTCAATCTAGATCACGGCTATATCAACAGAAAAAAAAACTTCCAAGTATATGCTCTTCGACAGCACTTGTCCTGATCCTTCATCTATACCGCACCCAAAGAATGTGTTTTCCATATCATACCATTCCATTGTATTTTCTCTCGATGCCATCGCCTAGTTTTCTCATTTTCACTTAAAAGCTTTTCTGTCTCCCGAAATGCAATTTGTATCCGCAACTTACGTGACAGTTGAAATATCTGCATTCAGTGTTCGTACAAAATGTACATTGTACATATGTACAACCACACTTAGTTGTCGTCTTCGGCCTTCCTCATAACCACACCTCCTCCCCCCCCCCGCAAAACATGACACGACAATCCAGCTTATAGTGCCTTCTCAGGGAAAAATTGAATTTCCATCTATAGAATATGGCAGGCAGAAGACGGGAGACAAGAAGGAGACTTTCCAAAAGACAAGGAAGAAGGGAAAAGGAAGTCTTGTCAAAAATGCTCCCAATCGTCTTAAGAAGTGAGACGTTACTGGTACTGGTAGATTTCTCCCGGTGCACGTAACACGTAACACGTACCATATGCAGTATCCATCTACCATACATACCCAAACTATTGTTCACACGAAATTGAGTGAATAAATAACAGGAGTTGTGCACGTACATGTCCTTTTCCGGTATCCGAAAAGGAAAACAGTTTTAGTACGGATGATAGAATTCTATATTGCATGAGATTACGTAAGTTGTCTTGTCGCCCACATCAGACGACGAACGACGCGACGCGACGACGATGTCGGAGACGGAGACGGAGACGAACGGAAAAAGCACCAGAAGAAGTTTAGTTCGAAAGGAACTCTCCTGAAGGCGACACGGGAGACTACTCGCTGCCATGTCAAATGATATAAATTGAACGACCTGATATCAATCTCTTTTACATTTTTTATTAAATTTATTTCACTTCTTCATTTTTATTTCGGAACTTCTGCGAATTGCGAATACGAATGTGTATTCCAAACGAGAATTAGTGCACCCTGGGCAATTGTTTAAGGATCATTTTGAGATGGAGATGGCGATGGTGTTCTTTGTTGTCTTTGAACTTTCACCTGGCACATTGTTCTTATAGTTGAAGGTTTGGTAGCTTAGTATTGGTGTTCCCTCTGGTGGAGAATTCATCTTTTCTTATTTTCACATTGATGCTGAATTAGTCTTACCATTTCTGCAGATGGTTTCTTGTTTGTGTTCCAAAGAGTAAGTTTGACGAGCTTTATGTTATATAAGATGACAGAACAAATATTTATCAAAAATCATGGCGTTAGTTGCTCGATTAGAGGAAGCTGTTAGTTCTCTAAGAACTCTCAAGACCATTAATCAAAAAAGCCACAGGAAATATTGAGAAGAATTTCTTACAATACATGGATATTATGTGTTTTGTCAGAATATCCTGAATATTGATTTCTGTCGTTAAAACATTGCTTCAAGAAAAATTAAATATTCCAATCTTTATAAATAGTTTTCGTATTGTTGTGATTTACTTTTTCAAAACAAAAAGAACTCGAACAGTAAATTTTTCAAAATGCCTTTAAATAAATTAAGAGAATCTAGTTTGTGGTAATTCATCTTAATTTTCTAACTCATGGTAAATGGCTAATAATGATAAAACCTTCAAATTAAATCAACTAGACATGAAAATGGACAAGACCATTGTTCGTTTTCTGCTCTTCTATCAATTAATGGTGGTAAACACCTGTTTGATAGTGATGTCCTTGCGAACCATAAAGTCGATTGTGCGTGACTAAAAATTGATTATTTAAGAAAAAAGGCCTTGAATAATTTATACTAATTGTCTCATGGTGAATCTGCGCTTTTACACAGCAATAACTTACTCTCAGTAGCAACATCGAGGGTTCGAAGATATAAGTTTGTATAAATAAAAGTGTACTGTGAACCCTGTCAGACAATGAATAATAAGTTAGATAACAATTTGTATTCAGCAAAGTTATTGAGATTGTCCTGCTCCAATTTGCAAATGTAACAGCGGCGTTGGCCTTTCTTATTATTCTGTACTAATAAACGATCGATACTGTGTTTAGTGAATTCGTTGTGATTTTCATTAAATAGTTTCCAAATTTTAATTAAGGAAATCCTTTTATAATATTTGGGAAAATACAATATTAAATGTAGATATTAACAAAGTTATTAAGTTTATTATTAGAAAAATGAATATAAAAGGTATTATGGTAAGACCACCTTAAGAGAAATGGCAACATTTCAGAACTTTCTTTTTCTTAAGCGGGGTTTTCACTTAAACAAAGTCCGCTTGCGTCAAAAAAGTCAATGTACGCATAATTGAACAAAAGTTCACATTAGCAGATTTAAGGTTAGAACTTTTGAAGTCAGAATCAGAATTTCAAATGTCATTTTCTTTCAGTAGTTGTAATTTATTTTTGAATTCAAAAAATTTGTTCAATGAAAAATAAAGGTTTTTAAAATAAGAGGTCACGTTTTTAATAGCAAACTATTTCTGCAGTTGTCACTTTTGTCCCAATACCAGTTTTACCTCGGAAGTAATGTTACTTACTTAGGTATTTAAACCTATACAATCCGTGGGAGATCCCTAACTCAACTACTCTTATGCGCACACTTTGTGCGGTTACCGGTGATGTTTTTGACTTCCCTCAAGATCTTCCCCAATCTCAGTGATTCCTCCTCGACGGTTCTTCTCCACGTACTTCTCGGTCTCACGACTCATCTGACTTCTTGAGTTAGTGGATGATAATGAATTTAATGAGCTTATCATACGCTGCCGTTGGTAGTCTACATCCGAAGAACAAGGATGAGAATGCAAAAACGAATATGAAAAGCTGAGGGTACTGTCATCCGCGAAACAATTTAGTGGGTTGGAAGTTTCAGACAAAAGATCATTTATAAAAATAAGGAAGAGCATCGGAGACAAAACGGAGCCCTGGGGCACACCAGCGTCAAATGCCTTAGAAATATCAAGTGCAATAAACTTACTTTCTCCAAAACGATGTAAAGATTTGTTCCACTGTTCGGTGTGATAAACTATGAGATCACCAGTGGACCTATTGCAACGAAAGCCATACTGCCGGTCTTTAAGAAGCTTCCGTTCTTCAAGATATTTCTTAAGCTGAAAATTTGATCAGCGTTTCCATGACCTTGCTGTTAGTTTCCAGGTGCCGCAACCTTATAACAGTGCTGAGAGAGTTGTTTCTTTGAACATTGGACAATGGCTAGCTATATTTTCTTCGATTTCGCCTTCAGAAGAGACAATACTTCGCTGGTATTGAAAGCTTTCAACTTTTACTACTGGTTGTTGGGCAATATTTATCAGAGACCAGAGATCCATACCGTTTGCTGGGAGAATGCCGTCTTCCTCTCGTTTTGTTGTGCTTAATCTTCGGTGCGTAATCGCGAATTTGTTGCATCGAGTAATTCAAAAGATGTCAGTTGAATATTGCTGTCGAATATATGGTTTAAAACCACAGCAAAATGTTCCTTCCACTTTCAAAGCTGGTCCTCATCCGAAATCAGCAGGGAACCATCTATATCTTTTACCGGGTGTTGTTTTGAACTCCTGTGTCCTGTGCAGCTAATTGTTCTCAAATGTTGCGTAATTTGGTCTTTGAGTTGCAAGCGAGTCTGTCTATGTTAAACTTGGGTATTATTATGTCCAAATTCGATCTCCGATCTCAGAACTGCAGCTGGTGGCAGGTGGTGTTGCAGGCGTCCGGTACTTAGCCGACTCTAGGAGAATTTTTCTCTTCGCCTGGGGCTTGTTCCGTGGGGCGTAACACTGTATGATGATGACGTTACGTACTCTACTCTGGAATCTGGCCTTCAAAATTCATTCCAAAGGAAAGTTATGTTAATAGGAAGAATTGTCACGTTGGGTCCTCGGAAAAAAAGACTGATTGTACAAACGTGTTTAGTGATGTTTTTGGGGCTTACTTACTGCTATTCGAAAATTAGGGTGGTTTACCTGTTGTGGTGAATGAATTGTGCTGCTAAGCTAGGATTAATTATATTTTATGGCCGAAATTGAGAGATATTGGTGTGGACAACGCTTATTTTCAACAAGACGACGCGCAGATGCATAACGAAACACAAAGTTTGCTGACTATGTCATGTCTCCAAACATCAATACAATCGGCCACTAAGATCTTTCTATAAGGTCACGTGAAAGAAAAGATCAATGTCAATGCTTAACAATTGATTCGAGACCTAAAGGATGGGATTTGTGAGGTTATCGAGGACACAAGGCTACAAGTGAAAAGAATATGGTTTTTTCTTGGAATGGGATTATTTTCAAAAACTTCTCCTATTTAACATCAAAATGAAACCTCTTATTGAAAAACATGAATGTTGGTGTACTAATCAACTTTTATTTCTCTAAACTCCGAAGAAGTATATTCAGACAAGACATTTTCCAATTTAAGAAGTTTAAATGTATTAAAGGAAATAGAATCTTAATGCACAAATTAACATAATTTCCGTTTTTGTATAACTGTACATTACATTACATGTATGTATGTCTCTAAGAGAAGATGTTGTTAACAACGTAATTTGTATTAGCTGGAATGGTAAGGAATGACGATCAAATCATTACACTTCCTCCCACGCAAAAATCTCAGTCACATTTCATTTATTTCGTCCTAACTTAAATGCCAAATGAAGGATTTATTATTTTTATCATCGAGATGAAGACAATTTCATTGCTGTATCACAAATGACATCCAAGTGTCAATTTAGCAAAATAGAACAAATTTATAAGCCTGAAATCATAAAGGGATGGATACTGATCGTAATAACATTATTCACTTTTTTCCCAAGGATTATAATATGGAAAGGATGAGTCAAGTAGTGTATTGTTTATTCATAATAGTGATAATGGGTGTTTGAAATTTTGAAATGATTTTGATACCGTGGTTCCTACTTTTACAATCCAATAAATCATCGTTCCAATTTATTTTCGAATAAATTGGAAAACAAGCTTTTTTAAATTGTGTGATAGACATATGCGACTGTCATTTCGAATTATTGAAACAAAACTTGTGATATGTTTCTTGTTTTAATAATATTTATATTTGCTCTCAATAGCAAATACATTGATATTTTAAGATGTTGTCTTAGCACAGTGGAATAATGAGTATATTTTATCATACATTTTTTCAAAATTGAAACATATTTTCAAAACACTCCCCTCTTTCATTGACAAATCAAATCTAAGGCCTGCAAACTTTATGGTTTTTTTAAAAGCTTTTTAGAATATTCACATGTTTTGTTAATGGATTGCATCAAAATAGTTCTTACAATAAGAATTCGAATGTCAAAAGCTGATAGAAAATTGAGATCTGCCCAAATAGCGGGCTATTAAAAATGAAACCTCTTGCTAGAAAACACTTTACAGGGTTTAATAGCTTGTTTTTTTTTTCCAAATTTAAGTTATTACCTGGGTTAAAACTAAACCTCCAGGGTTATAAAATAATCAGGGTTAAAAAATAACGTGAGACATGAAATAACCAAAGCTACAAAATAACCTTGGTTATAAAATATTTAGTGTTAATCTGGGTAAAAATAACATGGGTAACAAAAAAACATCGGTTAAGATGCATGCCGGGTTATTAAACAACCTGTATTAACAAATAAAATGGGGTACAATTGTACCCAGGGTTGAAAAGTAACCAACGTTAAGATTAACCAAGGTTTCAACAGGGTAATACAATAACCTGAAATAAAAGATTACCTGTTTTATAAAATATCCTGGTTTATTTAATAACATGGATTTAAAATAACCTGGTTAGGAAATAACATGGGTTAAAAAATGAACTGGGTTAAGAAATAACCAAGGTTAAAAAATACAAAGGGTGAACAAATATTATGGGTTTTTAAAATAATTTAATAGCATTGGGTAAAAAATTAGAAACGTTAAAAAAATAACCTGGGCTTTAAAATAACCTCAGTTAAAAAATAACGATGGGGAAATAATGTCCTGAGTTATTTAATAGCATGGGTTATAAATTATCCCGGGGCTAATCTTGACGAAAAATAACCTGGGTTATATAGTTATTAAGGTTTAAAAATAACCTTGGCTGTAAGATAATCTGGGTTTTAAAATGGAGCTTTATGCAAGTCCTAACAAAACAATGAATGTTTGAATGAAAAAAATATTAGAATAAATTCACGTCAAAAAATTAGAAAACTTTTTAGAATGAAAAGACTCTCGTGGTCGTCGCCGGAAAGATCACGGTTTTTAGGAAGGTGGTCATATATATAGTTAATTTTGAACTTTGAATTAAAATTTAGTTGCAGGAGTTGCCGCACGGGTACGCTAGTTTATGCAATATTTTTAGAACAGAGTGGAACACAAAACACAAACTAAAATTGGACTGAAATTCTAAAGAAACCACCTTCTGATGAATTTCCAATGTACATATGTACATATATGCAAACCACTGCTTCAGACATGACATCTTTCACATTGGAAAAACCATTTCCTTTGACGAAAAAATTCTATCTAAGAATTACTTTTATTCCCAGCACCAGATATCATGACTTCACTATCGTCAACATAAGCACCGAACACCATATCAGACACACGTAGTTAGAGATTCAAACTGTGGAATTTCTGAACGTCTGCCCGAGCCTGGTATATCTCTGTCCTGAAAGAATCTTTTTAGAATTCAGATACGAAATTGATTTAGTGAGTGGGAGCTCTAGGTATGTACGAGTAAAAGAAGAAACGAAAGTGAAAAAAGGAGTGTGGTATGGTGTGAATGAAATGAAGGATGATGCTATTCCAATCGATTTAGAACATTCACAAAGCAAAAAGAGAAGAACCATTGAATTGAAAAAGAAAATGCGAAATACGCACCTTCAAAGGAATTCCACTTGAAGAAGTTTCTCTCAAATGGATCTTGATGGCTGGAAACGAAAATCTGGCATTTGTATCCAACAAGTAGAAAAAAGGTATTTGGAATTCTTTGCCATTGGAATTATTATAAGAAGCCTGAATGCTTCATTCATTTCTCTCATCAGCATCATAGACACCACACCACACCAGGATCAACAACGCCAGAATTAAATGTGGCGAAACGGAAAATGCTATTAACGCTTAGTCCTCCCCAATCTTCTTTTCTATATATGTATGTACGTAACTTCCAACCAGGATTTCATCAATAATGTTTGTCATCAATCATCCCCCCTTTTAAATGGTAGGTACTGCTAAAACCTCACTATTGTATGGATGTTATACAAAGATTGCATATCTGGACAAGCTAATGAGTTATTAGCACAACCGTTGGGCTGATAAGGCTCGTTAATTAATTACTTTAATAGTTGTTGTGACATTGTGTACGTTCCAAATCTGAAGTGGATGACACTTAAATTTACATATCATTAGCAGCTGAATTGTTTATCTTCGATGTAGGAAAATGGATGATTGGAAAAGCCTATGCTTTTTGTTTTGGAATATGAAGCCGTTTGGGAGGGAGTATAAATTTATTGGTGGTATTAAGGGATTTCCATGGAAAAAAGTGAAAAGTTAAAACAGGATGTACCTAAATATTAAGGTCTCTTGCTTTTGGCATTTATGGCCGGCGCCGGCGTTATCTACCATAACATTGAAATAATTAGGATTCTTAAATCTTTTTTCAAGCTTAGAAAATAGGTGTATTATGTACATTTTTTAAAATCACAATCAGGTCCAAGATGAGAACCTCAAGTTTCTATTGTTAACGGTAGGTTATATTAAGGACTGACCATTTAAATGATTCATTAAAACTGATTACGGCTTCTTAAGTATTTGTGATAAAAATGATAAATATTTTCTAAAACCCGCTAAATAAATGGTGTTTTTAGGAGGTAAAGAACTTCAAGTTAGCAACACTATTTTAACTGGGTGCCATTTTGTCAGCTGTCAATTGATATACATATTTTAAGTTCGATTTGAAATTTAAACAGAAATAGATTGAGACGCCTACGTAACGCCTTCAAATTTGTTAAATGGGCCCAAAACAAGATTGCAGTTCATTTCAATTTAAATGATCGAATTTTGTTGAGCGATGAAACTGACCTTAGGTTGAATGGATACGTCATTAAAGAAATGATGATAATAATCCTCAAGTGTATGTTCAGATACCGTTAAATCTACAAAAACTAACTTTATGAGTTGGGAAGTTAATTGGTTAGTAGTTCTTTAAAAACAATACTGGCCAGAGCGTTACAGTGAATGGTGGCTGCTGTAGAGCAATGATAACTGACTTTTTCCATGATTTCACATCAGTGCTGCGGTTTCAACAAAACGGCACCGCGCAACATACGAAACAGCTCGTGCCATAATTGATTAATTGAAGGAAACGTTTGGTAACCGGAGTTAAAGTTAGGATATGTTCTTTCTTACGTTTTAAGTTCCAATTTAATGGTTAAGGTGGTGTAAGGTGGCGCTACAGTCCTCTGTGAACTAGGGCCTTACAAAATAAACTTTGCGACACCTGATCCGCGGTCTTCCTCTACTGTGCTGTGGTTTTGGATTCGAAGACCTTCCGGGCCAGAAAATTCGTTTTCATGCCCTCTACTTGACCCAGCTACCTCAGTCGTTGGACTTTTATCCTTTTGGCTAAGTCTACGTCGTTGTACAGCCCGTACAGCTCGTCGTTCCATCTTTTCCTCCACCGACCTTCTCTCAAAACGACCCAAGATGCTTTCAATCCTTTGTAATAGTCTATGCTTCTGCTCAGTATAGCAGGACAGCGACGAATTGGTTGCTCGAGATAGGGCTTTACTACCCAATTGCTTTCTTAGTCCAATGAAACAGCGGTTAGCAAGAGTTAATCTTCGTTTGATCTCAACGCTGGTGTTGTTTTCTGCGTTCATAGCGGAGCCTAGGTAGCCAAAGTCCTTAATAACCTCAAAGTTACGTCTGTCGATGGTGACGTTTTTAACGAGATATTTTCTTGATAAGAGCATGTACTTTGTTTTGCCTTAATTAATCTCTAAACCCACTTTTGTAGCCACTGCTTTAATACCCACTAAAGCCCCTGAGTTCTTTACTACCTTTTCTTGACTAATGCGTCTATGTCATCAGCATATGCCAGTAAATGGAGAGAATTTTGAAAGATAATATCTCTCTTTGCAGCACCCGTGGCGTGGTGTTTAGTGCGTAAAACTGCCAAAGATCTTGGGTTCAATCCCTGCCTGTGCCATCTAAAGTTTTTTTCATGGGTACTGCCTCTTTCGAAGAATCGACAACTCCTCCAAGAGTAACCTTTGTTATAAAAAGAGGGTTTTCAAAATCAGCCGTTCGGATTCGGCTTAAAACTGTAGGTCCCCTCCATCTCCTCCATCCCTGACATTACTCGCACACAGGAATGGTTGATAGTTGTAAGTCCCAAGGCCCTATTTCCCAACGGACCGTTGCGCCACCTAGCTTATTTATTTAATACCTCTAGTGCTGAAGGGAGAACTTTGTACTATTCTTTCAAAGACGATTTTGTAAAAATTGCATGACAGTGCATCATCTTTTCTAAAGCCTTTTTTGACATTGAAAGGTTCGGTTAAGTTGTTTCCAACCTTTAAGAGCAAGCCGAATTCTCCATGGTTATCCTGCACAAAACAACGATTTTGGCATTGATGCCAAAACTAGACATAGATCTATACGGTTCGTTCCTGTAGATGCTGTCATATGCGGCCTTGACATTGATGAAGAGGTGGTACGTATCAATTTGATGTTCTTGAGTTTTTTCCAGGATCTGCCGTAATATGCATATTTGATCGACTGTGGACTTTTCTGGTCTAAAACAACACTGCAAGGCCCTATCAGGTTCTTGACAATGGGCTTAAGAAGTTCACATACTACGGCAGAGAAGCTTATGTAAGCGATTTTAAGGCTGTTATTTCTATATACATGGTGACTCATATATTATGGTATTTGATAATTTTTCACTTGGTCTCCCGCAACCAAATCGTAGGCATGAAGACGCCAAGATGATATATAAATCATCGAATCCACATCTTAACTATTCTCAAAATCCTGCTTAAATCAGTTTTTTTCTTCAAGAGAAAACTGTTTGAAATTTTACACCCTAAACAAAAAAAAACTCATTTGTCAAGCTAAAGAAACCATCACTTGAAGTTTCTCCCCTTTTTTCTGAAATACATTCGGATACTACATAGGACTAAGGCAGGATTATTTATTCAGTCAGAAGATCTTGGCTTTTTTTTTTTTTTTTTTTTATTACCATTGTAACAATAACAATTATGTTATGTCGCCATTTAACTTTGGGTCACATGAATAATTTTATTTACAAAGAAAAAATTCACTTTTTCTTTTCTACTTTTGAACAATAAGCCTCAAGTGTTCCCTTTACCCCAAAAAACACATGACTCAATCCCTATTTGGATGATAGCAACGTGACCTAAATATTAAGAATCAAAAAACCCATTAGACATTTAAATAGAAAAAAAAAACCTTCAGTGTCAGACTTAATATTCCTTCAGCTGTACAAGAAAAGGGGATTTAAGGAAAATTACGAGAAAAAGGAAAAGAATCAAATGTGACATTGGTCTTAAGTACTTGATGTCTCAACTAATTGAATAAAACCCGAGATTAAGTTGTATCGGTAAATGGTAAAGGATGAGTTTTTGTTGCTTGGTAGAAGTAGAAGCTGGACGATATGATGATGAATATACATTCATAATAATCATTTATTTAAAGGTTTATGAATTCTTTATTAGATTAGATTTTGTGGCTAGTTGATTTCGAAAGTACTATTAAGGAACATTAATAAGACGAAAAGATGAAAACTTGATAGGGGATTAAATTGTCTTCATAAATGAAAGCATGACAACTTAATTTTTGTGTGACAATTGTGTACACGAGTATATTTGGTATGTTTTACCTGTTTTACAAGGATCAAGCAATCAAGCAAGAAAAACGCTTACCTACTCTCAAATGTTCTTAAAAGCAATTGAACAAATATACATTCAAATACTTAAAAATTTTCCAATAAAATGTTTCAATTTAAATAGCCCGCTATTAGGACAGTTGTCACATTTGAAGCTGTTATCTTTCGACATTTGATAAAAAAAAATCGCTACTACTCAAAATAAAATCATATACGCTTCATCTACGCAATTAATTATTAAAATTCAATATAAAAGTGGTGAACATTTTGTAGTTAAATGTTTTTAAAACTAAAGTACTATAAAGCATCTGGAAAAAGTTAGTCATGTGAAGAATCGAAACTTTGTGGGTCGTTCAAGGCCAACTGTGAATATTGCTGCTGTAACACGTAGTGTTGACAAAAACCTATGTTTGTCAATTCCTGCACAGTTTTGGAATTATAAAATGATTATCTTCGAATCTTTACTCGTAATAAACGCGTTCAATGTTTTCTTAAATTCAGAAATTACAATACATAGAAATAAATTAATATTTATAATTAAGGCACATACATAATTTGAAAAATGAAAGCCAAGCTATAATGTAAGGCCTCATACCACCGAAAGAGGGTTTCGTGCGTTTGATTTTTCAGAAATACTATAAACTTCATTGAAATTACAATAACGGGACTTTATAATACATCAGGTCCTGCCTTTGATAATTTTTCTGAAGCAACTTATTTAAAAATGGCGGTTGTGCAGCATTTTTTCGATGACTGCTCTTATTTATTTTGAGATCGACGGCCGGACACTGATCGTGTTTACTTTGCAATCGTAATGAACCAACGAATTTTTTTAATATTTAAAACGGGTGTCTTTTTAGAGGTGTGGTTTTCAATCTGGCAATACTTGTTTTGGAATGAATAGATTTATCAGCAAGTGTACAAGGTGAATTCTAGCATTCGCCCTAATCATGACCTGGAGAATAGAGCTCTGCAGCACCACTTCTACCTGCGTAACGACATAACGCAGTGGCGATCCGAGAACCTCGGTTTTACCAGGTTCAATGATGAAAACTTGGGAAATTCCATCATCGCCGGGCAAAACGGGACTAAGACCCTATTAGTGACAAAGATAGAGCTCCAGCTTATCTTCGATTCATTAAAGAAAAATAAGTCAGCAGGTGTCGATGGTATATTCAACATTGTACTACTACATTTACCTCAGGAAGCTGTGGACATTTTTACCACTCTGTTTAACAACGTTCTGAATAATGTATATTATCCGGTCCGTTGGAAGACAGCTGTGGTACATCCTCTCCCGAAAAAGGGAAAGGACAACTCCAATCCGGCGAATCTCCGGTCGATAAGTTTTCTGCCGAGTTATCAGTATCAGAATACCTATTCGAGAAGGTTATAAATAGAGCTCTGTCCTAGTGGGCTGAGAGCAACAAAATAATTCCGGGTAATCAGTTCGGCTTTAAGGCGGGAAATAACACTATTCATGGTGCGTCTAAGCTTCTTTCTGATATCCAGTGGAACAAATCTAAAAGGCAATGTACGGGTGCTTGTCTAGTTGACTTGGAGAAGGCCTTCGACACCGTATGGTTAGAGGGTCTGTATCTAAAGGTAACCAGACTTGGCATAAGTAAACCACCGTTGCATATGCTTTATGACATGCTTAATGGTAGACGGTTTATTGTCAAAATTGGCAATGTAACATCTACCAAAATCTTTGATATTAAAAATGGTCTTCAACAGGGAGCGGTTAACTCGCCGATCTTGTTCAGCATTTACACCAGTGATCTGCTAGCAAGTCTGACTCAGGCAATAGCGTACGCCGACGACGCACAATCTAATTGCGTACAAAACGGCCCCAAAAATTGAGGTTATCAAGACACTTTTGCAGGGTGACTTTTTACAAGATGATTTATTTAATTCGTTAAAATCTAACGTTAACAATATTTAAAAAATTCTTATAATCTAATAATATCTAATATCATAATTTATATTTATTATTCAATATTGTTGAAAAACATAAGTTTAAATTGTTTACATTTTATATTATCATTTACAGATTCTAAACAAAAATGAAATTCGTTATAAATTGTTATTAACTGATTGAGAGGGCTACATACACCATAGTTTTATCTGCTAAATATTTGAATAATAGGTTGCTGTCGCCTTAAACTTGCACGACTGAAACTGAAATTTAATTTACTTAGAACTGATGGTAATGATATCGAACCATTAATAATCCCAACAATAAAACAAAATTGTATATACTTTCTGTGGTTAGTCAAAGAAGGGAGGCTGATCAAAGCTAGTCTCTGAGAATAAGGCGGAAATAGATTTTCCCTTGCCCATGGAAGAGACCGAAGACAGAAACGCAGAAACCTTTTTTGGATCGCTTCAATTCTTGAAACATGTATTGAGTAATAAGGTGACCATACCACACAGCCGTATTCTAAAATTGGTCTAACAAACGAAATAAATAGAAGTTTAAGAACATAAGGATCCCGAAAATCACGACCGAATCTTTTAATGAATCCAAGAACCCTATTGGCTTTTTTAATTATATAACTTAAATGATCATTAAATGATAATTTGGGATCTAGAATAATACCTAAGTCAGAAAACATAGAAACTTTACATAACTTCGACAAGATTCAGCAATATTGCGATGACTGGAAGTTGAAAATCAACTTTCAGAAATGCCAAACTTCAGGACTCCGCTGTATGGAGCCTCAAGGGATACTAGAAAGAACTGGAAAAATCTGGTGATCGTTGGACCACATCGACAGCCACTGGCGAATAAAAGTGTAGTAAAGTACGTTGGCATCTGGTTGGATCAGTACTTGTATTTCGATAAACATATGAGTGCTGCTCTAGCCAGAGCTAGGGGAGCCTTTGCCCTGACAAAACGGTTGTTTCTTAGCAGCAGGGTGAAGGTGATTAGCTTCATGGCCCTTATCTGGCCGATGATTGCCTATGGGTGCCCGGTATGGTTTACGTTGCCCCATCTCAAATGGAAAAGATAAGGGTGTTTAAGAGACAATGTCTGCGACGTTACTTTGGACTACACAGAACACCAGAGTTGGAGTACAAACATTACTATTCCAACCAGGTTCTATACAACAGAGCCAACATTAACAGAATAGATAATTTCTTGCTGAAGATTGGTAGGGGTCAAAATGCGAGAGCGATGTCGTAGACTAACAGCTTAATTTTTGGGGCTTACTACCCCAACAATGAGTACTACGAAAGTGCACGTTTAAGTGGCAACATTCCGCCCGAAGCTTTCCTCTATTTAGACAATCGAGGGCTGATACAGCATAAGGAGGTGGTTCCGCTAATCTACCACGTCAGCCGTAAAACTGTAGATAGCCGACTTCTTTACAGTCGAGACGTCCTCGCACTGTATGGAGCCGGGTCTCTTCGGTTTGGTAGGACTGTTTCCGATAGGGACCGAAGGGATATGGTGAGGCAAGAGAACCAGTTTTGGTGGCTTCAAATTGAGAAAGTCATTTAAAGTTGTCTAGGGTGTTTGGTCTTGACCGGCTTACATAGGTTTAAGGATTAGGTTAGGGATAGTCAGGGTTACACCAAAAAAAAACACACAAAACATAACTAAAAAGCTTACTGTGGCTGTTCTAGTTTTTAAATAGCTTTAAGTAATTTTAAGTAGTATTATTGGTTCTGGTTAGTTTTTAGTAGCTTAAGTATTATAATGGGTTTCGGTTTTGCTTTATTTAGTTTTAAGTTTTATTTAAAATAAAAATAATGATAAAGATACCAAGTTTTTTTTTATTTTCTTGGTTTTACTGAAAAAAAAAATTAATAGATTTACCTTCGAGCAACGTTTGCCAGTCGTGCAAAATTATTACTAAACCGAAATAATCAATTTATTGGAGGAATCTTTTGGTGAGCGTATTATCTCGCACCGTTCGTAGGCTTTCTTGTGGCCTCCAAGATTGTGCGGTTATGTTAAGTCGCTTGTCTAAGGCTGAGACGATTGACGCCTTAGAAGAGAATATTCAAAGCGTTATTGGTCCCAGTTGCTGCAAAAAACTGGTCAAAAGCTGGGCCTTTGGCATTTTTTTGAGCCAGCCGCGAAGGCCACTTACCCAAAATCATTATTAAAACATACCACCACACGCCTAAGGAAATACCCTTTACAATTGTCCGCAATTAGAAAAGAAGCATATGTGTCTTAAGCCGCTCATGTTCTGAGAAGAAGAAAGGGTCATCATCATTATTTTGATATTCGAAGAATAAGCTTTCAAAAACTCAATTTTGTTCTTGCTTTGAATTGGTTCTGATAGTTCTAAAGACATATCGTTCTTAATGGATCTTTAATTTAATTTAGTTTTGAAAAAAGACAAGTATTGAAACTTCGCTTAGTTTCGAGTTTGGTTTGTCGTTTAGAAAATTTCTTAACATTACTTACATAGATACTTGTATAATTCTGTTATCAACTAAAATTTAAATTAAACATCAACCTTCTTAAACATTTTCCTAAAATTCCCTTTCTAAATGTGTCCAAGATAAATAAGTATCTAAGTAACCATAAACGTTTTTATAAATTAAAACAAAAAATATAAAATCCAACCCACCAAAGACTCCGCAGTCCATCTTCTTGTAATTTTCAATTATAATTCATTTTTTAAAATTAAGAATAAAAAAATATAAATGAAATTAAAAACCCCATTTTCTTAGACATATTTTATCCCCCTTGTCGTTGCAAAAACAAAACTCAAACCTCCCGCCCGCAATTTTCCGTTGATGGGTGTGTTTTAATAAAAGAATATGAATATTTATAAAATTAAACTTTCCGTTCTTCTTTCCCTCTTTGACCCAATAAACATTCTTTCCATTCCACCCGCAATCCCGCATAAAAATCCACCTTCCCTACATATTACAAGCAGCAATAGTCTTTGCCGCCGCCTTTGGCTCCAGGACCTGTGTTTTAAACAACAAACACGAGGTGATTGTTTCTTATATACATATGTATGTAGGTACATAATATAAACGCTTTATATATGTTTATATACGCAGTAAGAAATCTGACATGATTTGCTGACGCATTTTAATAATATACCTTTTCCTTTGATGGTGCAAAATCCTTTGCATATTTTCATTTCGTGAGGTTCATTTCTTCCTTTTCGCTTCGGTTTGATTCTTTAAAATGCGGTTGTCTTAGGAAAATTGTATTTGAATCCTGGGAAACAAATCAAAAGGGAAAATGTGTTCGTTTCGTGTATATAGGGACATATATGCGACAACTATGAAGACGCCTTGAAACAACACTTTTGTTTTGTCATTGCAAAAACGACAAATCGTCGCTCCAGAGTCAGAGTCAGAGTTAGAGTCCTTTGTCTGGTCCTCGTGTCCTTGTTGAACTATGTAGAAAGGCAAAGGAGAATGGTATGATCTTTGCCACGGGGCAAGAGAACAATGGGAATATTGCAATCAAAAACGTCTTTTATGTTTGCCCCAGAAAATTTATATCGGTTGTGGCCTTAAAGGTTGTGTTTTTTACTCCTGGTTTTTGTTTTTATTTTATGTGGAATGGAAGTATTAAAATCTTAAATCATAACCGAGAATAAAATGCTGTAAACTTTTTAATTTAGTAATGTTTTCTTAAATAGATAAATAAATTTTCGTTCGTTGAAATGGAAAGCAAAAGGAATTTGATTTGTTTTCAATATGAACGTAGTCATGCGATGCCTTTTAAATTTTTTAAGGTTTGCATTAATTTAAATTTAATCAAAATAAGTTTTAATTATGTTGAGAACAATCCTAACCCAAAATGTATTTACCGGGAAATACTCGGTTTTCGAAAAATGGTACAAAAGGTTGTTTAAAATTATTCATGGTTTTCTACCACTCAAAACTTTATCTTGGAAAATAACGGATTATCCATTTTACCGTCTCAAAAGTATAGGGCTAAATTGTTAAACGAACTTTTTTTTCAGTTAAGAGTTTGACATTTACGAAAATGGATCGCTTAACTATCACACAACTCATACAAATTGTTGAAACCTGCTTCAAAAATGGTGATTCTGCCAAAACCACATACCGTTCTTAGAGAGAGTAAAAATTAAATTAAATTGGGTGGCGCAACAGTCCGTTGAGAACTACGGCCTAGTGACTTACAACTCTCAAATATTCCTGTGTGCGAGTACTGCTGTCACGGATGGAGGGGACCTACAGTTTTAAGCCGAATCCGAACGGCTAATTTGAGAAAGCACTTTTCATGACAAGAATTACTCTTTGAGAATTTGTCAATTCCTCGCAAGAGGCAGTAGCCGTGAAAAAAACTTTAGATGGCAAAGGCAGGGGTCGAACGCAAGACCTCTGACAGGACAATCCAACGAACTTTTTTTTTTTTTTATTAATTCTTGAACCTATTTTAAAGCTAGACAAAAATGTATAAAACTAGCCTAATTAACCATATCTTACTGGTCCCATACGGACATTCTAAGTTAAACTATAATACTTATTAGTAATGGTTTTCGGCCCTAAGATCTATTTTTCTTCAATTCTACTGAATCAAAGGAGCTCTGCTCCGTCTTGTGCCATGACGTCCCGATTGTACAGGAGTCGCCTATCCACGGTTCGTCGTCTGACGTGGTAGATTAGCGGAATTGCCAATCTATCCTGTATCAGACCGCATCTATCTAAAAAGAGGAATGCCTCTGGTGGAATGAAGCCGCTCAAGCGTGCACTTTCAAAATACTTGTCGTTTGGATAGAACACCCCGAAAATTAAATTGTTGGTCGAAGACAAAGCTTTTGCAATGTGACCCCGAACGAGTTTTATCACGAAATTGTCAATTCTGTTGATTCGAGCAATGCACGAAAGAAGATTCGGCTGTTCAATATAAACCGGAACTGCGTCGTAATCATAAACATTGCCGCTCGAACACCCGAAACTTCTCCATCTGGGAAGGGGCAACGTTGAACCACACAGGACAACCGCGATTATCGGCCGTATGAGGGCCATGTAGCAAATTACCTTCACTCTGGAGTCAATCCGAATGCTGTAAAACAGCCGTTTCGTCAGAGCGAAGGCTCCTCTGGCCCTGGCCTTTGACAGTATTTATACGTCTGTCGAAATATAAATACTGATCTAACCAGATACCAAGGTACTTCACTACACTTTTGCTCGCTAATAGCTGCCCGTGAAGATCAACGATGACCATCTTGCGCCAATTCTTGCACGTATCCCTCGTGGCCCTAGCCAACGGAGTCCGGAACAAAATTGTCTCCGACTTCTGGACATTTATTTTCAGTTTCCAGTTGTCGCAATATCGCTGAATCTTATCGAAATCACGTTGCAAAGGATTCTAATAACCTTAACCTTTCGGGCCGCTCTTACGCAATTAGATCGTCGGCGTGGGCATTTGCCTTTGTTAGACTACCTATCAAATCACTGGTGTAAATGCTGAAGAGAATCGGCGAATTCACCACTACCTGTTGAAGACCATTTTTAATTAGAAATGTTGTGGTAGAAGTTACATTGCCACTTATGGCAACAAACTTTCTACCGTTAAGCATATTCAGATAAACCCTTAGCTCTTGAGCCCTTAAAAACCAACATTCGTCAAGTTATGGCTGAGAAACCGCCCAATATGTGTCAGAAAGTGGTCGAAAATTATGTCAAAAGAATCTATGCTTGCAACAATTAGCGAGGTGGTCATTTAAATGATGTAGCAGAAATGTCAAAGTTCAGACTTTTTAATAAATAAAATGCACGACTGGGTCGCACGAACTTGCTCCTGTATTCAAAGAGTGTGTTTAAAAAAGTATCTATGTATATAAGATTTGAAAATATACCTGTAAAATAAGTTTGTCTTCAAAGATTTAAATGCCATTTGATTTGTCGAAAAAACCTCCATTTTTCAATTTTTTTGGGAGGGGGTTACATTCAATACAGTTAAAATAATTTAAAAAAAAACTTATTTAAGATTCAAAATTTTACCTGAAAAATAAGTTTGTCTTCAAAAATTTAAATGCCATTTTAAAAATAAAAAAGCCCTTGATTTTTTAAAATTTTTTTTCAAAAATCGTTAGAGCGGTTTTTTTTTAAATTAATTTTTTATATATAAAATTTTTCAATTTTGTTCTAAAAATATTTTTGGTATGCAGTTGTTTAGTGATTGTAAATATACGCTCTACATTTGAATTTCGTAAAAAAGTATTAACCCGTTTTTGAGATATAGAATTTTGAAAAAAAAAATTCAATATTTTTTTAAAAATCCAAACAAAAAAAAATTGCACTTTTGATAATCAAATATTGTTAAAGCAATATAAGAGCTTATTCACAAAAAAAATTATTGAAATCAGTAGGTACATAAGTTGCTGAGAAAATTAAAAAACAAAATAACGGTTCTATGAGCGGTACCTTTCCTGAGCAATACAAAAATATGTTTTTCATATTAAAAGAAGCCAAGTTAAAAAATAAAATTTTAGGGAAAATTAAAAAAAAATCTATCGGTTTGTTTTTGAGAAAATTCGAATTATCGTTTTTTGACCAAAAAAATTGTATGGGGGCCACTGTTAGTTTTGATCTTAAAAAAAAATGAAAAAAACGCCTAACGCGAATCTGCTCAAAACCTTAACTTCCAAGTTTGAACTCAATCGACCCAATGGTTTAGGCTGTAGGAGCGTGGACAGACAGACAAAATATTGCACGAATGCAAAACTTGCCATATAGTTCCTATATGTCGCAAGTAAAAAGAAATATAAGGATTTATTATTTTATGTGTTTTATTTACGTTTACTTTTGAAACCGCCAAAGGGATCATTTTTCAAGAATTCCTACTTAGTTCTTTAGCAGTTGTTAAAATAAATATTCTCGGTATTTTTCGTAAGACGTGTTGTTTTCAATCTGGCAACACTTTTTTCGGAGTTGGCACCTGTCACTTGTTTGTTGCTCAGTTTGGTTTACCACTTAAAAAATCCAACTCGTGAGAGAATTGACGCCAAACGACTAACAATCGCCTCTCACGTGAATGTGTCCAAAACGAGATATCCACAGATCCCGATTTTCACAAGAAAATTTTTGGTTGAATTGTATGTAGCGTCATAAAAAGTGCTTTCTCAAATTAGCCGTTCGGATTCGGTTTTAAACTGTAGGCCCCCTCCATTCCGACAGCAGTACACGCAAAACGGGAATGGTTGAGAGTTGCAAGTCACTAGGCAGTAGTTCTCAACGAACTGTTGTGCCACCTTATTTGTTTTTACTTTTAAACGTCATTTTATAGAAAATATAAGGTAAACAACGTTTTTGTAAGACCGAGTACTGCAATTTCGGGAAAAAAACCGTCATGACTTTATGTTCAATTGGGACTTTTAGGAACTTTTTGTCATTTTTTAAAATGATGTCTGTAAACATTTTTAGCTATATGGGAATCATTGCCAGAAATTTTCAAAAATGTATTGCATTTTCGTTTCTGAAAAGGCCGTAGGATTCAAGTCACTATGCGACGAGTTTTTTCAAGCTGTCAATCTTTTAAAACAAATTTGTATCTAATCGGATTTACCAAAAAAGTTAAGGTAGACTCCCGAAATATTGAAAACATTATAAACAAAAATAAACTCTCATTAATATCAAAGCATAACGCAAACTGTATAACTAATCCACTCAAAACACAAATCCTTTTAAGAAAAACCACCCAAAATATGGGTAATCCTATTTTACAATATCATTGTTATCCCTCATTTGCCGTTTGGACCTTTAATTAAAGAGATTAGAACGGGGTTTCTCTACCATCTTGGTATACAATCAACATGCCTCAGATCACACAAATGATGATACCTATACCTATACACAAAAACCTTATCATCCCCACAGAAACTATTTGGAACTTGGGCATTCGTCGCTCGTACAACCGTACACCTTTTTTATTGAATGACTGGGTAAATCCTAGCCAAATCGAAGTTAAATTAAATAAATTCCTTCGAATAAAAGGCGCCTAACCATAAAAATTGTTCAACTGAATTGGAAAAAAGGATATAGATACTCTATCTATATGTATATTGTATATTCACCTCAGAAGAAGAAAAAGAAAAAAACAAAACAAAGGTTATATTAGAGTCCTTTTTACTTTCATTGAAATGTAATTCAAGGACATTTCATCCTCTTTTAGTCGAAAAGAAATTCAAGAAGAAATGTATCGTTTTTCTTATGTATGTATGTATATACAAGACACATGTATGTCTATGTAGGTATAACTACACATAAGATACGAATATGGAATCGCATTGACAAGAGCTATTTAAAGGAATTCCTTATAGTCCTTTATGCGAAATCAAACAGAGCGAAAGGTGAAAGAAATTACAATAACAACAACCAAAAGATACCAACCAAAACGCCTTTCAAACACCAAAAATATCTGCAAAAAAATAAAAAGGAAAGTCTTGTAGCCCCCAGCTATTTGCAAAGGATAACAAAGGTAAAATTGATTTCGTGCTTTCTGCTTAATTAGACAAGAGAACGGAGGTCTACACCTCTTTTAGGTTTGTTAGTTATGTTTTTGTCGACGAAGACGACGACCGACGTTAATGCATGAAGAAATCTAATGTAAAATTAAGAACTTGAAGAATGCGTACTCATAGTTTAGTGTAGAACTTCTATAATCTTCATTTTAAACTTGATGGGCTTTTCGATAAATTTCGAAGAAAATGACGGTTAATTATTTTTGAAAAATAAAAATAATCATCTATACCGTGTACAACACAATTTAATATCTTTTTTATAAGAGTAAGAGTACATTTGAGTTCATTTTAAATTTTTTATATTTTGGTATAAATTTGTTGATAAATACCTGTTTTCGACAAGCTTATCCTTTCATGTTTTTTAAATAGATATTCAACGGGGAGTCTGCAAAGATTGTATAAGGATAACAACATTTTATCCTCGAGTGAAATTGTTTGGAAATAGTTTCCTTCCTTGATGTGAAGTATAGAAGTGGATGTGGATGTGGAAGTGAAAGTGGAGTCGCTTTCAGCACACGGTTCTTTTGAAAAGCATTCAAAGTTGTGTTGCTTGTGACACTCAGTTGAATGGAGAAAATTCTGATGTTAATACGCGCGTGTCAGCAGCCTGAATAAGGTAAAGTCATCCATTTCTGCCTGGTGCCTTGAACACGCGAAGGCAGTGCTTTAATTTCAAACATATAACGTATATGAGTATAAAGGATGTGGGAAAAAGCAAAAATAAAAATACCTCTTTACAGGCAATACACTCTGCACCAACTCATTGAGTGCGTTGTAAAATATTCAAAATTTTAAATCACCATTAAACAGAACTTTAAGTTTTTCAAGAAAAAAAAACAACATATTTTACGTCGTTACAGAAATGCTTAATGTTTTTTTTTTCAAAGAAAAAGAAAAGAAGGACTCTTAAGACTTTAGGTTCAATATCATACAAATTTTAGTTTTTTATTCTGAGGAAAGTTGAATATTTTTAACACTTCTTAGACAGCGGATTTTAAAACTAAATTTTAAAGCTTTAAAATTGTATTTAGTTTTGGTGTTTGCCTTTTATCTTTTTTTCGAAAGAAAAAACTGATAAATCGTTTTCTGAAGAATTTTTATTGACATTACAGTGTATAGTTAAGGATTTATACTTAAAGCTGTTTTATTCACTTCTAATTGAAATATCAAGCAAATCTAATAAAAATCACTTAATTGGTACATTCATTTCTTCTAATCAGGCAAAAATCTTCACTTGCTCAATAAATCCAAAGAACATGACATTTTTTAAAAGTTAGCAGTTGCTGCACTATGCATTGTATATTAAAAAAACCTTCTTTCGAAAAATTAGAAACAGATATAGAGTCGCGCAAACTTCAAATAGATACAAAATTAGCAGCATTTAAAAAGAAAAATACGACGGATGATAATGTTCCAAGCTCTTCACCAAGAGATAATCGAAAAGGTCAACCCTGATCACATCTTTTATACAGATGGTTCACACAAAGATGATAACTCATCTTTAGCCGTAGTCAAATGGGAACAGCATTTTCAAACCTCTTCGGTCTGGCAAGGACTACTACCTAGTGAAGCAGGCAGCTACATTGCTGAACTAGCAGCAATTCAAAGAGCTATTTCAATTGCGAAAACTTATTTGGGACGAAGTATTATTATGACAGATAACCTTGGGATATTAAAAGGCCTAAAAATGAGACAAACCGATGCCCTACTCTGGAACAATTAAGATGCACAATGACGGAAAACATAGTACTAGCATGGGTACCAGGACATTCTGCCATTCTGGTATCAAAGGCAATGAAATGGCGGATGATGCAGCTAGAGATGCTACTAAATTTCCACTTGTTATTGATTAGCCAAATTTCTATCAATTGACTCGCCAAATCTATTTCCAGGAACTAAAGATGGAACTTGAAGTTAATTGGAATAACTGCAATACTTTTCTTCGTACGCATAATCCACATCATCATCGCATTCCATATAATAGGCAACTAAAAAGGGAAAATTGCATAAAGATACTTCGAATCAGAGTTGGAAAAACTATTTTTACGACCAAACACCTATACAATAATGATCTCCCAGAATTGTGTGAAGCCTGTCATGAAGTTCTATCAATTCATCACGTATTTGTAGAATGTCCTTTATCGCGGCAGATCGATCCTTCACTTAAAAGCACACTCATACTCAAAAATTATCTACCATCCTTTGCCCAGCCGATCATAATACAATGAATCAAAACTGCTTTAGATATTCACAATAAATTTAATGAAATCTAATGTAAATATTTCTGTTTTTTAACTATAAATGTTCAGTTTAAAGTCATTACTTTCGACAATCACTTTGCTAAAGTTACTCTGTAATTAAATTTAAGTGTTCTAAAAGACGGCATCACTTATGGTCTTGTTGCCCTGATGCCTTATTAAAAATAATTTGTAAATTTATTTGTAAATTATTTGATTAAATAAATAAATAAATAAACTTAAAAAATTAAAATAACTGCTCTTTTCATATTAATTGGGTCATTAAGTTAGTATTGTCTTTAAATAAATATTTTAACTTCAAATAGTTTTACTTATATTAACTTCATCAAAAAAAAATTCTTTAAAGTAAAATTCACAATCATAACACTTGTCAACAAAATTACGTATTTTTATGCTGCATAAGCAATACAATATTTTTTTTTAAAGGATTAAGTTGTCCTGGATTCGAATCTCGCTTTTAAATTTTTCAATTACATCAGGTTTTTAAAAGATGCCCCTTTAAAAATGCTAAAGGCAACCAAAAACGGGGATTGTAAGACTATAAATTTTCATCTTTTAAATACATTTCAAATCATTTAAGTATCTAACTTAGTTTTCGTATTTCATTAGTAATGAGAAGACTTATGTGTCTTCATTTGGCTCTATAAAAAGTCTAAACAAAACATTGAATGCAATTCTTTTGTTTTTGAATAATTCATTTAGAAGTTAAATTTAAGTGCTGATTTCGAATCAAAATTCCGATATAACCTATATGTGCTCAGACTCAGAAATACCCGTTGTTTTAAACATTATTTTTATATTTGGTTCACAATATTCCAAAAACTTGATGTTCTAACCTTAAGACTATACGAATCCGTAACGAATGCGTTTTTTCTGTTAGGAATCGGTTTAGCATAAATCCTTTAGCGTTCGTTCAAAGATAATGTATGGCAGGTGAAGACTTTCAACTAATGAGGATTTTTTGAAAAATAATCACAAAAACTGAAAATTGAAGTAAGGGATTGTAGATTTGGAAAATCATCACGAATTTTATTGAAAAAGAATTACATACCCTCAACAAAACCTAATACAATGATTTTTGGGAATTATAAAAGGTTGTATCTAAAAACCCTAACGTGATAGATTGATTTTGAAGTCGGATTTGAACTTAATTCATCAAAAACCTTAGAAAAAGTATAATTTTATTGCTTCCTACATTCAGCCTTATTGTGAGTTTCACAGAAAACCATTCACAGGGAAAATTTTCGTTCCCACGGACTTTCAAAAGCTATTGGGAGTTTCATTCGAATAAAATTTCACATCGAATCGGAAATGACAGTTCGAAAAATAGACATGTTCAAAAAACTGAGACCTAAATAAATTTCCCTTCTCTATGATGGAAACAGAGACTGAAATCTAAATCATTTCTTCTTATTAATGAAAAAAATGCAAGAAATTAATGTGGTGCTCCAATTACTTTCTAAAACTGTGCCCACTGAATGCAAAAACATTCTTTAAATTCAACCCTCATCGACTTATATGCAAAAAAAAAGTAACTTAACGACCACGTATACAAAATTTCCCTCTCCCTTTTAAAACATATGTGCACTGATGTTTTTAAAATGAACAGATCTTATAGTCCAGTCAAATTGTCACATTAAAACCCGAATGGTTACATAAATTAGGGTAGTTTCGATTTTTTGATATGTTGTTTGGGTTGGTATGCTGTTGAAAAATCCAAGTTTTCTAATTCCCCCCACCACCGCGGGCGCCGCCATCTTGAAAAAACTGCTCAATTTTTGGACTTTTTTCTGTGTTTTCAAAATATCTTCTGAAGTATTGGTTTGAGAAAAATAAAGTTTATAGCTTTTTTAAACTAGATTAAATTACCTACAATTCGAGACCAGTACGAAATTTCTAGCTCTAATAGTTTCAGAGATAGAGCTCTTTGAATTTTGAGAATTTTTCTTAAAAATGTGAAAAGTACAGATTTTTAGTCGGTTTTTGCTTGATAGCAAGTAAATGGAAAATCCTACGCCAATGTTTGATATAATAACATTTGTAGTAGAAGTAAATAGCTAAAGTTTAAGACTAAACTGGTTCTGCTAGGTCGTATAGACTCTGAGATATAATCTTTTAAATATATTTTTTTTTTTTTTTTTTACCAATGTATTTATTAAAAAGCAAGAAGGTTTAAATTCTATTAATATATATTATATACATATATATGTAAAATAGTGTTTGCGCAACCAAAACTTTACACTTTTATTCGTTTTGAAGGGCCCGCACCATTTTCCTCTTTGTTTCGGCTCCCATTGCGGACAGAGTAACATTCAACTACTTCCAATTCCATGTCTTCACACTCTAGTTGTTCATCAAGCATCTCAATTGGTGCTGGAGCGTCTCCCTCTTCAGATTCGTTGTCTAAAACGACTGGCATCGCATTCTCGCAAGACTGTCCACTGCAAAATTTGCATAGTACAGAACAATGCAGCCCTGCTTTCCTGTAACCACATGCATTCATGCAACCTTTTTTGCAAGTGCATGAAATACATTGAAGGAGGGACTCTGGTGCAGGATCCTTCTCTGCTTGTTTAAGGAACAGGCCTAATGATGTGTGTATCCAACTTTATTTCAAGGGGTCTTTTTCGTTTCCGAGCCATGTTTGCACCTGGTGGTAAGTTCTCATGGCATGCAGTTGAGCAGCATCTGTAGTTGGTGGTAATCTAGCTAGGCTAAATTTAGTTTTAGCTGCAGCTTTAAGAAATGTTTGGTGCCGCAGTTCATCGAGGTTTTGAGTTGCTGGATCCCCCCCATACAAAGCAACAAGAACATTTTCCCCTGCTTCAGCTACTTGCTCTGTTATTGCTTGAGGATTGAGGAATAATGCTGCTTTATTCAAAAGTTCTGGATGCTTAAGAAATAAACTAATAAATTTGTTTTCACCCTGGCCAAACAGCGCTGATGTGGTATCACACCCACTGATATCATGAATAAACAAAAGTGCATTCGAAAATTTATGATTGAACGATGAGTAATAACTGTCTGGCGTATTCCCTCTTCCACAATTTTGGAAAAAAAGATTACTGTGTTTTGATGCTAATGCAGTGAGGAGAACGAGAAGGTCAATGTCTTGGCCAACCACACGCACAGAGTCATACTTGGGAGCAACAGAAATGGCAGTGTTCACAATCATGAGGTCAGCATCTTCGACTGTCTGGTGCACGCAGATATTAGCTTTCTGTAAAGTCTTTTTCAGCAGTTCAATAAAACGTTTCTTATTGCTTTCATTTCCAAGGAGTTTTTCTTGTGTACTTTGTAACACTGTTTCCTCGTGAAACATTACATCAGGAGAAGAATGGGCCGCCCGTCGAAGTCGTTCACAATTTTTGGTGCTCTTTCTGTCATCATCAGGGTAACCATCAAAAATGACAGCTATATCTTGACCGTAATGATTATGCAAGTATTGAACATAGCTATCAGCTATAGCTCCAAAAGAGGCTTGTCGTCGCCACACAACTTTGCGTAGTAAATGGCCACCATCAACCACGACATAATAGGATCCCACGGGTATTTCATCCTCTGTAATAGGTGTGAATGCTGTGTATAACGAAGATTTTGTCCCCTTACGCATACCCTTTTCTGTGAATAAAGACATAGGAAACGGTGACAATTCGAATTTTAAAAATGCTTTTAAATCATCATCTGACTGCTTTGCTATGCATAACCTGTGAAAAAGCATAAGGGGATCTACAACAATGCTGATGTTCCCAATTTTGGCGGTATTGTTAATAGAAGCAAGCGTGACTGCCTTGTTCTTCCGTTTGAATTTAATGTTTTCAAAATTCTTCCCCATCATTTCAGAAATCGTTTCTCTTCCAATCTGTTCAGACATATGGCAATTTACTATATCACCTCCCACAATTCCTGAATCTATTGACATTATCACCTCAAGTTTGGGGAATGGATTGTGTTCAGAAAGCCACTGAGAGAGCTTTGCTGCATCTTTATTATCGCGGGCTATTCGAGTAGGCCTCGTGTCGACATGTTGTTCAGAGGATGCTAATGTTATTTCGCAAAAATTTTCAATTTCAGAACAAATGTTTTGGAGATGTATCATTCCAAGGGTCCATCGAGTGAGCACTCCATCAGTTATCCCTCTACCTGTTGTCAATCCACCAGATGTTTTCATCATTCTCATCAGAGTTTGCTCTATCGTCTGATCAGTCCAAATACCAGACCAGAATTTTTTTGAGAATTTTTTTTACATATACATATATGTATATAACATATATTAATAGAATTTAAACCTTCTTGCTTTTTAATAAATACATTGGTAAAAAAAAAAATATATTTAAAAGATTATATCTCAGAGTCTATACGACCTAGCAGAACCAGTTTAGTCTTAAACTTTAGCTATTTACTTCTACTACAAATGTTATTATATCAAACATTGGCGTAGGATTTACCATTTACTTGCTATCAAGCAAAAACCGACTAAAAATCTGTACTTTTCACATTTTTAAGAAAAATTCTCAAAATTCAAAGAGCTCTATCTCTGAAACTATTAGAGCTAGAAATTTCGTTTTGGTCTCGAATTGTAGGTAATTTAATCTAGTTTAAAAAAGCTATAAACTTTATTTTTCTCAAACCAATACTTCAGAAGATATTTTGAAAACACAGAAAAAAGTCCAAAAATTGAGCAGTTTTTTCAAGATGGCGGCGCCCGCGGTTGTGGGGGGAATTAGAAAACTTGGATTTTTCAACAGCATACCAACCCAAACAACATATCAAAAAATCGAAACTACCCTAATTTATGTAACCATTTATGACAATTTGACTGGACTATTATTGCATGTTTATTTTTTTTTATGAAGATAAGTGCGAAACAAAATAAATTTAAGTTGTATTTTGATAAAAAAGAAAGTGAAATAATTGTGTTTAGCATTGGAATTCGAATTTTATTGGATGAAGAACGAGCTGTTCGGAGATCTTTAAGGGATGATTCCAATCCCTTGGAGTTGCGCGATTCCTTGTAAGTATAAAATTCTTATCTACATTTTTGTTTATTAAAATAAAGTTTTCAGATTTCAGCAATACTACAGAATCAACAAACCAACATTTAAATTCCTCCTCTATGTGCTAACAAATGCTTTGCCGCAAACGAAACAAAAGTTTGCGATATCACCCATCGTCAAATTGTCCGCTTGTTTGCGATTTTTTGCAGAGGGTGCGTATCAAAAAGGAGTAGGTAAAGACTATGAAATTGGTTTGGCGCAAAGCTCTTTCAGTCTTGTTCTTTCGGCTTTATTTAAAGTTTTGCTCCTGAAATATTGGAAAAATTCACTTTTATTTTTGGTCACAAAAAAAAAAAAAAACAACAAACAACTTACATTTTCCGCTTTGTTTTTCTCTCGTTCCCCACAAAAAAATAAGTGAACATTTCAGCTGTTGAGAACGTAACATTTCACACGGAAAAAATGCTTACAATAAGGGGATTTTTTCGAACATGGGAAATTTTTTCGTCCGAAACTCACAATTAGGGAAAAGGGAAATGAGAATTTTTCCATGTGGAATCTTGTTCCCATGGAACTCACAATAGGGCTGATTACCTTATTTACCAGTGTAATAGGAAAACCTTCTAAATATCAATCTAAAAAGTTAAAATTTCAAAAAGTGTAATGTTTCCTCAAGTTCTAAATAAATTTATTAAATGCACAGATCTTGGATCCAATACCTGACTGTTCCATCTAATACGTTTTTTTGCAAGGGTATTGCCTCTTGCGAAGAATTGATAAATAATGCCAGAGTCATATAAAGTGCCTTTCTCAAATTATCAATTTGGATTCGGCATATGAACTGTACGTCTCCTCCTCCAATAATAGTTAAAAGTTGTAAGTCACTAGGCCCTGGTTTGGTTATCTTCGAGTTCCTGCTTAACCTTATTTATTTATTATAACTAAAAACCTAGTTCCATTGAAAATCAAAGATATTTTAATGTTTTTGAGTCAGTTTGTTGTAAATATGGAAGATTGGAATTTTTTACATCTAGAAACAAATTTGCTGTATAAAATAAATTTTTGTATAAATTATTATTAATGTTTTACATATACATCTAAAGTCGCTATAAATTTAAAAAAAGGTATCTAACAGATAAAAACAAAATCGGCAAATTTCTCATTGTTTAAGTATTAAGTCTCGTTTTTTCAAAACTGTGTTGAATATTTATTGATATCAAAAATGATCGATCAATATAAAGTTGAACTTATTTTTTAAGTAGCCAAATCCTTGAATTGGGAGTAACGTCTTCTCAGATTTTGTCATGCGTAACGTATTCAATATTAATTTTTAAGAAAATGTAACACAAGTCCCTTTTTTTAGTTCTTTCATTCTGAATACTGAAAGGAGACATTTTGAAATTTTATATAAGAAAACAAACTTTGAGGAAACTATACAAGCCAAAAGTTGACTTATTCTAATGATGCATAATGTAAATAAAACTATGCATGTTCTATGTGTAACCAAATTCTCTTGATATTTATGTATACATAACATACGAGTATAACCTGGCTTCTAATTAGATTTATGAAAATATGTGCCCAGGATATGAGTCCTCATTTTACTCACTGGTTTTGAATGACGTACATGGTATAAAATAAGTTTTAATGAGAACTGTTTTCGTTGCTACGGTTATATATAGTTGAATGAATATGTATACCTACCAAAAGTGACTGATAAAAAGTTTATACGGATTCCGTGTATGGTGAAATGAAAATAAAATACTTCGTGGTTTTTCAAAAAGGAGATGTGAGAAATAAAGGAGGGGTTATAAAATGTAATTGTTTTATATATTATGGAACACCTTGCATTAGTGTTTTAACATACTTAGTATAATATTACATTACTTTTCAGAAAGAATCAAAGGGACTTTTATCGACAGAATTAATACTGAAAGATGTCTATCATTTTGTATAGTGGTGTTTGGTATTAATAGTCTTTTTGATCATATTTCACGCTCCTCAAAATTTCTCAAAATCCATGCTAAAATCAACCTGGACGTATGTATGTTAACTTTTTTATAAAATTTTTAACTGACGGTATGTCAAATTGAAAACTATGACATTTATTGAGGTTTTAAAGTCTCTACAATTTATTGTTCTAAGAAACTTTTTTTCCTTCATGCTTCAAAAACAGCAAAAAAACGACTTATACAATTTTTTATTTACAGATAACTACAAAAGATATCCCCGTCTTTACGTTTTTGGTTTTTTTCAGCAGGCAGATTATTTTCTACTCACAATTTTTGATTAAACTTATTTTTCTAATTTAAAAAAACGCCTAAATTCGTGTAGTTACAATAAAGAACATTCAATTAGAAAAAAAACTTGAATTCCGTATCAGTAATAGTTCAACAAAAGAAAGGAAATTTGATGTGTGGAATCTCCAAACCAGATGATCAACAAAAACAATTAGAAGATCTAGAATTAACCGAAAGGGTCAAAGATATTTTTATTAAAATAAACTTTTCGAAGATGTCGAGGGTATTCCAAATTTCTGGTTGACTATTTTCCGTAGTACCGAGATTGTAGCAAAAATTGATCACGATGAGCCTTTGCTGAAGCTCCGTCACATCCAAATCAAATATGCAGAGGACTAAGAGCACTCTTAAACTCTGGAGTTCCACTTCGACAACAACAAATTTGTCTCCAATTCGATCCTAACCAAATAAAGCTTCCTGAAGGCCACTATAGAGAGGGAATACTCCTTTTCGTTCGAAGGATCTAAGATCTAGAAATACAAGGGCTGCAACATCAACTGGAAGAAGGGCATGAACCTAACTGTTAAAATGATATGCAAGAAGCAAAAACATAAAGAACGTGGTGCTGTGAGAACTATCAGCAAACATGTTCCAAAAATTCTTTTTTTAACTTCTCCAAGCCACCAGAGATTCCAGACGATAAGAGAGAGGTGTACAACACAACACAACTCGACGAACAATAGCTTTATTGCATACAAAACATCCTGATCGCGTAACTTCACGTTTTGTCAACGTCAATTGGTGAAGATCATGCGCTTTCACACCATTAAATTTTTTACTTAGTCGAAACGCAGTCAATGCTTAAAATCTGGAGAGATCATTTCAACCAGCTGCTTAATGGTGATGAAGTCAACGATTCCGTCAGCGAGCAACCACGTCAAATCCATTTGGTTGACGATCTAGAGTTTCACCCACCCGACTAGAGTGAGTTCAAACGTGCCATCACCAGGCTGAAGTCGAACAAAGCGGTGATGACGGTCTGCAGGCGGAGCTTTTTAAGTACGCTGGAGCAGATCAGGTAAGGAGCATGCACCAGCTAGTTACTTAAATTTGGTCGGAAGAAGGCATGCCCGAAGAGTGGAACTTAAGCACCATCTGCCCGATCCATAAAAAAGGTGACCGCCTTCTCTGCGCCAACTACAGAGGCATTAGCCCTTTAAACATCGAATACAAGCGTATTATGTGAACGCCTGAAGCCATTTATTGACGAACTAATTGGCCCTTACCAGTGTGGCTTCAGGCCTGGAAAATCTACCATCGACCAAATTTTCACTCTTCTCCAAATTCTGGAAAAGACCCAAGAACATAACATCGAAACACACCATCTTTCCATCGATTTTAAAGCAGCTGATGACAGTGGATAAGACAGGAACGAACTATACCGTGCCATGTTGAGTTTTGGTATCCCCACCAAACTGACACGACTTATGAGGATGACGTTGGAAAATGCTCGTTGCTGCGTTAAAATTGGAAGAGACTCAACCAAAACCTTCGAAACCACCAGAGGATTTCGACAAGGCGATGCGCTGTCATGTAGCTGCTTCAATATTGTTCTTGAAAGAGTGGTGCGCAACACCAACGCCAATACAAGTGGCACCATCTTTCAAAAATCCACACAATATCTTGGATATACAGATGACATGGGAAGAACCAAACGAGCAGTGACGGGTGCCTTCTTTAATATCGAGTCTGAGGCGAAGAAAATGGGTCTTGAAATTAACGAGGACAAAACGAAGTATTTACTGTCATCAAATAGAGTCGATTCACATCGCAGACTTGGTCAAAACGTGACAATTGACAGGTATAACTTCGAGGTGGTAAACGAATCTGTTTATCTGGGCACTGCTGTTAATTCTGCAAATGACATCAGCGCGGAGATCAAACGTAGAATTACCCTTGCTAATCGCTGTTTCTTTGGCCTAAGCAAGCAGTTGAGGAATAAGGCCCTATCGCGAAGTACCAAAGAGACACTGTACAAAACCTTAATCATCCCAGTCTTGCTGTATGGTGCAGAAGCATGGACCCTCTCCCAGGCGGATGAAGGATCTCTTGGTATCGTCGAGAGGAAGGTTCTGCGTACGGTCTATGGTCTAGTTTGTGTCGACAGGCAAAGTAACATCTGGCGGATAAGATATAATCATGAGCTATACGAGCTGTACAGCGACTTGCTCTGATCAAAAAATTGTGTGTTCAATGCTTCAGATGGCTATTGCATGTCAAGCGAATGAACATCGAAGCTCCAGGCCGTAAGGTATTCAACGCCAAGTCTGAGGGAACAAGAAGCAGAGGCAGGCCTCATCTCCGGTGGAGTGTTCAAGTCGAGGCCGACGCACGTCAACTTCGTATTCGAAACTGGAGGCAGCAAGCTAGATATCGAATTAGTTGGCGAAAGTTATTACTTGAGGCCCAGGAGCACAATAGGCTGTAGCGCCAACTAAATTTTTTACTTAAAACACCGTGTTTTCGAGAACAATCCCCGAAATCTAGTAGAGACATTAAATTCCAACATTGTTCAATTCTAATGGTCAAGTCAAGTCTCATGATGGCCTCAAACCGCCATTAAATAACCGGGTGTTTTAAACACCAAAAGGTCTACTTGGGTGTATACACACTTTTTTATTAAATTCATTTCATTGAAATCGTTCCAATCGTTCTTATCTGGTCGACACAATTTTCTGTAGTACAAACAAAACACTACTTTTTTAAAGGATTAAGATGATATGAGTTAGAATCTCGTCTTTCAAATTTCTTTTCATATCAGGTTTTTAAAATAAGCAACTTTAAAAATGTTAAAGAAAACCAAAAACGGTGGTTTTAAGGCTTAGTTAAAACTCAACATATTCCTTAACAATACATTTTGTTATGATTTTGCAAAGTACTGATTTCAAATTCGAACTTTGATTTTAACTATCTGATCAAGTTTTAAAAATACCAAAGTTTTTTAATATTTTTCTAAAACTTGATATGATAGCATTAGTTAGACTACGAATTCGTAACAAAAACAAAAATTACTTTCAATCCGTTTTGTCTTTTTCTGTTAAGAACTGTTTAAGCATAAATGACAGGTGAAATCTAAGAACTTATGAAAATTTCGAACATTTTTTTAAATTAATATCGAAGAAAGACAATAGTAGTACCAGTGGCGTGAAGGTTAGTGCATTTGACCGTCATGCCAGAGGACCCCTTCAACTTTGACAACATTACTCGCACACAGGAATGGTTGAAAGTTGTTAGTCACTAGGAGGCCCTAGTTCTAAAAGGACTTATTTATTTTAAAGAGAATATAGATTTGGAAAACCATCACTAATATAATCGAAAAAAAACTAAATCACGAATTTAGATAGCCTTGTAGATGTTTTTTTCTGAATTTTAAAAAGTAATATCTTAAAAACCTTTGAATAAGACTATCAAAACTGATTGAAAAAGTACAATTTGATTGCCAGCAACAAAACCTTGTCAACCAGTGCTATCAACTTATAATTTACACTTAAAAGTTTCGAGGAAAAGTTTAAAACTTCAATTATTGATTGCATGATTTAAGAAGTTTCTTAAATGACAATTTGGCTCATGTCTAAAAATATGTATTGCATGTTTTTAAAATAGCACCAATTTTATGAGTGGGTTGCATCTTTTACCAATTTGCAAGGTTACAGAAAATTAGAGTCCTTTTATTCCTAAAACGTACGCAGAGGTATCCCACCTTTAAAAGAAAGATAACCACAAGAAAATAAAATTATAAATGCAGATTTGAAAATATGTTTTGAAAAGTTGCACCACTTAAGTCAGCTTGGCTTTGCAGGTGACTTTGAATTTTTTTTTCTCATTACTGTCGGGAAAACCTCTTAATATTTGTGTATTTGTTTTTCTGTTTAAAAACTTTTTAAATCTCTTCATTGTTTCGTCTTCTTTTAACATAGGTACATATTTGTCGTTCCTTATGGTAAACTTTCAATTCGGCAATAACTTAAGGACGAACTTTTAACGCCTAGAGCTCATTTCCCACCTCTTATATTATATAGGTACATACATATTTCCGACTTTATAAACGATACTTTTTGTGTGTGTCAAAAAATTCTCTTTTTAGATACATACAACTCGATTAAAATTCATGAAATAGCCTTAAGTAGACGATGAAAACTTTTAAATTGTAAACGACAGAGATGTCGTCAACGAAGACGACGACGACAACGACAACAACAATGAAGGCAAATAAAAATTTCCTTTCCTAAATGTCATCTAAACTTAATTTTTTGATTTTAAAAACTTTAAAAAAAAAAGTTTATCCACAAAAATACGCAAGAAAAATTTCAAAATCCAACTAAAATGTACAAAATTCATAAACCATAATGATATCTATAAGTGTTTGACCGATTTATGATGGCATAAAGCTAAATAAAGAATAAAGAAGATTCTTTTCAATTTCAATGTGGAGTCCTTTTGAAAGGACAAGCCCATGCTTACATTCAAGGATTTTCACTTTCGCCTCTTTTGGTTTATCCGTGTCTAAGCTGTTTTGCAATTTAAATTTGTTCTCATTCACAATGTGAGGGTATGTAGGTACCCATCGTGCCCTATCCACAGTATATACATATATACATATGTATGTAAGGTACTTTTAGTGTATACTCGTATACATGTATGTACCTAGCTAACATCCTTAAATGATGGAACAAAAACGATGCTGCGACAAATATTATGAGGTTACTCTCAAAATAATGTATACAATACACCCTCCGCGTCCGCGTCCGCCTCCACCGCTTTCAACTTGAAGCCTCTGATCCTTGAAGAGATAGAATCTTTGTTATATTACGATATAAGGCACATTCCGTTGAGCATTTACATATGGGTTTTTATTATTTTACCACAGAATTTGCTGCCACAACTCTGCCCATTAACATAATAATTTTGTTCTTTTCCTGGATTTTTATTTTTTGAGTATAGTTGCTTTGCATACGATACGCAAAATAAAAACCAACGCAAAATTTCAAAACGAGGACGCCCGATCAACTGTTAAATGCTATTCATATAATTTACAAAATTTCATAACTTCTCACGTATTGTGAATGCTTGAGATACTTTTTTTCACCGTCGCCGCCGCCGCGCCGCCAAGAGGGTGATATCAGTGCGCGTTTAATATGGTTTTTGACATTAAGGGTACTCAAGCGGGTACTTTGAGTGAAATTGTTTTACATTTGGGGCTTGAATATGAAAAATAAAAAATCAAATTTTTATCAAGTACACTTTTTTGTTAAGGAAAGTTTATTTTTTTAAGAGTCTTTATGATATGGCAAGGGGTAGGGGAAGGGGTAGGAGAAGGAGGAGGGTAAGTGAACTGTGAATGAAATTGAATACTTTTCCTTGAATACAAAATTATTAAATAAAAATGAAGATGAATTTATGAAAATTGTGTTAAGTTTCTTTTTTGATACTTTGTCGGAAAATCAACAAACATTTAAATTGATTAAAAACATACAATGTTTTTTTTGGTTGTTGTTATATCCTACAGGTCTTTGGCAAAGGGTAAGATCTTAAAAGTTTTCATTTATTTCATATCTCGGGTATAGAAAGATTGAATCTTTTAGAAATGATGCATATAATTTACTTTTAGAACTTTGTTTATAGCAATGAACAATAAGGCTTTACAAAATGTATATTCTAACACGAATAAAGGCACTAAAAGACATTTTAATATTATTGATTTTCAGTGTTGTCAACTGATACTTTATGGGTATTTTTTAACTGACGCAATGGCGTTTATGATATAGAAGAAACTAAAAGAGAACATGTATTTAAATGTTATTAAATAATCTGGAAACAATTGAACAATTTGATAATGAAGCTGAACAATTTATTGCTAATGTGCAACAGCGCTTGAGAGCTTGAGAGAAACAGAAATAAAATATGCTTTAGAAACAAAGGAATAAGAGATCGAAGGAAATGGCAAGCTACTAGATTTCTAGATCATAAGACCAGTGTTGCCAAGTCGAAATTCTAAATTAAGTCAATTCTGACTTGTTGACTTTATTTGTCTCTTCAAAGTCAAAAAAAAAAGTCAAATATTTGAAAATTCGGTTTATAGTCAAATATCAAAACACCAAATATTAATGATAACATAAATACATTTTATTGATTATAAACAAAACAAAAAACAAAAAAGTATTTCAACTTCAATTCAACGAGTTAATTTAAACAAATAATATTTCATAAATTATTATTATATAAAAATAGGTACATAGGTACTTAAGTTAAGGTACATAAAGTTAAAGATCTTCAAAATCTGAACTATCACATTCAATTTCATTGGTTATACTTATATCTATATTTTTGTATATAGCATAAGTTACAACTTTTTTTGTTACTTTTGCAGGAATTGCAAAGTTATTGCAACTGTTTTTATTGCGCAAATGATTTCTTATCGTCAAAAGAGAATTAGTTAACAACAGCTGCATTCTGTTTCTTTGTTTCGTTTTAATCAAATTTAATTCACTAAAAATTCTTTCTACTTCTGCATTCGAAATTGGTAAAACCAATATTGATAAAGAAAACTTTGCCAACTCCTTAAATTGATTTTCTCCACTGGCATCCTTATGCGAATAAACTTCGCACCAGAAAGCCACCGTCTCTTCTATGTTTTTCCATTTTATTAAACAAAGATTGCTCCATTGGCTTAAAATCTTTTCTTTTGAATCAGGGTCAACCTTCATCTCTTCCAGAACTGGAAGCAATGAGCTTTTATTTTGGGAAAGGCATGTGTCGACAGAAAGCATGCTGATCTGTCGAATTTTTAAATTTTTTGGCACTCTCTGCAGTAATTCTTGTATAAGCTTGATAATAAAACGATTGCAATTTTTTCTAAAAATATGAATGTCTTCGTCGGTAACTTCCGAATTGATCTTCAATTCGTTAAATTTTTCCTCGCACTCTGATCCTAGATAAGGATTAGTTTGTAACTTAAGTTGCATATTGAATTTTTAAATAAAGTCAAAAAACAAGTCAAAACACATTTGACAAGATTTGTATTTCATTTCATGTCAACAGCGATGAAATCTTGTCAAATTTGACATGAAACAGGTCAACTTGGCAAAACTGCATAAGACAGTCTTAAACCATCTAAACAACGAATACAAACAAAAGAATCAGTGAGTTCAAAAATGATTTTGCTGAGTAGATTTCTGCGAAGTCTGACGAGAGATGCTTCTATTGAATACTCTTTAAGGAAAGCTGCTATTAGCTAATCCGTCAGTAAAATCTCAAGATGGTAAAAGGAGAAACAAAAAGCTGACTGAACATCTAGCGAATGTTTTTAAATTATTCCTAGCAAATACAGCTACAGATTACTTACAGTTTATTGGTAGGAACGACGAATGTGCAAAAAAAGCATGTGTCAACATAAGTTATCTAATAAAGATTCACCACAGTACTTTGTAATTACTTTTTAAGTTTTGAAAGAAATACTCTTAATAGCTGTCAAAAAACTCTTATTTAAAATAGAGCATGTCTTAAATTAAGATGAACCACATCATTGAAAAATTGCAGAATTCAACAAAAGTGATATTTTACAGACTAATATTGCTTATACCAATCAAGGGAAAAGTTTTCGAAAAACTTCTGAAAACGCTCAGCAATATAATAGAAGAAATAAGGCTTAAAGGTACTTCAAGAAAAACAAGTATGTTTGGTACAGGTTGCACTACAAAATAACGAAAACTTAGGTTACGAACCGATTTTTTAGAGTACGGTACGACCAAAATTAATTCAAACTCAGGAAAATAGAATCTGGCGTACGCCAAGGAAGTGTTCTAGGGCCAATTTTTTATCTTTTATATTCAAGGAAATTTCAGTCGATACCAACACTATTATGGCCACGTTTGCTGATGGTTATGCTGCAATATTGGTGTTAGATAGATCCTTTCCAAAAGCTACGCACAAATATTGTAAAATGCAGTCGATAAAGATATTGTTCAGACACAAAAACGGCGGCGTATCAAATTAAACGAAACAAAATCGACGCATATAGATTTTACAAACAAAGACATAAATTATGTGACAATTTCTATAAAATAGTATCAAAGTACTCTACAGGAATATTGCCAAATACCTTGGAATTACTTTGAATGCAAAGCTTGAATGGAAAGAGCCCATAGAAGAGAAAAGAGCAGAGCTAACTTTGAAGTACAGGAGAATGCATTAGTTAACACGAAAGACAGAAGATAGAAGTAGTAAAAAAAACACCCCGTATCACATAATCAGCGACTGCAAAGTTATACCAATTCCGAAATGGAAACTGTCTTTAACTTTTAAACCTTTTTTGCGTCCCTTTAGTATTTATATTGCTCAGGTGAAAACAAACATCCATATTGATATGATATATTTTTAAGCTAAAGGGTTTTACGATAAGAGGACTTATTTTGTTAAAAGCTTGCTGTTTGAAGCTGTAATCTTTTGATATTTGACAAGTATGCGTGTTCGTTTCGATTCACAAGAATAGCTGAGAGTATTGCTGCTGAAGTCCATAGTATTGACGAAACCCAAAGTTTGCCGACTACTCTTAGAATCAGGCATTCCACAAATAACATACCAACATAGGACTTAGATCTAAATGTTTTTTAAATTCAGTTAACACAGGAACTTAAGCCATTCGAACAACAGAAACCTCTTGGAATGTTTCAAAATGATCTGGATTTTATTTGAAAGATCATCTTTAGGATTGAAGTTATGTGCACTTCGAAGGCTACGTTAATACCCATTTGGGGGCATGAAAATCCGAGAAAGATTATTGGAATGCCTTAAAAATGTCATATTGTGATTGCAATTGTTGCCGTGGCTTTCATTTGATAAATATTGTTTGAAATAAACATTGATACCTCATTTTGAAAAATCCTGCAAAATGTTTTTTCTTCAATTTTTAAAAGATGGTATCTTAAGCAATTGACGTAAAAGAGTTAATAAAAGTCATTAAAGTCGATCAAAAAGTATACCTTCATTGCTAGTTTCAAAATCGTGTTGAAATGTGAAATTTGTGTGAAGGTTTTTTAAATAATATTAATTTGAATAATGTTTATTTGTATGGTTCAATTAACCTTCAAATTCAGCTTAAAAAGTTATGTCGATTAGAGAATTCTAAGGATTTTACTCCCGGTAAGTCAAATCGATCCACTGATTTTTCTCATTGGTTTTAAACTTAGTTATAAAATTCGTCGGATAAACTACATTGCCGATTCTTAAAGCTTCCTTATCATTTCTGATCTTGTGTATCGACGCTATCAGTTTTTGAAATCTTAACTTCATATTTGTAATTCAATACACAAAGAAAAATAAGTGACAAAGCAAAATAATTTAATTTATTCATATAATGATTTGTGTTTTTGTTTTTTATTTCGGAGACAAATCTGTTAAAAGTATTAGATTGGAGCTATGTACGTAATATGGCTTAAAGCATCTACGACCTCCCAGATACTCGCATATGTTTCTGTGTTATGTTTTTTTTTAGGGACTATGAATTTTTTTCTATTGGGGTAAAAGAGTTTAAGAGTATTAAAAGCTAATTCTAAAAGGTATCATATGACCAGATGCACATCAAAACCTTTTTCGATATTCTTGATTTTTCTCATAATTAAGAACTTTTTAAACTTTCTATTGATTCGTGTCGAAATTAGCTCAAATGACAGATTATAGAAATTGCGATTTCAGTAATACCAGAAAAGTTGAACAAAATGTCTGTGGTGCAAGGCACGTTACTGATATTCGTTCAACTTTGTTTCGTAGGATTTAGTGATAGCAAAAGTTTGGAAAATAATTGAAACTCGGCAACGGCCTAGTCACTGATAAAACATCGGTTCCCATCGATCACCGAAATTAAGCATCAGTGAGCGTGGTTAGTAGTCAGATGGGGGACCGTCTCGAAACCTACCGCGTGCTGTTGTCATGTGTTCTTTCTTTCTGTTGTTCTTTCTCTTCTGTCCTTCTGTCTTGTATTAATGTCTTGTGTTGTTATCACCTTATATAGTCTAGTCACTCAAGGTGCTGTGTTCTCTACTCTGTACATTTATGTGCTGAGTAGTGTGTAATGTAATGTAATGTAATTGAAACTGTCATACTTAAGCTCATCCGGCGAATTCTGTAATAGGTGTGATTATTGACAAGATAAGGGCATATGTTTGTTTTTAATTTAAGGTTTTTTTCATTTAAAGTGGTTGGTAAAAATAAATAAAGTATTTAAAGTAAAATTACCAGTTCCTTACATTATAATGTTTGTCATTCAAAAAGAATTATTTGTGTAAGATTTACAATAATCCAGCGAATTATAATGTAATAATATAAACAATTATTACAATCATATTTTTCTACATTATCGGTCCACTCATTAACTACCAACTGTTTATTTATTTTTCCTTTAAGGGTGTTGAAGTTTTTGGCTGTAAACACACGAAAGTATAAATAAACAAAACTTTAATATACTTTTTCCTGGGTTTTGGTTTGTGACTTTGATTTTCTATTTGGGGATAAACTAATGTACACACTCAATTCATCTATAGGTAGATCTATAGAGTAGCAAAACTTTCACATACCAAAAAGCCTATAGTCTAAGTTCGCTTTGTGTACTTTGTGTCGTTTCTTGTGAAAAGGGATACCTTACCTATAGGCTTTATATACTCGTATATAAATCTTAGGTCCAATAAACGAAATGGATTTACCATTTTCTTTTGTTATCCTTTTGTATTGGGGCGTTGGGAGAGAAAAAAAATACGACATTTTTGGTAAAGTTCTTGAAATCTCTTAAGCCAACCAAAAAGTTCTGTTTTTTATTGTATTCTCCAGATAAGAGATGGAAAGAATCACTTTTTCATGCGATAAACCTTACATAAGATATGTGATTAAATAAAAATCACTTATACAAGTAACAAAGTATATACAGGGAGTAGGCATAAGGGATTATTTTGGAAAATAAAGAAGGAAAAATATACTAAATCTCTTTAAAGATTAATGAACAGAAAGTAGTATTTATTTTTTTTTAATAAAATTAAATAAAAGAAAATACTTTCAAAAAGAAACTAATATCAAAAGACTAAAGGAACATAATTTCTATATGACTTACTATGCATTTCCTTGTGTGTTAACTTACCTGTAAGTAAAAAAGATGCATTTATAAATAACTTATTGCTAATTGTTTTCAGAAATATGACAAATATGAATATTTTTGTTTTGAATTAGTTAATAATTAAAATAAAAAAGATTTTCTTAAATTTCTGTAAATTGAAACATAACGAGTACGAGTGCAAGAAATGTATAAGACGTGGATCAATGATTTCTTTTATAAACTTTTAGAAGTAAGACTTGTTAGGAGATATTACATTTCCAAAGCTTTAAATATTTTAGTTAAAATTTTAACCTATTGTTATTAAAAAAATGAATCTGTGCAGGAATGTATAATACACATGTGATTTGTATGCACAACAAATTAATTTTAAGATAATTTAAGAAATAGTTACTCATACGCCCCATGTAATTAAAAAATAAAATATCAAATCTCAAATATTTGAAATAAAGGCACCTAAGTTGTTTATTCTTGATAATTTTCAACAAAACTTTTCTTGGTTTTCTTATCCTGGTTAGGGTAGGTTGAAGCGGCTGTTCGTGATAGTGGGTCCTACTCCTACTAGGCCAGTTGTTGGCAGATTGTAATACCACACAATTTATCTAGAGGCCTTCTTATGACATCAATTATCGAAGAGCTTATATGGAATCTGATTAGAGATATTAAGCAATTTGAACGCTTTAAATCAATCTTCCAGAAGTATCAGATGGAATGGAGTAGAGTGTCCAGTGTCACATATGGGGTCGTACGAAGCGATCCGTTTTGTACATAGTTAAGCCGAAGTTGAACTTTGCTTAGTTTAGGACGGTTTACAATTTTTTCTAATGCTGTCCACCATACTGCCACACCGTACAGTAGATTATGTCTGATTTCCAATGCGTAGTTCGGGGTTGCAAGCCCTATTTATTACCAATGCCTTTTTTGGACAAAAAGAGAGCTACAGCAGGCTTTCTTGACTTTTTTCTTAAATATTACGTTTCGAATTTATTTTTTTTTTATCTAAAATAAGCTTCATAAGATAACTTAAATTGGATACATTTTATATAAGGACGGTTTATATTGGGAATCGTATACTTTCTGGAGAATAGAACTAAATCGAACCTAATCCACACCGAACAGCTCATTATATAAGCTTGTTTAAAGCAGTTTGTAAGAGTTCGTTTAGGGAATTAAGATGCTTCCCTGAAACTGCTACAGCACTGTCATCCGAATAATAAATTCAACATATGCAGACTAAAAAACTCGGGGCGCAAAAATCCGTCGACAACTAGGGCCTAGTGACTTACAATTCTCAACCATTCCTGTGTGCGAATGCTGTTGTCAGGGATGGAGGGGACCTACAGTTATAAGTCGACTCCGAACGGCTAATTTAAGAAAGCACTTTTCATGACAAGAATTACTCTTGGAGGATTTGTCAATTCCTCGCAAGAGGCAGTAACCGTGAAAAAAACTTTAGATTTAGGAACTGAACCCAAGACTTCTGGCATGACAGTCCAACGCACTAACCATTACGCCACGGGTACTACACATATCCCGACTAGTCGGAATTAAATTGACTATCAGGTTCCAGAGGATAGGAGCAGCACACGAACTCTCTACGTGTAGAGATGTTAGCATAAATGTAATTACAGATGTGTCAACTTTATTAAAGGCGCCTTTAGTGTCAAGGAAGGCAACCATAGTGTATTCTTTATGACGGAGGGAGTATTTCATGGTGCGTACAAGAGTGTGTACAAGAGTGTGTTTCTACCAATTTACCAATGTTGTTAGTAATATAGAAGTCTTGCATCAATGTTTGCTCTGAGGTTAATCAATCTTTCTAAGGTTTTGAGAAGGAATGATGATAGACTTATAAGTCTCAGTTCTTTAGGGTTAACTTGCCTTGGGTATGAAGACGACATTAACTTCTCTGAATATTTAAGGAATATGCTAAATATCTCAAGAATAGATGTTACTATATCAGAGACTTTCTGGAGCTCGGCTGGTATTTTACCATTTGATACTGCAGTCTAGGAAAAATAAGATAAACAAATAGCCCGACTTAGGCCTGACTTAATCGGTAATAACCTGTAACAGACGTCTCATTTCGGGCAGAAGTAAAAAATTAGGAGGACTAAGTTCATATTTTGTTTTGAAGATTTCTCGAAAACTAAGAGTTTTTAAAATCATGCAATTCTAGAAAAAAAAGATTGTGAGATTTTTGATCGTAGAACTAATAGATTCGGAGAAAAATGGTCAAAATTATTGGGGTTCAGGTTATAAGTTTTATAAAAACTATATTTCTGGCTAGGGAATTATTGTAACTATTACTAGAAAAATATTTGTTATAAGAAAACTAAGTTTCATAGAGTACCGCCATCTTGTTTGCATTTTGTTAAATAACTCTAAGGAAGTCTGCTTTTTTTCACAAAATGATCCGATAGCAACCTTCAAACAAAACCATCATTTACAAAAAGATATATTATCGATAAGAGTAGAAAGACTTGAGTGATATTTCCACTAAAATTTAGCTTTGTCGGAATTTTTACGAAGTTAATATCTAATTTTTTTGGGATATAACCTTTTTAACTTTATTCAAAGCAAAGAGTGTTTTTAAGAAGTGTGGTATTCAAGAAGAAATAAAACGCAATTTTTTGAACGTTATGACAAAGAATTCAGGTTTTTTACTGGGATAAAAGTTTGCCATCATGTTATAAATATGATTTCGGACAAGTGGCGCCTTGGTTGACTTGAATAAATTCCAGTCGAGAGGACCAATTTTCAACAACTTTTTGCAGAAATTTGAGTCGTATGTCAGCAATGAGGTGCCAAATATTTTCTTCCAAATAATCAATAATCAGGGGGTTCACTTGGCTGCGCAAAAAATACAAAAATAGTACAGCTGTATGATATGCTCTAGTGAAATAGCCAGTTGCATTCCTCCCCTTAAACAGTTCAACCGCAATACTCGCGCTTCTAGGAATGCTCATCAGTATACCCTCGAGCCCAACTTCGGCCGTACTGTCAAATACAGAGATTCGTTCTTTAGCCGTACTACGCGAATATGGAATGCCTTACCACACTCTGTCTTTCCTAGTCATTGTAATAGTCAGGAATTCAAAACCAATGTGCACCGACATCTCCTCTTAAACCCTCTCTCCTCTTCCTAGTGCTCACACTGTGCATCTGCATAATAAGGGTAGTAATATCCCCTTGAGTGTGTGCTTATTATAAAAAAAAAGCTGTGTTAAATCGAATCGTTCTTGGAGGCCACGCCATCCATGGCGCGCCACACAGGCCCACAAAGTGAGATAATGAGCTTACCAAAAGTTTCTTTCAATAAATTGATCATTTCTATGCTTAAGCGCGTTGTTTAGGATTAAGTCTATTTGTTATGAAACAGCAAACCAATTTAGCGTAAATCTAGTGACAGTTGTCAAAAAGCCCAACTCCGAAAAAAGTATTTCTATATTGAAAGCCTTACGTCTAAACAAAACACCTTTTACAATTGAAGAGTTTTATAAGTGTTTTGACTTGGAACCAGGAATTAATCTTTAATTCCACTGAGAATGTTTTGTTATAAATTATTCGGTCGAATGCAATTTATGAAATATTTTTCTCAAGTCTGCTTAAATATGATACACAATACACATACTTCAAAATATTGACAGAGAAAGCTAATTTGAGAATAAAATAAGAGAATAAATACAATATTTCATATTTAAATAAAAATATATATCTCGTATTTTTTTTTTTGAGAAATAAAATTATTTTTCATATAATTTTAATTGAAACAAATTCCATAATAAAGAAATGAAATTTCCTATTAACTTCAATATTTATTTGAATAATTCATTTCAACAAAAACTTGTATAATGTTAAGACAACATGATTTATTCATTCAAAGCACTCTCCTCCATAAATCATATTTTTATTTATATCTTCGTATATAAGATACAACTGAATAATGTAGACAAATTCTATTGAATTTATTTTTTGAGTATAATTTAAAATCATATCCTTTCTTGGGATAAAATGTACATAAATATGAACTGATGTTCAAGTTCTAAAATTTTCTCAAGTATCATTTTTTATCAATTTAGCATTATTTTGTTGTTCATTCATCATAATTGAAGTATCTACCAATCTTCTAACTCTTTCTTTCTGTCTCAATATTTTATAGGTAAGGTACATGGTTATATACACACATAATAATGTAGGTGTAAAGATCGAATGTCTTCAGGCATCATCAGAAAACATTGAAATTTTTTGAACGTGTCTTGTCCTTTAAATGGGTTGAATGTTATATCATGTGTCATACGTAATAAAATAAATTGCTTCTTTATTTTTGTAATTACTTAAAATGTATTAATTTTAAGACATTCTCATGTTTTTTTTGAAACAAAAGATATGACACGGAATATATTATTTTAAGTTAATTAAATTGAAATTGTAGGATAAACCATTAAAAGCAAAATCTGATAGGCATGGAAATATATTGCTTTTTCTTCTTAAAAAGATGATACATTTCTTGAAGAATGTTAAATTGATTTTAACATTTAAGATTCGCTTTAAGGTCATTTGTATAAACTTGTTTTATTAAACGCGGTGAAAGTCAAACTAATTCAAACCTAAAGAAACAAAATTTAGAAGACAGAATGAAATATGTCTTAAGTATTTAAGAAAACAAACGTTTGTATTTCTGCAAAATTCTCCAAAATCCTGCTATCAGATTTTGTCAGCCGTTCGAAATATTAACAGAAATCAGAATATATACGTGGACATTGCTGAAACAGAAATACTGCATTTATGGAAACGAAGCTTCGTCAGAAATTAAGTTTATGCAAAAGTTTTGTAAGACTGATACGCTATGTTGGATGACACTTATTCAGAACAGTGTATTGGACTCAATTAACAAACTTAAACTCGTCGAAAAATCCTCTTACAAGGTTTAATTGACTTAGGAACCATCCGTACTTCACTTCGAAAAACGATTATGCGCCTAGTCCAGGCAATTTTATCACGGCTGCGGCTATGTTAACAAACAAATCAACCCATCTGGAGCTTTGGAAAACCCGTACATTATTGCCGAGTAGTAAATGTATCCAAAGGAAGTGTAGGTTTGGTGTGGTTTTCGGATCATTTTTCTTCGAAAATTCGGCCGGGAAGAATGTTTCAGTCAACGACGAAGGGCTTTACATAACACATGCCACAATCATTCTTTTGAGTACTAAACTCCTAAAATGTGATATCATCCGAAACATGACAAAGCTTCAATTTGAATTCTTTAGAATTTTGTTTGTGTGAGGAAGTTGAAGAACCCGAAAACAATACGGACACGATTCAAGCACATAAGGCAAATATCATCCAAACAACTTTCCAGTTACAGCTCGAAACTAGCAACAATATCTTTGATAATTAGAGTGACAGAATGTATTCCAATACTAATGGGAATGTTTACTTTAACTAATTAAGCCGAGCCATATAATTAATAGTAGGTACTCGAGGTACTAACTGTCCCCGGGAATTCTTTCCTCTAGTGTGCACAAGATTAGTACCAAAACTGTCTGAGGGTAGAAGAGGAATATGTGTTGAAATTTCACTACCCTATATGAAATATCCGATGTTCAAATGAAAGACATGTGCTTTTAAGAGGACACAAGCATTCACAGGTTTTTTCTGAAAAAACTCCACCTATGTCTATCAACTCCTAGTCTTGCCTCCCCGCGGTGAAAATCGGGTGCCGAGTACCTCAACTGGAGATTGTTTTCCAACCCGAGTGGAAAGTTGTTGGGGATAGCAAACGAGAGAGGGGGAGAGGTGTTTCCACTAAGGCACCTCTCCTTTCATCCAGACGGCAGCGGATGGATTCCCAAAAAAAAATCAACGGTGGCTTCTAAAGTTCCAGTTAGGTTGAACTACTTAGTGAACACCTTATAGGGCTACTACGACATATTCGAAGCCCAGGTTTGTAAGGAGCGGTTTTCTGGCCCTTGTAGTTGGAGTTAAATCAAGGACCTGGTCCTTCAGGTTGAAGGTCTTGCCTAAGGCTGACTTCCTCACAACGTAAAAAAAAACTAGTTCCAAAGCACAAACAAGCCTCGGAAACGGACGGATTTACTATTGACAACCCATGCAAACGATTTAAGAACAACGAACTTCAGATATGCACGTGGAATTTTAGGTCCCTTAACAGACCATGTGCAGCAGAAGAATTAGCGGAGTTCTATCGAAGTTGCCAAGATGCAAAGAGAGACGAGCTCTTTAACCAGAAAAGGAGAGAGGAACACCGACTTCCCAGAAGGAAAAAGAACATTATAAGCATGCGGTAATGGTAAACTGTCAAAGATGCTGAGAGATTTAGAAGCAGGAATGAAATTCGAAAGTTCTATGCTCAGGTGAAATTATTTGAATCTATACCCTCAGCGCACAAGCGGAATGTGGCTTCATCTAACTTGGAGTTGGATTTCGGAACTGAAAAACATCTAGCTAAGGACCGACGTAGATGGAGAAGCTTTATTGGGTAAGGCCCTAGTTCACACAGGATTAGTAAGTAATTATATGAAATATCCTGTGTAAAGTCACTGTGAATTTAAAACAGGTGAATGGCAAACTTGACTTAATTAATCGGTGCCTTTATATGTATATTCTTAAGTCGTGCTTAAAGTATCGGCTGGTTTTACGTTTCATTGTCTCAGGTTCGGGGTGATAAAGAAGAGAAGTTTATAGCTTCGTTAAAAATATGGACACAATTTAATTTCAAGAATGAACCTTGTATTTGGAACACTCTTTATAATCATAAAAGTAATTGATCAAATACAAATATTTGCTTGCATATGACTATGCTTCAAACTAAATTGACGTGTAAAAATTTACGTTTTCTAATCAAAAATTACATCAATGTTGAAAAAGTATTTTTTGTAATTTTTAGGAAATTCCTTGTCTTGCACCCAAGATGAGAGTCTCACGAGTGCCTTCAGAAACTCCGTGTTAAGCTTTAGAAAAGTAAAGAAATCAATAACTTTTGTAAAATTGATGCCCATCTATATCTACTTATTCAAGCTTAAGCTTTTGTTTTACCTATCGTAGCCAAAGAATTTATTCTACAAAAAAACAACACTTGTTGAGACCCAAAAGGACACTGGAAATAAAGTTGTTGTTTTCCATCCAAATATCAAAATAAAAAATACAATAATACAAATTCGAAACATCATCATCATCAAACAAAAGAATTAGTGGCTATGAAGGGTGTAAAGGGCCAGTTTTATCTATCATTGACTTTCATCATTGAAAACAATCATTGAATATAATTTTTTCACAGATTCGTTATAGCTATCATTGAAAATTTCTGTCATTTGATAAATATTTCCTTATTGAAATCAAGTTATTTTTGATGAATATTTAGCATTTGAGGTTAGAAATACAATTGAGCAGGGATAACAAAGAAAATGGAACGTTTTCAGTGGAACGATTATGTTCCGAAAAGTTCAATCTACAATAATCTGTCCATTGAAAACGATTTCATCATTGGAAAATTAAAAATAAACCAAACAGCAAGTTCTGAGTTCAAAAAACATATATTTTTTAGTGAACAAAATTTATAACTCATCAGCTTTCCAAACATAACAAATTTGATTCTGTTACTGGCTTTAAAACCTCGAAACAAAAACATGAAAACCAAGGATAGCTATAATTTTTACAAAATAGTATAGTTTTTCTTTTTTTGGCAGTTTTATTTCCTGAATAGCCTTTTCGATAGCTTTAATTCTTTTCTAATTTTAAGTCGAGGATTTTTCTAGAGAAGAAGCTATGCTTCTTTCAATATACTTAAATTAGGCGTCAACCCCTTTACTGAAACAATTTTGTCAGTTATTAATAAAAGTTATTTATTAAATAGAGAAATCCTGATTTTTCATCAAGCTATTAAAAAAAAAAACAGATCACTCAAGTCGCAATTAATTAACTTACAACAATTTAAGGGCTGCTGTGGTGGGGGTTACTCTAAATTAATCAAAATGAAAAATAAAAATAGACATTATAAGAGTCCCCAAACAATGAAGCAATGAGGAGAATTTTAACTTTTACAAGTCATCCTTTAGTCCGATGAGAAACCACAAATTGTTTTAAATTTATACCGGAACCGGAAAAATAGAAAAGCAAGGACTACAACATGACCATAGACAAAAGAATGTTTTCAATTTTAATTTTTTAAAAAAGAACTTTTTCATGTCAAGTGTCCAGTTCAAGTCATGTCAAAAAATTCATAGAGAGCTAAAAAGTGCAACTGAAGTTAATGAATTAGTTTTGATGTGGTTTTTTAAGTCCGGTTGAGGGCGAACAAACAGAAAAATATTATTTTAATTAAATTTTTTAAACAAATAAAAGGATTCTTTTTATGTTGACAATTGCTTGCGTATGAGCAAAATATATTCTAAAAAATAGAAAAAAGATGATTTTTAGACAAAAACTTTTACGTAACTTGTTTTAAAGTTTAAACGAAGACTCAATTTATTTTTTTGCTTTAGTATATAATTTCAAATTTGTTGAAAAGTTGAAGAATTGCTCTTGATTCAGATGCTGCATCAGAGGAGTCTGCTTGAAGGATATAACTTTGTTATCTCGAGAAAACACCCTTTCGATTGCAAACTTAAGGATTATATTATAAAAAGTTGTTACCTAAAGCTACTAACATGGGTCGATCGTTTCTATGGTTATGGTTTTGAAAAAAAAAAACACTCCAAGAATCTTTTGTATATACATATGTATGACTTGATGTACAGAGTACAACTCTAGTTATAAAGTTTTCCTTTAAGATGCATAACATGTATAATATATGGCATATGTACATACATATGTATAAATCCATATTGCACGTGTGCTATAAAAGTCAAATTGAATTATAACTTAAGCAATCGATTTTGTCAGTATAAGTGCTATGAGAATAAGTGGTGTATTTGAAGGTTATAAATAAGGTATTAAATTTTATTCAATTAGGGTATTCAGTAAATTTTTAGATAAAACGCTATTACTATAGGATAATTGGTGTTGATCCATGAGCGTTTAGCGGTAATCTTGATGTATTTGACAGAACTCTTTATTCTCGGAACTAACTTGGCTTTTACTTTTAGAAATCTAATTTCATTAAAATCGAATTATATTACCCGAATATATCTTACGATTGATTCGCATGCGTAACTCGGAAAGAAGAAAATGAATTCGGTTTAGAATCGATATTTTTAAGAACAATGTTAAAATTTGGAACGCAAAAATAAAGAACGAGATAGACATTTTAAAAAATAAAAAATTAAATAACCTCTTATCCAGTTTTGATACGGGATCCAAAGCATTTTGGAAGGTGACAAAAATCATTTAAAAAAAAATCAATCATTCCTTCTCTTCGAGTCAATGGCATGTGTTCTTGTTACTCAATCTGAAAAGGTAACCACATTGGCTGACTGTTTTTTGCCAAAATCATTTACTCTCATCTCATCTCAGTGACATTTTGACTGAAAATATTGTTCAAGATAAGCTTATTGAGCTCAATTCCTTACCGAGTTACGTAAATAGTAACAACTTTTTTCAAAATAGTTCTGCGAAGAAGTTGATTAAACAATTAAAACACAAAAAATCATTTGGTCTTGCTGGTATGAGCAACGGGTTGCTTAAAGTCTTACAATCAACAGCCACCAAGTTTCTTGCAATGGTTTTAAATTATTGTATGATTTTTTCGTATTTCCCGAATGATTGGAAGAAAGCAAAAGTTATAACGTTTGGTAAACTGTTTGAAAAGCTAATTAATCAACGATTACTAAACCATATCGAGGTTGCAAACATATACCCTAATGAGCAGTTTGGCTTTAGAGCTAGTCACTCCACAAGCCATCAAATTTTAAGAATTAAAAATCACGTCAAAAGTAACCTTAATTCATTAAAAAAACCTTTGACACTGTTTGGCACGACGACGGGTTAATTTAAAAACTTATGATGTTTGGTTTTTCGACGTATCTAATTAAATTAATAAAAAGTTTTTTTTACCAAACAGAAAATTTGCTGTATACGCAGGCAGTGTAAACTCTATTCTTTATGATATAGTTAGTGGAGTTCCACAGGGGTCTGTGCTGGGACCCATACTTTTCAACGTTTATGTGTGTGTTAAGAGTACATTCAAGGAAAGTGTTAAGGACGGAGAAATTGAGCTCTCAACCAGAAATTTAGACGTGTCGAATTTTTGTTTGTAGTAAGATTTTTTAAATAATTTTTTAGACTATAAAAGCTGTAGTCTTCATGTCTTAATAGATGTTGATGATCTTCAAAATGCAAAGCCTTAACCTCCTATAATCACACTTCATCACAGCTAAGAATACGTAACTAGTAATAAAAATAAATAAATAAATTAGGTGGCGCAACAGTCCATTGAGAACTAGGGCCTAGTGACTTACAACTCTCAACCATTCCTGTGTACGAGTAATGTTGTCAGGAATGGAGGGGACCTACAGTATTATTAAGCCAAATCCGAACAACTAATTTGAGAAAGCACTTTTCATGACAAGAATTACTCTTGGAGAATTTGTCAAGAGGCAGTACCCGTGAAAACTTTTTTTTTTTTAATTAAGGTGGCACAGGCAGGGATTGAACCCAAAACCTCTGGCGTGACAGCCCTACACACTAACCACCACGCCACGGATACAACCTAATAATAAATTAATAAATACTGTTCCTAAAAAATTTCAACTAAAGGCTTTTTACAAAAAGTTTTGATCAGCTGTCACATTTGAAGCTGTCATATTTTGACATTTGACAAGTAAAAACTACATCATTACTAAAAATGGAACGATGCACGTTTTAACATCACATTGAAATTGTTTAAATTCACTTCAAATATGATGAAACTGGTGTCAAAAATTAACGCAATTAGGACAAGTTAGTGATGTCGAAAAATCGAAATTGTGTCAGTCGCTCGAGAATAACTGAGACAGTTTCTGCTGTAGCTAGTGGCATTGACGAAAAATTCAGGTTTGATGATTTTTTGAATTTGGAAATTACACCGTATTTTGGATATAGAACTAAGGACATAAGTATTTTAAATTTCAGTTATCTCAGGAACTAAAGTTGATTGGGTTCTTGAAATGCATCAAAACTATATTAGAATTGTTTACTTATGAACTTTTTATTCTTTGAGGCCATGTGAAATTTAAGATTTATGCCAAAAAAGGTCTTTGAAAACTAAAATATTGAAGTTGTGAATTACAACTACAACGGACCGCAGATCACGCGAAAAATGGTTCTCTCCAAACGACCAAAGCTTTCAGCCACCTTTGAAATAAGTCATGCTTCTACACCGTCTACCAAGACAAGAATGATGAGGGTCTTATTTAGCGGCATTTTTGTTGCCCGAGAGAGGGCTTTACTACTCAATTACTTTCTTAACCTAAAGAAACAGCGGTTAGAAAGGGTAATTCATTGTTTGATATCAGCGCAGTTGTCATTTACTCGATTAATAGCGAATCACAGGTAGACAAACTCTTTTACTACCTTAAAGTTAAGTTTGCCTATGGTGACGTTTTGACAGAGACTTTGGGTGTTAAATGTTCCTACTTGATGCAACTATGTACTTTGTTTTGCTCTCATTAACCACAGAGCCCATTTTTTCCGCCTCTGTCTCAATACTCACAAAAGTGAGTCTGTCAATTCTTGACATCGCCTTGAGTTCTTTCGATTATGTCAGTGTCATATTTTTGCACATATTTTTCAAAGATAGTGCCTCAAGTGTTGACGTGGAGGCTCTGTACTCTTCTTTCAAGAACGATGTTAAAAAAATCACATGAAATCACCTTTTTTGACATCGAAAGCAGCGTGAATTCTAAATGGTCATCCTGCACAAACAGACGAGTTTGGTAGGGATGCTAGAACTACACAAGGCTCTATACAGTTCATCTCTGTAGGTGCTGTCATATGCGGTCTTGACATCGATGAAGAGATGGTGGATGTCGATTTGATGTTCTTGAGATTTTTTTCAGGATCAGCCGTAATGTGAATATTTGATTGTTTGTGGGCTTTCCTGGTCTAAAATCAAACTGATAAGGACGTATAAGGTTGTTGACAATAGGCTTTAGACGTTCACATATTACAGCAGAAAACATTTTGTATGCGATGTTAAGGAGACTGATTTCTCTATAGTTGGTGCAGTTTAGAGGGTTTCCTTTTTCGGTATCGGGAAAACAATACTGAGGTTCCATTCATCGGCATGCTTTCTTCCGACCATATCTTATAGATAAGTTGGTGCATGCTCCTAACCAAATTATCTCCAGCTGCTTTGAAAAGCTCGGTATTGAAGCCATCTGCTACACCAATTTTGTTAGACTTAAGCTTAGATATTACAATCTTTACTTCGTCTAGGTCGGGAAAACGGGATTGTTGACTTTTGTCATCTATATTCGATGGATAATCCTGCCTGAGAGCGGAATTCGGTTCGTAGTCGCTGTTATACAGTCTGCAGAAGTGATCCTGCCATATCTTCACCCCATACTGAGGTTATAACATTTTGTTTCTACTTTTGTCTTTACAGTTTTCGGTTCCGGATAAATGCGAATTGTGAATCACGTTTAGAACTTTCGAATTTTATTTCTGCTTCTAAACCATCTTCGACAGCACACTTCCCTTACTTCTCTCTTTTTTCCTTCTGAGGAGTCGGTGTTTCTCTCCTCTTCTTTTCGTAAGGCTCGTGAGCAGCTCACGGTGGTGGCTGTTTGAAATCCAACATATCGGAGGCGGTCTCTTTAATTGCATCTTGGAGATTTTGTCACTGGTTCTCGGTCCATTGTGTTGACGGCAGAGAACTTCCAAAAACGTGACTTTTGACTCGGTCGGAGAAGGATTTGGCGATCTCTTGCGATTGTAGCCGTTCGACGTTGTATCTTCTCCTAGCGCCTTTCTGTTTTGTCTTAGGTCTTGAAACCCGAATTTCTTTCTTGGCTATACAACGAGTTAGTGGGCAAAGTCTTTTCCCATGAGTGTCTCTTCTATTCGTAAAATACCTCTCTCACTCTCTCTCTTAGGACTTAAATCGAAATGTTTATAAAATTGAGTCCCATTTCTACGCTTAGAATTAATTTTAGATTAGCTAAAACCAGTATTTAAAATACACAATTTGACTGTGGCTAATTATTTGCATAAAACTGCTCTCCTTCGCATTTAAAAAAAAAAGTCGGTTTACCATCATTTCTCCAGGCTTCAGGGCCTATACTAGATTGTGCCAATCAATGTTGAAGGCTTGATAATCAATATGCAATTTTTGTGTTTTAATTAACACAAAACCCAACATTAATGCAGAATTAAATGAAATGTACATTCCAACAAAATTGTTTTCTAATATGGCATTAGTTAAGCCAAAGGACAACCCTTTTTTTAGTATCGATTAAATGAGTCCTATGATCATCCAGGATATAATCTCTTACAGATTTATTTGGTAATATGAAATCATTTTGTTGTTTGAAATGAAAATTGAAATTCTATAGAAAAGTGATGATGTTAATGCAGATGTGCCTTAATAATAATTTAGAATTTTATTTCTATTTCTTATTTTATTATACAGAAAAATAACTCAATTGAAAGCCCAGAAAAAAAAAATATCATTAAATATTCCAAAAATATGGATTTCTCGTCAACCGACAAAAACGACCGTGTTACCCAAATTAGGTACGCAAATAACCATTTCCAATGAATTGGAAACATTTGCTATGACAACTTGTCATGTTTTCCAATATAATATTATTTATTGAAATTCACTCAAATTACTAAAATAAATATTTTTGTTGATGTATACTCAAGATTTAAGATAAGGAAAGGATATTAGATTTTTCTTTGTGTTCATTTAGCCCAGATTGATGGATGGCAAAATCGAATTTGATTTCAAAAGAAGAACGTAAATTTAATCAATATTTGAAAAACGAAAAAACAACCTCCATGTCCTGAGATTCTTCTTATACAAAAAACCTAAATCAATTAGATGGAGTACTCTTGTATTGTTAAATATTGTAAAAGCTGTTGTTATAGGAGTTTTGAAATGATTATTGAATTTAACGACCCTTTTTTTAATTCGTTGTAATAAACGTAAGTTTAAAAATACACACAATGAGTATTCATTCTATTAACGTTCTTGTCAAGTACAAAGTTCGCAAAGCATAGTAGAGTTGGTATAACGCCAGAAATCACATTGAATTTAATTTTATGAGAATGTTATTTTCCGGTCCTTGATCGCATGTATTAAATAAAGATTTCTGCGTTAATTAGCAGATGATTTTGAACGCGCGAATGCAATTTCACCCATCAGCGATATACGAGTATGAATGTAGGTACTATGGTATCGATGATATCGATATATGTAGGTATATAAGCTTTCGTTCATTTCATCGATGATGGTAAAAGGGTTTTTTTTTTTTTTCATATAGCCTTATCCTTGTATACCTTGATTAAGTTGACTGGAATGAAATTTAATTAATACATTTTTAACTGATATGCGTGTAGGTAGGTGTGTAATGTGTATACGAGTATAGAGGGATTGACTTTTACACGAATTTTGAAAAATAAAATATAATAATTTGGAGTTGGTATTCATACTCAAAAATATATTATTCAAGTGATACATAAAAATAAAATAATAATACATAAAATTAACATTATATTCATAAATTCATACATGAATATGTGTTTATCAGGTGTATAACATTAAATCCGATATTTTGCTAATAGATGGAGTTAGTGCACGTGTGGAGCTACCATAGGCACGAGGTCCGTTCTGTTTTTTTTCATGAGTCTGACGTCTGTCAATATTATTCAGCGCACATTTTCAGCAATTTCATAACACAAAGTCTTAATAGAACACTTGATAAAGCTTTTTCGCTTCAATTTAAATAAATCGCAAATGACGTGCAGATATTGGTTCCGTCAATTTAAAGACGACTGAAAAATATTGAGTTACAGGACAAGAAGAATGAAAATATCCTCAAGCTGGTGTGCCCCAGGGCTCCGTTTTGTCTGCGACACTCTTTCTTATTTTTAAAAATGATATTTTCTGTTAAACTTCTAACTAACTTGATTGTTTCGCTGATAACAGTATACCCTCAGTTCTTCATATTCGTTTTTAGATTCTCGTCTTTGTTCTTCGGATGTGGACTATACCAACGGTAGCGTATGATAAGATCATTAAATTCTGATCTTGGTAGCATTGTCTAATCGGGAATCAAAAACCGTGTATAGAATTTATAGCTTCTTAAACCCAATGCTGTTTACTGTCGCAAAATTGTAACAAATTGTACGAAGCTTTTATTCGTCCAAAACTCGAGTATAGTTCTCATATTTGGCCTAGTGCCCTAATAACGTACTTGTGTCTTTTCGATAGACACAAGTACGTGTCTTTGAAAATGATAGGCGATCACTCTATTACTGTGACATTTGCTTAGGAACACTATACGAATATGGAACGCTTTGCCAGCCTACTTTCTCTTCCTTTCCTTAGGGAAAAAAAAAATTGAAAAAGCCGGCTTAACAACAAATATGTGGAAATCTAATCGGAAGCGGTCAACTGGAAGGTGCTTACCAATTCCTCTTATTTTCCAGACCTGTAGTCCCTTTGACTCTCACCTGTGTTAGTCAATGGGCCACATACACACCGATCAATGCTTAGAACTTCGATTCTTACAAAGATGCCTGTAAATGGTTAGATGATTGGTGCGCCTCGAAAAAGTAGAAGTTATTTGACGTGGTATCTACAAATTGATCGAAAGGTTGAAGAAATGTGTAGATAGTGAGGGCAAGTACTTTAAATAAATAAGCTTTTACTTCTTTTACTAAAAATCAGCAGGTTATAAACACGGTATTTGTATGTTGTAGAAGCATCGAATTCTTGTCACTTCGAAAAACTTTAAAAGCCGTCATGTAATTTTAAAGTTCTCAATTTCTTTTTAAGCAAACATTTATTTATTTTATTGATGACAAAGAAGTATTGCGTAATATAGTAAAAGTAATGGTAAAACATTTCAAATAACCTTTTGTTAAGTTCTTAGAATTTTACAAAATTTAAACTTTTTATTTCAAGTAAAATACTACTTGAACTTTATTTAAAAACGGTAAGTATCAGAGCACGAAACAGGGTTGTTAAATTTTAATGACCAATGTTGAATGTAAACCACACCTAGACGTCAAGTTTTTATCTGTATTTCATTTGACATTTCTCAATTTCAGACTAACTCAATTTGAACTATACAAATATAAGCCATCGAGTAATGCGTTGAATTTACTCGGACTTATTATAAAAAGGCACTTCGTGATTTTTTCGGTCAATTTAATTGTCAAAATGTGCTTAAAGTCTTGAATCATTTTAAATGATGAGGCAAATTTTCACCCCAGTGGATTCGTGTTCGTCAATAGGCAGAATTGCCGCACTTGGGCGAATAATAATCCAAGAGTTATCGTCGAAAACCAATGTACCCACAAAGAGTGACTGTTTGGTCCGGTTTATGGGCTGGCGGCATCATCCAACTATATTTTTTCCACAGGCAGTTACTGTGAATGATGTTTGCTATCGTGAGAATGTAATTTATGGCCCGAATTGGAAGATATGGATGTGGACGGTATGTGGTTCGAACAGGGCGGTGCCACTTCCCACCGATGGTGGCTGCCAAGATCATGTGATTTGACACAGTTGGACTTCTTTTTTTGGGGTTATTTGAAAGACAAGGTGTTGGTCCATAAGCTAGCAAGAATTCAGCACCTCAATTATGGCTCAGCGTCATTGAAAATTTTGACCATCGGATGGAGGTGTGCCGCCGAGATCGCAGCGGACATTCGTCCAATATTTTGTTCCTGATAGTAATATTATAAATAAATTTGAAGAGAGTGGAAGCGTTATGATTGTTGAAAGGCCGTGATCATCGTTTCAAGCTCAGTAAACCAAATTTATCGATTTCCTGGGGTTCCATTTGACGAATCGAAGAAGCATTAAAACAACACATTTTTGCATTTTTTTCTTCTAAAAAATTTAAAACCCAAAAAGAGTGACGAGACGGTACAAATTATACAGCCTCGTCCCTTTCTCGTAACGTAGGCTTCAATAGAAGTATCGTCTCACCTCGTTACCTTTTTTCGTCAGCCATATCCCAAGAACCGTTCGACTTCAAATACATTTTATTTTACAGATATAACAATTAAAAAAAAATACAAAATTAGGTTGACAAAACATATCTCTGGAACCAATAACCCTAGCGACTTCAATTAAATTTAATATAATACATTGTGACGTAATACTGTGTTTGTATAGTTTCGAAAAAAATCAATTAACAGCGCCCAAAAATATTTATATATTCTCGTATATTTTGCGAAACGAAAACTTATTAACATCACAAAAATAATTAAAGCATCGAAAAATAACGTTTTTGACATTTGGTAACATTTTTAGAAAAATCTATGTGACAGTTTTTTTTCTAAAAAATAAAAAACCTAAAAAATATGTAAAAGTTGTTAAAAATTGATTTTATACTCAAATATTTTGGCAAAAATAAAAAATAATGCCTTGAAACAATTTTTATCTTATGCAAAATTTTGTTTTTAACTTTGAGTACAATTTTTAGAAAAATCTTTTTTTTCAAAAATGTAATCTGTATTTTCTTATAAGAAATAAAAACTTACAAAAATGTTTATTAAATTGGTAGGAATTGGGTTTCGACTAAAAATATCAGGAACAAGAACAGATATCAAATTCAAACTTATATGTAGTTAATTATTTAAAAAACTTTAATTGATTTTTTACAAAACTGAAAAACATCTTGAGAAAAAAGAAAGATGATTTCAAATATTGCATCTTATACAAATAGTAAAACTTTTACGTATATCGACAGACGGGCCCGAATTGGAAGTTATCAGTGTGGTTATAGGAAATTATTGTAATCGGTCCGATTTGTCGAATTGAAAATTTTGACATTTCTCGACGTTTCAAGGTCCCTAGAGTCCAAATAAAAGATTTTTAAAAAGATGTCTGTGCGTGCGTGTGTACGACGTTTGTACGTCCTTACGTTCACTGCGTTTTTTTCTTCGTCCATAGTTCCAAAACCAGTATAGATATCGACTTCAAATAAATTTTGTTATACAGGTAATAATGCAGAAAGATGCAGAAAGGACTCTCAAAAAAATTCAGTGGGTGGTTTTTCCACCATAGCAATTTAAAAAAATATGAACATTTTGGTTGGCCCTAAATATCTCACGAACCAATAACTCTAGAGACTTGAATTGATTTTTATATAATATATAGTAATGCGATACCAAACAAATATATTTTTGGAAAAAAATTCAACTAACGGTTTTTTTTATAAACCAACAGAACTGAAAAAAAAATATTGGTCACCTTAATTATTTTACGAACAAAAAATGATTTTATTTCCAAAATAAAGTTATGCAACGAAAAATAACGTTTTTACCATCTGGTAAAATTTTGAAAAAAATCGAATTGACAGTTTTTTTTTATAAAAAATACAACCCTAAAAAAACATTACTTAAAGTTGGTAAAAATTGATTTTTGAGTTTTAAAAATTTGAGATATTGGCTTCAAACAAATTATATCTTATAAAAAATATTGTTTTCAGCATTCTGTTAAATTTTGAGAAAAATCAAATTGATGGTTTTTTTTACAAAAAATAATAACCTAAACAAAGCATTCCTAAAAAGTTATTAAAAATTGAGGCTTAAGTATTTTTCGACTCAAATATCTTTTCAAAAATTTGAGATTATTTGAAGCCATAATCTCATAATCTCTAATTTTACCTTATAAGAAATATTGTTTTCAACATTTGGTAAAATTTTGAGAAAAATCAAATTGACAGTTTTTTTACCAAAACAATACTAAAACTTAGTAAAAAATTACTTTCGACTCAAATATCTTTTCAAAATTTTAAAATATTCGCCTCAAACTATTTTTATCTCACAGAAAATATTGTTTTCGATATTCAGTAATTTTTTTTATAAAAATCCAAAAATCAGTTTTTTCATAAAAAATAAAAATCTACAAAAAATAGTACGCAAAATTGGTAAAAATTGTTATCCGGTTCTTGATATCTCGTGAACAATAGAAGATATTGACTTTAAATTAATTTCATTCATTCAATTTGTATTTGTTTATATAAGAAATAAAAACTTTTAAGAAATGCTACTAAAATTGGTACAAAATATTTTTCGACTAAAAATCTCAAAAATAGATTTTGAGTCCAAACTATTTCATCATATGCAAAATACAGTTGGTAATTTTAATTTATTTTTTAAATAATTTAACTGACACTTTTTTAATATAACACGAAAACCTACAAACCTTTTAAGCAAGACAAATCAACAGACGGGATGGGAAGTTATCAGTGTGGGTCGCATCCCAGTCTCTTTTTTGTTCTGTAATAGTTCTTATTAAATGTTAATAATGTTTTGTATTTTGTGCTATAATTGTATTTTTTTCTTACTAACAACTAACACATGCACTTATGATGAGTCCCTGATCGTAGTTTGACACTTGCTATAAACTAACTACTTTCTGAAAATTCTGAAGTGTAAAAAAAATGGATTTCGAAGTTGTACCTTTATTTTATTAAATTTACTCAATTAAAGTAATACTGCATCAAATTCACGTGACATAAATATTACAGTGGAGTTCTCTTATATCTTAAGCCTTAAGTGTTGCTTTTGTCAATTATTTTTTAAATTGGGCAAAGAGATCTACGAGTATTTATGTCTTAGAATAAAAAAAACCTAAGATTGTCAAATTTTCAAAAAGCTATTTTTTAATAAAAATTAAAAAAATGACAAATATGAAAAATGAAACTTTTGTTATTTTTTTTTAAGTATTTTATTTTGCACAAGAATATACATAACTGGTGACACTTAATTTAAGACAGTGAAATATCTCAAAAAATTATTTAAAAAAAAATAAGAAAGATACACAAAAGAATAACAAAAGAAAAACTGTATCCTCCCTTAAGGACATACAACAAAGATCCATATGATACTCCCTGAGTGGCAGTATACGAGTGTACAAAAATATATATAAAAGAAAATATGATATCTTTTTTGTTTGTAATTTGAATTGGGAAAACAATGCCAATGGAAAAGGAAAAGTAAAAAGAAAAAGAAAAAACGAAACATGACAAAGTTTCAAGCAAAAGTGACGAAAATAAATACTATCGCTAATGGAAAATAATTTTTCATTATTTGCTACGATAAGTTTTTATCATCCTGTGGGAATGTAATTCATTTTGAGTTCTTAGTTCTTTGGCATGAAATGTGAGATGATACTCGAGAGTGTAATTGCAACTAAAAGTGTACATACCAATCAATATAATGGCCCCAATTTGCAAAAGATACCTCCAAAGGAAGTTGACAAGAAATGAACTCAACACTATTTCTATTTTTATATCCTTGCAAAAAGTTCCTTTCGTTATATACGCGTAGTCATTCGTATATTTAAGAAACGCGCTCCTCTTCCACTTGGAATTTATTTTCAATAAAAAGCCTGTAATTTGATAGGTACGTCGCGTAGGTACATATATTTTTGTTGCCTATTTCAGTTTTCCAAGAGTGACTATGATGGTGTCCGATGGCGAAACGTTAAAGTCATGGAGAAGTTTAAAGAGGGTTGTGAAATGAAATAGAAATGCCTGCGGAGTATGACCATTTCCGTTTCCTTTTTGTGATCAGGTATGTATTTGCAAAATAGAATGTGACAAATATGTTTATGCAAAAAAGGATTGCGATTTTAATGTAACCAAAGGCAAATGGGTGCAAATTGATGTCATTCAAAAAGGATTTTCTCACATTCTATATGTGTATGTCTATTAGTAGTTTTATTTGCAACTTAACAATAGTACGTATACGTTAAAGGTATGTGTACCTATAAAATAGTATGTGCTTGCTCGAAGTTATTACAACAATAAAGAAAGAAGAAATATGCAAAGGACGTGGTGCACTTAAAAGGACATTCTAGAACACATATTTTTTTGCAAAGGACAAGCTTTACTTTCTTTCTTTCTTTCGTTTTTTTGTTTAGTTAAGGCACAGGAAGACAATGACAAATGAAAAGCATTCAAGATAACACATGGGAAGTAGTTGTGTCCATTAATTTATGCTCGAGCAATAAAAGGCAAGATAAATTTAATGGGCGTTCATTTTGAAAGGAAAATAATAACAAAAAGAAAAAAACTGAATAATATTATGATGTTATATTTGAAACACCTTTGCAATCAGCAGAAGGATGATTTGATGATTTTATGAGAAAATTCATTGATTCCAATCCAGGCATCTTTTTTATGGGAAGAAGTTTAAATTTTATAGATGTAAACATTAACATTAAATTCTTATATAAGATACGCGCAGAGAGAAAATATTTAAGGTAGGTGCTTGGCAATTAAGAAACTTGAAAAGTGATCTAAGAATGTGTGTAAGTAAATATTAATTTCCCTGCATTCTTTTCACATGTGGGTTAGGTTGTAAAGTTGTTGCTAAATCACATGGTGAATGAAACCTTCGCAGTACAGTTTTATGTTCTTTACAGGAATGTATAAGGTAAAGTTTAAAGTCTCCAATTAATTAAAAAAAAAAAACTGTTATGGTTTCATAGTGGATGTAATGTAGATTAATGGTAGCTTCTTAACTCAAGGGTTCTTGTTAATAAGTTGAACGAGGAATTCTCTCGATATATGGTTTCTCAAGAAATTTGAAGATGGGAAAAAGTTACTTATATGTACGTATCTACTCACGTAAGTTACACAATTTTCCAATGGCGCATGAATTGCTTCAAATGAGAATATTGAATTACTTGAATGTATTTTTCTAAAGTTGGCATCTAGATAAATTTAATACAAATTTATATTTTAGGTGAAAATGAGTTTAAAGTTTTGCAGAATAAGTTTGTGTAAATTAAGTTCTAAGGATTTGTCAGATTCTATGAGATTCTGAGTCCTTAAAGCAAAACGAAAATCAAAGTGACAGCTATATCTGCGGTAAGTGCAGAGGACCATCCATTTTGAAATCGCGATCCGCAATGCTTCATATGGCTTCAATTTGCTAAGGGGTCCTACTCGTGTGATATTTGAAAAATAATGTGTCAGTTTTAGGTGTTTATGATTTTCAAGTCAAATACACAAAGATGTTATTCTTTAAATGTCAATACATTTGTGTAATAAGGAGTTCATAATTGTATGAGAATTTTTTGGGTTGCTTAAAAACTGCACTGGGATAAATTTATACTCAAACATTTAGGAAGATAGGTTGAATCCAATCTCTTGTTAAGGTAAATTTTTGAAATTTTTTGAATTAATGTCTCTCATTGAATTTGTTTTTAATTTCTCGACGTTTCAAGTTTCCTAGAATCTAAATCAAAGGTTTTCAGAGAGATTTATGTGTATGCGTATGTGCGTACTATAAGAAAACTTAAGGTAGTTCTTTTGTCGACCGATGGTTTATTGCAATTGAACTTAGCACTAGACAATAATTGGTTTCTTATAGAAGGTAAATACTTAAGAATACGAAACATGTTATACATATAATGTCGCATCGTGAGATCGATGACGTGCGTTATTAATTTCTTGTCGATTTCTTTGAAATTTTACATTAACGAGCATGCATGAGTACAGTCCTAGGAGATGATTGATGGGAGTACATTTTGAATGAATGATGAATGTCTTAAGATCCTTACAGTGCGTACGTGGGACACCTTTTTTCGTCGTTCATATCTCAAGAACTAGCTGAGATATCGGCTTCAAATACTTTTTTCTTTTGTTTTACAGTAATAACATCAAAAGATGACGAAAGGACTTTAAAACAAAAATTAATGTTTGTTTTCCTTACTATAACAATATCAAAAGAATAGAAGTGAAAAAATTAGTTTAGACCCTCAATATCTTTCGAACTTATAATGCTAATGACTTTAATTAAATTCTATATTATGAGCTGTGACATGATACCAAATTCGTATAAATTCGACAGACATTCAACCGTTTTTTTTTATAAAATAAATAAATTGAAAAACAAAATTTGTCACTTCAAATAATTTGAGAACAAAAACTAATATCACCTCCAAAATAATTATTAATGCATCAAAAAATAATGCTTTTGACATTTAATACAATTTTTAGAAAAATCGAAGTGACAGTTTTCTTACAAAAAATAAAAATAAAAATAAAAAAAAAATACTTTTAAGATTTTGTAATAATTGATTTTTGAAACGAATATCTTTGCAACAAACATATTGGCGCTAATTTTTAAACACTTAAAACGTGCTCTAAGTGGTTTTCAAATTCAAAGTCGAGTTTTAGAATCAGGGTTGACTCTTTGATAATTTTAAACGAAATAAAGTATACTTGAACACTAAAGCACTAGTCTAACTTTAAAAGCAGCAAAATGCTTCTTTATCTTTTTTTAAAGTATACTTTATCCATTTGACATTTGTCATTTCATAAAAAAAAGAAGCTGGGATGCGACCCACACTGACAACTCCCCATTTATTTAATTCCGTCTGTCGATTTGTCTTGCTTAAAAGTTTGTAGTTGTCAGTTGAATTATTCTTCAAAATTCAAAAACTACCAATAATTTTTGCACATAATGAAATAGTTTGATTTCGAAATCTATTTTTGTTAACGAGATTTTTAGTGAAAACCAATTTTTACCAATTTTGCGTATTTTTTGTGGATTTTAATTTTGTATGAACTAAACGGACTATTAGATTTTTAAAAAAAATTTTACTAAATGTCGAAAACAATATTTTTCTGTGAAAAAAATTAGTTTGAAGCCAATATTTTTAATTTTTGAAAAGATATTTGAGTCGAAAGTAAGTTTTTACGAACTTTTAGTAATGTTTTTTTAGGTTTTTATTTTTTGTAAAAAAAACTATCAATTCGATTTTTCTCAAAATATTACCGAATGTTGAAAACAATATTTCTTATTAGAAAAAATTAGTTTGAAGCCAATATCTCAAATTTTTGAAAAGATATTTGAGTCGAAAATCAATTTTTAACAACTTTTAGTAATGTTTTGTTTTAAGGTTTTTATTTTTTGTAAAAAAACTGTCAATTTGATTTTTCTCAAAATTTAACAGAATGTTGAAAACAGTATTTTTTATAAGACAAAATTAGTTTAAAGATATAAATTCAAATTTTTGAAAAGATTTTTGAGTCGAAAATCAATTTTTACCAACTTTTAGTAATGTTTTTTTAGGTTTTTATTTTTTGTAAAAAAACTGTCAATTTGATTTTTCTCAAAATTTAACAGAATGTTGAAAACAGTATTTTTTATAAGACAAAATTAGTTTAAAGATATAAATTCAAATTTTTGAAAAGATTTTTGAGTCGAAAAACAATTTTTACCAACTTTTAGTAATGTTTTTTTTAGGTTTTTATTTTTTGTAAAAAAAAGTATCAATTCGATTTTTCTCAAAGTTTCAACAGATGTCAAAAATGATATTTCTAGTTATATACAATTATTTTGGAGATAAAATCAGTTTTTGTTCGTAAAAATTTAGAGGTGACAAATATTTTTTCTTTCCAGTTTTTTTTTTTGATTTATAAATAAAACCCTTAGTTGATTTTTTTCCAAAAATATATTTGTATTTGGTATATTTGGTATCGCATTACAATGTATAATATAAAATTTAATTCAAGTCTCTAGCGTTATTAGTTCTTGAGATATTTTGGGTAAACCAAGATTTTCGAATTTTTTTAAATTGCTATGGTAAAAAAACCACCCACTCAATTTTGTTGAGAGTCCTTTCTCCATTTTTCTGCATTATTATCTGTGTAATAAAATTTATTTAAAGTCGATATCTGTACTGGTTCTTGAGATATGGACGACGAAAAAAAACTTCGCTTCTCTCAAAAAATCTTTTATTTCGACTCTAGGGACCTTGAAACTTCGAGAAATGTCAAAATTTCAATAACAAATCGCGGTCTTCCCATTTCACTAGAACTGGAACTCTTGATGAATTTATATTTTTTCGGAAGAAATGTCCTCCAAGTTGATGTTGGTAAGTGTATTTCAGATATAAACAGGGACAAATCTAATTTGTCAATATTTTAGTGCCAATGAATGGAATGATACAATGAACAGTAGGAAAGATTTAAAAAAAATACCTCTAAATACATCGCGAGTCTTATGCCACATTTGATTAAGTTCACATCCCTATGATTTCCAGATTTCCTAAGGCTATTGTAGCAATTAACTTTATTCCATGTACAAATAAAAAGGCCAACTACAATCGTAGGGCCTGTATGTTTTTGTTCTGTTTAATTTAAGAAGCACTCAAAATTAGACCTGCTTCACAAAAGTTTGCTGTTATTTTGTTAAATAGATTTATTATTTTACTTAGAGAATTTGTTTAAAGTGTTTAAAATTAGGAAACATTTAAACAAGACTTTTTTAATAAATAACTACTTTAACTATAGTCGGATTTTTTGCTTAAACGAGAACTGTTTAAAATTTTGCGCCATTGGCTTCAAACTTATTTTATCGAATAAAAAAAAATATTGTTTTTAACATTTAGTAAAATTTTAAGAAAAATGTATGAAAATAAAAATCTTTAAAAATACACAAAATTGGTTAAAAACTGGTTTTCGACTCGAATATCTCGTAAAAACTTCAAAATTATTTCATTATATACAAAATATTGTTGCTAATTTTAATAACTTATTTTTTTTTTAAATTCAATCCGTTTTTCTTTATAAGGATTAAAAGCTTAAAAATAATGATATTAAAAATTGGTAAAAATTTGTTTTCTACTAAAAATGCCGTGAACACAAACAGATATTGAATAAGACTTACGTTATCGTTTCCAAAATATTGTTGCTAACTTTTTAGTTTATTTTTTAGAAAAATTCCTAATAATAGGTACATTTTTTTACAAAAAAAAAAAAACGAAAACCTACAAAAACAACTAAAAATTGGTATAAGAATGGATTTCGACTCAACTATTATGGGAACAAAGAACTTTTTGTATCTAAATTAGAAATATCGACAGATGAATGCGCAGTTATTAGTGTGTTTCTCATTCCAGCTTCATTTCTTATTAAAATGTTTTAAAAATTCACTGTTTTATACCTATTAAATTAAAAACATAATTAAATAATATGTTTAGTGATACTTAAATTAGACATATTGATTTTTTATTTTGGATCATAAAGTTGTGAAATTCAATAATTTTTTTGAAAGTTTTGGAGTACATTTTTACAAACTTAATTCGATGTGTGTCGATTTAAAAAAAAAAGCAAAAAGGGTAGCTACAAGATCACACTGCTCCACGAAATTACATGGTTTTTCTGCTGCATGAACAATACAATACTTTTTTAAAGAATTACATTTTGCTGAATTTGAATCTCGCTGTAAAATTTTATATTACATCTAGTTTTTAAAAGATGCCCCTTTAAAAATGGTAAAGGCTACCAAAAACGTGGTTTTAAAGACTAAGTTTAAGTACAAATCTTTATCTTCCAAAAACAGTTTAAATCATTTTAATATCTCACTTAGTTTTCGTAATTTCTTATCATTACTTATGAGATGACTTATGGGTCTTCATTTGACTTTCTATGAAGTTTTGTAAAATCTGGAACGTAGTTCCTTTATTTTTTCACATTATTTTTATATTTCTTGCAATTAATAAATAAATAAAATAAATGAGGTGGCGCAACAGCCCATTTTAGAACTAGGGTGTAATGACTTACAACTCTCAACTATTCCTGTGTGCGAGTAATGTTGTCAGGAATGGAGGGGACCTACAGTTTTCCGAATGGCTAATTTGAGAAAGCACTTTTCATGAACAGAATTACTCTTGAAGGATTTGTCAATTCTTCGCAAGAGGCAGTACCCGTGAAAAATACTTTAGATGGCACAGGCAGGGATCGAACCCAAGACCTCTGGCATGACAGTCCAACGCACTAACCATCCTGCCAGGAGTACTATTTTTTGCAATATATTGCAACCTTAGGACTACGAATTCGTGATAAGATCAAAAATTGCTTTTATATCGATTTGGGTCTTTCTGTTAAGAATCATGCTGTCATAAAAGCTTCAGCTTTTCTTTCAGTTTATTTTATGGCAATTGAAGCTAAAGACTCACAACTGTTGGGAACTTTTGAAAAATAAGTAAGATACTAAAAATAATTAAATGGAATATTAAAGTAATAATTTGAATTAGGTAAAGCCATCAAAAACCTTTATAAAAAGTATAATTTTATTGACACGCCGCCACCTTAAAAACCTTGCTAACCAATTATTTTTCCGACACACAAAAATTATTTTAGAAAACTGCGAACCAAATCATACTTTGTTCATGTATCTTAAATTGTATAGTGTATTTAAGTTTAATAGATTGTGAAAAATAAATCGATCTTTTTTAACAGTCCTTATGAAAGCATCAAAATAAAATTTAAAACTTCGAAATATTCACGAAAACCTTACCATAACTAAAATCCGTCGATATCTTTCATGGCTTTTTAAGGTAGGAACCCTATACAGTGTATAGTAGTAGTAGGTACTTAAACAAACAAAAACGAACTTGAAATTTGATATGTTTAAGTTTTTGAGTTATTTTATTAAAAGGGCTAAATAAAATGTTTGTATTTGTGTACATTAACCTCAAAAAGTCTTCAATTTTGTACTGAAATTTCATAGTAACACTTTTTATGAGCGTTCATTTTATATACAAAACATATATAAACTGTGTACTGCATACATTCCGTTCGTTTCGAAAACATCTACATCTATCTATACCTCTTTATATACAAAGTATAACAGAAGCACCATCATCATCGCCATCCATCGTGTCGGTATTAAAAGTCGAGGGTTCGCGTATAATATTTCAAATTATGAACAACACAACAGCGTACTCTCTTGACCTAAAAAATATTTACACTATACACAAATCCCCCAAAAGCAAATATAACCTCTGCATCTGTATAACCCTCTGCACTCCCCCAAAAAGCCTCGGAATCCACGCGTATTTATATGATTTAATGGTACATGATCCAGAAAGGGGTGAAACGATTGTAAAATAACCAAAAGTAGGCAATAAAAATAAAATGTAGTGTTGTATGGAACCTTCAGAAACATGTAGAATTACATGTATACAATATACAGAGCCACAGTGTAGGGGTTGGGGGTTGTAAGACCATCAGAACTTTCTTGCAATTTAATTGGAAATGGAACGAAGAATTTTATTGCATCATTAAAAATGCTGCAAGCAGAGGAGAACTCCCTTAACTGTACCACTCCCTTTAGGTAACCCCAATCACCCCTGCCACCCTTATACCATTTCCAACAAATGTGCGGTTAATGCGTTGGTTGCGGTAAGTATCCTGTGGAATTGGTGTTCATCAGATATTTTGATATTGAGGGCCTTTTGGTAGTTCTGCTTGTTCTGATGGCGGGCGATATGGCGACCCAGACTCTAGCAGACTAGCACTACCCGACCGACCGACCCAACGACGACGAGCGACGCGACCCCAACCGAATGCGCATTAAATGAAATATTTTCATTGGGTCGTTGAGTTATACTGTTTAATGAGTGCATGAGTACCTTCTTTCGAGCGTTAATGTTGCATGCCACTTACCGATGCGATGCGATGCCAGGCGTCCCCGAAATTGGGATATAGGCGCATGAAATATGTAAGCGTCGCAAAAATCGATATAATATAAAAGCGAAAATTAAACATGATCGTAAGTGGGTACATATCTGGGTATTTGATGGAAATACAGAATCAAATATCCTTAATTAAATATCCTGACGCACATATAGCTCCTCGCGTACGAAACATGCACCGAAAACCTCGAGGAGAAGCAAGGATTACTATACGTGCTTCAGATTAATTGAACAGATACTTGTGGGATGCTTTTGAGTGAAAGGTATATAGCTATTTGTCTTTTTTGTGTTGTATTTTTTGAGAACTTGTTTCAAATACAAATAGAGAGGATGAGAGTTGGTATTCAATTTGGGTAACCTCTTCAAAAAGGATTATTTTGGAACACGAAAACATCAGAAGGCGGTATATTTTGGGATACCATAAGAACGTGCAACGGCAGAGTGTCTGTTCAGTGGGTTAACGAAGAAGAAGATGTGAACGTGATGAATTCAATGCGAAAACTTAATCCGTAGAAGAATCAACAAAAATGAAAATGCGTTAGCGCGTTACACCACTCTCAATTGAAGTAACTCGCGTTAATTAAGTTTTCTAATTTATAATTTTCAATTAAGAAGCGCAATATTGGATTATCTGGTCTTAGCCCATAGAAGATATGTATCTATTAAAATTTCTGCGATGATGTACGAATATAGAAGGGGTGCGTTGCTTTAAGCTTTAATAAAAAGGTCGGTCCTTTATGGTTTTCTAGTTATTCTTGGTTCTTTGTGCAATAAGCAATTATTTTTGTTTTCTTAATACAACCGAAAGGTACCAGATTATATCCAAATATTTGATATTATACAGATTAAAAAAGAAAAACGTATTTTGAGCCGTTTGTCTGACAAAAGGCTGAGTCTTTTTTGTTTCAAGCCACATTTTTATGACAATAAATAACTACTGCCACAACAACTTTGATTGTAGGTCAATAGTAGATACGGGATAAGTGTCATGACTTCAACAAAGCGATGCGCTGTCATGTAGCTGCTTCAATATTGTTCTTGAAAGAGTGGTGCGCAACACCAACGTCAATACAAGTGCCACCATCTTTCAAAAATTCACACAATATCTTGGATATGCAGATGACATCGACATTATGGGAAGAACCAAACGAGCAGTGATGGGTGCCTTCTCTAATATCGAGTCTGAGGCGAAGAAAATGGGTCTTGACATTAACGAGGACAAAACGAAGTATTTACTGTCGTCAAATAAAGTCGATTCACACCGTAGACTTGGTCAAAAACGTGACAATTGACAGGTACAACTTCGAGGTGGTAAAAGAATCTGTTTATCTGGGCACTGCTGTTAATTCTGCAAATGACATCAGCGCGGAGATCAAACGTTAAATTACCCTTGCTAATCGCCGTTTCTTTGGCCTAAGCAAGCAGTTGAGGAATAAGGCTCTATCGCGAAGTACCAAGGAGACACTGTACAAAACCTTAATCATCCCAGTCTTGCTGTATGGTGCAGAAGCAAGGACCCTCTCCCAGGCAAATGAAGGATCTCTTGGTATCGTCGAGATGAAGGTTCTGCGTACGATCTATGGTTTACTTTGTGTCGACAAGCAAAGTAACATCTGGCGGAGACGATATAATCATGAGCTATACGAGCTGTACTGCGACTTGCCAATGGTCAAAAAAATGCGTGTTCAACTCTTAAGATGGCTAGGGCATAACGAGCGAATGAACATCGAAGCTCCAGTCCGTAAGGTATTCAACGCCAAGTCTGAGGGAACAAGAAGCAGAGGCAGGCCTCATCTCCGGTGGAGTGATCAAGTTGAGGTTGACGCACGTCAACTTGGTATTCGAAATTGGAGGCAGCAAGCTAGGGATCGAGTAGGCTGGAGAAAGTTATTACTTTAGGCTTAGGAGCACAATGCGCTGTAGCGCCAACTAAAGTAAAGTAAGACATTCATCTATTTCTTTTTTTTTTACTACAAAACATTTTTACCTTCGATTATGGACATATTGTTGAAGCTAGTTAGACCCGGATAGTCAAAGGCTCCATGTAGTTTTAACAGAACCTCGATACGTTTGTATTGAAGCTTCGTGGGTAGATAGACTTTGCTTCAAATAGAAATCCAGAGTTTGAAATGTGGAGATCTGGATGTAGCATTTCAGTATTTCAAGGAGCTTAGGTGGTCTTTCAAAAACGGAAAGAAATGCTAACCTTTATAGCCAAAATGTTTAACGCGGTAACAGTGATCAGAAACCACAACCCCTATTTCGAAAACTTCTTCAACTTTCAACTTTGTCATTGGAAACATAAAGACGTTATAAGGTTTAAAAAGGTATGTATGTTTCCCTTGTTATAAAGCCAACCCAACTGAGAAAAAATGGAAATAAGTTCAAACAGCACAGAAAGGCCTGTAACGCTGACATTCGAAGGACCAAATCTCCCAAAGGCAGTAAAAGTTTTTGGTAATTTTTTAGGCTGTACGCCAAAAAGTTGAATCAACTGTGCCAGAGAGTGATATGACCTCGTCTGTACTTGAGAGCGGAAATGATTTTATGGGACCAATCTTCTTTCAACCACGTAGATTTGCCAGAGTCCTAAAAGATCTTAATGGCATACCCGGTATTGTACCGAAGAAGTATTTTTCAATGCTGAAAAAACCATTGCATAAGCTTTTTCATCTATCCTACCCTTCAAGCCTTGTTTGAAGTATATTTAAAACGGCATTTGTCCAGCCCATGCCCAAAAAAGGCAAACCCTCCTCACGCTCGAATTATCGAACGGTTACACTTAAGTTCCTTCTTTCCAACGTCATGCAAACGGTGATTAATTATCAGCTCAAGAAATGTCTATCAGATCGAAGGCTTCTTTATTGTCTGAACTGGTGGTCTTATGGTTTACCTCGCCGAAAAGTGAAACAAATCTTCAAACCGTTTTGAAGAAAGTATAAGATTATTCCACTTGATATTTCAAAAGCATTTGATAGAGGCTCTTTTATAGAAAATGCCTGCCTTAGGTTTTGACGAATCCAAACGTTTTTACATTCACAACCCTCCTCTACAGATGTATATTTTTAACCACAATGTAAAATAAGCTCATTATTCGGACCAACACATCATTTTTAAATGGAGAATCAAAAATCTAGCACAGTATAATGCTTCGAAAACTTAATGACAATATCACTTTCCACGAGTGGCAATTCCATCAAGAAGGTTGAAAACCTCGAAATTCTTGGTACGAGCATCTGTAACCACCCTAGTGAAAGGATGAAATGCGCGATGTAGAGAAAGCATTAGGCATAAACAAATCAAGCTTTTATATTATTAAAGTAAAAACTTCTTTAATATTTATAGAAATACGGAGGCATTCAAATAGCTAAAAAGGCTCTAAAGTTCTATTGAAAATTTTCACTTTTCGAGATATTTTTTTTAATTTTCAAAACTTAACTTAACTTGCTTAAAAAATGTTTTTCATCTGTCAGACAGGAAGATATTCAAGAAATTTTGACACAATCGATTAAAGTGAAAACCGAATAAAATATCGATATCATTTTAAGTTTGATCCTGAAATTTCCTTAGTATTTAAAAAATTTTAGAAAGAAGAATATAAACAATAAGAAAAAAAAAAAAAAAAACTTACATAGCCAATTCGTCCGCTCTGTATATTCTACTTTTCGCTTCAAATCCTTGACTAAGGCTCTAAAGTCATCATCGCTAAAGTGGCACTGAATGATTGTATTGTTCATTTGCACAACGCTGAATTCACTATTTCCATTATTCCCAGCGGTGCCACCTACAACACTACCGCCGCCGCCGCCAGTACTATCCGACAACAATGTGGCAACGTTATTTGCTCCCTCCCCATTCAAAGGACCCTGTTGTCGGGGATAGAGCGATGGGCATCCATTGCCTGCTCCACCGCCGCCGCCCGCATCGACATTATTACACGATTTACTTAGAATAATTGTAGACTTTTTCGCAATCGAATTGGCAGCCAGTAAATGCTCGCCTGTCGCACCACAGCTACCTCGATGCACGGGCTTGGAAGAAGCTGGCACAAGCTGTTGACAATTATTGACTTTAAGCTGATCCATCGCCTCGCTACCACTGCCACGACGTCGGCAATCAATTAGGGCGTTATCACTGCCACGCCGACCGGTACTGGCCGCAAAGGATACCATCGTTGTGCTTCGTCCGCCACCACCAGCCTCCCGTTGACTAGATCCCGTTGTAGTGGTGGTCACATTAAGGAAGTTTTTTCGCAGAGTATTATCATTGCTTTCGTCCTCGTCATCGTTGGCTTGCAGCAGACGCTCAACACTGCTGCTGGTCGTACTGTTGCTATTCATTATGTAAAAACAGTGATCCTTGCTCGAGTTGCCTCTCGTTTCGCGTATCACGGTCACCGTCTGATGATCCTCATAAATTTGTACTAATAAATTCTCAAGGATGCGCTGACGCAATCTGGCATCGGCAGAGTCTAGCGATTGCTGGATATCGTGTTCCCCGATCTGCTGGGCGTCAACAGTCGTTGTCGTAGCCGTACTGCCGAGGCTCTCAGCAGAGCTGTATGATGGCACACTTGCTAAGTCACTGTAAGGATTTGTCAATTTGAAATTCGCATATATCTCGCTAAGATACCGAACGCGCGAAGCTATGTATCCAATTTTGCGGATTAATTGAACGTCCGTACAGACGCCGGTGGAGGAATCGTCGTCACTATCGTCATTTGGTATGGATGGGGATTTGCAATTATCCTTGTACATATGGCAGGATGGACTGTTGACTAAAATAATTCAAAATAAAATCCAGTTGTGCGATGGGTTTTATGTATAGATAGGTACTTGGGTTACTTCCTTTTTTCAAATAAAGATACTCATGGATTGTAACTCTTTCAAAACGGTATACATATAATATATATTTTATGGACTCGATGAATGTATGTTATGTATGTGTGTGTAGGTACTATAAAACGATTGGGATAATGGGCCACGGCATTATTATCTATCGTTCGAGTTAAGCTAAAGTGTAATCTCCACAAATGATGAATAAAATGTTCATTGAACTTTGCATAATTGTACTATTGTATTTTATCGCCTCCTTTTTTCTTTTCATCGAAGCAGAGCCAGCGTTGCCATTCGTTCCTTTTCCTTCCTTATGATTTCACTTGAACGATTTGATGCAGAAAATAAAAGCTGAATACAAGTGAAAGAAATATATGTAGCCAGCGTAACGAAGCGTTATCTATCTTCGTTTTTGTCTTCGTCTTCGTTTTCGTTTTCTTCTTTTTCTTTTTATACTTCAAAGATAATTGCAATAGAACTTGAGCGGAAATAATTACTCGATGATCCTTTTGCAGCTTTCCTCTTTTACTTCCGCCTAAACAAACGGATGAAAGTATTACTCGTATATGTGTAGCAAACTGTTGCAAACAGGTGTCCTGGTTTCCTGTGGAATAAACAAAAGCAATCATTAATATTAAATTTTGTCAAAGCAGCCGGTTTTTCTTTTTGCAATCAGGGATAAGATTATATAATAATTCATTTCTTTCTTGTAAATATTATACACTTTTTCTAAAGGAACGAAATTGAATTAAATAAACGTTTGTTAAACAAAATAAACTGGAGTAATTTAAAATGACAGTAACTAACAAATTATTGTTTTGGAATTTCGAAAATTTCTAACTCGAAAAATTTCTTTGAAATAATTTCAATTCTGGTTTTTGGACACAGCCTTGAATTAAACAAGTTCATCTTCTAATTCTTGATAATGTACTTTAACCTTATTGTTTCATCGAGTGCAGCAGTATTGGATGGGACGAATTTCTCAGAATGGTTTGAAACATCGACAGGTGTTCCTCAAGGCTGCATTTTAAGTCCATTACTTTTTGTTTTATTTATTGATGAAATTTGAAATGTACTCTCAGGAGGAATACCGTTTGCCAAAATAAAAGTAAAAGTTCTGCTATACGCTGATGACTTAGTATTACTGGCTGACTATCCTTTCACTTTGCAGTTGGAAATAAACAGGCTGAGTGCATTTTACCAGAAATGGGGGTTAGTCATTAATACAAGCAAGACTGAGGTGATGATCTTTGAAGCGGGTACAAAGAGAAGCCAGCCCAAAGAATATTGGTCACTGAATAATGTGAATATTCAAGTTTTGCAAGAATTTAAGTACCTGGGTGTTTTAATTACACATAACCTTAATTTTTTAAAGCACGCTTAAAAAAAAAGCTGTGATGGCAAACTGGCTTTGGTCATAATGTGGCACAAGTTCTTTGCTAACTAGAATCTCGTGTCAAAATACCGTGTTTTTCCTGCAACGGAAAACACGTGCACGTGCTTTGGTGCCCAGGGTTTTGGTTATGTGTTCTTTGAGGTGTTTGAAACGGTGCAGAGATATTTTTTCAAACGCTAATTCAACGCCAAACTATGCTATCTATGTAGAATCTGGTATAATGCCTCTGTAATATTTAAAAGCCAACAATAATTATTTGATAAGGGTGATGAATAGAAGTGAAATAAGTCTTCACAACAGTATCATGGTAAGACTTATGCAAGCAAACGAAACGGAATGAAATAGCCAATTCCCATGAAGTTCATCTAAAGGGTGATTTTTTAGCTATTATCTTTTTGGCAACAGCTGACGTACGTTTCGTGTTTTGTTATACTGTCAAACATCTTCAGTTTGGTCTATAATTTAACCATAAATCGTCTTGCAAACGAACAACGCTTGCAAATTATTCAATTTTATTATCAAAATGCGTGCTCTGTTAAGAAAGTTCACGGCGCGCTTCTGCCATTTTATGGTCAGTTTAATCGACACCCTGAAGCGGCTATTTGGACATTACACCACCAACACGCTTACGTAGAGTGCGAACTGAAGAAAATATCGCAGCTGTATCGGCCAGCGTTAATGATGACCATCAATTATCGATTCGTCGCCGTTGTTCGCAGCAATTGGGCCTCGGTTACTCAACAACGTGGAAAATTTTGCGGAAGGATTTAGGTGTGATGCCTTCCAAAATACAGCTGGTGCAAGAATTAAAGCCGAACGACCTACTGCAAGGTGAAATTTTTAGTAAATGGGCTCTTGGAAAGTTGGCCGAAGATCCACTTTTTTACCGAAAAATTTTGTTCAGCGACGAAGCTCATTTTTGTCTCAATAAGCAGAATTGTCGATTTTGGAGTGAATATCAGCCAGAAGCATTGCAAGAGCTACCAATGCATCCAGCAGTAAAATTCACAGTTTGGTGCGGTTTATGGGCTGGTGGCATCATTGGACCGTACTTCTTCAAAGATTATGAGAATCGTAACGTAACTGTGAATGATGAGCGCTACCGTGAGCTGATATCCAATTTTTTTTTGCCCAAAATGCAAGAGCTTGACTTGCATGACACGTGGTTTTAACAAGACAGTGCCACATGTCTTACAGCACGCGCAACAATGGACTTATTGAGAGGCGAGTTCGGTGAACATTTTATTTTACGTTCGGGACCGGTCAATTGGCCGCCTAGATCGTGCGATTTAACGACTTTAGACTATTTTTTGTGGAGCTATTGTAAAGCTCATGTCTATACAGACAAGCTGCAATTGACGCATTGAAAGACAACATTGAAGCATTTATTCGTGATATACCGACCGAAATGTTGGAAAGAGTATGCCAAAATTGGACTAAGCGGATGGACCATTTGAAACGCAGTCAAGGTCAACATTTGCATGAAATAATCTTCAAATTAAATTATATGAACCGTACTATTGATTCAAATAAAGATTTCATGCATTTTTCTGATTTGTATGTGTTTTTTTTTTGAAAAAACTTTCCTATAGCTTTTAAAAAATCACCCTTTATTATTTATGGAGTCAAACGTTGATGAATGGGAGGGCATGTTTGCAGATATCACCGCAAAAATAGATGAGAAGCCTTACATTCAGCATCCATCTAAGGCAACTTCACCATCGTTCTGGAATACAAACAAGAACCGTAATCACCCAGTTGTCTTCTTCAGGAACCTATTTCAGCAACGAATACTCTGTTGAAGTTATTAGCTTAGTTTTTAGATAACGTGTTGAAGTTTGTAAGTTCAACTTTATGCCCAATCGAGCTAATCTATCTCAAATCTGTAACCTTTGCAATAGACGGAAAAATTAAGCCATTGTATTACAAATGGTCGTATATTGCAAGAAATCTGCCGGCTGTATTTTGATGAAACTTGAACGGATCACTAGGATGGTCTACTTTACATAAGTATTGCAAACACGCTTTTACTTTTCGCAACAGTTTTTAGGCTTAATACCTTTAGTTCATCCAGTTACTGTGGTTCAAAAAACACCGTCTTTTGTGTTCCAAAATTAAAATTGAAATAATGTAAAATGTTTGCTTTAATACGTACAAAAATTATAAAACTTTTTGTGTTTAAAATCGGTATTTTTTTTGTGTTTCAAACCATTTCAAAATTGAAAACCATGCTTTTATTCTTAGCAATTATTATTACTGTTAAAAAATTGTTGTACAATAAAGAATTTGTCTATCTATCTCATCTTCTAAGGACATTGGTGTAAAATGTTAATCCACCTAAAATGATACTTAAGTATTAAGTCACTATATCAAAAAGAAGGGTTTGCTTATTTTCAATATATTGCCTCTACCATTTTTATTTCAATTTTTCGTATCGATACGTTAAGTTCTTTAATGCGTGATAATAGATTTTAAAAATTACAGTTCTTCTGGAAGTTTATACACATAAGCTTTGAGTACCTAATAACAAATAATTATTTCAAAAACCACAATTTTTAGTTCTTAATCGAATACTGAATGACCGAAAAGTCAATTATGGGCTCTGATATTTGATCGGATAGGAATATACATAACGTATATGAAACATGAATTCTTGATCTTTTTTTAAGGCATACAAAGAATTCACACGCACTCTCTTTAAAATTCTTACAAGAGTTTTTCTTTTTGAATATTTCTTGCAGCGATATTAAATCTTTTGCCTTAACTTCCCTCAATTCATTTTGTGGTAAAATCAATTTTAACTCTTATATGCAAATGTATATATATGAATGTTTATGGAGTCCTTATTTCAATCGATCTATTTTATCTTATTTATAAATCAATGAAATCAACCCATCATAATGACTTTTTGAGAATTTCTTATAGGTTTGCCTTTGGGTATATAATTTTTGATGTTTGGTTGTAAAAAAAAAACAGTTTTTATTATTGTTGTTGTACATTTATGTGCATATATTTTGAAAGGACTACATCCATAAATACCAATACGGATACTAGACCCTTTTTCATTTAATTTTCAAATAAATTGAAATATATTGGCATATGTTGAAGTTGTTCGTAGGAAGATTTTAGGATGCAAAGTTATGGCGAACGAAACGCGAGTGAATGTAATTTTGTACGATGTGGAATTAGGATCCTTGATTTTATTTTTATTAAGGTATTTGTAAACGTTTGGAATTTCTCAAATTTTTATGATGATTTTATATACACTTTTCACCATTTTAGCAATTTTTGGAAATAAAAGTTATTAAGGCATCTCAATTAGCACTGATATTTCAATAATAGGTTACGGCCTTTGATACCTTTGTAATGTAAATATAAGAAACACAAATGCATAATTTTTTGATTTATGAAGAGAAACCTGATGGTTGTGGTTAACCTTAACATGTGTATAGTGTAAGCGTTTTTAAATACTAAAATTCTTTAAAATTACTACCAGATCGGAATAGGAGAAACATTTCATCCACCGACGTGATGACAGAAAAATCGTTTACGCTTACCAACGTTTTTGGCAACTTCAAATATAGCATTGTTTTGCAAGAGATGGTCTTAAATGCATAATTCTAGAACCTATAGCTTTTCAAAACCGCCTATAAAAATTGGTATTAGAGCGGCTTCCGATTTAAAACTATTAAATACTTAGAGCACACTGAAAGGTCTATTCTAAAGGGGTTAGAAAATAGAAATTAATTTTTGGCTTACAATGGTTTTGAGTTCTTGAAAATTACAAGTAGAGGTAAAGACAGAGCTTGGGATGGCAATCTACATTCGCGTCGTACGGTTAAAGAACATTTCTCTATACTTCAAAACACGACCAGAGTTGGGTTCGAGGCTAAACTGATGGGCATTCTAAGAAGCGCGAATATTACGGTTAAACTGTTAAAGGGAGAAATGCAGTTTAGGTTATTCAACAGGAGCATAATCCGTTAAAAAAATAATAAAAATAGAATGAAAATGGTATTTCTATTTTTTTTTATGGTTAGTAATCCCCGCTTAGTTGCACCTCGCTTAATTGAACATCTCGCTTAATTGATCGAAAAAATTGGCTTCGAAAATTTCACGTATTAGTAGCAAAGCTTTTTAGACGGTTAATTGAACCCCGCTTAGTTAAATTACTCGCTTAATTGATCTTAAAAATATGCAGCAGAAAAACTAAATACATGGACATTTTTCGGATAATTGGACGGACAAAAAAATTATTGTGATTGGAAAAACCAAAACGCCAAGGTGTTTTAAAAATAAGGTTGTACCTTTGCAATATTATTCCAACAAAAAGGCATGGATGACCCAACAGCCCCTTGACCAAGGCATTATTCACTGTTTCAAAGCCTACTATCAGCAAAATATAATAAGGAAGCAAATTGCAGCCATCGAACGTGGCAAGACTATCGAAGAATTTTCGAAGTCGATCACATCTTTGCAAGCAATGCTCATAAGCAAACATTGCTTGTGGCTTATAACACCTTCTACTATAAGAAATTATTTTAGAAAGGTAATAATATTGGAAATATTTTACTACTAAATCTACAGTTGCAAGTTCTTTTTTTAAAGGCAGGCTTCATCCAAGAAGAGCAGCCGGAAAATGATCTCGTGGTCATAGAACGTTCTTGAGGACAATGCAGATTTCAATGCTTATTTGGAATGTGATGAAATAACATAATCATGTTATGGCGAACTAACAGACGCCGAAATTAAGTTGACACTGAAATGTTTATAGAGTAAATTTCTGGGATGAATATTTTATTTTTTAGTTAACCTACTCGTGCAACTATATGGATTCCGCTTAAATGAACAGATATGTCAATTAAGCGGGGTTTCGCTAATTGAACCACCCGGATAATTGACCGAAAAATCTGACAAAATGGTCAGTGCAATTAAGCGGGGAATACTGTATATCATTATGGTTATGTATTCAAATTAATCCGAATTCCATACAAGGATTCTAACTTTAGCTGATAAATGGCACGCGAAAGTGAATAAGAATAAGTGAACAAGATACCAATTCGATCTTGTCAAATGTTTCAAGTGGTTTCTCTAACTGTACTCAAATATTAATATAGGAAGTGGCCTACAGTTTTTATACCAAATCCGAACGACTAACTTGAGAAAGCACTTTTCATGACAAGAATTACTTCTGTTGGATATTTAAATTCCTAGCAAGAGGCTGTACCCGAGAAAAAAACGTGAAGGGACACAGGCAGGGATACCTCTGGCATAACAGAACTATCACGCCACGGGTACTACTTAAATGTAAATAAAAAAGATAAAATCGGCCCTTAGGCATGAAATTTTGTAAAGGTTTTCTTTCTTGATGTTGCTCTCTTACTCCATCGATGTGTTCCAATCTAACAAATTTCCTGCTGCTCTTCTGTTGACCTGTATTCCTGTTGACTTTGACTTTAAGCAATATTCCCTCAGGCAGTTCAAATAACAACAATTGAATTTTGTACTGTGAACTATTTTGACCTCATACACATAACCTCAATCGAAGTTTTAACAGTAGCTCACGAACTACAACAACTTTTTTGTGCACTAATTTTTTGATGTGTGAATTGTTGAAATTAATGAATTCAATCATAGCCAACCCTTTGCAGAATTTTCATAAAAAGTTACAAAATGTGAAACCGTCCTAAGGCCGGCTCTCACTCTGCAACCCTTTAAACGAGATCAAATTGACTCTGATGTTCAATTAAGTTAAAGCTTTAATAGCTTGAAATGAAAAAATATTAATATTTCGTATTGAGAAAAAATAGGTCCTATAAACGGAAAACTGTTTTATTTGCGTGATAATACTTTTTATATGGCTTTTAAGCGATTACTTTCTATAATAATCTCCACATACCAAGAACACCATCTCCTTTTAAACTGACAGAACATTTCAAAATTGCGTCTCTATAGTCTATATACTTTCTTCCAAGAAGTTTTATTTTTGTATCGTTTCCTTTTCTTCTCCATCGAGTGCACATTTTTTGTAAAAATATAGTTAAGAAGATATATTGAAGAAGTTTACAGAACACTGCATTGACGTCATTATAAAGTATTGTAGATATGTACACAAAAGTATAGAACTCAGGTAGATATCGTTAAGTTCAAACAAATATATAACATTTAATGCATGCCTAGTGTACATTGATAGGAGCTTTATATACAGCGATGCACAAGAGTTTGTGTACAACAATCAAATATTGAAAAAAGACACATTTCTAACAAATCGGAAGTCGTTAATTTGGAATAATTTTTAAAGGAATAATTTTGTAAATAAAGGACTGCAATAGTTTTCTTTTCAAAAGTTTTTATCCTCAAAAGTTTGTGAACAATTTCAAAAACTTTTGCATTTCACACTCTATACAAGTAACCGTACTTAGTTGGTGCTGGCTGCTTATTTGTTTGTTTGAGTTTAAATATTGACAAAAATTATAATTTCCTTTGATTGTTATTACAAAAGTTAAAAAAAAAAAGATTTTAGTTTAAGTGAGCTTAATAAATAATTTTCATGTTAAACACAATATTTCCCACAAAGAAATCGCCTAATAAACTTTAAGATCTAAGATCGAGAAACATCGATAGGAACCAGATACAAATAGAATCGAAGACAAGATCGGGCCAAACATCGAAACATTTGATAAGAGCGTTTGGCAAAGGCGAATAGTGGACCAGGATCGTTTAGAACAGCTTGGACTAACACTGAGCTTGAAAGGCACCACGACACTCATATGCATTTAGAAAAAGTTCGCCAGACACTCTTAGGAAAAACCTATTTGTAAATAAAATTGATACGAAGTAACTAATTGAGTTCACCAAGAGGTCGTCTAGAAATCTGGCGAAAGGTAATTTTTTCCGACAAAGCAAAATATCACATTTTTGGATATGACGGCAGTGATTTTCGCGTTTGGAGAAAGGCAAACGATGCTCTGAGTCCGAATTGTAGAGGTGCGGGTGTGTGGCAATCGGAGTCAGTAAAGTAAAAATAATTGAGAGTATTTAAAATTAATATTTGTATATTGATATTTAAAAACAAAATTTAAGAACCAGTTGATGGTTAATATACCAAATGATTATTAATTTCAAGCGGATAATGATCAAAAAATACTACGCACGTAAAGTTTATATGTGACTATTGAATAGCACCCACACCTCCTTAAAACTCCCACACAAAGCCTACACATTAATCTTGTTAAGCACGCATGGGATTCATTGGAAAAAAATCATGACCCGCCAGGTATTTCGGAGATTAAATTTCCGAGTTTTCTTCTAATTAGAAATGTTATTTTGCATTTGTTAAATTGGATCTTAGCTATTCGTTTTAATGAAATATTTGCACTAAGATAGTTAAGAGTTTAATATTTGTGAGCAATCTTCGATTTTTTTTTAATATTTCATCGATGTACTCAAACTTGTGGGGATCACTGTATGTCTATGCAGGTGCATTATACTCGTAAATATATTCGATTTAATGTTCTCTGATTAATCATAAAAAATGAGGGCGTAACTATTTGTGATGAATGAGGGCAAATGTATGTCAATGTTTCGCAAAATTAATTTACAAGGGTGGAAAAGATTGAGCGACTGATAAACTTTAAAGGGTGAGAAGAAAAACATTGTAAGTATGTATGTTCATTTGTATTTGTGTGACCCGTATGTGCTCGTATACTCAAAATACTACTTGTTCGTTTGCTTAATGACATTGATGAATTTTATGCTTGCACATTGCACATATACAATTGACAGTTATTATAGGTGAATACCTTAATTTGTACTTTACCTACAAAGGTACGTACCGTACCGTACGTACGTACACTCACTGGAGGAAAGCTACAAAAAGCAACATTTTAATGAATGCCTTGAGTAAGATTGTTGCGACTGATTGAGTGCATGCAAAGCAATTTCAAACACTTAGCATTGTTTAAAAAAAATCTTAACCTTTAAAAACTTAGTGTAAATAAATGTTTTTAATAAACATTGAAATGAAAGCATAGGGTGTTTTTTTTTTATGGCAGCATAAGAAGTTTCGATAGTTGTTGTGTATATAGTTTGACAGATGATAACGTCAAACTGTGTTGACATTTCTGTTTACTAAGATTTGCCTATTCATCATTAATTATTATTAGTTAATTAATTCATTCATTTAACGCCAGAACATTTCCAAAATGTGGCAAATTACTTAATATACAAAAAATATAAAGGGTTTTTCAATTGGCGCGGGTAGATTTTGGCGAACCGTGGCGGCCATTTTGTTTTGGTGACATCTGTCAAATCTTTTGTTTATAATACAGTTAAATTAAAAATTAAATTGGGTGGCGCAACAGTCTGTTCAGAACTAGGGCCTAGTGACTTACAACTCTCAACCATTCCTGTGTGCGAGTGCTGCTGTCAGGGATAGAGGGGACCTACACTTTTAAGCCGAATCCAAACGGCTTATTTGAGAAAGCACTTTTCATGACAAGAATTACTCTTGGAGAATTTGTCAATTCCTCGCAAGAGGCAGTACCCGTGAAAAAAACTTTAGATGGCATAGGCAGGGATCGAACCCAAGACCTCTGGCATGACGTACATATGTTCAAGGAACGCAGTATATTTTTGGACACAAAATCCAATTTACGTTTTTTTTTTTATAAATCAAAAAAACTTAAAAAAAAATATTTGTCATTTCGAAAACTTTACGAACAGAAAATGATTTTATCTTCAAAATAATTTTGTGTAACGAGAAATAACGTTTTTGACATCTGGTAAAATTTTGAGAAAAATCGAATCGACAGTATTTTTATAAGAAATAAAAACCTAAAAAAAAATTACTCAAAGTTGGTAAAAATTGGTTTTCGACTCAAATATCTTTTCAAAAGTTTGAGATTATGGCTTCAAACTAATTTTATCTTATTAGAAATATTGTTTTCGAAATTATTGTTTATATATATATACTTATGTATTTGTTTATATAAGAAATAAAAACTTTGAACAAGTGCTACTAAAATTGGTTTCGGCTAAGAATTTCGTTAACAAAAATAGATTTTGAAATTTTTTCATTGAAACTATTTCATTATATTATGAAAAATATTGTGGGTAATTTAAAAATTTTTAAGAATAATTCAAGTGACAACTTTTTTAACAAAACACGAAAACCTACAAACTTTTAAGCAAGACAAATCGACAGACGGTATGGGAAGTTATTAGTGTTGGTCACTTCCCAGCCTCTTTTTTGATTTATACTTAAAACTATCACTTGATTTTTTGCAAAACTTTACAATTTCTGTACAACGTTTCTATCTTAAGAATTTTATTTGAGTAGTTACATAATTTGTACGTGGTATATTTGTTACTAACTTGAACTTAAAATTCTTTATCCTTACTCGTTTTCGAGCTACGGAAGTTATCCTAAACGTACGAAAATTCGAACTTGTGTACCTACAATGTATTTAGATGGATTGAAGTGTGGAGAAATGTAAAAATGTTCAATTCGATAAATCGTAGCGATTACCATTACTTAGTTAAATTGATATCACGTATTGGACTACTTCTAAGACAAGTTAGGAATTTGAAAAGAAAAACAGAGTCGATCTTGACTTGGCAGTTGATGATGGAGAAGTTAAGAAAAGTCAGTCTTTCAATATTCTACAAACGACTTTTTAAAATTTACTTAACCAAATTTACATTTTTGTGGGGGCTTTCGAAAAACGAAACTTTATAATTTATATGAAATTTGGCATACTTTTTAATTAAAATTTAAAAGTTCGGGCACAATTTTTTAATGAATTGTTTTAAACGTAAAGAAAAACTTTGTTTTACTGTAAAGATGTGTTCTTAACTTCAAAATCGATACTGTATTAATATTTATTTCTGCAAAACAGATCAAATTTGTGTTGCTTTTTTATAAATCCTGCATCCATCTTTTGTATCGAATGAATTCTTAAAGGTTGAATAAAAGGAATAACAAAATAAAGAGTGTTTGAAATGAAATAAAACAAAGATTATTTGTTTTAATTTAAATTAAATTTACTCTATTCGGAAAATTATTTGCCTTTATTAATTAAATATGATTTCTGGTACATGACTCGGACGTTTTGAAAGAGTTGTTCATACTTCAGTAGTTTAATGTTGAAATGCATCAATCTAAAATATATTACTGGACAGCTGTCATATGGCCACTAGTTACAATAGTTGAGCCAACATACAGTTACATACCTCTAAAAAACACCCTTTATTACTAACTGAAGGACATCAAATCATAAGATCTCGAAACAAACTAAAACTTCACATAGATACATATGCTCTAAATATACATATACATTAACAAGTAATGTTAAGTACACCGAAATGTCTTTCGTTTAGCATAATATCCAGAATAGTCCTTAATTGTACACTTCGAATTCGAACACAGATATTAATGATATAATTATCGTAACTGTAATAAAAACACACACATATGTTACTACATACACATTACACACAGCCAAGCAAACTCGTATGAACACATTTAGACATAATTGCTTTTGGGCATCGTAATTATAATATGTGACTGTACAAACATATGATAAATAAATTTTAGCATATTGCATGCCAACAGCCCCCACTTGGATACAATCTTCAATTCTGCCGCATTCTGGGCCAACAAAACACCATCAATTATTATCCAAAACATTTCGTCGCACCTTCCCGGTGGGGTGCAATCCTTTTTGGCACCACTTCTAATGGATCCAGCTGAGGCTGATACATATGCATCCCAGTCCCAGTCCTGGTCCTGGCCTCTTAACCACAATAGAGAAACAACACGACCACATAATTGCATATGGAATATTAATTTAGTGGAAAGTCCTCTCTGGGCTCTGCGTCGTCTATGTCTCCATCATGTCAGCGTGCGCCGCGCCGGCCTCCGGTCCTAGTTTTAGTCGTCGTCGATGTTTTCGTCCTTTGTTGTTCTTCTTCCACCTCCCTTTGGTGAGTGTATTTTATTTTCATTTTGTTAAGAAGTCAAAACGATTCATGCTGTTTTTATTATTAAATTATTTTTGTTGTTAACCAAAAAGTCAAGTGAGCAAAAGTCAGTTATTGGAATTTCTAAGAGCAAAACATTTGAATCCATTCCATACATCGCCACTGTCGTAATAAAATATTGTTGTCCTTGTAAAGAATTTTTATTTTGTGTTTTTACGCTTTTAATTTTATTCTTGTACCAGAAAAAAGAAAATTTAAGAAATATAAAAAAAAAAAACATATTTTGAATCTATAAATTTGACATTTTCGATGTCTAGAGAAAACGTGATGAGAATGAATTGGGAAGATAATCAGATCTTATATATCAAAAAGGAAGTAAGTCGGCTGGGTGTTATTTTTGTTTGTTCATTTATGGAAATACTACCAGAGGGGGTTTATTTGCATATATGTATATATTTTCCGGCGCAGGGTAATAAGTCCACGGGAACTAAGTGAACCTTAACCAAAAACTTTTTTCGGAACTGGATTCTCAAATTGCACGGGAACTATATTATACTTTATTAAATTTAATTATACTTTATTAAAAAAATATTCGATAAAAAGTTGATAAAACCATATTTCCTTAATTAGGTTTGTAATTAAATTGAAGCAATTGACAGCTTTTTTCCGCTCGAATTCTTAACAGAAAGTCAGTATCATACCTCATCAGTAAAACAAAATAAGCCGTTTTTATTTTGAACTATTTTAGAAAATATTGAAAGCTTATTTCCAAAGTATAAGTGCGAAATACGAGTAGCTCAAACAGTGCGTTTTCTAAAAGGAAGTTTTATCCTAAATAAAGCGATAACCGTGCGAGCTTTTGCACATCTGGCATGACAGTCTAACGCACTAACCATCATGCCACGGGTACTACACCCAAGAACATTAACTTGCCATAAATCACAAAAGTTCAACATTTCAGGCACTAGCCTAAGGAGAATTTAGATTAAATGCTTCCAAGATTCAATTTACTCAGCAATTAAAATAACATTGAGTTTGGACCTTAGAACAGCTTAAATTGGACAACGGAGGATTGGAGGCTCATTTTCATCTTCGTCAAGAGAAAAGTTTGTCCATATTGGACTATTCATATGTCTTTGTAGATATCTAAATTTTGGAGTAGCGATTTGACTCATTTGGACTTATTTTGTGGTAAACCAAGAAGGACCGATGGACCGAATATGATTATTTGAGTATTTCTTTTATTACGGAGGTTACTGTTTAGAAAGATGGAGTTAAAAAGATTAGACAGTTAATAAATCCAGAAAGTAGACGATGAATTAACAAGATGTCAGATATCTGTCTATGTTCTTCCAGAGTCTTGAGATTGATTAATTGAAGGCAGCCTTAATATGGAGGAAATATCAGCGGGTTACCCCAAGTTAGGACTTCTTGAAATATGTACGCCTTAATAAAGATCAGACAGCGTAGGAGTTGGAAAAATGCTTTGAACAGCGTTTTTTACTCGTGATAAAGAAATTGACTGCCATTTTCTATTATTAATGTAGATCTATTATTAATGTAGACCTAAGCAGGGCTGAGAAACTTACGAGAGCTAGATGAATAATGTAAGAATCGTGCATCGACGTAATTGACTTGAAAAATTTCGTGTCATCGGCATGAATGAGATATGGGAATATTAAGAAATCAATTCTATATGATTATTGGTGAGGATAAAAAGAAGAGGACCTAAAAGGCTACCTTGTGGTACGCCAAAAATAAACAATTAGAAGTCTGTGGAAAATGTTGTCAAAGGCTTTCCTTTTTCAAGAAACGAGAATGTAAAGGAAACAAATTTCACAAGGTTGGCAGATGTAGACAAACATTTTTGAAAACCATGTTGCTAATTGGAAATGAAAGATATACCTACACTAAAATATCGTAAATGATGCTTTCAAATAATTTTGGAATATGGCACAGTTTAACAATTGGTCGATAATAGTTGGTATTACTATCTTTGGAGTCTTTTTTGTAAACTGTGGTTACTAAGGCTGTTTCCCAAAAATTTGAAATTTCCCCTTGAACTAAAGATAGATTAAAACCTAGTAAGTGGGGAGAAGATAGGCTAGCAGCACATTTTTTTTTAGAAATATGACGAGGAGACCATCAGGGCCAAGTGAGAATTCATCATTCAGTTGATAAAATCAAGGTCAATTGTTCGGGGAAGTAATGGATCGGGAAAGAAATTAAGCAGATATTCTGTAACAAAAGAGTAATCTGTAAAAGATTGATTAAAGTAGGTAGTGAACATGTGGTAGATAGTTTGTGGATCATTTGAAGCTTCATTATTAAGAGTGGTGTAGGAATATTTACTTTTTGATGTCTTGGAGGGCAGGTTGGTCTTGGGGGTTTCTTGAGATTTATATCGTCTAATGGTGCTTTTAAAACTAGAATAAAACAAATTTGGGAAGAAGCTCATTTTCAAACTTCAGTTTTGTCCAGGTTGCTTAGCATTTTTGTCTTTAGACATTGTAGGGTAAGGATTTATTTTTTGTTTTAGGGTTGTTCTTTCACCTTGAAAGTTACATTGCTGGAATTTTAATCGCTCCATTGAAGAACAAAATCAGTAAAAAAAAACAAAGTTTTTATTAGGCACCTACATATGTATGTATGTATATCGGTGTTCGTAACAAACTTTAACTACAAGGATTATTGTACAAGTAAACCACTATAGGAAGGACTTTTATAAAGATTTCGATTAACTTTTTATTGATATCTTCTCGTGGATGCAATAAAGGAAACATATTTTCTTTCCATTTTCCATCGATTTGTGTACCTTTGGTAGGATATAGACCTTTTCCATTCGCATCAAAAAAAAAAAATAATAATAATAATAACATAACTCCTCTCCCCTTTCAGCTTCTGGCATCTTTTGGCCAATAATATAGTACAAAATGGTAAGGAACGAGTATATTATTATTAAATTGTTATTACCTTCCCACAGTCAAGACAGTGGTGTTGTTATATATTATGTACGTTGTAAAGTAATATTCGCTTTGGATTTTTATTTTTTATTTTCTCTTTACCCCTTACCTATACGTATCAACGTTTGTTTTAATACGTCGTCGTCATCGTCTTTATGTTGGCCAAGGAAACAGAAGCTACTCGTATATAGACCCCATAGCTACACCTTCCGCCTTATACTGATCTTGGTTTTAGGCTTTCAGTAAATGTTTTTATTTGTGACGCATGTTGTGGTTGTTAATGGGAATTTTTTCAAGCCCTTGTTGTTTTTTTTGTTGTTGATGTTGGTAATACCGATGATGCCTATAGGAACATATGACGACGGTAAGGTGTTTGGTTTGTCGTGGGTGCCTATTTCCTATATTGTATGTATGCTGGTGGAAAGGTGGCAAAAGAAGGGCATTTCCCTGGCAGCTACCAAAATGTAGGCCGGTATTAAATCATACGGAAGCGTAAAAATGGAAATGGGTGTAAACATCAGAAACACACCACATACTCGGCTTTCTTTTCTGGAGCAGCTATATTTTCTTTTTATTAAAAAATCGTTAAAACAAATTTTATTCTGCGAAGTTGTAAAATGGCGGTGTTTATATATATTAGATACATTTTGAGTTGAGTTAAGTTTTATACCTAAAAACATACTCGTACATATTTATAAGCCCATCTTCGATGTGGGTTATACATATCCATATGTATGGCTTTATGTGAACGTACATATATTGTCAATGAATGGCTTCTTTATTCCTTTAGGGGTTTGCATAGAGTATATATAGAAATTGTGTAGTTAATATTTATTTTTATTTTTTTGGTTCGTCCAAGGGATATAAATCACATGGGATTTTTAGGGCGTCATTTGGAAGGCATTAATCAAAAAAAAAAAAGTTACAGAGATTTATTTTTAAGACTCAATAAAGCTCGGGATGACTTTGTTTTTTATATGTTTGGCAATTAATGTTTGGAAATGTTGTTTTATATATATGTATTAAGTTGAATTAAGTCATGAAAGTATATAGCGATAAGGAATTTATTTTAATTTAGTTTAATGAGTTTCTTTAAGAAATATATTAAGAGTGTTATTATTGATTGAACAGATGCTTCAAAGTTAATATTGATGTTCTTTGTCTGTTAGTATATACAAAAACTGCCATATTGGTCTTTTTAATGAAAAGATTTCATCTTTTACAGTTATTATAATAAAATATTGATGACTACAATGGTCTTATGAAATATTTTTGAGCGAATGGTCTGAGAGAAATTTTACAAGTATTTTCTTTGGGTTTAAATATTTTACATCACGAAGCAGCAAGCCTTACACCAGAATCAAGTCCAGAAGAATTATGGAAAGGAAGCTAAAATTATGGTATAATTCCTTTAGGTTTTTCGAAAATATAAAAAATATATTGATATTTGGTCTTCCGGCGGGAGCAAGAACCGGTACGTAGGTTTTTTCCAAATGTTTCAAATGTATTTAATTATGAGTCAACAATTAAGAAATAGGAAGGATCATAAGAATAGCATGGAATATGTTACAAAATATTCGAGTAGAAGCAATATTATAAGACATGTGACAAACTAAGCTTAAACAGGATACAATTTGGTAGTACATACACATAGTCCAAAAAGTCTCCGTACAGCAACTTCTTTTTGTTGATTCTGAGATAAAATATTTATTATTAATTATTATTAAACAAGTATTTTGAAAATCACAATTTTTTAAAATTTGGTAAAAAGGTAAAGGTGGAAACTAAGTTTTTTTCCAATGTAACCATTTTGATTTTTACATTAATTCCTAGTACTTTTTTTCAAAAACACTAAAATTAGGCTGCTGACGGAGACTTTTAAATTTAAATTGCTGCAAACTTATTTATTGAACACTTGCAATTATTACTTTCAAACACAGTTTTTACTTTTCGCAAATCACAACCAATAATGAACCGCTTCGCTTCCGAGCGCCTTTTTATATACCTCAAATCGGTTCGAGAATCTACTAGGTGGTTCTCGATGCTTAACTAAGCGAGTTCTCCTCTTTATCACTAGATGCTTAACGAAGCTAGTTCTCCTCTTAGCCACTAGATGTTTCTCGATGCTTAACGAAGCGAGTTCTCCTCTTAATCACTAGATGTTGCCCTCATTCTACTATAACACGATATTAAAAGAGATAAAGAGTGTATATACATTACAATTGAAACAATCAGATGAACTTTTTATTCGCATGAATAATTTTATGTCGTCAGCATAAATTAGAGAAGATGCATTTTTTAATAAAAGAGGAATTTCATTCATAAAAATAATAAATAAAAGTGGCCCAAGATGACTTCCTTGTGGAACACCCGAAAGAACTCTTATATTCCTAGAACAATTGCTTCTGAGCTTAACGCATTGTGATCTATCTGATAGATAGCAGCATAACTATTTAAGGAGCATACTATGAATGTCAATAGATTTAAATTTATTTATAAAAATTTGGTGACAAATACGATAGAAAGCCTTGGTAAAATCCGTAAATATCGTGTCAACTTGGAATTTTTACTCAAAAGCATCGGTAGTAAATTTTTAATATAGCATTAGATTAGTAGCAGTTGACCTTCTAGGAGTAAATCCATGTTGTTCATCACAAATTAATTCTTTAATATTAAAATTAAAATTTTCTCTGACAATAAGTTCAAACAGTGTCGGAATTGCAGATATTTTACAAATAGCTCTATAGTTTTCTATCAAATTTTTGGAACCAGACTTATAGATAGGAGATATATATGAAAATTTCCACATTTGAAGAAAATCTCCAAATGATAATGAAAGGTTGAAAAAAATTTGTAATGGGATTGCTAATGAATGCTGGCATTCCTTAATAATCAACGCTGGGATGCCATCAGGACCTGGATTAACTTTAGATTTAAATTGTTGGATATGCCACTTAAAACATCGGAACAAGATAAAAATAAGTTTGATAAATTGACGATATGAATATTACTACCAGTTTCTATAAAATTAGAATAGGAATGATTTACATATACAGATCCAAACAAAATTTTAAATAGTTCACAAGTACCTTGTAAATCGGTGGATAATTGTCGATTATATTCCATATTTTGCTGCAGTGGAACGCAGTTTTTTTGCTATTTAAAAAAGTCCAAAAAGCTTTGAGGTTGGTTGAAATTTGGGATTGAGTGTTCAATACGTATTGCCTGTGTAGATATCTATTCGAAAAATCATACTCTTTACGAATGAAGTGGAAGTGGACAACCCTTTCATTACCGTTCTTGAATGGTCTGAACGACCTGTAGCGGTTGGATTCAAAACAAGTTCGGGTGTGAAAGGGAACATATGCCAGAGTGAATCAAATCATAGAAAGGTGCTTGTAGTTATTTTGTTTTTAATTTATATTTAACAACGCGACTGGTATCCATGCAGATATGGAAAATTTAATACTTTATGAAAAAGTTCACTAGGGCGTGTACTTGTTATTTCCATAGAAGGAAAAAAATGGATTTTATTCTAATAGAAAACATAAAATTAAAGTATAGTTTGTTACAATTGTAAAATTGTGATGGGAATCCAATTTTGAAATTAACAGTGATATATACTAAGGCGTATACGTACTTTTTTACTTAAATAATTTTCAAACCATTTGAGATATTTCAAAAACTTTTTTTAGCTTTAATACAATACAAACATTTATGAATGGAACTAGAATGCATTTGGGCACATTTGGAGCGGAAGATTCTTTCAATACTAGCTCTGAGGTCCTCAAACTTGTCATCGGCTTGTTAACATAAACCAATGACTTAACGCAGCCCCAAAGAACGAACTATGCGACTAATTGGATGTTATATTTCTTGAGATGACACGCTCATCAAACTTATTTCCAGCAAGTCGATTGTAATCAATCATGGCGCGATAAAGCTGGCCGCTGGACGATAGTTATCGCCGAGAAAAAAGTATGGTCCAATAAATGCAAACCGCACCAAACTTTAATTTTTTATGGATGAAGTGGTGATTCATGAAGCAAACGTGAATACGAACAACAAATTGAGCTCTTTAGATAAGCCGAGAATTAAAATCGAAAATTGAAGTTAACGCTCTTAAAGTTGCGGTTACCGACTCTGAATTTCACTATGAAATTTTTATAATTTGCCATGCTAGTTTGTGTATTTTATAGGGATGAATATGTTAGGTTTATTGAATAAATTGACAATGATCATTTATTCAAAGTTGTCCATTCCTAATTGAAAAACCCTTAAGGTTGACCATCTAGTGTTATCTTTTTGAATTGCGGGTTATTATGGCATTAACAGCTGTTTCCCTAGAAATGTCGACAGAATGTTTGTATCGCACCTCCGTACCTTACGCTAGATAATATTAAACGCTTATTTCTTAATAAGTGCCTTGTCGTCAAAATAGTGCCTTTTAGAATGACAGTTTGTTGGTCATTTAGGAGTTGTGGCATCATTGAAATATTTTTCTTCGAATGAGGCTGGCAACAACGTTTCGATGGTCATCTGTGGCTATAACAGAGATATAATTAACGATATTTTTTAACTTTCATTGAAAAAATGGATTTTGACGACCCCTGGTTCATGCAGCTGCGATCCCATGCCACAATCGGTATTTTACTCACTAAATTCAAAATCGAATTATCATCTTAGCGATGTCAATTGGCCGCTGTGGAGGCCTTTTGGACTTTTTTCAGTGCGGGAACAGCCTGAAGTTACCAACAAAGTCTTGAACATTTTAAGATAAAGAATGCATTACTGAGAATAACATATTTTGCTTATATGCTGTAACTTACCCTTTTTTAATATTTTTTAATTGATTTTCTCACTCCAATATTTGCATTTTATTAAAGAGTTTTTAACACTCTATCTATATTCTTCCATTTTATAAATACAATATGTTATACTTTGTGGTCACACCCTTCATTATATGTACTCTAGACCTCTAAGAAAATTCGTTGCCTATACTACAGATGTCTGTCAATAAACGTGTCAATTTTACTTTACAACTTATCACACAGAGTAATTTCACATCAGACCATCTTAAGTGTACATTAGTGCTGTTTCTGTGGCTGTCTATATCTCCAAAAAGGTATTTGCACAGGCAATATCATTAACAAATAATTATTTTTAAATTCAATTTGTTACCAGAAATGTTCCCTATAAACATCACAAATCATCCCCAAATCCAAAGTAAACCCCTTTAACACACAAGTCTCCAATCCAAAATTATAGCATCTGATGTCTCTGAATGTCTGTATACAAAACCTAACCTATAACTAACAATATTTATGGTCTCTTTGGTCTGTCGGTTTTCAAATAAATGACTTCCCATCTCATCTCAATTATAATTTCCAAATTTCCCACAAATTTTCGACATGGGCAGTTGTTGAACATCGAATGTGTTTATTTGACGTCGTCGATGTCATCCTTGTTTAGATGAAAAGCAAACAAACGCACTTCCCTTCCTAGGATAAACTACATCAAATGCTATCGGGGGACGAGGAGGTGCGGTCGGTCACGTTTGATGTGTCCTACCACAGAATCAATTTAATCGAAATCTCTTACATACGTTTGCCCACATTTATTTAATTTAATGACAAGCTTTCGAAAAAATTTGAAAATATTTACTTTGGCAAATAAAGTTTAACCATTTTTCTATGGTTGCATAGATATCGTTTCGACACATCGTTTACGTATAAATATATACGTAGATGACATTTACATTTATTGATGCCTTGCCTACATCTTTGAAAACTAAGCCATTTTAATTGGATTCCATTTGCATTTTTGTATGTTGTTGTTGTTGCAAAGAATGCAAAAGAAGAAATGTTACGTATACGCCATCATGCACAGAAACAGGCCGAAGTTTAAGCAATTATTTCGCTCGAAGTATTCGAATGGGATCAATAATTCACTATAGCCAGTCCTGCTTCGACAGTCAGGATTCATAAAAAATTCACTTTTGAAATATATAGAGGAGTTTGTTTTTGGCTGGTTTGGCTATGCATGCATATTTATTTTTTCCAAGAAGTCTCACTGAACAACGCATCAAAGAGGGAATATGATTTGGTTTTAGGGAGCGTTTGGCAACATCGAATAATCGATTAAATTTTCAAACCAACAAAATCCTCTTATCGGGTTCAATGGAACTATGGATGGGGATGCTGATTCGGATGGAGACGGAGAATGTGAGTGCGCCGGTGTGAACGATAGCGAATTGTGTAGTTTGTAGAGAGCAAACCTAATCGAGTCATAGATTTAATTGGCCTCGAGGTAGGGTGTATTGTTAACGGTTCAATAGATTTAAGCTACAACGAAAATTTTGATTCCGAATATCAGGGATTATTTTCACTCCAAAATATTTGTTTTTTTTTTAATATTGACTATTTTTGAATTTAACGTTGTTTTAGCATGAATTTTTTATAAATGTATCTATTTTTTTTGGAATATGTAGAGAGCGTAGATAAGCTTTAATATTTGAAGTACATAATGGTGAAATTGCCAGGCTTTCATTTATTTCGCTATCCGATTCTATGGAAAAGTCTGATTGACGTTTTTAATTTTATTCAATTTGGGTTAGTTTTATGCTTTTAAATCTTCATTGTCTTATAACGGGTATTATTTTAGATGTGTAGTTTTCAATCTGGAAATACTTTTTTTTGGAGTTCGTTTATTTGACAGCTGTCACTTGATTTATGTTAAATTTGGGTTTAAAATTCATAATGAATAAGACTTATTCTTAAGAACGTTTGCAAATGTTAACAAATGAAAAACCCTTATGTTAATAGAAAAGATACATTCTTGGTCATAACATTAAATTATATACGTTTTATTTCTTCTTTAAAACCACACATCTAAAAGGGAACACCCTTTATAAGTCCGTAGAAATGTTAATTTTATTTTAAATTCATTAAGAGTTTTTTTATGATCTGATTTTTTTCCCAGTAGTTAAAGATCATGACGATAAGTGTTTCCAATAAGATGAGGAAACAAGTTGCAACACACTACCAATTAGAGCCTTTTTTTCGGAACGTCAATTTGTGTCAGTTTGTTTTTGACACAATTCTTTTATTTTGTTTAACCTTTTGTTTACGAAAATAGCTACTAATTATCTTTTAAACAATAAGAATCAACATTTCTCAATTAATGGCCAAAATTTCGACCAAAAAAGTGGTGAAAAATCACCTCAAAAGAATCTTATGTTGAAAATCTTTCCGCCTATTTCAAATATATTGTTTTTTCACTCTTAATTAAAATATTTTTTATGAAATAAAATGATTGTCAAAATTAATCATTGTGCGGCGTTTTTTCTTAAGCTATAGTTTTGAAACCGAAAAATACTTGGCGATGTACAATGACGAACTTAGAATGTTATTAAGGCCATAAGAAAAGTTTCAACAAAACGAATTCGCTGTATATTCATAAAGTTCAATATTTTTTTATCAAAACTGAATTAAGAACGCCATGATTTGTTAAACTTAAAATTTTCTATTGCGGAAGAATATTATAAGAATAACTTTGCTGGTGCCTTCAAAAGCTGAAGCAGCAAAACTTTAAGGACATTCAATTTATTTTGCTGTTTCTGTAAGAAAAAAAAGTCTCTAAGCTGCAGGCACAACCCTATTGCTCCAGGTGCAAAATATAATTAGTAACGGCTAATTTCTTGACAAAGTTTTAGTCTCTAAAACTCTGTTTATTGATAAATTAGAACTCGCTTGTGCTCGAACTCATTTCTTCATCAAGTTCTAAGGCATTAGAAGTCTAATTTAAATCTCAATCTGAGATAGAACTTCGATTAAATAGACCCCCAAATTTCCAATTCAATATGCAATCCCTTTAATATTCGATCAAATTCTTGACGCTCCATTTTCTCTATCCGAAGTTGAAACAGCTATACAAAATTCTAAAAATGGTAAAGCTTCTGGGGAGGACAGAATACCTTTTGAATTTTATAAACATCATACCCCTAAATTTCTGAAACTCCTTACTGTCGAATTCAACAACATTTTTGAGACAGTCAACGCTCCCGTGAGTTTTCGATCAGGAATCATCTTTCAATTGCATAAAAAAGGCAACCCTGAAGATCCAACAAACTACAGAGGTATTTCATTTTTAAGCACTGCGAAAAAGCTTTTTAGTTCAGTATTGTATACTAGATTATCCAAATGTATTGAAAGCAAGGACATTCATTTTGACTGAGTTTCAAGCAGGGTTCAGAAAAAATCACTCAACAATCGATCAAATATTTTCTTTAGTAACTGTAGCCGAAGTAATACCCGTGGCATGATGGTTAGTGCGTTGGACTGTCATGCGAGAGGTTTTGGGATCGATCCCTGCCTATGACATCAAAAGTTTTTTCACGGGTACTGCCTCTTGCGAGGAATTGACAAATTCTCCAAGAGTAATTCTTGCCATACAAAGTGCTTTCTCAAATTAGCCGTTCGGATTCAGCTTAAAATTGTAGGTCCCCTCCATCCCTGACAACAGTATACTCGCACACATGAATGGTTGAGAGTTGTAAGTCACTAGGCCCTAGTTCTCAACGGACTCAACAATTTATTTTTTTTAAACTAAACCGAAAGCTACAAGAAGAATGGCAAAAAGCTGTATGCCTATTTCGTCGACTTTCGGGCAGATTTCGACTCTATTCCTAGGGAAGCTCTCTTCTTTCGGGTGATTTTTAAGAGCTTGAGAACTTTAAAAAAAAAAAACGCATAAAATTTGCAAAATCTCATCGATTCTTTATTTGAAACGTTAGATTGGTCCATGACATTTACTTTTTGAAGATAATTTCATTTAAATGTTGACCGCGGCTTCGTCGCGGGTTCGTCTTAGGTCCATTCGGAAAGTCCAATTTTGGGTAACTTTTTCGAGCATTTCGGCCGGAATAGCCCGAATTTCTTCGGAAATGTTGTCTTCCAAAGCTGGAATAGTTGCTGGCTTATTTGTGTAGACTTTAGACTTGACGTAGCCCCACAAAAAATAGTCTAAAGGCGTCAAATCGCATGATCTTGGTGGCCAACTTACCGGTCCATTCCTTGAGATGAATTGTTCTCCGAAGTTTTCCCTCAAAATGGCCATAGAATCGCGAGCTGTGTGGCATGTAGCGCCATCTTGTTGAAACCACATGTCAACCAAGTTCAGTTCTTCCATTTTTGGCAACAAAAAGTTTGTTAGCATTGAACGATAGCGATCGCCATTCACCGTAACGTTGCGTCCAACAGCATCTTTGAAAAAATACGGTCCAATGATTCCACCAGCGTACAAACCACACCAAACAGTGCATTTTTCGGGATGCATGGGCAGTTCTTGAACGGCTTCTGGTTGCTCTTCACTCCAAATGCGGCAATTTTGCTTATTTACGTAGCCATTCAACCAGAAATGAGCCTCATCGCTGAACAAAATTTGTCGATAAAAAAGCGGATTTCACATTTCGAACCGAACACTGATTTTGGTAATAAAATTCAATGATTTGCAAGCGTTGCTCGTTAGTAAGTCTATTCATGATGAAATGTCAAAGCATACTGAGCATCTTTCTCTTTGACATACAAGCTCTACAATTATGGAATCTCTTCAAAAATTATAGTAGTCGTGAGAGTAATATAAACAAAAAACATGGCACGAATGTGGGATGGAGTTTCAGACCTCAATTGGAGTTAAGCAAGGATGCGTTTTAAGCGCGCTACTCTTTAGTCTATACATAAACGATATAACAAACTCAGTGAGAGGCGGTATAGTGTTTAGTGCAAAATCCATTCCCGGTCTCATGTATGCTTACGATATAGTCTTCCTCTCCGAATCTATAGAAGGAATGCAGCTGATGATAAATAGACTTCAGTGCTTTTGCAAAGTCTGGAATCTATCAGTTAATTTATCAAAGTCTAAAATAATGATATTTAGAAGCACTCTAGAATGGAAAAATGGACTTTTCAAGAAGAATTCGTAGAAATAGTTAAGGAGTAAAGTATCTGGGTGTATTGAGTACCTCCAACCCGAATCCAGATAGACACCTCCGAGCAAAAGTAGCCGAAGCTAAGCGTTCAATGTGTAACGTGTGGAGAAGCTGTTATTTGAGAAATGAAGTTTCACATATTGCTAAAAACAAAGTGTTTCGAGCAACTGCAACTGCAATTCTCTTTTATGGAGCGCAAGTGTGGGGATACATGTCGTTCGATGCAGTGAAAAAGTTCCTCCGTTTTTTCATCAAAAGCACTTTAAGGCTGCTGAGCACGACATCCAACTATAATAGGCTGCACCTAGAAACAGAAACAGGCTACTTTTCTTGGATACTCTCAAATTACACTTTAATTATGTGGCAAGAATTATGGAGATGGGAGAAAACAGGATTCCGAAGTTTCAGCTAAGTCACATTATTAATTCAAGAGGAGCATGCGTAGGTGAGTGGTATAAAATGGCGAACGATTGCTCAACAACTTTTTCAATATCAACTGAAGATAACCTTTCTTCGCTTAATTCGAAATTTGATGACTGACTTGTTGATGAAAATCGGAAACAGGATGTACGATCAGTTAATTGAGAAAGCAGAATCATCATTATATAAAGCTTACTACAGTAAAGTTAACCACTTTTTAGAAAAAAAGACCTACTTCTTGGCTGAACACACCATGCGCAAAATCAGTACAATCTTTAAGGTCAGAGGTGAACTCTTCAGCTTAAACTTTATTCCTCACCGTCCAGATCTTCCTCTATGGTGTGATCTATGCAATCGAAGAGAACGTGAAGACGTGTTCCATGTTTTGGGAGTTTGTCCAATTCTGAAAGAATTCCGCAAGAGATACTTTGGAATTGATGTACTCAGTCTAGAGGAAACCATAAAATTGTTGAATGAAGAATGAGGGTGGGAATTTTTCAAAAAATATTGTTTAAGTGCCTTACGATACAGAACATTTATTAACATATAATATTTCATCAAGTAGAGTACACAGCTCTTATAGACTACTTATAAAAAAATTACAAATAATAATAATAAACAATAACAATACAAATTATTAAACTCCATAGCTCAAAAAAAACATTAAATGTGACTTAAAAATATCTCTAACTAGAACATTGGAAAAAATCTACATTTTCATTTTTACACACTGAATTAGCCTGTCTTAAACAACGGGAAATTGGTTCATTTAAGCCATAATTTACTCTGTGTTGAGGAACACGGAAGGTATTAAACACTCTTAAGGTATACCCTGGACAATTAAAACAAACCTTACTTAGCAAAAATGGACAATCAATTTTAAAATTTATTAGGTCTCTAATAAACCTTGAATCAAAATATTTTCGTCGAATTTCAAGCCTTTGTAGTCCAAAAAGCAAACATCGGGCATCATATGAAGGTCGAGGAATATTCTAACGTAATAGATAAAACATGTATCTAAAAAGGCATTTTTGAATTCTTTCTTGTCTATTTGAGCGAATGGAATAAAAAGGATTCCATACTATACAACCATATTCCAAAATAGACCTCATGTATGAGAAATACAGGCTCTTAAAAGTGAAGGGATCCTTAAATTCCTCCGAATTTCTTCTAATAAATCCTAACATAGAACTTGGTTTGGCTACAAGATAGTCTATGTGACTGTTAAAACTGAACTATGTGTCAAGTATTACACCTAGATCCTTCTTTTCTTTAATTTTATCAAGAGTCGTATTTCCTAAACAATATTTAAAACATAAAGGTAATGAACTACGACAGAATGCAAGACTCTGAAACTTAGATACATTTAAAAATAGCTTATTGTTTACACACCAATCGTATAAATTGCAAACAGACTTATGCCACTTTAAACAATCTGATACATTTTTTACGATGCAGTACATTTTCAAATCGTCAGCAAACATAAGACATTGTAAATGAACAAGAACATCTGGAATATCATTGACAAGTAGAAGAAACAACAAAGGGCTCAGATGACTCCCTTGGGGGACACCGGATGTAACCATAATAGCATCAGAAAGCCTATTGCCAATACGAACGAATTGGGTTCGTTCACTCAGATACGACTCAAACCATTTCAACAGATTAGAGTGGAAACCATACCCCTGAAGCTTTCGAAGCAAGATATGATGATCAACTCTATCGAATGCTTTGGCAAAATCAGCATAGATCACATCGCACTGAAAACCTTTCTCCATTCTTGTAAGCACAAAGTTAGAAAAAATTATAAGATTTGTGTTAGTAATATTCTTAAATTTAACTCACAATATAGTAAACGCTTTTTTCTCCAAAGTTAATTTGGTAACCCCGTTTCAAAGCGATCTAGATATTTAAATTAGGAAATAAACATTTACATGTGAATTTTTAACATCAATGAAAATAATGCTATATGGAAGTTCATAAGGTATTTAATTTAAAATTTGAAAACAAAATCTTAATGAATCACCGTTCATTTAACATTTTACAAAGTCTATATTTCTCTTCATCGGTTGTTGAAAAATGGAAAGTTTAAGAAATGTACCTTAAATAGAAGACATTAGCATATTTTTGCACGCATTCAATCACTGATATCAAATAATATAAGTAAGAGAAAGAAAACCGTAGGCAGGATATAATGTTTATTTGAAAGCAGCCTTTGTCACTGTCAACCACAGGATTCTCTATTGACGCCAACACAAAACCGTCTTTCTTTAGTAAAAGTATCTAGGAAATTTGTGTGAACACATGTTTGAGCATTTTTTCTTTTTTAATTTTCATGTGACAATTTCGGAATGGGTAAGGTACGTCAAATTCATGTGAAACGACTGACGCACGAAAAATATTCCCAAGTTATTTATTACCATATATCCTTCTTAAAGAAAAAGACTAGAAATCTTTTAAGCTCCTCGAACTTTTAGTTAATCTTTAAACCTGCCAAAAAATCTACATATTATAATACTCTCCCTTATGTCAATTTTATACCTTTTCATGGATCTTTAATTAAATTTTTCAAGATTGCTTAAACCATTAAGTCAGTTCTTAATGGTCATTAGCAATATTCCATAACAACAATAACAACAACAATAACAACAACTTTGACTGAATTAATCTTCCAAAACCAATCAGCAGTTCTAATAGGTGGATAAACAATTTATTTTGATGAAGGTTAAGAGAGTCACAGTGTGTGTGGTGGTTCCTCCTTTTGCACCCACAATGTTTGGATACGTAGTTAGATCTTCATCTAGCCGAACTTTATTATGATGACTTTCACATATAGCAAATCCCCATTCCGTCACCAGCGCCAGCACCAGCGCCAGAACCACCGCCAGCGCCAGCGTCAATCCAATTATAATTCTATTCCGATAGAATTGCACAATGAAAAGCCGTCCGAAACCATAACATGTTAGATTTGATCGATAGATGCTCGTTAGGAGCAACATATTGATGCATAGCAACCCGATATCATGATGCGGAACGTATACTTCGTCGACGAACGTACTTGTAGAGCATAGGTACATATACTCGTACCTATGTAGGTATTCCTGCCCCTGTGCTTGACTTGTCTCTAATGTTCCATAGGTACGTATTTCTTTCATTTCATCGTCCTCGTTGCTAGTTGCTTGTTGTTTCTCGTTCGTCACTCGTCCTTATCGTGTCGTCATGAGGAAGCTGAAGTACCAAAGCACTAAAGCACCGACGCGTATACTCAATACAACCGACGCGTACCGGCCTTAATTAGATTGGGCTTTGATGCCAGGCAAATGCTTTATGAAGTCTATGACGACGACGACGTAGAGGACGAAAGAGGACGACGACGTTGATGGTGATTCCAAATACCACCATTGAAAAGAAGGATGGTGGGAAAGATTCGGTTTTTGGTAGATATTTTGAACTTTAGCTCAGTTGACGTCGCTCGCTGACGACTAAAACGTTGCTAGCGTCGAGGTAGGAAAGCACCACCACCGCCGGGGCACCAATAACGCACATCAAGGATATAAAACACAGGACAAATCTATCAAGAATGCAAAGCACAAAACACTTGAATGAATTTGATTCTAAATCATGAAGATTGAAGAGAGATTCAAAAAGATGATGGCATAAATAAAATTGTTTTCATTTATTTTAATCGAATCCACGAAACAATGAATTAATAAAGTGAAAAGCGAGAGGGATGATGGAAATTTTCTGATTCTGATTCTGAACTGTAATTTATCCATTTTGCTGATGAATTAGAATTGTTGTATAATATATATACGAGTATAAAGCTTCTTTGATGAAGATAAAACTTTAATTTGCAATGCGAAGATGTTATTTTAGTTCTTTTATTTTTGTTGTAGTCTTTATAAGGTATATCTATTATATTTATATAATTATGTAGAAGATTGTATAAGAGGTACTTACCTATCTACCAGAAGTAATTAGCAGATAAAGCAATTAAAAAGTTGATCTAATTAGTTTGTATTCTGCGTTTAATTATGTCAATTAATTGAAGTGAAGAGGATGAGTGATGAGTTTGTGACAAGCACACAATTGATATTGACCACAATAAATCCTCCACTATTGAGGGCAGTCATTTTATATTCATATAATAACAAATAAGTATAAATATAAAATAGCTAATTTATTTTGTCACTTAAATAAAAAGTGGAGAGTTTAATGATTTTTAAAATAAGGAAAGTTCTTAATTTCAGGCACTACTAAAAAGATTTTAAAAAAAAAGAAGAATTAAAACCACTGCTTCGTATGAGCTTTTTTCACAAAGCCGTATTTTTTATACCCATCACAAATGCTGTGAAATCTGAAATGCACTACACCTTGAGAATACAAAAATATACAGGGTGAGCTATTTTGACCCTGAGAGCTGATTTTCTTCCGAAATATTGATAGAAAGCCAGTACTCAACTCCCCTGAACGAAATAAGCCGCCTTACGATACAAATTTGCTGGGAAATATTGAAAACCTTTTTTACAACTGAATGCTGCGTAGCCCAATCAATGGGTTTTTTTGAAAAGGAAGTTTTAAACGCAGAACCCACTGCTATACTTGCTATACGCCATTTTGTGGAACAAAGTTTCTAAGAATCTTGGCGGAGAATACTCATGGTCCCCGTTATAGTTTCGTCTGCACATTTGAAAAAATAGCTTTTGTAGCACGTTGTAGCATATACAGTGCCTTGCATAACTGATCAAGCAAATTGAGTAGAAAATAAAGTACCGTTATTTCCTCTCCTGGTGTTTAAAAATTAAAAAAAGATTTTAATCTATTGCAAAAATATAACCGCACAATGCAAATCTCTTTGAAGCTGCATTCAGTCAAGTACTTTCAAATAAAAAACAACAATGAAACGTAGTAAGCATTTAAGCGAAATTGAAAAAGCCAAAATTTTGGCTTTTCGGTCAAGCGGCCTAAGTCTTAGGGCTATTGGAAGACGGATTTCGCGATCGGATCGTGTCGTTCGAAATTTTCGACAAGAGGCGTTTAATCAATGCTGCATCCAATTTGGTGCATTCTTTGCCGGAATTTCGTGACAAATTGGGTTTAAGAGTTTCGCGGTTTCAACCGTTTCTCGTGCTTTAAAAAGTAGTGGAGTGATTGTTCGGGGCAAAATGGTGCCAGCTCCAAATATAACAGCAGCCCACAAAGAGAAAAGATTGGAATTTGCCCGCCAAAACAGGAATCGGGATTGGAAAACCGTAAGTGGCTTTCTATCAATCTACACTAAAATCTCGTTATTCCAAATGGAACACTCGAATGAATGTTTTTTATAAGTTATCTGTTTTTAATTTTTAAACACCAAGAGAAGAAATAACGGTACTTTATTTTCTACTCTTGCTTGATCAGTGATGCAACTCATTAAAAAAAATAGTAAGGAGTCACTCCTATTGTAGGTTTTCTATAAAAAGCATTTTTTCAGGTGCGGTATACTTGTGCAAGGCACTGTATTGTGAGATATTATTCAATGACATCAACTCACCATTGATCTAAACAGTTCAACAAGAAGTGACTTAAGCCCGACGAGAATTCTGAACAAAGATTTTGCCAGATTATTATTTGATTGCATAATCTAATTGATTCAGCAATTGAAGACGCACGACTATCTTCTTCTTTAATAATTTCTAGTTTGGACCGTGAAGCAGCTTGAATTAAGCAAAGATTTTTATAGAATAATCATTTTTCCTGTTCCAGCTCATTCCACAATCGATCTTTTGAACACTTAATTCTAAAATCCTGCTATTAGATAACTTCGTAATATTAACTAGCTGCCTTGGAGCTTTGGCTAGAACTCAAGAATGAATCTCGTACTTTAATGAATTGCTAATTGGTCAGCTCACCGAAGAATGCTCCATCAATTCAAGAAGAAGCAACAGCTGCCAAGTATAAAAGGTGTCAAGAAGGTTGTAAGGAAGCTCAAACAAAACAAAGCCAATGGCATATCATCCAAGCTGTTTTAACATGGCGGGTCAGCTTTGCATCGAGAAATTCATCAAATTATAGTGAACCTATGGGAGCATGAAGAAAAGCTAGAAGATTGGCAAAAAGGTAAGTCTGGGGCTATACATTATTGAAGGAAAAACAAAGTACATGGTAGCTTCTTCAACTGAGAGAAGAATAGTTGCTCAAAAAATCAACTCAACACTCAGATCATGAATTTGAAGTAGTGTAATCTTTCAAATACATTGACTCAATGGTAGCAGCTGATAACAAAATAGGTGAAGAAATACGCGGGCGGTTGCTCAAAGCCAACAGAGTCTACTATATAGACTGTCAAAGCTTTTTAAGTCCAGAAACCTTGCCATAACTTCTAAGTTGTTGTTGTTGTACATGATGATGGTTCTGCCCGTACTCACATGTGGATCAGAGACCTTTATGCTTAGTAAAAGGCACTAGGCGAGTTCGAGAAGAAAGTCTGATTGTTGGCTTGTCATGTGAGGAAGGACCATTCAGGAGACGTTACAATCATGAACATCAATATTAATATCGAAATAGATACGGTGACAAAAAGTGAGCACGGTAGACTTCGGTGGACTGGACACCTAGCTCGCATGAGCGAAGAGGAACCAACTCGGAAGCTCCTTTGTATTACACTTCATGTTCAACGATAGTGTGGCAGTCCATGCTTACGATGGAGAGATGGAAGGCGTAGGCCAGGACGCCCGAAACTTTGAGGCGTCTTATCGCGATCCCAATATATGCAGACTTGTTAAATGAGGCCAGGACCTGATCCTGATTGGCGAGCCAATGATGATGATAAAAGTCGAAATTTTGAGAACTTTAACTCCACTTTATTTAGTTTGGTGCAAATTATCATTATTGTTTACCAATCTTTCACAAAACCGCAGTGTGAAAAACATAAAGACAAATGCATCGACATTGACATAACTTCACTTCACTTCATCTCAAGACCTCAAATTGCGAAAAATAGAACTCAATTTTCTCCATTTTATATATTCGCAAGCAGAACACTATATTAAATTACTTAGGAAAGTGAGGTGGGAACGAGGTAGGTACTTATTTATTTGCATTTAAGCTTTTACATTTTATATATATAGGGATTAATAACCTCCCTCGTCTCCCCTCACAAAAAAGTTAACATCTCTATACTATGACTTGAAAAAGAAATCAACCAGTCAGCAAAGTAAATGTACAAGAAAAAGAAAAAAGAAAAAACTACCCCCGTCAGCAAAACAAAACTACACAAAGAATTTTTCCATCTTTTCTGTGGAAAGTATATGCTATACCGTTATACCGTCAGTTGGTCGCGTCGTTAGTTTCTATAGGTACATTCCCATTCAGAATAAGAACAAAAAATAAATAAAAAAAAAACATACAATTTCAGTTGGCAAAGTTCCATTTCTCCATTAGATTGCTTGGCAACAAAGTTGAATGACCCCAATACCCACCCCGCCATTAGTTAGGTACAATACTACTCCAAGTCACATTGCCAAACAGAGGATTTATAAAATTTTAATACCACTTAACCTTTTCATTGTTGTTTCTAGCCAATCTCACAGTTTGCATCCTAGTATTTTTCTCTCTTTCCCTCTCTCTCTGCCCCTTGACACATGTGACGAAACTTCCCTTCACTTCCCTGTCTCCATGACTTTAACGTAACTTTCATCTAATAGGTACAAGCTGACACTTAAAACTCGTATAGCTTTTGTAAATATTTCATTTTATCGATTTACTGACAGAAAGTATGGCGATAGAGGATGGATGCAGATGTGAAATTGAACTGGGATAACTATTTCGTATTTATAATGTACAAAATTTATACACAGAGCGAAATAATTTACAATTATTATAGGTAATAATTGTGTTGTTTTTTTTCTAGAATATCAATGGACAATGATGCCATATGGATCAAATTTATACTTTAAAACAATGATTTCTACTTAAATGGATTCATTTGGAACGCCACGCTTTTTGGGCAGTTGTCACTTTTAAAGTTGTCATTTACTGACAATTTTACTACGTCATTACTAAAAACCACAACGGATGTGAAACCCGTTTTGTCACGCTCAAAGAAGTAAGAAGCTTGTATCAACATAAGTTGTCTTATTAAAAATATCACTAGAATACAATCTTATCACTGCTCAGTGTTTGAAATACGAGTAAATGCTTTCGATAGCCTTCAAAAAATTTCAACTTATGATAAACGCCTGTCTTAAACTAATACATGTACTAAATCATTGAAAAATTGCAGGAGTCATTGTTATACCTTAACAAGGTAAGCCACCAACAGAAGTTACATCTTACAGACCAATATAGCTTATACCAATTATGGAAAAAGTGTTCGAAAAACTGCTATTGAAAAGGCTCAGCAAAATACTGGAAGAAAGAAGACTTATTCTATACCATCAGTTTGGATTTAGAAATAAACAATCCAAGATAGACCAAGAACATCGAATTACAGATGTATTGGAAAAGGCATTTTTAGATGTTGCTCAAGCCTTTGACAAGGTTTTGTACTTGGGACTTAAGTACAAACTACTAATGACCTTTTCATGCAATGCTACGAAATATTGAAATATTATGTAACGTACTGATTTTTTAGAGTAAGATGCGACCAAAATTACTTGAAACTAAAGAAAATAGAATTCATTGTATCTCAAGGAAGTGTCTTAGGACCAATGTTGTATCTTTTATATATGCTTTCATGGCCACCTTTGCTGCTGATACTGCAATATTAGTGAAGGAGAGATCCGTTTCTAAAGCTACACAGGAATTGCAAAATGCAATCCATTAATTAATTAAATTCGACGCAAAAATGGCGTAGTGACTCCAAAGACATATCAATTCCAAAATGAAGACCGTCTTACATTGGTTTTGAATGAGTGACACAAATTGAGCCTGGTAAAGCGTTCCACATTCGTGTAGTGCGGCTCAAGAAAGAATCTCTATGGCAGTACGACGGAAGTTGGGCTCAAGGGTAAACTGATGAGCATTCCTAGAAGTACGAGTATTAGCATTACCGTTGAATTGTTTGAGTAAAGGAATACAACTGGTCCATTTCATAAGCGCATTGTTTGTGAAAATATTGACAAGACAATGATAGGTATGAAACTTTACGGCGGTGTTCAAGAGAAGCAAATGTTTTAGTAATAGAACGATCGCCTATCATTTTCAAAAGACTCAAGTACGTTATTGCGGCACCAGCCCTAATATGGATTTATACTAGAGTTTTGGACGAATAGAAGCTTTGCAAGATTAGAAGGGGTACAAAACTTCTTACATCTTCAGTGAAAACTTAAATACTTCAGTCTCCTTGATGCAAGTACCACTAGTGGCATCCGAGGAGAATTGCAGTTTTGTGACAGTAGACAGCATGGAGTTTTCAAAGCATTAAATTCTACACGGCTTTTGATTTCCTATTGGACTATGCTGTCAAGATCAGAATTGAATGAGCTTGTCATATCAGAGGTAGTCCACATCCGAAGAACAAGGATGAGAATCTTTAAACAAATATAAAAAGCTGAGAGTACCGTGACCCAATTTAGTTGGTTAGAAGTTTCAGGAAGAGCATCGGAGACAAAACGAAGCCCTGGAGCACACCAGCGCTTTTTTTGTAGGTATCAGATTCCAATACTCCTTGAATTGAACGGTGAGAAAGATAATTTCAAACTCAATAAAGAAGAGATTCATTAACACTAAATGCGATAAGAGAGCTTGATGCCAAAGTCTAAAGTATTACTGCTAAAAACTTCCATTAAGTGAATTATAAATTAAGAAAGAAAAATCATTTGTCGATCTTTCAAAGATTCCTCCTTATTAACCGGTGGTTTAAATGCGGTAAGAGTGACACACTATTTGGTACCGATTTTCACATAGTGTCTTTTGAAAGAATTCCATTGGGTAGAACTAAATCAACAATAACGGTAAGATAAAAGCATTAAAATTGTTAAATTTCACTACAAAAGTGAGACAACTTTTGCAGTGACAGTTCGCAGTTCAACAAGTAAAGTTTTCTAACTATGTTATTTCTTGAAGAGGTAATCACAATGCACCACCTAGATCTTGTGCTAGAACTACTACCTTTAAACTTTTTTATTTGGGGCCGCGTGGAAAATTAGATGTGTTCTAATGCCATACAACTGATTCAAGACCATAATGATGAAATTCGATGTCATTAAGTTACAAATGTGCTAATTGGTCAAGGAAAATTTTATTTCATGAAAAGGATAATTGAGTTGCATCGAAACTTGTTTTAAAGTAAAACTTGATTTGAAGAAACTCAATAATATGGCCGTGAAAAGTCGAATCGTGAGACGAATTTTGCATAAAGTCCTTGGTATCACGCCATACAAAGTCTAATTGGTTCAGGAGTTGAAGACAACTGACCATCCAATGCGTTTTCGATTGGCTAAGTGGGCCTGCGATCGACTTAGAAAAGATGCCGATTTTGCCAAAAAAATCATCTTTTCAGATGAAGCTCCTTTTTATCTTGGCGGGTTTTGCGCCCTGTTTTTGAAGATCGCATTATCAGCCGCTTAGATGATGTCGTCTGGCCACCTCGGAGCTGCGATTTGACACCGTTGGACTATTATTTGTGGGGTGCCGTAAAAGATAAGTGTTTAGCCGACAAGCCACAGACAATTGACGCTTTAAGGGACAATATTCGTGAAGCCATTGGTGAAATACAGCTGCACACAATCGATAATGTGCTTAAAAATTGGACCGATCGTGTAGGCTACCAGCCGAGGGAGCCATTTGAATAAAATTATTTTGCATTATTAACCGGAAGGATTGTAATTTCAAATAAAAAAGAAATTTGAGAAAATATTCAGCAGTTTTTTTTATAGCATTTTCAAAAAAAAAGTTATTTGCCGGACCCTTTACTATGAATGAAAGACTTTAGCTGAAAATGGCTGACAATGATGTTTTTAGCAATCAAACAAAGTTGTAAGCTTACATACTTTAAGAATTTTTTTTTGAAAACGGATTATATTCTAAAATCTGCCAACAATATCAACTTCGCTTTGTAAATAAAACAGAAACTAAGCGTGGAACAGTTTTAATTTCAATTCGACAAAATAGCCTACTTTCCCAAAGAAGACTTATTAAGTTGTTTTCAACCTTAATCCGGCATTACGGGGTTAGTTCCCTGATGATGCACTCTTATGCTATATCTACGTTATTTTACTGTAGAGTTCCTTTATTTTCAGTGTAGGTATAAAGCCGATTCACAGTTCGCCATTCTATACTAATGGAATTTTTCATCCTCCGCTTTTTATGACTATGTTTTAGGTATACCTATGAATTCGGCTTGAAAAAAAAGGTGCCATTTTCATTAGAAGAGAAAACAATGGTGCGATGCATGGAAACAAAATAGGAATCGAATTCGAATAGTAAATTGTAATCGTATCCACATCCGCCGTCGTCGTCATCGTCTCTAGATGTCGATTTATCTGAATAGAGATAAAACATAGATGGATCGATATTCAATGGGCTTTTTGCTATGCCATTCATGTTGTGGTGATTAAATGGCAGTAAATCTACTTACAATGTTTTCATTTTCAACGAAGTGATTTTTGTATCTACATAAATCTATGAATAATACATTATACATATAGGAAAGGTATGTTATGTACAGGGTGTCCCATAACTAATGGTTCGAAATGAATATGTTGAGATAAATTGAACTTCTATGCCATCCCAAATGTTTTTGAGTAACTGCTGTTTTAATGAAATTTTGAAAAACATACAATTTTAGCCAGTTTGATTTTTGTTTTTCATGTCTTAAACAATAAACATGTCTTAAACGTAAACAGAGTTTGTGAAAGCATACGCAGTCACTACTCAAAAGTTGACGCCTTCGTGTCGAACTTAAAAAAAGTATTTCTGAAGACTCCATCTCGGATTGCTATTTTTAAGGATATGGAACCTGAATTGCCACTGCCACCTCAACCTGTAAGTTTGTTTGAAACTCAATTTGAAGCCGTATTTTTGAATTTCAATTTCAACTATAGGTTTTAACTCGCTGGGGTACTTGGTAAGAGGCAGCAGCATATTATGCGCAATATTTTGCTCGGATCAAACAAATCGGCAGCACTTTCGAAGATGATGCAACTTGTGTTGCATTTGCAAAAAAAATTGATTGAAGATGAAGAACTGCAAGCGCAGCTGGCGTACATTAAAGTCAATTTTAGGTTTTCATTCGACCCGAAAAAACATATTTTCAAAGACCTACAAAAAAACAGGTAAATTTGAGAGTCTGTACCTACTTATAATAATTAAGGAACATCAATTGGCGAAGTGCGACGTGGATTCCAAACTTCCATTAAACATTGAAGTGAATAATGTTGAAAGTTTTAGATGGGATCCACTCGTTTCAGCTGTTGAGAGATCATTTAGCTCCTTCACAGCCCTCCTAAAAGACAACCGAAGAAGATTGCTACCTGAGAACTTTAAAAAACTCTTTGTAGACCAATGATACTATAATTAAATGTATTTTTGTTTATTTTCCTAGTATTTTTTAATAGATGCCTTTTCTTTGCTGTTAGGTACCCATTTAAAGTTTCAGAAACAACATTCAAAATTAAATAAATTTAGAACATTTTTTAAAATTCTAATTTTCAATATGACAATGACCACCATTAAGTTGTTTTTACTAAATACCGACATTAGGTTATTTCAAATCAGGGTGATTAAAAAAAACCAACTAAAAGTAGGTGTGTTTTGAAATTTCATTAAGTACTTTTTAGAGAAAAGTAGAGATGTGTTACTAAAAAGATTCCAAATTTTACTAGGCCATCATCACCTGACCTTTCCATATTTCATATACCGTTTGGACTATTATATTTATTGGACACCCTGTATATTAAATGCATACATAAACATATATGCTACGATACGATACTTTGGTTTTGTGATTAGATTAGATAAATAGGGATGTGAAAAGGACAAATTGCATAGGTACTCTTATTTTATACGAATCAATGAAGAATGGGACTTTTATGGTAAGGAGGGATGGCGGGGGGGGGGGGAGATGAGTTCTTGTTTAATGATTTTATTTCTGAGTAGAATGTTTGTCAAACATGAATGATGATCTCCTAAAGCGATGATGTGAATTTATTGAAATTTATATGTTCATAATAAAGATTTGTTTTTAATGAGTTTTAAAAAGATTGATTATAAAAACGTAATATTGGTACGATGCCTAAGGAAAGCCTAAAATTTTAAATTTACTTAAAGTTGTAACAGAAAGATTTAAAAATTAAAATTAGTGTGAATCGAATTAATGTACCATTTGTCATAAAACTTATAATAGATAAATAATAAAAATAATACAAATATCTTTTGTAAATTTTTAATGATATTTATGGTTCGTGAAATGTTGGAGTTATTTTTCTTTCGGAGAAAGAAGAAAATCTTTAACAAGGAGCTGTTCGAAAGAATTAAGGGTGGAAAGTCGTTCAAAATGCCTAATTTTAGATAAATGGACTCTTGTAAATTTTTCCGGTTTTTTGTTTTTTATTTGAGATTTGCTTCTCTATTGAACATTTTCAGTATTAATATCCAGGTTTTTACCATTCCTGAGTAATCTATCTTCTCCATCGATTTCTAAAATATCACTGTTAGAAAAATTGTGTTCAAAAAAATTTGACAAGTCAATTATATTTTTTTTATTTTTTAGAGAAATAGAACTTACAAATCATAAAAGTTTAAAACGTTCTCCACCATGATCTAGTGAAAAGTTAAATCGATTTAAAATTTCTTTATAAGCTTTTAAAAAAATTTGTCTGCAATTATTTTTAAAATTAAGTTTTTCTTTGTCACCAAGAAAATACGAAGTGTTTAATTTTAAAGATAATCCTGGACCTAAATAAATATTTTTCAAATCATCAAAGTATTCATCATTGTTTGAATTAATTAGAAAAATACTTGAAATACTTAAGCATTCAGGAACAAAGAAAATTTAAGTGAGAACTTGCATGAGCTCTTTTCTTGAGCATTTTTGATTGTTTGGCATTTGTTCTTTCTTCAAAATTTTGTTCTCCTTTTTTATCTCCGTTCTCTATTTTGCAATTAAGATTAAAAATCAAAAAAGGAATTTTTCCCCAACCCCGTGATTCCTGATTTGGAGTGAAGAGAAGCATTACAAAAGTATCCAAAGTATCCAGAAAAAGTAACTGTTTGATGCGAATTACCGGCTGGCGGAATCATTAGGCCGTATTTCTTTAAAGATGATACGAACCACAACATTACTGTGAATTGTGAGCGCTACCGTGCAACAAGACTGTGCTACACATCACTCGTAGCAATGGAACTATGGAGCGGTGAATTCGGTGAACAGTTAATTCCACGTGTGGCTACACATGATTTTACGCCTCTAAATTGTTTTTTTAAGTTGTTATGTTAAGGCTTATGTCTACGGCGAGAAGCCCGTTTCGGTTGACGAATTGGAAACCAACATTGAAGAATTTAGTTTTGAGACAACAACCGAGATGTTGGAGCAAATGTAACGTTTGAGGTGCAGCTACGGCCATCATTCGTATGAAATAATCTTCAAAAAATAAATAGTATCGAACTTAATATCGATTTCATATATTTTTCCGAATCTTATGTGAACGTACGTCAATTCGACTTATTGAACTCTATACAATAACTTCCAAGGGAAAGTTTGTAAAGTAGTAAAGTAAGTAAAGCTTACTACAGAATGACCTCTTGACAAGTCTTAAGTCATTCGAAGGATCTTATGAATGAACTTATAACGGGTGATTTTTTAAGAGCTTGAGAACTTTTTTTAAAAAATAAACGCATAAAATTTGCAAAATCTCATCGATTCTTTATTTGAAACGTTAGATTGGTCCATGACATTTACTTTTTGAAGATAATTTCATTTAAATGTTGACCGCGGCTGCGTCTTAGGTGGTCCATTCGGAAAGTCCAATTTTGGGTAACTTTTTCGAGCATTTCGGCCGGAATAGCCCGAATTTCTTCGGAAATGTTGTCTTCCAAAGCTGGAATAGTTGCTGGCTTATTTGTGTAGACTTTAGACTTGACGTAGCCCCACAAAAAATAGTCTAAAGGCGTCAAATCGCATGATCTTGGTGGCCAACTTACCGGTCCATTCCTTGAGATGAATTGTTCTCTGAAGTTTTCCCTCAAAATGGCCATAGAATCGCGAGCTGTGTGGCATGTAGCGCCATCTTGTTGAAACCACATGTCAACCAAGTTCAGTTCTTCCATTTTTGGCAACAAAAAGTTTGTTAGCATTAACGTTGCGTCCAACAGCATCTTTGAAAAAATACGGTCCAATGATTCCACCAGCGTACAAACCACACCAAACAGTGCATTTTTCGGGATGCATGGGCAGTTCTTGAACGGCTTCTGGTTGCTCTTCACTCCAAATGCGGCAATTTTGCTTATTTACGTAGCCATTCAACCAGAAATGAGCCTCATCGCTGAACAAAATTTGTCGATAAAAAAGCGGATTTTCTGCCAACTTTTCTAGGGCCCATTCACTGAAAATTCGACGTTGTGGCAGATCGTTCGGCTTCAGTTCTTGCACGAGTAAGTCTATTCATGATGAAATGTCAAAGCATACTGAGCATCTTTCTCTTTGACACCATGTCTGAAATCCCGCGTGATCTGTCAAATACTAATGCATGAAAATCCTAACCTCAAAAAAATCACCCATTATTACCTCACATTTTGAATGTTTTTTACCAAAAAAGTAAAAATATTGTTCGTTAATAAAAAATGTATCGATATTTGCACACAATTTAGGAAGATTGAGTGAAATAAGGCAACGGCCTAGTCACTGATGAAGCTTCGGTTCCCATCGATCACCGAAATCAAGCATCAATGAGCGTGGTTAGTAGAAAGATGGGGGACTGTCTCGAAACCTACCTCGTGCTGTTGTCATGTATTTTCTTTCTGTGCTGTGTTCTCTACTCTGTACATTTATGTGCTAAGTAGTGTGAAATGTTATGTTATGTTATGAATGAAATATTAAATGTTAAAAATATTTTTGGGGGGTACTAACTTAAAAAGTTGATTTTGTTATTTTAAAACACCTTAACAACTAGTTTAAATGTGTTGCTCTTTTCAGCCACCTTAACATAACTTTGCATGTAATCTCTGAAAATGTTATTAAAATTAAAATAACACAGCTTCTGCTACATGTCCGATTTCATAAACAAACACTAAAAGCACTTTTATCTAAAAGCTTTTTGAATTGTATCAGGCCTTTAAATTTTTTCGGTTTCACCAAGCTTGATATGGGAAATTTCAGGGATATTTTTGTTAAAATAGAGTTCTCTTCACAACCCTGTAAAAATAAAACCCCTTTTTCCTTTCTACTAAGCGAATTGTGTGAGAAAAAATTAGAAAGAATTATATGTTGAAATAAGTGACAAGAATCGCAAAATACAACAATGTAAACTTCTTCAAAATCAAAAATCGTGTAACGTTTAAAAATAAAATATGAAAATCTTCTTCAGATGAAGATGGCCAATCTAATATTCTAATTAAAAATTGAAATCATAAAAATATATCATAAATCCAATGTTGAATTTGTTTACCTATTCATTCTGTATCTACAAGTATTGAGAACACAAATTTTACAGAACAAAACATCAGCTGTCAATCTGTCATATTACTTTTTAAAATGACACTTTTAAAATTTAATGAGCCAAAAATGGGCATTTAGTTTTAAAAGGTGTTTAAAAGCTTGTTTACTTTAAAAACGCTTGGTGAAACCAAAATATCCCATTTTACAGTTTAAAATCCTGTTAAATGTATAAAAGCTGTTTATGAAATTGGGCATTAGTAATTTAGTAAGTCAATATGACTTCTGAGTTTCTGACATTTCATTTGTTTTATTAAATTTCAAATAGATCTGTTCACAAGATTTAAGTTTGTTGGTTTTCATAAAATTTAACTTTTTAGTCGTGTTCTTATTCGCAGTTCTCAAAATTAAGTAGTTTTTCATTATCTATTAAATTAAATTATAATAAACCTGAAACCTCGTTAATTGCGAAATATTTGGAAAATTCTTAGCTCGTATCTGTTTTTGTTTTTGTCACAATGTTTTGACATTCTTAATCAATGGCATGGCTCTTGATAAAACCAACACTCTTATGACTTATTGGTTCACAGTTTGTTACCTTAAACAACGAATATTCCGCCAAACAATTTCTTAAAAGGCAAACATTTTCTATTAAGGAACAATGGCTAAATTAAGAATTAGGCTAATCAGTCAGACTTTGAATGATCACCACTGTTAAAAAAGGATCTTTGAAAGTTTAATTACAAAAACAAACCAGTCTCTAGTCTAATATTTCCAATTCGTTATTAATGAAATTGAGAAAGGATATCAAGTAGACGTGATCTATACCGACTTCGCTAAAGCTTTTGATAGAGTCAGCCACTCAATTCTTTTAAATAAATTGTTTAGGATTGGTTTTCATTTTAACATTTTGAAGTGGTTAACATCGTACCTTTTGGGACGCATTCAAGTTGTAAATGTTAATAATTTTCTCTCGAGTCCCGTTTATGTGTCTTCAGGTGTTCCTCAAGGAAGCCACCTGGGACCATTACTTTTTCTAATTTATATTAACGACATACCTGATACATTCTTAAATTCATATTGTCTTTTGTTTGCTGACGATCTGAAATTTTACAGGTGCATTAGAAAAAATGATGATTGCCTTCTTCTTCAAAATGACCTTAACAGGCTTACGGATTGGCGTAAGATTAATCAATTATCTTTGAATGTTTCCAAATGTCAATGTTTTTCATTCTACCGTACTAACTCACCCTTTTTCTTTAATTACACGATTGGCAGTAGTGCTCTTGATAGAGTTACTGGTAAAAAAGATCTTGGGGTTGTTTTTGACATTAAGTTCAATTTTATCAAGCATGTTGAATATATTACTACGAAAGCCAATTCCATGCTTGGTTTTATTAAACGGAATTCATCTTGCTTCTCTGATCCATACACTTTAAAATCTCTCTACTGTTCTTATGTTAGATCAATCTTGGAATATTGTTGTGTGGTTTGGAACCCATACTACAATACTCATTCATTGAGATTAGAAAATGTCCAAAAAAAATTTACTAGGTTTGTCATATGGAAACTTGGATGGAACATTGAAATGCCTCCATATACAACAAGGCGTCTACTTATCGGGTTAGAATTACTTGAGAATAGACGTAAGATCTTCTCAGTTTTGTTTATTAGCGATATACTATCACATCATATCAACTGTCCCTATCTCTTATCTCTAATTGATATAAATATACCATCTCGTCCTTTAAGACAGTATAGCCTACTCCGTGTTAGATACCATAGGGTGAATTATGCATGTAATGAGCCGATAACTCGATGTGTCAAGGAATTAAATTCTATATCGAACTCTTTTGATTTTCATGTTAGTAGAGTCACTTTGAAAATGAATCTTGTGTTTTATTTCTTAAATAAGTAATGTTAATAATTATGTATATTTTGTTTTATTATTTTACTTATTCTGTTAATATTACTTGTAAATGTATTATCAAAAACTGTTTTTGTGAAACTTATTTAAAAGTAGTCTGTAAGAGAATTTTGTAATCTCTGTTTGACGAAATAAACTAAACTAAACTAAACTAAACTAATAGTCCGTTTTGATAAAAAGTGGATCTAAAGTGCCTTATCTAATGAATGTTTTATAAGTCGTAGGTACTTTTGCGTAAACTGGATAATTATCAGGAGTACGAAAATATTTGGGGTTATATGACATTTGTTTTACGTCCATCACTTTGTCAGCTGTCAGTTTCTTCACACATTCAATTTGACTCTTACTCTTAATTGACATTGACAGTTACAGGTATAACGATTTAAATTACTTTCCGATTGATATGCAATGTATATTCTTATATTGATTTTATATGTGCCTTTTAGTTTTATCATTATTTATTTCGTTCATATATTCAATTCAAATCATATACATATGTTTTGTATATGCATATAAATTGCCTTAGGTATACAAATTTGTGGTTATTCATTTGTAAATTTAACCAAAGCTCGTTCTTTATTTTATCGTGTGGTTCAAAAAAAAAAAGAAAGGATTTTATGAGATCTAAAATCTTGCCAATAACTTTTTCCTCCCTTGATAATTTTGTCTTCATTTTTCTTCTTATTCTTATTTTTATTTTCCATGTGTCAAAAGGGTGGAATTTTCTGAGAAATTCCGTCATTACCATGAGGAAATGAGTATCAAGTACAAAATATTGCCAACAAATCCTCACGTTTCATTGCGTATAACCTTAAGAAATGTTCCATACACAATGCATAAAGAAACAGTAGGTACTTTTTATATAAGACACACCATTGTTTCAACAATACTAAGAGGATCACATTTATAGAGGGGTGACAAAATTCAGACTTAAATTATTCTAAGAAAAGCCCACACGCTCTTTGTAAGGACGAACGTGAATTTGTTCCTCCTCCTCCTTCTTCTTCTTCTTAAAAAACAAACAGACACAATATTTATATCAGGTATGTAGGCTAGGCACAGACTTAGAACTGCAAGTTACCCTTACCTTTTACACAGAATAAAGCTGACTAAAAGGTCGAGTGTGTTTGCTTTTAGTTTTCTTTGAATCAAAACATTTTAAATCTGAAGAAGAGCGTTTTTTAAGTGATACGAAGTACAAAAATTGAAACGTTTTTTGACGACTAATTTTCAAAAACTGAGGCAGATAATATTAATTATATATCTGCTATAATAATAATTAATATTAATATACTGAAGTTTCAAATGTCTTAAATCCATGATTTTGATCGCTAACTTCAATCAATTTTGACATTTTCGGGAAATATTTTGTTTAAAAACGGTTGAAATGGTTTTAGTCAATAGTTTGAAGAGTATATATATGTATATTCTAAAAACCTCTACCAACATTTATTTTGCAAATCAAAAACTTTGCCTTTAATTTTTAACATGTACCTATTCGTCGCAAGTAAGCGGTACAAAAAATAAGCCCTTGAGATAACCTATAAAGGAGATTGTTCTAATATACATATATTTGGAAATGTATGTAGAAACGTGGTACTTCGCACTGATTCAAGAAATCAGTGTGGGAATTGAGTCAAGAACAAGAAAGCATTTTACTCCTTGACAAACTTGATTATCACCCAATTAGAATTTATAACTTTTCCATTATGGTAAGTAACACTTGGGAGGGCTCAAGTTGTCTAAAAATGTGCGAAAAAATGTAGATACCTACCAAAAGCCTTGATTTTTTTTCTTCTTTTTTAAGTGATAAGGATTTAGAAAATGGGACACGAAAACATAAAATAAAATGTAAATCCTTCCTTATAACGAAGAGTTAAGTCGCAAAGAAGAATTGAAAAGCTCAAATATAGAAATCGTAGGTAAGTATAGGAAGAAACTCACTTCTGTCAAAAATAAAAAAGGTTCTGCGGAATTTGAAAAGAAAAAGTTTATTTTTGTCTGAATGAAAAGTCAAAAGTATGTAATTAGTTTATTTTTGATGTTGAAAGTTAAATTAGTTTTATTTAATTTCAAAAATTAGAAGTGGCTTCTATTCATTTTAACTTTTGTGACTTTATTAATTTGTATATTCATTTATATGGTTTGGTTTGGTGGAGCTCGAGACAAGAGTGAGAGGACATTGGTATGAAAATAAAGCTGAATAATTTTGTGAAACACATATGGACATAAATTTTTTTAAGAAACAAACGAAAGAAAAAAAAAATAATAGATTTTTGAGAATATCTCTAATAAAATTAATTAAGTTCTGAAAAAGTTCGAAATCAGTCAAATTACCCATGTATGTATGTAACAGATCTATTCCAATGATTTTTTTGAAGAAGAAACCCGTTTTTGATATTCTCTTTTGATGTTTTAAAAAGTTTTAAAGCTGCCATCTTTTAAAATTTGACAAGTAAATAAAATGCACGACTGGGTCGCACGAACTTGCTCCTGTATTCAAAGAGTCTGTTTAAAAAAGTATCTATGTATATAAGATTTAAAAATATACCTGTAAAATAAGTTTGTCTTCAAAGATATAAATGCCATTTGATTCATCGAAAAAACCTCCATTTTTCAATTTTTTTGGGAGTTACATTCAATACAGTTAAAATAATTTAAAAAAAAAAACTACTTTAAGATTCAAAATTTCACCTGAAAAATAAGTTTGTCTTCAAAAATTTAAATGCCATTTTATAAATAAAAAAGCCCTTGATTTTTCAAAAAAAAATTTTGAAAATCGTTAGAGCGGTTTTTTTTTAAATTAATTTTTTATATATAAAATTTTTCAATTTTGTTCTAAAAATATTTTTGGTATGCAGTTGTTTAGTGATTGTAAATATACGCTCTACATTTGAATTTCGTAAAAAAATAATGACCCGTTTTTGAGATATAGAATTTTGAAAAAAAAAAATTCAATATTTTTTTAAAAATCCAAACAAAAAAAAATTGCACTTTTGATAATCAAGTATTGTTAAAGCAATATAAGAGCTTATTCACAAAAAAAATTATTGAAATCAGTACATAAGTTGCTGAGAAAATTAAAAAACAAAATAACGGTTCTATGAGCGGTACCTTTCCTGAGCAATACAAAAATATGTTTTTCTTATTAAAAGAAGCCAAGTTAAAAAATAAAATTTTAGAGAAAATTAAAAAAAAATCTATCGGTTTGTTTTTGAGAAAATTCGAATTTTCGTTTTTTGACCAAAAAAATTGTATGGGGGCCACTGTTAGTTTTGATCTTAAAAAAAAAATTAAAAAAACGCCTAACGCGAATCTGCTCAAAACCTTAACTTCCAAGTTTGAACTCAATCGACCCAATGGTATAGGCTGTAGGAGCGTGGACAGACAGACAAAATTCTGCACGAATGCAAAACTTGCCATATAGTTCCTATATGTCGCAAGTAATATAGTTCCTATATGTCGCAAGTAAAAATAAGCCATTATTAAAAATGGAAATGCATACTTTTACAATACATACACTTAGTCCAAAAAGTCTCCATACAGCAGCCTAATTTTAGTGTTTTTTATGAAAAAAGTACTAGGAAAAAATGTAAAAACCAAAGTGGTAACATTGAAAAAAAGTTAGTTTCCACCTTTTTACCAAATTTAAAAAATTGTGATTGTGATTTTCAAAAACCTGTTTTTAATATATTGTTATAATAAATATTTTATCTCAAATCAACAAAAAGAAAGCTGCTTTACGGAGACTTTTTGGACTATGTGTATGTTAAATTTTGTTAAAATTCACTGCCGTTTAAAGGAAATTACTGATTTGGACGGCTTTTAATTTTAACAAGACAACTCTACGTATCACACAAGCAACGCGACAATGCAAGAAAAGTTTCTCAGCGCGTGTTATTTCTCGGAAAGGTTATCTTGTGATTCAACGCCTGCTCGGCCAAGAGCAATGCACAATGATCGAAATCTTAATTTAATATCAAAACAATCAAGGGGTCTTGAAATAATGCTAGAGGAAGATCTATCCTGGAATGGGAAGTATGTTCAATTTATCAATAAAAAATGGAATTGAAAAGTGAGATAAGGAAGGTAATCTCACGTTTGTAATAAATCCGAGACAGTTCGTAATTGATTACCTTTTTATGATGCAATTGCATTGCTTTCTTTTTATTTGCAAAATTTTGATGTGGAAAGCCAGAATCTATCCCGACAACATGAATTTAGTAACCAGACTTTAGACATTAGAATATAAATATCGAAGAGATAAACTGAACCACCTTTTTCCGAAACGAGAAAACGAAGTCAAATAATACAAAAGGAATTTAGACCAAACATCACAAACAACTCTATTGCGAGTGTCAATTACCAATTGATATTTGACAAAAAATCTAAAATGTATTCTTTTAAAACTTCATATCTCAAAAAACTGACCCACTTTTAATGCATCATTAGACATTTTATTGACATTCAAAACAGTCTTGTATATTTACAATTGATAAAACTGTTTTACATTTAAATTCGATATTTATCAACTATCAATTGATAGTTGAAACTCGAAATACATATTTCCGAAACAACAATAGAGGACTTACAGAATAAAAAAGAACTGTCAACAGCCCCACCAATAACAAAAACATTAGAAAGCCAATATCATTCTCCCTGGGACAATAGTGTATGCGAATTTAGCAGACACAAATCTTTCGCTCTTCTGAAGATCTTTCAAAACGATAATTTCGAACATTAAAAAAAAAAAGATTACTTAGAAACAAACAAAGCCTTATGCTAACTTAGTCAGGAAAGTTTCAACTAAAGGCAAGCCGAAAAGTTAATAAAAATTGTCAGATTTTTTGAAGGCCATTTAAAATATTAAAGGAAATAATATCTCAATAAACAACTAAATACCCACAGCGATACTACGGTACTATTTCATGAAACTTGTCAATGCTGAATTCTGTGTACAAGAAAGCGTTTTTAGAACACCTTTTAGTTGTAGTACTTCATTAATTAATTAGGTAATGCAACAGTCCATTGAAAACTGGGGCCTAGTTACTTACAACTCTCAACTATACCTGTGTGTGAGTAATTGCAGGAATGTATTGGATCTACAGTTTTAAGCCGAATCCGAATGGCTAATTTGAGAAAGCACTTTTCATGACAAGAATTATTCTTGGAGGTAGTACCCATGATAAAAACTTTAGGTGGCACAGGCAGGAATTGACCTAAGACCTCTAGCATGACAGACTTACGCACTAAGACTTACTAACTCACGCAATGGGTACTGGTACATACTAGTCGGGAAAGTCTTCTTCGCAGACTTTCGACAAGTTTTTGATTCAATTTATAGAAAAGCTCTAATTTATGAATTGTACAGGGATCGAATGTCACTAAAATTCGATTGTGTGATTGATGGGATGTACAGTCAAACATGGAACGCAATATGAATTTTTTTATAATAAACGGGCACTCAAGGGGTTATTAATACCCTTAACATGTTTAAAGTTTAAACACAGTGCGAGCTTTAGGAAAATAGGGAAGGATTAAAGAGGAGATACCGATGCACATTGGTCTTAAAGTTTTGAATATCAAAATGATAGGGAAAAACAGAGCTGGGTAAAGCATTCCACATTCTCTATGTTCGGTTAAAAAAAGAATCTCTATACTTGACAGTACGTCCTAAATTGAGCTCAAGGTTAAACTGATCTTCATTCCTAGAAGAACGAGTATTACGGCTGAATTGTTTGAGGGGGGGAAGCTAAGTGGACAGAACACTGTTTATAAAAATATCGGTAGAACAACGAAAGGCATGAATCTCTAATCTGTCCGATTGGTTTGTTTCCATCGTAGGATTCAAACAAGGATGCAACTCCTTTCCACCAGTTTTCTGTTTACACATTAAACCTAGAAAGATAACGTACAATGAATTGGCGTATAATTTATATGTATCCCATATGGTGTATCAAGTATGGCTATTTTTATACATTTCAAAGGTAAAAGACCTTCATAAATCCATACCTTGCTGAATCAATTTTGACAAAACTCAGATCAATGTCTTAATATAAACCGACGATATCGTTTTTTTGGCAGATTCTTCTGATTCACTCCAGTTTATGATCAAAAGTTTGCGTATATATTGATATGAATGGAACTTGACAATCAATCTACACAAATTAACAACAATGGTCTTTCGGGGAGGATTAGGACGCTGAGCTTAAAACGAAAAATGGTTTTATGGTCAAGATCTAATCGAAACGGTATAAGAATACCAGTATTTAGGTATTATAATTTGAAGGAACTTCAACATTTTAAAGGACCTTATGAAAAAACTATTGGTATCCAAAAATGCGATAGGAACATTTTGGAAAAATCCTCCGTTTCATTTAAAAATACAAATTTTGTATTGCTACTTCTGAAGCAATTGTGCACCTAAATACGGCTTTTAAACACAGCCTTAAAACAGCCCACAAACAAAAAAGATTGGAATTTGTCTGCCAAAACATGAATCGTGATTGGAAAACCGTAAGTGACTTTCTATCAATCTACACTAAAATCTCGTTATTCCATATGACATACTCAAATTAATGTTTTTTATTAAGTTATATTCAGTGATGAAAAAAGTTTAATCTTGATGGACCAGATGGTTTTAGCGGATATTGGTACGAGAGGAAATAACGGTACTTTATTTTTTTCTCAATTGGCTTGATCAGTGATGCAACTCAATAAAAAATAGTAAAGAGTTACTCCTATTTTAAGTTTTCTATAAAACGCATTTTTTCAAACTAATTTATTTGCTCAGAAAGTCGCTATTTCATAACCAAGATCCAAAAGTTCCTGGTTTGAAAAGTGGAAAAATGTATATGATATACGTGCGCTGCCGTTTATTGTAACTTTGGAAAAAATACCAACGTGGGAACCATATTTGGATGACCTGCTAGAACAGCTTCACTTAGAACAACGAACTGATAGTATTGAACAAGCGAAGAGCTAGGAAAACACACTTCAAACTTTTACATAATCTCGGGCAGGTGAATTATTTTAGTGACCATCTTACTTTAGAGAATAGTCAAATGATTTTCCGAGGAAGTGGAGAAATGTGTCAACTGGTCTTGAAACATTTTATGACAAGGATATGGTGCTCCTCTGGTGATTTGGCTGATTCAATTTTCCATTACAATGAAATGAACATGAATTGATTTTTCTTACAAACTGCTTGTTTTTTGAAGAGCATAAACCTAATATACACATAACACAGAAATATTTAAGGACTAGGTTCGAGAAGTAATCAAAAATACCCCTAGAGCCATATTATAAAATTGTCTAAAAACTCAGGTTTAAAAGAGTTTTGATAATTTCCAAAAAATTTGATTTAATAGTCCATCAAGTAATTGATTTGTTATTTAAACATATTTGTATTTGATTGACATAAGGACAACATGAAGATGACCTGAATATTTAGCTTGCGGGACTCCATCAAATTTGAAGTCTATGGGATCAAATTTTATTTTATTGAAATTGAAATCAATATAAATACATCAAACTTCTAAACTACCCCTGGCATGACAGTTCTGGTTCTGTATATGCATTAACTATATTACACCACAAAACAAACAAAGATTACAATATCTGTTTGAATATTAAATCCTTGAAACTAAAGTTCATTTTAAACTTTATAACAGCAAATAGTCTGACGGACTATTGACCTATCTCAAACTAGAAGGGAAGTTTATACATTCTTACTTTTAAAAATCCGATTGTTTTAGTTTTTTTTTTTAATCAAATTACAAGACATAAATTATAAATTATTTAAAAGACACTTCAAAACCATGATATTTTATTTAAAATAAGGAATAAAACATAATAGTTCATAAGAAATTTCTTTTGAATTAATTTGAATTGATATTCTTTAGGAATAAAAGAATTTTATTTTGGCAAAGCAAAAAGATTGGAGATTAATTTTGTATCTCCTTACCATTAAATTGAAAATGAAATTGAAATGGAATTAGAAGTATCAGTTTAGTAAAATTAAAGATAAAATAGATACAATAATACAGTTGATTAAGTTCGTATCCTATTATTTGTTCTATTCTATTCTCTGTGTATTTAAATTAGAGGAAATCTGAACAAAGCTTGAAAGAGAAAAAAATTACATAAATTATTGCTTTGATGAAATCTCTTTCTAAAAATGCAATGGGTGTTTTTTTTCAGACGTGTGGTTTTTAATTTGGCAATCCTTTTTTGAAAGTTGATTTTTTGACAGTTTTCACTAGATTTATGCTCAATTCGGTTATTCCGGAAGAACGTTTGCAAATCATGCAAATTTATTTCCAAAATAAAAGGTTAGGCATAATAGCTTGTCAGAGTTAAGTAATTTGAGTAAATATGTAAGGGTTTTGCACCATGTTTACTCTAGTGGATAACGCGCAACTTCAGAGATGCTAAACTGAAGAGGCTATTGCTGGTATGGAGCAGAGTATCGAAGAAGACCGACCCAAATCGTGCGCAACAATTGCAGCTATGTTCATCCACTGTATACAAGATTTTGCAGAAGATATTGGTTTTGCGGGCTTCCAAAATAAAACTTATGCAAGAAGTGAAGCCGAATGACAATATCAAGCACTTAGTAGGTTCTGTGAAAGGGCCCAAAACAAGATTGTCTCCGATCCCGATTTTTAGAAGAAAATTTTGTTCAGCAATGTAGCTCATTTTATCGTATTTGGAGTGATCGTAATCCATAAGCCATTGTTGAGACGTCGCGTCGTCGTCGTTGCATCCTCAAAAAGTCACTTTGTAATGAGCTCTAACGGGCAGAGAGATTTATTGGTCCATTATTTCTTCTTTAAAAAAATAAAGCCGGCCATAATGTTACAGTCCTTGGGGAACAATATAAGGCCATGGTTATTGACTTTTTTCGTTCCTAAATTGTAGGATGTTGATGTATACGACTTTTGGTTTCAACAAGATAGTCGGTTTTTCATGCCATACAACCAACGAAATAATCACTTTTTTGCAGGAAACTTTTGGTGAGCCCATTTCTTAGCGTCGTGGTAGGACTTCAAGATCTTGTGATTTAACACAGCTAGACTATTTTTGTGTGGGTTGATGTTAAGTCGCTTGTCTACGTAACTAAGCCTGAGACGATTGAAGCCTTGAAAGAGAATATTGGGAGCGTAATTTCTGACATACGACCCCAATTACTGCAAAAAGTCGCTGAAAATTGCATCAACATAATGGCAAACCTTTATCTTTATAATAAAACTACACTTTTAGCCATGACAATAATTTATATGCGTTTTATTTAAGCTCAAAAGCCACTCGCCTAAAAAACACCCTTTATTATATTCTTCGAATATGATTGAACATACTATTTGATTTCTATTTTCAGAGACTTTACTCAACGTACTTATAGCTCAACCAATACTTATAATGGATGATTTTTTTGTTGTATATCATTATCATTTATCATAACTAAATTTATATAAATCACAGATAAAAATATTTAAGACCGATTTTCATTTCGAAATAGATAGATAAGTGTACACCTTTCTCAATTCATCTTTTTCTTCAGGTATACCCGCACTACTTTCCTCTTTAGATCCTTTCTAAGAAGATAGAAGATACAAAAAAGTAAAATTTGTCAAAGTAAAACCCTAACTCAATACAAAGTCTCACTGTCTTCTTCCCTATTCGTTTCCAGTTGATTAAATTCCAAATACAAGTATTATAGATATACCCTTATTCTTCTATTCAATATTCTACTATTACTCATTTATTTATCTCACAATTCTATTTTCGGGCAAACAAATTGTCAGAACATTTTTAGCAGGTTTTTTTGTTGCTCCTCCTTCTTCTCCTCCTTCTGCTTCTTCTTCATCTTCCACTTCTGGCTACACAAGAAGGGCAAAATACCTCCGAGGTATGTGTACGCAAAAATGCTTTTCATAAAAAGGAATCCTTTTTACTTCTTTCCTTTCAAAGGATACTCGTAGATAAGATATGCTGAATTCTCCAACGAAAGTAAGAAAAACTGCCCAATGAAATAATAAAATTTCAAAAAGTCATTATTCTGCAAAAATATAGATACACATTCATCCCCATTATGTTACACAACCAGACTTTGACTATCCCTTCTCCGATAATCATAAATGGAGGCTCTATATAGATAGGTAGGAGTCTTGAAAATGAAAATGACTCTACGACATTGAAAGGTAGAAAGAAGTAACATAAAAATGATTGAAAGGTCGACAAAGAGCCTTGTGTTATTACCCTTAGTTGTATTTTATTAGATCCAATTTGATCCTTGAAGATTTGAGAGAAAGGTACGAGGAGAGTACAAAAATGAGACAAAAACTGAAAAAAGTATCCACCATTGCCCCATTTAAGTCCAACCTCAAACTAAAGTTCAACCAAGCTGGGAATTTTTTTTTTCGCTTTCACTTCGTTTCTTCATCCCTGGTCTACAGCCCGACGACGCTGATCCTGGAAAGGGAACATATCCCAGAGTCCATGTACCGTTCATTTCTCTATTCAAATGAATATTTCATAAAGGAATCAGTCGGGAGATAGAACAGTCTCATGCATTTAATGTAGTGCCTATGTTTTCACAGAAGTATCTTAGAGTAGGTTAGGTAGGTAGCTCGGCATTCGTTATTTATATGCAAAGAAATAATAATTTTTTTCGTCTTTTCAATTCCTTCCACCAGGAGATACGACAGGATATTTTTCGGTGTATAATTTAGGATAACTATACTCGAATAAACCAATTTTGGACCAGAAGTCAGGACGAAAAAAAAGAAGTAATTTATGTCACGAAATTTATTATGTAATTATGTATAACTGCGAAGGAGGATTATTGACAAATTTTCACTTTTCAGAAAAGGCCCCCACTGACAACCAACAACGGCTATACGGTTTACAAGTATACTAGTAAGAGAAGGGCTTGGCAAAGTCAAAGTTCTGATGGGTATATAACGATGAATGATGGAAATATTTTAAGGATAAGTTGGGCCATCACATGATGGAATTGACGAAAGACAGATGGTAAATAATTAAAGCGAAAAAGGGATTATTGTTTAATTTATAACTTCCCATTTCTATTTCTGAGAGCAATCGAGAAATAATGCTATTTGTATAGTTTAGATAATTAAAAATAAATTATAATACGGATTGGTAATAAATCATTTTAATTATTGACTTAAAATTTAAGTGCAGAACTGAAGAGAAAACAACAAAAAAAAATGGAAAGATATTTTGGCATTAATTAGATGAAATGAGGAATAAATGTGTAACTCCTGATTTGTGTTTTTCGGAAAAGTTAAGCACACTACTTCTCTAATATAATTAATACAAAAAAAATTGATTATTTGACAAAAGATATTGTTTTTAACATTTCAGAAGTTCACAGAGGCATTGTTTTTCTTAAATAGTTAGTATTCGCCTGTAGTAGTTTTGACCTTGCTGACGAAATTTAGGAAATGTATATCTAGTAGCTATGTGTTCTTGTGAAAGAATTCAGGATATACTATCTAGTGATTTCTTTTAAATTATAGGTTATTTTGACAATGAAAGCTGTTTCCTGGTCTTTACAGATATGAGTACTCCGTGGATAGAAATGTGAAGGTTTTTTTTTTAACATTGTTGGAAAGTATTCAAACACATATCCAAAGTGAGTGCTAAGTAGCCTAAACAGCACTTCACTGTTATATAAACAATCCACGTCAACTGAATTTGCGCACATTTTTGAAGATACTTAGTACATTTTTCCAAATATTGATGGTCATTGTGCCAATTGGACTGTTTAAATCAACACTTTTAGTCATTTCAATGAAATTGATCGTGCCTTAGCAGTGTTTTAAAAGCATACATCGATTTGCTTAGAGACCAAGACCTAACCGAACTTGCAGTAGCTGAAAAAATTGAAAGAATTTTGTATTTCTTTTATTTTTACTTAAACAAAATACTCGTACAAAAAGAACATGAAGAGACATAAAAAACGCAACAACAGCAGCTTTAAGACGAGCAAGCTCAAGGTGTACATTACATTTTTCTGATTATGTGGCAAAATTAAAACAAAAAGTTGGCGTAAACAGAAATCGCTCAGCAATTAAAAAAAAAGAAAATTATGTGGCTCAACAGTTCATTGAGAACTAGGGCCTAGTGACTTACAACTCTCAACCATTCCTGTGTGCGAGTAAAGTTGTCAGGGATGGAGGGGACTTACAGTTTTTTTTCAAGCTGAATCCGAACGGCTAATTTGAGAAAGCACTTTTCATGACATGAATAATTACTCTTGGAGAATTTGTCAATTCCTCGCAAGAAGCAGTACCCATGAAACAAACTTTAGATGGCACAGGCAGGGATCAAACCCAAGACATCTGGCATGGCAGTCCAACGCACTAACCATCATGCCATGGGTACCACCATTCTTTTCATTATGTGGCAAAAATAAAACAAAAAGTTGGAGTGAACGAAAATCGCTCAGCAGTTTTAGCAGTTATCAAAAATTCAATCCATCTTAAAAGAATTAAACTTAAGAAAGAAACACTGCTTGACAAACAACGGAAAGTTAAACAATCAGAATTTTTCAACACTCTAATAAATTGCAGAACGTGCTGTTTTTTTCAGACGAAAATCGGTTTAATTTCGATGGTTTTACTTATTATGGAACAGTTGTGCTCGAGGTCGTTAGGTCAAAAATGACTGAAGCTGAGTATCAGAACATCTTGTAAAATAATGTTCCTAAACATTCCACACTTGTTTTAATCATAAACTTGGTCTACCAACATAATAACGCGCTTATTTAGCCGGTGCTAATAACAAAAGCTTGTCCATAGGAGAAAAATGACCACTTCCTTTAATAGCTACCGTACTCATATACCTAATCTAAATATAATTAAATATACGCAACCTACAATTAATATCGTCAGTATGAAGACAAAGAATCCTTAATTTGGAACGAAAAAAAAACTAATAAATCGTTTTGATGTCAACTGGTCGTTTCAGAGTTTGACCATGACCATGAAAAAACAATGTTTATCCGGAAGCGATACAAGCATCTCAGGCCAATATCGAACAAGCTATTTTTGAGCTACAACACAAAACCATCAAAAAAATTTTTGGAAAATTGGAGTGACGAAATGAACTACTACGAAGACGCTTAAATGACTTTCTACTCCATAATTAATGGGAAAGTTTGTTTTAAAGTTTATTGAAAACATCAATCCTGTGCATTTTGAAAAAGAACCTTTTATTAGGTCCAACTGTTAATTTAAAAGTATTTAATTACTGAAGTTTTCTGAAATGTTCAAAGAAAGTATGAAAAAAAGAAACTGTTGCAATTAAAGCCTAGTACGCTGCTGATGCGAAACGAAATTTTTCGGTGGTCTCCAAGTGCAGACCGAAATGAAAACGAAAACCACAGCGGAAAAATATTTGTGGAGAGTTCTGTCTGGAAGTTGAATTTCACTGCTTGTCTTCATCACTTGTTGCACATCACCAATAACATCCTGAGTTTCCGATTCAGAAATGCAATGTTGGAACACATTAGACAAATCCATTTTATTTTAAATTTTAAATCAAATATAAATCAAAGTCAAAACACCGAAAGTCACGAGTAAACAATTTTTTTTTTTCAATAAAAAAATTAAACGTCAAAATTTCGCAAGCAATTAATGTGCTGGGCAATTAAATTGAGAACGAAAAGAGTGGAGAATTGTACTAAGAAATCTAGTACAGCTCTCCACTAAAATGTCACATTTCGTCGTTCAGCAGCGTACTGAAAAACGAAAAGCACAGCGAAATTTTTCGTTTATGATTTCGTCATGTCATTTTTGTATGGGAAATTTCGTTTCGCATCAGCAGCGTACTAGGCTTGAACCGATAAAAAAAGTGGAAATTTGGACAAATTTTAATCAGTTAGGTTCTATACTTTAATTTCACTCGAAATGAAATTGAAATCTATTAAAAATAAATAAAAATTGAAGTTCTAAAATCCACTTTTATCGATATCGATTTCTTTTTTTTTATTTCGAAGTTAAAATAAAGTGAATTTTCGTGTTCTACATACATTTCGATTTTTGTGATTTTAATTCGGTGTGAATAGAATTCACTTTGAAGAAGACAAATTTCACTACTTATAGAAAATGAAGTTCAACTAATTTTTGAAATAGACTTAGTTCGAGGAAATTTGCAACTTCTATTTCATATTTGAGGAAACGGACAAAGCATCTAAGACGATTTTTTAGTACGCAAATGTCTTCCCTATAATAATTTAAACAATGTTCTTAAAAAACCTTTCAAAACACTTTTTGAACTGTGCTTAATAGTAACATCAGTATTTTTCTTCCACTTACTATGACTTCTAACTTTCTGGCATTTCAACTTGATATGTAAGTGCGTTTCCTAGACTTATTTTTGCTTGCTATGTTTTTTTACTCAAGGAAAGTAGCGGGATTCCCAAAAGGGACTTGACAACTTTGAATTTAGTATTTTTACTCAACCTTTTTAATTATTATCGTACTGTCATTGTCAATTTATTTTTATCATGTACAAGAATGAGCAACGTCTACAAATTATAAAAATTGTCTATCGGAATTCGGAGTCGTAACTTTAACAACGTTTTTTCTTAAGTGACAAAGCTTATTTTCGGCTTAATGGATTCGTCAACAAGCCAAATATAATTTTTCGTCTAAATTGTTAAATATTCACTTTGACGAAATGTGGTTTCAATAGAACACAGCGCACCTTACAATTGATTAATTTAAGAGAATTTTCAATGAGATTGTTATCTGAAGACATGGGCAATTTTGTGCAATTCCATTTCATATTTTCTGTAGGGCTGCGTGAGGTCATTTATGCCAAAAAGCTGACAAGCTCAGTCTCAACATTGAACGTAAAATACCTACCGTTTCGGCCGAAATGTATGGTCAAGTTATCGAAAATTGGGTCCAACGAATTAATCGCTGGAAACGTGACCACAGTGACCAAATGATCGAAGTTGATCTCCATTTATAAATATTTTAATTGTGTTTCAAGTCGATAGTAAAATGTTTGAAATATCTCTAATAGTTTTCATTTATTGGAGAACCCTTTAAAGAATATATTCAATTCCTACGAAGAAAATAAAATATGTATTAATGTCGACTCAAAACCTTTATGGACTTGAATAATTTATTTAATGTTACTACCATTAAGGCGCAATCTTCGAAATTAAAGCATAAATAATAGAAAATATAAATTAATTAATAAATTGTGTAATAAATACAGATCTACTTACTCGATAATTTAACTGAAGCTTAATGTTCACTTACTTTATCTGAAACGGAAAGAAAGCATTTGGTAAATTATTTATTCATACAAATTAAATATAGTTCATTTATTAATCTATTAATGAAGATAAATAAAGTTCAAAGTTGTATCTATTATAAATATTTAAAAATTATATAAAATTTAGTTCTTTTCCTACACAAAAAAACTACAAAATTAGAACCTGGGACTCTTGGCATATGTCACATTGATTTTTTATTTTTGAAATTTGTCACTTTCCCACAAACTGATATCTATCACTCACTGATATTTGATCTGCACCATTTAAGCGGTCTAAATTTAAGCATTTCTAAATTGGAGATAGAACACTTGGATTTCGTCAGTGGAATCACAAATATCATGGGTTGTAAAACTCTGAACAACCACTACATTGGAGCCCTTTATGATGAATATGGGACAAGTATCCCTTAATTATTAGAAATTACTCAACCGTAAAAAGTTTGGTGAGATTGGAAAGATTTGCAACAATTTGTTCGAAATTTCTTTATAAGGCTTTTTATAGCACTACAAAAAAAACTTAGATATTTGAGTAACCACAGAGAAACTCCAAGTCTTTCAACACCCATTTCGAAGGAAAATTTAACTCTGGACCGCTATAACTTCAGAACTAATTGTTATACAGACGTCCATATCTAATATTCAGTTTTGTTGGTAATTATTTCGTCTGAAAGTTGTTCTTGGATCTTTTTGTGAAAAAGTTAAATTAACGGGAGTTACTTAGAAAAATCTTATTAAATCGTTTTTACAGTATGACGGAAAAATAACAAATTTCATCCACTCAAAATATAGTGTTTCAATACATTTATTGACTCAATATGCTTCAATTCAATGTTATCGACTGTTTTTCACCAAATCTCGAAACTGCTGAAAACAGTTTTTAAATTTTGTAGATATTACTGAACTTGACCTTTTTATCACCACCATAGAATTTTTTGATTCACACGAAATTTAGGGTAATTTTTAGGAAGTATAAATGAAGCTCTCCACCAAAATTAAGCTTTGATGAAATTATTTTCGAACAGCATAACTAATGGTCCTGCAATATAATGAAAAATGGTAGGTTTTTAAATTGTTGAGTAAGAGTGCAAAAGAAGCAAAAAGGAATGACTTAGGGAATTAAAATTGCTCTGAATTGTTGGAATCAATATACAAATGTTAATAAGCTTTTCTTATAATTTTGATTCTGCGTTTCTTATATATTGGCTTATTTATTAGGAAACATGACTTGAGAAAGACCGCCAATACTGATTTAAGGAGGATAAAAGCACTTCAAAGCTGTTTTAGTTTAGTTCTATTGCATCACTTAGTAATTTTTAGGAGCAAAAAACTACAAAGGTTTTACGTAATCTCAAATATATTATGTAACCATTACATTTGAACTTTGACTTATTACAAACAAGGTGTTAACAGTCTATTTATTCTAAATTTGCGTTGTCACTTTCACTTGTTATAGTTGAAATACTATTCTACACGACAGAAGACGCTATTTAAAAAAAAAAAAAAAAATAGCAATTAACTTTAAGGAATTTATGTAAAAATAAGTTTTTTTTTATTACCGGACTCAAAAGCACTATACATTAAGCAACACCAGGTGACCCTGCGAACAATATTTCGAATTAATCACCAACTTGCTGAAGTCATTCCTTTTTATTGAAGTTGTTTATCGGGCTCAGACGACTTGTCGTTGTCATTTTCATTTTCATTTTTTTAATTTGATTATCTACGTGTGGTTTTAGGGTTACGTGTTCTTATCAGTTTGAAAAAAAAAAGGAAAAACAAAATCCGCAAATTTTGTTTAAGCAAAAAATAAAAATACAAACAAAATATTAGAAAAGTAGAACATTTCCCATTTTGAGGTTTGAGGTCTAAGCTTTAGTGCTTGAAAACCTCATTATTTAGTGGAACAACAGCACAAGTTAGGTTCCCATTCATTCCCAGTCCCAATCCTAAGTTCCTGCCTAGGTCCCATAACACATCATACTGTAGTATAGTATATAGAAGGCAGCAGTCAGTGGTAGTTGAGGTTCAGGTTGAGCGTTGAGGTGATGTGGCGTCGTCGTTGGTTGAGCGTTAATTAAAATGCATTTATGTCATGGGGGTTGAATGACATGGTGATGATGGGTGTCGTGTCACGAAGACGAAGTGAGTTGAGCTGGGAATATACAATATGTAATGTACCGTACCTATAGAGGACCGGCAACGACAGTTGAAAAGTCGTTTTCAACTCTTACGAGTACTATACTCGTATTATGGTTGTAAGTTCTCCTTTCGATGACCGATACTATATGTATATATACATAAGGCCACATTTTGGTATACCTATGTAGAATTGTAGATATTACATGTTTATATCTTGCTATATGATGAAAGAAAGTAATTAAGGACATGAGGTACTTATAGGTAGTGTATGATGGGGTTCTAACTAAGCTTTTTCTCCAGGAACTAGCACATGTTGGTTAAGGGTCAGACTGAAGGTGCTGAATGGTGAAAGTAAAAACAATAAGTTTAATGAAGAAAGTTTTTTATTTTTTCCGTTTTCTTTTCAGTCAGTTGACTTTAATGTAGATTTTGTCGTAGTTAAAGCATACAAATGGTGTCTCGGAGAATGCTCTGTAGGTTTTTAAGTATTTGGGGAGGTAAGATTTATGTTAGTTCAGCATTATTCATGAAAAAATCAATGGAAATACTTATAAAACTACCAGCATAATGACCTATATTAGTTAGTTTGATTATAAGCATAGGGCTCATTAGATGATTAGGTAAGAAAACTCCTTAAATTCCATAATTAATTTTATCAAACAATGCTCATTAGGTACACAATTCATTGGAATAAATTAAGGTTAGGAGTTTCGAAATTGTTTTGTTTTCTTCCTAGTAAACAAAAGGTTCCAACAATTTTGTACATTTGTTCGTGTAGATCTTTACTTTGAGTTTTGATATTAAATTAATTTCTTTGAGGTTTTTAATTGGGAAAGGCAATTTTTTAATATATAGAATTTCGGTTTTTAGAGAGAAGGTAGAAATTCAAAACCGGGTCAAAGCTTCCTGTCATGTAGAATGTTTTTGATATCCGGTTTTTTTGTTGACGATTTTATCGATAAGTAATAATTGTAGAATTGAAAAATCCTTCAAGACTAGTTCATGTCATACAAAGTGCTTTTTCAAATTAGCTGTTCGGGTTGGCAAAAAACTGTAGGTCCCCTCTATATCTGATATTAAAAGCACACAGGAATGGTTGAGAATTGTCAGGCTATAGGCCCTGGTTCTCTACCAGGGCCTTCTTCTATCCGATAGAAATCTTCAAAAAACACTTGGTAAGAATCAGTACCAAGTAGCGTGGAGCTATTACGGCACTGAAAGCAACGATTGCTCAGGACCAATCTATGAAAGATCAACGAATTATTTTTCTTTCTTAACTTATAATTCACCTTAGGAGAAGTTTATAGTTGTAATATTTTTCCATCGATTTAAGACTATCATCACATAAGATTTTTCTTAATCTCCGAATATTATCTCTTACATTTAAGACCATCTTCATTTCGTAGATCGCCATTTTTTATAAACAAAGTTTCATTTATTATTTCACCAAGGACTTTGCATCGAATCTATCTAAAACCTATATTTCAATATCATTAGCAAAGGTGGCAGTTATATCTACTGAAAATAAAAGATACAAGGTTGGTCCTAGGACACTTCCTTGCTGTACACCGGGTTCTATTTTCGTCGTATACCGCACTCTAAGAAATCGGTTCGTATCGTAGTATTGCTTGGAAGTTTGTAATCAATTCACCAAGTCCCACACCTTGTCAAAGCCTTGAGCAATATCTAAGAATACAAGTATACTTTTTTTTAAAGTGCCTTTTATACAACATCCGTAATTCGATATACTTGTTCTACCGTGGAAGGTTTTATTTTTTCTAAATCCAAACTAATGGTTAGGAATTCATCTTCTTTCTTCTATTATTTAGCTGAGGCTTTTTAGAAGTTTTTAGAGAACTGGTTGAAGGCTTACCTTGTTTAGGTATAACAATAAGTTCAACATTTTTCCAATGATGTGGTACATGTCTTAGCTTAAGTCATGGGTTTTTTTTGTACAATAAGCGCACACTTAAGGTGATATTATTAACTTTTTTATGCAAAGACACATTGTGACCATTAGAAAAAAGAGAGAGGGTTTAAAAGGAGGTGTCTGTGCACATTGGTTTTGAATTCCTCAATATTCAAATGACTGGGAAAGACATATTGTAGTTAGGCATTCCATTCCGAAGTTGGGCTCGAGGGTATACTGATGAGCACACCTAGAAGCTCAAGTATTACGGTTGAACTGTTTAAGGGGAGGAAGGCAGCTGGCTATTTCTCTAGAGCATAAACTGCCAAAATAGCGATATAAAAAGGGTGAGACAAGAAACTTTACGACAATTTTCAGGCGACGTAAATGAATTAATGATGAAATTACCACCAATAAATTTAAATGCTCTAAGTTCAATACTGTCCAAGAGACTTAAGTAAGAGGCTTGCGGAATTTTTGGCGACATCGCATATTTGATCGTTCCACAAAGGGTGTTGGGTGATACAGATATCGAGGATATCGAGGTGTTTAGTCTCATTGATACCAGAGCCTTCATTGGATATTTGCATGTGGGGTATATCTCGCTTAAACGATATATGACGGCATTGGGTTTTGGAAGAATTTAATTCCACGCTATTTTTTATTCCCCATTGTACAATGCTGTTTAGGTCGGGATTTAATGATCTTGGCATAGTTTGTCGATTCAGTTCCACATCCGAGGAAGAGGGATGTGAGTCTGAAACGAATATGGAAAGCTAAGAGTACTATCGGCAGCAAAACAATATATTCTAATAGATGCTGCAGACAGGAAATTATTAATAAAAATGAGAAAGAGCGTTGGAGATAGAACAGAGCCCTGTGGCACACCACTTTTTTGCGGTTTTCAGAATTGAATTCATCCAATACTTCTTGTATTCAATGATCCTAAAGATAATTATTAATCCAATGAAGAAGAGACTCATGAAAACCAAAAGCACGCATTTTCAATAAGAAAGCCTGATGCCAAACCCTATCAAATGCTTTTGAAATATCAAGTGCAATAATCTTAATTTCTCTAAAACGATGTAAAGATTTGCTCCACTATTCGGTGAGATAAACTATGAGATCACCAGTGGACCTAGTGCTGCAAAATCCATACTCTTGCTTTCGATCTTCGGGATATTTCTTGAGCTGATAACTAATCAGCCATGAACTTGGAAAGAAGGACCGTAAGTGCAATCGGTCGGTAATTAGAAAGTTAGGAAGATTCGCCTAATTTATTTTGATACATGGTTCTTTCTTTTTTGAGTGCGACATAATCAATTTCGAAATAGCATTTGCGATAAAAGCTAAGTGTATAGAATTGGCTAACCTTACAATATTATCACGCCTAACAATGTCTGACAATTATCCAAAAATGAGCCGACAAAGAAATTGTGTGTTAACACAATTGGTAGGAAATCTACCAATTTCTTACAATTTACTGTCACAAGTCAGCTGAAATTCTTTAACATAAATTGTAATAAAGTGGTAGATTTTCTGGCACACATGTAAGCGCTCGAGTTAATTATTAGATCATTAGTTAATAGTTTTTGACATATACAAAATCATATGATTTTGAAAAAAAGTTAATTGTCAGAAATGAAGTGACATCGTGTCATTAAGATGTTAATTTTTATATTGTTCCGTACTGTCAACAAATTGTTTCTTAAACTTATTGTATGAAAGAAATATCATTGGCGCGTATTCATAGAGAATTACTAAAGTCGTGATTTCTTGATCTATAGTTTAAGGCTTGTTGATTAAATAAACACAGCTCTTATTCATAGTCAATTTTCCTGATCTGTTTAGTAAAACCCCAGTTTAAGGTTGTATTCTACTACAATTATACTTCAAATGACAGGTCAAAGCAAAAAAATACTGTTATATTTTCAAACTCGTTATTTTGTGCTGTCATTCCTAGAATTGGATGTCGAAAAAAGTAAGTAAAACAAAACTATTTAATAGAAAAACAACAACAAAGTTCAATAATATTTTAGATGAAAACCAAGGAAAATATAAAACGAGAATGGCAGGAAAACTCATCGCAGTCAGACAAAGAACTTTGTAGCGAATATTGCCAAAAAGAAGAGCTATACCAGCAAGTTTAAGTACAAATTATTTGATATGATTTACCCTTTCAGCTTTTCAATTCAGAAACAAAAATCAAATATGACATTTGGCTGTGATAATAACTACTTAAACACAGCATTTCCTATGTTTATAGTTAAACCACAGTTTAAGCTCTAAACTTAGGTTTAAATTTATTTATAAATAGCCTAAACTCTGGACTTGCTTAGCAACAACTTAGCAAGAGTTTAGGAAACATCTATGAATATGCCCCATTATGTTTTCTGTGTAGAAAAACATTAGCTGCATTGTGTACAATATCCAACTTCTTTCAAAAGTAATCAAAAGTTTTCCTTAAAACATCTCCTGAAACGTTTTGTTACACTTTTAAGGAAGTGAATATTTTATTAAACTTGACTTAAAAAATCTTTTATTTTTAATAAGATAGTTGTTAATAGAAGTAGCTTTATAAAGAAATATCATATTTTTACAGCGAAGGATTATATCAAGTTCATTTTATAAAAGTTTAAATCAGTGTTGTCCTCTAACAAGTGCATCAGAGTGTAAATGGATGTATCTTGTTGAAAGTTGAAACATTCTAAAAAAAAATTCTTAAAATACATTTTTTGTTGTTATTTATTGTGGAAATTTAATAAAACTGACCATAATAATACTTCACACAATTTCGGTAGCATACCGCACAGCTGCCAACGTTAAATAAACTCAATTAAATGGATATCATTTTGTAGCCGCATATTTAATAACAAACTATTTAAATTTAAATTATATTTTCACTGTACGAGAGTATTTCTGGGATTTTTGTTTGAATTTCAAAAACACATCCTGCAGAGCAGACTACTAGTAGAGTAGTGTATAGTACATTTCAATTTTTGTATATGAAACAAGTGTTTTATTTATTGGAAGCTGATATACCTACTCGTATATTTATTTGGATGTATTTGTATCTATCTTTATGTATGTGTAAACGGAAATATCTATTCGTATATTGCAAACAAAGAGTTAAACCAACATAAAAGGCGCACTCTGAAGCTCTAAAGGTTATTGTGTGGTTGTGGGACCGCACAAAATATTGTTTTTGTATGGAATTTGTTCGTCAATTAATTAAAAGCTATATTGTAGGTAAAAATTTAAATAAAAACATTATGAATACGTCTGTGTATATATTATGGATATTTATGTTTTTGTAAAACCTTTTCCATTTGTGAAAATCTAATTTGTTTTCCAATCATTGCGATGGTTTTATTTTTATTAATTTTTCGTTTTTGAATAAATTCAACAAAGTGCTATAATTGTGGGCGAAATTGTTTGAATAATAGAATACTATTAAAATCTAGGGATATGATTGGTTTGAATATATAGTACAGCACAAGGCAAGGTACCTATGCCTAGCTTATGATTGTATATATGTAAATATTTTGTTGTTGTTATGTTCATTATTAATTCATAGTGGTAAGCGATTTTTCTTTGAAGCTTTTATGATTTTGTTTGGATTAAAAATGTAAATTTTGAGGTTCAAACTTTGGGTTTTATAAACTTTTTCTTAAATTGAATAATCACCCTAGCTTCAGTATTTTGTAGATGGGTATATAAAATTAAAATATTATTAAAAATATTTGGAAACATGCTGAGTTTTGAATGGTTTTTCCTTTATTTTTAACTAAGTTGATAGCTAAAGATAAACATATGTGTCTACGAGGCAAATCGAATCAAATCCTTACCATGAGACAAGCAAATATTAAGCTTGTATGTACGAGAATGAGACTGGGAGTATTATTTCTAAAGCTATTTAAGAAACAAAATGTGTATATTGCATTTGCAAACTTGTTAAAGAATAGAATAATGCATTTGAAAAATAATGCGTATACGCCCAAGTGACCTGAATAAATATTACCTAATTCTTTCTTACACTACTTTAGCGTTGTTGGATGGATAAAAAGTTTAATAAAAATCTACTAAGATTTAAATCAATAAAAATCAAATAGTCTTAGAGCCACCAAAACCTTAACAATCTAACGATGTTATTTTTATTTCAAACATAATAGCTAAATTGTTAATTTTGTTTGTTTATTTTCTTTAATATAACGTTTCTATGCAGATGGCCCGTAAATATTTGCATTTATATGTGAATTTAGACATTTTTAAATTATTATAATTTTAAAAAAGACAAGAAAGATGTCTTCGGACAAGCCGCAGCTACATCCGATTGCAATTGCGATTACAAAATAATTAAACCTAATCGGAGCATCGTGCTATCTAACGCAGATGGATTCGATTTGGTTTTGATATAATTGTCTTGCACTTTTTTACATTATCAAAACGATTTTTATTTTTTAGCCTATTAACAGCATTTTGAAATACAGAATTCTGAGATAGAGTTTTTTTTTTTATAATTAGTGAACACTAAAAGGGTTTTGTATACCTTTAATTTGCTAAAGACACAGTGTGAGCATTAGGAAAAGAGGGAAGGGTTAGATGGGAAGTGCCGGTGTACATTGAATGAATGAATGAATGAATCTCTGTACTTCATAGTACGGCCGAAGTTGGGCTCAAGGGTAAACTGATGAACATTCCTAGAAGCGCGGTTATAACGGTTAAATTGTTTAAGGGGAGTAATGCAACTGGCTATTTTACTAGAGCAAAGCCCGTTAACATAACGGTAAAAAGGGTAAAACAAGAAACTTTACGACGATGTTCGAGTGACGTAATCGTGTTGATGATGTTAATGTCATCAATCATTTTAAAAGCTCTTCTTTAATTTTGATCATAAAGTATTTTAAAATACAATATTTCGACCCGCTCCCTATTATAAGACTAAAACAAACTTTTCAATCTTAGACAGTATCTTTTGAAATAGGGTTAACTTTATCTCCAAAAAAATTATAAATTTCAAAAAAGATGTAAACCAAGTTAGTTAGAAGAGTATTTCCGATGGGACGAAGCATTTCCATGTTTCATTTTAGAAATCAAAATAAGTTTTCCTTAAGTAAAAGATGACACCACTGCCTGATTACAAAAATTTCACGTATGTCAATTTAAAAGTCAAATTCTATTTTTTCATTTAGAGAAACTATGAAAGTAAGTATAAATAAAAACAAATTGTGTCTTAACATACAAAGATTCATTTGTTTTTTAATAGGAACAGAAATTCTGTGGAAGATAAAAATTAAATGTGACATTTGACCTATAAAAACCATAAAAGTTTTATATGGGAAATTATTTCTTATAACTACAATTTTCAAGTTTAATTTTAAAAAAAACACTTAATTTTTAAAGTAACTGTTAAAGTAAAAAAATTTAAATTCAATTTATTAAGAAAAAACACAATTTTTTTGATCCTTTAAAGTAAAGAGTTCTCCAATAAGAGTTTTAATTTTAAATATTTTGAAATGTGCTCAGTTGTCATTTTTGAAGCTTTCATCTTTTGTCAAGCAAACGTAACATTATTACTAAAAATGGACAAAGCACTGAAATTGTTAAAAATCATAAAATAAAATTGTGAATCTTTCGCAAAATTCAAACATTTTTACATCGTCGTAAACCTCCTGGAAATTTTGAGTTATTGGGGCAACTACCTGATGCGAAGAATCGAAACCGTGTGCATCGCTCAAGACCACATAATAGAGAATCTTGCTGCTGTAGTCTGTAGTGTTAACGAAAACCCGAAAACTTAAGCTGGTCGATCAAGAAGAACGTCACTCGTATCTTTGTTCATAAGGAGATTAAAATAATTGATGTATTTTCAATCAATCAATCAATATCATCAATATTTTATTCGAAAAATCTTTTTTAAGGATGAGTCCCATTTTCAAGTGGATGGCGTTAATAGACAGAGTTGTCACAATTGAAAGCCGGAAAATCCATTGTTGAATAGCTTCTACATGTGTGCGTTTCGATCTTACTTTAAAAAAATGAGACTCTTGCAACTGTCACGGTGAAAATTAGCGCTACCACTCTATAATAAATGATAGTTATTGGCCGGAATAGTTGGAATATTCCAACTTATCATATATTTATAAATTGCAAGACCACCTACGACCATAAAGTCATCGTAGAAATATTGAAAAACCATGACAGAATTCGGAATTCCAAATAAATTGACTAGACTATGCAGGTTGACCACGGCCAATATACCAGGTCAAGTTAAAATAGCCGGATTGCTAGTCAGACCAATCAATATCTACAATGGACTTCGAAGGGCATGGTTTGGCCTGCCTCTTTTTCAACCTTAATTTGGAGAAAGCAATCCGACTCTGGCATACCAACAATAGCGAACAAGCTGTACACGATTCTTTCATCGAGACTTAGCAGGCAGCAAGCAAGTGAAGGAAAAACAAAGTACATGGTGGCTTCGACTGCGAAGAGGACATTTGGTTAAACAATTAGGGTAGCGCAACATGAATTTGAAGTTTATGACAATTCTTCACAACAGAGAAGAAGAATTACGCGAGTGGCTGTTCAAAGGTATATGAACTTACTATAGTCGGTCAAAGCTTTTTGAATCCAGAAACCTTACAACAACTTCTAAGCTGCTGCTACAGAATGATGGTTTTGCCATTACTCACGCATTAGGCGCGTTCGATATGAAATTCGTATGCAGAATTGTTGACCTTTTATGTGAGGACGGATGATTTCGGAGACGCTAAAATCATGAACTTTATGCAATCTGCGTGGAAGCAGATATCGTGACAAAAATTCAGCTCGGTAGACTCCGAAGGGCTAGACACCTCGATTAATTGAGTAAAGACGAAATGGCTATGAAAGTCCTTTGTAATAAATTTTGTGATAGCGTGGCGCTAAAGAGATGACATAGACGATTTCGGAGACGCTAAAATCATGAACTTTATGCAATCTGCGTGGAAGCAGATATCGTGACAAAAATTCAGCTCGGTAGACTCCGAAGGGCTAGACACCTCGATTAATTGAGCAAAGAGGAAATGGCTATGAAAGTCCTTTGTAATAAATTTTGTGATAGCGTGGCGCTAAAGAGATGACATAGACCAGGAGAGGATCATGGCTATCGAGCCGATGATGATGTATAATATTGGAACTGGAAAATATTGAAGTGGACTGCATTTATTATCAACAAGACGGCAGGAGCTAGGTGCCACAGAAGCGAGAAAAGTTTGCTGATCGTGTTCTTTTCGAAAAGATTACCATACTTATTGGCCACTAATATATTCGGATTTAACACCTTTACCGTCGATTTCTTGCAATGATATTAACTACAGCATAGAACTAAATAAAATCGAGTTAAAATTCTCCCTGAACTGAGTTTAAATGCTAGAATTTTATATTCAAATTGGTAGCTTAACTATTTTCCTAAGACAAGCAAAAGATAAGACCTTAAAGATGGAAATCGTAAAGTTATTGAGGGCATATACAGACGCAAATGTTTAAATCAGCCATGAAAAATTTCAAGAAAATGATTTGGTGTTGCAATCGTTGCCATTGCAACCAATTGGTTGATTTTTGTTTGTATATTGTGCGGGCACTAAAGGGGTTATGAATACCCTTATAATAATTAAACACAGTGCGAGCAATTAGGAAAGGAGGATAGGGTTAGAAACGAGAAATCAGTGCACATTGGTTTTGAATGTCTGCCATTGTGATGAGTGGAAATATTGAGTAAATCATTCCACATTCGTGTAGTGCGGCTAAAGAATGATTTGTTTGCATTGTTAATTTTATACTTTCGAATAAAATCAACATCCTATGATTTTTCTCTAATAATACTCGCCTTTTTAAAACACTTAAATTAAACCTTTTTTTTTGGAAAATCTGTATAAGTTTCTCTATAAATTTTCTTGATACATGAATTAAATTTTAATGGTTTTAAATAAAATTGCATACAGTTTCAGTTTTTTGATTGATTAAAAAATGTCAATTATTATTTTTAACGGATTAAGAACTATGGAACTATGCATCTTTTACTTTTGAATTCATTTTTTGAGCATATTACACCATATTGTGATATTAATTTTGCTATCCACTTTTTATAGAATTTAGTATTTTATTTTTAATTAAAATAAATAAAGCTGTTAACCTAAAAATGCATACATGTTTTGTTTGTCTTTATATTTTCCAGGCACTCAGGGGGTTATTAGTACCCTCTATATGTTTATATTTAAACAAAGTGCGAGCGTTAGGAAAATAGGGAAGGAATTTGCATATTTATATTAACCATAGTGATAATTTTTGCATTTAACTGGCTAATTTGATATAGAAGTCTTATTTTTTTCCACAACATTAGTGTTTTCAATTTAATTTAATCAATTTAGTTTTTAATCAAACGAATAAACCTAAAATTTTGCCGCATTTAACATTCAAGGTGAAATAAGCGATTTTACAATCATTTTATCAAAACCTACATTATTTTTTATCATAGATAACCTAATTTTTAATTTTATTTGTCTCTTTTTACTAAAAAAAATATTCTCAACCCCCACTTCACTTCGTACATTAATATTGAATACCCCCCTTTTAATACACTTGAATATAAAATCTGCTCCAAATAGCTTCAGATCTTGATTAATTCGACTACGTCAGCAACAACTTTATATCTCACATAAACAACTAAACAAATCATAACATCAAAACGCAATTTTAATATTCTAAGCGAGAGCGATAATCTGCCACTGCCGCCGCCGGCCGCCGCCGTTTTCAGCCCACCTGCCGCTTTCTACCTTCTCTCCTATACAAACAAGTAAACAAATATTAGAAAAAATAAAATAGATTCCAAATATCAAACAAACAAACTGAAAAATTGAAACCACCATAAACAATATCTTTTCTACAATTGAGATAGCTCAATGGTGCTACAAAAACAAAGCATGCCACCCTATATTTGAAAGTATGAAAGTACAGAGGCCAGTACAGAAGTTGGGTACGGGTATCTCTCTGATACACAATCATTGTATATTAAAAGAAATAGTTTTTGAAATTTGTGGCATTTTTATGGGAATTGCTTTGCTGTGCTATATGGTAGACGGCGCGCGGCGCGCGGCGGGCACACTATTTTACTTTGGTCAGCCTGGCACTGGGAGTCACATGTTGGAGGCGGCGGCCGGCGTCAATGGCCGGCGCGGTGTGGTGCGGTGGCGATGGAAGTAGCTGAAGCGGTAGCGGGCAACGTCTCCACCAACGCAATTGAATTGTTGGTTTCTCAAAAATAAAATAAACAGTTTTTGATAGTTTAACTTTGAAATAATAAGACTTCGATGACAGAATTTAAACAGAAAAAAGACTTGCATCTTTGTGGACGTTATTTTAAAATTCTTTGTTCAATTATTTCGATACAGTAAGGTGAAAATGTTCTGTACACAAATATTTTGTATAGTTGTTTTTTGTTTACATTATTTCATTAAAATTGATTTAGTTTTTGACACACCCATTGTATTTTTTGTTGAACTTGACAATACGACCGTTGATTTTTTTCAGACGTGCAGTTTTCAGAGTTGGTCTTTTTGACAGCTGTCACTTGATTTATTATCAGTTTGGTTTGCTATTTCATAATGAATAGACTTTCTCTTGAACTTTTGCAATTCGTTCAAATTTATTACCAAAGTTCACTTCTCAGTTAGAATTTATTTGAGCTAGCCTCGGGGGACAGTTGCCCGGAATTATTTTTAAAAAACATTCTTTTTATTTCTTTTTGAAAACCACCCTTTATATTGAAGGTATATGATGTAATTATGATTCCAGAATTTTTTTACACATCACTTTATAAGCAAAATTAGCTTTTTCATAAACGAGTAAAACATTGTTTGTATTTCAGTGGCGTAGGAGTTTTACACAAGTCACACAAATTCATTGCAACAAAGAACTACTTCAACGTGTAGGCAAATTCTCGTGCATAAATCCAAGTCCAGGAAAAGGAAATGAGTGGGCATGTGGTTGGAATATAGTTTATTCATTCACATTCCAGTTAAGTCCCTTTCCCTATTTTCAAAATTATTGATGCTGAAATTACTTATTTTTGTTAGTGAGGGGTGAATGAGAACCTAACCCCAGACTTATTTCGGCCTCATGAAAATCAAAAAATGTCAATTTCGTATCCGTACCATCTCGTATAGGTAACTGGGTATGGTCTTTGTCTAGATCATGTGGTTTTCCCAGTAAATATTAAGTTAAATCTGTAATGTAGTTTCATTTGTGCTAGGTTATACATGTTTTTAAGTTTTAACTTTCTTCTTATGAAAAAAGGATATAAAAATGGAGGAATATGAGTAGCTTTCTTTGTTTATCTAAAAAAAAAAAAAATTAGGTGGCGCAACAGTCCGTAGAGAACCAGGGCCTAGTGACTTACAACTCTCAACCATTCCTGTGTGCGAGTAATTGCAGGGATGGAGGGGACCTACAGTTTACATGCCGAATCCGAACGGCTAATTTGAGAAAGCACTTTTTCATGACAAGAATTACTCTTGGAGAATTTGTCAATTCCTCGCAAGAGGCAGTACCCGTGAAAAATTTTCTTTTTTTTTTAAATTAAGATGGCACAGGCAGGGATTGAACCCAAGACCTCTCGAATGACAGTCCAACGCACTAACCATCATGCCACGCGTACTACTTCTTTGTTTATCTAGCTTTTCTGTTATGAAATGTATATGGCTTGAATATGGGCCCAAGCCATAAGTTCACATTTATGGCATCCTTCGTCATAAAGAACATATAAGGTATTTCTAGAGTAAAACTGAAAAAATTGATTTTCAGAAGCGAACTTTTATTTTTCAAATTAAATGGTATTTTGTGTGATTAGATTATTTTCTGCAGAAATATTTAAGACACTAAATGAATTTAGTAGTGTATTTGATACGACTTTAACTTTTGTAAAAAAAAAAACAGTGATTTGATCTTTTTTTATTTTTGCCGAATTAAAATATTTTTTTTGAAGTCAATATCTTTATTAGTTCTCAAGATAATTGAGTCGATTTTCAATTTTTACCAATTTGAGATTTTTTTTATAAGTTTTTAGTTTTTGAAAAAAAATTGTTGGATTTTTTCTAAAATTTTTACCACTTATCATAAATATTATTTTGTGTACTAATTAATTATTTTGAAGTTCACTTTTCACTATTGCAGCAGTGGCTTCAGCAGTTCCGCAGGTGGTTGTTATTCTGAAAACCGATAATACCACTCTTTGTTATTGATAAAAAAATAAATCGAGCCTGGTTAAAATCAAGAAACAGTTCATCAAACCAAAATGATGGAATCTTAGTTCAAAGTATACCTACATATATTTTGATGGAAGAAAAGATAAGACTCTTATTTCTGACAAAAAAACAGGTTCTAGAAGAGCATTATTTCTATTCTTACAGACCCACAATCAATATTTTTGGGTCACGTTACTCCAAGATGTCAAAAAAGGTTTTAGACAAGGTGATGCGCTGTCATGCGATTTTTTAACATCGTACTTGAAAGAATAGTGCAGGGCTCCCATGTCAACACTAGAGGCACTATCTTTCAAAAGTCTGTCCAATTACTAGCACATGCTGATGACATTGACATATTGGGAAGAAATCAGCCTGATGTCAATGGGGCTTTTGTGAGTATTGAGGCAGAGGCGGCAAAAATGGGTTTGACGGTTAATGAGGGCAAAACAAAGTACATGCTGTCGTCAAGAAAGGACTTACAACACCGAGGCCTTGGACAAAACGTCACCATGACGTAAATTTGAGGGAGTCAAGGACTTCGTCTACCTAGGATTCGCTATAAACGCAGAAAACAACACCAGCGCTGAGATCAAACGAAGAATAACTCTTGCTAACCGCTGTTTCTTTGGGCTTGGAGCGCGAAATTGGAGACATTTAGCTAGGAATGGAGCTAGATGGAGAAGTTTGTTGGGTGAGGCGCTAGTTCACACAGGACTGTAGCGCCACCTTAAGTAAGTAAGTAAGTTACTGCAAGGTATGGAACATGAAAAGTGCCACTGCCACCAAAACGGGTTGGAAAGGAGTAATTGAAGAAAATGGTAATGGAATTAGGTCGACCATTACAGTTGGCAATACGTTTACTTCATGCGAACGAATTGCTCCTAATTCATCTGTTCACCAACTTAGATTAGTCTACTTCGGGAGTATTCTAGCCAATTGGTAAGGTCATAATTGATTGTGAAAAGTGTTGTTCAATATTCGCCTGCTATAGGAAATTTACCTGATATTGACCAAAAAATCGCAGATTAATTGAGCAAATATGAAATATCGCTTTGAAATTTGCCAAACTTAAAATCAGATTACTGCTCTCCTGGGTTAGCAAATCTACAGCCTGGGAAAATGGCACATTCAAGATGGGTCAGAACTGTTAATAGAATTCTAAGACTTAATGTGGGTTTCAGTTGTCCATCTGAGGATCTAAAAGTACAATATACTGAAAGCGTACGCACCAGTTTGGTTTGGTCTGTCAAAAACAAGCGAATTACGTATTTGAATTTTTCTCAAGATGGCTCCAGCAAAATTTGAAATTAAGCATTTAAAAAAATGCTTTTTATGAGCACCCCGAAAACCTTTAAGCGGCAATGCTCATCGACAAAAGGATTTATGTCAGAAAACTGCCTCTAAAACGGAGTAACTTCTGTAAACATATGTATATATTTAAAAAAAAAATACTATCATATTTTTAATTTAAATTTAAACTTTAATTTTTTAAATAAAAAATTGAAGTAAAATGAATAATAAATGTTAGTGTTTTCGTTCTCTTAAAAGGTCTTCAAAACGCACGACGTGCGTCGGTAGAGGCCCAAAAGTTATGTCTAATTCCAAGTAAGTAAGTACATACAGAACCTACTCGTCAATACGAAAATTTTAATACTACTTTCGATGAAAAATTCAAGAACTTTTTTCTTCATACAACGATGGGTCAACCTAATGTACATGCAATAAATTTGAGGTGGTAGTTTCTGAGAGAGTAGGTGCAAAGCAAAGAAAATGTATGAAATTTTGAATCAAAATGACCATTTTAAAGTGTTTGTGAAAAATTAATTCAAGATATTTTAAAAGCAAAATCGAACACCTACTTTTAAACTGACATCCTACCACTTTTTATATAACAACTTATGTATATTATAAAGGTTGATTTCTTAGCTATTATCTTTTTGGCAACACTGGTTTAAACAGCTGACGTTTCGTGTTTTGTTTCACTGTCAAACATCTTCACTTTGGTCTATAATTTAACCATGAACCGTCTTACAAACGAACAACGCTTGCAAATTATTGAATTTTATTATCAAAATGCGTGCTCTGTTAAGAAAGTTCATCGCGCTCTTCTTCCATTTTATGGTCAGTTTAATCGAATCACTGAAGTGGCTATTCGGGCTATTTCAATAAATTTCGCACCAAATTTACATTGTTGGACATTAAACCACCAACACGCTTACGTAGAATGCGAACTGAAGAAAATATCGCAGCTGTATCGGCCAGTGTTAATGATGACCATCAATTATCGATTCGTCGCCGTTCACAGCAATTGGGCCTCTCTTACTCAACAACGTGGAAAATTTTTCGGAAGGATTTAAGTGTGATGCCTTTCAAAATACAGCTGTTGCAAGAATTGAAGCCGAACGACCTACTGCAACGTAAAATTTTTGGTGAATGGGCTCTTGGAAAGTTGGCCGAAGATACACTTTTTTACCGAAAAATTGTGTTCAACTACGAAGCTAATTTTTGTCTCAATGGGTACGTAAATAAGCAGAATTGTCGATTTTGGAGTGAATATCATCCAGAAGCATTGCAAGAACTACCAATACATCCAGAAAAAGTCACAGTTTGCGCTGGTGGCACCATTGGACCGTGGGTTGAAAGAAGTAAAATGGCAATTTTTCAAAGATGATGCGAATCGTAACGTAACTGTGAATGGTGAGCGTTGCCGTGAGATGATATCCAACTTGTTTTTTGCCAAAATGCAAGAGCTTGACTTGCATGACATGTGGTTTCAACACGACGATGTCACATGCCACACAGTTATTAAAAAATCACCCTTTATCTTGTATATAGAACACTTCTGATTCTTGTAAAATGATGAAAGCAGAGTGTTTAGGGGTTGAAAGAAGTAAAATGGTAATTTTTCAATTTGTTTTATTTATATTATAGGAAAATAGCAAATAAAAAACATACACCTGACAAAAAATAGTTTTATGTTTATTTAATTCCTGGTTACAAATTGATTTATCTAAGCCCAAGCCTTCTACTGGTTTAATAAGTCAAGAAGCTAACTAATGTAAGGGACTTCATCTCTTACAATTAGAATTTATTATATTGTATTGTTTTCTTGATAATACAAATAATATAATATCACGGCAACGCTGATTTACGATATTATGTTCAATTACTCTGATTTATAGAAAAAGCTTAAAACATATGTTTCGTTCGAAACATAAACTATTTTATGTATACAATTATCACTCAATGATAGATCAAATAATATTTAAACTGTTTTTATGTACAAGACTTATAATCTTTTGTTTCTTTGTTTTAAGAAAGCTTTCTTTTAAAATTATTGTCTTAATCTTAAGAAGTACAGTCTGAATAAATAAGTCAAACGAATAACATATGTTTTTTTTAATGTCTTTTTTTTGCTTGCTAAAATATTGCACGTTCAAATTATTTAAAGTTTTTGATTTTGCATGCTGTTTTTTTGAATTAAATTAAGCATTACAGTAAATCAGAAGTGGAATAAAAATCCCAGTAGTTAATTTGCTATATTTTTTTTTACGTAAAATTATTTGCATGAAAATGAATGCTAAAGAACGTGCGTTGAGATTTGTGGAAACTTCTACTGTTCCAAATCTGAAATTGAAATTGGAAGAAATGGGTTTTGCCTCAAATGGCTTAAAATCTGCTCTTAAAGCCCGCTTAAATGAAGCCATTGCGGTAATGGAGCAAAACGAAATCGAGGGTTATTTCCCTGCCAATCCAGAAAACGATGTTGTCGATGGTAACGACGACGACGACGACGATGGCGCTGCAGCCACCGCCGTCACCGACAACGATTTGGTAGACGAAGAAAATTTTGTGCAACAACGTTTAGATCGACTTCGTGCGGTACTTCGCAAAAAAGAGGAAATTCTAGAGCTAGAAAAACGGCTAGCTGAACTTAATAGGCCTGCTAGAGATATTCGTCCAACAGGTGGATGTACATCAAGTGATATTGAAGACTCATTGCCAACGTTTTCAGGTGATGACGATTATCCAATTAAAAAATGGATTGAGAATGTCGACGACGCTGTTGTCACCTATCATCTAACTGAGTCTGAGTCTTTTATATATTTTAAGCGCCTGCTCAAGGGCACTGCAAGGTTGTTTGCAAGGTCAAAGTCATTCAGGTCATGGGTTGAGCTGAAGGATGGACTTTTGACAGAGTTCCACCACCATACAACCGCAACCGATGTCCACAATGCTTTGCGACAACGAAGGAAATGTAAGAGCGAGAGTTTTCAGCAATATGTTCTGGCCATGCAAGAGATAGCTTCTTCAGCCGAAATCGACGAGCAAGATGTGATTGCTTACATAATTAAGGGAATTCCAGATTCCGTCTTTAATAAACAGCTTATGCTTACGGCTAACACAATCGCTGAGTTGAAGACTATTCTTCGGAGGTACGAAAAAATGAAAACTGAAGTACAGCCATCTACCTCTTCGTACAATAAACCTGTCTTGCAATCAAAGCCGCGAGTCGAAACAAAAATAAAGTGCTACAATTGCAATGAAGTGGGACACATTTCCCCAAAGTGTCCAAAACCACGTCGACAAAAAGGGTCATGCTTCCGTTGTGGGAAAATGGGCCATATTTTGAACGATTGTCCACAATCATCTTCGGTCCTTATGGTGCAAAAAGATGACCAAACAATGACATCCAATATTTCAACATTGATGAATGAATTTCATGGCGTTTTGGAGTTCCAATTTACGAGTTTGGACAGTGTTCGGGTAATCCTGCATGTGATGACTACAATTGATACCGGGAGCCCTATTAGCTTTATCCAGCGGCAATACGTGCCACCTTTTATGATGACATCTTTGGAAGCAGCAAATAATGACTTTTATGGTATAAATAATTCAAGGCTGATTATTTTAGGTAAATTTGCATGTTATGTAAAGTTAAGTTGTGAACTTATAAATGTATGTCTTTATGTTGTTACTGATGGAACTATGAAAGATCCAATTATTTTAGGACGAGATTTTTTGCATGAATCTAAAATTAAATTAGTAAAAGAAAATAATTTCAAAACAATTTCCGAACATAAAAATAACAATGAAAATGATTATGAAACTAATTATGATTCGAATAATTCTAAAAATAATTATGATTATGATTTTGATGATTTAGATTTCGAAAATGAAATTTTAAAAATTGATGTATGCGATTTACGTGATGAAAATATTTCATTAAATATTAATGAACTTTTAAATTTTGACGAGAAAGTAGAGTTAAAACGTTTGGTTATCGAGAGTGTTTCAAAAACTAGTAAAGAATATTCAGATGATTATGAAATGCAAATAGTTGTATCCAACCCTAACAGTTTTTTTAGTTGTGCACCTCGACGTCTTCCATATTCTCATAAGATTGAATTGGAAAAACTTTTAGACGATTTATTAAAAAACAATATTATCCGGGAAAGTAATTCGCCTTTTGCATCTCCAATCGTTTTGACATGGAAGAAGACAGGTGAAATGCGATTATGTGTGGACTACCGCAATTTAAATAAAATAACGGTAAAGGATAACTTTCCTTTGCCGCTTATTGAAGACCATCTAGATAGGTTGCGAAATAAAAAATATTTTTCACTTCTCGACCTTAAAAGTGGTTTCCACCATGTCAAAATGGCCGAGGATTCTATTAAATTTACCTCATTCGTAACTCCTTTGGGGCAATTTGAATACGTTCGAATGCCTTTCGGGCTGAAAAACGCGCCTTCGGTTTTTCAACGTTTTATAAATAAAATTTTTAAGGACCTTATTAGTAGTGGACAACTTCTAGTTTATATAGACGACTTGTTGATTGCGACTGAAACAAAGGACGAACATTTTAAGATTTTAAAAAAAGTTATGGATATCATTTCGAAAAAGAATCTACAACTTCGTCTTGATAAATGTGTTTTTATGTATGAAAAAATTAAATATCTCGGGTACATAGTTTCAGCAAATGGCATAGGTGCAAATAGTGACGGTTTAAAAGCAGTATCGGATTTTCCCATTCCAACAAACCAAAAGAAGTTGCATTCATTTATAGGCTTGTGTTCATACTTCCGCAAATTTATTAAAGATTTTTCTTTATTAGCACAACCACTTAATGATCCTTTAAAAAAAGATGTGAAGTTTGAATTTGGTGAAAAAGAGTTGCAGACTTTTAATTTATTAAAAGAAAAACTTTTGAACGCTCCCCTTTTAAGAATTTTCAATCCTAAGGCCGAAACAGAACTACACTGCGACGCCAGTAGTATAGGCTTCGGAGCTGTATTGTTGCAGCGTCAAGATGATAACCAGCTTCATCCGATTTTCTTTTTTTCAAAGCGTTCAACTGCACAGGAATCCAAATATCACTCGTATGAATTGGAAACACTTGCCATAATTTATGCCCTTAGGCGATTCCGCATTTATTTAACTGGAATTCGATTTAAAATCGTCACAGACTGCAAATCACTGACCCAAACACTTAATAAAAAGACTTTGAATCCAAGAATATCTCGATGGGCTTTAGAGCTATCAGATTTTGACTACGTTATCGAACATCGAGATGGTAAGAGGATGGGTCATGTTGATGCGCTTAGCAGGTGTCACAACATTTTAATAGTCGAAGCCGAGTCCTTTGAGCACGCACTTGCTGCAGCCCAAGCTAAGGATCCAATTTTGAAACGTATAGTCGAGATGTTAGAAAAGAGGGATAGTCCATCTTATGACCTTATTAATGGATTAGTTTATAGAAAGATAAATAAACAATTATATTTTTATGTTCCGGCGAAGATGGAGAAAAATGTCATTCAGACACACCACGAAGCACTATGCCATCTGGGTGTAGAAAAATGTTTTAATTTTCTGAGAAAAACATATTGGTTTCCAGGAATCAAAAATAAAATTAAGGAATTTATTGGTAGTTGTTTAAAGTGCATGCATTTTTCTCCACCAAGCGGAAAGAAAGAAGGGGTGTTGCATAATATCCCTAAAGGAGACAAACCCTTTCAAACAATCCACGTTGACCATTATGGTCCTTTGCCTGCTTCTGCCAGCAATTATAAGAAACACATCTTTGTGATTGTTGACGGTTTTTCAAAATTTACAAAATTATATCCAGTGAAGAGTACGACAACCAAAGAAGTTATTCAATGCCTGGAATCATATTTTTCCTACTATAGCACACCAAAGCGTATAATTTCGGATAGGGGGAGTTGTTTCACCTCCGATGATTTTTTAACTTTTTGTGAAAAATATGACATTAAGCACATACAAGTTGCAACCAGTTCACCGCAATCAAATGGGCAAGTTGAAAGAATCAACAGGTGTCTAACTCCCATGCTTTCAAAAGAGTGCGAAATTGATTCGAGTTGTTGGGCTAAGTTTTTGCAAAAGGTTGAATTTGCTTTAAACAACACCGAAAACAAAAGTACAGGTGTATGCCCTAGCATGCTACTCTTTGGAGTTTCTCAAAAAGGTATTATCATAGATAGCGTTAAGGAATATTTAGAAGAGAACATTATTGAAGAAAAACCTAGAGACTTAAATGAACTTAGGAAGCATGCACAAGAAAAAATTGTTAAGAGTCAAGAACACAACAAAATTCTTTTTGATAAACGCCACAAAAATCCTAATCAATATAAAATCGATGATCTTGTTTTAATAAAAAATACTGTAAACACTCCCGGAACAAACAAAAAGTTATTGGCCAAGTATAAGGGTCCATTTAAAGTCATTAAAGTTTTACCTAATGATAGATATCTCATAAAAGATTTAAATAATTTACAAATATCTCGTTTACCGTACAAAGGAATTTGTTCTCCAGAAAATATGAAACCTTATGTTTCAACATAAGCTTAAAATTGCATGCATCAATGTTCAAAAAAAAAAATTATTACTATATTATTTTTACTTTATTTTATGTTATTATTATATCTTGTTTATCATTGCCTCGAATGTTAAAAAATAAAATGAATACTGAACATACTTTCATCCATACATACTTACTCACAAACATGCTTACAATCTTAATAGAATGATATTTTTTTTATATAAATAACAGTTTTAAAGAATAATCAATATTTAAATGTTTGTATTTATAAATGGAAATGATAAAATAAACTCAATTACTATGTAATATCAAATTAATGTACATACATATACATACATGCAATATGTATTCAAAGATTTCAAAATACTAGAAAAAGTATAATTTATTATTTTAAGTACATTATATGTGTAAGGACACGATGTCGTAAATCGAGGACGATTTAAGGTCAGGATGACCGAGTTGTAAGGGACTTCATCTCTTACAATTAGAATTTATTATATTGTATTGTTTTCTTGATAATACAAATAATATAATATCACGGCAACGCTGATTTACGATATTATGTTCAATTACTCTGATTTATAGAAAAAGCTTAAAACATATGTTTCGTTCGAAACATAAACTATTTTATGTATACAATTATCACTCAATGATAGATCAAATAATATTTAAACTGTTTTTATGTACAAGACTTATAATCTTTTGTTTCTTTGTTTTAAGAAAGCTTTCTTTTAAAATTATTGTCTTAATCTTAAGAAGTACAGTCTGAATAAATAAGTCAAACGAATAACATATGTTTTTTTTAATGTCTTTTTTTTGCTTGCTAAAATATTGCACGTTCAAATTATTTAAAGTTTTTGATTTTGCATGCTGTTTTTTTGAATTAAATTAAGCATTACACTAAGAAATTAACAATAAATTTTACTCTAAGAAGGATTCAAACAGAAACTATGAGGATAACCAGTCCCGCAAATTAAATGTTTTTCAAACTGTAGGAAGTATTTTTTAAAAATAATTTTGTCTTTTTTTGAACTTTATATGATTGTTATTATTACATTAAATCAAATATAAATTTCGAAGGTGTACGAGTCTAGCTTGGAGCCACTGCACTGCACATATTGTTTATCTAACTATCAGTAAATATTTAAAAAACAAAATTAAAACAAGTCTTCAAATACTTAACAATAAAAAATAAAATAAATCCCTGAGCAGAAACACCCCACATTTGAAACGAGTGCTGACACTTTCCATTTAAATTTCTTCGATTTGTTTCTGTTTTTGTTTTTGTCTTGAGTAGTAAAATAAATCACAGCACGATAAGAGAAAAAGGTTTCTTTTCGATAAGATAATAAGAGTGGTGTTATAAAAAGCAAATAAAAATAAACACTTTCAACCAACTCTACCCACTCGCTCTATATACAAATTGTACACATAAACATACACAACACACTCTTCCATCAAAAACAGAGGGTAACCGAGAGAGGGTAAATCTTTTCAAAACATTTGCACGACATGCCCTTGGACTTAAGTACAGTATTTTTTTTTTTTAAAGTTCTCTTTTTTTCCAAACACAACAACAACAATTTTTCATTTATTGATAAAGTTGATTTCTTTTGACTTTTATGTGTGAATATAAATATTTGTATTTATTTTTATTTCTATACCAATTTCGATTTCCCAATAAACATAACTCAAAAAAATTAACTTAGTTTTCAAAAAGGAAAACGTTTACCATACAACGAAAAAACCATCTTGCAGCAGAGGTTTTAGCGATGTAAACAGCAATCAAAGTCAAACCGGAAGAAGGGAAATCCGAATTGAGCATAAATTAATATCCTTTTCGAGGAACATATGCTTAACGTTGTTTGGTGATCAAAGACGAACTTTCGTGAGCTTAATACCACATTAAGGACATTTATGGCACAAGAACACATATATTGGAGGATTTAATATTTTTGTTAATAATGATTTCTATACAAAAAATAACAAAATATTGAAACTGTGTTATTTTTTCTTATAGAAATGGTTTACAGAAGTCAATTAATGTTCGAACGACATTATCCTTTTTTTCATTTACTTAAAGGCTTTTACAAGATTTTGCTTTGGTCTTCCTTGAACTTGGTGAAAAGAATAAAAAAAAAGTTGAAAATGTTTCGTATTTTTCTAAGCCCCATGCTTACTCAACAGTTATAAAAAGAAAAACGTGTCACAAAGACCAAAAAGGATATTTAAAATGAACAACAAGTTTGTGGGAAAAATACGAGTAGGTATGTCCTTTATCCTTCAGCCAACAAAGGAAACAAAAAGTGGGCGAGGATGTATTTTGTTTTTCATCTTAAAATGTTTTTAATGATTTTCACACATAAAATGTATTTTTTAATTTTATTTTGTTGTTTGAATTAAAATAATAAACAATTATAAAAGGTATTTTTAATGGTTCATTAAGTTAATTACACAAGTTATCACTTTCTCAACAGAATGAATCGAGGTTGCAATAAAATTCAATATAAATTGAAAAAATAGGTTTTTAGTATAGGAACCTTCAAAATGCAAAATTCTATGTATCAGGTTTTTCAATAAGAGCGCTACAACAAAAACGGATTTGGATAGGTATCAATGAAATTCTTTATTACTGTGAAATTACGTTCAATGCCATTATGTATGCAACTCCTTTTCTTTTGCATGGCCACCACGGGCACGCTTGCAGAAGTCCAGACGCTGAACCCAATTTTCGACTGTTTTCAAGCATAGATCGGCCGATACTGCTGCAATTTCACGTTCGATTTCGATATTCGTTCAAAGTTTATCAATAGTTGCTGGCTTGTTGGCATAGACCATAGACTTGACGTAGCCTCACAGAAAATAGTCTAACTGCGTCAAATCGCACGACCGAGGTGGCCAAGCGACTGGACCACTTCGTGAGATAACACGTTCTCCAAACTTTGTTTTCTAATAAATTGATTGTGACATTAACTGTGTGGCGTTGTCCTGTAGGGCCAAAAATACTCGGTTATCATTGAACGGTAGCGATCCCATTCACAGTAACGTGACGGTCTTGATCATCACGGAAGAAGTACGGCCTAATGACGCCGGCCCATAAACCACACCAAACCGTAATTTTTTCGGTATGAAATGATGACTCATAACATGTGGATTGCTGCCTGACCAATACCGAATACGTAGCGCTCTTAACGTTACTGAAACAAAAGGGCACTGGATATAAGGTAGTTACTTGAAAAAGTTCCTATTTCGTATGACACGTTACATTCTAAAACGGTCCAAACACCACGTACTAGTTTTTGAAAGGCTGGTAAATCGAAAATTAGTTCAATTAATTTCATAAAAATAATATAAGGAGGTTTTTCAATAGAGCAGGGTTGATTTTGACAGTTCGTGGTGGCCATATTGTTTTATTTACTTTCTGTCAAAATAAAATCTTCCTTTAATCAAAATCCAATTGATCCAGGAGCTGAAACTTAACGACCATACGCAGCGTCTTGTGTTCACTAATTCGATTTTGGAACAGTTGGAAGTTAATCCAAATTTTGGCCAAAAATCATCTTTGGCGTTGAGACCCGCTTTCGGATGAATGGGTACGGAAAAAAGCGAAATTTCTGAATTCTAGTGAGATTCAAAAGGTGAATGAATGGGTCCGTGGAAAGCATAATTTGCGGAATTTGGGACGACACCAATACACGAGATTCAAGAGGTGTCAATGCATCCAAGTAAAGTTACTGTTTGGTGTGGATTTTGGGCCGTTATTGGTCCGTACTCCTTCAACGACGATCGCTATAGGTCAATAATCACCAACTTCTTGTAATCTGGCGACCAACACGAGCAAATGATAAAAACTTTGTTATCAAAATGGGTTTTGGAGCAGTTGGAAGTTGATATCAATTTCGGTGGAAAAATTTTTTGAGGACCATTTTTGGACGAATGGGTCCGTGGATAAGTAAAATTTCCGGAATTTAGGACGACACCAATCCACGCGAAATTCACGAGGTGCCATTGAATCCAAATAAAGTTACTCTTTGGTGTGGATTTTTGGCTTGAAGCGTTATCGGTTCGTGCTTCTTCAAAAATGATGCTAGCCAGGGAGTAAACGGCAATCTCTATAAGTCGATGATTACCAACTTGTGGCCTTGATTGGATGAAATGAACACCGAATATGGACACCGAACACATATGGTTGCAACAAGATGGCGCTGCGTGCCACACAGTATAAGACAAAATCGATATACTGGTTTAATGGCATAGTAATCTCATGCCAAGGCGAAGTGAATTATGGCCACCAAGATCGTGATTGAACCCCTTTAGAGTTTTTGTTAAGTCGCAGGTTCATGCAAATTACACCCAAATCACCTCTGCTCTTAAAGACAGCATAATCGATATGCTATCAGTTAAATTTAGCCCGATTCATGTTGATGATACAATTTTAACATTTATCAACGTTTCAAGGTCCCCAGAATCTAAATAATCTAAATCAAAGGTTTTTTAAAGAGATGTGTGTGTGAACTTTCATACGTTCCGTAAATTCGTAAAAGATATCGACATCACATTGATTTTGTTGAACAGATAATAGGATGCATCGTAAGATGCAGAAAGGACTTTCAATGCATTACAGGTAGACCTTAATTCTTAACATTTTCGAAAGTGTATTCAATTTTAGATTTAGACTCTTAGCCAAAATGTTTGAATTGATTTAAATTCCACAAAAGAGAAGCAACATTTTAGACGATCTCAATCAATAAATGATATCGCAGAGCAGTCAATAAAAATATTGACAAGTAGAAACTACTCGATTACTAAAAATTAAAATTTTGCTGTCACAGTTCGAAAGACTAAAGCCATTTTAGGTCGTTGTGAAGTACTTCGGTAGGAAATAGTTAAATTGTTGGACAAATTTGGGCTTATGGGACAAAATAGTGATGAGAAGAACCAAAACCTCGTTCGCCAATCAATAACACTTGAAAATATTGATGCTGTAGCCCGTAGTATTGACGAAAACCCAGGATTGTCGATCTTTGAAAATCCACAAACAACAAAACATCGTAATTTGCGTACAGTTAGTAGCCTTAATGCTTTTCAAGTTGTACCAACAAAAAAATTCTACCAGCTTAATGAATAGTAACTTACACCGTATCTTTGCTTATTAAGGGCGGTTTTTGGGCAGGCTCTGTGTTTGGACCTTACTCATTAGAAAATGGTGTACTTGTTACGTTTAATGTCTTAAAGGCTATGATCAATGTCAGAAAATAGACGATATTGATGTGAACGACGAAGTTGGCGAAAATGGCGCTACATGCTACACAACCAAAATTTTACTACATACATAGAAGCTGTCTGGCTGATATCATTTTCTGTTTTTAATTGTTTATCCTTCTCTTAGTTCTTAAAAAAATACGCATGTTATCAATCAATATCATCAATATCAATATGAAACCAAGCATTGGAAAACTCTATTTATGAGTGTGGTTTTAATGTTACTCATTTTAAAAATTCAAAAATAATGGTAGAAGCGAAATTTCTCTTCTTTTCATTTATTCCCATATTATGACTTTCAGAAGAGTTTTAAAGGATTCCGGATTTGTGGGAAAACTTTAAGTCTAGTATTATAAACACATCGACATAAAAGCATTATAAACCACTTTTTCTTAACCAGATATCTGACAGGCGTCATACTCAAATTTGAGATCTGACAAAATCTTTGACTTGGGTTGGGTTCGAAATCCTGTATGGATCATAATATTGTATTTAAAATACTGTATCTCAAAATACTGTATTTCAAAATACTGTATGTACAAAATACTGTATGATAAATATACTGTATCTCAAAATTCTGTATCTTAAAATACTGTATACCAAAATTCTGTATTTCAAAATGCTGTAAATAGGCTGACAAATAAAAATCGTTTTGATAATGTAAAAAAGTGCGCACTTTTATCATCAGATACAGTATTTTGACAACACAGCATTTTGAGATACAGTATATTAACCATACTGTATTATGAATATACAGTATCATACAGTATGATACAGAATTTTAACCATACAGTATTTTAAAATACAGAATTTCGAGCCGCTCCCCTTTGACTTTTGTCAGTTCATTGCAAGATTTATAGATGTACAAAACAAAATAACAACATTTTCACCTTGATGTCAACCCTAAACCATAAACGACTTTTAGACGCAACGAACACAAAAATCAAGTTACTTTAAGCCAATAGAAATATTTGGGAATCAAGTTTTTTAATTTCAGGTTCTAGAATTTTATACGAAAACCAAAATGGTCGATGAATTTAAAATACATTCATCAATGGAACTTAAGTTGATTGATAAGTTAACAATTTAAAGACTTCTTTTTTAATTTTAAAACCCCCATTAATTTCGCTGTTCTACAAATTCTGTAAATGTCCTTTCAAGGACCATGTTCTTACGATGTCAAGTTTAAAAAAAGAGGAAATAAAAAACCTACCAGAAAAAGGAAATGAAAATTCTTCAATCAATTACACGGCTAATTAGGCTAAGTTCGATGTTGAGGATGGTTTGAATTTGTAATTTCTCTATTCTGGTTGTGACCAAAAGCTTATAGATTGGTGATGCACGCACCACCAATTTGGTTGATAGACGTCCTTTATTTTTTCGTTTGGTGATTAATAATGTCTTGGAAAAAAAACGAATAAACAAACAATAATTATATAAACGAGCAACATAGAAAAAAATTTAAATTTTCATTGCGGGCTTTTACCTTGCGCTATGTAACCCAAAAACAAAAACATACATATTATATTGATTAGATTCAAGGCGCCAAAGACCATTCAACGCTTGTGGTTGGCGTTTGATAGGGTTTATGATTTGTTATGGTTTGCTGGTTTAAATTTTTATTTTGTTTGCTACCTAGAAAAAGAAACAACAACAAAATATTGTGATAATGTATGCGGTGGTTGGCTACTAAAAGCTTTATCATAAATTCAAGGATACTTAGACTCGTGAAAGAGAATTTAATGGGGCTCATTAAAAAGTTAATTTATTAGAAAAATGAGAGTTTTTTTTGTTTGTGTAATAGGCAACGATAGAATTTTTAATTTATTACTAAACGCCTTGAATGTAAAGAGGCTTTTCCAATAAACATTAGAAGTCATTTATTAGTTACATCCTATTTAAAAGGGATCATTTAAGGGAAATAAGAATGACTGTGATTCCTGCTTCGCGAAGGACACCCATATTCTTTTGAAAGCTCAAGAAGCTTAAACAAATATTTTGAATGTGCAATTTATAGTACTGAAGTCAGAACTCTCTTTTGTTTAAAGTAGGAAATGGTTAAGTCATGTTTAAAAGAAAGTATTAGGATTACTTTCGATTAAGTTTCGAATATTTTTTGTAGCTTTCTAATTTAGGCTAAATACAAATAAGTTTTAGAGGTTTTAAAATTTGTATAGATTATTTTATAAGAAGGAATTTATTTTATAAAAAAGAATAAAAGGTAAATTTCAATTAGACTTTTGTAATTGTCAGTCCAGTTAAATAGGTGTTTCACTCTGGAATACATAGTAATCTGGAAACGTTCACATTTTCAACTTACCATCTCTCACTTCGATGTTGACCCCTTTTCACCTTATTTTACTGGTCTATTGTGATATAAATTGAGGTTCAAAAAATTGATTTGAGATAAATGCTGACATTCAAAATTAATTATTGACAGCAGTAGAATAATTGTGAGTTGTAAGTAGTTTGAAGTGCGAGTAAAATTTTGAAAAGCACCAAGAACTGCAAATACAATAAAAATAATTCCGTTTCCCAAGTATTACTTCCTTAAGATGTTATTGGAATATTTAAAGTTTTATTTCATTACCAAATTTGTATAAAATTGGTCATGCCAAATGTTTTATAATGGTTGTTTTTGCTCTTGTTTTATAGAGGATGTTTTTTTTACAAGTATTGTTTTCAAGAAGAAATAAAACGCATATAATTTAATGTTATGCCCAAGATTTTAGCTCCATCATTAAGAAAGAGTTTTGCCAGCCGAGAGGTACAATTTTCGCCCAAATTTGTCCAGCAATTGAGCCCGTATGTCACGAATAACGTGCAGAATATTCTCTTTAAAGGTGTCAATAGTTTCGGGCTTATCAGCGTAGACAAGCGGCTTAACTTAACTCTACAAGAAATAGTCCACTGCACAATCTTGAAGGCAATGCCATATAGGTCGACAGGATATAAGACCAATATTTTGGTAATAAATCTTCACGATTTGCAAACATTAATTTTCAGCCTTTTCATTATAAAATGGAAAATTAAAGGGAGCATTAATCAAATGACAGCTGTCAAAAAGACCAACTCCAGATTAAAAAAACATATAGTAGTTTGAATGAACTAACATTTTTTTATGAATCAAACAAAAACTGAACAAAAAGAGGCTGGGATGCGACCCACACTAATAACTTCCCATCCCGTCTGTCGATTTGTCTTGCTTACAATTTTGTCTATATGTATCAATTTTTACCAAATTTGCGTACTATTTTTTGTAGATTTTATTTTTTTATGAAAAAAAGGACTGCTGGATTTTTATAAAAAAATTACTGAATATCGAAAACAATATTTTCTGTGAAATAAAATAAGTTTGAAGCCAATATTTGTAATTTTTGAAAAGCTACTTGACTCGGAAGTAAATTTTTACGAAGTTTTAGTATTGTTTTTTTTTTTAGGTTTTTATTTTTTGTAAAAAAAAAAACTGTCAATTCGATTTTTCTCAAAATTTTATCGAATGTTGAAAACAATAATTCTTCTCAAATTTTGAAAAGATATTTGGGTCAAAATAAATTTTTACCAACTTTTGTTAAATTTTGTTTCGGTTTTTAATTTTTTGTAAAAAAAACTGTCAATAAGATTTCTTTCAAAATGTTACTGAATGTTGACAACAATATTTTTTGAAAGATAAAAGTAGTTTAAAGCCAATATCTCAAATTTTTGAAAAGATATTGGAGTCAAAATCAATTTTTACCAACTTTTGTTAATTTTTTTTTCGGTTTTTAATTTTTTGTAAAAAAACTGTCAATTCGATTTTACTCAACATTTTTCAGAATATTGAAAACAATATTTCTTATAAGATAAAATAAGTTTGAAGCCATAATCTCAAGTTTTTTGAAAAGATATTTGAGTCGAAATTCATTTTTTACCAACTTTGAGTAATGTTTTTTTTAGGTTTTTATTTTTTTATAAAAAAAAACTGTCAATTTGATTTTTCTCAAAATTTTATCAGATGTCAAAAACATTATTTTTCGTTGCACAAAATTGTTTTGGAGATGAAATCATATTTTAGTCCTTAAATTTATAAGGTGACAAATTTTTTTTTAGTTTTTTTAATTTTTAAAAAAAAACCGTTATTTGGATTTTTTTCCAAAAATATAATTGTTTTTGTATCACGTTACAATATATAATATAAAATTTAATTCAAGTCTCTAGCTGTTTTGGTTTATGAGATATTTAGGTTTAACCAAAATTTTCAGCTTTTTTTTAAACTGCTGTAGAAAAAAAATAAAATCTCGAGTTCGAAATTTTGCACGAATGCAAAACTTGCCATATAGTTCCTATATGTTGCAAGTAAAAACGCAATTTTCTTGAAAGCATTTTCTGCATCTTTCTGCTTTATTATCTGTATAACAAAATTTATTTGAATTCGATATCTCTTCTGGTTCTTGAGCTATGGACAACGAAAAAAACGTCGCGAACGTAAGGACGTACGAACGTACGTACACACGCACTCACAGACATCTTTCTAAAAATCTTTTATTTCGAATCTAGGGACCTTGAAACGTAGAGAAATGTCAAAATTTTCAATTCGACAAATCGGACCCATTACAATAACTTCCTATGGGAAAAACATTTGTCAACTCGAATATTATTATATTGCCTTCAGAATAATTTTATACGTTTTTGACATGTTGTAAAATTTTTAGATAAAATTCAATAAACAGTTTTTTGACTCAAAATATCTTGAGATAAATTGAAGATATTGACTTCCAACTTGCTTGTTTCATGCAAAATAGTGTTGTTGGAATTTTATAAAAGTTTTATAAAAATCCAATTAGTACGGTTTTTTCTACAAAAAATAAAGTTCAACCAAAATTAGATTGATCTAACTTCTCGAAAATCTCAAGAAAAGTGACAGTTAGGATTCAGATAATTGCGGGATAGATGCTACGTTTTTTGATACAGTTTTATTAAAAACGTGAACTAAACATTATATTTCCAAAATACTTAACAGTTCATTAAAATTTTCATAAAAAAAAAACAACAAAATAAAAAAGAGGCTGGAATGCAATTCACAAGGATAACTTCCTATCCGTTCTCATTTGTTGATTTTTCTAAAAGTTTAACAAAATATTTATAACTACATTTTGTAAAAGATCAAAAATGTTCAAAGTCATAATGTTTCATTGTTCTGATAATACTTGATTCGAAAACTATTTGTTATCGATTTTTTTTTTTGTAGATTTCCGTGTTTGTAAAAAAAAGTGGTCAATTGGATTTTTCTAAAAAGTTAGAAACTAAATTTTTCATATGATAAAATAAGTTTAATTTCAATATCTTTTCTTGTTCCCGTTATTTTGTGCTAAAAAACAATTTTTACAAATTTGAGTAACATTTTTTGAAAATTTGTATTTCTTATAAATTATATTTGTCTTAACAAATTAGCTTATATAACAATTATTTGCATTTTTTGAAGTCAATACCTTCATTTTATCTCGAGACATTCAAATCGAACATCAGTTTTTACCAGTATTTTGTAGATTCTTATTTTTTATGAAAACAAAACTGATTGGATTTTTCTTAAAAAATTACTAATGATAAAATTATTTTGAAGACCATATTTTCAATTGTTGCCTGGATAATTGCAAGCATTTGCCAAACGTGGTAGAATGCTGGCATACCAATCGCTACATGTAAACTATTTCTATAATGCAGGACGTTATGAAGAAGGCAAACACCAGGTGGAATAACATAACCACGTGTCAGGTCACAAAAAACATTTGGCCTACAGATCGCATATAAGCTCGATAATCGGTATTATAACCGGACACTGTCGAATAGGAAAGCACGCCATGCGTCTAGGCGTATTCTCAAATGACTTAAGGCTGTATGGAAGAGGAAGAGGAGGAAACAGTTCTTCACCTAGCTCAAAAACGCAAGAATTACCCAAGAGAATTCTTCTATAACGATCTAAATCATATTAACATAATCAGCCTCTCACGTTTCGTAACGGACTCAAACTGGTTTCATTGAGATTAGAAGGAAACCTTAAGATTCATGTGATATCACAATAATTAGGTCGAAGTGTTTTAGAAGTATTTTTTAAGGTTTATGTTTTTTGTAAAAAAAAAATATCCCTTCGTTTTTTCTAAAAATTGAAATATTTGTCAAAAACGTTATTTATGTTGCATAAAATTGCTGTGGGAAAATATAAATTTTTTTGCAAAATATTAGAGGCAATGTTTTGTTTTCCGTTTTTTGATTCTTAAAAACACCACAAACATAATTTTCTACAAAAGTCTATTTGTCATCTTTTGGTGTTATTATTTGGAAAACAACATTTATTTGAAGTCAATATTTTTGACGGTTTTTAAGTTATGGTCGAAGAAAAACGATATTCACGCCAGGGCCCAGTCGATCTTCAAGGACTCACGAAAACATTTAAGTGGTTGAAAAGAGATTACGTGGAAATTCACGACTTTCGATACGGAAAAGGGCAACCTCACTGGGACTTCCAAACGCGATTATTCATGAAATTTTTAAAAAAGGATTGAAAGTTCCATCCATTCAAAATTCAAATCGTTCAAGAACTCAAAGAAAGTGATTATGTTTCACGCAAACATTTTTGTGAGACGATGTTGGAACGGTTTCGTACTTTGAAATCCATTTTTTTGGGCACGTTAGTAAACAAAACTTCCGTTACTGGGTTCCAAGAACCCAGAAACCTCGGCTGAAATACCAAAAGCCATTGCATTGCCTCAGGGTAACTTTTTAGTGCGCCTTATCCTCGCATGGGATAATTGGACCATTCCATTCGACAAATGTATATAAATAGTGACAATTACCGATGCATGATAACGGATTTCTTTTTGCCGAACCTGCAAGCTCAACCATTGTTTTCATCACCACACGTGGTTCTAACAGGATGGTTCGACCACACACACGGCTAGAGAATCGATGAATTTGCTTCGGGAAGTTTTCCCTCAAAAACTTATAAGTCGCTTTGGGGACATCCCGTGGCCACCGAGGTCCCCTGACTTAACACCAATGGATTTGTTTTATGGGTCTACCTCAAAGAGAGAGTTTACAAAAACAATCCTTGAATTTAGTGAGCCTAAAAGAAAACATTAATCGAGAAATAAACGCAATTGAATCAAGTTTACTGCAGCGTGTGGCGCGTAACACGAGGCTCCGTTTTGAACAGTGCATGCAACTCGACAGAAGACATTTGGATGACATAATGTTCAAAAATTCAAATCCGCATTATTGTTTAATATTTCAAATAAAACAATATATCAAAACGATTTTTTATTTAATTTTGAAAATATAAATTTTCCGCCAGACACCCTGTATAACGAAATTTAAACTTGGTTTTTGGTTAAACATTATCCGAACAAAAGGATACAAAAAATCTGCCTGGATCATCAGAAGTTTCAATTTGGTTGAATTTGGCATCGATCTCGGCGCTGGATTTCTTCCAGAATTACATTTTTTGTAAATATCATTTGGACATTTGTAGGGACACCAATGGGAAGTTATAAATCCCAGCTTCTTTTGTTATAAGAAGTCTTTAAATAAATAAACACTTAATGGTATGAAAAGCTGGAAAACGTGAACTTGTATTTAACGGCAAGTTTAGTGATTGTTAAAGTGTTATGGTTGCTTTGTGATTTTAGAAATTGAAATAATGATTGAATTGAATAAATGATTGTTTGAGAATACATATTTATAAATTTGTCAATTGTTCTCATTTGTATATATTTTTTAAAATTATACATCCATTCATCAAAAAATAGAAGATTAAACAATCATCATTTATAGAACAAAACAATAACAAAAAAATTCGAATTCATCTCATAAATTATTATTTTATTTTACATGGGCTTCATTATCGATATGAATTTAATTTAAAATCCATATCTAATTCTTTTTAATACTTTTCGATTTATGAGTAATAATTTTTAATTATTATATGTATTTCAATCATAATTCAAATAAAATAGAGTAGGGGTAATAAATAGGCAAAAAATGCGATAAAATGATTTGAGCATAATAATTAACTAATCATTGCGTGATGAGGGAAATTACATATACATACTTTCGTATATACTATATATGAGGACGAGTAAGCGCACTATATAATTTATTGGTAATGGTATTTAACTAACAACCAATTTCGATTTACTAAATTCCTTTTAAGCCTTAATAATCCATCATAGAACTAAACCATAATGTAACATTTTGTCTAACATAACATACAATATATGTATACATAATTATTATGAGGTCGTTAATCATTTTGAATAAACTTAATAAAAAATTAATTAAATTCTTTGAAAATAAAAATCTATATTTAGATTTTTGTAAATACATAATATATGAATTTTATAGATTGATTTTATGAATAATAAATAAATAAATAATTGTTACTTTACTGTTGGTACAATATGACGAAGTGAAAACAATTAAGTTTCATAAAGTTCAAGTAAAAAGAAAATATCTCCAGCTTAATTTTTGTCTGCACAATAGAAAGTATAAAAATAAGTTATACTAAAGGGTTTTTCAATTGGAACGGGTAGATTTTGGCTCCCCGTGTCGGCCATGTTGTCTTGGTGACATCTGTCAAATCTTCTGTTTATTATTCAGTTGTTTATGCCAAATCCTCATGACAAGTTACACGATTGAACAGCACTTTACGTTCAAGCGTAATGCGCCCATTTTACGGTAGACATGGTGGCCCTTCACAGTCGACTCTTAAAAGTTTGGTGGCCAAATTTGAAAGGTTTAGTAAACAATCAACCAACAACCGTACGTTTAAGGAACGCAAGATCAACCGAGAACATCGCCGCGGTCTGTGAAAGTGTTAAGCAGAACCCGAAGCTATTTTCGCTGTGCACAAGAACTCGGCCTTTCCAAGCCTTCAACTTGGCGAATTTTGGGTCGGGACATGGGCCTGCACCCATACAAGATCCAACTGACCCAGAAGCTCAAAGTTCATGACCATAGACAACGGCGTTTGTTCGCTAACTGGGCTTCGAATCGTTTGGAAAAGGACATCACATTTTGGAGGAATGGCTGTATTAACAAGCAAATTGCCGTATATAGAACGACACCAACCCACGCGAAGTTCACTAGGTGATAATGCATCCTCGAAAAGTTACCGTTTGGTGAGGATTTTGGGCCGCCGGCGGAATTTGCCCTAATACTTTTTTGAAAACGACGTTAGTGAGGAGGTCACCATCAACTGCGAGCGCTACATAACGATGACAAGTAATTTCTTATGCCCCAAACTGAACCATATATAGACCTAGACGACATGTGGTTCCAGCAGGACTGTGATACGTGCCACACAGCAAAAGCCACGATTCACATTTTGCATGAACTATTTGAGGGTAAGGTTATCTCTCGCAGGGGTGATGTGAATTGGCCACCAAGGTCGTGCAATTTGACCCCGCTAGACTTTTTCCTGTCGGGTTTCTTGAAGTCGCAGGTCTATGCAAATAAAATACAATCGACCGATGCCCTAAAGGTGAACATAACACAGGCCATCGCTCAAATTCAGCTGGATCTATGCGGAAGAGTCATTGAAAATTGGACCACTTGGATCCGTGCCACCGTATGAAGCCGAGGCGGGCATTTGAATGATGCCATATTCCACACTTAATGGCATACATGCGCCTTTCAAATAAAAACATCACACACAGCTTGTTTTATTCCATTTCAACATCTACCCGCCCTTATTGAAAAACCCTTTAGTACCGGGCCATTCATTTTTCGTAGGAATACGTTACAATTTTATTTCATTATAAAGTTTAGACTTTGGTTTTAAATGTCAAAAAGATTATTATTCGAAGCATGCGATTTTGTTGAAATAATTTGTAGCCACTTTTACGCACATCTCTGGCTGTATCTCGGCCACAACTTGGGGGTTGTTGGTTTTAATCTGTATCGCTCCCACTTGAACCCAACTTCTTCACAATTTTACGCATTGCTTGCGTATTCAGATTATGACTAACCTAAGCATCAAGTAGTGATCGAAAAGTGGCTACGTTTAAATCATCACTTTTAAAATAAGTTTTTATAATTATAACGCGTTATTTGATTGGTAAGCGTTATTGCAAATGGAAAACATTAAACTGATATGTTTGACAGTTTGACAGCTGACAAAAGCCATCGCAACCCATATCCGGATACCATATTTATTAGTGTTTTATTTATTTAAACATTTCTAGTATATTGGCTAACTGACAGAACCAATGATTTAACTTTTCGTGGGATTTGAAGGAACCCGATGTCAAATTTGTATGTTTTTTTGGTTAATTATAAAAGTTATCTTTTGTATTATAATTTGTTGTTCTAAATGTAAGCTACCCCTCAAAGTTCGAAATGTCAAACATCATCGACTCATGTTCGAATAGTAAAACGTCATCAACGAGTTATCAATGCTGTTTGACGTCTGAGACGGAGAGTGTTCCCTCTTTTTTTTGTCATTCTTATTTTTTCTTTGAGCCAGAGTAGAACTGTTAACTCTAACAATTAATAAAAATATAAAATTAAATTAAATAAATTAAAATAAAACAAAAGATTTATAGTTTTAATAATTGAAATTTGTATTATACAATGATTTTGAACCTCGAAATCTAAATTTTTGGCGGGTTTTTGTGAAAAGCTGAAAGTTGGTTTTATTGTTGGCCTTTTATCTTAATGAGTCTATATTTTGTATGCATTCTATTTTTATTTTAAAGTTTTAAGAAATCTTGTATTAAATATTTTCATAGTTTTGAAAAACACGTTTTGGAGTTAATTTTTAGTGCTGATATCGATTTCGAACGTTATTTTTAACTATCTGCATAAATTGAAAAAAACATTAATTTTCAATATTATTTTTAACTTCCCATAGGAAGTTATTGTAATCAATCCGATTTGTCGAATTGAAAATGTTGACATTTCTCGACGTTTCAAGGTCCTTAGAGTCGAAATAAAAGATTTTTAGAGAGATGTCCGTGCGTGCGTGTGTACGTAAGTTCGTCCGTTCGTACGTTCGAGACGTTTTTTTCGTCGCGTCGTCCATAGTTCAAGAACCAGTAGGGATATGGACTTCAAATAAATTTTGTTATACATATAATAATTCAGAAAGATGCAGAAAACCGCAAAATGAATTACCTTTTTTTCAAAAACTTCATATGATAAAATTGTTTAGACAATCTTGCGTAATAGAGTAATTTTGAAGTCAAATTTGAATTAAGACTATTAAACCCGATTGAAAAAGTGCAATTTATCGATTTTTGAAAATTGTGTTCAAATATGTCATTTTTGAACCTTTGAAAACAGAATCCTAGATGAAATATAAACAAGTTCACAAGATAGAAACTAAGCTTATTTTGTACTTTATTTAAATATTAACAAAAAAGGTTTTTGTTTTTAGTCAAATTAGTTTCTTTTAGTATTTGCACAGAGTTTGGATCACAACTAACCGTTCGTTTTTCAATATCAAACAACTATACAATTCATAAAATATTAGCTTTTAGGTATGTCATAAATTCAAAAAGATTCAAGATTTCCCCAAACAAATATAAAAAACTAACTAACATTATGGGAAATCCACGAGACAAACACCTTTCAAAAACACACACAAAATTGATCTTACGACATTCGTCTATTTTTGTTTTATGGTTTTATCAGCAGTGAAAAAAACCATGAAATTTAATATTATCAACCTAAAATTATAGCTTTATCGATTAAAATATTGACTGAGAAGCTATTGAGTATATTTTACAGTTCAATAAAAAACAAAACAATTACCAATAATAATCTTCACAAATTAACTCAAGTCATTAAATTACTTTTCAAAAATATATAAGATGTCGTTAAGCTTGGAAAATATGTTACCATGTGAGCGTTTTTATGGAAAGGGTGTCTGATTAATCTCCAATAAACTTCTAAAATTTAAACGACATATATTTTTGTTTGACAAGTACTAATAGTTCCTCTTCTTCATGAATAAGTGCATCACAACCTAACGGCAATTGCATCCATTTGACTCAGTATTAAGTACGAAATGGTAAAACGGAAATGATACAATTTAAAAGACTCAGGAAAACGATGATGTTTGAATGGTGTCGTACATTAAGGCACTATACAATACCCGTGTATCCATAGTATAGTACGATTTTACACGAATAACAAAAACCATATCCATAGTATGAATAACACCGATAAAAGTTAGAGTAGAATCTTACTATGGATGGGTTTTTGACATTTATACGAGTCCCGAATGGATCTTATGTGATTTCGTTCTCAAATGTTGGTACGATTGTTATTGCATTTTTATCTCGATGGCTGTGTTCGTTGAGTAGTTGTGCATTTGGAATCATGTGTGTTTTCCATTGGGGAAAAAATCAATCTATTACTGTTGATATTATTTAGTTTTGTTAGTGAAAATGGACTAACTGGGATTATTTTGCAAGAGAAAAGATATTTATGTTTTGCTATGTTTCCACCAAAGGTTTATATCAGTTAAGATTAAATAAATCTTTTTGGTGTTTCCACCGCACAAGAAGATTTAAAAATGATTAAGTTTGACAACATATACTAAAATCCAAATGGTGTTTCGATGTTTCTTATGAAGTGCAAGTGAGATAGTTTGATTCGTGTTAAACAATGAAGAACTGAATAGTTCAGCACCATATAAGAATATGGAAGCTTCAAGCTCGCTTGAACCCCACATGTTAATATAGTAGTCTACGAACAAACCCCTCTCTTGAAGTTTTTATTTAATGTCAAATTGTTTGGTTAAAACTTTGAAATCGACTATCACATTACACAGACGTATTTTCTTGATTTTGATAGTCAACTGTCAAAAATCAGCTTACACGATTTCATCCCTGGTCTGAATTTCGCTATTTTTTTTTGGAATTTTTTGATAAATTATTCTGGCAAATATTCAGTTGTATAAACTTTCAAATATAAAAACCGGACTACTGCGGATCGTTTTTTTGGCAATTTCTCACTGTACTATATATGGAATACGAAAAAAAACGCACTTAATATATGTATAGTATTTAAAGTGTCATATAGGACTTCGACAAAGTTTAATAAGGGCAAATAATTTTGAGAAATCAGACAAACTTATATTTACGGTGAGGTATGTAATGTAACCCTGCCTTAAAGGATTTGGGGTAGGTGCGAGGTTGGACGTATGCAAAGTTGCTTCGTATTCATGGTAAACCATACTGTTGAAAGTGAATCAAAACCATTGGGATTCATTCTACTTTTCTAAAGTGTAAAAAGACCAACTGTTGAAAATTGGCTTTAATACACTTTGCAAATTGAACTAAGGCAAATTCTTGAAATTTGGCCTTATTTTAATTAGCTTTATTACACTTCACCTGCTTTTGATCCATTTGAAGTCAAATTGATGTTGATACATTAACTATTTAAGAAAATAATTAATTTAAGCCCGATTTTTTCAAATAAATTAAAATGTATTATTATTTATACCAACCATCTCTGTAGTATCAAAAAATACTGTGGAATTAGTAAGTTTGAAATGTTTAAATTATGTTTTTAAATATCTTAACATTTTTAATTATTTACAGTGTTAGCTAAGTATAAGCTTCTTAACTTATCATTTGCATTGGCGATATTTTAAAAGCATACTATTATCATTTAAGCACTTGATTGAGTACATTTATCCCCTTTTTGTATAACTTATACTTAATTTAAAAAAAATATGTTAACTATTGCAATCGATCCGATTGAATGTGACTAACCATTTTGACATTTCCCAACGTTTTAATGTTCATAATAACTAAATCCACGGATTTTAGGGAGATGCCTTTTTTTCAAGGATCGTTCCTCAAGACCGTACAGATTTATATCCACTTCAAATATTTTTTTTTTTCAAATGATTACAATTATAAAAAAAGTTATATTTTTAAAACAGCAATTTAAAAAAAGGAACAAATTGGTATATTTCACATACAATGGCATTAAATTCAAATACTTTTTATTCTCTTAAATTGTCGAATTTAAAATGTTGACATTTTTCGGCGTTTCAAAGCCTGGGATACCTTTTTTCAAACTCTATATCACTGCAAATACTGGTGAAGATATCGACTGAAAATAAATTTTGTCTTACAGATAATTACATCAAAAGATGCAGAAAGGACTTTTTAAAAAAATTGAATGGTTAAAAAAAAGTGATTGACCCCCAAATGTATCTCTAATTTAATTGTATACTAAACATTATGACGGTGATGCAAAATCGGTATAAATTCACAAAAAAAATCAACTAACGGTTTTTTATACAAATCAAAAAAACTAATTTTATGAACGAATTTATGGTCATTTTTTTTTTAGAAAAATCGAAGCCACAGTTTTTTTTTATACAAAAATTCTACTAAAAGTGTGTAAAAAAATTATTTGCTACTCCAATATCTTGGCAAAATTTTAAAATATTGGCTTAAAATTAATTGTATCTTATAAAAAATATTGATTTTAAAATTTAGTAGAAATTAATAAAAATCCAGTTGTTAGTTTTGTATACAAAATAAGAATCTACAAAAAATACTACTAAAAATTAGTAAAAATTGATGTTCGAGAAAAAATTAAGGTATTGACTTCAAAATTAATTCATTCTGTGCTAATTTTTGTTTTAACGTAATATAATGTTCTAAGAATCGAATCGGTATTTTTTTTATAAGAAATAAAAACATTAAAAAAATTCTGCTAAAAACTTAAAAATTGGGTATCTACTAAAAATGTCGGAAACAAGAACGGATATTGAAATCGATGCAAAATATCGTTGTTAACTTTAACTCAATTTTGAAGAATAATCTAATAAAAAAAAATTTATTACAAAACAAGAAATATTACAAAAACAACCAAAAACTGATACGAAATGGTTTTAGAGAAATATATTGATTTGAACTTTTTTTATCTCAGATAAAATGTTGTTATTATGTACTATTTTGTTAAATAATAAATAAATTAGGTGGCGCAACAGTCCTTTGAGAACTAGCGCCTAGTGACTTACAACTCTCAACAATTCCTGTGTGCGAGTAATGTTGTCAGGAATGGAGGGGACCTACAGTTTTTTAAGCCTAATCCGAACGGCTGATTTGAGAAAGCACTTTTCATGACAAGAATTACTCTAGGAGGATTTGTCAATTCCTCGCAAGAGGCAGTACCCGTAGGCAGGGATCGAAACCAAGACCTCTGGCATGACAGTCCACCGCATTTACAATCACGGGTACTATTTTGTTAAGCTTTTTAAAAATAGACTGGCACGGATTGGAAGTTATCAGTTTAATTATCATTTGCTCTGACAAACATTTTTATACAAATTTACGATTATTATCCAATTATTTCATAGATTTTAATTTTAAATTAAGTTTTTTCTGTAAAACCTTGTTTTATAACAAATTTTATTGCTAAACACGAAATCAAGAATATCGAAACATAGTTTTTGGCATTACTTTTTAACTTGACATAAAAAGTAATGATTGTATTCGATGTGATTAGTCGAATCGAAAATATTAACATTTTTGACGTTCTCTGGAATCTAAATCCGTCCATTTTTGGCGGTTTGTTCCGTGCCGACGGTGATCGGTGGCGTACCGGTCTAACAAACTCAGAAAGGACTTACCGAAATGCAAAGAATATCTTTCTGTTATCCTTTCGTCATCTTTTTTTGACAAAACTTATGAATGTTTAGTCAATTTCTGAGTTAAAGATGTTTTTTCTCTTTTTTCGGGCTTATTTTTTTAAGAAAAATAAATCTTTTCATTATTCGACAGTGATATATTCAATATCATTTATCATTAGGGAAACGTTGTTGTTTAAAATTGAATTGACAGCAAATGAACTCAAATAATAGATTATTCGAATTTTAGATATTTCCTTTAAACTATATCGCTTCAGTGCGAACCTTTTAAAGCTGCAAAACTTTAAACTTTTGGAATCGGTTAAACAAAAGATTATATGATAACCCGTCTTAACTTTTATGATCAAAAATGATTCAAAACAGATATGAAAAAAAAAGCTCTGAAATTAGTTTAATATAATTTTTGAAATATCGTGAGTTTTGTGGTTATATTCCAAAAAATAAATGTTGTAGATACGTGATTCAAAAATTGAACTAGTTATAACTTTTAACATTTCCGAGATGTTTAATATTTAGTGTTTTTTTTTTTTAAGTGTGTGGATCATCAGGTGGTTTTTACATCTTCATCTCTTATTATGCCTACCGTCGGATTCTTAAAAAAATAGGTTTCTACTTAAAACTATTAATTCTTTGTTAAATAATATACTTCTTTAGAACATATCAATATTTATTTTCTTTCCATGTTACAATCAAGGAACAAATTTTGCAAGAAATCATTTAATGTAAAATGTGTATACCTGTGACTTTTTTAAGATAGACTTAAAAACTACTTTATATACGATGCAACAATTGATCTACAATTCTTTTCAAAAACTATTAGAATTTGAATTTATTTTCAATACCTATTAAAAATTAAATAAGTTTATAAGAAACAAAACCTTTATTTAAAAGCATACAAACAAAATATTTATGTAGATAAATTAAATATGTATATGTTATATGTTGGTACATATGTACTCAAAAACAATTTAAATCTCCCAGCGACTTTTTAAACATGAAATGTTCACAATTTAAAACAGATGTAAAAACAAGGATATTAACATGCAAGTAACCTTACGCACATACACCTTCCTTCATACATGAAGATACATTTTTAATTTGGAATATGAATGAAAACAAGAACCGCTCGCTCTCTTGCAACAGGTCCCTGGGAAGACGTTTCACACCCACTCCCACCCCACCCCCTTCCAACATCATTTTTTGTTTAGAGGAACCTCAAATGAGGAAAATTGTATCCTCTATAATTTTAAGGACATAAGAAGACAATCAATGGGTAATACAACAAAATCATCAATTTATTAAATTGAAAAAAAGTAAAAAAAAAAAAAGACAAACTTACTCTCTTAACTGATGCTATCTAAGATGGCTTTGTGTAGCTGTATCCTGTTTTTATATATTTCCTCGTTTATGTTTCTTTTTCTTTTTCTGTTTTAAATTTTTATTTCACAATACGAATTTCACTGTAATCCTATCGCGCTTTACTCTGAAATTTTTCTTTATTCACGTCGTACATTTATATATGGGTATATCCTTGTTCAAACAAAGGACTCTTTCTCTATAGAGGTATTTGTAAATGAATAAACTGTACACTCACACACAGAACAGAAAGCCAATCCAATAACTTTTCCGATAATTCAAGCATTCAAATATACAAATATAATATTTTCACAATTTTAGTCCTTGTTTTTTTCTTTTTTACTATTTTATTTTATTTTGCCTAGGTTAGGTATATCCTTTTTTTTTTTGTTTGCTCCTTTCACTGCTCTGCTTTGTTGATATTAAGCACACCTTTTCTACTAATTGACAAAATACAAACACATAACAATTTACAATGTTGATACCGACACAACGAACAACACACACTATCACATAAACTATAGAGCTCTCGAACAGAGGAGTAAAAAGAAAGTATAGCGGATAATAATCGGCTAGGCTACATTTATCCTTATTTTTGTTGTATCCTTTTTTTGAATTTTTATTTAACGATTAAGTTGCCCTAGTTTGGCACGAATTATGGACAGGAGGCCCCCACAAAAATGCACACAAAACACAGGATGGAACTATTTTTGTTTGGGAACGGCGGCGTTTATCCTGTTCTTACTTCCTTTTGTTTTAAACAATTATTTTTGTATAAGGCTGTTAACTTTTTCTCTTTTTTTTTAGAATTTTGCTAACCGCTTTCAGATTTCGACATCCGTTAGATTAATCCGAACAACTTCGTAGGTAAAATCAAACTGGGAAAAAGCCAAAAAAGCTATGAAGAAACGCAAGAATTCTGCGTGTTTATGGAGGGAAAAAGTTGATTTGGGCTAAAAAGAGAGCAATTACTAGGAGGGAGAGTTGAAGCAGAGAGCAATACAGAGAATGAGAGACAAATCAAATGAGAGCGTTAAGACTGAAGTACTGAACAGAATCAACCCTCTCTACTACGACAGTTCTATCTATTAGCTCAAAAAGTTCGATATTTTTTTAAGTTCTAGCCCCCAAACCCACACCTGTCAAAGACATCAGCTGAAATGCAACCGATAGCGAAGTATATAAAGGGAAAACAAATGTGGGCTCATTGAAAGTTTTCAGGGGCAATAACTTTCAAGAAAGTGGTCTTTGCAATTGCTTTATATAGCAAGGATGGAAAAGCTTCCGTAGAATATTGTTGCCAAATAAGATTTTCTATCACTTTCAAAAAGTTGGTGGACTATTAGGAAAAAATAAACAGTTCGAGTTGAACTAAATCCTTGCTTCGGAAATCTATTGGATTTTGGTTTTACTATAGAGTTAAAAAATAAGAATTTTTGAACATTTAACATTTGGTCAAATGTCTTTGAAGGTACGGAAGTTATAGAGGAATTAGACATGGCAGAGAAAAACATAGTTTATTTAAACATTATGAGGCATATTTATAGTCATATTTTAAAAGCGAGGCTATTTGAACTTGTTTGTTGAATTTAACATCTAGGTTAGACACAGCAGCAATTCATAAAGTATTTAGCAGCTCTGTTTAGTTATAGGAACAGGTTTATTGTCTATTACAATTCTAGTACAATTTCATTCAAACTTATAGTAAAACGGCTTATAGAGGGAAAAAAATAAAATGCGTTAGCTGGAAAGCCTAAGTCTTTGAAATCCTTAAAAAGGGGACCTACAGTTTTAAGCCGAATCCGAACGGCTAATTTGAGAAAGCACTTTTTATGACAAGAATTACTCTTGGAGAATTTGTCAATTCCTCGCAAGAGGCAGTACCCGTGAAAAAACTTTAGATGACATAGGCAGGGATCGAACCCAGGACCTCTGGCATGAAATTGAATTGAAATTATTCTTCTTAGTTTTATTTGAGGAATTTTATGCAAGTTGCTAGTTGTAGCAAAATAATTCAGAGATGCTTACAGTAGCAAACATCACATAGCCAATGTCACTTTATGAATATACCTAGCGAAAAATCCTTGCATTGGCGCTGTTAAGACTTGGAAACAAAGGTATTCGTAAACCTTTTAATTAACTTCTATCTTGAATATTCAATTATTTTTTTTATTTCTGACGTTTTATAGAGTTACAAACAGCTTAAACATAGATTAAGCCATTATTATTTTCAGGTTTCATGCTATTCTTTTAAAATTGGTTTGAATTGTCTATGAATAACATTAACTGCAGCTGAGTATAGCAAAGACAAAATCAGAACTTATCAAAGAACTATAAATATGGCCATATGAGTTCAATAGCAAGTTCTTTACTGCGTAATGTTTCATTTAAGTGTTGTGATAAGTGATTCGCTAAGTATTATTACTTTATTTTTTAAAATCGGGTTGGGTTCGATATCCCCGTATTTATATTCCCGTTTCTTAAAATCCCGATTTTAAAATCCTGTTTTTTATAATCCTGCTTTTTAAAATCCCGATTTTTTATAATCCCGCTTTTTGTAATCCCGTTTCTTATTATCCCGATTTTGCAATCAAACTAGTTGTTTAATTTTAAAAATCGAGCGATTTTCTTAAATTAAACAACTAGTTGTTATACAAAGCAGGATTATAAAAAACGGGATTCTAAAATCGGGATTTGAAGAAACGGGAATATAAAAACCGGGATATCGAACCCAACCCATTCGAAACACATCTCGTAAGTATCTATCAACTTCAAAAACTGTTAATTTTATTTAGTTAAAATAAGTTCTAAGGTGGAATCGGATTAGATGGTTTTTCGATAAATCACAAACCGAATGAACGGTAGTCAAATTGAAACTCGATAATAATCAATTTGACTATCAAATATTTATCACTTTAGCCGATTCCATCCCTGGTCTGAATTTCGCTATTTTTTTACAAATTCGTTTTAAATTATTCTCAAAAATCTTCAATTGTATCAACTTAAGAGCCCTTTCACACGATTCGGTATTTTCGCCGCCGTATCGGATATTTTCTCGATTCGGTGTCTTTCGGTTGGAGTGTTCAGACGGTACGGTAATTTAACCCTACACCACCGTACTCAACCCTACACCGTACTCGGTGTAAAACACAAAAACGACTATATACTAGCAATACATTATTCCACAGTAGCCCAGACGAAAAATGACGCACTTTCGGTCAAAATACCGAATCGTCTGAGCGCACTGTATATATACGTAAATACATTGCCACTATAAACCGAATCGGTTTTTTGCCGTACGACCGAAAACGATTTGCAGAGACAAAACCGAATGACAAAATCGACCTAATCGGTGATTTTACCGTATACGGTTAAATGCCGTATCGTCTGAATATACTCATTTAAATTATATTGCCACTGGCTTATACGGTAAAATCGCCGATACGGCAAAACCGCCGATTCGGGATCGTGTGAACGGGCTCTTAAAATTCAAAAACTGGACTCCTGTGGATCGTTTTTTGGCAATTACTTAAAGAAACAAAGTAGACTCAAAATTCCAGTAAGTTCTGATTTCTCAAAAAAATTACATTAAAATGGGATCTTTCAAGACCTGTGCTGAAAAAGATACCGAAATATGAGTAAAAAAGGGATATCAGTCAATTTAGTTGATCGCACTATTCACCTTTCATATATGAAAGAGACCAAATCAATATTGTGTCAAAGCTATTTTTTAGTTTGGTCACTTTCATTCTAAGGGTGCGCAAAATGACTTAATATTGGTCAAAAATATTTAATTTTATTTTCCGTAGTAAACTTATATTTTGGTTGTGTTCTGACACGATTTTGTAGATTAATGTTTCGTGTTTTTATAGCCATACCCATTGGTTTCCACCCTGACCTTTTGATATATTTTTGTTATATACTTGTTTTTGAGATAAATAATAAATAAAAAATGAACAACATAGTTTCATAAAATGTTGTATGTGGAGTTTAGTTTGTGCTGTTAAAAGTTTGAAAACGCTGCAGAAGGTCTTCACTGCCGAAAAAAGTTCATAAGTGAAAAAAAATTCAAAGAGGTTTGAAGGCAAGTAACAGCTAGATTAACCATCGACATAAAATACACATCTACAAAACATAAGACTTTATCCTACAAAATCGTCAATTGGCAGTCCAAAACCTTACTGATCTTGTTGGAATATCGGAAGGACCATTGAAAACCAATTTGAATGCCATTTGAGCACCAGAAAAGTGAAATCTCGATTAGTGCCAAAAACGGTCAATTGATAACACTTGTAGGTAGTAATCATTTCGACAAAAAGTCAATCAATATCATTCCGCAACGACTGTATTTCCTTGACTTAGTTCTTTTGGACTTTAAAGCTAATCCCTAAACTTAAAATATTGCTCCGAACAAAGTTTTTAATCGACACAAGAGAAACCAAAGCGAAGAAGGAATTGAAGGATATACCGGAACCGGACCGTTACAACATGTTTTGAAACTTAGAAAAAAACAGGGATTAGTTTAAAGGCCCTGAAATTAACTTAGAAGAAGAGCCCTGAAATTAACTAAGAAGACAAAATAATGGTTTTTGGACTTACAAAACAATTTAATAATGTATTTTCCCACAGAAGGTACATTGTTAGATGCAATCTTAGAACATAGCCGATTCTTATTAAATCTTAAGACATTATAAATTATGCCTTTTATTAGCGTAAATAAATCTTAAAACCGGATGAACAATTTTTTTAATGATGTAATAAATTAAGGTTGTCAGAAAAATAATAAAACTGTAGGTATTCAATTTAGCGACAAGCAAGAACAAAATACATTTTTTAAACTTCTGGGTCGTATTTATAAATACTGGATAGAGGCTGCGTAACCTTACAATTCCTTTTTACACCTACAAATTGCACATTAAAGCTTTTTAAACATGAAAAGAGGCATTTTAAGCTATACACGCAAGAGAGAATACATACGTACTTTACCTTAGACAGACAAAAATGGTGATTTGTATAACACTGATTCTGACAGTTCAGACACGTTTACTGTTTTGCGTCACTGTCAAAAATCTACAGTTTGGTCTATAATTTAACCATGAATAGTCTAACAAACGAACAACGATTGCAAATTGTTGAATTTGATTGTCAAAATTCGTGCAATGTTAAGAAAGTTCATCGCGCGGTTCTTTCAGATTAAATAACCTACTAAGACGGAACTTCGTATCAAATGTATATTGTTGGACTTAATGTTCAACGCACTTACGTAGAGTCTGAATGGAGGACAATGTATCGCAGCTGTATCGGCGAGAGTTAGTGTGTCAATATTATCGATTCGGGCCCCGTCGCCGTTCGCAGTTACTCCACTACAAACAAAATTTCGGAAGAATTTAGGTCCGAAGCTTTCAAAACACACCTGGTGCCTGTGCCAGAATTGAAGCGGAAAGATCTGTTAAAATGACGAATTTTAGATGAATGAGCTCTTAAAAAGTTGACCGAAGATCCACTTTTTTTATCAAAAAATTGTGTTCAGCGAAGAAGCCCATGTCTGGTTGAATGGAGACGAGAACAAGCATAACTGTCGTATTTGGAGTGAAGAGCAGCCAAAAGTATTGCATGAGTTATTAATGCATCCAGAAAAAATCACTGCTTGGTAGGGATTATGGGATAGCGGAATAATTAGGACATATTTCTCCAAAAATGCTGTGATTTCCGATGATAACAAATTAGTATTTAGTCAATATGGAAGAGTTTGACTTGCATGAAAGTGGTTTCAACAAGACGGTGCGACATGCCACACAACGCAAGGAACAATTCACCAGTTGATACGTGATTTCGGTGAACAGTTTATTTAATGTTTAGGACCGGTCAATTGGCCGCCTAGATCGTTTAACGACTTTAGACTATTTTTTGTGAGGCTATGTTAAGGCTCATGTCAATAGCGACATGAAGCAAACAATAAAGAATGTTTTTTTTTGTGAAATACCGTATTATTAAACTCTAATGCCTGTCGTTACTATTAACCCGTTGAAATTAGAACTTCTTAGACAAAAAGGCTCCTAAATTGCACATCGAGAATGCAATAGATGTTCCATGAATTTTTGTAGGTTCAGGAATTTTTAAATTCTGTTTTTTTTTTTTCTTGTAAAATGGAATCTTTTCAAAGTCATTGTCTTTTAACTATGTTAAGCATTATTGCGAGACCAAATATATGTACGCATAATTACTGAATTGTTATCACCGGGTTTTCGCTATATTTTTTCTACATCACGAAGAGAAAACTATCGTTCATTGAACCATTATCGTGCTGAATGACATGACGTTCGATTTATGTTCTATATTTCATAAATTCTAATTTATCACCTTATCAATCTCTGATAATTTTTAACCAACTCTTTATTAATTACTTTAGGACTTAAAAGATATCAACATTTTATCAAATTAAATTAAACCTTGAGCAAAGACTACCTACGATTGAGTACATTGAGGAGTTAAGCTTTTTCGTTGACATCATTTTCATCAAAGAGGTGCTACTGCTAGCTCTATATAAACCAACTTAACTGAGTACAGTACTGAAACTGACGATAACGATGACGATGAAAAAAGCTTTCACGTCTCTTCGAATTGAAAACTGAGAAGAAGAAAAAAGAGAGCCTCATGTTCTCAATACCTATCTATAATATTTTTCTAAACTTAAAACCTATGCGAATGTTGTTCATTGATTTGTTGTTTCACAGTAGGTACCTATATAAATTTCATTAATTTTTCTTTCAAATTTATCTAATTGCTTTCAAATTTAAGAACGTTTCATAAGTAAACGTTCTTTTTAAAATAAAAATGGGACGTGATTGAAATCAAAGTAAACCACTAGAATAAGATAGGGAAGAAAGGTACTTAGGTATATGTGTGTAGGTATAAAAAAATTAACGGCGCCATCATCATCCACTAGAGAAGACTTTTATCTTCTTTTTTTTTTTGAAAAAAAAAAATTGTAGCCTTCTAAGTGGTGCCGTTAAATTTCTATTCATTACGCATCTCATGACTTTCACCATCCACCTGAGAATTTTACTTTTTGCTCCTAAAATGAATAAATAATCATTTTTGCTCGACAATTTTCGAAGCGCACAGGAAATTTCAAAACAGCCGCACAGCACAAGTGGTAACGATGGTGAAGGCGATGGCAATGGATGGTGGGATGGATATGATGGCGTTTTGGTTCCTTGGTGTTGTTTACGCTGGCCCAAGAACAAACCCTCCATATACCGTACCGAAGTGACTTGGCATCAGAGGTATCTTTTAGCACGCGAATTTAGGGACGAAAAACCCTATGAATTGTGGCGCAAAGTTTTACCAAGGAATACAATGAACCAAAAACGGCAGTCCTACCGACCGTGTCGCTGCCGTTCACCGTGCGTCGTCGTCGTCTTTGTCGTAGTCGCTCGTCCTAAGTCCTGAGTCCTGACTTTGAGTGTGCAAAAGGGTGGTAAATTATATATTATTTTTTGTTCATATAATTTTCTATACAAGTCTCCTTTCTTTTTTATAACGTAAATTACTTTCGTGCTTACGATGGTTTCTCAGGTACATACATACATATATATAAGGGAGTCACACGCGAACGTTATAGTAGCAACAAGTTACTCGTACATATTAACTCGAAGGGGTGTGTTATGTTGGCGTTGGTGTTTGGGGTTTGAAATCCCACTGACAACGGATGGAAATTGGAAAATAAGAAACGAGAAAATTGGGACGGCATAGACGTTGAAGGAAAATCGATTAAAGATAAAAATTTAAACAAAAAAAACAAAAATAGACAATAAAAAATACACAGTCTTGTTCCAAGAAATTTGTTTAACAATAAGCTATCTACAAGTAAATTTGTCTATCGGTTGTTTATCTGTCATCAAGTGAAAAGTTCTTTTTTTTTTATAAATTCTTTAAAATTAACCTATACACATAGAAATAAGTATTTAATTAGATTATTAATTAATGCGTGCGTAAGAAAATACAAATCAGATTCGATTATAAATAAAATTGCAAATTTCGTTCAATATTCTTTTGATCTTTTTAATTTATTACATTTCTAATTTATGTAGGAATTGTTTACTTTAACCGGGAAGCTAGTTGCTTCAAGAATGTTAAATATGTATAAGCTTTTATCACGGATCGAAACGTTTTTCGAATGCTATTCAATATTTTTAACGAAAATCTGGTATTATGACTACAAAAATGTGTTTTAAAAAATCGAGTTAAGGAAGAAAAACGTCCACGTAGAATTTCATAATTCTTTTATAGAATATCAGATCTAAAAAATACAAACAAATTCTATCAATTACATTCGATTGATGAAACATACACAATAGTCAATAGAGTTTATAAATATTATTTTTTTAAACAAGGATTAAGATTTGGAAACATCGAGAAATCTAAAAATTTAATTTCGAAAAATTGGACCGATTTCAATAAGCCGTATCGAGAAATTTTCTCCGATTTGTATTTATGCATCATCTTGTTCTTTGAAATACACAAATCGTAGAAACCACCAACTTGTGTATTCCAAAAAACATATACGCTACGGTTTTGTTAAAATCAGAAACACTAAAACGTTTATTTACTTATTTAGTCAGTAATTATATAACCTTTAGATCTCTCATGGAAACAATTAAACAAATTAATAATGCAGTTAAACAATTTATTGCCGATGAGCAACGGGCTACGAAAGACAGTACTAGGACTATTCCGATTCTGAGAGAAACATAAGTAAAATAATCTGTCAAAATTAAGAAGTTGATTTTAGGAAAAAGAAGAGCCGGAATGATATTGCAAACTACGAGAAGTGCAGATGATAAGACGTCTTTAGCCGTATAAAAGCTAAAACAATACCAATAAGTTCAAAAATGATGCTCCTACCGAATAATCTTTATGGGAAACAGCAAATCGTCTAAAATTACCCAAAAATAAAACCCGCCAGTAAAATCTCAAGATGGCAAATAGATCGGAAACCCAAACGGACGTTTAGCGAAAAGACCATTTCTTGCAAGTAGGGATACAGATTCCTTTCAGACAAATGTGAATTTCCTTTTGACAATCTCAACGAAGCAGGATTACCATAAGTTATCTAATAAAAAAATACAAGGGTATGATCTCATCACTGCTCAAATTTTGAAACAAATGCCCTCAATAGCCTTCAGAAAACTCTAATTTATACAAAATTATATACATTGGCGTGACGTAACAGTCCATTGAGGAATAGGGCCTAGTGACTAACAATTCTCAACCATTCCTGTGTGTGAAAAGCGTTGTTGGAATGGAGGGGACCTACAGTTTCAAGCCAAATCCGAACGGCTACTTTGAAAAAATACTTTTCATGACAAGAATTACTTTGGGGTATTTTTCAATCCCTCGCAAGAGGCACTACCCATGAAAAAAAAAAACTTTAGATGACATAGGCCAAAAAACTTTAAATGATAAGCCCAAGACCTATGGCATGACAATCCTTCGCATGCCTTTAAAAAAAGAAATGTATCATACTATTGAAATTATTGTTATACCTAAACAAGGTAAGCCACCAACAGAAGAGAAGTAACATCTTACAGACCAAAAACTCTTATACCATAATCATGACAAAATTGTACGAAAAACTGCTACTGAAAAGACTCAGCAAAATAACAAATGGCTAAAGACTAATTCTGAATCATCAATTTGAATTTCGAAATAAACATTCCACGATATACCAAGTTCTTCAAATTACGGATGTGGTGCAAAAGGCATTTGAAGAAAAATAAGTATGCTCGGCTATATTCAAAGATGTTGCTCGGGGTTTGGCCCTTGGGAATTGATTACAAACTGCATAGAGACTTTCCCAGGCAATACTACAAAATACTGAAATCCTATTTTACGAACCAACTCTTTAAAGTACGGTACGACAAACATTACTCGGAACTGCAGAAGTTAGAAGCCGGTGTACCGAAAGGAAGCGTACTGGGACCAATCTTGTATCTTTTCACGTTCAAGGGATATTTCAGTTGATACCAAAGCTATATTGGCCACTTTTGCTGACGATACTGCAATATTGGTGCCACATAGATTTATGGTAAAAGCTACACAAACATTGCAAGGTGCTTAAGATTAAGTAAGTCTCAAGAACGTATCAAACTCAATGAAACAAAATCGACGCATATAAATTTTACAAACAAAAACATAAATACGGTTCCAATTTCTAAAAACAGTACAGAAATACCTTACTCCAATACTACCAAATAAATTGGAATGACTTTCGATACAAAGCTTAAATGGAAAGAGTATATATCAAAAACACAAGGGAAGAGCTGAACTATAACTATAACTACAGAAGAACTTACTGGTTAAAAGGAAAGAATTCCGACCTATCTATCCAGAACAAACAAATGTCCCGTTTGGACTTTTGCCATTCTTTAGTGAAATAATAAATGCTCCTTGGTATATAAGAAATTGCAATTTACATCATGACCTTCAAATTGAAATGGTTACAGAAGTGGTTATAAAACCACGAGGTGTCATCGACTAGACAAAGCCATACTAACTTACAAGTGGAGACCGTCTTAAATGTACGAGTCAATGCTCGTAGATTGAGAAGAACCAAGCATCATGATATATAAACTTCACCAAAAGTGAATTTTAAATTTAAAAGAAAATTCATTTGTCGATCTATCATAAATTGGTCGTGGTTAACCGATGGTTTTAGAAACAGGTACCGATTCTTACCAAGTGTATTTTGAGAAAAAGAAAGATCTTGAGAATTTCTATAGGATAGAAAAATTGGAGTATGTATTTTATTTCTGGCAGAAGTCCCCGTTAGTACTTGCAAATGTGGGTCACATTTAGTATTGGTTTCTTGCAATGATGCAGTCAAAATTATCCGATTCCTCGATTAGAGCAGATCTAAGGCTACTATGAGCGTCATTAGAACTACAAAAACTACTCTACAAACGTGTCGTACGTCAGAAACTAGTTTTCTCCAATAACCGATGTCAATAAAGCCACTAATAACTCTACAATTTTGGTGATGTAATGCTTAGAGTTCACCAGTCCTTCTACGATACACATACACAGGTATCTCCTCTAATAGAACGTCTCCACATCCTTCTAAGTATATCTTTTGAGAGCAACATAATACCAAAGTTTAACAACCAATAGACCAATTTTTTGGTAACTCAGTGTTTTTCAGCCTAGTTTTTGCCTTCATCAAGTAAGCTTTAAATAAATAAATTAGGTGGCGCAACAGTCCCTCTAGAACTAGGGCCTAGTGACTTACATCTCTCAACCAGGGGGGACCTACAGTTTTTAGCAGAAACCTAGTGACAAATTTGAGAAATTACTTTTCATCACAAGAATTACTCTTGGAATATAATATGTAAATTCTTCGCAAGATGCAGTTTTTTTTTAGGTAGCACAGGCAGGGATTGAACCCAAGACCTTTGGCAGCGTCCTACGCCACGGGTACTAAGTAAGCTTTACCTGAATAAATATCCTGAGATTCATAGACTGTTTTTTTTTTATACGAACAGTTTCTTTTTAATTAAAAATAACTTCAAGTTTGAAGGGCTTTGAAACTGATTTTTCAAACTTTTTATGAATCTTTCATAAAACAAACACATAGATAATAGTTTTTGACAAGAAACGTTTGAACAAATAATTTTGCACATTACTGTTAATTTTTGGCGTCTAACAATATGCCAAGGAATATTGTGAATTAGACAGAAAATATAAATAAAATAATGTATAAGAGACTTCTCCTCACTCGTCAATTTGCGGATTGACGAAGGTGAATAAATATATATTTTTTTTTTAATCCGAATTTGTAGGAGTTCTCTAAAAGTTATTAGGGGATCCCTATAAAACCTTTTAAACAAACATATTTCGTTTAAAGACGATGGATTACGAAAATAAACTTAATAAATATATATCGACTATAGTCAAGAAATAAAACATAAAATACTAAAAAGAAAACGTTTTAAATTTGTTTTATTTTGGTTTTACGTTTTTTAGTTTCATTTTCATGTTAATAATGTAATGAATGTTGACCAACTGCAGTGATTGGTACACAAAGTGGTGTATTTTTGTAAAGGTAGCACGATTTGTACTTTCAACGAAATGAAATCCGCAAGCTATGTGTCTGTTCGAATTCTGCTAACTGCATTCAAAAGCCTTTGAGTGCTCTCTGTTGACAAAATGTTGTGTTCCATCCCCTAGGCACGATTTTCTCTTACATCCCAGTTAAAACGATGTATCTAGGCTATGGTATGCTTTTTGATACTTTATATATTATATGTAATAATATAGTATTTTTTTGTTGTTGTTGTATACGGTTAAATATTTTACGTAATTGAAAGGATTGAATGTATTGATCTGAAAGTAGGATATTTTAAAACATTTGGTGTTGTTTTAAAATTGAAATTGAAAGGTTTTTTGAGTTTGATTTTATTTCACTTTTGGATTATAAATGGAATTTTGAAAAACGAAACACACAAAAATTAAGTGTTGAGAAATGAAACCTGGGTTAAGAATGACTTAAAGCTTATACAGTTCTTTAGATGTCATAAAATGTTAGCGCATTTTTTATTATTTTACTTAATTTTAAACTATTAACGAAAAATTTAAATTAATTTATTAAAATGGTTAAGCTATTAGATGACTTTCCTTACTTTTATATTTTATTTTAGCCAAAATCACAAAGCAGCTTCTTTAACTATTACTAATCTTGTAAATCTTTATGAAAACTGACATCTTAAATAACTTGATCCATTCCAAAGATTTACGATAATAAACTGTCACTTTTAAGACTTGTTGTTTGAAATTCAAATTAATAAAGCGAATCAGGGGTGGAATCGGCTAAGGTGATTGTTGATTGTTGACAGTCAAAATAATCGAATTTGATCTGTGTAAGGTGATAATCAAATTGATACCTAAAAAGGTGTCACTAGAAAAATTTGATAGTCATTTTCCTACAAATATGTCGTTTCTGAATAGAGCTACCAGACGCTTACAAAAAACGAATGAAAAATTTTTTTAGTTACCCTTTTTAGGTACAAAAACACATTTTTGTGACCGACAAAGCTTACGTAATTCGAAAAAACACAAGAGAAATAAAAATGTTATTTAAACACAGCCAATTTGATACTTTTATTTAGATATTTTATAGGAATCATTTTAAAATTTCACCATAGCAACAATGAATTGTGACAATTATAATCAGAAATTGTTCAATCGAATTGAATTGAGTTGAATCATTTTACACAGATGGAATGAAAATGATAGTCAAATTTGACTATCAAAAATATGATAGTCAATTATCAGCTTAGCCGATTCCACCCCAGTATTTCGGCAAAACGTTTGAAATATGCAGCAAATTAAAAAATAATATTGGTTCAAACTTTAAAATCGATTGTTTCTATTTCCGGAGTAACTTTCTTGGGAACAACAAAAGGTTTGAGCATTCATTTATTCGCTTGTGCTGTGACCGTAAAAATGAAAAATTTCATAAAAAATGTAGATGTTACTAAATCCCGTTCGCATCCTTAAAACCGATGTACAGTAGGAAAAACCCGAAATTACGAGGTAATTTGTTTATTGGAGCGATAGCTGATGGCTATTTGGTAAGAGTATCCTCATTCCAAAGGGTATGGACAAAATTCTCATCTCACACGACTGCAACACCGGACAAGTCGAGGTGACCAATTATGGTGCGACAATCTTGAGGGCTGTCGGTGTTGATAACGCCGCTCTGAAATTCTAGTTGACTTGTTCGGGGAACCAGACCAAGAGTTATCAGTCACTCTCCTCGCAGCCGAACTCATTTGTCGGGCTGCGAAATTGATCGAATGTATTGCCAACAAACTTACCCGCGAAGCATTGAAAAGTGTCTCAGTGGACAATCAGAATAAGGAGTTTTTTTTTTTAATTGACTGTGTAGATGCTGTAGTGAGTCTCAAAAGCTCAGGAGAGTGGCATGTAATTCAGATTATAAAGAAGGCAAATACAACTCTAGAAGACTCGTTCTTGAACAAGGGATACCTTTTGGCCAAGAAATCGAAGGTCCATCAAGCCAAGAAGAAAGAAAAAGCAACACTCCCATGGACACTGACAAAATCAACAAATTCGGAAGATAAATCAAGGTCGACTCGTTGGTGAAAATCGACGACTTGGAGCTTTTCGAGAAGGAGTAGATACGATACGAGGTTAACAACATCCTCAACCGTCAGGTGATCTACAACTTCTAAGAGCAAATGTTCGCTGAAGCCAAGCTCATGGCCGTGGAACACGATAATTTCGATAGAATTGAGAGATCATTTCGACCTTTCACCAGCCCTCGTTGGTGAACAGGTTATGATTGGAGAAGACACAATGCTTCGCTTCAGTGGAGTGAAACTCTGTGAAAAGTGCACTATTGTGATTCGTGGTGCTACTTAGCAGATCTTTGATGAAGCTGACCGTTCATTGCACGACGCTCTGTTTGAGTTGGTCGCAAGTGTGAAGGAGTCTAGAATCCTCTATTAAGGAGGTAGTTTGGAGGCGCTAATGGACAATGCAGTATTTAAGATGACCCCTAAAACCACTGGCAAGGAAGCTATCGCATTGAAAGCATTTGCAAGAGCACTTCTAGCTCTGCCTACTGCTTTCGCGGACAGTGCTGATTACGATTCTGCTCAATAAAACACATCTGGTCTGGACATGGAGAATGGAAACATCGCCAATTTGAAGAAATTGGGTATCACAGAATGGTTTTCCGTTAAACGACAGGTTCTCTTGTCCGCTTCCGGAGCTGCTTGGTTGATCCTCCAAATCGGAGATACTTTGGTCACCGCCGGATATTTTTTGTTTTTCGACGCTCTCGTGTCTTCCTGCAGGCCCAGTCTCACGGTTGCCAGATTGGTCTTTTAAGACCAAATTTGGTCATTATTTTCTCACTTGGTCGCATAGTCATTTTTTATTCCATTTGGTCCTTTTTTTAAGAAATTGAAAAAAATAACTCTTACTATTCCTTTTATAATCTCAAAAATAAAATACATACCTAAAGAATTTTGGGAAAAGTTTAATTATCATAAAAACGCTTCAAATGAATATTGTTTTCAAAATTTAAGTTAGTTCGTTTATAACTTGATGTTACTTCCTCACAGCTCAGCTGCTGCCGAGAGGAATTTTTTTGAATTAACTTTGATAAAAACGAAAGGCAGACTTAATTTGGGTACCATTAATAATATAATGCTGGCCAAAGAGCGTCAAGATGACAAAAATAACCATAGCGTTTGGTCTGCAAAAACATTTTTTTAAATTCATTTTATATGAATTTTATTTAGCGATAATATTCGATCTCCCGACTTATTCGATCTCCTGACATAATGTTAACATATTGTGATCTTAAAAAAAAGAGGATGGGGTGCGTCCCACACTGATAACTTCCCATCCCGTCTGCCGATTTGTCTTGCTTAAAAGGTTTGTAGGCTTTCGTGATTTGCTAGTTGTTAGTTGAATTATTCTAAAAAAAATTAAAAATTACCAACAATATTTTGAGTATGATGAAATAGTTTGATTTCAATATCTGTTCTTGTTAACGAGATTTTTAGTCGAAAACCAATTTTTACCAAATTTTCGTAGCATATGCGTACTACTTTTTGTAGATTTTATTTTTTATGAAAAAACTGACTGTTGGATTTTTATGCGCAATTTACGGAATGTCGGAAACAATATTTTCTGTGAGATAAAATTAGGTTAAAGCCAATATTTTTTTAATTTTTGAAGAGAACTTAAGTCGAAAGTAAATTTTTACCATTGTTTTTTTAAGGTTTTTATTTTTTGTAAAAAAATTTCAATTCGATTTTCTCAAAATTTTACCAGATGTCAAAAAAGTTATTCTTCCCGAACGTACGTACACACGCACGCACAGACATCTCTCTAAAAATCTTTTATTAGACTCTAGGAACCTTGAAACGTCGAGAAATGTCAAAATTTTCAATTCAAGAAATCGGACCGATTACAATAACTTTCTATGGGAAGTTAAAAGCCATTGCGGACACAAATTATGTTGGTCCTTTTTTGGTACACATGGTCATTTTTGTTTTCAGCTTTGGTCATGCAATTTTTTTTAAAGTGGCAACCGTGCCCAGTCTATGTTAATAGTTTTAAAAGTAAGGAATAGTAAAATGAATCGAGAAACTTTTAAGGACTTGCAGCTGCAATAGTTTGGTTTCAATTATGACAAGAGATAACACGGCCATTGAATATTTCGCGCAAAGGAGACATTGCCTTGTGTGCAGTATAGCAAGTCGAACTATCTTGTTGGACCCATATATCATCCAGCTCTTAGCCCTTAATCTGGCCCAAAAGGCCGTTATCATATCGCCATAGAGAACACCATTCCGGGTACCTGCTTCACTGACCTCATTTTTAAAAAACGTTGCGCTACCCATTCGCCCTGCACCAAACAATCAGTCTTTAAGGATGCATCAGCTTTTCAACAATCACTCATCGATAAGTATTTGACCAAATGTCGTCAGTTAAGGTTAACCTTTAAGAGCTGATCTATTTTGTACTTTTCAAAGGCTGAATTTGTCAAAGACTGAAACAAAGAATTCTCAATAATTGTCAAATTGATTTGACGTTAAAGTCAAATCGAGCGTAAGGGTTGAACTATTCTTTAGAGCTATATAACCAATTCAAATACCACAATTTGTCAAAATAAATAGGTTTCCTGAATGGAAGGTTTCTCAATAAACGTGTATAGTTATTTCCTGTCAGTACTATACTCTAGTATTCAGAAATACCTTATAAATAAAAACCAATGGCTCAAAACTCCTTTAAAATACACCTACACAAACAAAATTAAAAAAAAGATTTTTTTCATGCGAATATATTCAAACTCTATGTATGATCAGCCTTTCTTGAACTTCCTATAGATGCAAATGACATTGTGAAACCATGCTAAATAAGTATTATCCCTTTGCATAGTTAAACTTACACAAAGGACTTCCACTACCTACCTACTTTGGTCGGTTATCCGATGCTGCACATCACTGCTATTCAGAGAGGACAAGAACATGATTCACTTTTCACATTTTCACATTTTCATACAGGATCTTCACTCTTACTGTTTTCTTTTCTAAATCTGAAAGGATAATCCTGTAAAACAGAGAGAGGGCAGCAAGGATAACCCATTCATATACTCGTGCAACAACTACTACCCCCATTCAGGTCCATATACCTAATAAAACAAAACAAAATCGAATTTAATATCTTTTGTATTTGCATCTTCAGTAAATGGTACAATGCTCGTTTTTACGATGACAATGATGATGATGATGATGATGAGGATGCAGATGATGATGATGATGATGATGGTAGGTCATAAAGAAAGAATGCAAAAAATTATAAGCTATATAAAAGACCGGAAACTACCTACGCTGCTATAGCTATAGGTATGCTGATGTAACTTCCAAGGATGGTTTTTGTACGTAAATATACAACGGGAATATGCTGGGTATTGATTTTTTTTAATAACCATTTAATTAGTTTATAAAGTTTTTTATAATATTAAAAACAAAAAATTACAACCATACATTCTATTGAAATAACTAGAAATTCTCTTTAAATATCATTATTATTATTATTATTTACAGTAAAAGGTAGAAAGAAAAGAATGCACGTACGAGTATGTTATACCTACTCAGTACAGCTATTGCCATAATAATTGGATCAATTCTTAATTTTTGGTAATTATATCTTCAGCCCAACCTCCAAAGAAGTCCTGTGCTACCTGCATCAAGCATTGAAAGCTGTATAGTATAGCAACATTGCCTAACAGCCATCAGAGATACCACCTCTGAAGTGCTAGGTTTCACTCGGCCACCACAGCGAAAACTCTAGTTTCATGACGAGTGCCAGCAAGCGCACGTAGCTAGACAACAGGCTTACAAAACGGCGAGCTCTGCGAAGAAGGAAACGAGCTGCTCTCGAGCTTTATGAGCAAAAGAGGGAAGAGCAACACCGACTTCTCAGATTAAAAAAAATGCGAGCATTTAGAAGATTGCGATTGAGGAGATAGAGGGATGTCACAACAGGAATGAAGTTCGTAAATTTTACCAAAAGGTAAAAAAAACATCCCGTAATTAAAAGTCGCTAACTGAAGCCTATAAAAACGATCAGGAGAACATCGTAGTAGAACCGCAGTATATGCTAAGAATATGGAAAAATCACTTTTTTAGACTATAAAATGGTGACGAAGCGAAGATAACTATGTATATCGAACAAAGCTGCTGGACCTCACGGCATCGCTGTCGAATTATTCTTATCAGCAGACGATGACTTGGAAAGGAGTATGCACCAACTTATCTGCAAAATATGTACGGAAGAAAGTATTCCCGATAAGTAGAATCTCAGCATAGTTTGCCCAATCAACAAGAAAGGAGACTCTCTGAACTGTGTCAACTATACATGTGAACATCTGAAGCAATTCGTCAACAACCATGAAAGGTCCATATCAGTGTGGCTTCAGACCAGGAAAGCCCCTCGTTGATTAAATATTCCACTGCGGCAGATCTTGGGAAAAAAAAATGAGGAACTTCAAGGCCGCGTATGACATTATCTACAGAGAAAAACTTTGCAATCTTGTTTTGACATCCCTGTCAAAATTGTCCTTTGCAGAGAATGACGAAGGAGACTGCACGCTGCTCTATCAAGGTCGGAAAAAAATCTCATGGGTGGCGCAATAGTCCGTTGAGAACTAAGGGCCTAGTGACTTACAACTCTCAACCATTCCTGTGTGCGAATACTGTTGTCAGGGATGGAGGGGACCTACAGTTTTAAGCCGAATCCGAACGGCAAATTTGAGAAAGCACTTTTCATGACAAGCATTACTCTTGGAGAATTTGTCAATTCCTCGCAAGAGGCAGTACCCGTGAAAAATACATTAGATGGTATAGGGAGGGATCGAACCCAAGACCTCTGGCATGACAGTCCAACGCACTAACCATCATGCCACGGGTACTAATGTCAAAAATTTAAGGCAAGGCGATCCACTGCCATGCAACTTCTTTAACATCGTTTTGGAAAGGATTGTGGAAAACTCAATCGTCAACACTAGAGGAACAATTATCCAAAGGTCTGTCCAATTACTTGGATAAGCCGATGATATTGTAATAATTGGAAGATCAAAGCTTGATGTCGGTGGCGAGTTTATGAGCATTGTGACAGAAGCGGAGAAGTGGTCAATGAGGGCAAGACCAAGTAAAAGCTGTCATCAAGAAATAACATTGGATGACGATGTTTTTGACAAAATGTCACCATAGACAGCTTTAAGTTTGAAGTAGTTGAGGACTTTGTCTACATAGGCATTGCTATAAATTCAGACAACGACAAGGAGAACAACTCTTGCAAATCGCTGTTTCTTTGGACTTAGAAGGCAATTGAGTAGTAAAGTCCTCTCTCGAACATCTAAAGTCACCATCAATAAAACGATTATCACCCCGGTTCTAATTTATGGCGCTGAGACTTGGAACATGTCGAAGAACGATGAGAGCGTCTTCGAGAGTAAAATCTTTCGGGTGATTTTTGGTCTCGTCTGCAAAGATGGAGAGTGAAGGATAAGATACAACGACGCACTATACAGCAGCAGTGATCTAGTCAACAGAATAAAAGTCCAAAGACTAAGATGGCTAATTCATGTAGAGCGAATTAATATCAACGCTCGAATCCGAAAGGAATTCGAATCCAATCACGAGGGACGGCGCAGTAGAGGAAGACCGCGACTAAGTTGGCGCACGCAGGTGGAAAAATACCTCAACCAACTTGGCGTGCGAAACTGGAGGCAGCTAAATGGGAATCGAGCTGGCTGGAGACGCATGTTGGTTGAGACCCCGGTCCATCCCAGACTGTATAGCTCTAACTTAAGTAAGTCAATACAAATGTTATCATTTCAGCACTATTTTGATTTGACTTACATCCACATTTTTGAATACACTTAAAGCTCGAAACCCTTTTGAAACTTGTTTTCAAGATACTGAAAAATATGAATGTTAATTAAATAGTTTGCCAACAGCATTTATGTTATTATAATATGTAGGTTTTTCATGGCATGTTAGCAAGAAATATTCCTATTTTTTGGCCATAACTGTTCGAACACATGTACGTGTGCACAAATAGCAGAGTAAACAACATTAATAAAGTTACCAAGCATCAGAGAAGAGAACTTTTAATTTAATTATTTGCTATACGGTAAAACAAAAAACATATTTCCCATTTAAATTGCAGAGATATGTTTGAAAGTTATTTTTAATAAGTCCCTTATTGGAAAATTGTTCAAGTGCCTGCTCATTATATTTTATTCCATTTTAATTTTATTTATTCATGCACTGTAGGTAAGGTAGTGTAAAAAGTAAATAATATTTTAATCAAAGCTTCGCTGCCTTTTTGAATTGCTGACTACTACAAAAAATTAGAGGTTGTTTATAGCTGCATAAGGAGTATATCATAAAACTTAATAGAACTAAGGTATTGTCAAGGTTACAGAGGTAAAACGAAGATGAAGGGAGAATCTTCTTAGAACGCGACGATGATGTTGAAATCATTGAAAAGCCTGAAGATATATTCGTGAAAAATCTATATTCTGATGATCTTATAAATGGCTTTGAGCTACAGTTGACGTATACATAAACATACAATTTGAACGCTTAACATTAACGTTTTCTGTTTAGGATTAATATATAAGGACCAGAGGAAGGTGTTGGTCAATATACCAAGTTAGTAAAAGTACTACCTCAGTATCATTTCACATTCTTGTATAATGGAGGTTCATCTCACGCCTCTTGTATCCTTAGGGCATTAGGTGGAAAACAGAGCTCATAGAAAACCATTTAGTTCAGAAATCGCTAATGACAACCACCAATGTCAATAAGACACCAAAAACGACGAGACTTAACGACTCCAGTCTCCCCTGGTGCCCGAATATAGCTTCGGGTTGAGCTTCACAACCGTTAAGTTGAAAAAATTAGGTGCAACAGTCCGTTGAGAACTAGGGCCTAGTGACTTACAACTCTCAACCATTCCTGTGTGCGAGTAATGTTTTCAGCGATGAAGGGAACCTATAGTTGCGGAATCCGAACGGCTAATTTGAGAAAGCACTTTTCATGACAAGAATTACTCTTGGAGAATTTTTCAATTCCTCGCAAGAGACAGTACCCGTGAAAAAAACTTTAGATAGCATAGGCAGGGATCGAACCCAAGACCTCTCGCATGACAGTCCAACGCACTAACCATCATGCCACCGGTACTACAAAGGTTAGATCGAGATAAACTCATTACAGTCCGAAGCCCCTTGCCAACCTACACAGCCGCCAGTTGAAGTATGAAACAGGTTATCATGCAGGCCAGAAAAACATAGATCGGAAATCAACTTCATTGAGACCAAAAACTTCATATCACCTTCAGGTCAAGTGCAGGAGTTCCCGCCAGCACCTGCATTGCTACAGTTGAAACGATATTGTATACGGGCACAGATGCCTGGAGCATTATCCTCTGACAAGAGAATATTTTTGTCTGCTCTACCACTTGTTTAACAGTGTCATACTATATTGGCGCTCCAAACGTTTCACATGCAACGTCAAATGTGGCCAGTTTTTTCGCCAAACCCGGCTATTGAAAATTCACTTGGAGAAAATAAAATCGATTTGGCGATGTAGCCCGAAAAAATTGGCGATTTCCATTCTTCTAATCGAAATCCTAATATTTTCATTTTGAAGCACTATACTAGAAATAATATAATAATAGTAGTACCCGTGGCATGATGGTTAGTGCGTTAGAATTGGGTTCGATCCCTGCCTATGCCATCTAAAGTTTTTTTAACGGGTACTGCCTCTTGCGAGGAATTGACAAATTCTCCAAGAGTAATTCTTGTCATGAAAAGTTTCTTTCTCAAATTGGCCGTTCGGATTCGGCTAAAAAAAACTGTAGGTCCCCTCCATCCCTGACAACAATACTCGCACATAGGAATGGTTGAGAGTTGTAAGTCACTAGGCCCTAGTTCTCAATGGACTGTTGCGCCAACCGATTTATTTTTACTAGAAATAATAGTAATTGGGCAACTTTCATCTTTTGAATTTTGATAAGTAAAAGTAAAAACTACGCCATTGCTTTAAATTAAATGATACCCGTTTCAACAACGCATTGACATTTTTAAAAATCATTCCAAAAATTGTGAACATTTTTCAGCCTATGGTTCCTAAGCACTTTTGGGTTATCGTGCTTAGTCCGGTGGACAATTTGAGCTATTGGAGAGTTACTGATGTGAAGAATCCAAACCGTTCGTATCACTCAAGAATAACTGAGAAAATTGCTGTAGCCAGTCAAAAAACCAGGTTTCTCCATTCCTTATCGGCCATTGCAACTACACATTTCATAAACTACATTAAACCGTTTTTTGTATTACTCGTAAGACTTAGGTTTTAAGGCTTTCCAAGTTCAGTGCACAAAAGAAATGAAGGTCGTCGAAGGTCGTTTCATCGGAGATCATAGTCATTGATGAAGCATATTTTTACTTCGGACGAAACTTAACATTAAATTAGGTGGCGCAACAGTCCGTAGAGAACCAGGGCCTAGTGACTTACAACTCTCAACCATTCCTGTGTGCGAGCAATTGCAGGGATGGAGGGGACCTACAGTTAATATGCCGAATCCGAACGGCTAATTTGAGAAAGCACTTTTTCATGACAAGAATTACTCTTGGAGAATTTGTCAATTCCTCGCAAGAGGCAGTACCCGTGAAAAAAACTTTAGGTGGCACAGGTAGGGATCGAACCCAAGACCTCTTTTGAAGCTTAACATTGGCAGAGTTAAATTTGGAGCTAGAAAAATCCAAAAATCATTATTTAAAAGCGTCCAATCCTCAAAACTTTTTTGAACTGGCGATGGCGGTTTGACTAGACCTTACCTTTTCGAAAATAAGGCTAATGCAACTCTTGCGGTATATAGATATATAAGCTACCGAGCTATAATTCAGGATTTTCCAGAATTGGAAGATATGAATGTGAAAATGATTACTTTGAACAAGACGTGCCACACAAGCAACGAAACAATCAGAATTTGCAACCAAGATTTACCACATTCAAACTTTTTTTTAGCCATGTGAAAGATAGGGTCTATGTCAATTCCACAATCACTTCAAGAACCTTACAGAAGTTATTTGTAAATTTGTCGAGGGAATACAGCCGCAAATGTGCAAATTATGATCACGTAAAATTTCGGCCATTTGGCAGATGTATTGTTTTTCACTGCTAGTGGCTTACTATCTTCTTGATTTCATTTTCTGTTAATATCAAAATGAAACCTCTAAATCCCGTATTAATCCTTTAGAGCCCCCGCAGACTGCAGACTTATCTGTCGGCCAACTATCGGCCGACTGTTTAATCAGTATTGGCGCATACACGCCTGCGCATACATGACGATTGTTTAGTCGGCCAATAGTTCAGTTCGCTCTGTGATTTGGCGTCGTGTGCGTGTATTTTGAATATTGCGTCGCCCAAATCACAATTGTTCATTCGAGAATAGTCGGCCGACTGTTGGATAGACTGCGCCCTGTTCATCAACCAAACTGTTTAGTTGGCTCGGTGTGCGCACTTTCAGCCCAACCCGACCAAACTATCGGCCGATAAAAAGTCTGCAGGGGCTCTTAGTGATTACACTTTTTCTTAACTTAAAAATTCGGTTCGCAGCTTCTTTCTATAGGAAAACCATTAACTATAGTCTGCTAGTTTTTTGGCAGTCGTGTACCATTCAAAATACAATTTAAACGCATTAACAACAAGAAATAGCATAAGGTCCAAGGAAAAGTGCCAGTAGCACGATCGACCTTAAACCAGCACATTAGCCAATCAGCCACTAACCATTTAACATTACAATCATTCGACCAATCAACTTTTTAAACTTTCGACTACTAAACTACTTGAATTTTATCGCTATTCCATTATTTGTTTTAAAATTAAAATTTGTTTGAATGAAGCAATCGATAAAAGGTGAACTAAACGCTGGCCTTTTTTTCAGCATTCTCCTCAAAAACTTCTCATTAAAACAAAAACCATACTTTCTAAGGAAATAAAACAAAAATAACAACAAAACTTCTTGTAACTTTTTTTATTTAACACGAATGAACTAAAGGTCAATCAATATTCGTAAAAACAAATAAAAACAATAAAAGGTCAACCTAATCTACACCTCATGAAGGTAGTTACTCCTCTGTCAATCTTCTTGTACATGTAAAGCAATTCCAAGGAATGTTTTTTGATCAAAAATAAACAAAACAAATGAAAAAGTTTTCCAGCTAATGTTGTTGGCTTGATTCAGGCATCAACGAGGTGGATAAGAGGGATAGGCGTACAAGCGTACATTTATATTCTTATTATCGAACCAAAGAAGCCATTAACAATAGATTGATAGTCCTTAATTATTGCAATCGAAAACTGTCGCAATAAACTTTATTGAAAATGAACGAGGATATATTTGGCAGACAGCCCTACAGGGAATAAAAACGGAAGGACGACAAGCACTTTCACTTTCCGCATACTTATTTTATTTATGTACTTATAAAAATACTGTAGTAGTAAATTTTCCACTCATAGAGAAGCGACCCGTATAGACAGTTGTCAGCTTAAACAAAATGGACGCATTATAAGAGCATATCCCAAGACTCAAACAAAGGTAGTTCTAATTTAATCGACCGGAAATTAACTCACAACAATCTGCCACAGTGTTATGTAGTAAGAAGAGAAAAATGAAGATGTGGATGAAGATCTTCTTATTCTACAGCTCAAAGGAGCAACAAAAATTATCAGTGGCAGATTTAATCATTTCGAGTGCAGGCGATTTTGGTGTTGTTCATGAATTTCAAAAGCTGAAATATTTCTACGGGTAGCAATTTACAATTTATTGTGTCTCAAAGTCACCAATTCTTTGTTAATCCTAGTGGCCCAACATTTAAAAGCTTTTTTAGTAAGTTACTAAGTTGGAAAGATGCGACTTTGCTAATTCTAGGCATAAAAATTATACAATTTGAAATAACAAAATGGATACTTACCAAATCCATATGGATTCGAAGTTTCTCACAATTCTGCCAAGGTAAAGGCGTGCTCAGATTCACCATTTTTAATAAAAGGAATTAGTATCTGACTCGAAAATTTTAGAATTGTCAGCCAATTTTCTAAATGATTTTCAAAGATTTGCGTCAATTTATTAATTTCATTTTGTTCGAAAAGCTTAAGGACGAATTTTTTTCAAGTATGGGTTTTGATTTTGAAAACAATTGGAGCCCCAGTCTCCTGTGGGCCTATAATGAAAAGTATATACATAAGTCCACAACTGAGAAGAGTCATTAATCTCATTACAAATAGAAAGTCTCATGCATTAATTTGAAATTTAAATTCTCATTGTTCTTGTCCGTTATGTAGAGCTTCCTTTCCGGGAACTTACTTCCGTTTTATTCTGTAATACATATATTTTCTTTTTATTTAGAGATAAATATATACACATTTATCTTAGGCTAGCTTTAGTTTCTTCCTTTGCGCAAGTATAATTTCCAGCGCATTAAAAGTACATTATAATCAGTTTTGATGGAAATGTATCCTTGATGTGCTTTCAAGAAAGAATCTAACCACCCGCCGTTCTCTTCAAACGACAACGATAGCGACACCATCACCCAACACAGACCGCAGAGACAGGAGGAGGATATAATAATAAAAACCAAACGACATCTTTTACAATATATGGGATAATATTCAGCTCTAAGGTCCTTTAAGCATTTGATGTTAAAACAGCTTTTATATGATGGAAGACAGTAAGCCACAGTTAAATTTGAAGGCAAATAAAAATTTAATTATGGTTAGATCTTTCTTTTTTTATTTTTTATTTCTTTTCGAGTCCTTTGCTGGGGTAATATGAGAAACCAAAATCTTTGGGGCATCTTTTGAACTTTTCATCAGCACAAACAACGAGTCGAGTGACGTGTCGGGTGTTTGAAAAATAAAACATATGCGTCTTCTTGCTTGGGGTTACGAGTATATGGTAGAGGTATAGTTCTAATGAGCATTTAAGCAAAAGAAGAAAGTGTAAGGATTTCAAAAGAGTTCCTATCTAGTAAATAGATGATGGTGTTAGAATTTAAGGACAAGTATAGTAATTGAGTTAATGAAAGGATTTTCTGTGGGGATTGGCGAAAAGGATATACAATTTCTTGCACTTATTTCTAATTTAAAAAAAAAAAATGATGAAGACGTTAAGTTAACTTGGGTTTTAAGGTATTTGAAGGCGATGTTAAACAAACGGTTTCAGTTGTATTGCAGAATCAGAGCTTTAGGAATTTATTAAATACCCATGTTCTGCATTTTACTTATTGTGAATACACTTTGCGAAAGTGAATTTGGGTTTTCCACAATTCTTTATGGTGAATTGGATTTTCGAACATGAAATGGATGTTCTGTATTTCGGTTTGTTCCATTTTTTGATCGCATTCAAATCACATTTTTTATTTCTGTGAATTGATCTTTGATAGCTTCCTTCTGCTAGGAATCGGAGGGTTGCAGCAAGTTTTTAAATTGAAAGAAACGATGAAGGTATTAGAAAAGGTTCTATTTCCCTTAGAGCGTATAAAAAAGCGTCTTTGCTCAATCTAAAATTACAATGAAAGCTTAAAAGAGGAAATCAAGATTTTACTTATTTATCAGAACAATTCTACATAATTTTCATCCAATATATTTGATTTGTCTCGCAAAATTCGTCTTCTTATTTTTTCTCTTGAATTCTGCTTCCTTTTTTCACTTAAAATTGCCAATAATATTGCATCCATCTTCAAAACAGCAAACATTTTACTTCAGAAACAAAATAAAAATGAATGATCCTTCAGTTCTGACAGTTCGAAGCAATTTCGAAGTTTTCGAAATCGATCGAATTGAAGAACATGCAATTTCATTTCACGTGAAATTGAAAAGTGATTTCAATTCACTTTCGATCGAAATTCGGAACATGGCCGATAGTCTTGATTTTACCAATCGTTTCCAGTAAAGTTCCTATTTTAAATTTTGTTTAAATTTAAGAAAATGGATGCTCACATTTTAAGTTGCATGCAATTTAAAACAGTTGCGTAAAGTTACAATGCTTTTAAATACCAAAAAGATATTTATAAAAGTTAAATGTTTCTACGAATTGACAACTGTTTCTTGTATAAATTGTTGATAGAAAGTCAGTATCATACATTCGTGGAACAAAATGAGATATTTTTGAGATGAGGTTTATCCAATGATCTCGGATTATTCCCTTACTGGATCCAATGTAGTTTCCTTATTTACAATGATAGAATTTAAATCATCTTTGATAAAAAAGAAAAATTATAAAGCGTTTGGTCCTGATGGTATCTCAGTTGAATTCTATAAACATGCCACTTCGGAGTTTGTGGAATACATCTTAAGATTCCTCAATAGAATACATAGTGAGGAAACAGTTCCTGGAAACTTAAGATGTTCCAAGATGTCAGCTGTTCTTAAGAAAGGTGACCGGTATCAGCCAGAAAACTATAGGGCTATTATTGTGTTAAACTCGCTGAGAAAATTGTTCTTTCAATTACTTTACGTTAGGCTAACGAATTGGGTTGAACAAAACAATATGATCAGCTGCTATCAGCTGCTATTAAAACTTTCAACTATTGATCAAATCTTTGTGATAAGTGCTCCTTGAAAGCGATTTATTGATACAAAGAAATGTCTGTATACTTTTTTTGTTGACCTGAAAGCTGCATTCGACACAGTCAATAGGCAATCATTGATCTACAAGCTTTCAGTAATAGGTTTATCAACTAAATTCATGAAATTCTGTAAGAAGATGCTTGAGAACAATATTGCATTTGTCCAAGATGGCTTAAGCAAATCGACACTTCAAATTTCAAATGGGCGTTCCTTAAGGCTGCGTTTTATGTCCTTTGCTATTTTCTTTAATTATTATTAATGATGTTGAAAATCACAACCCAGGAGGTTTTAGGATAGGTGATGTTGTTATTAAGGTACTCTTTTATGCAAACGATCTCGTTATTACCTATTACGTTTACTCTGCAGCTTCAAATCAATAAGTTACTAAAGTACTATGGTAGTTGGGTTCTCAAAATAAATAAATAAATAGATCGAAGTCTAAAATTAAGGTTTTCAGATCATGCAACGGATCTATAGGTTATCGTCGCAACTAGACTCTTGGCGACGATATTATCGATGTTGCGGATAACATTATCAAGGTAATGAATCGATCAGACCCAAAACCTTCAAAAACGAATTCTTAAGATAAGTTTTGATAGTGGTTAGGGAAAAAGGAGTTACATTTGACACTTAGTTTTTAAAGTTCTGTATTTCCGAAAACTGTTAATGTATTCCAATGTTTTGTTTTGTATTTGATTAATTGACCGGGGACCGGGGCACTTTGGACTTTAACAGGGGTACATTTGACAATGGTGGATTAAAGCTCACATCATGTACATTATATTTCCAAAATTATTAACGAATCTAGCACGTCTGTTGTTTGAATAGAAAAAAATAAATTTTTTTTTTTAAACAATTTATTTAACAATATAACGACAAAAATAAATCAATTAATTCACTTTCTTAAAAAAAAAAAAAACAAGAATAAAAATCATAAATTATTTCATTTATAAACATAAAAAATCAGTCCATTAAATCTTAAATTAATTTTGTCAATATCGACATTTTTTTAAATAGCTAGGTAATTCATTTGATTTACAAACTTCCAAAATCAACGTCAAACAAATATTTTTGGCGACAGCGAGAAGTTGAGGCAGGATTTGTTGGTTTTGGAAGTTTGAACTTAAAGTCAAATATCTTCAACGACAGGTTGAATAAAAATCCAACCCCAAAAGTGATGATTTTCGAAGATAATTCACTTCATAAGTCGAATCGCTAAGCACTTCCGAAATTTCACCAGTAATAGAAAAGGGCTTTTTAGAATCTTCGCCAAATTTGACCAGAACATATTGTCCGACTTCCAATGTCTCTTCATCTGTTAACTGGTATTCAACAAGCTCAGTTTTTTCCATTTCGAAATTTTCTTGGTCGAAAACAAAACAGTTAGACTTGTCTGACTCGGCATAAGAAACGCTTTTATCGCTTTTATTTGATGAGTTTAATTCAGCGTTTTTGTTTATAACTTTGTTTGGCCTTTTCCCACCTTTATCTGCAAGCTTAAGCGTTCGTTTAGCGTTCCGTGCAATTTTATTTAATTCACACTCTTCTACTCGACGTACGTTTTTCCGTTGAGCTTGTTAGGATTCGCGAGCATCCACACCTTGGAGTTCTGTTTGGTGTGGAAAGACGCGATATTGGTCTTACAGCTTCAGGTGTTAAGAGCTTGGATTGGAGCAATGGCATTTGTGGGTGTGTTTGAAGGCTTATTAGTTTGACTCGGAGCTGATGGAACAATTTCGACTAAATTATCTTCATCTGGCAAAGTGTCCACTAAAAATGTGTCTTCTCGGAAAATCTGGGAGTTGAAGGGATTGATCCCAGTTGCTTGAAAGCCATTTAATATATTTTTTGAAGAGAATGCCATTTGAAATGGTAGATTGGTAAGTTTAGCGACATCGTATTTTGTAATTTTCTTTCCATGATTAGTGCTTAGAAAATCATTAAATGCCTTCTTGATAAGCGAAGTCTTCGTCGCTGCTTTCATTGCCCGAATCAGACCAGTCTTTCAAGGAGTCCTGCTTTTTCATACGCATAATTAATGTGGTTCTATTTACTCCATACTTTGCAGCTGCTGATGTTGCCGTTTCAATTTTTTTTGCGGATGTCTGAAATAGCTCTCTTTACTTTTTCTTCATCAATAGAACATCTATTTGTCTTTCTTTTGTTGTTTCGAACCATACCTTTATTTAAAAAAAATCAACACTTTGTCAAATGTACCCCCATTGCAAAAGTCAAAGGTGCCCGAATGGTATTAAAAAGTGTTTTTATTTTTTTTTTAATAACTAATATTATATTTTCACAAAACTGACTTTAATTTATCAAACTTAAGGCAAAGTGCTACCACAATATTTATTCACCATACAAAAAATACTCTTTTATTAGGTTCACAAATCGCTTACAAACCGGTGGTCAAAAGTTACACCAGAAATGCAAAAAACACCAAAACACGTGGTACTCCGCGAAGAATTAAAGAAAGACTGCCAAACTTCATAACGTTTCATTAAATCAAACTAAGATTCTTCCCCCATCCAAAATTTTCTTTTTTAAGGACACGATGACGATCATACCGAAAAACGCAAAGTCAAATGTGCCAAAATGTGTCAAATGAACCTTAGCTCACCCAACAGCCCAGTCAGAAATTGGTTTGATCAGTTGTTTTAAATGAGTTTCCGATCACATTTCGAACCGATAATTTCGAAGAATTAAATTTTTTGTGAGGAACAATCCAACAATCCAGAAACGATTTAAGCACTTACGAGTATAGCCAATATTATCAAAGAAAACTAAATTTGGGTTCGACGACGCAACAATCAACAGTCGTTGAATGAAGGGTTCTTTTGGTGAGTGAATTATATCGTGTCGTGGGCCTGTGACGTGACTTCTAAGAGTACCGTGAAATAAGGCCAAGTGAAATAAGACCAAATTTTACAAATTGGCCATATTGCAATTCACAAAAGGAAAATACTAAAACTATCAAAACATTATACCTACCTGATGTCGAATATTTTACGGGCCAAAATGTTCAGCAATATTTGTTTGAATTGTAAATTTTATTACAATGAAAGAGTATTGTTTTCATTCATTTTTCTATTCGACATTTCTCTACCCCTCGTGTCTTATTTTTTTGGCTTGACAAAAGAATGAAAAAAAAGTATTGTATTCACGTTAGTAATAAGCCTTGGCACTCCATGACAAATATAGGCAACCTGCCATCATCACTGAATTCTATATCAGAAGTTATCACTGCCACCATTCAAAAACATAGTGAGTTTCAAACACATACACAATATATCTATAATTCACATTCTTTAGACAAAACAAAAAGAAATACAAAAAAAAACGAATTTGTTGAGGCTCACTCTTGTATGCAACAGGCCGTGGGCCGAAGCCGAATGCGGGAGGCATCATTGAAGGTTACCTAAAACTCTTCGCCGCCTCCACAGCCACCGCCGCCGCCACTATTCACCGCTTTCACAGTGTGTTGTATTAGCTATAGACCGTATTGTATACCTACCTATGTACATACATAGAGACTATAAGATAGGTAGGTACACAATACCACCCCTATGTTATTGCAACGGAACGGTATTGTTACGTTTAATTCGACCTAGAGCTACATTCCAGATAAAATGTTTTCCACCAGCCAGCGCAAATACCCTAGCCTCGCCTCGCATATATTTGTACGAAGATATGTACGTACATATGTATGTATGAAGGCAAAATGTGCATCTACCCCTAAGGCAGTTGAATACACCGACCGGGCCCGTTGACGGTACCAAGGAGTATTGGAAAAGGATGCGCGAGGCGAGGTATTCGTTTATGTTTAGTCTGACTTTCCCAGGTACTCGCACTGGTACTCATCAGATTATGTTTTTTTGTTTGCTCTGAATAGATCCATGAAGGCATCAAGCAGGTAGCTAGCTATGGATGGAGTAGCGTGGCAGGAATAAGGATTGGCTGGCGATGTGTGCTTTGAACTGAAGAACAATATCGATTGTGTTGTTCCAGAGTAATTGGTTCTATTTTCAGCAAAGATGAGTAGGTATCCGCAAAAAAATACAAATACAAATAAAAAGAATCGAACATAGTTTGAAAAGGAAAAAACTTTATTGCGATTCTTTGTCGAAAATGTAATTATTCGATTGGACGAGTAGAACATATTAGAACTGTTGGTCTGTTGTAATGTTCTCTCAAAGGAAAGGCGAAACATTCGGCGAAACATTTCAGAGCTTTGGCCTGTTAAGACCAATTTGTATGGCGATAAACTCTATCTTTACAGCTCTAGCTCTAGCTCCTTCAATGATTCGATGCGAAATCGTTTATGATCATTCAAAAACAGAGAAAGATTCGTTATTTTTTATTTAGAAGTTCGAAGTTCGAAGGGTTAAGATTGATTTAAAACGCTTTTCAAAGATACACATAGGTCGCCGTGAAGGTAATGCGGAGATTGTATCAAATGGAAGTTATTGAAGGTCTGAAAACTGAAAGTCAAGAACAATTAGAACAGCGAAATAGAAATAGAAATAAAAGTCATATTGAATATTTTGACATTTATCGCAGTTTCAATGTCGCTAGAATTCTTGGTTTTTAGAGAAATATATACAATCGTTCAATCGTACGCCCACGTTCAATAAACTTTTTTTCTTTTTTAACAAGATTAACTACGAAAAAGTACCCGTGGCATGATTGTTAGTGCGTTGAACTGTCATGCCAGAGGTCATGGGTTCGATCCCTGCCTGTGCCATCTAAAGTTTTTTCACGGGTACTGCCTCTTGCAAGGAATTGACAAAACCTCCAAGAGTATAATAATTCTTGTCATGAAAAGTGCTTTCTCAAATAAGCCGTTCGGATTCGGCTTCAAACTGTAGGTGTCCTCCATTTCTGAGAACATTACTCTCACACAGGAATGGTTGAGAGTCGTAAGTCACTAGGCCCCAGTTCTCAACGGGCTGTTGAGCCACCTAATTTATTTATTTATAACTACGAAAAAAGTATTGCCAAAAAGAAAACGCACATCTTAAAAAAAAAGGTAATATTCAGATGAAAGACATTGGTTTCGAACTTATTTTATCTTATAAAGGGTTTTTCAATTGGCGCGGGTAGATTTTGGCGCCCCGTGGCGGCCATTTTGTTTTGGTGACATCTGTCAAATCTTTTGCTTATTATTCAGTTGTTTATGCCATGTCCAAAAGATAAAACTTTATTTTAAAAATTAATGTTCGTTAACGCAAACGTTGCGCGCATTACGCCCATTTTACGGTAGACGTGGTGGCCCTTTACAGTCGACTCTTCAACGTTTGGTAGCCTTGGTAGCCAAATTTGAGACGACCGGTTCAGTAAACAATTAGCCAACACCCGTACGTTCAAGGAACGCAAGATCGGCCGCGAACATCGCCGCGGTCCGTGAAAGTGTACAGCGCATCCCTACACCCGTACAAGATCCAACTGACCCAGGAGCTCAAAGTTCATGACCATATACTATACAACCCCGTTTGTTCGCTGACTGGGCTTCGAATCGTTTGGAAGAGGACCCCATTTTTCGCCGAAAAACCATCTTTAGGGACCAGGTGCATTGACATTTTGCCCATCTACCCGCCCTTAAAGTTATCCGTATGGTTAATTTCAAAAAAAAAACTTTATTGACATTTTTTTTTTGAAAACGATGAACGTCAAGTTCCGAATACGAATACGAAATTCGAACGAAACAACTTAAATTTTAATTTTTTGATCGGCATAATAAATGACTACTTTAAAACTTCTATTCTAAGGGTAGGTACCATTTTTGGAACCAAGTCGAATTAAAAAGTAACCCTAAGCCTTTACCATTATGAAGGGTTCTCTCCGTGGAACAAACTTTCCCCAGCTACTAGTAGGATAAAAATTACAACCGGAAAGTTTTTAAATTGATAACAACCACAAGAAATTTAAAATTCTTCGGTATGTCACCGTTAATCAGAAAGCGTATCCGTGGTATAAATCGAAACCGGGATACTGCTTTTACCTCAACAGCAAACAGATCCCGTGAAACTAAAGAGGACTATCGAACATAAGTCAAGGGAATACATCCCAGGCCTAAAATGTATGTTACCTCAACCACACCAAATATTAGCACCCGGTACAATGTATGAATATTTCAGTCCAAAATATATCTCATTGTCATTCATGAACCCTTAACCCTGACACATGCTCTCATGGGCAATATTCGTCACCCAGTAGAAGTCTGTTGTCCATCCCTAACATGGGAATTCTACTCGAAGGACCACACAGTGTTTAATTATAAAAGCAAGAATACCTCCTATACGAGTGACTATTAGTAAGGATCAAGAAAGCGACAATAGTGGAAAAACTTCATTGATCCACTTCCAGTTTTTGGAAAACCCAATTGGAAGGACAAAAATGGAAAATGCCCAAAATGTTATCTCGGAAGACACAATATTACCATCAAGTCAGATAGCCACGCCGCATTAAAAGCACCTAGCTTGATGGATTTATCAGCTCAATACTTGTATTGGCATTAGGCAAGTTGTATAATGTCCCATTTTATTGAGTATTAGGGCATGTTGTTACTTGCAAGATTTTCCGATACCCAAATGCTACTACAGGAGCAATATTTTTACTTGTTCCTTGAGTAAGACCGATGCCCACCAGTTTCACTATTGCTAGTTGAGAAGGTTCTTCACGAACGCCCAAAGAGTGCTTTAGTTCCACGAAGAGAAACTGTTAAATGTTTGCCAATATTTATAGCGAATTTTAAAAATACAAATGGTTGTCATATAGTAGTACCTGGACGTGATGGTAAGTGCGTAAGACTGTCATGCCAGAGGTCTTGGGCTCAATCCCTGCCTGTGCTGCCTAAAGTTTTTTTCAGGGGGCTGCCCCTTGCGAGGAATCGACATATTCTTCTAGAATTATTCTTGTCATGAAAAATGATTTATCAAATTAGCCGTTCAGATTCGACTTATAAGCTGTAGGTCCCCTCCATCCCTGGCATGACTCGCACAAGGAAATGGTTGAGAGTTGTAAGCTACTAAGCCCTGGATTTCTATTGACTGTTGCGCTACCTAATTTATTTTTGTATACATTTGCATCATTTGTAAACGTTCTAAGTTTTTGAACTCTCCTATGATGAAAATATTATTATATTATGGGAGCGTTTAGAGTAAAAGTTCAAAGATGTCAAATCATATCTGGCAAAACGTCCAAAAGAACTAAGTCATACTTCTCGAATCATTATTATAATAAAGTTCAATATTTTATTAAAAAATGTAGGTACGTTATTTCAGTAGAATCACCGTTTTTGTAGTAGAACAAGTATAACAAATCCATATTTATACTTATCAAGTGCTTTTATCTCTCACAATAAATCTTTTGTACATATAATCATATTATGTAAAGTATGTAAGATTGTAGGTTCATTATTTGTATTCCCTACATCAATCTATTTCACTTTTAACATACTCACACTAGAAAATAGAAACTTTAACATTACTATAATGTATGTACATTAAATGATCCTATATTGATTAGATATCCATGTTAATGAAATTTTAAACATTATCTTTCGATGTCGCACAAAATTAAGGCTGTATTTGACGTAAATTGTAAATAAATTAAAGTTATAATATAAAATAGGTATTAAAGAGGTATACAAAGGTAGATAAACTTACTTTGATTGAGATTTGTTTCAATATAAATGGCCATTGACGTTGATGAGTAAATATTACATAGTTACATTTTGATGTCATTGACTGTAAAGAAAAAAAAAAAAAATATTGTTAATATGATTAGATATATTTAATGTAAATTAATTACAATTATAATGCAATAATATGTAGAATTTTATAGAAGGAGATTTAATTGCAAATGAATGAACATTTTCTATAGACAGAAAGTATACATAAGAAAATGGAAAATGGAGGTAACAATATTTTTCAAGTCAACTTTATAGTATGCTTTAAGGCAAAACTTACATATTGATGTTAAAAACGAGCATTTTTTAGCGAAATCAATTAATATCAGCCAAATAGCCAATTGGCACATTTTGGCCAGTGTGTAATCGACAGCTTCACGTATTTCATCTTTAAGGTCTAGGTTCAAAGCTAAATTTTTAAATAAATAGGACCCAAACACACCGCCATGTTAGCCTAAGAACCGCAACAATCAGTGACACGTTGAATATGGAGATGCTTTTCTACAATCATTCTTGAACTTTCCGAGTGGCAATTCTGCTTATTAACGAGGTGAAAACGGGCCTCTTCACAAAAAATTACTTTTTTTAAAGAAAATTCTAATAGTGTCAATGCATTTCAAGGACAAATCAGCGAAGATACGAAGTTGCTGTTGATCTACCGGTTTAAGTTCTGAACTGAACTTTAAAAGTTTTAAGACTAAGCCTTTATTTTAAGCACGGTAATGTTGTGGAATGCTGACTAGAATTACCAAGGGCACCAGCAATGTTATAAATTCTGAGTTGTTCTTGAGTAACGCATACGATTTCGTAGATTTTGCTTGTCTAATACCAAAAGTCAAGTTCCCAAGTCTCTAAAAAAAGAAGACCTGGTTAAGTGGGAAAACTGGAGAAGCGTTTGCGCCAAAAAAGTACCCAGGATTGTCTTAGAACGAGTAAGAGAACATCTCGAAGCAACACTTGACGCTGAACAAGCAGGATTACGCATTGATCAAATCAACGCCTAGCGGATCGTCATCGAACAGTGCGTTGAATACCGATACCGACTTCACCTGCTGTTCATCGGTTTTAAGAATTCTTTTGACAGCCTCAATAATGATTTTATCTTGCTTTGCTTTGAAGAGGAGAAAAAACTCATAAGGGGCCAAATGTCACGTCTTACATAGGGGTAGGTTATCAGAAGATTTTGAAGTACAAAGTGAAGTGAGACAGCATACTGTCACCAATTCTGTTCTTATTGGTGATCAGTGATGTTTTACGAGCAGCTTTGGAAGCAAACGAAGGAATAAGATAGACTCTGTCAACATGGCTAAAACATCTAGACTCACATAGGATAATAAACCTCCATCAAATGACAACAAAGAAAGAATGAGAAGCATAAACCGTGGAGGTGAAAATCGACACGGGAAAAACCAAGATTTTCAGCCTCAAGTCATTCTCTCTGATAATTATTTCTCAACAACTAGTAGAAAAAGTTAAATGTTCTCAGTATCTTGGAAGTATTGTTTCTACTGAAGGCGTAATTGAACAAGATGTCGCTAGAAGTATCGCTAAATCTGAGACTGCGTTTGGGATGTTGACCAATGTTTGGAGGAGCAATTATTTCAGCTACGAGTGTTCCGCTTAAACTTCGAATCAATTCCTAGAAAATAACAGCAACGATTACAAGAAAACTACAGACCTTTATTTATAGGTGTCTACGAAAAATCTTAAGGATTTTCCAGCATAATCGTGTATCGAATAAAGACCTAGCAAAAATAACGGGTCAGGGACCTCTTTAAACTATTATACAAAGGCGCAAGTGGCAGTGGATTAAACACACGCTTCGAAAAGCTAATGACTGCATTGCATGACAGGCAAACAGTGGAAGCTACTCATTTAAGAAGACAGAAGAGTACGTGGAGAAGAATAGTAGGGGAGGAATAGTGATGATTGGGAAAAATCTGGGGGGAGCTTATACACATACACGATGGCGCGTAGGAGTAGTTGAGGCTCTATGCCCCACGGACTTTTAAGGTGTGAGGACCTAAGTAAGTAAGAAGGCAAGTAAGCAATGCCAAAAGTATCGGCAGTCCAAAAAGAAGTCTTTTCAAAATGAAACGTCTTATTGCAAAATTCTTTATTTTATATCAAAATATATTAAGAATAAACTACAATTAAATATGTACAATAGAAAACCAACTTCAGGACAAAAAATGACAATTTCATTCATTAAACAACCATAACCGATATTATTTGTTTAATGAACTCTTTTATTAAAGATATAACCAGTCTTCATGATTCTTAATAGCTTCAATTTCATTCCGAGGAAACATCTTTTAAAAATATACAAAGTTAAAATTGAATAGAAACAACCTTCCACCTCTTTTCTCCGTCTATACGATATGCCTATATACTATACATATTTTAATTTTCTGTTGATTAAATAATGCCGGTCGATACACCATCTCTATCGGCTTAAGCTTTGAATTAATATTTTAATAATGATATTGTTACAACAATGCTTCCCATAGAATGTTTACATCCCATTTTAATTCTCGATGATAGACCAAAACGAAGCTAATAACCTTAACCCAGAATGAAACTATCTATTAGCCTGAGATTATAGATAGAGATATTGTACATAATGGTGCGGTGATGATGCTTCAATGGCCATTAGCCATTGTCTGTCTTAAGAATATCTATTATACAATGGAAAAAAGAAAATTAAAAATATTTATATACAAATAAAATGCATGACTGTGCGTAAAGTGTATTTATTTTTTCTTTACCAATTTATAAAATCAACGACTGAGTATAGGACTACAATTTTATTGACTTTTAGACTGAATGCAGGTTTTGGAGATAGCTGAAAATATAAATCATGCAAATAACTAACTTTAAAGTCTTGCATTTATATTTAGTTTTAGTTGTTCTATTAGGGTTCAGAGATTTCAGCTTAGGGTTGTAATTAATGGTTCTGCTTGTTTTTAACATTTTTACTTCAAGAGTCTCATTTTTAATAATTGTACCGTCTTAAAATTGTTTTGGTACCTGAGTTCGATTTATTTGGCTTGTAATAAGTTGAAAATATTGTCTTCATAAAAAAATTGAATAGAACAGAGTTCACTTTCCTGAAATGATTTTTACACAACTTTCGACGTGAATCCTGGGCTTTCATCGCTCAACGATGGAATTTCTGCATGTCTTCAAAGAGTTTTTATAACATAAAACAATGCTGTTATTAATTTTGTAATACCAAATCGTCATGAGACATATCTGAAGAAAGGAGCTACCTTAAACAATACTATGACTAGGTTAGCTTAGGTTAGGTTAGGTTAGCTTAGGTTAAGGTGGCTGCTGAAAAGCCAACCCACTTAGACCAATAGTTTGTCCATTGTGATAGCCCAAAAATCTAAAGATCTACCTTACTTGTTAAAACCAATTAGCACTAGCTATGAAGCGTTTGAAGTAATAAATGAAGCGTTTCAAATAATAAATGTGTCAGATCACTAAAATCATTTCATATAAACCATTGGCTAAATTAGTTTAGTTGACAGACAGAGGTGGTATTAATCCATCTTTGGTTCGCTTTCTTTATGAGATCATACTTTAGGATAAGTTTACAAGTAGGTAGGGGTATTTTAATGCATATCAAAGGTAAAATTGTTTAATTTTTTGCAAGTTTGTCTGCTTTACAGTTTCGTGCAATGTCTTAATGAAATAAGGTGAACGTTGAAGTTTTCTATCATCTGGACAAGCGATGGCCGACAGTTCCGGGTTGTTATAGTGAGTTTATTAAGACAGAGTCCAATGATTTTATGTCAGCTTATTTTCCCTTCTTCGATAGCCAAAAGTTCTGCCTTTGCTTCTGACTCATTTTCAAAGGTAGCCCTGGAATTGATGCGACACTTTGAAGTTTTTGTTGTATCGTAGATGGAGGGTTAGAATAGTGGAGCGAATATCATTATTGATCCACTGTGACTTACACCGAATAGCTTTCGTTCAACAGGAGCCTAATGTAGCCACTTTAAGCAAGTTTATGTTTTCCCAAAGTATTTGGAAAAATGCGGAAAACCAATTAAAGTTGTCGAATCACATTCTCCACAAATGAAAACGCAAACTAGTTGAAATAATTGAATGTTTGGAAAAAATCGAATTTATGGTTTTATTGATTTCATTCTTAGGTCATGTTCGTTGAACACAGCTTTCTGCTTCAGAAGAAGTTCCTATCATGTTTTAGAGGCATAGGAAAATGTACATTGTACAGGGTTCGGCACTCGAAGTGTAATCAGTTCAAAAGGTCATAAATTCGATTTGGAAAATGATTTTCACTTATTGAAATGAACAGAGTTTGTGAAAATTACCAACAATTTAGAATCTATTCACTTTGGCCCGATATGCCTCTGCGACAGAAATGTTTGTCTGGTCACGACATCAAAGAAGCCTTAAGTACATATTTACTTTAATGTGTCGCATTTAATTTGAAGCCAACGTCATTGAAAAAGATTGGAGAGCACCCATCAGCGGATACAGCGGCCCAAACCATTATTTGTAACGGGTGCTGCTTCCTGGTGGCCAACCGATGACTCAAATTCTCGTTAGAACGATTTTTCAAATAAACTTAACAGTTTTTTGGATTTTACAAATTGCTCAGTTGGGAAAAAGTGAATTTTTACAATTTCAATTCGTTTTTGAAACGTACTATATAGTTAATTTTTATTAATGGTGCTGTTTTTAATTTTTAAATGTCAGACTTTGAAAGTTTCAAAGTGACAGCTGATAGATCCGTTCTCCGGATTAAAGTTTGTATGCATTTTTTTGCCCACGAGACGTGTTTAAATGCACTTGCAAAATTCTAAATACGAATATGTTTGTAAAATATTTAAATTTTGGAATAGCCAGTAAATTTATTAACTTCCCATAGGAAGTTATTGTAATCGGTACGATTTGTCGAATTGAAAATTTTGACAATTCTCGACGTTTCAAGGTCCCTAGAGTCGAAATAAAAGATTTTTAGAGAGATGTCTGTGCGTGCGTGTGTACGTACGTTCGTACGTCCGTACATTCGCAACGTTTTTTTCGTAGTTCATAGCTCAAGAACCAGTAGAGATATCGACTTCAAATAAATTTGTTTATGCAGATAATAATGCAGAAAGATGCAGAAAGGGCTCTCAGAAAAATTGCATGGGTGTTTTTTTTACCATAGCAGTTTAAAAAAAAGGTGACAATTTTGGTAAACCCTAAATATCTCACGAACCATTAACGTTAGAGACTTGAATTAAATTTTATTTTATGTTTTGTAACGTGATAGCAAACCAATATAAGTATTTTTGGAAAAAAATCCAATTAACGCTTTTTTTGTCACCTCGAAAATTTTACGAATAAAAAATTATTTTATCTCCAGAACAATTTTGGGTAACGAAGAATAACGTTTTCAACATCTGGTACAATTTTGAGATAAATCAAATTAATAGTTTTTTTTTTTTTAATAAAAACCTAAACAAAATGTATAAAAGTTTGTAAAAATTGATTTTCGACTCAAATACCTTTTCAAAACTTTAAGACATTCGCTTTAAACTAATTTTATTTTTAAAAAAATATTGTTGTCAACATTCAGTAACATTTTCAGAAAAATCGAACTGACAGATTTTTTACAAAAAATTAAAAACCTAAAAAAAAAACATTACTAAAAGTTGGTAAAAATTGATTTTTGACTTAAATATCTTTTCAAAAATTAAAAATGTAAGCTTCAAACTAATTTCATCTTATAAGAAATATTGTTCTGAACGTTCAATAAAATTTTGAGAAAAATCGAATTGACAGTTTTATTAAAACAAAATAAATACCTAAAAAAAGCATTACCAAAAGTTCGTAAAAATTGATTTTCGACACAAATATCTTTTCAAAAATTTGAGATATAGGCTACAAAATAATTTTATTTTATAAAAAAAATATTGTTTTCAACATTCATTAATTTTTTTTAAAAAAATCTAACAGTCAGTTTTTTCATAAAAAATTAAATTCTACAAAAAATAGTACGCAAAATTGATAAAAATTGATGTTCGGTTTTCGATATCTCGTGAACAATACAAGACATTGACTTCAAATTAATTTCATTCATCCAATTTGTATTTGTTTATATACGAAATAAAAAACTTTTAAGAAATCCTACTAAAATTGGTAAAAATCGGTTAACGACTAAAAATCTCGTTCACTATTTCATCATATTCAAAATATTGTCGGGTATTTTAAAATTTTTAAGAATAATTGAACTGATAACTTTTTTAACAAAACACGAAAACCTACAAACTTTTAAGCAAGACAAATCGACAGACGGGATGGGAAGTTATCAGTGTGGGTCGCATCCCAGCCTCTTTTTGTATTTAGAATAGGTTGTTATAAATGTTTCTCAACCTTTTGGAAAAAATATAACAAATATCTCAATACAATGAAAATGAATTTTCGAAAAAGCATTTGACCTTCTTTCGTTTGCATCTCGTATTTTCGTATGCCATTCAAAATTATTTCGAGTCCAACTTTGTTTTTTAGCCGTACTACGCGAATGTGGAATGCCTTACCACACTTTGCCTTTTCCAGTCATTGCAATATTCAGGACATTAAAATCAATTGAGTGTGTATTTAATATACAAAAATAAAATAGTAATAAGTTTGAAAATGTTTGGTTTTTTTTTGCTTAAAATGTAAAAATATTGTAACTTCAACTTTAACCAATTAAAAAATAGTTCGTTATACATAGAGATATAAAAGTACTGTGTTCATCTATAGCACATGTTCCAAACAGGTGGTCTTTGTATAATAAGATGTTCCTGTCACTACATACATATTCTTCAAAAATACTTTTGTTTGCAAAAGTAATTTAAAAAGTTGAATTCATATTCTTTAAGTCAACAAATTCCAATTCCATCTAATAATTGCAGCAATTATGATGCCTGAACGAAGTCATAGTTGAGTTATTTACATTTTTGATTTTAAATTTTTTTTTATTTTCCATTTATCGTATCTTTTGTTGGCTCTAATAATAACAATAATAAAAGTTTATTTGCATTCGTTAAGTGGTAGAATGATGTGCGCGTGTAAATCTGTCCACGTCATTTATCAGCAGCAAAAAAAGTGTGATTTTTATTATTGAGTAATTTTAATATTTTTATTTTTTGAAAAAACAAGTACAAAGTGTAGAAAGTAGCTCTGTTCGAAGGTAAATTCTCATTCAATTGAAATTAGTCTCTTTTACTTCCTTCCGAATTATTACTTCAAAAACATACAAACCTTATGTATATTCATAAACTCAAACATAAATCAGTTTCTTATAAACGTGCCGCTCAAAATTAATCCCTCTTCCCTACCAAACTGACTGTCACAGTAATTGGCTTTTTTTCAACATTTATAGAATGTCAAAGCGTAGCTGTCTTAATCTTTGATGTTTGCCTATTGCCTTCCAAAAAAAAAAAACAAACACATTTAGAATAGGGAGAGTTTCCTTGGAAAAAAGAATTTATGTATTCTAGGTACATATAGACCTTCCTAATCCAAGTGCTTTTATCGATTGCCTACAAAAAAACAAAAATCACATCATAATTGCCAAGATAAAATACACATTTCGAATAGGAACATATCCCATAGGAGTGGGAGTGGGAGTTGGAGTGGGATTCTTGGATCTGATAGAAGACAACCAGAACAACCTTTAAACAAAAATTCAATTGCAGATATGAAAATAATATAATATCAATTTCACTTCCTTCAAAATTTGAAAAGTGCTATTTTAATGTTGTTTCTTTACTTATTTTTTTTTTTTTTGATATTTTATGCTTTATTTGTGTTTCAATACCTCAGACACTTAGATCCTGCTTCTACTGATTTACTGACAAAAGAATATGATTATAAAAGAAGAAAAAAAAAACACAATCGGATATTAATTTCGTTTTTATATAAGTTTCAGTTTTCAATATAAAATAAATATACATATATACAGTTCAGTATATAGTTTTGAGGATTAGGGTATTTGACCTCAGAATACAATTACTTTGAGTGACTTTTGAAATGGTGTTTTTAATGATTCAGAGAATATAAAATTTTTTGGAAAGGAAGATTTGTTTTTCAATTTTTGTACGTTAAAAACAGAAAACGTATAAAAATTGGTAAGACAACGTTGAGTTTAATTTTTTTTTTGAAATTTCACGAATTGGAAGAGAAGTTTAAAACTTTTAAAATAAATTTCAAAAGATATTAAATTATCAATACTTTTTTATTTAAGATTCGGTCAAAATTGCTATTGTTTTTAAAAGCTTCATTAAAATATTTTTCAGAATGACGAAAAATATCATAGGCTACGAACAGTGAAAACCGACATTTTTGAATTTAATGAATTTTTTTTATAATAAGCCCACATTCAAGGGGCTCATACTACCCTTATTATTTAGACACAGTGTGAGCACTAGGAAAGGGAGAGAGGGGTTGAAAGGAGGTGTCGGTGCACATTGATTTTGAATTCCTGGATATTGCAATGGCTAGGAAAGACAGAGTGTGGCAAGGCATTCCACATTCGCGTAGTACGGCTAAAGAACGAATCTATGTACTTAACAGTACGACATAAGTTGGGCTCGAGGGTATATTGATGAGCATTCCTAGAAAAACGAGTATTACGGTTGAACTGTTTAAGGGGAGGAATGCAGCTGGCTATTTCACTAGAGCATAAACCGTTAAAATAACGAAAAAAAAGGTTCAGACAAGAAACCTTACGACGATGTTCAAGCGAAGTAAATGAACTTATGATGATATTATCACCTATCAATTTAAATGGTCTACGTTCAATACTGTCAAAGACACTTAAGTAAGTTGCAGGAGCACCAGCCCAGATATGGGAGTTATACTCAAGCTTTGGACGTATATAAGTCTTGTAGATAACAGCCTGATCAGAAGGGGTGAAATATTTCTTGCATCGCCTAAGGAAACCCAAACACCATGCGGTACATTTTTGGCGACATCGCGTATGTGATCGTTCCACAAGAGGTGGTTGGTGACACACATACCGAGAATGCCGAGATGTTCGTTCTCATTGATTCAAGTGCCATCCATGGATAATGGCAACGGGGGGGTATATTTCGCTTTAACGATACAAGACAGCATTCGGTTTTCGAAGCGTTAAATTCCACGCGGTTTTTTATTCCCCATTGTAAAATGCTGTTTAGGTCGGAATTTAATGTGCTTATCATATTTTGTCGTTGCAGTTCCACATCCGAAGAAGAGGGATGTGAGTCTGAAAACGAATATGAAAAGCTAAGAGTTTTATCGTCAGCGAAACAATGTATTGGATTAGAAGTTGCAGACAGGAGATCATTAATAAAAATGAGAAAGAGTGTTGGAGATAGAACAGAGCCCTGGGGAACACCAGCATTTATTTCGTGGTTTGCAGACTTGAATCCATCCAATACTTCTAGTATTGAACAATCCGAAAGGTAATTACTAATCCAAAGAAACAGGGATTCATGAAAACCGAAAGCACGCATTTTCGATAAGAGAGCCTGATGCCAAACCCTATCAAATGCTTTTGAAATATCAAGTGCAATAATCTTACTTTCTCCAAAGGGATGTAAAAGATTTGCTCCACTGTTCGGTGAGATGAACCATGAGATCACCAGTGGACCTATTGTTACGAAAGCCGTATTGTCGGTCATTAAGAAGCTTTCGATCTTCGAGATATTTCTTGAGCTGATAATAAATCAGCGTTTCCATGGAAAGAAGGGACGTAAGTGCAATCTGTCGGTAATTAGAGGGTGAGGAAGATTCGCCTTTTTTGGGGATAGGTTGGACAAATGCGGTTTTCCATCCGCTCGGAACGAGACCTGAGGAGTAGGACAGATGAAAAAGCTTACGCAGCGTTAAAGAAGACCTCTTCAGAACAATAGCAGGGATACAATCCGGACTAGCGGATTTATGTGTGTTTATATATCTAAGTACTCTTGCCACAGTACGAGTGCGAAAAAAGATTGGTCCCATAGAATCACTAACTCGCTCAAGTACAGGCGGAGTCATAACACTCACTGGCAGCGTAGAATTGGCGGCGAACTGCCTAGCAAAGAGATTAGCTTTCTCTAAAGAGCTAACAAAAGGAGTGTCATTGACAACGAGCGTAGGAACCGAGGAAGAATTCCTCATATTTTTTACAAACGACCAAAAATTTTTACTGCCTTTAGGACATTGCACTATTTTTCTCCGTAATTTTTGGTCATGTAAAAATTTGGTCCGTCGATATATGTATATATAAATTATATTGGACCAAAATCGATTTTGTTTTATAAATAAAAATTTCAAAAATCTATTCAAAGTTTAGATAGTAAAATATTTAAGTTACCACGTAATACACGTTCAGAGACTTTTGTTGGCATTTTTTTTACTTGTACTGTATCTATTAAGATAATGGATTTAGCTTCTAGACGTCTTAAACCATGCGTCGTCGGGGAGTGTCATAATTTTCAATACGGCTAATAGAAACTAAATACTAATTTTTACTTGCGACATATAGGAACTATTTTATGGTAAGTTTTGCATTCGTAAAAAATTTCGAAATTGATATTTTAGTCGCGATGGGAGAGAAGTCGAAAAAAGTTGGTCCACCGATTGTGTCTGTCTTTCCCTACAGCCCAAAGTATAAGGTTGATTGACTTCAAATTTGGAAGTTAAGGTTTTGAGCCGATTCACGTTAGGCGTTTTTTCATTTTTTTTTTAAGACTAATAATAACAGTAGTCCCCATACAAATTTTTTGGTCGAAAATCAAAAATTCAAATTTTCTTAAAAACAAACCGATAGATTTTTTTAATTTTGTATTACTTTAGAAGGGTGCTCCTCATAGAAGAGTTATTTTGTTTTTAAGTTTTCTCAATAACTAATTAACCGATTTCAATATTTTCTTTTCTGGACAAGCTATTATATAGTTTCAATAATATTTGATGATTAAAAATGTCATTCTTTTTATTTTTGATTTTTAAAAATATATTTAATTTTTTTTTCGAAATTCGATATCTTGAAAATGGCCATTTTTTTACGAAATTGAAATTTAAAACGTATATAAAAAAGTTATAAATATCTGCATACCAAAAATATTTTTGATCTAAAATTGAAAAAATTATACAGTTAAAAAAAAAACCGCTCTAACGATTTCCAAATAATTTTTTTTTAAATTAAGGTTTTTTTAAGAATGTAAATGGCGTTACATTTTTTGAAAACAAATTGTTTTGCAGATACATTTTTTAATCCTAAAATACAAGAAATGTTTTTTAACAGACTCTTCGCTTACATGAGAAAGTTCGTGCGACCTAGTCGTGAATGGATACAAATTTTCGAGTGTTGAGATTGCTGACTGCTGCAAAAGCTGAAAATCAAGCAATAGAGAGGATGTTCCATGCAAAATATTTAGTTGTTTTATTGTAAGATTCTCGAATCGTGGCTTACAGCACTCAAAATTGAATTTAAAAACCTTTTATACAACAAAAAAGTGTTTGTTATTGGTTCAATGAAATTCCATGTTTATAAACCTACTTCACGACCTTTATACCCTCCGAGATTTTGTTTTTCTTTTCCGTTTCAACCATTAAAAAAGAATGTTTTCTTTATTTCATTTTTAATGCATCTTCAAACAATATAGACGTCTTTTTTACATAGTGTCTTATTTTGTTTTTAAAAGACTCGTAAAAAAACATAAAATACCTTAAAGGTATATATTGCTAAAAGTCTTTGAATTGTTTTTCATTCAGAAAATGCATCGTAAAGAAGACATTTCCTTTAATGATTATTATAATATTGGATTTTATTGCAGCTCATAACAAATTTAAGTGTCTTATGATTTTCAATATAAATGATAAGGATTAGCGGAAAATAAAAGGTAAATGGTAACCAAATTAGACGAATTGAAAAATCGCGCAGACAATTTATGTGAGAAACACAGTTTCGCTTGATGTTTTTGCTTGAAGTTGTTAAATTTAATTTGTATTAGATTGAGTTAATAAGTATGAATTACGGTAAAGGGTAATTTTTAATATAAGAAGTTTAATTTGTTTAAGAGAAATCAGAGGATGTTTTGTTTATTTAATGTGAAAGAAAACACATTGCCATTATGAATGGAAAACGATATAGTCAAAATAGCCCCTACGATTGCATGATCATATCCTTTCACGAACTTTTAAATGACCAATTCACAAATCTGCGGGTGTTTGTCTACCATAACTTCACAAGTTCCATCTTTAAGGTCATAAATCGATTGTTGGGCATTGACATATAGCTTATCTTTAACGTGGTCTGACACCAAAAGTTGAAAGTTGTTAAATCACAAGAACTGTGGCCAATTGTGATCACTTCTTTCAGAAGTAACAAGCTCAGGAAACTTTTGTTTTGATTGTGTGGCACGGATTTTTATTATAGCACGGTGGCGCAATCCATCAAATTTTTGTAACAGTTGCATTTTTGTAACAGTTGCAGTTGTAACAATCACACTGCTATAAATCCTAAAATCCTCACCAAACAGTGTTAAGTTGAGGGTTTTCCGAGCCCTTAGCCGGAAAGTTGATTCAATATATCCCAAAAGTGCTCCAATTTTTCAAAATATCACTGCATCAACTTATTTTCTACCCGATCGAAATCTTCAACTTTAAACTGAGCAGTTTGGTACTCTTACCCTACTAAAACAACCGGTTAATCAGGACCAATGAAAGATGGACAGATAATTAGTTGGAAATTATATTTTCCCATAGCTTCAAGACTATCAGCTGGCTTAGTTTTTCTTAATCTCCGAACATTGTCTAGTACGTTTAAGACGGTAAAACACCTTAGTTGGAAACGATAAGTCTAAGCAAGTTTTAGTATTTGCTTGGTGCCGTGCAATAACGCCGAGCGAAATAACGCCGAATTCTGAAATTAATAAAGTGAAATAACGCCGAATTTTAGCATTCGGCCTTATTTCACTATTGGAAAGTGAAATAATGCCGATTCGGCGTTATTTCACTTTTGGTCCTATGCAAAATGCTTATTACATCTCAGTCTCAAATCTAAGTATTTTGAGATTTTGCTAGCATTTTTACTAGAAAAATCCAAAAATATTGAGATCTAGATTTCTCCAGGTGTCAATGACACTTTCTATACTTTGAAATACAAACAAAAAAACAGTGTTTGAGGAAGCCTTGGCCTTTAACAAAACTTTGGTTTTCAAAAACTTTATTTTATCCAAAATAAATAGTATATAATTAATTTTTCTTGCAAAATAAAATTGAACTAACAAAACATTTTCTCCTCACATTTAAAATAAATTTGTTATTTTATTAGTATGTTAACATTACTATTTCTGTTTCAAAATTTTTTACATTTTTTGATTCTGGTAAGACCAAGATCAGTTAAGAGAAGTAACGTGAAGTGAAAGTTTCAGTATTGATTGAAATTGAAAAGTATAGAACTAATACCTAATTATGTACATCTACAACATCAAGGCTAATAATTAAATATTTCAGTTTCATTCAAAACCGTTAAATTACCACATACGAATAAGGTTTTAAAAATGCATGTTTTTTAAGGTAAGACAAATTTAGCGGCATGGACCAGAAAAAAATTAAAGATTAGAATTTACATTTCAGCTAAGATTGCATTTTTTGAGAATTTGATCGAATACAAATTTAAAAAAATATACTATAGGCAGAAATGGCAGCGAGAATTTCAGAATTCGGCGTTATTTCGCTCGGCGTTATTGCACAGCACCTATTTGCTTATATAACATTAGGTATTTGGCAGTATTGAAGTAAGGTACTTCTGTACTGTTTAAAGATATTGGAACATTATTTGTGCAACACTATTTGTTTGTAAAATTAGAATGCGTCAAACACTTACTTTATCGACTGTGTAGCCTTTGCAACGGATTTGGCATTATTATAATGCATTATTATAATTATCAGCAAAGATGGCCACGAAAGCGTAATGCAGAAAATATTGCTGCTGTTCGTGATAGAGTGGCTGAAGCACCGTCCACCTCAATTCGTCGTCGTGTCCAACAATTGCACCTCTCACGCTCGTCGTTGATGAACATTATGCATAAAGACTTGCATTTACACTCTTATAAGGTGCTATTGATTAAAGAACTAAAGCCTCTTGATTATTTCAAGTATTGCCAATGGTCAGAATGACTTCAAGAAATTGAAACAGTTGATGGTCAACTTTTGAAGAAAATCATCTTCAGTGATGAGGCACATTTTCACTTAAATTGGTCAATAAACAGAACTGTGGCTTTTTGATCGAATGATAATCCAAGAATGATTGTCGAAAAACCAATGCACCACAAAGAGTGACTTTTTGGTGCGGCTTATGTTCTGGCGCCATCATCATGCCGTATTTTTACAAATGAGGCCGGTCATGCAGTTACTGTGATTAGATTAGTGTTCAATATCGTGAGATGATTACGAAATTTTTATGGCCCGAATTAGAAGATATGAATGTTGATAATGTGTGGTTTCAACAGGACGGTGTCACTTGCCACAAAGCTAATGAAATAATGGCTCATCTGCGCCACAAACTCAATGGCCGTGTCATCTCACGTGGAGATCATGAGATTATTCGGCACATTTAGGCCATAGCACCTCAATAAGTCCTCAGCGTCAACGAAAATTTGTACCATCGGATGGAGGTGTGCCGACGAGGTCGAGGCGGCCATTTGGCCGATATGATATTTTGTATCATACATAATTGAGCCATACCAATATTAACATAATAAAAAGAAATGACAAACATTTTCTAAATAATTTATGTTTTTTTTTTCAATATCAACATCGCCCCTTAAAATTTAAATAAACTTTATAAGCGGTATTGGTCTGTAAGAGTAAGATGTTACTTCTGTTGGTGGCTTACCTTGCATAAGTATAACCATAACTTCTATATAATGATGTGGTTCATATCTTAGTTTAAGGCTTGCGTTTATTATAGATCAGAGCACTGATAAGTTCGTAGCAGAGTTTCCGTAATAATCGTCGTTTCTATCAACAAACTGTAAAGAATCTTAAGTCGTATTTGCTGGGAATTTCATATATTTTCAGCAAAAAGATCAGCATTTTATTTTTTCGGACTTCTGATCGATCTGCCTACTTGAGATTTTATAAAAAAATAAAATAAATTGGGTGGCGCAACAGTCAGTTGAGAACTTGGACCTAGTGACTTACGACTCTCAATCTTTCCAGTGTGCGAGTACTGTTGTCAGCGATGGAGGGGACCTACAGTTTTAAGCCGAATCCGAACGACTAATTTGAGAAAGCACTTTTCATGACAAGAATTACTCTTGAAGAATTTGTCAATTCCTCGCAAGAGCAGTACCCGTGAAAAAAAACTTTAGATGGCAACGCACTAACCATCATGCCACGGGAACAAATCACTTGAAATTTTATTGGCCGGTTTCATGGCTGGAGTTTTTTTAAACGTCTCAATGCTTTCCATAAAAAAGTATTCAGTAGAAGCATTTGTGATCAGACTTTTGTAGTGAATTTTAAATATTTAAATTTGTTGATAAATCGTGTATAACTATATATTTTTTGTATGACGCTCTTTAAACTTAAAAAATCTCTTAAGATAACAGCTTCAATGGAAGCAGCTGCCTAAACAGCAGCTTATTCAGAATGAAACCTCTTATTTTAAAACCCATTATCTTTATATAAATCGGATATTATAAATTGTTGTGGAAAATATTGTCTGTTTTTTTTTTCAATGTATCCTTTCAATGTTCTTTCAACTAAAACGCTCTGATCGGTATCTTAAGAGCAAGTTTGTCCAATTCAGTTCTGTGATGCATTCCATTTGTATCACAATATTCTTAGAAAATAGTAATAGCTACGTTATTGCTGAAAAGTTATTAATATCGTTTAATTATAATTCCGATATAATCATATTTAATATTATAAATATAGGTTAATTTTGAACTGCATATCAAAAAGCCATCGAAATCAAAATTCCTTAAAGGTCTTCTTATATATATGTGGGGCTACTCTGTCATTAGTTGTTATTGCCACAACCACTTTGCATTGAACTTTTAATCAATACATAAATCGAATTACTAAGTTCATTGAGGTCCAGCCCCCAAAATCCAGCAGATAATTCAAAATCCATTATACATTATATTATTATTGGTCATCATTGGACAAGCAAAAGGCCTATACATACATAAGTAGAATGATAGGAATCTTTTCAAAACATGTATTCAAACGCTAGATGGGTGTTTTTGTCTCCTAAACCATACTCAAGCCCTCCATAAACCTAACCTTCAAGACCACATACAATCTGACATCTAACCAGTTAACACAGACATTTCTCAATTAAGGAGCAAAATTTGAGAGGAGGACGATGACGGACGACCGACCGAAGGATGAAGTGAAGATGGAATGACTGACTTGTACCTACTTTAATTAATACCAGTAATGAATTTGTATTTAATTAGATTCCCTTAGTGCGGTGCACATACATTGAATGGTGTGGTTTATTATCACATAAAGAGTTTAATTCGCACATCCAACTTGGTTTGATAGCAAGAGTGTTATGTTAGCTTATAGCTTATAGCTTAGCTTGAATCCTGTAGCCCCTTTCCTTCACTTCCTTGGATTATTACTTAGTATAACTAAAATCTATATATGTGTATAGGTATATTACTACTTGGACGCTGAGATCGCTCAATTAAATATTAAAACTAATATTGTGATTAACGGAAAATGCGCTTAATGAAAACAATCAACATGGCGTATAGCAGAAATGGAGTATCAGCAGGCAGCAGAAGTAGCAGAAGCAGCATCACAGCATCACATCAGCGACAGCAAAGTAACAGTAATAGGGCGCACATAAAGAGGACAGCACTTCGTTAGCTATTTATGGTTCGTCTGGAGAGAAGATTTGTGCTGCACATCATTGATGTCAATTGTTGTATATAGTGGAGAAACGAACACGACATAAGATGCGAATTCGAATAAGACAGAGTGGGATAGTGACATCAGTAGAGGAGAAGACTACAGGGATAAGCATAAACGACAGTCGTTTAGATTTAATTTAATTTCCGTCTTATGGTGTGCTTATATTCTTAATATAGCAATAGCATCGTGGGACTTATGCGTTATGCCCTCTCGCCATCTCCATAGCCATTGCCATCGCAATAACCATAGACATAGAAATATGGTAGAGAATGGAATTATTGGTCTTTGTACCGCACATACTGCGGTAATTTTGATAAATTTAAAAGTTGAAGCCATTTTGCCCTCCGACAGAATTTCTTTAAGTCACGTAAGGCATTTATAGTGATGGCAGATACTCGGATATTATACACAAAATACTTGGGACGGTGCTATGTGATATGACGTGTAAAGGTTATACTTTCTGTGCATATCGACTCCAATGTCAAACGCTGTAATTAGAACTACATATTTCGAAGTATAATTTGTAAGGCAGTACAACATACTTAAATTTCTACTACATACCAAAACTTTAAATGAAGATTTTAAATAAATTTTGTATTTTTGAGATATTCCTTCTAAATACATATGTTCACGGATTAACCACGTAGCAAGAGTAGCAATTGCTACGGGCCCCACGCGAAAGGGGGCCCGCATATTCAAAACCACTCATATCTTCCTGAGCGTAATTTTTTGAGTGAAACTTATTAAGATGTGGTATGTTGAATTTTTTTGATGTCACAAAAACGTGAAACATTACAACTTTTCCTACTAAGACAATCCACGTCAGACACTCGGTACCCGACTTTTTCCTTGGCGTAAATAAAACACCGACTTTCATTCGGTAAACGCACGAACGTTCTACAAAAAGTTGCTTGTATAAAAGTGTAGCATTTTAGTCGGCCTTATAATCAGCTCTACAAAAAGTTAAGTAAGAATGGCATTGATATCAAAGATTGTCGAGGACAAAGTTACGATAATGCCAGTAACATGAGCGGAAAATACAGCGGCCTGCAAGCACGAATTAAAGAAATAAATAAGTATGCAGAATACATTCCCTATCTTGCACATTCATTAAATTTAGTTGCTAAGTGCGCTGCAGAATGTTGTACAGAAGATTTAATTTTTTTTTTTCGATTTCATTGAAATTCTTTATAATTTTTGTCCGCTTCTACACATCGTTGGAGTCTTCTTACAGAAGCTTTTACTTCGAAAAATCCGATTTTAAAAAGGTTGTCGGATACTAGGTGGTTTGCCAGAGCTGATGCTACGAAGGAAGTTTTATGTGGTTTTACCATTATCAAGCAAGTATTGGATGCCAATAATATAGATGAAAAGGCAGAGTGTCGTAATCAAGCGTACGGACTTGTTTCATAGATGAACAAGTTGGAAACGGGAATAATGATAATTAATTGGAATGGAATCCTAGAAAGCATGCAAGTAACTAGTGCGTCGCTCGCTGCAATCGTCTAAAATAGACTTTAATACGGGATGCACCCTTTATGAATCATTATATGGATTTGTCCAAACAATACGATCTACATTTTCAAATATTAAAGCACAAGCCAAAGAGCTGACAGGTTGTCATGAATATCAACAACAGACTTCAAGACGACGCCAGCGGAACACAAAGTCTGACGATTTTAGCGGTTCTAGTACACTTGACGAATTTGTTGAGAGAGAAACACCTGGAAAACAGTTTGAAATTGGGGTGTTTATTGTCATTATTGATAACACACTATATCTGCTTTAGAAAAATGCATGAAAGCATATCAAAAACTAACTAGTGTTTTTGAAATATTTTGATAGTTAAAATCTATTACAGCAGAAGAGATTTAAAAAAAAACACCAATTATAGTCAGTGCTTATGAAAATGCTTTGGAAGACAGGCTAGACAACGAATTAGTGCAGTTTGCTGAGCTGCTCAAAACGGATGTGGCTGGTGCGGTTGACAGTACGAAAAACGAAGCTCTAGAAATTCAATACTATAAATTCCTAATGAACAATTCAATAGAATCATGTTTCCCCAATTTAGAAGTTGCTTTGCGCATTTATTAATCTCTCATGATCACTAACTGCAGTGGCGAACGTTTATTTTCGACATTAAAGCGCATAAAAAATGAGTTAAGGAACACTATGAGCCAAGAACGTCTGAATTATTTCACTTTGATGAATATAGAACATGATTTGCTCAGAGACATTGATACAAATGGTATCATTTCTAAATTTGTCCACATGAAATCTAGAAAAGCTACTTTGTAAAAGTTTAAAAAATAATAAGGAAACAGATAAATAAATATAAAATATAAACATTATTTAAAGTACGAGTACACTATTGATGAAATATAACATCAGCTATTCCTAAAAATATAATATACTTTGTATTAAATATTAAACTTTGAAATATTTATGTATTGAAAAAAATCAAAAAATCATCAGTTTTCGATTGTAAGTTTCCTATCAAAATAATTCTAAATTCCCAGAAAATCTCATCTCAGTTATTTCCTTCACTATTAATTAACCACAAAATTGTAACCTATAGATAGCAAATAAACGTATTGAGTATTGAATTGTTTTTTTTAGCACTTTATACTTCCCAACCTATAGCAGATCAAGGGCTCCTTGAAAAAGTTTGCTACGAGCCCGCGCCCGTGCTTAATTCGGCACTGCATATCTTACGATCAATATTTGTACATTCAACAAAAATGCAAAATTCAATACTTTTTCCATAAGTTTTGGTAAACAATAGAAAACCCTGGAACATATCAATTTTTTGACTTTTTTGAATAACAATGGAAATAGATTTTTTGAAAAAAATTCAATTAGACTTTATAATAACTAGTGATTTTTCAAGATATATCGCGCATTAAAAAAAAAAACATATTAAATTAAAAAAATGCATAAAATCCTTATTTCGTCGATATATGTAATTTATTGTTTGAAGATTATTTCATGCAAATGTAAGACACGGCTGCGACTCAAATGGCCATCAGCTTAGTATAATTTTGATATACTCTTTTTATCATTTTAGCTGATATCTCAATAATAAATGCTTTTACGTTAACTTCCAGTGCCTCAGAACCTTAACATAGCCCCATAAAAAAAGTTTAGAGGCGTTAAATCGCACGAACTAGGCGTCCAATTGACTGTTCCCAAACGTGAACATTGTTTGATCATTGATCTTCAATTTGTTTATGAAACACACTTGAGGACTGAAATATATCAATATTTTTAGAATTTGACATGAAGTCAGCCAACCTCAGCTTTTTACTCATTAGAGCTCGGTCAATTAATTCAGAGATGGCTCTGATTGTAAAAACACAATCTTTTTTGACAGCTCCAGTTTTTTACTCTGAGCTTAAAAACAAAAACAACTATTTACAGTAACATTTTCGATTAACACCATCTTTCAAGAAATATTGCCCAATGGTTCCTCAAGCTCATAATCCGCACCAGCACCAGCATTATGAAGTGACTTTTTCTGGATGCATCGGTAACTGTTGCAATGCTTCTGGCTACTCTTCGATCCGAATACGATAGCTTTGGTGGTTCACATATCCATTCAACAAGAAATGGGCTTCGTCGGTGAACATAATTTTTCGATAAAAAGTTTGTCTTTAGCCAACTTTTGAAGAGTTAATTAACCACAAATTCACACCTTAATTCTTTCGCAAAATTGTCCATGCAGTAGAGTAACAGCTGCGAATGGCTCTGAATCTAAAATTTCTGGTCATCACTAACACTGGCGATATTTTTCTCAGTTCGCACTCTACGTAAGCGTGTTGGTGGTTTAATGTTCAACAATGTAAATTTGGTGCGAAATTAAGTCACAATAGGGCGAATATCCGCCTTAGTAGATCAATTAAACTGACCATAAAATAGAAAAAGTTCCCGATAGACGAAACCGACGATGTTTGACAGTGACACAGAACACGTAGTGTACGTGAGCTGTCAAAACCAGTGTTGTCAAAAAAACAGCAACAAAATCCATCCTAAAATTTAAAAATCTTTGCTTATACTTTCAAATTAATTTGATTCCCCTTAAGGTAGGTAGTCACCACTTATGCGACACATTTTTAACACTTTTGTCAGTTTTCATCAAAACATTTTGCAAAGCCCAATTCTTTTCCGGTATAGCCTTCAATTTCTTCCACGTTTCAGTTTATAACTCTTCTATAGATTTCAAATGGTGTCTCCAGAGCTCTGTCTTAAGTTTAGTGAAGAATAATTAGAAGCCGTTTGGTGCTAAGTCAGGCAAATTCGATGGTTGATAAATGATTGGTCAAATTTGAGGAGAAATTATTACGAACTATGCTATGAATGCAGAAATTGAGTGTTGTTGCCACTACCAGAGATTTCACATTTCCGAAACCCTAAAAGGTCACTTACAATTATTTGCACTGATCATTCAGATATTTCAACAAGGCCAGGAAAGTGTTTGACTGTCAATTGAAGATTTTGAAGCACCAATTCCTGGATTTGGTTGACGTATTGTTCATCAGTTGATGTTCGATGCTTTCTCATTCTTATATTCTTTAAAGCTTGCTCAACAAATGCAATATTTTTATTTTGTTTGGTAGCAAACATTTTAAGCTTTGTTATCTTGTTTCATTAGCTACAAAAACAATTTACTTTTAGCAAAATGACACTTGTCCAAGAATTTCGAAGAGACGTATCAGTAGTGTCAACTTGTTTTTTTTCTAACCCATGGAAATCTTAAACTATACTTGGTAAGAATCAGTACCGGGTAATGTGGGATATTTCTTTCTTATCGTTAAACTCATCAGCTCATAAAGCTTGGTTTTTCTTAATCTCCGAACATTGCCCGGTACATTTAAGACGGTCTCCATTTCGGACTTGGTATGACTTCACAGTCCCTGATTATGTGATACAGCGTGTTATTTCCACTTAAACTTTGCATCCAAGATCATTCCAAGATATTTGGCAGTATTGGAGTAAGGATTGATTGATTTTATTTGTGATCTAGTTTGATTCACCAATTTTCCATTCAAAAACTTGCTTTATAGGCAGCATTTTGCAATTTTGTGAAGCCTTACCAACGGATCTATGTAGCACCAATATTGCAGATCAGTCACGGTGGCAATGAAAGCGTTGTTATCCTATGGAATGTCTCTTGTATATAAAAGATACAAAATTGGTCCTAGTACACTTCCTTGCGGTACACCGGCTTCTATTTTTCTTATTTCAGTACAATTTTGGTCGTACAGTACTCTAAAGAATCTTTTCGTAACATAAGATTTCAGTTTTTCATAGTTTTGTTTGAGAAAGTGTGTATGCAATTTTACTCAAGTCTCAAGTGCCAAACCTTGTCAAAGGCTTGAGCAATATTTAAAAATACAGCCGAGCAGAGCATACCCGGTTTTCTTCAAGAAGTCTTCTTTCTTCTATTATTTTGCTGAGCCTTTTCAGAAGCAGTTTTTCAAAAACTTTTGCCATGATTGGTACTAGCAACATTGATGTAACTTCTGTTGGTGGCTTTCCTTGTTTAGGTAAAAGAATGACTTCTGCAATTTTCAAATAATGTGGTAAATATCTTAGAAACATGCGCAACATAACATTAAACAATCTAATTTAATATTTTGCGAATATACGCTCAATTTTTTATTTGCATTCGGCTAAGAAATTAATGTTTTACTTGCAAAATAATTTAATCTTAAATCTTTCACATTAATTGCTCAGGTGTAAAATTAAAAGTTTAATAATAAATTAACGTTAAACTTATGAAGAATTTAAAAACTTGATCAATAAACCAATGATTTATTTGTCTGTTAACATGAACTAAAGCACAAGCTTATTTTATGGTTGGGTGTCAAATCGCCCAAAACCGAATCGCCCAAAATGCAAAAAAGCGAAAAAATGTCAAATCGCCCAAAAACTTTTTTGGGCGATTTGACATTTCAATTTTTTGGGCGATTTGACATAATGTCAAAATGCCCAAAAAAATAATTTTGGGCGATTTGGTGTTTCGAAAATTTTAGTTGGCCCTGTGTCAAATCGCCCAAAACCAAATCGCCCAAATCTGAAAAATGTCGCATCGCCCAAAATTTTTTGGCGATTTGACACTATGAAAAATCGCCCAAAAAAGAAAAATGTCAAATCGCCCAAAGTAGAAATGGGCGTTTTGTCGCAATCCAAAAATACTAATTTTTAGGGTTCTTTTAACAAATCGCCCAAAATATTTATTGCAATTAGACCAAAATATAAAAAAAAACAAATTTGTGTCAGTTCCATACCAGTAAAAATGTTATTTTAACATAAACCATTCGATCTAAAAATCTCATTATATTAATGGCACCGTTTTCAAGAAGCGCAGAAGCCTCCATTATATTTTTGTTTCTCTCTATATCGATTTTTTTCCTTGATTTGGTACCAGTAGTGCCACCATTTTCTATAAGCATAGAGAAATTACGGCTTTTCATAAATTCCTCTTCTTGAAGGACTTTAACAAATTTAAAGAAATTGCAATTTTTGGTCAACATTCGTCCAAGTATACTATTGTAGCCTTCAATATCAGATGTTGTCCTTGTTAGCTTTTTAAAAACTGAGAACTGTAGTGGCCCGATCTAAAAGTAAGTAATGGGAAAAAAAACACTTTGAACGGAAATGAAGTAATTAAATGTGTTTTGTTATCGTTTGGACTTAGTTTTTGTTGTATGCTTATGCGCGAGGGCAAAACGGGGGGCGTGCGCGGTGCCCCGCGGACGGGCGACGCGACGCGCCACCACCCGACCGCAAAGCGAGCCGGCTGCCCCCTCCCCGCGGTGGTTTCATAGTATTACCTTTCACAAACATTCACAAACATGATTATTTAAGTTAATTTATATTCATTTACATACCTTTCGTATCCAAAACTTCTCATAATAAGCCAAAAAGCTGTCAAAATTATTGGAAAATTCTTCCATTTCGAGGAAATACAAAAAAAAAACTCATTCATGTGGAGAAGAACCAACATTCCGATCTGCCCGTTAATGTAACTGTTACAATTCTTCTTGAACATAATTTTTATCCCAATTTAACGAAAGTGTCAAATCGCCCAAAAATAATGCTAAATCGTCAAAAATTATTTATATTTTTTGGGCGATTTGACATTATGCTAAATCGCCCAAAAATGAAAAATGTTAAATCGCCCAAAAATTATTTTTGGGCGATTTGGCATTTTTCTTCATTTTTGCAATTTGGGAGTTTTGGTTTTGGGCGATCTAACACATGGCTATTTTTGCATTATGACAAAACGCCCACTCTTTTTGGGCGATTTGACATTTTTGTTTTTTTGGGCGAATCAACATAATGTCAAATCGCCCAACATTTTTGGGCGATGTGACATTTTCAAGTTTTGGGCGATTCGGTTTTGGGCGATTTGACACCCAACCTATTTTATTAAAAAAATGGTAATTTTTTATATATGTATGTATGTTCATACATCTTTAAACAAAACATTTACATAAATGTACGGTTAAATAAATAAAAAGAAGAATATTTTATTATAATCAACTGAATGTTGCATTTTTTGCTTATTCACAAACAAACAAAATCACTGCAAGTAGTTTATCTGATTCTAATTAAACTTAATTGATTTAAAATTCAATAAAGCTCTTCAATTTGTTTTTGTTATTGTTATTTTTCGAATTCTCATCAACTTATAAACATAAACAAATATCAATCTCAAAACCTCGTAATTGCTTTGATTGCATTTTTATATTTAATTGCACCCTACCCTGCGACTCGACAGACAAACATTTAGTTGAAGCTAATTTATTGATAGCAACTGTCGCCATCAGATACTTAAAACTTAATGATGAGTACCTACATACTTCATTATACACTAAGCGAGTATATGCATTATAGGTACATAGGTATAAAAAGTCTATAAATGTTTAAAGTTAAAAAAATCTATTTTTTTTTAATTATATTCTATATATTACCTATTTGATAGATTAGTTTGTTTATTAACATATTATTTTGTATGCACGTATAAACATATGTATTTATAATGACGACATGTTGTTGGTCGTGTTATTGTCGTCGCGCATAACATATACAACACAATATTATCGATGGACTCGAAGAGATGCCTCAAAGCGACATAGAAGCGCACGCCAGACGCAGACAACAAATCGCTTTAATGTATAGAAAAGCAACACCACGGATAAGTCAATTATAATCAATTTAAATTTATTTGAGCGGATTTTTTTTATTTTGTGTAATCACGGTCTACCGTTTTATCGTATATACTCGTACGGAATAATAAGCCTTGAATGATCCCGCAGCAGTTGAAGTAAAACCTACACCAAAGCAATTTATAATTTTTTGTCTTATTACTGAATACGAAAATCAGAGAATTTAAAGAAAAAAAGCTTCAAAAACGAAAATCTACCCTAAATCCAATCGGGGTCAAGCTTCACTTCAACGAAAAGCAAATATTCCCATGATCCAGGTATTAAAGCATGGAGAAATGCCAGAAGACTGGCGAAAAGATATCATATGCCCCATAGACAAGAAAGGAGATGTCACAACGTGCAGTAGATACTCTCTTCTATTCTTCAAAAACGGATACCTTCATACGCTAAAACCATCAGCGGCCAATATCAATGTGATTTCATCCTAGTCAAATCAACAAACGATCAGAATGTCTAGGATATCATATTCTAACTTATCATCTATTTATAGACTTCAAGGCCGCCTACCATAGCATATCCAGGGGAGAACTACACAAAGCCATGAGGGAATTCGGCACCTTAAGATTAAGCCAAGTTAAAATACCTGAATTGTTATTTAGACCAACCAACAACTACAATGGACTCTGAAAGAAAATGGGTTAGCCAGCTTGCTCTTTATCTTGGCGTTGGAGGAAGCAATCCGTGACTCTGACACTCCAACATAAAGAACTATCGAGAAAATCGAAGGATTTAGTCTGCAACGCAAGAGGCTTAAAGCTTATTGACCTGTGTATCTCGTACGGGTCAATTAACTTTTGTCAGTGGTCAGGGAGGCTCTGTGATAGACTATAGTCTCGTAGGCAACGAATGGAATGAGCATATGATTGACATGAAAATAGAGACTGTACCGTATTCAGACCACTTTCCAATGATCATAACGTTCGGACTGATTTCCAGAGAAGCTCAAGAGTTCAAGGTTATAAATTCCCTACCGAAACTGAAATGGAAACCGACAAACGAGAAGAAATATCAAGCAAGGCTTGATATTTCACTGCTGGCTGAGACAAAGATATTGTGATCTATCCAAGCTGGATAAAATAATCAAGGAGTCTTATCCAACTGTAGCTTCCAACAGCAAAGCCCGGGAGAACTTTATAGAGCCATGGTGTGATGTAGAGGTAGACTGTAGAAAGGCACAGGAATTATCGTTTAGCTAGCTTAGAGCATACAGATATTCGAATGATGGCTACTTCATAAATCAATATTTGTTGGCTAATAGATCTTTCAAGGCAATATGTAAGCTAAAGAAGGCAGCATTCTTCGAAGCTGAATCCAAAAGATTAGGGTCTTGTAAAAGCGAAAAGGAGTTTTGGAACCTGGCAAAGCAGCTGAACGGAAAAAAGTTGTTAATCCATTTTAGTATAGGTTCTGATCAGTTGGCAGATCACTTTCAGAGTTTGTTGAATCCAACAGAAGGGAAACTTGTTTTTCAATACGCTACTCCGGGTTTTAAAAATGAAACTCTTGATGCTGCAATAAGACACGTAGAAGTAATTTCAGCTGTAATGGAACTTAAAGATGGGAAAGCATGCGGACCGAATGACATACCAGCAGAATTTCATAAGTATGGCACAGCAGAGCTAATCAACCGACTGATAACTATATATAACATTGTCATGGAAACAGGAATGATACCACTAGAATTCAAGGAGTCCATCATTTTCCCGATTCATAAGAAAGGGAGCTTGGCCGAGGTGTCTAATTATAGAGGAATATCCTTTCTAAATGGTTCATATAAAATATTCAAAAACGTTTCAATAAATGGATAGAAGACAACAAGCTCTTAAAGGAGTTTTAAGCAGGCCTTAGGACAGGCTATTCGACGGTTTACCACATTTTTACCCTTAAAAGTATCGCAGAAACATTCCTGAATAAGGACAAGAAGCTACATATATACGTTTTTCGTTAACTTTAAATCTGCATTTGATATGATCGATAGACATGCGCTTATCTACAAGCTGTATAGTAACGGAAAGTCATGGAAGTTCGAAAGAGTTATTCAGAATCTATATGCAGATACAATTGCTAAGGTATGGAATGGAGAAGAGTTGTCGAGAGGGTTTAAGACACAATCGGGAGTCAGATAAGGCTGTACATTGAGTCCGAGTCTGTTCGCCTTGTTTATTGAAGATTTTACAGACCTCTTACCAGGTGGCATAGATTTCGCCGGACAAATAATAAAAGCATTGATGTTTGCAGACGACATTGTTCTTTTGGCAGCATCACCTGAATCATTACAGTCTAATGATAAACCGCCTGTATCAATATTGTCAGCTTTGGAGTTTGATGGTGAATCTTAAAAAATAAAATAAATTGTGTGGCGCAACAGTCCGTTTGAGAACTAGGGCCTAGTGACTGACAACTCTCAACCATTCCTGTGTGCGAGTACTGTTGTCAGGGATGGAGGGGACCTACAGTTTTAAGCCGAATCCGAACGGCAAATTTTTGAGAAAGCACTTTTCATGACAAGAATTACTCTTGGAGAATTTGTCAATTCCTCGAAAGAGGCAGTACCCGCGAAAAAAACTTAAGGTGGCATAGGCAGGGATCGAACCCAAGACCTCTCGCATGACAGTCCAACGCACTAACCATCATGCCACGGGTACTTAATAAGTGAATCTTAATAAGTCCAAAATTTTGATTTTTAAACGAGGAGAAGGCCGCAATTCAACGAAAGGAAAATGGTTCTATAATGGAGGGGTCATTGAAGTTGTCACGGAATCCAAATACCTTGGACTTCACTTAACGAAAAATTTGAGCATGGAAATTTATCTAAGAGAGAAACTAGTTAAGGCTAAAGGTGCAATCAGTGCAACTTGGAAAAGATGTTTTTCTAACAAAAGTATAGCACATAGCAGCATGTTCAAGATATTTGAAGCGGTATCTGAGTCTGTCATGTTTTACGCGGCGCAAACTTGGGGAACGAAACAATACGAAACAGTTGAAAAACTTCTACGATACTTTATTAAGCGAATTTTTAGACTGCCATCAAATACACCCAACTATGTTATTATGTTGGAATCAGGATTATCACCTATGTTCATACGAACCCTAAAAATGCAAGTCGATTACATCTTGAGAGTTATGAAGATGAGCAATAATAGGCTTCCTAAGATAGCAGCGCTTCAAGTAATACGAACCAAAACAAGTTGATGTGCTGATTGGATAAAATTGGCAAGAGAATGTGGAATGGAGCTTAACCTTTTGTGTAATAATCAGGATGATTTAAAAGCTTCTTTATACCAGCTCATTTCCGCAGTGGAAATAAAACAACGAGAGAAATACTTGAATGACGCCACAGGATCTATATGCAGGCAGCTCTACTATCAACTAAATCACAACTTGGAAGAGAAGAATTAGTTTAGGGACGATAATAGCATTGTCGAAATTTCAATGATGATTAAATTGAGAGGTTAAACAGCTGAATTTTATACCTCATAGAGATAACTTACCAATTATATGCTCATTGTGCAATTTAAAGGAAAGGGAAGATGTTTTACACTTTGTTGGAAGATGTTCAGTTCTTAAAGAAATAAGAAGGAATGCTTTTGGTAGCGAAATGCTGTCTTGTATTAATGTCTTGTGTTGTTATCACCTTACATAGTCTAGCCGCTCAAGGTGCTGTGTGCTCTACTCTGTACATTTATGTGCTGAGAAGTATATAATGTAATGTAATGTAATGCAATGAATTATAAATGAAAGTTTTTAAATATATCATTGAACTATGTTATTTTTTTTTTATAATTTGTCAACTAGGCAGAGGGCAGTAAAGCCATGCTTTTTGTTTTTGTTTGTAAACTTTATTAAAAAAAAAATTTAATCAACGTAATCAAAATAAAAACCAAATCTAATCTAATCTAAAGGACTATCGTCACCGGTCCGCGGCACAAAATCTGGGGTTGCACATTAGTGAAGGAAAAGCAAAGTACATGGTTACGTCGACTGCGAGAAGAACAGTTCAATGAAGAGAAGCATCAATTTAAAGTAGTGCAATTTTTCAACTACCTTGGATAGTAGCCTTGAAAGTAGCAGTCCATAACAACAAAGAAGACGAAATAAGCGGGCAGTTACTCAAAGCCACCAGAGCTTTTAACACTATAGTAAAAGCTGCTGCTGTACATGACTATAGTTCTGCCAGTACTCACATATGGATACGAAACATGGGTGCTTAGTAAAAGTCACTCTGAACTCTTAGGCGTGTTCCGGAGACGATACAATCACAAACTGTATGCAATCTACCTCGAAGCAGAAATTGTCACAAAATTAAGCTCTATAGACTCCGATGGCTGGACACCTAGCTCGAATGAGCGAAGAGGAAACTTGTTTGTAGCAATTTTTTTAGAAGACAACAACGTGACAGACTATGTTAACTCTGGAGACATGGCATGTACCAGGAAGATAGAAGACTTGGGGTGCGCATCTGAATGGCGTTGGATCGCGATCGGGATAAATGGAGAGACTATTTGAATGAGGCCATGAGAGTGTTGATAAAACTTTTAAGTTGTTACCTACGTTTGGCATTGCAGTACCGATCACTCCAATTTGCCAAGGCTTTGTTGATGGTTTTAGATTGAAGCCCATGGATTTCTTGTATGATATGGTCTTAAAGTGCTTAAACCGTTTTGGCTAATATAACCAAGACGGTTGATAGCACGATTTGGGAACTTGGATCGCAAAACGTCGATTGATGAATGGCGATGGCACGCTAATTTTCATGAACCAAAATTCATTCAAGCCCATGTTTTTAACTTAAGTAAGAAAAAGTTGGTTAATATTCCATCCAGTTAATGTTCTAGCCTCGTTTTCGAAGAAAAATTGTCTAATGATGACAACACTATACATTCCCTTCCTAACTGTTACTCTCTAATAGATACAATAGCTTCTTGGTGGTTTTTCAATGCCGGTTGCTACTATTATGTTTAATAAAATGTCCGCTTTCCGCTCAAAATAGTTATCCAATTGAAACTTGTATAAAGTCCTAACTGGGACGACATTCGACATTATCAGAGCGGATGGTCACTAGCCTTCAATTGCTAAGTCAATTGGACCTTGTAAACAAATAATCCGAGATCTTTGTGCAGAATGCTCTTCAAAAATGTGAAATGTTAATGAACTCCTTTCGGCTACAACAGCAAAATTCTTGTTTGCGTGCACAGTACAATTACGGGGACTTTGAGTTTTGTAAGATATCATACAAGTCTGACGAATTTTTTTCACAAACTTGTGTACAGCAGGCGCGGTATGACTTAATTTCGGTCAAAACATGTTTTCTAAATACACATTGTTGAAATAATTTGTCAGCGTTGCTCAAGCCTAAAGCGATGCATTTCGTTCCCCGGAGGTATGATCCCGTATCTCTTTCAAGTTTTCAATCGAGGAAAAGCCGTCGATGTCATTTTGACACTGTCAATTATGATTTAAAAAGAAACCACTTGCTGAACCATCCGGTAGTTTCTTATTAAGAAAGAATTGCTTCCATTTTGTCAACAAGTTCCTTTTAAAAATGTATCAATTCATTTTCCGAAATGTCAATCACATATTTTCAGCTCATCATATTTACGAATTTATGACAGCTGTATGATTTATACCAAACACGTTTCTCCTTAATATGTCCATCTATTTTATAGTAACAATGATTGTTGCAAGTTTATGGTCTCGGATGTTCCATTACCATAACGCTTTTTCCGCTATCTTCACTATAGACTCTTTCAAACTAAGAATAAAATCAATTTGACTGCAGTTTGTAAGTCATTTCTGTTTGATTTATGTCCTCCTCCTCTTTCTATAGTTCATTCAATAATTCATTTTAACTTTTAGATATATTTAATAAAATAAAAATAACCTCGGACATTGTATTCCACCACGGCAGGGTAGCATGAAAATAAAAACGAATACTTAAGAGTAGATGAATCGAGAGATTTGATAAAATCGATTTCGATATGCCTTGAAACCCTCAACATCTGTTTAGAATTACCTTGGCCACTTCGAAATGCACACAAATATCCACAACAGCAACCACTTTCCAATACATATCATCATTGTTGTCATCATCATCATGGAGAAACACCAGTAGCAGACGCAGAAGCTGAAGCAGATGCAGAAGCAGCAGCAGCAGCATCATCACCGTCATATACTGTATACGTTCCTCTATCAGGCAGGGAGCTAACCACACGCCAACATAACACATGTACGTACGTGTGTACACAACGTCACGAACGAACGAACCAAAGCGAGTTACGTTGATGGTTGAATGTGTCCTGTCCTGATGTATTCCCTTCGGTTGGTTCAAACCCAGGACGAGGAGCAAAGATGCATTCGATAATATTACTGGCGTCAGTCTACAACCAGCAACCAGGTTCAGAGCTACTGCTTCTGTGGTATGCCTACGTATGAACTGCATTGCACAGCACATCACATCATCATCATCACCATCATCATCATTCGCCTGTCCTGTCCTGTCCTCCCACATGCACTAACTCTATACATTAGCTCATCTCTGGAGATTCTTACGTGTGTCACATGTTACGTGATCGGGTGTGAAACCCACAATCACGGTTAATTCCCAATTTCTATATACACAAAATACCAACAACAACAACAACAACAACAAAATATATTTTACAAAAATAAAAAGAAAACATCCGGACAATATTTCTTTTATACGCCACACATACAGATACACCATGATGCCATTGTAAACGAAATGAAATTTAATTGATTTCATTTTACTTCTAGGACCAAGGACATGAAAATAGATAGGTCTGTATTTATATCTATCTGTCTGTCTGTAGGTATGGATGACGATGGATTCTGGACACGAGATGAAAGATATAAATATTTGTAGGTGTTCTTATGCTCCAGCATCAGCAGACGATGATTGATTTACCACTGGAAAAGTGATTTGATTGCTGTTCCTGATTGTAAAACCGTAATCAATGTGTTTTTATTTTATTTTTTTTTTTTTTCAAATCGGATGTTGTTGGGAAATATCGAATTAATAAATTAAAAGTTTTTGTACATATCCTTCGTTTTTTCTATGAATGCTCGTATTCGATGAAAAAAGAATTGACAGTGAAATGCTTATATGTGGGATATTGGATTGTGGGCTTGACATTTTACAAATCTCTTCTTGGAATTTCAAAGTTCAGTTTATACCTAGTGGTTTAGGTATTAAACCAAAAATAGATTTAGCTAATTTTCGGATTTTGGTCGCAAGGAAACTAATCACTGGTATATGTATCAAAAATGCTTAAAATTGTTTCGGATTTTTACGACGATTCGAGACATTTTCAACACCTTTTGTTATGGCTATTTTCTACAGAGACATTATTTTTCCAAAACTTGGATATAACTCTAATATTTGAGACTCCCTTTAACAACAAGGTGAACATTTTGGTTAACCGTAAATATCCCACGAACCAATAACTCTAGAGACGTGAATTAAATTTTATATTATATATTATGACGTGATATCAAACAAGTAAATTTTTGGAAAAAATTCAAACTAACGTTTTTTTTATAAATCAAAAAAACTAAAAAAAATGTTGTCACCTCGAATATTTTACGAACAAAAAAAGATTTTATCTCTAAAATATTTTTGTGCAATAAAGAATAACGTTTTTGACATCTGGTAAAATTTTTCTAAAAATCGAATTGACAGTTTTTTTATAAAATATAAAAACATTAAAAAACATTACTAAATGTTGGTAAAAATTGATTTTCGACTTAAATATCTTTTAAAAAATTTGAGATATTGGCTTCAAACTAATTTTGTCTTATAAGAAATATTATTTTCAACATTCATTAATATTTTGAGAAAAATCGAATTGACAGTTTTTTTATAAAAAATAAAAACTTAAAAAAACATAACTCAAAGTTGGTAAAAATTGAATTTCGACTCAAATATCTTTTCAAAAACTTGAGATATGGGCTTTAAATTACTTTTATCTTTCAAAAAATATTGTTTTCAACATTCTGTAAAATTTTGAAAAAAATCGAATTGACAGTTTTTTAACAAAAATTAAAAACCTAAAAAAAAATTTAACAAAAGTTGGTAAAAATTGATTTTCGACTCAAATATCTTTTCAAAAATTGGAGATAATGGCTTTAAATTACTTTTATCTTTCAAAAAATATTGTTTTCAACATTCTGTAAAATTTTTAAAAAAATCGAATTGACAGTTTTTTTTACAAAAATTAAAACCTAAAAAAAAATGTATAAAAGTTGGTAAAAATTGATTTTCGACTCAAATATCTTTTCAAAACTTTGAGATATTGGCTTTAAGCTACTTTTATCTTTCAAAAAATATTGTTGTCAACATTCTGTAAGATTTTGAAAAAAATCGAATTGACAGTTTTTTTTTACAAAAAATAAAAACCAAAAAAAAAAACAAAACTAAAACTTGGTAAATATTTACTTTCGACTTAATATCTTTTCAAAAATTAAATATGGGTTTCAAAGTTATTTTATTTTACAGAAAATATTGTTTTCGATTTTCAGTAATTTTTTTTTATAAAATTGCAACAGTCCGTTTTTTCATAAAAAAAATAATATCTAAACAAAATTTGGTAAAAATTGATACATATAGACAAAATTTTAAGCTAGACAAATCGACAGAGGGGATGGGAAGTTATCAGTGTGGGTCGCATCCCAGCCTCTTTTTTTTTTTGATAATAGAAAATTTACAAATTTTAATTTAAAAAAATCTTACAAGACTAAGTATATCCCTAGTCAAAGCTTCCCAACAACATTGACTGATATATAAAACACAAACAATACCAAAACATTTCTTAAGAAGTTACTATAAAGACACAGTCACATTTGAAGAATGTAACATAGCAACACGATAGACACACAACATATTTCCAAACTCAAACTCTTAACTAATAACGAGTTTTTACTGCTTGTATACGGAAAAACAACTATTGTTTATATTAGAACTTGATACGAGTACCTACTCGTCGAAACCAATTATTATGGAATGTGTACATCATCAGGAGCAATAAAACTTTTCATAAACAAAAAGACATAATAGAAATACTATACGATTACTAGAAACAACTCTAACTCTATATTGTATAGTTCTCATCCAAATCATCATTTGTTATTTCTGTCAAAACACATTCCAAAAGGCATCGGCTTCGGCATGCATCGAGCTCAAGCCAATATCTGTCTTTGTCTATACGAGTATAAATTGAAAGCAAAGAAGGAATCGTGCAGCTTCCGAATAAGGAGAAATAAATTTAGCATTCCAACTTCTTATTCATAACCAAATGGACCATAGAATTGCACTTGAACCAAACCAATCCAAACCAAGCCGAAACAACCCAAACCATTCCAATCCAAACTAAACCAAAGCCAAACTGATGCATACAGGAAGGTAAATGATGTTAGAAGAAGTATTTTGCTATTTGCTTTTTCAATTCCTGTTTTAAGTCCAAATTTGGTTATGTTCCAGCACAGCAATATCGTTATAGCTGATGGAATTGAGAACATAGCTTCGTTAATAGTGGCCATTCTGAATTTAAATATTTGAATTGTCAATGACAGGTAGTTATGCAAAAAGCTGTTTATCCAAAACAATGCTTATAATGTACTCGTACAGTTAGTCAAACATTTTCTCGTGGTATTACTATAGAACTACAAAACAAATACGAAAAAAAAATGTATAATTTAATAGATTTTTGTAATAAATATTCTACAGAAAACAGGTTAACCTACTTTTGAATTAGAAGTTTTTCTACGATTGTCTTCCTGGCAAACATTATATAACAGCCTTATATCAAATAATGAAAATCAATAAACTAATAAATTACATTGTTATGATGCGCATTTCGTTTTCGTGTCTGTCTATAGTCCAGTCAATGAACGAAAAAAATTGCCTTCACCTCAAAAAAAATCCAACAGTTTTGAAACTTGGCACACTTACTAAGGGATGTCTGGTGATGACCCAAAAAAAAGTCCCCAAGAATCCGACGTGAGCTCTAGCGGCAGTTAAGAGAAACATGGAGTTTGTTTCAGTTTTTCACGTTTATCTCGAAAACTATTTGTCGTATCAAAAAATGTTGTTGCACAAAATTAAAGCTCATTAAATTTTATAAAAAAAAGCCTTGATGAGTTTTTTTGTATCTCTTATAGTTTATAAAATAACTCTGGCGGCAGTGAAGAGAAACATACGGTTTTTTCGGTTTTTCGGGTTTATCTTGAAAACAATTTGTCGTATCAAAAAATAATCTTCTACAAAATTAAAGCTTATTGAATTTCCTATAAAATGATATTAATTTGTTTGTACTTGTTTTAGTTTGTAAAATAACTCTATCGACATTTAAGGAAAACATGTGTTTTTTTCACACGAAACTAAAATCATTCCTCTCCCGCTCATAAACTCTCCACCGTCCGACTATAATACACTTTACACTGCATTGTACTATGCTGGCAGTTTGTGTGACATATTTGACCAAAAATGCCTGGTGGTAACATTTGACCTGCCTCTTTATATAAAAATAAAGAAATCAATGCCGCAGCTTCACCTGAGTCCCGTCTTTCAAAATGCGTAGTCAGATTGGTTGGATTTCACCTGTTAATGTCCTATATTGGTTCAATAGGTTTTCTGATGAGTGGAAGTGGCCTGCAAGAGTTAATGAGTACTATATACGCCCCGGTTTCTGTTGAAAAGATGCTCAAGCTTTCGCTAGAGCAGTTTGTGCTTTAATACTAATACAGGCATCTTCAGCTAATATAAAAATGGAGCAAATCGACATAAGCCAACATGAATTAGAGGAAATCCAAAATCGCACGAAAAATTTTCTTGATGAGTCTCCTTCGTTATGTGCACTAAAACAAAACCCTCATTTAATGGGTTGGGTTCGAAATCCTGTATGGATCATAATACTGTATTTAAAATACTGTATCTCAAAATACTGTTCTCTACAGACTGTTGCGCCACCTAAATTATTTGTTTAAGAAAAACCGTTAATTGGATTGTTTTCCAAAAATATACTTGTTTGGTATCACGTTACAATATATAATATAAAATTTAATTCACGTCTCTCGCGTCATTGGTTCGTGAGATATTAAGGGTTAACCAAAATTTTCTGTAAAAATAAAGCACATTTGAAAGCTTAAACTTATAGACTTAGACAAACTTACAATTAAGTATAACAATGATTTTTATTTACAGTTTGGAGTGAGAAACAATTAAATTCTTTCAACTAATCTAAATCTTAAATAATTAGATTTCACGCAAATAATTATTAACATCGTCACATTGTCACATTTTTTCTTTTTTCCATTAGCAAAATTTTTTTTTTACTAACCCTGTTTGGTCAGCTGTTACATTGTTATCTTTTTTCTGCTGGCAACACTGTTCTATTAAATTGTGTAAAATTCAAATTTAGCTTAAAATATGTTATGCTAGTAACATGTTAATGGCGACATGTTACCAGAACAAGAGGTCAATAGTTTTCAAGTTCTAAATTAATTTTATACATACTCTTGTGCAATAGGCCCTTTAGAACCAACGACGACGACGTAAACAAAAAACCAAACTTTTATCTGTTAAAATAAATTCGAAATGCAGTTTTTCTAAGCCCGAAAACATTGCCATTATTTAATTATGGCGATAATTTAAACTTTATTATTCAAGTGCGAAAAATAAAATTTGCCAACCTGTCGTTCACAATTCCAAATTTGATAGCAGTTAATTTTAACGTTGTTTTAAATTTGAATAAGATGTTAGGAAAAATCTCTGACACTCACATGTAACGATTTATTATCAGAATCAGCCATATCTAAAGACAAATATATAATTAAGATAAAAACCTACAACATTTTTGGTTTCTTGGTAATTAAAACAATAAAACAAAAAAAAAAAAACGACTTGCGGCGCGAATCAACATCAATTCAAATTTGATTGGAATTTTGTTTCATTCCTATTGTTGTGAGTTTGAATTGATTGTTGGCAGATAGCTTTTATGATGGCTCTACTGATTGAATCCGACGTTGATGTTAATTTTAATGGTTGTGGGAATAATTCAATTGTTTATTAACAATAATTATTATTGACACAACTTCTGTTCGTAAGTACATTCCCGCAGCTGTAAGAGTATAATATTGGCTAATTGTTTTGTAAAGCTATAGGTTTGTGCTGTAAATACGGTGACTGTGCTATCGCACTTTGCATAAATAGATTACGTAATATATACTATATAACTTTATATATTTTACTCATTTATAGTACTTATTATTATCAACAATGCATTTATGTAGATTTTAATCTCTTTTGATCCATTTTAGGAGCGAGATAAATCCTTTCAATATATAGAATGAGATGTGAATTTCGTGCGCGAGGATCTCTTGTAATTATTTTTTTGTTTACATTTTAATTTTATAATTTAAATTCATCAGGCACATGCTTCAGCACCACACCATACAGGTGATGTGTGATGTATAAGATAAAAATATACATAACCGCAATAACATTCTCTGTTGAACAATACACTTATTTAAAAAAAAACGTGCAATGTATAACTAAATTGTTGTATTTATTGAAAATCGACCTTAAGGTGATTTGGCGCACGGCTTGAGATTTCAAGTTTAAATATGTAAAGAGTTGTGATCAAAAATTTTATTGATATTTGCAAAATTTCGATCGCTTGAAATGTGTTTTACTTCATGTCTCTACATATATGTATGTGTAAAACATTGTTTTGCAGTAAAATATTTATTAGTGTCAAACTTATTTAATTTCAGTGATGAAAACATAAAAACCTCCAAAAAAGGTCAAACTTTGTCAGATCATACCTTTAAGACCGAATAATGTCTTCAATTTATCATTTTGCTTCGGTTGGACAAATGGCAAATTTTCAATACTATAACGCTATACGTCAATTCATGTAAAATCCGCTCAAAGTGATAGATTTGGTCAATGTTGTAAGATCTCCAATATTTTACGTTTCTATGCTCTCAGTTTTTTTTATATAATCGGAAACTAGTGAACATTAATTTTTGTGTGCGGATTTAATTTTATATCACCATAATGTTAAAATTTTCGTAGAAATTGTACAAAATTGGTCGAGAAAGCGTTGAAGACGAGGAATGGGAATGGAAAAGTCATCGATTGACATTCAAAGAATTGTTGAAATATTGACAGAATAAGAAAAACATTTGTGTACCAGAAAAACGGAATTTCAATTGGTCTCAAAAACGCTCAATAATCTGCACTCGTAATCCGTCATCAATTCTCCAAAAAATCAACCAATACTGTTCTGCAACCACCGTATTTGCATTAATAAGTACCATCTGACTTCTAAAGGTTCCGCCATCTAACGTTTTTTTTTTCAACTAGTGCTTATTTCGTGAATTATCAAGTCTGATTCGACAGATAATTAGTTTTATCCTTCCGCTGAAAGAATATAGTTGTGCATACGCTTGAACAACACTGGGAAATATTGCGACATTTCTTAGAAAATCATGGTAATGTTGCAGAATGTGTGCCAAAATTGCGTACGGATTTTGGAAGAAGAGAAGCACCGTATGTTCGTTATCTTGTGAAAGAAACTGGCATCCTCATCGATAAACCAAAGCGTGAAGAGCCAAAAACAGTGCGTACACCCGAGAATATTACTGCTGTGGCAGAAAGTGTGCGTGAAGCGCCATCAACATCAATTCACCGTGCGTCATTCTCAACAATTGAACATTTTGGAGACATCATTGAGACGAATTTTGCATAAAGACCTTGGTATGACGCCATACAAAGTCCAATTGGTTCAAGAGTTGAAGCCAACTGACCATCCAATGCGTTTTCGTTTCGCTAAGTGGGTCTGCGATCGACTTAGAGAAGATGCCGATTTTGCAAAAAAAAATCATCTTTTCCGATGAATCTCATTTTGATCTTGGCGGGTACGTAAACAAACAAAATTATTTCATTTGGGGCACAGAAAACCCGCACGCATACATTGAAAAGCCGATACACCCAAAACTAGTCTCTGTTTGGTGCGGATTTTGGTCCAGAGGCATAATTGGGCCATTTTTCTTCGAAAATGAGCAAGGAATGGCCGTTACAGTCAATGGGGATTGTTATCGGGCCATGTTGAACGAATTTTTGTTCACAAAAGGAGGAGGAGGATATTGGCAACATTTGGTTTCAACAGGACGGCGCTACGTGCCACACAGCCGAAGCTACACTCGATGTTTTGCGCCCTGTTTTTGAATATGGCATTATCAGTCGCAGAGCTGATGTCGTTTGGCCACCTCGGAGCTGCGATTTGACACCGTTGGACTATTATTTGTGGGGTGCCGTAAAAGATAAGTGTTACGCCGGCAAGCCAGAGCCAATTGACGGTTTAAACGACAATATTCGTGAAGCCATTGGTGAAATACAGCTGCACACAATCGATAATGTGCTTAAAAATTGGACCGATCGTGTAGGCTACTGCATGCCAGTATGGCATTTATGGCAATGCTAGTATGGCCTGAAGTCCCATACTAAAAAAGTATGGGTGATATTCCTACATTGTATTGCTACAACTCCTATAAGTATGGGATTATGTACTATACTGTATGGTACCACAATCTTTGCTTGTAACACAAGGCCGCATAGTACGTTTGACGAGACAGCATTGCCTTCAGCCCCATACTGTACCGGAGATGTCGCAATGCTACTAGTTTTTCCCGCGATAATTTCTGGCGTGATAATCGATACCCTTATTGGATTACTGTCAATAGTTATTACTCCAATGTAAGCATAAGGGACATAACAATAATGTATAGACTTATGGGCCTGAATCCCATACTGGCATTGGCGTATCGTCTATAACTATTGTCGACGTTACTATTCTCAGTATGGCCAGATTACCTATGCTTACAACTTTTTATCCAATGGAAATCTTCTAAGCCATACAGTATTGCGTTCACACCCATACTGACATTGCAATATTCGCAATGTATTTCTTTCCGTGTACAAATGCACATTAGGAGCGGTAGGTTAAGGTTCTGAATGTCAATTTTGTTTCCCAGCCGATATGGAAATCTCCTAAAACTAGCTGTTACTCAAGACCACTATATGGAAGATCGACAAATGTTTTTTCTTTCTTAATTATAAATTCATTTTAGGGAAGTTTAAAGTTGTAATACTTTCCCATAACTTTTTGACCTCATAATGCTTGGTTCTTTTTAATCTCCGAACACTTAGCACGGCCTCCTTTTTCGTAGATGGTATGACAGCGTGTTTTTGAACCATTTAAACATTTTAATTAGAAGATCACAATGTATCAATATCAAGGTTCATTTATTATTCTACAAAGGACTCTGTTTTAGAATTGTTGGAATTACTTTCTTTGTACAGCCCAATAGCTGGGTCAGAGTTCGTTCCTATTAACCATTACATTCTTTGGTACTCCAAGTTTAGCTCTTCATTTTTATTTTTGATGTGACTTAGAGCTTTGCATCCAAAGTCATTCTAAGGTATTTGGCAGAATTGGAGTAGATTTTGTTTCATTTAGTTTGATTCAACATTTTTGCATCTGAACGTTTAATTTATTTACTACATTTTTAACTTTTGTGTAGTCTTGGCACCAATATTGCAGTAACATCACCAAAGGTTATTTGGTAGCGTTGGTAGCCACTGGAATAGTTCTTCTATATAAAAGATAAAAGGTTGGCCCTAGGACACTTCCTTGTGGTACACCGGCTTCTATTTTCTTTAGTTAAAAGTAATTTTGGTAGTATCGTACTTTAAAGAGCCAGTTCGTAACATACGATTTCAGTATTTTTTTAGTACGGCCAAACCTTGTCAAAGGTGGCTTGAGCAACATCTAAGGATATAGGCGAGCATACTTGTTTTATATTGTTTAGGTATATAACAATGACTCCTACAATTTTCCAATGACGTTAGTTTAAGGCATACTTTTATTATAAATACGTGGGCATTTCTTTCAAAACTTCAGCAGTGATAAGATTGTACCCTGGAGCTTTTTAATGGATAAATTATTTTGACACGTGCTTTTTACTTCTTTGAGCGTGACAATACCCAAATGGAAAGAAAACATACAGCTACATAGAGAATAATATATTCTTGACGTTCGACTGAACGTCTATACTGGACAATACGTTCAAGACTAAACTGATGGGCATTCCTGCTAGTGTGAGTATTAGGATAGAATTAGTTGAGGGAGGGGGTATGAATGCAACTTCTTGTTTTGACGGAACATTATATAAAACAATGTTGGTAAACCAAGTAAAGACATGACACATTGCGACGGTGTTCAAGAGTTTATTTCTAAAGCTTTTTTTTAAATTCTATCCAAAAGACATAAGTTTTATATAGAGAACCACCCCCAAATATGTGAATTCTTGGGCGAATGAAGGCTTTATTTTATATCAAATATTTACATCTTTGGATAATTTTCCGAGCTACTAAAGTGAAGCGTTGTTTTGTCTTCAACTCCTATCGGTTGGTTCATTCGTTGCTTTCCCTAATCATGCTCTTTTAATTTGAAAACTCAATCAAATTCCTTTCTACACAACATTTTTCAATGCTGCAAAAATTAGCATAGTCTCCTAAAAATTCTGAGTGGAACGATGGCATTTAAATGTATGGTCATTTTAACAATTCACTTCCTTAGAACAGCCCGGCCCCAATTCAAGTTGATGCTTTTCCAAACAAAACACAATATCACTTCATCTGTGCTTTTCAAAACATAAATACTGTCATACATTCGCATTGTCCGGGTATTTTTCTTCGTTTAACCAAACCATTTTGCCTGACAAAACGACAATGTAAACAATTGGAAACAAGTGCTTGCTGCTTGGTGTTTTGGTGTTTGGTGCGCGCTTCCATTTGCGACTTGCAACCAGATTTTAGTGCGAAAAATATACAATAACAATGCGAATACCCCATATTTCTATCCGCTGCTGGCTGCCCAGAGAATTCTTCTTTTGATCCGGGTGTATCTTTGCACAGTGAGTTTCCTGTTGTCGAACCTAATGTTTATAACTAACGTCAACGAGTATTCCGCTGGCCATATTATACACAATGCTCGAATGCACGCCATGCCATCGCCTAGCCTAGCCATTGCCATGATGCCATCGCGATGCATAGCCAAAGTCAAGTATAGACAGGGTCCACCAAATCCAAAGTGCATCTATGAAATCCTGTTGCATTCTTTAGCTAAATTAGTTCGGTGGTGCCGTGCGTCGCGTTCGTCGTCCATTGGCTTTGGATGATTGGACATACCAGCGGAACAGGCTTTCCAACTGCTTTAGCTGATGAAGCTGGTGGAGGTATAAATATACGCTTCTGAGACTACTATACTTGATAATGGCGTGCACTAGAGGACACTATATGGAGACTAGAGCTGGCCTGGTCGTTCGTAGCATCGTATCGCGTCGTCGTCGGTTGAGTATGTTGTGTGATGTGTTTGTGGTATATACAACAAAGTGCGTTCAATTGCGATTTTATTCGTTTGTCTGTTCCTTCTCCCATCCGTTGTCCGGTCGAAGTCCTCTCCAAAAGCCAAATGGCTAATTGAGACTCTGCATACCACAGTAATTGATGGCACGCATACTTGCTGAAGATATTTTTTATAAGTAGATACAGAAACAACGAACTAGCGTTGCCACATAAGCTGTTTTATGACAAGCTCAAAAACCTTTTGAGAATAAGTTAAAAATAAAAAACTAAATTTGGATTAGAGAAGGGCTAAACCTTATAAGTAGGGCAACCAAAAATATGTCCTAAAAAACTAGTTTTAAGCGCTTATAATATACCCTTAAAAATCAAATATATGCCCTAAAAATATGCTCAATAAATGTAAAAGATGTTTATAAGAAGCGTTATTTGCTTTAGGAAATTAATTAATAAGAACAATACCAATCAAAAAGAGAAAAATCAAAACTCTTCTTCTTCACTCCAACTTTTTGAAGATAAATAAAACATCCAAAAAATTTGTTTAGTCGCAAATAGTTCAACTTTGCACACATAATATATTATTTAAGAAAGAAAAAAACAAAGTTAACAAAGCAAATTCATTTTTGAATAAAAGAATTTTTTTAATGCCAGCGATCAATATGAAAATTTATTGCAAATTTTTGTTGCAGTAAATAACTAACATTTCATTCAAATTTTTGAAAAGGAAACTTTGTTTCATCGAAAAACACTTTTATACATGGAAAAGCTCCGTTCAACGTCAACAGAAGTGATCGGAGCGTATTTGAGTGCTAAAACTTCAGCAGTTGTATAATCTTCAACTGCTATAGATTTCTCTCCTGGCAAAGCCATTGCAATTATTTTTAGTTTTCCAAAGCCAGCATTTTTTTCCATTACATTTTATTCTTTTTTTTCACTGATTTCGCAGCCTTGCTGTTAATGCTGTAGATTGTCTTCACCGCATCACTTATAATTTGTGTGCTGGAATTGAGCGATAAACCACGTGATTCAAGTTTTGAAATTGATATTACTAGAAACCCATAGCTTGATGCCAAAAAAATTAAGTCGGCTTTCAATTCTGTTTTTTTTAAGAAGATCTTTACAAACTTTTACTGATGCAGCTTCCTCGTTATCAAAAGCATCAAAAATCCGAACAATCTTTTCAAAATGCTTGGCTATGTCTGTAAAAGTTTTCACTATGGATGGAGCTTTAATTTTTTTCTAATTTTTTGTTTCGTCTTTTTGTTCTTATTAATGCTTTGTTTTTATTGCTTGCCTTTACAAAAAAAAAGTAAAAATATGCAATAATATGCCTTTTGAAAGCAAAAATGCAAAAATATGTATTTTCAGTGAAATATGCAAAAATATGCCCTAACAGATGACGTTTAAAAGACGAAGATTTCAATGAAACGCATTTCTATCACAGTCTCTCTTTAATAGTGATGTTAACAAAAAATATGTTCGAACATATTTTTTTGTTGCCCTACTTATAAGTTATTAAATTTATTATATAGGCTTTAAATACAGCCAGAATATTTATAAATAAAACTCGACTTCATTCTCGGACACGTTTTTAGCGGTCAATTCGTTCGACACAATTTTTTATGACTAGGACTAGGCCACATTTCGGCCAAAGTGTTCGCTATTTGGATTTGAGGGTTTGCTCTGAGTTTTTTCAACGTGCGTCGTCGCACGTGAAGCTAGAAGCTTAAAATCACACTAGATGGCTCATTTTTTGAAAAAATACGCTCTTAAAACTTTCTTTTCGATAAATTAATTATAAGATGTACTGTGTGGCTTGTGGCACCATCCGATTCTGTTGAAACATTTTGTCCAAGTCCTTATCCTCCAATTCGGGCCAAAAAGCTTCGTCACTAATGGTGGTTTTGCATCTTCTTTAAAGCCCAATCGGAGAACGCAAGTCGCTTGCTTCGCTCCAAATGGTCCATATCGGCTTCAATTCTTGAGTCAGCTTGATCTTGTATATGTGTAAATCAAGATCCTTACGCGTAATACGGCATTAAGTAACCTCGTTAGCTCAGTGACACGGCAACATCATACAACAAATATGTAGACTCAAACTTTTGATCTTAACTTAACTAAACGAAGAATTATGAACGAAAATTTGTAGTTAACTCTCTTAAGGTTGCGGTCTCCGATGAACATGAACATTTTGACTTCACTGAATAAATTGAAAATGCCAGTTTGTTGATAAGCGAAAGGGTGCGATCACAAATTAATTTCAAAACTGTCAAGTCCCTACTGGAAGACCAATATTATCAGAATTTTAAGTAGAAATCAAAAGTTTATTTCATTGAAAAAAGGATGGTACGCCATAAGTAATGAATAAAGACCGTTATCAGTCAATTTGCTACGACCGCTACAATTGCAACACCATTTCCTTTTCATGAAATTTTCCATGACTAACAAATCGTCACCAACGACAGTCACAACTTTAAGGTTCTAAAGGACTTTGTTTAAATGTGCTCCAAAGTTAATGCAGAAAACAACAAAAGCGCTGAGATCAAATGATGAAGCATAAGAAAAGCGGATGAAGTCAACTTTGGTCGTTTCGAAAGAAAAGTTCTTCGGGTGTTTTGCGGTACCGTGGAAGGTGAGTGGAGGAGGAGATGTAACGACCGACGAGCTGTACGGGTTGTACAGCGTCGTAGAGAGTCCAGAGCCTCAGATTGCTGGGCCGCGTAGACCATCCGGCCCGGAAAGTCTTCGAATCCTAGAGGATTTAAAATCTTTGCCTCAATTTCGATTAAGCTAGATCAAACCATACCGCCTCGCTGCTTGATCAAAAATTACACTTAACCCGTGACACTTTAAGTATGGAGAGGTTTTTCAACCTTCTTCTTCTGTGATTTTCGGAGCCTCAAATGCGACAATTCAATTTATTAAAAAAGGCTCAAAGGTAAAAATGGGCTTCATCCCAATCCCATTCAAGCAAGATGATTTTATGATGAAAATTAGGAACTTTTTGATGCATTGTGTAAAATGGACAAACAACCTACAAATCAGGGTTTTCGTCAACTTACAGCTAACATTTTATACCAATTCTAATATTCAAATTTAAAAGTTTAAAAAATTTGTTGAATCGAGTATCGTTCCATTTTTATTAAAGATGTAATTTTTTACTTGTCAAATGTCAAAGCGTGACAGCTTTAAAATTAGATTTTTTTAAGAAATTTTTTGTAGACGTCACTATTCCACGAACATTTTTATGTTACCAATGATAAATTTTAACCCTGCCTTGGCTTAGTTCTAAATTTATGGTTTAGTAAACTTAAGGGATAAGTTTGATTAATTTAAGGTCCTGTTAGTCTAAATTATCTAGAAATTTCTGACCAATGCACAGAGGAGTATTCGACCCCAAAATCCGGTCATAAGTGAACGGAAAAAAAATCGCGTTCGACCAGTTAATTTTCGCTTTTGTCATTCTTCAATACCCATTCTAACTAAAACCGGTTTTAAAAGATAACTTTTGACCCCCTAGTCACCAAGATCTTAGTCTAAATCTAGTCTATTTTATAAGCTCATGCTACATAAGTCTATTTTGTGTTCTAATCATTACCACTGCAGTCTGTTTTTTTTTATTATGATTTGTGATATTTGTGAAAAAATTCTAATGGATGTCCAAGATTAAGGTATGTACTTTATTTTAGTACAGAAATTTCCATATATTTTTTTGATAGAGTGTTAAAAATTGAGATGACAAGAATGCATAGAAAAACATAAAAATGTATGTAATTTTCCGCATAAAAAAAGGTAAAATTTGTTCCTCTATATTTAATTGTAAATCTTTGCCATCCTATGCACATAAAAAAAAGTCACCCATCTTGTCACATTTTTTTAATGGTTTTTTTTTATTATTGAGGTATTTCAGTCTATTTGCCCTTTGATTTAAAAAAAAATATGATTATTGTTATGTTTGTTTTGTTTGACCTGAAATATTAACAATTTTTATAAATTTCATCCATAAATTAGTAAAATCGATTAAGTTAAATTGACAAAACAAATGAATTCATTTTTTTTTAATTTAACCCGAAAATTTTTTTCAGTGTAAGTTTTTAATGCATCATAAGCTATAGAATAATGTTTTAGGCCGATTCTAATGAGAAAAACATACAAAATATTTTTTACCGGATTTTGAGGTCAAATACTCCTCTGTGCAATGGAGCGATTATAGTTTGTTATCCAACAATTAAAAATTAAAAAAAAGAAAATATTAAATCTCAATTTGTACACAAACGGCAACTCTGGAAGGAATCTACAGAAGATGCAAAGAAAGGAAACAAACATTAACTTTAGTTTTGTTTTTCTTTAAATCTTTACTTTAATGAAACGAAAAAAAAATCTATATCAGCAGCGAACCAAGTGTGCACACCTCTATAGTAAATCTAGGGTTGTTGTTTTTGTTGTTGTTGTTGTTGGGTACGGTTACGGGTACGGGTACTGGACTAGCACTCGACACTGGACTACACTGGCTGGGCTGGGCTGGGCTGGGCTGGGCTGGGCTGAACTAGGCAAAAGTACTGGGCACTTTCTGGTCAGCCTAGACGCGCCATATCTATGTGGAATGCGAGTGTTTGTACCGAGAGCGTGGAGGTATAGCGCCCAGCGGCTGTTGATGTCAAGTTGTTATTGTTGTTTTTGTTTTTGTTGTTGTTGTTGTAGGTTTTTGTCGCCACAATCGTCGCGTCGGTCGTTGCTATTGCCGTTCTCGTCGTTGTTGTTTTGTCGGACTTTATATATGTATGTGGAAAGTTTTGTTGTGAATTTAATCAGGCCTGGGGGCGATTCGCGCGTTGTTTAGAGTAAACAATCCACCGGATGTTGGCGATGAGTGTTGGATTTGTGTGCTATGGCAATTTCTTTGTTATGATGGTGCTGGTAGTGCAGTGTATAGCGATATGTTTGACTTGACTGCTTTGATTCATTAATTACCAAAAGAAATATTTATTTAAGTTAAAGTTTGATAGCTTTTGTATGAAAAGGGGGAGATTTTTAGACAAAACTATACTTGAAATCCCATTTAATAAGAAAATAATAAGTATTGAGATGAAGACGCACAATTACTTATTTTTTTTAATTTCAATCAAATAACGGAGAAATGATAACATAAAAATTTCACGTGAATTAGATGCGTTCGTTTCAGTTTTTTTATAAAATAAATAGGATTTTAAAATTCCACATTTTAAGAATACACACAATTTCGACTAGGTCAAAAATGCTGCTAAGTGTTCATGATTTTTTTGACTGTGCAAACATGTTGTCAACTATTCTGAACTGGTTGCAAACTAGAACATTTGCTGAAATCGGCTGGCTTTGCAGCAACGCATTCTTTTACTCTTATTTTTCAAGACCTTGTTGATAATATAGCTCAAGGACTGCTTGTGTGATATTGGACTAAACTGCTTGAACCGTTTCGAACTTTTGGAATCACATTGGTCCTCCACGGTTTCCCATAAAAAAAAGTTCAAAGGGGTTAAATAGCAGAACAAAGCAGCCAAATGGCATCGCCTTGATGACAAATACCACGATTTGGAAATTTGGTGCTCTTAAGATCGATTGTGGAATGGCGCACCTTCGTCCATTAACCAAAGGTCATCCAAATCCATGTCTTTAATTCTAGTTAAGAAAAAATCGTTAAATGTTGCCTTCCATCTCCCGACGTTGACCAAAACTTTGTTCACAGCCTCATTTTCAAAGACAAATGTTTCAATGATACCAGCACTTCACAATCTAAACTTTCACTCACTGTGGATGAATTAGGTTCTGGACAATAACGTGTGGTATTTCTGAGCTTGTCAGAAAGAACACTTTCTCGTCTATAAAAGAATATCAGTTTTACGAACTTTTTTTTTAAACATGGTGGCTGCAAGCATGGTGGTTGCTTTATTTCCGTCAAAACATCATTTCTAATGTTTGGTCTACACTGGATGAAGTTTTCAATATTTATCAACGTTGTTTGAGCGTCCAGATTATGAGCGGGAAAGAGCTGTCAGTGTCACAACATAGTTTACGTGAACTAAAAAGCAAGCATTTCTTTGTTTGGACTGTAAGGAATACCCCTTTCTCCTTTTTCTCAAGTCCTCAAGAACTAAAAACAAACAATTCTAGATTTCATACAATCTTTTTTCCTCTTTTCTCTTCAAAATAGTGAATCATACTTTAATAGTTTGCGATGATTTGATTTCTTATCTATTTCAATTTTAAGGAAATACTTCAAAACAATTTATTACTTAGAAAGTTCTCTTTCATCACGTTTACTTATCAAACAAGTTTCTGATAGCAAATATTTGTTTTTCTTCTTCTGATGGACTGTGGCACGTCATCACACTAAAAACTTCTGACAGCACATTGCATTTTGCTTCCCTCTTGCATCTGTCACTAAGTTGCAGGAAATCAAAGACGCAATACACTTCACATTTCACTCGACAAGTTTTGTATATTGGCAATGTTGAGATACATGATTCATATGGTCATCGATTACTTAATTTCCCGCCCATCTTTCATTTGTCATTTCATTCAATCAATATTGATTATGCAGTAGTTGCAAAGAAAAATGAAAGAATAAAAACTCAATCAAAATCAACACATAAATAAACAATGACAAATGATTTGTAAGTATAGAATCTACAGTTTTGCGCATCTCACAAAAGGGCTGTTTTCAACAATCAATTCTTATTGATGATAAACATTTTTGTAAAGTGTTTCACTTACAATGCGCTGACGTTGATCGAGAATACAGGGTGTCTTTTTTTAAATTGCATAAAATAAAAGCAATTGCATCAATTTTTAAACCAATTTTAATTTAATAAAATATTTTGTTCCCCTGTTGTTCCATTTCTAATAAATTTCGAGTGAAAATAAAATGCAGAACTTAAACGACGTGCTGTTATTCTGACAATTGGGAAATAAGTTCACAGGGAAAATAAATCATTGACCTGCAATTTGAGTGGTTTAAGTAAATTGGAAATTAATTTTAATTTCCAAGTTAATTTCAAAAAATGGAAATAGTATTGCACAAGTGACCGAACTGATATCTTCAAATAGTTAATTACTCAAACAGCCAATAATAATGAATAACCAAAAAGGAAGTAGATAAATTTGACGAAAAAGGGCCTACTCTAGACGATAAGAAATCAAGAGTAGAACTTCCTTGCCTGAAGTTTGTTTATTTAATAAATTGTAATGATTTTTAAAATTTTAATGTTACCTTGTGATAGTTTCCTGCTAACAAAACTGTATCAGTAAGAAAGTCGTCGCGTTTCACTTGACTATATAAATCGGTGATGATGTAGTTTTGATGACTCTGTCCAAAAAGCTTATAAACTCGGAGAGTGCAAAAATAATATCAACTGCCGTCAGTCTGATAAGAGGCCAGATCAATCCAATTCGAATTGATTTTGTTTTCATATAGCAAAACTGTTCTAACACAGTTGATGAAGCATCAAATAGTTTAGTTTGATTTAAAAATAAACTGGAAAACATCTAGGAATAAAAAAGACGCTTAGCATAAAAGTGGAATCGTAATCGTTAATTTTATATAACGTTTTTCAATAAGGGATTTCATTTTAATATTTAAACGTTGTTAAAAAAATTAATTGGATTTATTGTTTATTCCGTTGAAAGGAGATAAGTTTTATGTAACAATTAAAAAATATATAAGTAAAATGACCGCCACGACTACGGTTGCAACAATTCATATTTTTCATGACATTTGTATAAGCAATTTGCACATTTGTGGCTGCATAATGCATATCCAGGATAACTTCATGAACTCTATCTTTTTGGTCTTGGTTGTGGAGCATTGTTGCGACCCACACTGATAACTTCCCATCCCGTCTGTCGATTTGTCTTGCTTAAAAGTTTGTAGGTTTTCGTGTTTTGTCAAAAAAGTTGTCAGTTGAATTATTCTTAAAAATTTTAAAATTACCAATAATATTTTGCATATAATGAAATAGTTTGATTTTAAAATCTATTTTAGTTAACGAGATTTTTTTTCGAAAACCATTTTTTACCAATTTTAGTAGCATTTCTTAAAGTTATTATTTCCTATATAAACAAATACAAATCGGATGAAGGAAATATCAAGAATCGCACATCAATGTTTACCAAATGTTCGTACTATTTTTTGTAGATTTTATTTTTTTAATGGAAAAACGAACTATTGGATTTTTATAAAAAAATTAGTGAATGTCAAAAACAATATTTGCTGTGAGATAAAATTAGTTTAAAGACAATATTTTTAATTTTTGAAAAGATATTTGAGTCGAAAGTAAATGTTTACCAAGTTTTAGTGTTGCTTTTTTTTAGGTTTTCATTTTTTGTAAGAAAACTGTCAATTCGATTTTTCTCAAAATTTTACCAAATGTTAAAAACAATATTTCTTTATAAAATAAAATTAATTTGAAGCCATAATCTCAAATTTTTGAAAAGATACTTGAGTCAAAAATAAATTGTTACAAACTTTTAGTGATTTCTTTTAAGCTTTTTTATTTTTTGTAAGAAAACTGTCAATTTGATTTTTCTCAAAATTTTACAGAATGTTGAAAACAATATTCCTTATAAGATAAAATTATTTTGAAGCCTCAAATCTATCTCAAATTTTTGAAAAGATATTTGAGTCGAAAATCAATTTTTACCAACTTTTAGTAATGTTTTTTTAGGTTTTTATTTTTTGTAAAAAAAACTGTTAATTCGATTTTTCTCAAAATTTTACAGAATATCGAAAACAATAGTTTTTATAAGATAAAATTAGTTTAAAGCGAATACCTTAAGTTTTTGAAAAGATATTTGAGCCGAAAGTCAATTTTTACCAACCTTTATTAATTTTTGTTTAGGTTTTTATTTTTTGTAAGAAAACTGTCAACTCAATTTTTCTCAATATTTTACTGAATGTTGACAACAAAATTTTTTAAAAGATAAAATTAGTTTAAAACCAATATCTCAAAGTTTTGAAAAGATATTTAAGTCGAAAATCAATTTTTACCAACTTTTATTATTTTTTTTCAGGTTTTTATTTTTTTGTAAAAAAACAATGAATTAGATTTATTTTTAAGTTTAACTGAACGTTGAAAACAATACTTTTTGAAGGATAAAGTTAGTTTAAGGCCAATATCTCTAATTTTTGAAAAGATATTTGAGTCGAAAATCAATTTTTACCAACTTTTAGCAATATTTTTTTTTAGGTTCTTATTTTTTGTAAAAAAAAATTGTCAATTCGATTTTTCTCAAAATTTTTCCAGATGTCACAAAACCTTATTTCTTGTTGCATAAAATTGTTTTGGAGATAAAATAATTTTTCGTTCGTAAAATATTCAAGGTGACAAACATTTTTTTTTTAGTTTTTTTGATTTATAAAAAAAAACCGTAATTGGATTTTTTTTCCAAAAATATATTTGTTTGGTATCACTTTACAATATATGACATAAAATTTAATTCAAGTCTCTAGGGTTATTGCCTCGTGAGATATTTTGGATTAAACACATTTTTCACCTTTTTTTTAAATTGCTATGGTAAAAAAACACCCACTCAATTTTTTTGTATAACAAAATTTATTTGAAGTCGATATCTCTACTGGTTCTTGAGCTATGGACGACGGAAAAAACTTCCCGAACATACGTAAGCACTCACGCACAGGCATATCTCTAAAAATCTTATATTTCGACTCTAGGGACCTTGGAACTTCGAGAAATGTCAAAATTTCACATTATTACTTGTCCCAATAGTTTTGCGAACATATGAATGAAAAAAGTTACAAATAACAATTTCAATGCGTTGTTGAAGCATGTATCGTTCTTTTAACTTCTGAAATATCAAAGAATGACGACTTCAAAAATGACAGCTGCCCCAATTTATCGAACTATTCAAAATGAAACCCTTTACTGGAAAACCTTTTATAACTATAAAATCTTATATAATTGTTTTGTTGTTTATTTTTAATGCAAAAATAAAAATTAAGCATATTTATTTTTATTAAAAGATATTGTGACGTATGTATTTTGGTCATAAACTTTTGTGACCAACTTCAGGCTGTAACTCACATAATTAACAGTGGTTCATTATGTCCACGTTAAGACAGTGCGGTGGTGGAGCTTAAAACTTTGTAATACTCGTATTATTACAATCACAGCTGTTTCATAGCCTTGCCGAATAAAAAAGAAGAGAAAAATGAAGATAAGCTAAAGAATACAAAAAGAAGAAGAAGAAGAAGCAATAAATATGATGGTTAGTCTTAAATTTTGTTTTGTCTTCTTCTTCTTCTTCTTGTGAATAATGGTGGCGACGACCGCGGCCGATGAGCGATGCTCGGTGCGGTGTTCTATTATTAGCGCAAAAGACGATCCACCGCACGCTGCTGCTGGACGTGAGGTCAAGATCGTTCGTTGCCCAGGTTCTTGTCTTCTTTCTCTTCAGCTTCAGCTTCATCTTCGGCTTCGGCTGATGTGGTTTCCATCTCTTCAAATACATGCTATGATATCGATCAAGATCTTCGCGATCTTATATACAGAACAGAACGATCCAACAGTCTGAAATTGAATACTGTAGCATCTTCGTCATCGTTACAGCTTATAGAAGATGCTCACTGTGCAGTGTGCAGTGCACCATGCAGGAATAAATTTTTGTTAATTTTTTTCCAAACACGGAAGAAATAACCACCGCCATCTCAGCGTTTCTGTAGAATCTAAAGAGGATGTCGACCTCAACTCAAGTTGTTGCTGCTGATGCTGCTGTTGATGCTGCTGGGTTGATGTTGTTACAGCAGCAAGACGTCAATCAAATTCCGTGCCAACCCCATTATTATTTCGCAATTTGGAACAAGAAAATAACACAGTGTCAGCTGATTTCACTTGATCTCGTCAGATGGAGTATCTGCGAGTAGTTGCATATGATCAGATTTCATTGCAATCTGTTTTTGAATGTCAATCAAAATAATATGTCAGACTGGTTTCTTCTGTTTCTTATAATATTTTATTTTATTTTTAATTTTTATTTTCTATTTCAATTGTGAATTAGAGCTGAAACTTTCGCTTTAAGGAGAGGACATTATACTACTAATGATGTACTTGGGGCTTGGAACTTACTTATGTCATGTGTTTGCAAGAGAAACCCTTTTCCTTGTCCGCTTTGTCTATTTATGAACTTATAATTTATAATTATATCATACAACTTATAGTGCTGGAGGTAAAGTTGTAAATTGGAATACTAATACCAACTAGTATCTTCAAGGGGTTGAAGATTTAGTAGAGCCTAACAATACAATTTTAAAATTATAGTTTACAATATTTAATTTTTTTTTTAATTATAACCCTAAGCATCATTGGTCAGATGCGTTAAAAGACGATACTTGAATGCGGTTGTGTTAATTATTCTTCTAATTGTAATATAATTGTAATAGGTAGTGAGTTCCATAATTGAGTGGCATGGACAAAAAATCTACGTTCAGATTGCAGGCAAGAAAATCTTGGTTGGATCAGTACAACAGTTCTTAGCTAATTTGAAAAAATAAATCGGTTGTGCAAATAATCAGGTTGACAAGACTATATTATATTGTGCAGCTGAATGAGAGTTCTAAATTTTATAAGGTTATTAAAAGGCAGACCCGTTATTTGTTTAGAATAAAATGAAATATGGTCGTAATTTATCTTATATTGAAGATGTATCTGGCAAAGTTGTTGTATAATATAACATTAAGTTTTCGCCTTGTATTTGAGTCAACGCTACAGCACACTTCACATCCATACAGCAGAATAGGTAATAGAAGAGATTTTACAAGCAACATCTTACTACTAATAGGAACAAACCTTTGGGATGTCCACAGTAGACGCAAGGCACTATATAACTTGCCTATTGTAGTAGCTGCATGGTGATTCCAAGCTAAAGTCTCGTTAAAAATAATACCTAGATTCCTAGCAGACGTTACAAATTCAATAACTGAGCCACCCAGCAGAACCGTTGGAAAGCTTGACTTATCAAGGGCGCGTTTGTGTATACACAAAGTTTTAGATTTTCTTGGATTGAGGTTGAGGTTATGCTTGAGAGACCACTGTTTTATAACTACTAGATCCTCATTAACATACATAGTTAATAGCAATTCTTATGCTATCTACAGGAGTGTCCAAGTGTAATTGGACGTCTTCAGAAAACATATGAACTTTACAAGATTTAACCAGTCGAGGAAGCTCATTAACGTAAAGTGAAAATAATACAGGTCCAAGAATAGAACCCTGAGGAACCCCTGCTGGGACTGTCAGAAATGAAGATGTCTAACTTCCTACAGCAACGCATTGTTGTTGATTAGATAATTATGAATGCAGAAGTTTCACTGCAAAACGAGAGAATTTGAAATCATACTTAAGTTTTTGGCACGGCACTAAGTAATCGACAGTGTCGAACGCTTTTGAAAAATCTAGCAACGTTAAGAATGTAGCACGATTCATGTCCATCGCTCTGCGTATATCATCAACAACAAGTAAAAGCGCCCTTTTACAGCTTTTTTTTGCACGAAACCCGGATTGGTTTGTATCTTGTATGTTAGGTTGTTGCATCTGTTTTAAATGTAGTTTTTTGAAGACTTTAGATAGGAATGGCAGGATAATAATAGGCCTATATTCTGGCCTAAAGTCTTAGGGATAGGAAGTATCTAAGCATATTTCCATATTCTCGGATACTCAGAACTGGTTAATATAGAATTAAATAAATGAGTTATGTATTTTAGAATATGAGGAAGTACAATTTTCAAGAACAGATACAGTCTATGTTAGCAGTAGGTTCTGAAATTCGTTAGCCATTGCCCGATTTACGCAATTTTTCCAAAAGTTTTCCCAAATTGATTATCTGGGTTCAATAAATTTTCATAGTAGCGTTTCTTAGCCGTTTAAATGCGAAGAAAGAAAGAAAGAAAGAAAAAACGAATAAACGGATTGTTTCGTTTTTTAATCAAAAATATTATAAAAGCATTTAACCGATGCGGAGAATTAATTTTAACCACCTTATATTTCAGGGGGACGTGACGATCATAAAGGTTGTATAGATTTTCTTGCAAAAACTCTGCCTGTTGGTACACGGATTGCATTTGATAGATATATTCCCATTGCGTACTTTGTACATCATAACTTAAATTATTGTAATCTATGGTCTGAAAGTCTCTATAACTTATGACTGCGTCTGACGCGTCCAATTGAATATCATAGGTTAAGAATATCATATCATGATATGAGAAAACAAGGCGCAGTTAGTTGGTTATAGAAAAGAGTTTTCTTGATATCACCAACAAAGAATACGTCGAGGAAAGTAGGGGTATGATTTTTAGCGAAGTGAGTTGCCGACGCAACATTAACAGGTAGAAGATTCAAACTCGTAAAATGATCCATCATAGTAGCTGACGAACGAGTATCTAACAAATTGCTATTTATATCTCTTCACAAAACTTTATTAGGAGCATAAAAAGAAAATCTTTCTAATGTATAAATGACTGTATCTAATTCAGTGTTTTTGTTAGGTCTATAAATCACCCCTAGCACAGTACTCTTTACTCCACAATTAACTTTAAGAAGCAAAAAATAATTAGCAGCGTTTTCATCTGATCGGCAAATTTTTTGATATCCTATTCCATTACGTAAGTAAACAGCAACACCCCCACCTACTCGACCGATTCTGTCACTACGGAAGAGTTTGTAGCCCTCAATATCATACACCGAACTAGGAAACTTACAGCTGAACCAAGTTGCTGAAATACATATCACATCAACCTGTGAGTTAATATACAACCACCGAAATTAGTCCAATTTTTAACTCAAACTTTGAGCATTAAGGTATTTTTGGGACGAGTTCTTTCTTATATTATGAGCGTTATAAGGATAAACTAACCCAGGTGATGAAAGGTGCGGAATGTTTTAGTGGTTGTGTGAACACAGCCCATCTTAGCCCATACCTCAGGGACACGTCATACCGGACAAAAAAAAACTCATCCCAAAAAAAATATAACACTGGTAATCCTTCCTATTCCCGTTTAGGTAGGTATATTGCGATAGGTAATACAGGTAGGTTGTACACTTGGCATGATGGTTAGTGCGTTGGACTGTCATGCCAAAGGTCTTGAGTTCGATCCCTGCCTATGCCATCTAAAGTTTTTTTTTCACGGGTACTGCCGCTTGAGAGGAATTGACAAATTCTCCAAGAGTAATTTTTGTCATGAAAAAGTGCTTTCTCAAATTAGCCGTTCGGATTCGGCTTAAAATTGTAGGTCCCCTCCATCCCTGACAACAGTACTCGCACACAGGAATGGTTGAGAGTTGTAAGTCAATAGGCCCTAGTTCTCAACGGACTGTTGCACGACCGAAAAAAAAATGCAGGTAAGGAGGTATCAACCCAACTTAATGATTAAGGACAATTTTTAGGAAGCAGAAATATGGTTGGTATGTAGGCACTATTAAGTTCAGAAGTGTCAATTTTTTTGGGTTTCAAAGACAATTGAAGCTTAGGATAACTATAGAAACTATGAGACATATAGTTAATTTTAAACTTCGAAATTCGGTTGAATACTTCTTGAGAATGAAGAACGAAAATAATACTTCTATTTATAACTTGAATAAAAACGACTTATCTCATTAGTTGTCATTAGATTTAAATAAAGTGGAATAATGATAAATTAAAAAGAATATTAGAAAAAATATCATTTTGTGACCTTACAACTCTAAAAACTGTACTATAATCTGATTTGTATGAATTTCTTTCTGTCTAGACTCTAGACGGTTTAAATTTGCCTTTTGTCTATTGATTGATTGTGGGTGAATGCATTTTAACAATCGGAATTCGTTTTGTGTTTTCTTTTTCTAATGAAAACAAAAAAAAAAAACAAAAAAAGATAGAATTGCAGTATTGGTTAATTTTGCTGAACAAGAATAGTTTATTCTATCAATTGGATCGTAATGATGGGTGAACCTTAAGCTTGGTGGAAAACTCTATTCTTTTTTTCTTATTTGTTGACTCGGCATTGTGCAGAAGAGTGCGATGTCTTAAGTCCCGAGAAAGTTCCTTTGAAGAACTTGATGATAGAGAATTTTACTCTAGGTATACGTTTGATAAGTTAACAGTTCGGTTCTTGGTTGAAAACCTAGATACCTAAGACCGAATACAAATCGTACGATTAGTTTTTAGTGGAATTGCAAGTACTTGAATCACTTAATTTTTTTTTTTTTTTTGAGAAATATGCTTTAGATTGATTTTGGTTACTGAACTTCCTAATGGAACACGAGGTTGTTACTGTATGTACAATTAATCTTATACCAACTGTCTACAGCTGAAAACTCCAATTTAGGCCCCTTTCACACCAAACGAATCCGAATCAATCAGAATCACTCCGCATCAAGTTGAATCTGGTTGACCAAGAATCGGCTTCGAGCGCTCCGTTTAAATGAGAAGGGATTCTTTTCTCGCCTTCATACCGGACGAATCTGGTTCAATCAGGTTTGATTCGAGGTCACACTTGATTCAACCTGTCAGATTCCTTGATTCTTGATTCTTGAATCAACAACCATACGAGATGGAGTTATTAATTTTAAAAGTTAAAGAAAATAAGTGCGATTTATGATTCAGGTTGATTCAGCTGGTGGGAAAGAGTGGAGATGACGAATCAGATTCAACTTGATGCGGAGTGATTCTGATTGATTCGGATTCGTTTGGTGTGAAAGGGGCCTAATAGGTCTGTTTAAGCTTGTTTTCTTTCTATATTTTCACGAACTGTTACTATTTAGACATGTTCCAATGCCAATTTTTTAATACAAGAGAATCAGCAATTTATAAATTAGCAAAACAAAAAGAACGGTTCAAAACATTGAAGTCGCTATATTTAGAAAACTCTGACTTAGTAAATGAGTTTTTAAAATTTTGAGCCTATATTTATCTGAGAGAAACCAACAAGTTCTTGTACAATATTCGTCTTCAAATTAATTTAATTTTAAATCTTTCAATGACTATTTTCAGAACTAAGTTTTATCTATAAATTGTTTAATCTTTATGAAAGATAAAATAAAATAAATACAAATATCGCCAACACAACTATAAAATATTCTCCATTAGCGGCGCTGCGGTGGTTAGATGATAAACTTTGAAAGCTTTAAATTATTTATCTCTGTCACTCAAAATCACACTTGAATCACTTGGGACATTCGTATGACACAAAAATCAAATGCGATTAATTTCGAAATTGCGTAAAAATAAATAATGGCTTCAAAAAAAAAGGTTTATTAAAAATTTAAACAAATAGTTTTCGAAATTTCTTCCGTTTTGCTTTGAAATGTTTTTGAAACATATTAAACAATAATATACAAACACTTACATATTTATATTTATAAACAAATAATAAATAAACTTAAGGTGTGCCTGCTTAGAAAATAATTTGTAAAACTATATTGTTTTGAATCGTAATTATCTGCTTAAAACTATTAAATGTGTATTGGGAGTCTCGATTAAACAACTGATTTTATCATTTTTTTGCAATAGCTTTGGAATCACACTAAAAGTTTTAATTCCATGCTTGTTTTTAGTCGATAAATTCAGGGCCAAACCCTGAAATGCCGATGTTATTGAAGTAATACGATATAATGTATATCTTCTTACATACAACAATGATAAGTTGTTATAGTTGTTGTCTTAAATATACTTTTATTATTATATGAGACGATTTTATTATTTTCTTTTTGTTTAAAGGGTGTTTTTTAGAAGTGTGGTTTTCAAGAAGAAATAAAACGCACATGGAAAAAAATTAAATTTAAATTTAAAGATCGGAAATTTCATTTATATTTTTAAAAGATTTCGGGCAAGTGGCCGCAGTGAATAAATTGCAGCCTAGAGGCCCAATTCGACCACTATTTGCAGTAATTTCTGCGTTCGTTATATCTGCACAGACAAGCGACTTCACATAACTCTTTAAAACAAATATTTAAGCTGTGTTAAATCTCTCGATCTTGGACACCACGCCACAAACCCACGACGCGAGATAATGCGCTTTTTCTTCAATAAATTCATTTTTTCTTTGCTTTTTGGAACCGGACCATTATTTTGGTATAATGAATTCGCACAATTTGCAAACTTTGTTAAGAAGTTTGTTTTAGTTCTTTTCGTTATGAAATGGCAAATTAGAGCCCGTTCACACGATCCCGAATCGGCGGTTTTGCCGTATCGGCGATTTTACCGTATAAGCCAGTGGCAATATAATTTAAATGAGTATATTCAGACGATACGGCATTTAACCGTATACGGTAAAATCACCGATTAGGTCGATTTTGTCATTCGGTTTTGTCTCTGCAAATCGTTTTCGGTCATACGGCAAAAAAACCGATTCGGTTTATAGTGGCAATGTATTTATATACAGTGCGTTCAGACGATTCGGTATTTTGACCGAAAGTGCGTCATTTTTGGTCTGGGCTACTGTGGAATAATGTATTGCTAGTATATAGTCGTTTTTGTGTTTTACACCAAGTACGGTGTAGGGTTGAGTACGGTGTACGGTTAAATTACCGTACCGTCTAAACACTCCAACCAAAAGACACCGAATCGAGAAAATATCCGATACGGCGAAAATACCGAATCGTGTGAACGGGCTCTTAAACTGAGCATAAAGAAATTTACAGCTGTCAAAAAGACCAACTACCAAAACAGTGTTGCCAGGTTGAAAAAAAAATACCCATTATAAAAAGTCTATAAGGTAATTTTTATTTTTTAGATTTGAAAAATTCACACAACTTTTCAGTTTGTCTAAAGATGAAGACTAGAGAATTTTTTTAAAATCTTCTTCAAAACTAGCATTTCATATTTTTTTAATTGTTTCACACGTGAAAATGTACGTTGCCAAAAGGAATATGTGTCAGAAATGCTTATCTCCAATATAGTAAAGTGTTCTATAATTTTTGTTGATGGGCCTTGAAAATAAGTCTCAATCATTCATATTTAGGTTCTTAATCTGGGGAACCATTAATTGTAAGGTGTTGAGGCATCATCTGTTTTTGCGATCAGCATAGTTTGACAAGTATTGCAATTTTGGACAAATTAGGGAAGTAATTAGTTCAATCACTTTTTTTGAAGTTTTTTTTTGTAACTTATCTTTATTGCGATAAATCAATTTTTGAACGATAGACTTTCAAAGTAAATTTATTTCCTATATGGACTTTAATAAGGTTTGACACAAATATTAAATAAGACAACCTTCCTATGAAACTAGCAAACTTAATAGAACCTACATGGTTGAAGCAATTATTATCGTCATTATCTTCAGATCAAAAAAAACTTATTCCAAATGTTTTAATTGTTTTATGATTTTCCATTAAAAAAAATTATATAAATGTATTTAATACATTGATATAATGTACACTTTTACAATACATACATTTATGTATGTCATAAAAGAAAAAAATTAAGGTCAAAATATATGTATATCAATCAATCATTGAGCAAGTTTGTCTCACGTGGTAGTTAAAGGTATTTCTTTAGATGATGGTTAAATTATAGGGGAATAGAGGCATTATGTAATAATTTCAGGAAGTAGTATATTTAAATTTGATATTTACTTTTTCATTTTGAATATATCAAATCAACAACAACCATTCATAGTATGACCCAATAGTCATTTTTCAAATTTTCTATAAACACCTATCTCTTTACATTTATAAAAAAGACTTTGATTCTTTTTACGTCTGATATAGGGGGTTGATAATACCTGTACAAGGTATTTAATGGACTATAAGTAAGACAGTATAAGCTATTATAATATACCTAACAATAATCAATCAACGAGAGTACTTTACACACCGAAAACAGAACAGACTTAACCATTATGTTTTATTATTTTATTTAGATTACGGAAAAACGTTATTGCAGTTTGATATAGTTTTTCAATTTTGTTTAGAGTATTTCTATTTGTATACATTTTTTGAATGCTATTCAGAAACTTATAACGCATTTTAATTATTTACTTAGTTATGAAAGAATAATGGTTCCTATGATACTAAAAAATGAAGTCTTCTTTTCTTGAAATTAATTTAGACAAAGTCTTTAAAAGGTGCTACGATCCAAACCTCGCTCGAAATTAGGAAAAATTTGTTTAGAATTTTGTTGCCATTGTAATTAAAATTTGCTTTTTGGTGACACTAAACAATAACCTCTGTTTAATTTTCCTTCTTTTTGACAAAAAGCTTCACAATTTACCTTAACACAACTAAAAAATATGAAGAGAATGTTTAATGTGTTAAAAGCCAAACCCGTACAGACAAATAGTGTAATTAGTATATCCTAGATGCTATATGATTCCTTGTACTTCAAATTGAACATTTTAAGTTAAGAAAAAGTATCGAGTCTTGTACTTGTGCCTCAAAATTCTTTTTGTGTTGTTTTTAGACGTGTTTTTCAAGGAAAAATAAAATCAATATATATTCTAATGTTATGGCAAAAAATTGCTTTATTATAAACTAGCGGCCCGTCCTGGCTTCGCACGGGTAGACATATGTAAATAATAACAGATATTTAAGTTTTTAAGTTATAAGCATGCTAATTAAAACGACCATGATTCACTAAATTAGAAATTCTCTTCGCAGCGTATGCGATGAAAGACATTTTATGGGTAATTTTTTTACACCTTCGGTTGGTTTTAATAGGAATTTCTAAAGATTTCTATAGTAATCTAGTACTAAATATAGCCTATGTTACTCAGTGATAATGTAGCTTTCTATTGAAAAAAGAATTATTAAAATCGGTCCAGTACCTACTTTTTGAGTTTATTATCGTTACATACAAAAATACAAATCTTTCCTCTTTATAATATTAGTGTAGATAAGAGTTCGATATTTTGTTTTAAAAATGATATCGGGCAAGTGGCCGCCGCGTCTGGCTAGAATAAATTAAAGCGAAAGAGTAAATTCACACGATCATTGAGTCCACACCACACCGAACCATCAATTTGGTAATAAATATAGCTACACGATTTGCAAACGTTGTTCCGGAGTTGGTTTATTCATTATGAACCGTCAAACCAATCTAAATAAAAATCAAGTGACAGCTGTTAAAAAGACCAACTCCGAAAAACGTATTGCCAGATTAAGAACCACACGTAACGTTATAAATGCGGATATAATACAAATATATTCGTAAGATATTTTGTTAGGCTCTTTTGGTCTTTTTGTTTTTGGAATGCAAATAAAAAACTTATTCTTTCATTCTTTCCCAACGTTTCGTAAGTATTCCTTACTTCTTCAGGGGTGTCTTTATTCAATATTTTGTATTAAATCACATTAATTTTATTAATTTTACTCCCATTACTGCATCCTTCCAACGTCGGCACTGACACAAAATTGTAAATAAATTAACAAAAAGAATATGAAATAAATAATAGACATAAACAAGAAAAACTATCAAATTAAACAGAATTGACACTTATGTATATCACAGAATGTTCGCAGGTATACTTTTTTGATTATAATGCTAAAGCATAGCTTTGTTTTATACTGTCGATGTCTTCTTTTGTTTTCGACTGAGAATGCATGTCGGTGATGCATTACGATTACGATATCAGTGACGTTGTCTCACTACTTTTTTATAATTAAAAATTAAGGGTTGTTCATTTATTAAGCTATCCATAATTGTAAATGGCAAATATTAAATTTATATACTTTAACACTTCAAATATAAACTAAGTTTGGCAGGTGTCAAATTACAGTACTATCAACTCGAAATCATTAAATGAGTGACCCTGTACTTGAAGAATTCGAAATAAATTAAAAAACTAACACAATTAAATCACACTTGAAAAAAATTGTAAACAACATGGTTTTTAAGGGCTATACATTTCACTGGTAAGAAATTGTCTTAATATTTAGCAAAATTTCAGAGCAATTCCAAAGTGTTAATCCTTTCTTTTCGTTTTACTTACTAGGTTAGGTTAGGTTGGAGTGGCTGTCCAGATGTCATTGACTCACTTAGACCTCAGGGGTCCATTGTGATACCACTAATGAGGTTACTCATGGGAGAGTAATGAAAATTAAACAAACCATTTTGTGCTTTTAATAAAGTTGGAGAGACACTTTGTGTCAATCGTTGCCAGTTCGCTGGTATTGTCGAAGAAGGGATTGCCAAGAAAGTTATTCCTTCTAATGGAGAGTGCTGGACATGTACATAGAAGGTGTTGGACTGCTTCCTCTTCCTCCTCGTCCATGCAGCTTCTACAGAAGTCATTTGTGTAGACCCCTAGCCTCCGAGCATGTCTTCCTATGAGGCAGTGTCCTGTTATTACTCCAATTGTAGAGCTTATATTTTGTCTGCTCAGGGATATCAAGCCTTTTGACCGTTTTAAGTCTATGCTGGGCCATATTTGCTTGGTTGCTAGGCAGGTGGTACTCTGTGACCATCTAGCATTTGTTGATTCTAGAGCATATTGTTTTAGAAGATATTTGCATGTAGCAAGTGGTGTTCCTATGTTATGTTTTTGTCTAACATTTGGCAGAAGTGTTCCGTTTTTGGCGAGCTCATCGGCTTTGCAATTTCCCGGAATGTCTCTGTGGCCCGGCACCCAAATGAGGTGAATATTAAACTGTTCCGTCATCTCATTCAGAGATGATCGGCAATCGTGGACTATTTGAGAGTTTGTGGAAACAGACGCGAGAGATTTAAGAGCGGCTTGGCTGTCCGAGAAGATTCGTATATCCTTGCAAGATATAACGTTTTCTTTGAGCCAGGATAGTGCCTCTTTAATCGCCATTACTTCTGCCTGGAATACACTACATTGATTGGGAAGTCTGTATGATAGACTGAGATTCAGTTGTTCCGAATAGATACCACTTCCAACACCGTAATCGGTCTTTGAACCGTCTGTATAGAAGTGTACCGCATTGTCTTCCAGGGGTCTCTCTTCTTCCCAGTAGGATCTTGAAGGGATGGACACATGGAAGCTTTTACCGAATACCATTTTTGGGGTGGTATAGTCTAAGCGATCTGGGATAGATCTGAAATTGTCTAGAATAGTAGTATGTCCAGTATTGTTACTGTTCCATTGAGAGGTGGCTCTAAGCCTCACACATGAGTTGGCTGCCACCATTTTGGAGAAGATGTCAAGAGGTGTTAGGTTTAAAAGCACTTCCAGGGCTGCGGTTGGTGTTGAGCGAAGTGCTCCTGTGATGCACATAGCTGCTGACCGCTGGACTTTGATGAGCTTATTTAGATTTACCATCTTGTCCAGTGCGGTCCACTATACGACAACTCCATAGATGAGTATCGGTCTGATTACCGAAGTGTAAAGCCAGTGTGTTATTTTTAGGGAGAAGCCCCATTTTGATCCTATGGCCTTTTTACAAGTAAAAAGCGCTACAGTAGCCTTTTTTACTCTTTCATCAATATTTGCCTTCCAATTTAGTTTTTTGTCTAAAATGAGGCCTAAATATTTAGCTTGGTCGGAAAAGCTTAATGGTATTCCTTTAATCTTGGGTGGGCTAATCTGAGGAATTTTATACCTTCTCGAAAAGAGTACTAGTTCAGTTTTATGTGGATTGACGTCCAAGCCACATTGCTTAGCCCATTTTGTTAGCCTATTAAAGGCATTTTGTAGGAGTTCCGAGAGAACTTGGGGGTGTTTCCCAGATACAGATATTGCAACATCGTAAGCATAGGCAATCACCCTGAAACCCTCTTCTTCGAATGATGTTAGTAGGTCGTTTACTACCATGTTCCATGTTTTACTTACTAGTAATTTGCTTATTTCCTTTTACTAAAAAATGGCATCTGAACATGTCGAAACAGTGACAGTTCGTCAAAACAAACAAATTTAAGCGAACCTATTAATTGGAATTCTTAACTGTAGACTGGACCATTCCATCCATTTCTCTTATAAGATTATTTGTACCAAGGAGTTTGCTCGGCACACTAAAATATCGCACTGTTCTCCACAAAACCTAGTTTTCAAATGTTTCGGAATCTTCGACTTCCGACAACATCTTCTTTATTTAAAATAACACAATTGTGGCTCAAGTATTATAGAAACACACAAGAATCAAATTTTTAATGTAAAATTGGCAAGACATTTTGTCGGGAATAATGATTTAAATATTAAGAAATAATAAGATGTTAAAATCGTTTAAAATTAGCTAATTAACCTGTTTTGATTAGTAAATTGCTAATGATAGCTTTAAACTTGTACTGAATCGTTTAAAATTGCACCAATATATCTGAACACGTCTTAACAATGACAGTTTGTGATCAAAAAAAATAAGCAAACAAATTTAAATCAGAGTAGCGGGCCTATTCATATTGAATTGTCAGAAACTCGGAAGCGAAATAATACAAAATTTAAGATAAAGAGTTTGTGATTTAATGCTTAATGGCTGAAACACAAACACGCTTCAGCTTTGGCTTCGGCTTCGCCTGACGTTTACGAGTTCAGCCATATGAATTCAATGCATCATAATGAAGCTTTGACCTCACGTTTCGTTTGACAATCGTAAGAAAAAGAACGTAATGTTACGTAATGTGATTCTAGAAGTTCAAATTTGCTGAACATTTGCTTTGTCTGACAGGTCAACAGCTGTAAAAAAAAAGTCAACAAACAAAATATTATAGGCTGTGTAAGCTACTTCCGCGATAAATTAATTTTTTCGATTTCAAAATTCATATTTTTTACTGCACAAAAAATCAAAACAAACTTTTGAGAAAAAATAGCAGCTGCTAATGACAGAAGTGCCATTTTAGAAATGTCATCTTAGAAATGTCATTCTAACCAACCTCGAAGCAAGCCCATCGTAACGCAGACGAAGCCGAAGCTGAAGCGTGTTTGTGTTTCAGCCATAAATCGTTGTTTGGCTTTTAAAATATACTTAATCGTTTTTTAATTACTGTGCGGCACTTATGAAACGCACAACAATTATATTTCATGTCTTTAAAACTATAACTTATTCTATAGTTCACAAAATGCCAATGTTAAGTTTGTCTTTTAAGAATTCCTCTTGTCAGCAATGCTTACAAACGTAATCAAATACCTAATCAAGTTTAAACAATCATAATTGTGAGATAAACGATCAATTTAAATAAAACTCGATTTAACACAAATTAGTCACTTACCAAATATCTGAAGAAAAATTCATGTATCCAATCCAAATTCATTCATAGGTATTTGAAGGCAAAATAGTTAACATCTGTCAGTCAATATTTTTCACCTTTCACAGGCCCCTTTCTTTTAAGAATTCCCTTTTGTGGTAGGTATTCAACTTTATCGGCGCAGTGTCATAAGTCCGTAAGTCATAAGTCCGTAAAGGACTTATGACTCACTTAGGTGGGTCAAAACTTCATAAATCGGTTATGAACTTATAACCCAAGTAAGTGAGCCAAAAGTCCGTCAAAATTTCCAACGAAATTCTGACCCAAAGCTTACGGTTTTTTGGAGTCATTCTCTCTGAGAAACGAATGCTTACGAAAATTGTTAATGGTTGCGTTCCTTTCACTTTGAAAAAACTTTGAACAAAATTATAATATAAGAAGTGATAAGCAAAAAATTGTACAATTATTAATTTTTGAAATTAGAATGCTTGAAAAAATTATATGAAAAAAACGTATTTCATGTATTTTTAAAGTAAAGGGTCATTACAAAAATTCGCGCGAATTTTTTTAATGACCCTTTACTTTAAAAATACATGAAATAAATTTTTTTCATATATTTTTTTCAAGTATTTCATGTATTTTTAAAGTAAAGGGTCATTAAAAAAATTCGCGCGAATTTTTGTAATGACCCTTTACTTTAAAAATACATGAAATACATTTTTTTCATATAATTTTTTCAAGTATTTCATATATTTTTTTCAAGTATTTCATGTATTTTTAAAGTAAAGGGTCATTAAAAAAATTCGCGCGAATTTTTGTAATGACCCTTTACTTCAAAAATACATGAAATACATTTTTTTCATATAATTTTTTCAAGTATTTCATGTATTTTTAAAGTAAAGGGTCATTAAAAAAATTCGCGCGAATTTTTTTAATGACCCTTTACTTTAAAAATACATGAAATACATTTTTTTCATATAATTTTTTCAAGTATTTCATGTATTTTTAAAGTAAAGGGTCATTACAAAAATTCGCGCGAATTTTTTTAATGACCCTTTACTTTAAAAATACATGAAATACATTTTTTTCATATAATTTTTTTAAGCATTCTAATTTTCAAAATTAATAATTGTACAATTTTTTGCTTACCAAAAATTGTAAGTAAGTACAATTTTTTATATTATAACTTTTGCACAGTTTGATTATTTGATTTTACCAATTAAAAGAGTCGTTTTAAAAAAGTGTGATTATTGTTTGCTTCCTTTTGTCACATTCACATGTCCCTAATATTGGTATTCTTTTTTTAATCATAGATCTATCCCTTTCTCTTCTTACTAATGAGAAAAAAGACTGATAAGGCGTATACACATGCTTTCCAATACATCAATTCAAATATATTTAAATTCCTTCCAACTTCATTTACGTGTGATTTTGAACAAGGGTTAAGGAGAGCATTAAATAATGTTTTTTTAACTGCAATTATAAATGGATGCTGGTTTCAGTTTTCCGTTTTTCCATAAAAAGAATAAATAAATTTATTTCATTCAATCTTGTTTTTTTTTTTGTTGAAGACCTTATGGCTCTTTTTATTGCGGACTTTTGGCTCACTTACGTGGGTTATAAGTTCATAATCGATTTATGAAGTTTTGACCCACCTAAGTGGGTCATAAGTCCTTTACGGACTTATGGCCTACGGACTTATGACACTGCGCCAACTTTATCACCGACCGACACAACAACCGGACCGATAAATTCCTAAATTATTCGATTATTATCATTTTTGAACACAAACAAAACAAAACAACAATGTGAAAAGATCAAGTTCGGAAGCAGAGGAGAACTGATAACAATACAATGCGAAAAATGTAAACACAGAGAATGATAAAGGAACAGAGAGAGAGAGAGAGAGAGAAAAAAAATTCAAAATGGAAAATAGTAAAATATCAAGAATTTGTCTTGGCTGCAAAACAACAACAAAACAAAAAATTAAAATCCTCTCTCTCTCTCCCTCTTGTTCCCTCACAAACACTCGCATTCACACCAACAATTTACCGGAATAATAATGAATCAAATGACATATGAAACAGAAAAGAAAAATCACTGAATAATTTTCTCACTCGTATAAACGTATAAACGTTGTCGCTTGTCGCCCGATTTGCGTTGCACAATACGCTAAACACCGCAATCAACGAAAACGAAACGATCACTATAATCAGGGTTGCCCTCAGGGCAATTTACTATTCTAACGAAACTCGATTAGCACTTAATAACTCTTAATTAAAGCTTGATTTATGTTATTTTCATGAACTCGATTTATTTTTATCCAACTTCCTCCAATCAACGCTTGCGGGATGGATTCTTTTTGTTTTCCAGACCAAACTTTGCCGGTTGCGTAAATAAACAATTTTTTTCTTAACGGTAACGAACAGCGGTCAGTGGCAACTCTTGAACTGATAGGTGTGATTAAAGTTGAGTTGTGTCGTAGCGTAGCGCGAGAGAATCACTTGAAAAGAATTTATAAATTTATTTGCAAATAAATGAAGAGGGCCTCTCTTTTATTTTTATTTTTATTTGTTATATTCTTATCGGGGTTTTTCGGAATTAATTTTTGTCGTTGTTAAAAACAAAAACACGTCGCGATCGCGATAATAAAACACACAACAAAAATGCAAACACCTACAACACGGTTTATAGCTAATGGGCAACTGTTTTTATTTCTCCAATTTGATTAATCTATTTGCTTTTAAGGAGATTTCGATTTCTTATCATCATGAAGCTGCAACAATAGAATCGAATATCGAAAATCGAAAGCTAATGCAATTTCTTCAGCAACATGTGACTAGGTACACCGTGTAAATTCATATTTTCCTCCTGCACAATTGCATCTATTTTCTTCACACTCAAAAAATATCCCATTTTCGGAGTTAAGTCGAATTGATCTTCGAATAAATCGTCGTCGCACAAATAAAATTATACAAAAACGTTTTCAATCTTTTTATTACAAATCAGATTTAAGTTGGTTAAACACGCACGACGCACGTCTCTCTGGCTTCAATCTCGCACAATGAAGCAAAGCGAAGCGATTTAAGAAAATAAATTGACAATAAAAACAAAAATAAATTGTTTCAAAATTCAAATAATAAATAATAGGCAGGTAGTTTTTTTTAAGATACAAAACGAGAGTAGCGCTAGTGGAAAATGAAAATTTGAACGAGAAATGTCATTGAAACGCAAACGCCAGACAAGACTACGTACGAACTACGAAGACGAACAAGAACAAACGCACGGACTTAAAGCCGAGAAGTATCTGCTGGTGCTCGGTGTTGGTGCCAGCGGAATCAGCGGGCGACGATCACTGATCTCTGTGAACAGCAGCAGCAGCCAAACCAACAGAAAACGCAAGTCGCAACTCGACTCCCAAGCAATATCAAAAACAACAACAACAACAAAATAAACGAATGCTAACGACGACAACTAAGACGACGACGACGACGGGCGGAAGGCACTGAGCTGAGCGGCGCGGCGCGGCCGGCGCAGCGACTTGATGAGAAATGTAAATGTGTGTGCAGGTTGCAGCAGCAGCAGCAGTAATAAAATAAATATTAAGAAGCGAGGGGTGGTGGACCGATGGTATAAGGAGGCGTATAAAGTTGGCGTTACCACTGTGTTACTTATAAGATGCGTTCGACTTTTGAATTTTGTTTCAATTTTCCATAAGTATTCTTTTAAATGAATATGATGAGATTTCTACTCACGTTATAAGGGAAGAATGGCAACAATGATTTTCATGACAGTGAACTTGACAGCTAACATCAGGTCCGTCCGCTTCTTCACTTTGTTTCAAATATCTATTTGTTGAAAAATGAGTGAAGTAATGCTCCTATCGTAAGTGTCAACTACCAATAATTGATAGTTGCTAAATATCAAACTTCAATATTTAATTAGCCAAGTGGCAATCATTTTTATATTTAAAATTCTAGCCTATTGGAATGGAAATAACAAGAAGATATTTAGCTTCAGTAAAAAGTAAATTTCTTAACTAACTAACGGGTGTTTTTTTTTAAGACGTGTAGGTTTCAATCTGGCAATTCTTCTTGACAGCTGTCACTTAATTTATGTTCATTTTTATTTTATAATGAATAGATTTACTCCTGAACAAAATCGTGCACATTTATTACCTAATTACCCGTGTTTTGTTAAAAAATCTATAAATAGTATAGTAGGATTTTACACGAATAACAAAAACAATATCCGTAGTATTAATACTACCGATAAAAGTTAAAGTAGAATCTTACTACGGATGAGTTTTTGACATTTATACGAGTCTCGAAGAGATCTTATGTGAATTCGTTCTCAAATGTTGGTACGATTGATATTGCATTTGTATCTCGATGGCTGTGTTCGTTGAGTAGTTGTGCATTTGGAATCATGTTTTTTTCATTGGGGAAACAAATCAATCTGTTACTGTTGATTTTATTTAATTTTGTTAGTGAAAACGGACTAACTGGGCTTATTTTGCAAGAGAAAACAATAGAAAAGATATTTATGTTTTCCTATGTTTCCACCAAATGTTTATCTCAGTTTAGATTAGATAAATCTTTTTGGTGTTTTCACCGCACAAGAAGATGTAAAAATGATTAAGTTTGACAGCACTTTCTAAAATGCAAATGGTGTTTTGATGTTTCTTAATAAGAAGTGCAAGTGAGATATAGTTTGATTCGTGTTAAACAATGAAAAACTGCATAGTTCAGCACCATATAAGAATATGCTTCCTACTCCATGTGCTATTTTTTTTTTAAATTTGATTAAAACAAAACTATATTTTTTGTACACAAACATGCAAATAAACAGACCATAACGCATTATCTGTAAAACCAACTCCTCCACACAAATTTTGACTCGACTCCGATCCCCGACCGGAACCGAGGCGAATCAAGCTCATTTCAACTCGATTCAGGTATATTAAGAATTTAGGCGAGCTTCAAGCTTTTGAAGTTTTTATTTTATGTCAAATTGTTTGGTTAAAACTTTGAAATCGACTATCACATTACACAGACGTATTTTCTTGACTTTGATAGTCAACTTTCAAAAATTAGCTTACACGATTTGACCCCTGGTCTGAATTTCGCTATTTTTTTTTTGGAATTTTTTGATAAATTATTCTGGCAAATATTCAATTGTATCAACTTCCAAATATAAAAACCGGACTACTGCCGATCGTTTTTTTGGCAATTTCACACTGTACTATATATGGAATACCAAAAAAACACGGCTATTACCAAAATAATGGTTAGATTTGCGATACAGCCAACAAAAATATTGGCTCAAAATTTTAAACGATTTAGTAAAATGTTAAAGCCATTTTAAGCAATTTACTATCTAAGCTAAAAAGATGAGTTGCCTAATTTTAAACGATTTTAACATTTTCTAACAATTTGCTAAAGTTAAAATCACGGAATGGCTACTTTAACTTTTAGAAATTTGCTAAATCCATATGACATCTAGAAAATTATTCTTATAAGAGCAGTGGATGGAATGGTCCAGTTAAAAGTTGGGAATTCCAATTAATAGTTCCGTTTCCGTTTAAGTGTATTTGCTCTGTTTATTTTAACAAACTGTCACTTTTTTTTAGACATGTTTGGATGCTCATTTTTTAATAAAGGGCAGTTAGCAATTTACTAGTTACCTAAACGAAAAGAAAGGTTTAAAATTTGTTGTTAGTAAATTTGTAAACCCCTAACAAAAGGTTGTTTACAATTTTGGGCCAATCAATTTACATAAGAAAACTTTTGGTGAGATTTGCGATTAGACAACGCTCGGCTATTTGTTGTATGGATTTGTGTCAAGTCGCTGGTCTACGCAAATAAGTCTGAAAGATTTGGAAAGACCTTGGAAGAAAATGTTCGGCAGAATAAAATCATTTTTAAAACATAATTGCAAACCCTTATCTTTATTACAAAGCTAAATTCTTGGCCATAATATTAAATAATATGCGTTTTATTTCCTCTTCTAAACCACACTTCCAGAAAATATCCTTTATAAGAAATATTCATATATTGTTTCACAAACAACTCGCTTGACTGGGGACTAATTTAATTAAAAAGGATTTAATCAACAGACCTCGAGTGTACGATTGGTTTTCCATAGTCTACTGCATAGGTCGTTAAAATTATTATATTATAAGGTATATAAGTTTACTTTCGTATGAAAGAAGTTAGCCCAAAGGATAGCAAAAAATTTCTTTATCTCTCACGGAATAAACATTGAATAAAAACAACAACAGTTTTAAGGCTTGATTAAACTCAAAACTATAAGCAAAAAGAATAACAGTGCGAAATTCAAAAATTAGTTAGAAGCTAAGTGATCGCTAAAAAACATCATTTTCTTTAGTATGTACATATGTATGAATGGCAACAGGACTTTTTTTTATAAAACACAAATCCTAATACTGACTAGTGTTTAAAAATTGAACTTTTTGCTAAAATTGATAGATAGATAAGCTTTTACAATTTTCGTGTCCCATGCTTCACAAATTAAGATCTAACGGAGCCACAATCTATCACCAGTAATCAAGTCTCTGACGGGTTTTTGTTTTTCTATTCAAAGCTCTGAACTCTGTGTCTAGGTCTACTGAGATTGTTGAACGCGCTCTGAAAGAAGTAATGGCTGAAACACAATCACGCTTCAGCTTCGGCTTCGCCTGACGTTTACGAGTTCAGCCATAGGAATTCAATGCATGCTATCACAATAAAGCTTCGACCTCACGTTTCATTTGACAATCGTAAGGAAATAACGTAATGTTACGTAATGTGACTCCAAACGGAAGCTCTAGTTCAAATTTGCCGAACGTTTGCTTTGTCTGACAGCTCAACAGCGGGAAAAAAGTCAACAAGCAAAATACATTTGCTTTTAGAGGGATTCCCATTGGTTATTATAGGCTGTGTAAACTACTTCCGCGATAACTTTAATTTTTTCGATTTCAAAACTCATATTTTTTTTTTTATTTTGAGAAAAAATAACAGTTGCTAGTGACAGAAGTGCCATTTTAGAAATGTCATTCAAAGCAACCTCGAAGCAGGCCCAACGTAACTTGTTTGTGTTTCAGCCATAAACGATGTCTGAAATCTTATAATTCTTTTTAAAATACATTTAAGCTTTTAACTTTAATGAATTGACATCTGTCATTAACTTAACTTTGAAAACAACAAATATATGTGATAATCGATTTTGTCTACTGAAAAACTGTTGGTTTTTTTTGCAAAATTTACCTTCTTTCCCAGAGCAATCAATGTGAACTCCCATTTTAGTTGTTTTGAGATTTATCTATCCATTTTCCCTCAGGAGCTTGACATTTGTTGACTTTGTCTTCGTTTTCCAAGCTCGTTGACCTAGCGATCTGAACATTCGGAAACAGTCCTCTGAAACGAAAAAAGTATCACAACTTTAAGGCCTGGATTCACTCAAAAAAAGAAACACAATTTTGAGTTTGACAGTTTTAACATCAGTCTTGACACCAGTAAGAAAAGTTTTTGAAAGCTGCCAAAAAATTGTCTTGCAATGAAGACAATTGTTTGGCTTCTAAATAAGGCAATTGACAGCTGGAAAATCACACACTAAAAACTTCTATTAAAGTTCCTTATGTCGTCTGAACCTGTCCAATATTGTCAGAAACATCATTGTCAGTGATTTAGTCAAGTAAGTCAAGAATAATTTACCTTAGTTCAAGTCAAATCTACTTGTGCCAAAATATCAGCTGATTATATGTTCAACTGAATGTTGAACTCCAATATTCTGTAATTTATTCATTTCATAATAAAGGTTTCTGGAAAAAGGAAGAAGTACTTTTTCAATTTACTACCATAGAAAAGAAGTTTAGAGTTTATTTTTGTAGAAAATAATGGTATTGCTACTTTTTGCACGATTAACTTTAGCTTAGGGGCCGTTCATAAAATACGTCACGCTAAAATCAGCTTTTTCTGACCCCCTCCCCCCCCATTGTCACGCTGTGTCACGCTTTCTGTGACCCCCCTAGAAATATTTCGTCACAAAAACGAAGCCCCCTCCCCCCCTAAATATAATATATTTCAAATGATACTACACAAATTTTGAGAATTTAAATATTTATTTAGTTTTTATAATAAAATAATAAAAAATATAAAAAAAAAATGACTCTATCATGATGAAAATTTAAAAATAAAAATATTCAAAAGAAATACTAATTGAAAATGTTTTAATGAATGGCGAACGTCACGTTACCATAGACCCCCCGTCCCTCCTTGTCACACCTTGTCACACTCAGCAAGAGCCCTCCCCCCGCCTTGTGTGCGAACGTATTTTATGAACGGCCCCTTAGGGTTATTGGAGTAAAGTTTTAAATTAATGACATCTCTAAAACAAGAATGCCGTCAATTGAGACAATTTTCTTACTGAAAGATCTGACAATATTGAAGTCTGTACTAATTCTAAGTATGCTACAAATTACTGAAATGTTCTTTTTTGAATTCAAGTATTTTGGCATTTTAATAACTAATTTAACATATTTTAGGTTTCGTGAAAACAATTTATCCGAAATAACGTTGAAAAATATACTAATGTGTAACAAATTCAATAATTCTAACAGAAGATTTATTTTATTTTCTTGTCAACAAAAATTGCATCAACGGTAACACTAGAAAGAGACTCATACTCTTATCGGGGCGACATTATTATTATTGTTGTTGTTTTTGAGGAATTAAAGCACTCTTTTGGTTAATCTCGCTCACAAAAATAATGCGAATCGAATCGAATTAAAGTGAGATGGCCGGAGCGGAGAGTTATCGTAGATAAGAGATGAGGCATGTGGACTGGGGAATCTACGCGCTACTCTGTTGCTGTTGCTTGATGTTGTTGATGAACTAAAAGTATATAATATTAGTTATATACAATGTTTATAATTTAATTTGTTCAGTATTGCCAAATCTTGTCAAATCATATGAACACTTAAATATTTGATTAAGACACGTTGAAGATATAAGAATGTCAAGTATTGAAACATCTCTTTTGTATTGTGCCAGAGTCCAGAGTGGTCCCTTAATTATTTTTTAACACTTACTACTAATAACACAGGTCAACAAGGTAAAGTAGCTGGAAATTAAATTATACTTCTTCTTAGGTTTTTGATGGCTTTAGTTCGAATCAATCTATCCCGTCAGGTTTTTGAGATACAACCTTTTATATGTTTATCGAAAAAAACATTAAATAAGACTTTTCGAGGCTCTGTAAATTCATGTTTTTTTTCTTCAATAGAATACTTAATAATTTTCTAAATCTACAATCCCTTACTTCGGCATTCGGTTTAAAAATGTTCAATATCCTACTAATTTTTCAAGAAAATCCTCATAAGTGGCAAATCTATAAATGCCATACTTTAACTTTTAAAGAACGCTGACGCATTTATGCTTAAACCGTTCTTACCAGAAAAACGCAAAAAGGTAAAAAAGCAGTCCTTAAAGTTATAACATCAAGTTTTCAAAATATATTGAAACAAAAATAAGAAAAAGAGGTTGGGATACGACCCACACTGATAACTTCCCATCCCGTCTGTCGATTTGTCTTGCTTAAAAGTTTATAGGTTTTCGTGTTTTGTTAAAAAAAGTTTCAGTTGAATTATTTTTAAAAATTTCAAAATTACCAACAATATCTTGCATATTATAATGAAATAGTTTGATTGCAAAATCAGTTTTTGTTAACGAGATTTTTAGTCGAAAACCAATTTTTACAAATTTTAGTAGCATTTCTTAAATTTTTTTATTTCTTATATAAAAAAATACAAATTGGATGAATGAAATTAATTTGAGAGATATTAAGAACCGAACATTAGTTTTTACCAAATTTGCGTACTATTTTCTGTAGATTTAATTTTTTTTATGAAAAAACGGATTGTTGGATTCTTATAAAAAATTATTGAATATCGAAAACAATATTTTCTGTGAGATAAAATAAGTTTGAAGACCATATTTTTAATTTTTAAAAAGCTATTTATGTCGAAAGTAAACTTTTACTTTTGTTAAGGTTTTTATTTTTTGTAAAAAAAACTGTCAATTCGATTTGTCTCAAAATTTGTCCGAATGTTGAAAACTATATTTCTTATAAGTTAAATTTAGTTGGAAGCCATAATCTTAAAGTTTTGAAAAGATATTTGAGTCGAAAATCAAATTTTACCAACTTTTGTTAATTTTTTTTTTAGGTTCTTAATTTTTTGTAAAAAAAACTGCCAATTCGATTTTTCTCAAAATTTAACCAGATGTTGAAAACGTTATTCTTCGTTCGTAAAATTTTCGAGGTGACAAATATTTTTTTTTCAGTTTTTTTTATTTATAAAAAAAACCGTTTATTGTAATTTTTCCCAAAAGTATATTTGTTTGGTATCACGTTACAATACATGTATTGTATATAATATAAAATTTAATTCAACTGGCTAGCGTTTTTGGTTCGTAAGATATTTGGGGTTCACCAAAATTTTCACCTTTTTTTTAAACTGCTATGGTAAAAAAACCACCTACTCAATTTTCTTGAGAGCCCTTTCTGCATATTTCTGCATTATTATCGGTATAACAAAATTTATTTGAAGTCGATATCTCTACTGGTTCTTAAGCTATGGACGACGAAAAAAACGTCGCGAACGTACGGACGTAGATACGAATGTACGTACACACGCACGCACAGACATCTTTCTAAAAATCTTTTATTTCGACTCTAGGAACCTTGAAACGTCGAGAAATGTCAAAATAATTTTCAAGTCGACAAATCGGACCCATTACAATAACGTCCTATGGGAAGTTTATAATGAAAGGAATTATTCAAAAACGTAAAGAAATTACATTCAAGATTTTTTTAAACTTCAGTTAGAGTCAAATGAAGACCCGTGAGTCATCTCATAACTAATGAGAAAGAAGAAAGCTAATTGAGATACTTCAATGCTTTAAACTGTATCTAGAAGATAAGGATTTATACTTTGCAAAATCATCCTATCATTATATTGTTTAAGGATATTTTGTTTTTAAATTCAGTCTAAAGAGCAGTTTTGGGTTGTTTTTATCATTTTAATAATACATTTTTTAAAAAGCTGATGTAATAAAACATTTAAAGGCGATATTTGAATTCAGGACAACTCGATTCTAAAGGGTGATTTTTTAAAAGCTATAGGAAAGTTTTTCAAAAAAAAACACATAAAATTCAGAAAAATGCATGAAATCTTTATTTGAATCGATAGTACGGTCCATATAATTTAATGTTTGAAGATTATTTCATGCACCAGCGCCAGCGTCTCAAATGGTCCATCTGCTTAGTCCAATTTTGGCATACTCTTTCCAACATTTCGGCCGGTATCTCACCAATAAATGCTTTAATGTTGTCTTCCAATCCGTCAATTGAAGCGGGCTTGTCTGTATAGACATGAGCTTTAACATAGCCCCACAAAAAATAGTCTAAAGGCGTTAAATCGCACGACCTAGGCGGCCGGTCCCGAACGTGAAATAAAATGTTCACCGAACTCGCCTCTCAATAAGTCCATTGTTGCGCGTGGTGTGTGCCATGTGTCAAGCTCTTGCATTTTGGGCAAACAAAAGTTGGATACCATCTTCACAGTTACGTTACGATTCGCATCATCTTTGTAGAACTACGGTCCAATGGTGCCACCAGCCCATAAACCGCACCAAACTGTGACTTTTTGTGGATGCATTGGTAGCTCTTGCAATGCTTCTGGCTGATATTCACTCCAAAATCGACAATTCTGCTTATTTACGTACCCATTTAGACAAAAATGAGCTTCTTCGCTGAACACAATTTTTCTGTAAAAAAGTGGACCTTCGGCCAACTTTCCAAGGGCTCATTCTTTAAAAATTTTACGTCGCAGTAGGTCGTTCGCCTTCAATTCTCGCACTAGCTGTATTTCAAAAGGCATCACACCTAAATCCTTCCGCAGAATTTTCAACGTTGTTGAGTAACAGTGGCTCAGAGACAGAGATATTTGCTGCGATATTTTCTTCAGTTCGCACTCTACGTAAGCGTGTTGGTGGTTTAATGTCCAACAATGTAAATTTGGTGCGAAATTTAGTCACAATATAGCCCTAATAGCAGCTTCAGTGGGTCGATTAAACTGACCATATAATGGAAGAAGCGCGCTATAAACTTTCTTAACAGAGCACGCATTTTGATAATAAAATTCAATAATTTGCAAGCGTTGTTCGTTGTAAGACGATTCATGGTTAAATTATAGACCAAACTGAAGATGTTTGACAGTGAAACAAAACACGAAACGTTCATCAGCTGTTTAAACCAGTGTTGCCAAAAAGATAATAGCTAAAAAATCATCCTTTGTATGTAAAAGTATTATTTGGTTTGAGCAGAGATGAAGAAACCTAATTTTATTGACTAATCACAATCACTATAGCTATATCAAAGTGCAAGTTCTTGGCGCTCTAAATACAAACTTTTACGAAACTTACATGAAACTGAGTTTAATTTTTTTCGGGGTATGTTATGCTAAACTTTTTCATAATCTACAATTTTTAATTCTAAAACAAATAAAAATTCGAATTCTATTCAAGTGAAAAGTCAGTTCGCAAACACAACTTATGACTTAAATAATATCTAAATTTTAGAAGACACTTCCCAAAAAAAGTCTTTTAAATATCTTATGAAATGTTCGACTTAGAATTTTGAAGTAACCTATTGCAAAAATAATTAAATTTTTCTCTTCAATCGCAAAGATTGTTTCATTTAGACACTTTGTTTTATCAAAACCAATATTTCATCAATCTTCTCTTGAAATGCATCAATTTAGAGGCACACACTGCGGGTTAATGTCACCAATTCAAATCCAACTTGGAAATCACTTATTTCCTTTATTTTTGTATAGAGTTGTTGTTGTTTTCTTCTTCTTTTTTTTATCGGACGCACATACATATCACATGGTCAACTAATGGGCGGCTTATCAAACGCTTCTGTGCTGCATAACGAAATTAAGTCAAAATCAAAACTACCCCTTAAAACATAGAAACAGCAATAATTTATAGACCGAGTAACTATAGAATCACAGATAGAAATCAAAAAATGGGTACTGACAGTGTTGAGTGGGGACATTTTTAAAGGAAGGAAAAATCGTCACAATAAATTCATAGAAGTAGCAATATAATGTTGTTGTTTATCTTGTCGGAATCATATATTATGAGTACCTACACTGCGAGTCAAAAAAACGTTTTCTTTTTTGTTCGTTAAATTTTTGTATTTACAGTTTTTTGAATAATGGTATAAGAGCAAGGTCCCTGGACCTTATTTCTTTCTCATATTGTCCATGGACTCAATGTTTTTAAAAAAGAGAATAAAACGACTAAAAATTTAATGGACTTTGACTGTAACAATCAAATATAATGTCCATGGACGTTTTGCCTCTTGAAATTAGACCATAAAACCAAAAATCTAAATCTGGAATTCATTTTAAAGAAAGTTGAAAAGATGTTTCTCCATAGATGCAAAATTAACTATTTTCAGATCTCTAGGATGCTTTTACAAAGCATGTTTCTAACGGTATATTATACTTTAAATTTTGTTATTTTTGTTTAACACGTTCTACCCGGCGCATTTTTTTGATGTTGATATGCATTGCATGCACGATATGACATTTTATTCGTATAACGGCACTTTTTACAGTTCAGATATACGCAGTGCCCGTGGACCACCTGTGGTCCACGCCGGGTAGAACGTGTTAAATTGTAAGTCAAATATGTATCTCGAAAACTAAGTGTCTTATAGGATTGAAAATAGCCAATTTAGCTAACTATGGAGAAGAATATTTAGAGAAAGCTAATTTCCGAAGGTATATCAAACTCTAAGTTTAGTAAAAATTTACTTGCAACATACAACATCCGACCATTATCTTGAAAACTATTTGTCGTATCAAAAAATAATCTACAAAATTAAAGCTTATTAAATTTCCTAAATAAATATGATATTAATTTCTTTGTACTTGTTTTAGTTTGTAAAATAACTCTATCGGCATTTTAGAAAAACATGTGTTTTTTCACACTAAAAAAAAGCTTATTAAATTTCCTAAAACAATATGGTAAGCATTTTTTCGTGTCTGTAATTGTCGACGAAAAAAAACTGTAGTATTCAATTTGTATGTCCCTTTTTACTTCTGAAACTCGTTGGCCCACTATATGGCTCATTGCCTGCATGCCTAGAAAATAAGCATTGTAGCAAGTTACTTTATCATCTCCAACGATGCCACTCAACAGTGTTGACGCTATGCGACTTTAGTCGCATTTTGACCCTTTTTTGTGCCTCATGCGACCATGATACGACTTTTTAAAAAATTGTCTATTTTGACACTTTTTAAAAAATTAAGCGACTTTTTTGACCCCATCTCTAGAAAAATACATTGAAAAGCTAAGTTGTTTTCTTAATTCATACAAAATTTCCAAACTTCCATTGAAATAACAACATAACTAGCACTGTCAAACATAATTTCAATCTTTAAAATGGAATCAAGTTGAAATTGTTTTGGTCGACTCGATCACGTTCGTCCTATGCTATTCTAGCATAAAAATTCATTTCAACCTTTCGACTCCGCATATAAATGCAGTTAATAGTTAAAAATTTTAAGTTTATATGAGTAATTTTGGTTATTTCACCACTCCGTTCCTAACAAAGTTTCCCAATTATTTCTATGTGTTTGTTCGACTGTGGTGAAATTTGAATATTGTTATTGTTATTTAATGTTATATACATATACCCCCGTATTTATAAAGAAAATATACATACAATTATTTATTTCAGCTCCCGTGTTTAGGAAAACTACACCATGGAATAAGAATTTTCCGAAATCAAACTAAAGGCAGTTGCCTACCGTTCCATTTGGGTTCAATCCCTGCCTGTGCCACCCTAATTAAAGAAGAAAGTTTTCACGGGTACTGCCTCTTGCGAGGAATTGACAAATCCCCCAAGAGTAACTCTTGTCATAAAAAGTGCTTTCTCAAATTAGCCGTTCGGATTCGGCTTAAAACTGTAGGTCCCCTCCATCTCTGGCAACTTTACTCGCACACAGGAATGGTTGAGAGTTGTAAGTCACTAGGCCCTAGGTCTCAATGGACTGCGTTTTAATACACAATGTACAGTTGTAACGCTTACCCCTATAAAATCAGCAATCGCCAGTTGAATTGATCCGAGTGCATAATACCGAAGCACGAGTAATAGTTGTAAAACAGGCCGAAGTTCACGCGATCTTTTAAAAAATCAAAAAGGAATCTGTTGAGTAAACGCATTTACATCAAATTTGAATCATTACTTCTCAGGTCGTAAGGCAATAAATCTTGTATTTTTTCGAGAACTAAAATCGTCGTTCGTTTTGAGAGACGAAAACGGTAGAAAAAAATCTTGGTCATCCCATTTGTTTAAATCAAGACGCGGAAGCATCTTGTATTCGCGTCTTTCAACATGTAAATAATTATATTCTTCTTCTTCGCTACTAGAAGATGACCAATCTTCCCAAAAATAATTGAAACGAAACCTTGTTTTTACACACTTTTTGTAACTGCAATACGTTTTATTTTATAGACTCGATTCACTTTTTTACAAAATTGTTTTGACGTTTGACTTGAAAAAAAAAACGATAAATACACAAAATAGAGAAAAATCCCTGTTTTTTGTCTCAACTCCAACTATTTGAAGTTGAGAAAACATAAAGTTGATTAACTCGAGAGTTGAAAACTGAAAGTTGGGAACTAAAACTTTTACTGGACAAAAAGAAATTCTAAAGTTGATATGGAAAATCCCAGAGTTGATTTCAACTTTGAGTGAACAAAATCACCAATAAGGGACTTGAAAGTGAGGGGAAATTTCTGATTGGCCAGCTGTCAAAAATTGCCTCCCAATTAAGACAAATTTATTTGAAAATTGACTGGAAAGTTAGCAAAGATAAATCTCCCTAACTAAACTACTCAAAACAAAATAGGGAACACTAAAGATTTATTTTTTATTTTGCCTAAAAAATACTTAATTTGTGAAAATTGTCGAAGCCCAGCATTTTATTAAAAAGTTTTCTTGTGTATGAATCCATATCGATGCTTTGAATAACAATTTTACCGATAACTCCAAGTCAATAGGCAAAAAAAGCCGATCGCTCGAAAAAAAAACAATCAATGCAAAAATTATTGCATATGTTTTCTCAGTCCGATTCTAGCGTTGTTCGTATAAGTGTTTCTTTATTTAATTGTTGTTCTTTGTTTCTTCGTGATTAAACGTGATTATGATTACAATGCACGGTCTTAGACGCCATTTGGATACTGAAAACGCAATTAGAGCGGTAAATATGCAGGAACGAGGAGTGTCTCAAAGGGCTGTTGCAAATCGAATCGGTGTGCCGCGGTGAGCTATCCGAAACGTGTGGGAAACCGTGAGTGTAGCAAAGAGACCAGGATCAGGAAGAATTCGGGCCACAACTCAGCAAGAAGACCAGTACATTCGAATAACTGCATGCCGGTCGGAAGCGTACCCTAACCGCCCGGGCTTCACAAACTCAACTGCGGCAGTCGACTGGCACTCAAGGCAGTGATCAAACCATTCGCAATCGACTCCATTAAGATGTTCAACGTTCCAGAGCGTGTGCTATTTAGCCTAAACTTACACTGGCCTATCGGGAAGCGCGTTTAAGGTACGCCCATAAGAAATTAAATTGGACCTAGGACAACTCTTTACAGACGAATGCAAAATCAAATTGTTGAGTAATGATAAGCGAGTACGAGTGTGGAGAAGGGCAAGTGAATGTTTTAGCGAATCGTGCATTCACGGAAGTGACAGATTTGGGGGCCCTAGTATTATCGTATAGGCTGGAATAAGTTTGCTAAGCAAAACAGAGCTGATTATCCTGGATGAGGGCACCATTACCGCCGCCAGTAACATTGAAATGGTAATATGACCTGTTGTGATCCCATTTTAAAAAAGAGCTGGCAATGGGTTTGTTGTTATTCAAGACAATGCTCGCCCGCATATGACCCGTAACAAGCAAGCAGCCCTTTCTGACGCCAATGCTACACTTTTGACATGACCAACAAGAGCCCAGACCTCAATTCGATCGAGCATTGATAGGACCAGTTAAAAAGAAGCATCAAAGAAAGCCACCATAGTGTCAACACTGCACAGGAGGAGAGTAAACGAGTTAAAAGCCTGTTGGGAACTTATACCCGAACAAAATTTAAGGCATCTGATTGAAAGCGTACCAGATAGGCTTATACAATGCATACAGAGTAAATGAGACCTTACTTGCTACTAAGCAAAAGAAATAAACCAGAAATCATAACAAAAAATAGTGATATGTAAAGTTTAATTTTTGTTTTTTGTTGTAAATTTTTCTATACATTTTTTTTTTTTTCAGTGTAACTTGAATAAAGAATTTTTGTCCGTGTTAAAAGTGTGTACACTTTTATTTAAAACTTAACTGAAACATAATGACCAAAAACAAAAATTTAAACACTAATTGTTTTCAGACGAAAACCAAAAAACTTTGTGGACCCTATTTTGTTTTGAGTAGTTTATCAAGTCTAGTCTATACTTATGCCAAAATGACAGCTGGTTATGTTTTTTTCATTCAAGTGAAAGCTGAACTTTATTTCTTTATGATTTCTCTATTTTTTGCACAATTTCAGTTTTTGTTTTGTAATAGTGTATTGTAGACAATAATATTTTTGTTAGTTTTGTCCATGATCAACTTAAGATGAAATTTGCTATCTATTTGCTTGATCAAGATGTACGTTCAAAAAATGCAAATGTCCCTTTTGTTGTCTGAACCTGCAAAATGGCTTATGAATTTCATGTTAAAAGTCAAAGTTATTTTGAGAGTCACAAGACTACAAAAAAAGTCAAAGTTATCACTTCACTGCAGTTACTTAAAGGCTTTAGTTCTTAAAACTCTGTTTTTTGGGGACACCCTGTTTATCAAGATATTCTGTTTTATTCTGTTAAGTCTTGACTTTATTTTTATATTGAAAACGCAGATAGCTTAATCCGAAATGACTCAATAACCCTTTTTAGGCTAATAAAATATTTGTTTTTAATAATTTTAAAATATATTTTATATACATTTTTACTACACTAAATATGTTCTCATATATCAAGTTTTGCATTCATTTTTCTTTCCCTTTTTATTTAAAATAGGCCCTCTCGTCACACCTTATGACTCCATTAAATCTAGAAGTGATTTCTTAGCCTCAAGGTAAAATTTAAATTCATCCCTCCCGCACCGCAACAAAATAGCTCAAAATATTACTCCCACTCCACACACTTTCCACTAAGACTACACCTGCTGGTGGTTTAGCTATAGTGTCTGTAGGTAAGGTTGTAACATCAGAAACAATGAGGATATAACTACAAGATTAACTATGAGGGTTCTTAAAGTTAATTAAGGAGACTTCTATATCTTCCACTTGGTTTTGCACCCAACACCAGCACAAACGCCTTCATAATCATTTGCCACCTATGGTGTGTAACGTCTTACTTGAAAATGATGACAAAGACGATAGGTAAAATCGCACCCACTATACTGCTGCTGCTACTACTACTATACTCCTGCTGGTGCCATAGTATTTCTGTGTCTGACGGACACTTCTTGGTCTTATGTATACCTTACCTATTGAAAGGTACGTGCAAACGAAGACATATCCAAGTCCCACAAATTATTTCTCTATAAAAACAAGTAAAGACAAAAAAAAAGTCCTTGACAATCCTAAGGAATGTCGGGAATAAACTAATTAAACCGAAGAGGGTGGTAAGAAAATAGAAAACTTCTAAAGGCTGTATTTAGTTATTTGGAGCCTTAAACCAAAAGAGTGCAATCCAAAAGTCAACTTCCTTTATTTTTAGAGTACATGTACAGGGACCAACATGCTTTATTGTACACTTAAAAAGCTAGAAGCATCACTTATGGCAATCCATAATTACATATCCTCCCAAACTTGGTCAATACATTAGACCTGCTGCGCCCTACATAAAGGATTGTACACTAGAGCATGACCAATAACTTGATCCTGAAACTCCGACACTGGAAGTTTTTGTTGATTTAGCTTTGTAACTGAATCCTATTTCTGTTCTGTAACGCCCGACCACCCACCTCCATACCAAATTAAGTCGTATCGCTCTGACAACAGCTTTGAAGGTGGATTCGGATTTTTGACTAATTCACTTGTTTTTTTGTTATGGGGTTATGGTATCTCTTATACCCTCTTACTTATGTCTGTAAATACATAGGTATACCCTAAAAAATCTTCTACAATATACTGAAGATGTGAAATGTTTCTGTTGATGCTTTGAACTCTTATTCTACATATATATATATATATATATTTATTTGAAACGCCCGCCAGCGGGATTGAAGACTGAAGAAAGGAAAGGTAAGTATGAAGTCGAGGTTCAAAACGATATGGCAAAGCAGTAAAGACAGAAGAGCTTGTTTATTGATCTATTTGCGGTTTTCAAGAACAACTGCGGGTGAAAGCAGGATAATTAACTTTTGTCCTGTGGTAATGTAGCTTTTCTTAGACAAACATTCTGTCGCATTTAACACGCGCGCTATAACATTGTATGTAGGTATATGTTATAGACGAAACAATAAAGAGAAAAGTGGGAAGCGCGTAGCATTTAGACGCATAGGTATAACAATTTTATGGGAATTCAAAAAACAAGAAAACACTGTCTGACCTTTGATTTCCATGTTTATGTTTACCTACATTTTAAATCTACAAGTCTAATACATATGAGAATATAAATAAAGGCAGCTTGAACGAAAAATAATATTCTTAAATTTTTGTATGGCTGTAGGAACTTTTTAACTTTCGTCAATAATTTTTTTTTAATGTAAAAACAAATCATTCTTATTTATGAATGCTAAAAAAACAAAGCAAAATTTTAGAATTTGAATTTATTGGAGTTTTACAGAGAAGACGTATAAGTACAATGCAGATACAGGGTGGGCCATCTAGTGGTTTCTTTTTAAATCATAGGTTACATTGGCGGTGTTTCCCGCTCGAAATCTGCACAGAAATCAATTGAGTCACTTTACGTTTGAACAACGTTAGGAAATATGGAAAGCTTTTGTTTTAGAAGAAGTCGTTTTCAAAATGAAGCACCCGCACCTGTTGTACGAAAGTTTATGCAAAGTTTTTAAGGCTGGTATACTCAAGGTCTCTGTCGTTAAAAGTATAATACTTAATTCACGAACTTAAATAGAACGGTTTTGAACTAAGATCTCGGATTATTCCCTTGAAATGACTCAGCAAATGAAGGCAAACGAGTTTTCATCTCGGCGCGGCGGCTATATTTAAAGACAATATTTGCAGCATGTTACTTACTTTATACTCACTAAATGTGGCCTGATTATGAGGTTCGCGGCGGATCGTTTTCAATTCGACCTTTCAAATTCGACTCGCTTCGTATTTCCTTATTAACAAATTCGCGGCGAAGCGAAAATAGTTCTTCCTATATTCCAGTGATTTGACACTTTTGGTTTGACTTTTCCTTCCTATATTCCAGTGATTTGACAGCTTTCCACAAATTTTGTTTGATTTATTCAAAATTTTTTATTTTATTGTGGATTGTGGATAAATTATAAAAAAATTAAAATAAAGCTAACTCACATTTTTAATTTCATTTAAGAAAGAATCCACGAAATCGAACAGTGAATAATAATGAACACTCTTTCGCCTGTGAATCCGCCAAAAAAAATCTGTCGGATTTCAACTCGCCAAAAAACATTATGACATTTCAAATTCGCCTCCGAATTCGTTAATTGGTCGAATTCAAAACCGCCCACAAACCATAGACCTTATCAATTTCTAACAGAACGTGTTACGCGTACTGAACTAGAAATGACTCTTAAGATAGCCAAAGGAACTAGCCCAGGCGAGGACAAAATCACTTACAATATGGTAAAACTATGCGACGACAGCCTCAAAGACAGAATTTGCTCTCTATATGATGACATTATATCGACTGGGACTTTTCCACACGACTGGAAAAGAGCAAAACTTAAGCCGATTCCGAAAACATCGCGAAATCATCATGATTTCAATGAATATCGCCCAATTTCCCTCCTTCCTATTCTCTCAAAAAATTTTGAAAAAATTATTGCTAGACGAATTGGTTGGTTAATGGAAGAGAAGGCTAACCCAGGACAGCATGACCTAAAAGAGGAGTTTCAACTCTCCTTCATCTTCTAGAGCACACACTTGCTGGAAATTTATCGAAAACTAAACATAGCGTTATCATGTCATCCGATTTGGAAAAAGCATTTGATAGAGTTATGATGGTGCCAATTATTAAACAGCTTCATCAATGGAGCGTTCCTAAAGAAATACTTGCAGTGATCATGTCATTTATTAGTGGTAGAACTTTTCGAGTTAATGTTGACGGCTATAACTCCTTAACCATGAAAATGGATAATGGAACACCACAAGGATCTCCGCTCTCAGTTGTCCTATATAACGCATATATTGACTCGCTTATCGTAAAACTCTCCCAGCCGCTTCAGAATCTCGACTTTATCGGAGTATATGCTGACAATATTTACGTTGTTGCTTCTGGAGAACCTACCCAGGTAAAAGATACTCTGGAAAAAGCTGATTTAACAATGTTTAATTGGGCTAAAGAAGTTGGTGCGATTATTCCTCCATCTAAAATTGAAGCTTTGCATCTATGCCGAAAAAGAAAATGCACCCCCACCTCACTTGTTTTACGGGAAACAACCATTCCTCTTAAGAGAGAAATAAAGATACTAGGAGTAACTTTTTCTGGAAATCTAAAATGGGACACACATGCAAAGAATCTAATTAACCAGCTTAAACGACGGAACAATGCTTTAAAAATGATCTGTTCAAAGCGAAAAGGTCCACATCTAGAAACTGCACTGCAAATTGCGAAAACTCTAGTCTCTGGTACCCTCCAACACGGTGTAACTATTTTTATGTGGACCACGTTAAGAAATATTAGCAATATTGACTCAGCCATCAACGATTGTTTTCGAACAGTCTCTGGAGCTTTAAAAGCCACTAAAATAGAAGCCCTAAGATTGGAAGCAGGTTATGAATCTTTTGAACACTTTGGAAAAAAAAGGGCAATTAACCTAGTCAGAAAAATACTTACAGATCCAGTCCATCCCCTCTTCAAGGCTGCTGAAGATGTGATTAACGCTACAAAACCGATCAAGAAATATTCAAAATCTGCCCTTATAAAAATGACATCTATAGTTCCGAATCTTAGCTCTTTTTCATTCAATAATACGCAGACATTAGGAGGTAATCTTCCACCTTGGAAAAGACATATACTTCCCATTAACACTAATCTTGCTAAGTACAAAAAGGAAAATACTGCTGACGAAATATTTAGAATGCTTCACCAAGAAATGATCTCTGCCTATAACGCTGATAGAATCTTCTACACAGACGGTTCGTACAAAGAAGACAATTGGTGTTCATACGCAGTCATTCAGTTACAACCAAATTCTGAAACATCTATAATTCACCAAGCTCTTTTACCAGAATCTGCGAACAGCTACATTGCAGAATTAATAGCAATTTATAAAGGCATATGTGTTGCCCAAAAATACTCTAACCGGTCCCTCATTGTAACCGATAATTTTGGTATCCTCATGGCTCTTAAAAATGCGACAAATAAATGCCCTTCTCTGGAGCTTATAAGAATATGTTTATTCGCCAATAAAAATATTATTCTTACATGGATACCTGGACATTCCGGAATCAAAGGAAATGAGGCAGCAGACCTTGCAGCAAGAACTGCTACAAACTATCCACTCATTGTAGAGTATCCCAAAATGTATAAGCTCCTACGCAGATCTTTGATTCAGGATCATAAGAAAGAGCTCATCGAAAACTGGCAAAACTCTGAAGCTTTTCTAAAAAAACATCAACCTACTTACTCGCGTATACCATACAATCGGTCTCTAAACAGAGAAGATAGCATAAAACTCTTCCGAATAAGAGTTGGAAAAGCTATTTTTAACACTCAACATTACTATAATGCTGGAGATCCTGAGCAATGTTCGAATTGTGGAACGATACTCTCTGTCTGGCATATCCTTGTCGAATGTCCTATATCCCGCCAAATTGAAGTATCATCAGACAACATAACTGAAAAACTTGCCGAAATCTTGAATCCATCAGATGAACGATCCATTCAGTACATAAAAGATGCCACATCCGCTCACCAAAAATTTAATGAAATATAATTTTTTTTTTTTTTTGTTTTTCACTTCTCAATTAAACATAATTAGACTTTGCTAAATTATTTTTTTTTTTACAATTTTGAACTAGGACCTCACCCAATAAACTTGTCCATAACTAGATGTCTCCAGTTGCGCACTCCAAGTTGTTTGAGGTCACTTTTCACTTCTGCGCACCAATTGACTGCGTTTTCCTGTGGACGTGGATTCAAAGACTTTCCTGGTCAGAGCATTGATTTCCATGCGCTCTACGTGACCCAGCCATCTCAGGCGTTGGACTTTTATCCTTTTGGCTAAATCTCCATTATCTCTTCAACTCACTTTCTACGCATATGGGACCGTAGATCACGTAAAGAATTTTTATTTTTAAACGACCCAAGGTGCTTCTCCACTGTATAGCATAATGGGGATGATGAGGGTGTTAGGTCTTCAACGAGAGAGAGGACTTTACTACTCAATTGTTTTCTTAGCCCAAAGAAACAGAGTAATTCTTCGTTTGATCTCAGCGCTGATGTTGTTTTCTGCATTCATAGCGGACCCCTGGTGGGTGGACAAAGTCCTAAAGTATCTCAAAGTTAAATCTGTCGATGGTGACGCTTTGACTACGACGTCGGTGTTGCAGGTCCTTTCTTGAACACGGCATGTACTTCGTTTTGCCCTCATTTACTGATAAGATCATTTTAGCCGCATCTGTCTCAATACTTACAAAAGTTGACATCACGCTGAGTTCTTCCGAATATGTCAATGTCATCAGCATGTGGTAGTAATTGGACAGAATTTTGAAAGATAGTGCCTCTAGTGTTAACGTGGGAGCTCTGCAATTTCGCATGACAGCGCATCACTTTGTCTAAAGCCTTTTTTGACATCGAAAGGCTCTGTTAAGTTGTTTGCAACCATTATGGAGCAGCGCGAATTCTCCATAGTCATCCTGCACAAACAAACGAGTTTGCCAAAACTAGACATGGCTCTATACAGCTCGTCCCTGTAGATGTTGACATATGCGGTCTTGAAATCGATGAAGAGATGGTGGGTGTCGATTTCATGTTCTTGGGTTTTTTCCAGGATCTGCTGTAATGTGAATATTTGATCGACTGTGGACTTTCTTGGTCTTAAGCCACACTGATAAGGACTTATCAGGTTACTAAGGATGGACTTTAGACTTTCGCATATTAAGGCAGAGAAGTTTTTGTAAGCGATGTTTAATAAACTAATGCCTCTATAGTTGGTGCAGTTTGAGGGACTCCTTTGTTCATTATCGGGCAAACAATACTGAGGTTCCATTCATCGGGCATTCTTTCTTCCCACTATATCTTACAGATAAGTTGATTCATGCTCCGAACCAAATTATATCCAGCTGCTTTGAAAAGTTTGGCATTTAAGCCATCTGCTTTAGCAGCTTTGTTAGACTTCAACTTATGTATGGCAATCTTTACTTTATCTAGACCGGGAAGACGGGATTGTTTGCTTTCGTCGTATATATATGACATTATCCTGCCTGAACGGGTTGTTGTTCGTCTTCGCGGTTATGCAGTCTGCAAAAGTAATCCTTCCATATACTCAGCATTGACTGCTGTCCTACTATGATGTTTCCACTATCGTCTTTCCAGCCTACGGTTTAAAGTTTATGCACTTGTGAATTTCGTGTCACCTGCTCATACAACTTTCAAACTTCACTTGAACGACCGACGTTATTTTTAAGAAAAAACTAAGAAAAAACTGTTTCAAGACATTCTCTGTCACGTCACTTGTGAAATATTTTTTCCTAAACCCAGCTATTCAATTTTCTGCCTATCAAATTTATATTGAACTTGAATTATAAACATAGCCCAAAATATAAATCATCCAATTTCTCGAGAAAGTAACCTTTCTAAGGACTTGAGTTCAATTCAAAACAAAGAGTTTCGTTGAAATTCAAAAGAAAAGGTACCTACGGTAACAAGTTTGTGTGAAAAATGTACATACTCCTAACTTGTTATGAAACATTTTAGTATCTGCATTAACTTTTCAAATATTTTTGAGGAGATAAGTTTATAACAACAACCTAAATAACACATCCACCAAATAATTATTGTCGCAATCAACACATTACATTAAAAAAACAACACTTTATTCATTTCTATGAACACACACCAGGCTTTGGTTAAAATACTCAATTCCTCACACTACCTTCAATGATTTCCTTATAAAACGGCTTACAATTCATCTTAACATTTAATCGAGAGCACAACAAAAACACCCCCGACAACTTTCTATGAATCGAATAAATCTCCTCAGGAGGTGGACATAATCTATGGGCGACCATTGTTGGTACAAGTGTAGCTATTCTTTGTGTTGTATTTTGAGATCCGAAATCAAATTCTCCATCATATCGGAATATCTCTCCCAAAATCATAACTGCATCAACATGTGCTTCATCCATTTGCTTTGATTCATAACCCGTAAGGAATCCCATTTCTCTGGATGTATCTAGAACTCCCTTTCGATCGTTATTGGCTGCACACATTATAACCTTCAAAGATACAATTTCATGGATGAACGTTTGAGCTTAATGCAAGAGAAGAATCAAAGTACTTACATGACGGTAGTTTTTGATGAAGTCCTTTTGATAGAACCTCGTCGCACCAAAATCAATCAGCATTAGTCGCTTTGACTTGTCATCGTACAGGAAGTTGGACCAATTTGGATCTGTTTGCATGCATTGCAATTCAAAGAGCTCCCTCAGGCAGAGTTTAAGAGTTGATTCGGCTATGATTCGTCGGTGTTCGTAGCTGAACATAGACAAACATTTTATCAAAGCTAATATTTATTTATGAAAGACAATTTTTAATTTAAGGCTTGAGTACAATTACTTTTTGATTTTCTTATTTCAGGTTGTTTTTATTATTCTTAGAATAAATAAAATTAAGATAATAATTTTAAAACAACAAAAAACTGCACAAGTTGACTTACAAATTAAAAGATTTACTCCGCGAGATAAACAATAGAAAAATGTTGTGTTTAATAGAAATTCTAGCATAATATTATATTTTTAACAAGAATAGACTTGACCGTGTGTCGTTCTCCAAGTGGTGGGACTTATACTTTACTCCTGATGTAACTTCTCATTGCCTTCAATTTGCTTATCATATAAAAAAAACCACATAAGCGGTGTTATGAATACAAAATATTAATTGCTCAAAACTCTATTTTCGGAGCAAGTACTTCAATTGATATATTTAAATAGGAGTATATTATCTAAGAAGGTGTTCAAGAATTGAAAAACTACATGTTTGATGAACATCTTTTTAGGTGTAGGCCCTTTTCTATTAAATCATTTCAATAATTCGAAGCAGTTGCTTCATTAAGAACAGGATTTGTGAGTTAGTTCATTTGGTTGCTCAGCAATGCAGAAAATAAGTTTGTTTTTTAATATAAGAAGTTCAAATCCATTTTTAAAACTTTTCAAACAGATGCAACTAATGATTCGGATTAATTTTATTAAAGGTTTAGGGCACAAACGCTGTGCATAATCAGGTCAAAAAAATATCAGACCATTAAAAACAATCAAAAATGTACAACAAGAATGGCAATAAAACTATATGCTTGGCTTAAGACCAACCCAAAAACTCACACTAAAAAAGTTTCGCAATTCATTTTCTTATGCTAACCGATGATGATGGCAAGGAATTTGATGGTAGGATAAGTAAGGCGCGTAATGCCCTTTAAAATGCCTTATCGCGTATGGAAACCATAATAATATCGCTTTGTACTATGGTGATCTAACGCTTAATTTTTATTTTTGCACACATATTAAAACTTGAAATGCTTGGCTTACATCGCAAGCAAAATATATCTACATGCGGTATAAACTTTACATACTTTTGTTAACCGTTCATAAATTTAAATAGAAATTCATGGGACTTGAGTGCACCTCCTAGGTTCTCATTAGACCGTTTGAAACTGTGTTTTCATATGAAACGGTATATGGTGATTATTTTTAGAGCAGATTTTCTCAGGCCCAAGTCCGAAATGAAAACACAGAACATATTTTCCATATTATGCAGATCACAAAATTCCCTAAAAATTTTAATTAATTTAAATTAACCAAAATAAAGGTAACGAAACATAAAATAAATTGTTTTAACATCAGATCACAGTTTATAAGCTTAAAAAATGTAAATGCAAAAACATAATTTAAGAAAATCCATCGCTCTCCAGACACTATGACTATTTTGTTATTTTGAAGCTCTTTAGCCAGCACATTATCAAAATTAAGTCAATTCCTTAATTTTCATACTTAATTCTAAAAAAAATCTTTCAGCGGCAGCTGAGCTGTGTAGAAGAGTCATCAAATTATAAACCAAATTATTTAAATTTCCGAAACAATACTCGTTTAAACCATGTTTTAAAAAACTGACTTTTCCCCAAAATTCGCACAATGTCCATTTTATCGTTAAGATTGTGATTTTTTGAAAATCTAGGCATCCTCCACTCGATTACTTCATCTTCGGGATAACCTTCAACCCAGTTAGAAAAACAATCAATTTTATATTTAAATTTCAACATCTATCAACTCCAAATTCATATTTTTTAGTTTTACTTTAATGTCAATCAAAAATAAGTTTTTCGATAAAAATTTATTGAAATGTCATCAAAGGACATAACCTTATAAATTTCATAAGTACAACTTAAGGACTTTATGCTCTACTATTAGGTTAGGTTATGTTAAAGTGGCTGTTCAAGATGGAAACGGACACACTTAGGCCAGTTTAATGGCCCATTGTGATACCACATGAATCTTGAGGCTTCCTCCAAAGCTCAATGGAACCAGTTTGAGTCCCTTACGAAACGTGAGAAGCTGATTATGCTGATATGATTTAGATCGTTTAGATCGTTAAAGAAGAATTCTCCTAGGTAATTCTTGCGTTTTCGAGCCAGAGCAGGGCATGTGCAGAGAAGATGAAGAACTGTTTCTTCCTCTTCCTCCTCCATACAGCTTCTGCAAAAGTCATTTGAGAATACGCCTAGTCGCGTGGCGTGCTTTCCTATTAGACAGTCTCCGGTTATGACCCCTATTATCGAGCTTATATGCGATCTGCTTAGAGATAGGAAGCACCTTGAACGTTTTAAATCCAGTGTTGGCCAGATGTTTTTTGTGACTTGACACGTGGTGATGTTGTTCCACCTGGTGCCTGCCCTCCTCACACACAGCGTCTTGCATTAGCACCAGTTTATAAGTAGCGATTGGTATGCCATTATGTGCCAGTATGTGCCAAACGTGGTAGGGTGGGCTGCACTGTGCCGTTCCTGGCGAGTTCATCTGCCTTACAGTTACCTGGAATGCCTCTATGGCCCGGCACCCAGCAAATATTAAACTGTTGTGCCATCTCCATTAGAGATGGCACACTGACTGTTAGTTTGTAGAGACAGAGTCCAGAGATTTGATAGCAGCCTGACTATCTGAGAAAATACGGATATCAGATGTTGATATCACGTTTTCTTTAAGCCAGGACAAGACTTCTTTTATCGCCAAAAGTTCGCCTGGAACACGCTACAATGATTGCACGTACCGTTGCTTCAATTATTCTATATTTAGGGTACTGCCTCTTGCGAGGAATTGACAAATTCTCCAAGAGTAATTCTTGTCATAAAGTGCTTTCTCAAATTAGCCGTTCGGATTCGGCTTAAAACTGTAGGTCCATTCCATCCTTGACAATGAATGATTGAGAGTTGTAAGTCACTAGGCCCTAGTTCTCAACGGATTGTTGCCAATTTATTTATTTTAACTATATTATCTTATTGAAAAATTGTACACCAGGTGCTGTTGATTGCCCTTTTTGCCTCTTTCAAATTACCTTCCAAGTGGTCCTCGAAGGAAATATGGGTGGTGAGCAGAACGCTTAGATTTTTATATTGTTTGACTTTTTTCTTATTCATCGTTTCTTCAGTACCATGTCTTGCATTGCCATTCGATTTTCCATTTCGGAAAATCAAGATTTTTGATTCGCTTGTGTTTAGCTTTAAGTTCCATGAATCACAATATGCTTGGAGTTTGTTGATCATCAGTTGCATTATATTCGTACTTTTAGTCAATTTTAGTTTCCGCTTAAGATAAACCACTTAGCAGGTGTGCAGTGAAGTCATCAAAAAAAAAAAGAGAGAAAAAAGTGGACTATGAAGCCAGCCATATTTTAATCCTGTTTCTGTCAGGATGAGAAAATTGTCTAATGTGGAATTCGGCTTGGTATTCGCTGAGTGAAATATTTTCATCTACTCACTCAGTTAGTCTTTCCAATAATGTTCTTGTAAAGATCTCCGTAACAGCGTTAAGAAAAGATATTCTGCGATAGTTATTTCGATCTGTTGGATTTCTTTTCTTTATTATAGGGAATATGATGTTTTTTTGGAATCTTGTCACAGTCGTAAATCCAGTTGAAAGTTCTTGTTAAATCTTCAAGCAATGTGTTCGTTGCGTTTGTGAAGAATTAATAAGGTATCCGGACTTCGCATTGCGCATTGTTTTCATTAAAAAAAATTAACTATGATTTTGGATACTTGTATTTGGGAAAATTGTTGGGCTAAAATATCGTTCTTTATACATGGTTCTGCATATTGGATAGGGTTTCCAATTAGTTCTCCATTAAAGAGATTTTTAAATTTTCAGCCAGAATTGGAGCATAAAATTCTGTGGAAAATTCTTAACTTCGTTTATTTAAGGTTCTTAAGAAAGCTTTACCATCATTAACATTGCTAAGACTCGATGTTAGCGGTAGAGTGTAGTTTGCTTTGTTTCGTCGCACATATCATCTTATATGCTTTGTTTGCTCCTTAGTATATTAGTTTTGAAGGATTGGCTCCTTTTTTTTTCTCGTCTGCCTGAGTCTTGAAAATTGTTCTATTGTTATTTTGGTAGTAATGTAATTTTTATTATTCATCTCATCTGTTCCTGTTTGAGCTAATCTTAAATCCAACACAAACTGGTAGGTGGTCTGAAAGACCAACAACTTTTTTCGTGTGGCATTTACATGACATTTTTTAAACCTGATAATATGATAACAACTACTCTGTAGAACAAATTTGTATCAAGTGCAAATTATACTTTTCGGAAGGTTTATTGATGCTTTTATTTTAAATCTATCACTTCAGACTATCACCTTTTAGACTTTTTGAGACTATGAAAATTCATGAATTAGATTTCTCTACCCTTCAATATCCATATCAAATATTTTCATTTACTTTTAGAATACTACTTGAACATATTTGTTGTGGAGATTCTGTCTAGACATGGGGGTTTACTCTTTGAAGATTTTTAGAAAAAAAAAGCTTCTATAACGTGGGTCGAGCAACAATAGTGCTAAGCTTTGAATAAACGTCTAATAATAACGCAGACAGAAATGGTTTAACGTTTTTCACCTAAGATCTTAATGTAGTTAACCCTTGCTTGCTGTTATACGATTTCCGTGGTCATTTGTATTCAACCAAATTTTTGGAGAAAATGTATCCTGTTAAAATGTATTCTTATGACAAATTTCAATTTTTAACCTCAAAATGCATCAGAACTGATTTAATTAAATAACTGTGCAAAAGCCCAATAAAGGATTTTGGAAGAGTTTTGGTTTTTGCGACGAAAACCATCATAAAATATCAATTGTTTTGCATGTCCTGGTGATATTTTCACTAAACTTCCTAGACTTATAAATGTAGATACCTCACTAACTCACCTCATTTGGAAGCATTTGTCTAGTGGAACTCCAGGCACAAGTTCGGTTGTAAGGACACTTGTTGTGGTCATGTCTTTAATCACAGTAGGAACATAATACTCTGGATATGGTGCAATCAGTTCTTTGAATCTTTCCGTGTATTCAGCTTCTCTCAGGTAATCAACTTCCCAGGCCAATTCACGTTTAGCTACTTTAACAAAATTATCAATGAAAAATCCCTTTGGAAAGACATCCCAAACTTTGAGCATTCCAACCAAATTATCAATGTCGCTCTCAATGCTCTGAGCCACACCTGGGTATTGAATTTTTATAGCCAATTCCATTCCATCCAAAAAAACTGCTCTATGGACCTAGCAGAAAAAAAAACAAACTGAATGCAATAAGCCCTTGAGTCGAAATTAAACAAAATTAATCTCCACTCACTTGACCAATACTTGCAGCGGCAAATGGCTTTTGTTCGAAGGAAGTCAACTTACTTCTCCAATCGGCGCCCAATTCGGAAGACATGACTTGTTCTACTTGCCAATCGGGCATGTAGTCTGCAGCTTGTCGCACTCGCTCAAATGCCTTCATCAACTGCGGCGAAACCAAACTGTTGTCTTGGATACTAAGAAGTTGTCCTATTTTTAGAGCGGCTCCGCGAACTCTGCACAAAGTGTCAACAATCCTGTCGGCATTGGCAGGACTGAAAAGTGCTTCCTTCACGTTCTTGGATCCACCCATGCCCAAGGCACCTTTTGTGAGCTCATTAATGGTGCCTATTCCGAGACCAGCGAAGAGGCTTCCAAACGTAGCCATTCGCCCGATTCGACTGGAAGGAACCTTCCGCTGCTTCGCCACAGTACTCAATTTCGGAAGAACTATATTGTCCGAGGATGGCGGTGGAGTAAGAGTTTCCTGTACAGTGCCTGTTTTCAAGATGTTTAACACATTTCCTACATATTTTTCGTCGTCGGTCATTGCTTTGGAAACGCTTGGCTTGGGTGGTATTGGTTTCACTTCCTCGACCACCTCGGCTGGTGGTTCTGTAGCCACTTTTGTCGTTGCCAAGCGAAGGCTTACTTCTCGATCTTTGCTGCGGTTTGAGAGAATCTTCTCCAGTTCCCGGAGAGTTATTGAAGAGATATCCAGATTCGCGGCATCAGGAGGAAGTTGCTGCGCAGTATTCGATGTACTTCCTTCTGTAGGTTGTTGACCTGGATTACTCTGACTCATCTGTAAAACCGAGCGACGACGTTGTTAATGGTTTGTTTTTATTGTTTCGAATGTGTCACTCACCATATTTACTCCTTGAGGCAATTGAATTCTACTCAATTGCTTTGCGCCTTCAAAAACTACACAACTTCGTTCCTGCGTTTCCTTCAGAAGCGATTGTAAACTTTTTAGCTCTTCGCCGGGATTAGCTGTGGCTTTATCCAGGTACTTACGACTCAACTCTAAATTACCTTCGATTAATTCACGTATGCTAGAATTTGACCACAAATGCTTGTAGAGGGTTTGATTCTCCTTCGCCACAGCACTGACGACAATTTGAAGCCCCCGCAAGAGCCCAGCAAGTTCTTGTGTACCGCGAGCCATTTGACTTCTTGAATTGTGACTCTTTTCTTAGTTTGTGCGCTTATTTTGACAGGATAACCCTGAATTGATTTGGAATTATTAAAATTTGCAAATTAATTTATTTTATTTTACTTGGGAATTCAGGATATTTGCCGGGCTATTTCACCAATTTACGAAAAATACAAACAGGTGTTGAAGTAAGGTTACATAAAAAACAAAAATCAAAACAAAAGAAATTTGTATAATGTCATTTGTGACAGATCCAGATGACAGTGCTGTCGGCAATGTTCAGCTCTTGTTGAGTGTTCTGTACAGCGGATGCGGATTTTCTGTGGATTGTGGAAGGTATGTTCGAATTCTATTGTGGACAATATTTTAGGAGTTACTTTAATAATGTGTTTTTGTGATTTCTTAATTTCGAGGAATTTTAAGATAATGAATGAATACATTGTATTTTATTGAATACATAATATTTTTTTTTAAATTTGTTGATAGGTCTTGAGATGAACAGGAAGCTTAAGTTCCATCATTATTAGACTGTAAAAATAGTTGAAATGAAAAGTCAATCAAAAATTGATATAATGGAGTTTCATCACGGTGTTTTTCACTTAGATTCATCAGTTCACGAGTGTTTTATGAAATTTTAGCTTGATTTTTATAATATTCTTGACAAAATTGGACTGCCATTGGCAAAAACTGTTTTCAACACAAAAAAATATTGAATTTTTACGTGGCACACAAAGCAGAACGCATTTTATGATGTTATTCTTTCTTGTAGGTTGCACAATTATCGATATAGCTATTCATATGCGGATTAAGATTTGTTTTCCTTGAAGCACTCTAGCTTTGGGTGGGCCCAAACATTTTTTTAAACTTTTATTTTGGTTTTATAAGTAAAACCAAATATTCTTTTAATGGAACACAAAGCTGTTCAAGTTTTTGACTTGACTGGTTTTGGTTTCACAGTGTCGCATGTTGTGTCTCAAATTTCCCAAGACATAGTTCATGATTTCGGGCTATAGCTCATGGATTGCTTTCACGGCCCTAGTGTTGAAATCGCAGCTTCAAGGAGATCAATTGAGTCAATTTTACTTTTCAAGCTTTTTTGTGCAGGATTCTCTTCAAGCTAGTTCGCAAGATCTTGAAATGTAGGAATCCATGGCGAATTAATGTTCGTGAATTAAATATTAGAGTCACACGCACGGTTAGAGGTTAAGTATTTGTTGCTGAGTGCACCGTTCGTTGATGAAGACCATGAGTATTGTGAACTAGTATATCAGCCTTACGACTTTTTTTTTCACAGACTTGCTATATTTCGGCCTAAACTTCTTTTTGAAAAAAATGCACTGCTTGATCTACACAGCACTCACTTTGGAAATAAGTTTTCAATATTTACAACTTTTCACAGACTGCATACCGACTTAATGATACCTTACGACAGCATGTGTCACAAAGCGGGACCTAAGAATTTGCAAAACGTAATGTAGCTTTAAAGCTCGGGCGTTGAGAAGAAAGTTTATTTAAGTTTACTTTCTTTTTTTTTTTATTTTTTATTTATTTATATCTTTTATTTTATAAATTAAACAACAAAAATTAAGGCACTTTACAGATTCTGAAATAAAACAAACAAAAATGCAATGGCAATACAGTTGTCAGCTGTCAAAATGGAAAACAGATGTATTCGCGTGTTGAACTCTAGCTTACGATATTTACGATCTAAAGCGAACACAGAGATCGAGGTAACATTTCAGATTGACTCATAAGAGTCCATTGTTTCTATTCAAAAAGTCAAAGTCAGCAAGACCGAACGCGTGAATGTGGTTTAGCTATAAACCGACCCATTCCGTTTAAGTATGATACTGACGTCGTTTTCAATTGGCAATCTGGAATTGTTCTTCGATTCGGAATCCCAATTGAACAGTTTTTTTTTATTCCGAAGAATCTGAAGTTTGGTGAGAATGTATTGGTTGAGTATGACATATATCACATATATGTGTATTCGCGCTAAATTTCATTTTGTTTTTGTGCTGCAAACATGGAGGAAGTGACATTTAAAATTTATGAATGTGTGAGTGATTCTGCTTCTGATTCTGTTTTTAAAACCAGAAGGGAAATTCTCTTCTTTTCAGAATCAGAACTGTCACTTTTGCCCAATTGAACGCATTCAGAATGCTTTTTTTCACTTCCAGATTGCCAATTGAAAACGACATGAATTGTTGTCAAGATTTCAAATGATAAATAGCTGTCAGTGTCAAAATGTCTTATTATTTGTCCAGTTTACATTTCTAAGATAACAGTAATTTCCGCATTCTCAGAAATATGTATAAACAAAATTTCTTATACAAAATTCTATCAGATTCTGAGAAAAGAATTTGTATGGTTCGATTTCTCAAGAATTTTCTATCGGACAATTCAAAAAGGATGAACAAAAATTCAAGGCGAATTTGATTGCTAGGTGAGAAAAAAATTATTGCAAACACAATTTCTCGATAACTGTACATCCGTAACAATGATTTAAAATTAAAAATGGCGTTTGCCACATATTTTTTCTTAAAACAAATTGATTATTTCACCATTGGAAAACATCAAACATGTGGAAATATCAGAAAAGGGGCCTAGTGTTTCAAAAAATGTAGGTTTTGACTTCAGATTTAATTTTGTTAAAAAATGTATGTATGTATGTATATTTAAGAACGTAAAACAAAACCAAATTAAAAATAAAAATACTACACAAAATTGTTAAAAACTGATTTTTTACTTAAATATCTCGAGAATAAATGATAATGATTTTGATAACTTCAAAATCATTTTAATAATATGTTATTTTTTTAGAAAAATCGAATCGCAATTTTTTATAAGAAATAAAATCTTTCAAAAAATGCTGCTAAATAGTAAAAATTGGTTTTAGACTAAAAATCTCAGGACAGAGAAAATTGAAATCAAATTTATTTCATCATATGCAAAATATTGTTAATTTTTTAACAATAATCCAATTGACAACGCTTTCTACAAAACACGAAAACTTACAAAAACAACTAAAAACCTATACAAATCACTTTTCGACTTAAGTATCTTAAGGAAAAAGAAAGATATTGACTTAAAACTTTTTTTATTTTGGACAAAATGCTGTAAGTAATATTTTGTAAGGCTTTTATAAATATCGACAGACGGGAACGAATAGGAAGTTGTCAGTGTGGGTCACATCCCAGGCTCTTTTTTTTTTATTAAATGTGTGTCTTCAATCTAGGTAGACTAAGATTACTTACTTACTTAAGAGGGCGCTACAGTCTGGGGCGGACCTGGGCCTCAACAAACATGCGTCTCCAGCCAGCTCGGTCCCTAGCTAGCTGTCTACAGTTTTTCACGTCAGTTGGTTGAGGTGCTCTCCCACCTGCGTTCCCAACCTGAGTAGCGATCTTCCAAGCTGGAACGTTTATGGCCATTCGCTCTACATGACCCAGTGGGCAGCCATCTAAGTCGTTGGACTTTTATTGTTCTAACCAGGTCAGTGTCGATGTAAAGCCCGTATAGTTCGTGGTTCTATCTTCTCCTCCACTCTCCATCTCCATCTATGGAGACGGGAACAAAAATCACTTCAAGAATTTTTCTCTTGAATCATCCTAAGAAGCTCTGATCTTTCTTTGACGGGGACTAGGCCTCAGCGCCATAAATGACTTTTTTTGACATCAAAGGCATCAGTGAGATCTTCCGACCTTGATAGTAGACTTAGATTAAACAAATAGGTGGCGCAACAGTCCGCACAGAACCGGGGCCTAGTGACTTACAACTCTCAACCAGTTAAGTGTTTGTTTTGAAAATGATTTTGGCCAAGAAGCCGCTGCGGCTGGCTCGAGTAAATTGCAGCTGAGAGGTCCAATTTTCTACCACTTTTTGCAGCAATTCCAAGGCTTCAATCGTCTCGGATTCATCTGCGGTATCAATTCGCATGATCTTGGAGGCCACGCCATCCACAGGCCCACGAATCGAGATAATCCACTCACCAAAAGTGATTGTTCCGTTGCGTGTCGAGCGAACCAAATCAAAAGTAAGCCTATTCATTGTGAAATGGCGGGTCATAATGAGTATAAATTAAGTGACAGCTGTCAAAACGACCAACTCTGAAAAAAAGTGTTACCAGATTGAAAACAACTTCTCTAAAAAGGAATCGGTACAATCGCTAAGGATATGCATGTGCTCCAAGGCTTTTGAGATTGTGATAGGACCCGTATACTAGTATACATATACGAGTATGTTTGACATTTTAGAACCGAGTATATTAATAAGTACTGGAACTTGTTAAGATCCTTAAAATCAAGAAAGCACTGAAATCAGTACTACTTTTTTTCAATGAAATACTTTTAAATTTTATTTTAAATTATTATTTCATAGAGAGGCACGTTTATCATTTTATTTTATTGCCATTATCTTCATCAACATCTTAAACACTTTAGCCTTCTTGTTTAAATAACGTATGCTTTACCGTTCGAGTCTAGGTAATCATTTCAAATTATCCAACGACCTTTATCCACACTCCACACCTTTGCAATTCAAAACCACATCATAAATCGTGTCAATCTTCACTACAATCATTTGTCAAGGCGGTTTTCTCCCACACTTTCGCTCTCGATTCCCACCGACGACGACGATTCAACGCGACGACACGCCAAGTATACAACGACGGACGTACGCACGCGGATACAAATGTAATTCAAATGCTACTCAATTGCTGTGTCGTAATTATTATTGCAATAAATGCTTTTAAATCCATCAATTATAACGATTTGTGTACAAATCAGTTACTCATTTTTTATTAACGGACAGCAACGAACATGTTTTGGCAAATTTATTAGAGATGCCGGTGACTATGCCACTTTTCGGCTTTTAAGTTCGGCCAAGCTAATAACTTACTCAACTACTGGCGCTGTTTGTAAATTTCTTGTCAAAAAATACAATCCACATTTTGACAGTTGAATTGGCATCTATTTAACGATAGTATCTGATTTGACAGGTTTATGACATTTGGGTCAGAAAGAAGATGTCACCTGATTTCAGCACGTACGAAAGAGCAACATTTTCGTATGGGTATCAGGTGTAAAATTCCATATGATCAATGATGTCACACAGTAGATGTGACATTGACGTTTCATACACTTAATGTAGGTTTAATGTTTTTATGCAAATTTATAGAAGATACTTTACTAAGATGAAATGATTATGATAAGGCACAGTTCAGAGCGTCGCTCGATTCGGGTCCAACGGAGGAAAATTTTCTTAGGCATAAAGCGTGAATGTTCATTTCAGTTGTGGGTAATTAAGTTGTTAATCAAAAATTCTCATGTGGCAGCCAAAAAATATCTCATCATAGAATCAAATAGGTGTAGATATACTCACTGGTGTAATCTTATCAAAAAACCAACTTAGACAAATAAAATTGCCGAAAAATAATACTGATATATTCATGTGTTTATGTTTATGTACATTTTGTATACTATATAAATGATGGAATGGTATTTTTTCGTATGAAGTTTGTAGGTAACAGGTTTGATAAGACTCTAAAATAGGTATTTTGAGAAAGCGTATTGTTTTTGGGTGAAATATGATGCGTTTGTTATCGGAACTAAGGTGGCTTGGTACCTAGGTGTTACGGATAGGCATTCGAGCCTACTTAAGTTCATCACTTGTCGTCGGTTCTTATCTTTACAACTTAAAAGTAATAATTTTCATTTTTTTATTAATTAAAAAATTTAATAAACCAATAATAATATTGATTATGTTTTTGAAATTTTGGAATCGGTCAAAAATTAAGCTAAAAAATTAAAAAAACATACAAACTCATGATTGAAAATGGCTTTTAATTTGAATCTATTTCCACATTTTATGTAAAATCCATAGAACTTTAAACGAACTTGTAATTTTAGTACTTTCACGTGAGTTCTGGTGGCGCTGCTGGTTATTATCCCCCATTCTCAACTTAACCAGAAAGAATTCTTTGACGGCTGCCCAGGTGTCGCTTCGATCGATAGATTGTATACAATAATTTCCACAGTCTGACGCAATGACGCAAAACAAAGTTTTAAACAATTTTTTACTGGACTAGTTACAAAGCTATCAACAAAATGGAGTAATTTTTATTTTAAATGTTATGTGTGTAATTGCAACTAATCTAAAATCTATTAAGTTAATTAAAAAGTAACACCTTTTTTTTGTATTAAAGGCTGAACTTTAAAAATCATACTCTTTGGTTGGTATAATAATAATAATTGTTACCGCACCTAACATAACCGATGACACAATAGCCTTTCACTAATTTAGTCGACTATCTATATACCAAGAAAAACCAGACTATAACTAGACTTTTACGATGAACCCATTAGATAAGGGTCACCCAAATTATATAGCATAGCATTTACAAAACTCAACCATCAACTTCAAAATTATACGAGAAACAATAATTTATTATTTATTTTATTAATTAAAAATTTGGTCTTTGCGTGATGTGATCACGAAAACGGAAACAACTATCACAAAATGATCAAAACATCTTCACACTTTCATGGACCAAATGTATGAAGAAATACAAGAAAAAAAGAAAGCTATTAATTGTTTATTTGGATAACTCCAAGCTAAATCTTTTTTCTTCAATGCACTTAAAAAATCGATCACCGAATTTAAATTTAAACGATTTATGTGGCTTGTTTAAATTTATTAAGTTAGTAATAAATTATAATTTGGATAAACAAATTGGTTAAATTGCTGCCGGCCGGCCGATTGTGTTTGCATAACTGTGGTGGGATAATTATATCCATGATGAACATTTATAAAGGTAGAAGCAGATACATAAATTAAAATGAAACGAACGAAAACTGTTTTGCTCTTATTTTTAGATCGTATCGATTATAAAATACGAATATGTGGAATTAAATAACCAAGTGAAGTTTTTTATAAAATCGAAATCTTAATAAACATAAGGGAATTTTTATATTTGTATTATGAATAAAACTTATAAAATTCCTAAGCTTGAGCTTTATCTTGGCGTTGCTGATCCAATAATTTACTTGAGTTTTTTCTTGGACACCGTTTTATATCGTTATTTGGATGATGCTCGAATAAAATAGCAAGTTGCATTTCTTTCCACAATACTCGGTCTCCTAGATAATTATTATATCCATATCTCAACTCCCAGCAAACTATCATGCACAGAGACTAGTTCTTTAGCAGTACTTCACGAATATGGAATTTCTTGTCATTGAAGTATTCAGAAAGCTAACAACTCCTTTCAATCTCTTCATTTTCTAAGGTTACCAAGAACTCCTTGAGATAAGAAAAAAGTTCAATAAAGCCATTATTCGAAGGACCAAAAGTATAGATTACCAAAATTACGGAAACAAATACTGCAGTGTCTTAAAATCAGTAAACATTTTTGGTCATTTGTAAGAATTACGAGGAGTATTTTTTATCTTTCACGGTTTCTACGCTTGTTTTTAACAACACTCTATTTGTTAGCTCCTTAGAAAAAGCTAATTTCAACGCTGCCTGAGAGTGTTTTGACTCTGCCTGTACCTGACGGCGTAAATTAATTGATATGAAACCATATCTTCTTTCTTACTCCCAATATAGCTAGGGTTCTTAAATACCTCAGCATTCACAAATTCCCGGCCCCTGGCCCAGATGGTGTCCCTTTCTATTCTTCTGAAGAGGTGTTCTTCCACGCTGACAAAATTTTTCATCTATACTACTCTCCTCGAATTATAGACCGATTGCACTTACTTGGGAGGCTATTAATGACCGACATTGGTGATCTTATATGTTCCATCTCACTGGACAGTGAATAAAATCCTTACATTGTTTTGTAGGAAGTAAAATTATTTCGCTTGATATTTCAAAAGCATTTAATAGAGTCTGGCATCAGTTCTTCTTATCAAAAATGAGTTATTTCGGTTTGAATCCCTCCTTCGTTGGACTAGAAATGTATTAGAAAATTATCGAAACGTTTAAAAAGTAGGATTAGATGGGTTCAAGTCTGAAAACCACGCAATAAATGCTGTTCCCAGGGCTCTGTTTTGTCTCCGACACTTTTTCTTATTTTTATTAATGATTTCCTGTCAGCAACTTCTAATCCTCTGGCATATAAAAGCTATTTAAAACCTCTAAAGGGCCTTGTACATGAGAGCGAACAACGAATGAACGAATGGACGAACAAACGTGATTTTACACATTTCAAAAAGTCAATTTCAAACAAAAACACATTTAAATTATAAGAAACCAATTGACACTAATGTTAGGATACTAAAATTTGCATTTTGTTCTCTGAAACAATATAATTTTGTAAAAACAATTTGGTAGTAACGAATCGCAGTGTGGTCGCTACGAACTGTCAAACTCTATTCGCGTTCCACACACCATACACACTGCAACGAATAAATTGTTCGCGCGCAACTTAACCTCAAAATTATACCACTATTGTTTTGTTTTTGTGTGAAAGATCATGGCTGAGGAAAATATGGAGAAAAGGGTAATTCAATTTGTCGCTGTCTGCAAATAGAAAAAAGCTCATGTGAAAGAGAAGTCAAAATATGCGAACATCCACAGTTCGCAGTTCGTAGTTCGTAGCTCATGTGCAAGATGCTTAAGTGTGCGCTGACTATAAGAAAATTAAGGCGATGACTCTATAGCGCCATCCATTCGCCGTAACAGTGTACCGGCCCATTATCAAATAAGTATTTGTAATAACACAGTCGCCCCGCCCGCAAGCCTCCAACCCAAAAACATCACCAAGCAGTAGCTCGTTGAGGATGAAGAAGCTTCATTCAATTCACAAATTCAATCATTCTTGGGGTTTCTGACATGCTTATGCCACAATTCACCTTATTAACGTGCTCTCCGGGGTAGAAAAGGGCCTCATCACTGGAGATAATTTCTCGATGAGAACATTTTATTGCAGTTTCAAGAACCCGATCGTCCGGCGTAGAAACCACTTTGTTGGTGATCGGCCTTAAGTCTTAAGTCATTATACAAAATATGTATGGATACTGTGGAAACATAATTCCAAAGATCGACAAGCAATCGACATACCTGGGTTTTCGTCTAATATACGGGCTACAGCAGCAATGTTCTCAATTATTTTAAGCTCCGCATTCTGTTTTGATTCTTCACTTTAGTGTTGCGAACCGTGATCATTTTGTGAAGATAGACACAAGTGAATTTTTAACATTTCATTGCGATATTGAAGCGTATATCGTTCAATTTTTAATTTTAGGTTTTTACCTTTGAAATGAGAAAAGATGAGAGCTTGCCAAGTCATAGCTGTCCAAATAACGAAAGTTATTATGGAAAATAAGCACATAATCCACGCATTCTGGATAGAATACAAATCTGGACAGAAATTCAACTTTAAACGAATTTGATGCTTTGTTCATTCAAAAAATTGTTGCCAATTACGCTCACACTGATTTTAATGTACACAGTTCTTCTTGGCTTCGCAACACCCGAAGGAAGGCATTTTAAAGTCTTTGCTGAGTTAAATCAATTAACTCAGCATGTTGACGATCGAACTCGAATTCCTGATGTTCCAGGTAAATCCGCCATCACTCTAGACTACTGACTTTAGTGTCATGTGTCCTCCTGTACTTGAGAGCGTAAACGATTGTATGGGGCAAATCTTCTATTGCACTAGTTCAGTTGCAAGAGTACTGAAAGACCTTGACATAAACAAATCCACTGGCCTGGATAGTATTCCCCCTACTGTTCTGAAGAGGTGTTCTTAAACGCTGGTAAGACCGCTGCTTAAGCTTTTCAATTTTTCCAATTCTACAGGTCTCTTTCCGAGTGAATGGAAACAGCATTTGTCAAGCCTTTCCCTAAAGAGGGCGAAACTTTCTCCCTCTAAATATCGTCTAATAGCACTCACGTCCCTTCATTCCAAGGTCATAGAAACGCTGATTAATTATCAGTTTAAGAAAAATTTCGAAGAACGAAAGCTTCTTAATGACCGACATATGGCTTTCGTAGCAATAGGTCCACCGGTGATTTGATGATTTATCTAACCGATCAGTGGATCAAAACCTTGCATTGTTTTGGAGAAGGTAAGATTATTGCACTTGATATTTTAAAAAGCATTTGATAGAGTTTGGCATCAATCTCGCTTATCGAAAATGTGTGGTTTGGTATTGATGAATCTCTTCTTCGTTGGATTAGAAAAAACATTTCAAACTGTTCAATACAAGTTGTATTGGATGGTTTCAAGTCTGAAATTTATAAAACAAATTCTAGTGTCCCCCAGGGCTCAGTTTTGTCTCCCACTCTTTTCCTTATATTTATAAACAAACTCTTGTCTACCACTTCCAATCCATTAAACTGTTTTGCTGACGACAGTACCCTGAGCTTCTAGATTCACATTCTTGTCTTTCGAATGTGGAATTTTAACGGCAGCGTATGTTAAGCTCATTCAATTCTTATCTCTACAGCATTGTTCAATGAGGAATTATTAACCGTCTAGAATTAGTCGTTAAAGAGTAACCAACCTCAGATGCCACTATATCCATGAGTGGCACTTGCATCCAAGAAACTAATCAGCTTTCAGTGCTCGGTATATGTGTATCACAAATCAACTTTTGTGGAATTACCACATATTCGATATTGCCAAGAATGCTACTAGGTGCTTAGGATTTCTCCGACAATGGAAGAAATTTGTCCACCCCTTCTGATCTGGCTGATATTTTCAGAGCCTTCATTCGTCTATTTGGACAGGTATCTCTAAAACACGTTTAAGTCTTTACAATTCAGAAAAAAGCTTTGAAAATGCTAAGAACTATAATCGAAACATTTACATCTCTCAAAAACACCGCCGCAATGTTTCATACCTTTCGTGATTTACCGATATTGTTACAAGCAATGTTCCGTCGAATTAGCCAGTTGCATACCCCCCTCAAACAATTCAGCCGTAATACTTGCACTCTCAGAAATGCTCATCAGTTGGACTTGAGTTACATTTTAGACGTAGTGTCAAGTATAGAGATTCATTTTTTAACCGCACTCCGAGAATGTGGAATGCTTTACACATGCCCATGTTCTGCATTTCACTTATTGTGAATACACTTTGCGAAAGTAAATTTGCGTGTTCCACAATTCGTTATCGTGAATTGGATTCTCGAACATGCAATAATGGATGTTCTGTATTTCGGTTTGTTCCATTTTTTGTACGCATTCAAATCACAGTTTTTATTTCTATGAATTGATCTTTGATAGCTTCGTTCTGCTAGGAATCAGAGGGTTGCAGCAAGTTTTTGAATTAAAGGAATCGATAAAGGTATTATAAAAGGTTCTATTTCCCTTAGCACATATAAAAAAGCGTCTTTGCTTAATCTAAAATTACAATGAAAGAACAATCAGAACAACACTACATAATTTTCACACACTTACATTGTGTCAGGTAAATCCAATATATTTGATTTGTCTCGCAAAATTCGTCTTCTTATTTTATCTCTTGAATTCTGCTTCCTTTTTTCACTTAAAATTGCCAATAATATTGCATCCATCTTTAAAACAGCAAAAATTTTACTTCAGAAACAAAATAAAAATGGATAATCCTTCAGTTCTGACAGTTCGAACCAATTTCGAAGTTTTCGAAATCGATCGAATTTAAGAACATGCAATTTCATTTCACGTGAAATTGAAAAGTGATTTCAATTCACTTTCGATCGAAATTCGGAACATGGGCGCTAATTTTGTTTTTCCCTCCCATTTTAATATTCAAAAATTTAAGACCACTAGAAAATACGTTTAATTGAATTATTCAACTTATGTGTTCTATAAAAGGGTATTACGCTCTATTGGATCAGCAAGTAATATAGAAATAAATGTTATTATGCTCATATAATTATTGTTTGTACAAAAATCCCCGGAATATTTTGAAATCCGATGTCTAAGACCAAGTAACGACCGATATAAAATTTATTTGAATTCATATAGCAATTTATTATATTTATTGCGAGATATCTCATATCAAGGTAAATTCCTTACCTTCCCATCAGCTTACAGTTTATTTATTAATGTCAGATTATAAGATAACAATCCGAATCTAAGTGGAAGCCAAAAACAGTTGGTTTAAACTATTTATGGGACAAATTCAGATTCATTGAGCGGAAATAATAGATTGGAAGAAGGTAAACAAACTTATTCCCATCCGCAATGAAATTTAATCTTTAACTAACTACCATCTTGTCCTTCAGGTGTAACCTCACCACCTCAACTCACAACAACAATTATTTTGGTTTTAGGTTTTGAAGTATACCATAGTTCAAGCTACATATCAAACTTTTACTCAATTTTCAACTCAAAGCCAATACTTTGAACCTGGAGGCAAGAATCACTCCACACTCACTTTCAGCACCATTTTCGAACCACACTAAAATAAATCTGACGAATTTCGCAATACGAACATTTCCGACCGCCATCCATCGCCATAGCGAACGAACCATTAGAGCATCAGATACAAGATACAAAAGAGAGACTTGTCGTCGTCGTCACGTCGCGTCGCTCGTCGCGGTCTTTCCGATACGACTCTATGATGTCTGATGAATAACTTAGATTGACTCTATCGGCAAATTGTATAAACATTTCTATTTATTTCTGCGGCTTGGGGTTTGGAGATTGGAGAGCAAAGCGAAGCGTAGCGGCGGAGCGCCCTAGGAGACAATTTGTATCGAAGAGTGTGCGTTGCGTCATGATGATGGTTGATGGCTGATGGTTAATGTTGATGGTATATTTTGCGGTTGTCACTATGTGATGGATAGACAACGTAATGGATCTAATTGAGTGAAGAATCGTAACAACCAGAGGCAGAAAGAATGATTTTGGATCCGGCTACAAGGTCGCTTCTTCTCTGCATCGGATTTTTCTTATACTGTGTGTTGTCTTTTGTGTTACCTTTACTTTAATGCGAATCAGTTGCGAGCGAGCGTATTAAATTTGTTTGATGATTACTTAATTGAATTAATTGAATAAGTTGAGTGGTCTAATAGGGGAAGTGATAAAATCGCAAAATTGGATTAATGCAAATTTATTGTAGGTTAAATATCGAACACAGTTAGTCAATTGGTAAACAACAAAACAAAATTAATAAATAAAACAAATACATTTAGAATTGAGATGAAAATATTAATTTAAATGGGTAATGCATATGCAAAGAGTATCATGGTCTACTTTCTGGTTTGAAGGTTCATTAAAGAACTTTTAACACAAAATAAAATTAATAAGCTCGGAATAGCAAAGGGTTAAGTTTTATTCCTTGAACTAACTGCTAAATGTTGCTAATAAGCGATTGCTGAATGATGTTTACTTAATTTAATCTACAAAGAATGTGCTTTAGAGAAAGAATGATTGAAAATTTAATGATATTGTTTTGAAAATAAAAAAATTTATTAGTTGAGGATTGCAAAATTTAATTTTGGATAAAATTAACAGTATTTTAAAATCATTTTAAATAATCAGAAGTAGAAATAATTTCGGTAACAACTCTAAGGTACTTTTGATAAAGAAAAAATAACCTGCGAAAATATCATCCAGAAATTATTAAAAAAATTTCGTTTCGGACGTTTCGGATTACACCACATTTTTTTTTATAATAAGACTACACTCAAGGAATTTTTGTTACTTTTATTATGCCAAGACGCAGTGTAAGCTTTAGGGAAGTTAGAGAGGGTTTGAAAGTAGGTGTCACGTTGGTGCACATTGTTTTTGAATTCCTAAATATTCCAATGACTGGAAAAGACAGAGCGTGTAAAAGCACTCCACATTCGCGTAGTATGGCTAGAGAACGAATTTCTGTACTTTACAATATGACTGAAGTTCAACTCAAGGGTATACTGACGGTGAGCATTCCTGGAGGCGTGAGTATTACGATTGAATTGCTTGAGAGGAGGAATGCAACTGGATATTTCTCTAGAGTATAATCCGTTAAAAGAGAACGGGTAAGAACGGGTGAGACAAGAAGGTTTACGAAGGTGTTCAAGCGACGTAAATTATTTAGGGAAGATATCAGCACCAATCAATTTGAATACTGTCCAATATTTCAATATTGTCCAAGAGACCTAAGTCAATTGCTGGGAATTATACTCAGGCCTTGGACGGATAAGAGTCTTATAGATAATGGCCAGATCGGAGGGGGAAAAAAACTTCTTGCTTCACCTTAGGAATGCCCAACGTCTTTCGGAATTTTTGGCGACATCACGTATGTGATCCTTCCACAAGAAGTGGTTGGAGACACATACCGAGAATTTCGAAGTTTTCAGTCTCCTTGATGCAAGTGCCACTTATGTCTAGTGGTAACGGTGGTAAATTATGTTTTACCGATAGTAGACAGCATTGAATGATCTTATCATACATTGTCATTAAAATCCACATGCAAAGAGCGGAGTTGTGAATCTGAAACCTGCATGAAAAGCTGAGGTAAGTTTCAGACAGGAGATCGTTAATAAAAATAAGAAAGTGTTCTAGAGACAGAACTGAACCCTGGGCCTGGAGTACACCAGCACTTATATTGAGTTTGTTAGACTTAATCCATCTAATACTACTTGATTTGAATGATCCGAAAGGAAATTTCTCATTCAACGAAGGCAAGCATTTTCTATAAGAAAGCCTGATGCCAAACTCTATCAAATACTTTTAAAATAACAAGCTCAAAAATCTTGCTTTCTTCAAAACGATGTAAAGAATTGTTTCCAGTTTGATCACTAGTGGACTAGTTGCAACGAAAGCGGTACTGCCAGTCATTTACAAGCCTCTTTTTCGAGATATTTCTTGAGCTGATAACAATTAATCAGCGTTTCCATGATCTTAGAAAGAAGAAACGTATGGGCGATCGGTCGATAATTCGAGGGGAAGGAGTATTCGCCTCTTTAAGGTAATGGCTATTTTCCATCTGCTCGGAGCATGACCTTCAGAGTATCATAGATGAAAAAGCTTTCGCATCAGTGGTTATTACCAGAGTTGAACTGTAGCGGATATTCCATTTCTTTTGCACCAATACAGCAGCCAGATCTGCTGTAAGTTTGCGAAAGAAGATTGGTGCAAAAGAAGATTGGTTCCATCAAATTATTCACGTTCTCAAGAACAAAATCATAATACTTTCGCAGCATTGAATTGGTGGCTAACTGCCCAGCGAAGAGAGCTTTCTTTATAGATCTAAAAAAATGCAGTGTGATTGACAACAAACGTAGGAACCGAGGAAGAGGAAATTTTCCTTATGTTTTTTACGAATGACCGAAAATATGTAATGCATTGGAGACACTGCAGTATTTGTTGCCTTAATTTTTGGTCATTCGCCACATTTATGGCTCAAGAGAAGCTAGACTTAAATGAGTTTTTATTAGTTGTATTCATTTCCACAATAAGAAGAATAACTTTAAAAATTTGGAATAAATTCTCATACAGTTTATTAGGTTTGAAATTCCACCATACCGTTTTCCTGCAAATTTTCCAAAACCTTTGGCTTTGTGTCTTTGATTTTTCCACAAAATTTGTAAGCATTGGCATTAACATTCTCTTTCAAATAGCTCGACAAACAAAATCTAAAGGTGTCCAACATTTATTGAGATCACATTTTCGAGAAAAAAGATCGTTAGGGAACATTTCGTGCAAAATTGCGATTGTTTCCTTGCATAAGGTTTTTCTTAGAGATCAAATTTTGTACACCAGTTACACTAAAGCTGACCGAGAAGGTTCTTCTTCAAGACGATGACATAAAAGTGATTAAGTTTTGGCAACTGTGACTGCAAAATGTTCACCATTTAAACAACTTCACCTATCAATCTAAAATTTTGGAAAAGATAATAAATCGCCAAATATTTCTTGCAAAAGATTTTTGATGTAAAGGGGACCTTAAGTCTTTCTTGTATTAAGGGGGTATTCTAGTGTAGAATTTTGAAAAAATCAAAACATTTTTTTTTCATATTTCCAAAGTTTAGACATTCAAGACTATGCGTTTAAAAGTATTTTTTTTAATATTCCTATTATTTCACAAGTTAATTGAAGGTCATAGAAACTGGTTTTGAAGGTCATAGAAACTGTTTTGTCCTTTTAGTTTCATTTTAAGTTACTTTTGTGGCAACCTTTATACTTAGTGGAAGTGCTAGCTCTGACAACGTGTTTATTTTTGAAGTGATAATTATATGTACGTATTCTGTATCATTCTATAAGTAAAATTGAAAACTTGTCTCAAAACTCTGAACGCGTTTTTCTCGAAACTACTTTTTTCGAGCTGGCGGTAAGGATATATCGAGTTCTAATAGACCGATTTACTTCAAATTTAGAGAGGATGTTCTTTATACATCTCTTTATCGTGTGGTCCTTGCTCAAAAATATACCTTCTCATTTAGTATTTTTAAAAAATTCGGAATTGTTGAAAAATATGCAACAAGAACATTTTTTTTTCAAACTGCTGCCATTTTGTTAAAAAGTTTTTTTTTAACTTATCCAAGAGTGAAACAATAGCGACATCTATAATAATTAAGAATCCGTCTGGTTTTTGTTTTTCAGATCACAAGGAGGGTTGGTAGGATGCACGCCAGGACACCCTCTTTTATTTAGACCCCCCACTTTGACTGCTTGTAACTTTGTTAATTTTTTTTTTTTTATTAATTTTTTTATGTATGAACAACAAATCAATAAACAAATGATAAAAAAATTGATACTAAAAATATTTGTTTCCTTTATACAACGCTTCAAAAACCGGGCGAAATTCATGTCTCTACACTAGAATACCCCCTTAAAGGGATTTCCAATTAGAGGTTTCTTTCAACGTAATTTTTACTTCTTAAATGTTGAAAGAAACCTCTAATTGGAAATCCCTTTATTACGAGAAAGACTTAAGGTCCCCTTTACATCGAAAAAAAAAATAAATATTAAGCGATTTTCTATCTTTTCCAAAGTTTTAATTCTTTGACAAGTAGTTTCAAAAGCAACATTATTTCCAAAAATTGAATCGTTTAAAATTAACAAAATTTTCATTTTAACTTAGTCACCTAATTTATCAGTGAAGCCCATAGTATACCACCGCCGCCGTGTGGTGTGCAGTAAATTAACTCTTTTTCCAATTTCCTTTCAATTACCATTACCACCTTTGCATAATTGTGAAAAATGCATTAGCTAAATCATTAGCATCAATAACTTCCTTTAATCGTTTGTCACTTAGGATGAAGTGTATCTAGGAAATACTTGTTTGCATCAGGAGCATCTCGTCTCATCTCATATATTTCATAAAGGGAAAAACAAGTTTAAAAATATAAATTACAAGTTAGCTTGTAATTTGACAGTTTATTTAATGCGGGGGATAATCTTTAAACTTCATGCCGGTAGATGTTTCGAATCGCAAATATTTGTTTCTATTTTTTGTTGAAATTTTAGTAAACTTTATTTGAATTAATGAATCTAGAAATAAACGAAACATAAATACCTGAATAGCGGTAGCGAAAATGGCTTAATTCAGATGGGTAACAAATTATCAAAGATTAAATCCAGTTCTTCTTATGGAATTACATATTAATTAATGACAGTTTTTGGCTCTCTTCTTACCTTGTATCCGTTTTGAGTTCCAACTAAAAATGATGCGCACGTTTCTGGTCGCTGCATGACATAAAAAATTCATGCAACCAAAATGATACATGCCACAGAGGTATCCTGGGAATTTATCTTCCTCATATTCATCTGGTTAGTGATTCACAAAACTGACCAAAACCCTAAAGAACTACGAGGGGAAGCTTAAAAAATAAATTGCAACCGCTATATCGTCGTCGTTGTCGTCATCTTTGCCACCGAAACAGCTGTCACTAACCCCATCAACAATTGTTGCATAATAAAAGTGCTGTCGCTGGGTATAACTGTACTGTACGAGTATATGCAATAATATCTTACTGCGTCCGGTTATTTGGTTTAAACTTTAATGTTTTCAAAAAAGTTTAAATCCATCAGAGTTAACAGACAGATGGACACAATTATGTTGTTTTAATTTAAGACTGACAACTTTTTTTCGTGTGTAAAACAAAAAATAAAATGATGCGGATTAAAGAAGATATATTTTCACTAAGCCAAGACGTAGACTGGGGACCTGATGATTGGGACTGGGTCAGGTGCTCTACAGCATAATAAATTGAGTCACTTTTTTTTAAGTCAAAGTAATACTTTTGAAGTTGGTATAACGCAATGTTTCTTCAAAACGAAGCAATTAATGCATTTAATCTACCTTTAAATACCTATACAATCATTTTAAAACTATAAAAGAGCAAAATAGAAGCAAATTTATGTTCAATATTATGGTGACACAATTTAGCATTTTGAGTTTTGAATTATTGATTTTTGAATGAATGAATGTTGAACATAAAGCGGTTGTTAACAATATTTTGTTCAAGTATGATTGTTTGTGTTATAAAGAAAACAAAATGCGCTTCTGACTAATTACAGGTAATTGTTCTTACAATTCTTGTAGTTTATTGGTAACTCAGAATTCAAATGGAGTACGTCTGTACGTTAGCGAAGTTTTTTACGTCGTCCATAGCTCAAGAACCAGTAGAGATATCGACTTCAAATAAATTTTGTTATACAGATAATAATGCAGAAAGATGCAGAAAGACCTCTCAAAAAAATTTAATGGTTGTTTTTTTTTACCATAGCAAAAGGTGAAAATGTTGGTTAACCCTAAATATCTCACGAACCAATTACGCTAGAGACTTGAATTAAATTTTATATTATATACTGTAACGTGATACCAAACTAGTATATTTTTGGAAAAAAATCAAATTAACGTTTTTTTATAAATCAAAAAACTGACAAAAAAAATATTTGTGACCTCGAAAATTTTAGGAACAAACAAAGATTTTATCTCCAAAATAATTTTGTGCAACGAAGAATAACGTTTTTAAGATTTGGTAAAATTTTGAGAAAAATCGAATTGACAGTTTTTTTTACAAAAAATAAAAACTTAAAAAAAAAAATACTAAAAGTTCGTAAGAATTGATTTTCGATTTAAATATCTTTTCAAAAAATTGAAATATTAGCTTCAAATTAATTTTATGTTACAAAAAATATTGTTTTCAACATTCTACTTAATTGATAGTTTTTTTTTTTTACAAAAAATAAGAACTAAAACAAAATATTACTAAAAGTTGGTAAAAATTGAGGCTTAAGTAATTTTCGACTCAAATATCTTTTCAAAAATTTGAGATTATGGCTCCAAGTTAATTTTATTTTATAAGAAATATTGTTTTCAACTTTCGGTAAAATTTTGAGAAAAATTGAATTGACATTTTCTTTCAAAATATAGGTAATAACCTAAAAAAAATCAGTACTAAAACTAAGTAAAAATTTGATTTCGACTCAAATATCTTTTCAAAAATTAAAAATATTGACTATAAACTAATTTTATTTCACACAAAATATTGGTTTCGATAAATTTTTCAATAAATTTTTTATAAAAATCCAAATCAATAAAAATTGATGTTCGGTTCTCGATATCTCGTGAATAATAGAAGACATTGACTTCAAATTAATTTCATTCATCCAATTTGTATTTGTTTATATAAGAAATTAACTTTTAAGAAATGCTACTAAAATTGGTAAAATTTGGTTTTTGACTAAAAATTTCGTTAACTAAAATAGATTTTAAAATTAAACTATTTCATCATATGCAAAATATTATTGTTAATTTAAACATTTCTTTTAACTAATTCAACTGACTCCTTTTTTAACGAAACACGAAAACCTTCAAACTTTTTAAGCAAGACAAATCGACAGACGGGATGGGAAGTTATCAGTGTGGGTCGCATCCAAACCTCTTTTTTTTGTACTGCTACATAGTTGGATGCTATAAGTCCAAACGGGTTCTAGTTTTTTCCTATTGTACTGGTACATTCTTCTGTACTTCTAGCTTAGCTCTTCTCTTCTCTTTTTGAGGTACTTTTTTTATTTAAACTTTGCATCCAAAATCATTCCAAGGTATTTGTCATTGGGATTGTTTGTTGAATTAGGAATATATGTTTTTGTTTGTACAATTTATTTGCGTCGATTTTGTTTCATTTAGTTTGATACTCAATTTTTGCTTCCGAACACTTAATTTATACACTGCTTTTTGCAATTTTTGTGAAGCTATTAGAACGGACCTATCTAGCACCAATATCATCAGCAAATGTGGCCATGATAACATTGGTATCCACTAGAATATCCCATGTACATATATACAAAATACAAGATTGGTCCCAAAACACTTCCTTGCGGTACACCGGCTTCTATTTTCTTTAGTTTCGATTAATTTTGGTCGTACCGTACAGGAACTACTTAGTCGATGTTGAGAGTAAGCTCAATTCAACTCAACATGAATACTGACGTTTTTGCCGAACAAACACCGTCTTATAATTAACATTTAAATAATGAAGTATCATTAAAAGTAGATGACTTTTGTAACATACGTTTAGATAACCCTTTAACGATATTTACAACATCAAACACGGCATGCAACCAAGTTTCTTTCTATATTCAATCAGTGCATAAACAACGGATATTTTCCAACTTTATGGAAACATTCCAAATTAATGCCTATATGCAATAAGAATGACGCAATGAATATAAAAGATTTTCGACCGATATCTCTTCTCTCAAACATAGGAACACTATTCGAAAGAGTTATTGCAGATTCTCTTGATAGTTTTCGCTATTCTTCAAATATTATACCAAACTCACAATTTGGTTTTAAAAAAACAACACTCAACGGAACATTGTCTTGTGGTCCTTAATGATAAAATAATTAATAACCTTAGACAAAAAAAAAGTGTACAGTTGTCGTGGATGCCGATTTAGAGGCAGAATTCTACTCTTTTTGGCCATTGGATCGGATTTTTCAAATTCTTTCCAAGTCTTTATAGAAGTTTCTCAGGAAACTTTTTCTTGGGCCAAAATTATTTAATGTATTAATATAATTAATAAGTTTAAAATAATTTTAAATCCGAGACTAAAGCGCTTCTGTACGCAGACGATACCAAACTTTAAGCTGCTGTTATTAAGCCAAGCAGTGCATTAGAAAAATTACAAGTCACCTTACCTTATTTACATTTACTCACGTACATATTTGAAGTCTTAGGGTTTAAAAATAAAAGCTGAAAATTATGGACTAAACTATTATAGAAATTCTTATGGAAAAGGATATAGAAAAGCTGTTAAAAAAAGCAAAGAGTTATCTTTGCGCATTGACGCATTGAAGACAAGAAGACAATATAGTTTTATTAAAAACAGAAACAAAATATTTAGGAATTTAAACTACTCAAAACAAAATAGGACCCACAAAGTTTTTTGGGTCCTATTTTATATATAATTTAGTGTTTAAATTTTTGTTTTTGGTTATTATGTTTCAGTTAAGTATTAAATGTTAAAGTGTACACACTTTTAACACGGATAAAAATTCTTTATTCAAGTTACACTGAAAAAAATTGGAAAATTTACGAAGAATAAAAAAAATTTAATTTACATCTCACTATTTTTTGTTATGATTTCTGATTTCTGGTTGCTTAGTAGCAAGTAAGGCCTTCTTACTGTGTATGCACTGTATAAGCCTATCTGGTACGCTTTCAATCAGATGCCTTACATTTTGTTCGGGTATAAGCTCCCAACAGGCTTTTAACTCGCTTATGAGCTCCTGATGTGCAGTGTTGACACAATGGTGGCTTTCTTTGATGCTTCTTTTTAACTGGTCTTATCAATGCTCGATCGGATTGAGGCCTGGGCTTTTTGTTGGCCATGTCAAAAGTGTAGTATTACCGTCAGAAAGAGCTGCTTGCATGTTACGGGTCATATGCGGGCGAGCATTGTCTTGAATAACAACAAACCAATCGCCAACTCTTTGTGAAAATGGAATCACAACAGGTCATATTACCATTTCAATGTAACTGGCGGCGGTAACGGTGCCCTTATCTAGGATAATCAGCCCTGTTTTGCTTAGCAAACTTATTCCAGCCCATACGATAATACTGGGGCCCCCAAATCGGTCACGTCCGTGAATGCACGGGTTGCTAAAACGTTTACCTGCCCTTCTTCACACTCGTACTCGCTTATCATTTCTCAAAAATTTGATTTTGCATTCGTCTGTAAAGAGTACAGACCTCCAGTTGTCCAAGGTTCAATTTAATTTCTCACGGGCGTACCTTAAACGTGCTGCCCGATAGGCCAGTGTAAGTTTGGGCTGAATAGCACACGCTCTGGAACGTTGAACATCTTAGTGGAGTCGATTGCGAATGGTTTGATCACTGACTTGAGTGCCAGTCGACTGCCGTAGTTGAGTTTGTAAAGCCCGGGCGGTTAGGGTACGCTTCCGACCGGTATGTTATTCGAATGTACTGGTCTTCTTGCTGAGTTGTGGCCCGAATTCTTCCTGATCTTGGTTCTTTGCTACACTCACGGTTTCCTGGACGCATTCCCACACGTTTCTGATAGCTCACCGCGACACACCGATTCGATTTCCAACAGCCCTTTGAGACACTTTTTGGTCCAGCATATTTACCGCTCTAATTGCGTTTTCAGTATCCAAATGTCGTCTAAAACCGGGCATTGTAATCACGTTTAATCACGAAGAAATAAAGAACAACAATTAAATAAAGAAACACTTACCAACAATGCAACGCTAGAATCGGACTGAGAAAACATATGCAATAATTTTTGCATTGATTGTTTTTTTGAGCGATTGGCTTTTTTTCCATATTCACTTGGAGGTATCGGTAAAATTGTTATTCAAAGCATCGATATGGAATCATACACATTAAAACTTTTCAATAAAATGCTGGGCTTCGACAATTTTCACCAATTAAGTATTTTTTAGGCAAAATAAAAAATAAATCTCAAGTGGGCCTTATTTTGTTTTGAGTAGTTTACTATCAAAATAAGTTCACATTTAACAAACACTCACGGAACGTATTAAAGAAAGCGAAAATAGCCACTGCTATTTAAAAAATAAATTAATTCTTTCAGTACTGCATGGGATGGTCTCTATGCAGTTTGCATTCAAGAGCCAAACCTTGTCGAAAGCTTGAGCAACATCGAAGAATATAGCAGAGAATACTTCAAGTGCCTTTTCTACCACATCCATAATTCGATCTACTTGGTCTATCGTGGAATTTGTATTTTTAAATCCAAACTGATGATTTTCCAAAATTAAATTTGAATAACTCGCTATCGAGGCAGCTGCCATTTTCGAAACTGTCATCTTTGCCAATACTTAAAATTGAACGATGCACACTTCAACGAAGCATTGAAATTACTAAAAACCAATACAAAAATTGTAAAAATGCTACTTTTGGATCTATTACTCTGGACAACGTTTATATCTTATCGCAACGTGTCAATAGAAGTTTTAATTCTCTAAGAAAAGATCAAATTTGGAAAAAAATCACGCTTTGATATTACTTTAAAATACAATAAAATGGATAAATAAATCTTATTTCCCTGGTTCTCACTTTTCTAACTACGAATTATATAAACACAATATTTTTGAAAAACCATTAAGGTAATGAAATAATATAGGAAACATTATTTAAAAAAGAAAATTGCCATTGTAAGAGCTTATCCAATACACCAATTACGATAACTTACAATCAAATCCCTTTCATTTTACTTTGCTTCGCTATTATTTCGAAAAAAAAAGTTTATTTTTCAAAAAAACAATTTCAATATTCAATTAGTAAAATTGCCACAACTATTAACTTAACGGTGATGCAGTTTAACACAAAAACATTAATTAATTCTATTTCTTCAAAAAGTAAAAGACTAATTTGAATCGTTCAACACTTTTCCATTGTTTTGATCCATAACGGATGCACCATACTACCTGTTTTGATATATCGGATGCACGCACCTTTCTATTTGGCGGAAAAATAAAAATACGAGTATCAGGAAAACACTAAATTTGATGAATATGCCCTTCCTAATTCATCCTATGAACCTCTGGATCTTTACTTCTTCTCACTGCTATTGCTATATTTACCTTAAAACTCCCCGAGCAAGTTATACCATTGCCATAACGATTATGAATCATCTTAACCATCTATAAAACCGCCAACAGCAGCCAGTATACCAGTGCAGCGCCAGCGAACCTATAATGCATCCGACTTCCTTCCCCCTGTCATGATGTCAGGTATCTTCTATATTTATTACTTCAATTATTATTTGTACTTGTAACTTACAATTACGTGTCTCACTGTCTACCTTCGCCACTGACACGCCAACCGCGCGCACCGCACCTCCCATCCGCTACCGTTGTTTCAGACGTCTCGGGGGCCGCTTAGCCGCCACGCCAATTCAATCTCAGACAACCGAAATGTAACAATACCCTTATCAAATTATTAACATAAAAAGTCAACAAGACTTTTATAACAATAACAAAAACCAAAACAATGACCGCCATTTGAGCCGCGTTACTAATCTTCATAATAACATATACAAGTCAGTATATACCTCCTATCCAAACGCACCAGGTAAACGCCTCCATATCTACTTCTGCCTTCTTCTTCTTCATCGACATCAACATCGACATAGTCATCGTTGTCGTAACTAGATCTGGGGTCAAAATATAGCGTATACAATAGCAAACTCAAACTTAAACTCACTCTTTCCAACATACGTACTATACTTAATACTTATTTCTCAAAGTCATCGAGAGCGTCTGAAAGTTCGCATGGCGTATAAAAGCACTTGATTTTAGGTAAATCCACATCATTCCCATCTTGGGTCTATAACTGGTAACTGGGAGCAGCGAGCGGCACAACACCTTTCTGTGGATTATTTAGATAGATTTTTCTTTAACTAAACCTGATTCAAGACCGAAACCGTGAAACAATGAATTTCTTTGTAAGTTTAAGCCAAGACCCTTCCATGTGGATACGTGAAGGGCAAAGTGAAAGTGTTACGACTACTGCAACTCATGCATTCTCTCTATCTTACCATTCATACAGATATGCTGCACTCTACTGCTGGTGGTTCCATTTGCATCGGCTGCTGCTGCAGCGAAGGATAATAAATCACAGGAAGGAGTGAAGAATAAACGAGAATTACCGCCTGGGCCGTATTCTGGAGGAGTATCGCATAAATATCTGCCGCCATCTATTGGAAGCGGAGGTGGTGGATATTCGAGTGGATCAAGTTATGACTTTGGCAATGGTGGAGGCGGTTATAGTGGTGGAGCTGGTTCGGATATCGGCCATGGCAATGTTGAGACGTACATAATTCAATCTTCTGGCGGCAAAGGACCCTCATTCGGTGGAGGATCGTTTGGTGGATCTTCATTGGGAGGTGCTGGTGGAGCTGGTGGCTATAAATACCCAAGTGGCGGTCTTGGAGTAACATTGGGTCACAAAGTCGTCATTCCATCAGCGTCGTATGGATCCCCAAGTCTTTCCTTTGGCGGTATCGGTGGCGGCATTGGTGGTGGTAGTTCATACAGTGGTGGACATGGACATGGACATGGACATGGACACGGATCATCTATCGTAGGTCATTCACCTTCAGTGACTTATGGAACTCCAGCAATCAGTTATGGAGCACCATCTATCGGTTATTCAGGTGGTTTAGTTAGCGGCGGCGGATCACATTATCACGGAAGCAGTGGTTTCGGTGGATCGTCTTCCTCTCATGGCGCTAGCGGTTTATCCTTCGGTGGATCTTCGTCTTCATCCCACCACGGTGGAAGTGGTTTGTCCTTTGGTGGACCATCTTCTCATGGGGGCTCATCCTTCGGAGGTGGCAGCAGTTACTACACACCAAAACACTCTTCAGTTCCAGCAGCTGTGTATGGTGCACCACAAATTTCATCGTACTCTCCAACAAAATACTCATCAGGAAGTTCGTTTGGCCTAATTGGAGGTGGATCAAGCAGTCCTAACTATGCCATTGGACAAAAGGGACTCGGTCACTTCTCCTACGCACCCAGCAAGCCATCTGCCCTTAACACAGACTTCGTGTCTTCTTCCTCTAGTTTTGGCGGTGGATTCGGTGGAGGTCATGCTGGCAAGGCACCATTCAAGCCATCAGCTTTTCTAGGTTCCAGCCAAGATAGTGGTGCGTCATACCCCAGCAACCAATACCTACCACCATCGCAAGAATACCTGCCTCCATCTCACAGTTTCAGTGGCTCGTCAAGTTCATCCAGTGTTGGTGGCTCAAGTTACCACGTCCCATCAACAGTCTATGGCGCTCCCAGCGGCAGTGATGGAAGTTCCCAAAGCATCTACGAGCAAGCCGCACCCATTCATGATTCCTCATCATACTCCGGCTCAGATGACAGCAACTACGTGACTCCAGAACAATCGTACGGAGTCCCATCAGCTCCTGGCAAGAGCTACTTGCCACCCAGCACAAGTTACGGCACACCTAGCACTAGCTATGGTACTCCCAGCCATCACTGATCAAAAAATAACTATTAGCGTCTAGGCAGAATCTCATAAAATCATTATTGTATATTTTTTCTATTCATAAGTTGTTCGCTGTATTTATTTTTTTATTACTATATAAATAAAATAATAAACAAAAATAATATAAAATTCAAGTAATGGTATTAAAAATAAGGTGCTGGATCGATGAATTGATTTGGTATTCAGCACATCTTCTCAAGGCACTTTCTCTCTTTCTCTTTCTCTCTTCGTGTTGTGGGTGCACTAAATCACAAGTCTGTCAAATGTAAATAGTTTAGAGTTAAGACTTTAGCAGCAGCGCGGGAAGTGCCAAATGGCCAAGTTGGTTTTGACAATGTATAAATGTGGCTGTTTCTGTTTCTGTGCGATTGCGGCAGAGCGGTGGCGGTATCGGTGGTATAAAGAAACAATGAAATACTTTGTGCTACTGGAAATCCATCGAAAGTGAATTTTATCGGAATTTGTTTTCTTCTTCGCGCTGAAAAAGTTATGTTTGAATGCAAATGAAGGTGTTTGGTATTCAGCTCGAGGAATTATTGTAGTGATTTTGAAGATAAGATACACTTTCCTATCTACATTATGTATGTATTCTTTGGAATTTAATTTCGCTTTTAAATTGAAATACATTTTTCATGATCATGTGATATTTTTGCTAGTTACTTACAGAGGAATGAAATGATGTGTTTCATATTTTGTGACTTAACTTCTTTCGATAATTATTTTAATTAAAATTTGCAGAATCATCATAAACATTATTTCGCTTGTAGGTCTCCTTTTCTCGATCTCACACTGAACCAATTTAAACAAACGAGATGTCAAAAGAAAGAGAATTTTCTGCGGATTTTATTTTGATTGAATATACTTTTATAATTTGTTTTCACTTAGCTATTTATAAAAATATAAAATACTGGGAAAATAATAATATTAAAAGAAATGGTTTGTGTATTTGAACGAACTAATCGAATGCACAAACCATTTTGTTCGTTAAGTTAGTTTTTGTGTATTTCCTATTTTTTGGGATGAGTTCTTTCTTACGTTATGAGCGGTCTAATGAATTTAAATAGGGGATAAACCATGTTGAATGTGTTTGGGGGTGGATGGGGACGCATCCCATCTCAGCCCATACCTCAGGGACATCTCTTACCAGAAATAAAAACTCATCCCAATAAAAATGTAACACGGGTAATAAAAGCTTTGTGTCTTTCCTTTTCCCGTTTGGGTTTGTGGCTAATTGAAATTATTTTAAAATGTTTATCCAACGTAGCTAAAGGCGTAGCACATTTATTTTTGGGAGTTTTCGTTATAGTTCTCTTATGGGTATCTTTTATATTTTAAAAACTAGGGAGAAAAACAAAGTTTAATACTTAAAACAATTCTTTCTAAGCTCAGAACTATGTAGATAGGTTTAGGCATAGTTAATTAAATTTAATGATTTAGGACATTTTTTAGGAAGGCTGGACAAATTGATTTGTAGGAAAACTACCAGAGTAAAAATGTTTTGGTTTTCACAGACTAAGAATGGTAAGTGTTTGCATACATTAATTTTTGTGCAGGTATAAAAGACTAAATTTGGTTGTGGGAGTTCCCGCACAGGTACGTATAGTTATAACAATAAGAGAAACAATAAAGGCTTTCTCAATTAGAGGTTTTATTTTGTAAAGGTCACTATTTGGGCTGTCTGTCACTTTTGGGGCTGCCATATTTTGGCATTTGACAGGTACAATCTAAGTCATATTACTTAAATAGAACGAAATACATTTCAACTACACAGTGGAATTTCACAGTCAGAGTTCGAAAAAAAATAATGCACTTTTGGGTTTTGGGACGTTGTGAAGCATCATCTCGGCTGGAAATAGTGAAATAAGTAGGTGTAAAAATGTGAGGTGATGGGACATATCAGTGATGTAGAGAATCAAAACTATGTAAGTCGTTAAAAAACAACTGAGAAAATTGCGTCATTAGACCGTAGTGTTGACGAAAACCCAGGTTTGTCGATTCCTTGTCGAATTAGGCATTACACAAACTACATAGTACCGTATTTTTCATAGACTTAGGTCTTAAGGGTTTTAAGTCTCAGTTACACTAGAACTACGTGCGTCGTACCATCTCTGATTGAGTTTTTGAAAGCTTCATGCAAAAATCATCTTCAAAGATGTGGCTCATTTTCATTTCTTAGGCAATGCTGGGACAATGTAAAAATGGTTGGGGCTAATGCAACCGTTATGGTGAATAGAGTGCGATATCTGAGCGAGCTACCTTTAGTGTTTTTTTAAACTTATACTACTCAAACGATCCAAGATCTATAAAATATTTGTAAATTTATGGAATATGCGAATTAAATAAATAAATTATGTGGTGTAACAACTCGTAAAGAACCGGCGCGCCTGGTGACTTACTTACAACTCTGAACAATTCTTGTGTGCGAGTAATTTCATGGATGGAGGGGACCTACAGTTTTTTACAGAAGAAATTCTCAATTCCTTGCAAGAGGCCATATCCACCAAAATATCTATATAGAAACCTTTGAATGAAAAGTTTACTGCTGCGCCATGAAACCATTTATATTTAAAGCAATTATTAGAAATTATTGACTTCAATTAAGCCAAAACTTGACAATAGGTTCTATGACTTCATGTATTACGAACTAATTTTACTTTTTAGTGTTCTTTTTTTAGGAGTCGATATATTCAGTTATTATTGAATTGTTATCATAGAAATATCTTAAATTAGATCCATATGTGTGTTTTTTATATTTAATGAAAGAGGTAAAAAGTTCGTTACTCAACTCTTTCGTATTTATAAGCGTGTGATGTGGTTTTTGTTTGTTTTTATATTTTTTTCAAAAATAGCTTATCTAATTTTGTTTTAGTTGCAAATTCGTCTAATAATTAATCATCAGTTATATTACGTGTTTGGTTGGTCTATATTTTTTGCTCCACTAGTTGTTTCGCTTTAAGAGTCGTAAAGAACCGGCGCGCCTCGTGGGTTACTTAGAACTCTCAACAATTCTTATGTGCGAGTAATTTCATGGATGGAGGGGACCTACAGTTTTTTACAGAAGAATTTCTCAATTCCTTGCAAGAGACAGTACACGTGAAAAAAAACTTTAGTTGGCACAGGCAGGGATTGAACCCAAGACCTCTGGCATAATATGCCTAAAACACCGGTACAACAGTCTGAATTGGTAGTGAAAAATTTCATAAAATCGCATACTTTCTTCTTTAAAACGAAAAAGCATCCATAGTTTTTATTCAATATCAATTGAAGTCTCTTGCTGGAAAGCCCAGTAATTTGTTAGCTAGAAACAAGAGTCAATCTCTTTGCTTGATTAAGGAAATAACTTCTAAATTATAAATTTAATTGTTCGCTTATTAAATGGATACACAAAAGATAGTTACTTGATATCATTTTTTTAAATCTTTGCCTCTATCCCTCTATATGGACACAGTACTGCTAAACCTTGCTTAACTTATTACTATAAATAAATAGAATTTTATGTTTTTAATGACAAACTTTGATGATCTAACTTATTCTTATGAAACTTGAATTTAAAAGTGTTGTGTTATTTATTAACAGGAAATCCAACTCTATGCGTGCTGTTAATTGGGTAAAAATTCTAGACAAAAGTACGGAAATCTTATTACTACATACCATTCACCATTCAAAGGGTTGTCGGCTTAGTTCTGAAAAATCAGCGTTTTAATAACTTAAGTTTATCACTTTTTTTTTAAACATTTGTTTAGGTATCACGCATTCACATCATTGTTAATAGCTTCACAGTTTTTAATTAAAATCTCACGATTTGTCAAAAAAAAAAAAGGTCTATAAATTTAAATGAACAACTCCAATTCTGTTTTGGCTCTTGAAGTGAGATAATAGACCTGTTACAGTTTAAATTAAATTATTATTATTAAATTTGTATAACCGGTGAAACAAAGTGGTTACACAGCATAGGGTCATTATAATGACTTCTTTCTTTATAAGCGCATTAATATGAAAACGAAAACTGTTATATAAAAAAGTTTTTCATAATTTAATTGAAAGTGAATGAAATTCAAATTAAAGTCGAACTGAAATGTGTTTTGTTTGTTTTGATTGGAATTCATTTAAAAATTAATTATGATTTTTGTTTGTAAAATAGCAATATTATTAACTTCACCAAATCGTGGCCCACTTAAGGTTTTGGTATTTTGTGCGGGGGCAACTCCGTTGTTACAGCAAGCACAGCATGATGATTTTTTTATTCCGAATTTTGCAACAGGAGATTTTATATAGTAAATGGGAAAAAGGCAGCAAAGTGAGAAAAGAATTCAAATTGGGAATAAGTGTTATTGATACAACAAAATGCCCTTAAATTGAATACAAAACTAGAGCCCTATCCGCCAAAACATCGTTAGCTCTAAGAAACCTTTGAATTAAAAGTTTACTGCTGCACCATAAAACCATTTATGTATATCTAAAGCAATTATTAGAAATTATTGACGTCAATTAAGCCAAAACTTGACAATAGGTTTTATGACTTCATGTATTACGAACCAATTTTAATAATTAATGTTCTTTTTTTAGGGGCCGATAAATTCAGTTATTATTGAATTGTTATCATAGAAATATCTTAAATTAGATCCATATGTGTGTTTTGTATATTTAATGAAAGAGGTAAAAAGTTCGTTACTCAACTCTTTCGTATTTATAAGCGAGTGAAATGGTTTTTGTTTGTTTTTATAATTTTTTCCAAAATTGTTTATCTAATTTTGTTTTAGTTGCAAATTCGTCTAATTAATCATCAGTTATATTATGTGTTTGGTTGGTCTATATTTTTCGCTCCACTAGTTGTTTCGGTTTAAGAGTTTGCTTTCAACGTTGTCACTAAACTCAATTTATTTAACAACATTTTAAATGAAATTGCAAAAATTTCCTTCGTTTATGTATATGTATTTAATATCTAGCCAAAGGAGATCCATTTAATGTACATTATGTCAAAATGTTAATATACTTTCTATTGATATTAGGGGTCAAGTTGTTATTCGTTGCAGATTCTGTTGAGATTGTATTGTTTTTAAAAAGGCTTTTAACCCTTTCCTATATACAGTAAAACGCTCACTATGAGCTTAAGTTAAACAATATTTATTTGTCGGACATTCACTTTCATTTGATTGCGGTTATACTGATTTTGTTGTAGCTGCGGTTTGTTGGATTTTTTAAATTGTTGGCGTCGCGTTGGTCGGTCGTCGTCGGTACAGATATATCGCATATGCGATTTACCAACGATGACTCAAAAGTATCTCTTGTTATTGAGAATTATACAATATACTTACATGCAGTATTTCTTATGTTTATTTTGGTAGTATTAATAGAAAATTATAAAGTATGGTTTTCTTAATGATGTGAATTTATCTTCTTATAATATTAAGAGCTACATATATAATCAGCAAATCGATATTTTTTGAGAAACTATAGGTATATACTTCAAGAAAAATATTACTGCCGTTTACTGTAAAGAGTAACGAGTAGGTATATGCGAGCGATAGTTTGCATGTGGCGATCAATTTATAATTTTATTTTGATAAATCATCTTGAATTAATGTTTTAGTTAGATACATACATATATTTTACTTTCTTCCTCAAGGCGCCGATTTCAACCCGTGCGTCGTGTCGCGTCGATTGGCCGTCATGGCGTCGAGTCTTTTACGTTAAGGCTTAAATTGTAATTATAATGTATGATGGTATAGGATAACCGTGCATATTGATATCTAATAAAGCTGCCAAAATGACCATAAGTAAATTATATGGTTTTATCATTAATCATAACTGTTCGAAGTAAACCTTTTAAAGGTATAACCATATTAATTTGAGTCAAATTCATTTTAAAGTATTGTATATCGTGTTTAATTGGTTTTAAAAATTGTTATAAAAATAATTGAATTTTAGAGAAGGGTCATTGTTTGCAAAATAAATATGTATGTGAGACACCATTTTGTTACTATGAACAAAATTAACTCGCTTTTGGTTGGTAGAAGGAATTATTGCTTTGAATTGAAAAAAAGTTCAAAGGAGCCAAATTGCAGTTCTGAGTCGACCAATTGACATCGACAGACTACAAATGTTATAAAGGGTAATTTTTTAGCTATCATCTTTTTGGCAACACTGGTTTAAACAGCTGACGCACGTTTCGTGTTTTGTTTCACTGTCAAACATCGTCAGTTTGGTCTATAATTTAACCATAAATCGTCTGACAAACAAACAACGCTTGCAAATTATTGAATTTTATTATCAAAATGCGTGCTCTGTTAAGAAAGTTCATCGCGCTCTTCTTCCATTTTATGGTCAGTTTAATCGACCCACTGAAGAGGCTATTCGGGCTATTGTGACTAAATTTCGCACCAAATTTACATTGTTGGACGTTAAACCACCAACACGCTTACGTAGAGTTCGAACTGAAGAAGATATCGCAGCTGTGTCGGCCAGTGTTAATGATGACCATCAATTATCGATTCGTCGCCGTTCGCAGAAATTGGGCCTTTGTTACTCAAAAACGTGGACAATTTTGCGAAAGGATTTAGGTGTGATGCCTTTCAAAATACAGCTGGGTAAGAACTGAAGCCGAACGACCTAATGCAACGTAAAATTTTTGGTGAATGGGCTCTTGGAAAGTTGGCCGAAGATCCACTTTTTTACCGAAAAATTGTGTTCAGCGACGAAGCTCATTTTTGTCTCAATGGGTATACGTAAATAAACAGAATTGTCGATTTTGGAGTGAATATCAGCCAGAAGCAAGTCCGTACTTCTTCAAAGATGATGCGAATCGTAACGTAACTGTAAATGGTGAGCGCTACCGTGAGATGACGTTTGCCCAAAATGCAAGAGCTTGACTTGCATTGCATGTGGTTTCAATAAGACGGTGCCATATAGCACACAGCACGCGCATTAATGGACTTATTGAGAGGCGAGTTCGGTGAACATTTTATTTCACATTCGGGACCGGTCAATTGGCCACCTAGATCGTGCGATTTAATGCCTTTAGACTATTTTTTGTGGGGCTATGTTAAAGCTCATGTCTATACAGACAAGTCCTCTCAATTGACGCATTGCAAGACAACATCGAAGCATTTATTCGTGAGATACCGTCCGAAATGTTGGAAAATGTATGCCAAAATTGGACTAAGCGGATGGACCATTTGAGGAGCAATCAAGGTCAACATTTGCATAAAATAATCTTCAAACATTAAATTATATGGACCGTACTATCGATTCAAATAAAGATTTCATGCATTTTTCTGAATTTGATGAGTTTTTTTTTTTTAAACTTTTCTATAGCTTTTAAAAAATCACCCTTCATAAACTCCAGGTCTTAGCATTCGAGATTTTTTTATTTTCAGATTCTTTTTCGATATAACATTTTTCCATTTTTGTTTTTTGGTTAAGGTTTTCGAGACATCGTGGTAAATCATGGAACCCGAAGTAAGTTCGTTAACTTAGATAATGTGATGAAAATATGATTAGTCACAAAATGTGTTTTTTTAGCCCAAACTGCGAAGCGATGACGAAACGGATAGTCGAACGGCTTCAATTTTTTGACAAAAATTGGATTCAACTTCGAACTTCCCTAAAATCCAATTGGCGAACACTCAACGCTGCTAATCGTTATTTGGCTTCAACTCCTAGTTCATTTGCATTTTGTATGACGCAGCCCCAAATCACGACGCAAAATTGAACATATTGTGGTTTGCCACAGGCCAAAGTTCTTTTGAGGGACGCTGGATTGACTGCCGCGCATTCTACTGCACACTTTTACGAACAGCTGCGATGTTTCCGGCAGATCTTGCGTTTCGTTGACGAACGGCTGTTGGCTGATTATTCACTGTGGACTCGAAATTGGCCACCAAACTTTGAATGGTCGACTTGGAAGGACGACGATGTACCCCATAAAAATGGGCGCAACACGCGCGTCGTAACCACTAGACAACACCCATTTTGATATTAACGTTTCATCATTTGCACAAGATGCTCAATACTGTACTGTGCCATGATGATTTGTCTTTAGTGATGAATTAAAAGAAGTGTTTTGACAGATATTAAAAGAAACAACCCGTACCTATTGAAAAACCCATTATAAGAAAAAGGCATCAATTCATTTGAACAATATTGTTTCCCATTTGTCAGACAATTGCTATCAAATTTCTTCTGGGTGCAAGCTCATGTTTAACATATTTTTCACTTATCAATAAAAAAGATCAACACTCAAGGAGACAAAACATTCATCCGCAACACCAGGCTTGGCTCAAAACAATGCATGTTTGTTTTGATTATACATTTGTTTTGTAAATAAACATAATCTTCATGAGAAGGTCATAACTCAATTCAGCTTACTAATCTATTAACCAAATAATAAATCATATTCAAATGAATCATCAACAGTTGTTATGAATGCGTTCATACTCATTTGTCTAACCCCATTAACTCAAGTGTTCAACTCTAAGTGTTACATCGTTAATTAATACCACCGACAATACACGTGTTATTTAAATATTATCTCATTCATCATAACCATATAAGTTGTAAGACTATGCGCAACCACATTTAAACATACTTTCCTCGCCGACGACGACGACGACGCACGCCGCCAAAGTGCTACTTACTTTCATTTGTATCCGAGACTGCACTGAAACATAAAAATAAACCGGAATACTACCGCCTGGCTTGCACTTTGTCAAAGAATATAAGGAAGCCGAAGATTTAATATTAAATTCCATAATTTTCTTCATACCACATAGATGATACACCACAGCACAGCGCAACAGCAGCAGCGAGTGGAGCCGATCAAAACAATAACAAAACAAAGAAAATTTTAAAAAGGGAGTGCAACGACTGGAAGCAAGCTTTGCATGCTTCAATGGTTTTATTTAAAATCGAAACAAATAAATTAAAACGAAAGAGCTGAGCATCGAACTTGATCTTCAGCTATACTCGTAGATCGTGCCTGGGTGCCGCCCGCCAATAGGAGAAGTGTAGTTTAACAAAATAAGACCATGGAGCATGGAGATCGCCCGAAAGGATAGAAAATAAAACATAAAGTGTAGGTGAGCGTCGTCATTGAACAAATTAGACAATTACTCGGCCAATTGATGACTTAATTGCATCTTTTCGATATAATGGCGATAGATGCATTGTAACGTTCAACGGGGAGAGATGATGAATAACATTGTAGATTGTTGTATTGTACTACATAATGTACATAATAATTTTATAATACAATTTAATAGTGAAAGGATTTGCACTTTCTATTTTTATTTGTTACACAATGAATCAGACGGACTAGTAGATCAAAATGTGATACTTTAACCGAGAATAACAATTGTAGAAAAAAAAACACTACTTATTCTTTTATAGTACAATGTAAAATTAATGATAGTTCGTTATTATTTGGCAAACAAATGGAATAAGCACACAAATCACAATAATCTGATATGAGGTGCCAAATGAATAACTTCTGTCGAACAAAAATAAATCTAACAACATATTTATGTCAAACATTTGAAGATCATCAATGCAAGTAATGCTGTTGGTGAATATCAATTATATTGACGATACGATCACCCGTAAAATGTATTTTATGGTTGCGTTGAGGAAAGTGCAATTAATTATGTAGTTTTCTTGTGTTGAAATGTGAAAAAGAGTTCATTATGTACATATGCCTAGTATATGCCAATGATACTCTTATAAACTTAATATACGGACGTGTTGTTCAGGATAAGATCAAAGTATGAGTTCATTTGAATTGAAGTGTTTGAATGAAATAAGATTGGTTGTTGTGATTTAAGTGTAGACGTATGTTTATAGAATACGTAAGGTTTGCTTGTGAAAAGTTCATCGTCACATTATTTAGTTTTTGAAGTTAGAGGTGACAAAATTCTGGTTAGATTTCTGAGGGTTTAAGGGAATAGCATAAAAGAATTAGATTGAATTTTTAAAAAGAAAAAAACAAGACACATTTTTGAATTACTATTTATTTTTAAAATCTAATATTTTTTTTTGAAAATTATAACCTAGTGGTGACTATGTCAACAATGTTGTAAAATAACTGGCAAATAATAAGAACTCGAAGGCTTTCTAGAACAGTGTTCGTGAGCTGGGTGGTCGTGATAGAAGCATGGTGACTACGCTCGAAGTTGAGACACTAGCAGCTCATTTTAAAACTCTTTTGTCGGCTGATGAGAATCACCATGCTTTCTATTATGCACAACCCAATCTCACTATATGCGAACTGGATAATCCTATTACTCGACCTGAGCTTGAAACTACTCTGAGTAAAATGAAAAATAGTAAGGTTCCTGGCATAGATGGCATTCCGATTGAATTCTATACAAGAATAGTACGGAACCGTTTAAAAATCATTTTCTGGCATTTTTCAACAAACTTTATGAAAATTCTTTTGTTTCAAACAATTTCAACACAGCGGTTATATTCGCAATCTTCAAAAAAGGAGATACCAATCAGCCAGAGAACTATAGAGGAATCTCGATTCTCAACTCGCTAAGAAAGCTTCTAATTTCAATTCTTTATGAAAGGTTGACGGAGTGGATTGAGAACAACAACCGACTCACCATGTTCTCAACGCAAGGCCATATATTCGCTCTGACGAGTATTGTCAGGAAATCGATTGAGCAGAAAAACAAATTATATGCCTGTTTTGTGGATTTTAAAGCAGCCTTTGACAAGGTAAATAGAAATGCCTTGATGTACAAATTGTCATCCTTAGGAATTTCACGTAAATTCTTAATGTTTTATTTCAACTTTCTTGCCTCATCTACTGCATCAGTGTGGGACGGAACTAAATTCTCTGAATGGTTTGAAACAACATCAGGTGCCCCCAAAGATGTATATTAAGCCCGATATTATTCGCCTTGTTTATTGATGACGTTTGTTATGTACTTCCGGGTGGAATACTCTTTTTCGGTATACAAATCAAAGTTTTGCTCTACGCCGACGATTTAGTTTTACTGGCTGACAATCTATCTACCCTTCAGCTGCAAATCAACAAACTTAATATATTTTGTGAATCCTGGAGTTTCTGCGTCAATACTAACAAGACAAAAATAATGATTTTTGAACCGCGTCAGAGAAGAAGACTGGCAGAAGAAAACTGGTCCCTAAACAACGCGCCTATTGAGGTCGTTCATTATTTTAAATATCTTCGAGTTTTGCTGTCTTACAATCTTAATGCTTCGAAACACGTGAAAAAAGAAAAGAATGAAGCCAAAGTAACTCTAAACTTGATGTGGCCTAAGTTTTAGTCTAACCAAAAAATCGATCTTAAGTCCAAATATCGTGTTTTTCAAGCAACTGTGAACTGCTGCATGTGCTACGGTACCCAAATTTTTGAATATTTACAACTGGAGGAGTTTGAAGCCGTGCAAAAGGTATTTCTTTAAACGCTTGTGCAGATTGCCTTCTTCAACGCCCAATAATGCTATATATGTAGAGTCTGACATAACACCTCTTTACATTACAAACCTTAAAACTAACTCAGACTACATATTGAAAGTTATGAGGAGGGATGAAAGACGCCTTCACAAATACATTATGACAAGGCTTATTCAAACAAATGCCTCCCCGTTTAAGGAATGGAACCAGATAGCTTCTTCAAATGGCAGTAATCTATTCTTTTTGGAGTCCAATTTGAAACAATGCACACCATATTCAATGATCTGATCGCCAGAATTGATGAACATATCTTCAGTGAACATCTTTCAAGAGCCTCAACAACATTATTAAGAAATGTGTTTAGAAACCTTAACCACCAAATAACATCACAAGCTAATTATTTCAATAACGAGTTTTCTTCTGAGGCCATTAGTTACATATTTAGAGCCTATGTCGAAATACTGAATCTTAACTCTATGCCGCATCGAACTGATCTTTGTAGTCTTTGTAACACCGGAGAACCAGAAGACATCACACACTTCTTTGCATCGTGTCCTCTACTCCAAGAGATTCGACTGCTGTATTTCAAACTGAGTTTTCTTCCCTCAACTCGGCTCTATGAAATCCTTAATCGAGATTTTGAATGGTCAACTGTCTATACATAAATACTGCAAACATGCTCTAAATTACCGCAATAGTTTTCCATAATTCTACAACCACACGGAAAGAAATACATTGCGAATATTACAACGTCAGTATGGGTGTGAACGCAATACTGTATGGCTTAGAAGATTTCCATTGGATAAAAAGTTGTAAGCATAGTTAATTTGGCCATACTTAAAATAGTAACGTCGACAATAGTATAGCCGATACGCCAATGCCAGTATGGGAGTCAGGCCCATACTAACTGGAGGCATGTACATTGTACAATGCTCCTAGCAGAAAAGTCTATACATTATTGTTATGTCCCTTATGCTTACATTGGAGTAATAACTATTGACAGTAATCCAATAAGGGTATCGATTATTACGCCATAAATTATCGCGGGAAAAACTAGTAGCATTGCGACATCTCCGGTACAGTATGGGGCTGAAGGCAATGCTGTCTCGTCAAACGTACTATGCGCCCTTGTGTTACAAGCAAAAATTGTGGTACCATACAGTATAGTACATAATCCCATACGTATAGGAGTTGTTGCAAGACAATGTAGGAATATCACCGATACTTTTTTAGTATGGGTCTCCATCTCCAGGCCATACTAGCATTGTCATAAATGCTATACACTTCTTTCCGTGCAGTTATTGCAATTGAAGGTTCAAACAAAGTTTCCTAATTACTATTTTAACAAACTATTATTTCTTTTTTTTTGTATATATAACTAGCGGACCCGACAGACGTTGTCCTGTCTACACGTCTTTAATTTGAAAATTTCAAACTTTTTTTAATAAGCTAAAACATTCTGGACCATTTTGATGAAAATTATTATTCAAATGTTATGACAATATCTAACGTCATTACATGTAAATTTATTACAATTAGACTAATCGATAGCGTGTGAGTATGTGTAATGAAATCTTCAACTTGTTTTAATTAAAGTTAAAAAAGCTTAGTTATTAACTAACGCACGTGTAAAGAAATATAAGAAATATACTCACTTCGATTCTGCACTAAATTCGCAAAATGTATAGTTTTTTAGGCACACTTCAAAACTCTTCTCAAAACACTCAGTACCTTTTAATTTAATATTTGATCCAGCACATGGTCTACAATAACACAATGATAACAAAACATTTTTTTTATTTGATCGCAGCGCTAACTGTCGGGACAGACTTGATAAAATTTGGTCACGCAGTTGTTGAGATGCTTGTTACATATAACTGCTAGATGGCGCTTTTATAGAAAGCTTACATCGCGCCATAGACCCTTAAGGTGCAACGGTGCGCGTTCCCAATATCACTTTGCCGCTAGATGGAGCTAGGGGCGTAAAATCGTTTTTTTATTTTTTAAAACCTTTTAAAATTGAATATTATTTAATATTTGACACTGCGATGGTAGCGCCGTCTGTCGGATCCAATGTAAAACATTCCAAAATCAACAACTAATAAATTAAAAATTAATTAAAAAAACATTGTCCAGCGGACAAAATTGTGAATCTAAACCATTCTCAGATCCCCTTGAACACACACAAAAAATTTCATCAAAATCGGTCCAGTCGTTTAAGAGAAGTTCAGTGACATACACACTCACAGAAGAATTATATATATTAAGAAGATTAGTTGAACTTATGTTTATTATTTGAATTTTAACTTCTTTACATTTAAATTGTGCTTTTGTTATGAAATGTCGATCAATCAGACGGCAGAATTGTCATGTCCATATTCTTAAAGAAAAACATTTGTTAATAATTTATATCTTAAAATAAAGAAACTATCTATCTATCTATCTATAATTAAATGCAAAATAAACAATTTAATAATTAATGGTAGTTGTTTATATTGTGCAGAATGTCTCGAAACTTTAGCTTTTTATATTGCAAAATCGTGAAGTTCTGAATTTCTAATTCTGAAATAGCAATTTTTCCAGAATTTTGGCTTTTAAGACTAGTTTTTAAAATCCTATATTTAAATTAACCAACTAAAACCATGAGAAATATTGAAGAATTCTCCAGCAAACATTAGAAATAAGCTAAAAGCCTTAAAATAACAAGATATCTTTTTTAACTGAGTTTTTCATCGTGGGGTAATGAATTAGCCTGTGTGGCCTGGATAAGGTGTCATCGCAAAAAGTTACAGAAAAGAGTTTAATTTTGTTAAGCACGTTTTTTGAGCTATTGAAGTTTCTTTTGGTATTTAAGTTAATAATGAAATGAAGAATCTAAACCCTGTGCATAGCTGATTGACAAGTGAAAATATTGCTGTTTTGGTCCGTATAGTGTTACCAAAAATCTAGGTTTGTCAATTCCTCATCGATTTTTGTATTAGGTATTCTACAAACTACATTAACGTAAAGACTTAAGCTGATAATACTCATTTCCACCTCCGAGGAAAGGTAAATAAGCAAAATTGTTGCATTTGAGATTCAGGCAATCCTTGAATGATTGTTGAAAATCCTTTCCATCGTCAAAATTTCATTTTGGGCTCGCAGTGTGATTGGACCTTACTTATTAGAAAATAAGGCTGGTTCAATAGTTGATGTGGGTGAAGTGCATTACCGAGCGATGATTATTGATTTTTATGTCCGACGTGACCGACCGACGCCGACGCACGTTTACTTTCAATAATACTACCTTTCGTACAACGAAACCAATGCAAGAAGGTGATTAAGGTGATTACAATTGGATGTCGGGTACTTTTGATTTAACACCTTAAGACTCTTTCCTTTGGAGTCATGTTAAAGATAAGATTTACGACAATGCTTTACAATCGCTTCCAGTGCTCTAAATTAAAACTCGTGTAGTTACCACAAATGTGAGAATTGTTCATGGAAAATTCCATTCTTTTTGTATTAAAATAAGATGTTTTTTTAACTTCCCAAAGGAAGTTATTGCAATCGGTCCGATTTGTCTGATTAAAAATGTTAACACATTTGACGTTTCAAAGTCCTTACAAAACTTAATAAAAATATATGTCTGTGTGTGCGTATATGTACGAAAGTTCGTTAGTCAGTACCTTCGGAATACCTTTTTTCGTCGGCCATATCTTAAGAAGTAGTGTAAATCGACTTCAAATAAATTGATTCTTACAGATAAAAACATCAAATGATTCAGAAAGAACTTTAAAAAATTAAGGTGTAGGTTTTTTTTACTTTGTTTTCTTTTACAAAGAATGGTTGATATTTTGTAAGTCTCTAGGTCCTGGTTCTTTAAGGACCGTTGTGCCACCTAATTCATTTTATTAATTGAAAAAAAGTGAAAAAAACTTTACTCGCACTAATAACGCTACTGACTTCAATTAAATTTTATATTAAACAATGTAACGTGATACCAAGTACGCATGGAATGATGGTTAATGCGTTGGACTCGTACAGAACGGCCCAAAAGGTTAAGGTTATTAGAATTCTCTTGCAGCGTGATTTCGACAAGATTCAGCGATATTGCGACGCACGACTGGAAACTGAAAATAAATGTCCAGAAGTCGGAGACAATTCTGTTCCGGAATCCGTTGGCTAGGGCCACGAGGGATACGTGCAAGAATTGGCGCAGGATGGTCATCGTTGATTTTCACGGGCAGCGATTAGCGAGCAAAAGTGTAGTGAAGTACCTCGGTATCTGGTTAGATCAGTATTTATATTTCGACATACATATAAATGCTAATTTGCTACATGGCCATCATACGGCCGATGATCGTTTATGGTTGTCCTGGTGGTTCAACGTTGCCCCTTCCCAAATTGAGAAGTTTCGGGTGTTCGAGCGGCAGTGTTTACGACGCTGGCGCTGTACCGGCTTATATAGAACAGCCGAATCTTCTTACGTCAATTACTATTTCAACGAGGTCCTATACAACGGGGCTCGAATCAACAGAATTGACAATTTCGGGATGAAAATCGTTCGAGGTCACATTGCAAGAGCTATGTCTTCGACCAACAATTTAATTTTCGGGGCGTTCTATCCGAACGACGAGTATTTTGAGAGTGCACGCTTGAGCGGCTTCATTCCACCAGAAGCATTCCTCTTCTTATATAGATGCGGTCTGGTACAATATAGATTGGCAGTTCCGCTAATCTACCACGTCAGACGACGAACCATGGATAGGCGACTCCTGTACAATCGGGACGTCATGGCACAAGACGGAGCAGAGCTCCTTCGGTTCAGTAGAAGCAGGGTGAAGCAGGAGAACCAGTTTTGGTGGCTTAAATCGGCACTTGATAGTCGGTAGTCGGGATGGGGTTTTAAGCCTTGGCCGGCTTACATACTTGTTTTATAGTTTAAGGGTTTAGTTTTAAGTAGAATAGGCATTGTGGCAAAAAAAAAATGCAAAAAAGAATAAATTAAAAATAAAAAAAAAAAAAAAAAACATGGAATAAGAAAAAAAGGACAACAAAATATAAAAAACAAAAAGTGTTAGATAGTTAGATTTGCTGATGTGGTTGTTCTAGTTTTAAGTATAGGTAGAATAGGTGGTTTAATTTAGTTTAAGTTTTATTTTAAGGACCTTATTTTAAGTATTTAAGTAAAAATGAAAAAATATATTGAAATTATTTTTTTTATTACATTTTCTAATAAATACAAAATAAATAAAATGAATTACAGTAAAATAGATCTTAGGGCCGAAAGGCATTAGCATTAAGTATTATTGTTTAACTTAGAGTGTCCGTATGGGACCAGTAAGTTAGTTGTAAGTTATGGTTAATTATAGGCTAGTTTTATGAATTTTTGTCTAGCTTTTAAAATAGTTTTAAGAATGAATTGATAAAAATGAACTTAAAAAAAAATGTGCGTTGGACTGTCATGCCAGAGGTCTTGGGCTCGATGCCTGCCTATGCCATCTAAAGTTTTTTTCACGGGTACTGCCTCTTGCGAGAAATTGACAAATTCTCCAAGAGTAATTCTTGCCATGAAAAGTGCTTTCTCAAATTAGCCGTTCGGATCCAGCTTAGAACTGTAGGTCCCCTCCATCCCTGATAACATTACTCGCACATATTAATGGTTGAGAGTTGTAAGTCACTAGGCCCAGGTTCTTTACGGACTGTTGCCCCACCTAATTTATTTATTTTTAAAACATTTTAACAGACCGACACGAAAGAGAAGTTATTAGTGTGGATCGTATTTCAGCCTCTTTTTTCAAATATTACAATAAACCCAGAACCTTATCCCAAAACTCAAAAGCATTTTTCCAATTTTCCCTTAAACTTAAAGAGGGAGTTTATAACTATAAACTATTTAGTCATGCAGTTTTAATTTCGTTTGGAAACAAAAATTAAATAATAAAGAAAACATTTCACATTTTCCTTCACACAAAGTAATGTAAAATACATAAATAGACAGTAATAGCTGTAGTATGCAAATCGCCTTGATTTGCATACTATTTTATGATGATCATAAAATGCACAGGTATGTTCATACTGAAGACTATTATAAAATATGTGCAATTCAAGCAGGTAACTAAATGATAAAAATGTCCACTCCAGTCCAAGACTAATCAGTAAAATTTGAACGACTGGGTGCATAAATATAAACATCATTCCAGTCATTTTTTAAAATTTAAAAATCAAACCTCAGAAAAAAAATAAAAGTTTCATAAATTTACATAAAAAGTTTTAAACAAATCAGAATGAATATATTTTCAAAACAATAAACAAAGCATAAGCCAGTTAAAGTCATAGTTTTGTAAGCTTTTATCAGTATATTCTTTTCTTCATAAACTTCAGGGTACCATACTTTTAGGAGCACATCGAATTTTTCTTATTGTATTGTTGCATACTCTTGACTTCTAAAACAAAACAAAAGTCTAGTCCTATCCTAAGCCCTTAACTTTTTAACACAGACAGGAAATTGAAACACTAAAAGGACAAAACATACCTGAAGTATTTCTTGTTTTGCCAAAAGTGACTTTTCAAAACTAGACTTTCTGCTAAAACAACTTTATTATTGAAACTCTCAATTTCACCTGCTTTGCCATGTTAAATTTTTGTGCAAAACAGACTATCCGAGATGTTTATTTCCAGATGAACCATTTCGGAGTCGTTGTCGTCTGTCAATTCAATTCCGGACTCTGCCTTCAGCATCTAACCGGTCATTTGACAGGTTTAAAACAGCCATTTAATAATCATTGGTCATTGAACTACCGGCAAAACAAGTGTTGGTTTTACACAATCTTGCGCACATACGATTCCCACCTTTGTAGTACATGTCTATTTCACTTGCATCAAGTGGGGTGGCAATAACAGTTTGTGAAGAAAGTCCCCCACCCACTATCCAAAGCTTTGATTACGACAACGTCGTCGGCTCCGTCGACTCGACGCGGTGGTAGAGCGTGTCACCTTGACCATGATCAAGTTTTTCTTTGCTAATTTGTTCCTTCATTTTCTGCATTTTTTTTTTTCGTACCGCTCTCGCTGCAGTTTTGGTTGAATGCTGTTGGTGCAATTGAACGATTACCGCATACTTTGCAACTTTTATTGATTAAATATTTTCCCATTTTCTCCCACCTTACCACTGCTGGTTTAAGTGCTACCGCATGAATCGGGGAGTTAATACGAGCGAATGATCTTTGGACAGATAGTATATAAGTTTCGGAAGAGTTGGTAAACCAATGTTATACTTAAATCAAGCTCCTGCAGATAGATACAGTGTTATTGTGAATTAGTTTTGTTTATTTTTGTTTGCTATTAAATCAAGTTAATCAAACAAATACATAAAGGTAACGGTTTATATTTTAAATTAAATTCGAGTGTATGTAAATCAATTTGTCAATTTTATGTAACATTTACATATATTTGAGATATATTCGTTCCTGGTGCGGTATACAGACATACATAGTTCAGTTCTTTCGTTTTATATAAAAATAATAAACATGATTTTAATTATATATTGAATAAGAGGTGGATATGTTGCTAGTTTCGTTTTTATTTTAAGTAATTAACCGGAAAAACATTTTAAAATTAATTCATACAAAAATAAAAATCGAATTCGAGATTGGAAAACAAATTTTTGGTATTTTTCGTTAAGGCTTACGAGAAGGAAATAAGATCATATCGCAATGCAAATAAGAGAGTGAAACTTGATTGCTTTTGAATTTTAAATGTGTCTGTTTTTACTAATTTCTTACAATAACATCCAAATTTAGTACGACAGAAAAATAGCAATACTTAAACTACGAACGCAATTATGAACGTACGACCTAGCCGTTCATTTCTTTATAATAAAACCGGTCAAAAAATGTTTTGATGGTTTTAGTTCGAATCCGACTTAAAAATCTATTTATCAGGTCAGGTTTTTGAGATACAACCTTTTATAATTCGAGATAAACCTTATATTAGGCTTTTCGAGGCTATTTAAATTCATAAAGTGGTTTTTTTTTCAAAATTCGTAATGATTAACCAAATCTACAATTCCTTACTTTAATAATCGTTTTATAAAGTTTCCGCATCTAACTTATTTTTCAAAAAATCCTTATTAATTCTAATTCTTCACCTGCCATACATAAATTTTAAAAGAACGCTGAAGAATTTATGCGAAAACGGTTCTTAACAGAAAAAACTTAAAACGATTTTGTATCTTATCACGAAATCGGAGTCTTAAGGTTATAAGTTCAAGTTTTTGGAAAATATTGCAAAAAACTATAAAAATGTTGAAAACGGGTATTTCTGAGTTTCACCATATAAAGCTGAAGTCGGAGTTTGGATTCTGAATCAGTACTAAAAATTCACTCTTAAACGAATTCTTCAAAAACCCGAAGAAATTACATTGAAGATTTTTCAAAACTTCAGATAGAGTCAAATGAAGACCTATTAGCCATCTCATAACTAATGAAAAATTACGAAAACTGAGCTAGAAACTAAAGGCAAAGATTTGTATTTTAGCAAAATTATAATACAATTTATTGTAAAGGTATGTGTTGGGTTTTCTTTTAACTTAACATTAAAAACCCCGTTTTTGGTTATATTTTTTTAAAAGTCATATTTCAAAAGGGGCATATTTTAAAAACAAGATTTGATAAAGCAATTCAGGACATTTTCTTATTTTTTGTGCAACAAATTTTGTCGAGCAGTTAAATTTTTGAATATTATTCCAAATGTAAATTTTGAGGAAATACAAATAAATAAAGAAAATGTTATTGCAAGCAAAAAGCTAAAAGAGTATGTGAACCTTATGTTTTCAAATACAATAATTGTGTACCCGTGGGGAAATGGCTTTTTGCGAAGGACTGTTAAGCCAGAGGTCTTGAGTTCAATCCCAGATTGAATTTTTAAAACGTGTGCTTCCTCTTTAAAAGAATTGACAAATCCTCTAAGAGTAATCCCTGACTTGAAAATTTCTTTCTGATATGAGCCATGCACCATTTTTTGATCTTCAAATAACTTCTCTAAGTAATATCGAAGTCTAAAACTATTGCCTTCATACCTAACACATCGAGAACAAACTGTTGAGTTCAACAATTAAATGTCAGATATTCTGACGGTAAATATTGGTGTACCACAAGGGTCTAACCTTGGCCCTTTACTTTTCCAATTTACATTAACGAATTTCCTGCAGTTAGTTATACATTGTTCGTTTCGCACGTATGCCAAAGACACTCATGTATGCCTAAGCTGTTTTTAGGGCTAATCTTACTTTCGGAAGCATATGCTTGAATCAAGACTTGGAAATGATTGATCAATGGTCTATTGAAAACCATAATCACTTGAACCCTAAGAAATCTAAATGTACTGCTCTTTTTAAAAATAAAGTCGATATATCATACTTTCTTCCAATAAACACGGTTGTGAAAGCATACTGCGTTCTCGGAATGCTTCGATCTGTTTAACAAATTATTCCAGTGAAAGTTATGAATTTTTCAGTTAAAACGTTGTGTATTCCTCTCCTTGCCTATGATGGTTGTGCTAACTGTCGCTTAGTGGATTTTAACGTTTTTATAGACTCGCAATTTCTGAATATGACCTTTGAAAACTTTTTTAAATATTGTTCTCTTATATTAAGTGCGTTTTTTCGTATTCCATATATAGTACAGTGAGAAATTGCCAAAAAAAAACCATCCGCAGTAGTCCGATTTTTATATTTGAAAGTTGATACAACTGAATATTTTCCAGAATAATTTATCAAAAAATTCCAAAAAAAAATAGAGAAATTGAGACCAGGGGTGAAATCGTGTAAGCTGATTTTTGATAGTTGACCATCAAAATCAAGAAAATATGTCTGTGTAATGTGATAGTCGATTTCAAAGTTTTAACCAAACAATTTGACATAAAATAAAAACTTCAAGAAGGGGGTTTGTTCGTAGACTACTACATTAGCATATGGTGTTGAAGCTCGCCTAAATTCTTTATATACCTGAATTGTGTTGAAATGAGCTTGATTCGGCTCGATTCCGGTCGGGGATAGGAGTCGAGTCAAAATTTGTGAAGAAAAACCTGTGTGGAGGAGTTGGTTTTACAGATGATCTGTTTATTTGAATGTTTGTGTACAAAAAATATAGTTTTGTTTTTTAATGAAATAAAAAAAAAATTGCACATGGAGTAGGTAGCATATTCTTATATGGTGCTGAATTATCAAGTTTTTTCATTCTTTAACACGAATCAAAGTATCTCACTTGCACTTCATAAGAAACATCGAAACACCATTTGCATTTTAGAAAGTGCTGTCAAACTTAATCATTTTTAAATCTTCTTGTGCGGTGGAAACACCAAAAAGATTTATCTAATCTAAACTGAGATAAACCTTTGGTGGAAACATAGGAAAACTTAATTATCTTTTCTATTGTTTTCTCTTGCAAAATAAGCCCAGTAAGTCCATTTTCACTAACAAAACTAAATAATTTCAACAGTAATAGATTGATTTTTTCCCCAATGGAAAACACACATGATTCCAAATGCATAACTACTCAACGAACACAGCCATCGAGATACAAATGCAATATCAATCGTACCAACATTTAAGAACGAAATCACATAAGATCCATTCGAGACTCGTATAAATGTCAAAAACCCATCCATAGTAAGATTCTACTCTAACTTTTATCGGTGTTATTCATACTATGGATATTGCTTTTGTTATTCGTGTAAAATCCTACTATACTATGGATAGATTTTCCAACAAAACACGGGTATAATACTCATAACCCGCCTTTATGATGAAATCAAACTTTTCAAGTCTAATCGTTCGTTAAATGTCCGAAATTTAATTGCACGACATCTAAATGTCAATTTTTTGTAAGCTCTACATAAATCTGGAATTCTCTAACGATTAAAATTAAAGGTTTGAGTTTTGAATTTTTTAAAACCTTGTTTAAAAAATATCAATACTTTGAAATAAGTCAGAGATACCTCGAGGCATTTTTAGTTAGTGGTGTTTCTTATAAAAAGTAAAACAAAACTTCACAAAAAAGGATCTAGAAAATATAATATGATCTTCTTTACTTCTAGTTTTTCAAGAACAAAAGGTTTTAATGATCTATTAGATTTTTTAGAATCGTGAAATATTTTACTATCGATTTCTGTTTTTGTTGTAATTGCTTAAGCGATTTGAAAATCTATTAACTTCGAATATACTACAATAACTATATAATACGACTTTGGCAGAAAGTAGAAGTACTGCTGATTCAATCCAAATCTTTTTATGTGTATACCGAAAAATATTCAATATTTTAAATTTAAAGAACAACACAAGCAAACTAACTCGGAACTCAATATTGCCGCCCCATATTATTCCAATATTCAAGTGTTTTTAAAAACTTTTAAATTTAATAGTTTCTCACAATATTATGAGACATAGAGCATAATCAAAACTTAAAGATTTAAATGGAAAATAATCATATTAAAAATGTAATCATAATAAAAACAATCAAACAGTCCTTTTGTCGGCTTGCATTTTACCTAATCGGTTCTCTAATGCACTTCTTTTATACGCATCATTCACATATTTCTTTCTTCGTTATGAGAACGCATTTTCCTGATATAAGTATTGAAGATACATTCTGCAATGCTACTTCATCTTTATTTCATTCTTTTTTTTATTTATTTTTATAGATGATTCGTTTGTTTGTACTATGCCTGATGATGAGCACTTATGTCTATGCCTCATCTAATCCAGAGATTGCAACAAAAAGTGGAAAATCGCAGCTATCGGCGGCGTCATCAAATCAAAAGTCCGTATCCCAGCACGATGACCCTCTTCTTAACTCGATCAATGCGTATGCGCAACAATATGAAAGCAGCTCAGTTCCTGGCAAGTCCTATGGGTTCACTACTCAGCTCTACTCTCAACCGTACGCAATTCAACAACCACAACAATACCAACCGCAGACCAGTTTTAGAGTGCCTCAAGCCATTCCACAACATCTCCCGTCATCTCCAGCACTCGAAACAAATTTCCAACCAATGCCACCAGCACCTCAGCATCAGCATCAGCATCCGCATCATCATCATCAACACCAGCATCAGCATCAACAGCTACAGCTACAGTCACAGCCTCAGCCACAGCCGCACATTCAGGCCCATCAACAGAGTCCTCCGACTCCAGTGCTGATGCAATACCTGCCACAGACTCAAGTAAGCGATGGAGTGCAGTATCTGCAGTTGATTCCAACTCGTCCACTTATTGTTCCAATCAGTCCATATATGTCACCTATGGCGCAACAGGCCTATCACGCTCCTCAAATTATCCCGCCACCACATCAACTCAATGACTACGTGGCAGGGCGATCGGCAAACGAACCAGATGCAGCTAGTAACATACCTTATGGTATGCAAGCCTATGCCAATACCTTGCAGAATTATCGCAGCTACAGATTTAACAGAGACGTTACGCCAGTGGGAATGATTCTCAACATGCAGGAATATATGCCCTCGCCTAATGATGCCCCAAAGACAAAAGCAGTCAAGGGGAGGCCTTAAGTGAGGACTTCAATTCAGTGTATTGCCAGAATAGACTTAAAATTTAATTATAGTTTTATATGACTAAATTTTATATTTTTAATTTATTGTTTTATTTTTCATAACAAATAATTTGCTTTTAGATTCTAAAAATTCTTTTTAACTTAATATTTGTTTTGTTTTAATGATTGTAGTAAGGTAGACTACATTAAATTAAAAAATTAGTTATACATTTCTGTGTAAAATCATTGGATGTACTGAATGTTGGATTTAAACTGTACTCTAGTTTTAGAATCATTTTTTAAAAATATTTCTTTTTCTACAAATTAATATAACTAATAATGGATAGAAAGTTTTAATTTTAGATCAATAAGAAATGGTTACAAAATAAAAATATCTAAGAATAGTATATATTTGCTTCTTAGTTCATCTTAAGGGTTATAAGACTTAAATTTATTTGCCTGCTCCAAATATTACGTGAAATATGTGTTCAAAGATAATAGATGAAATTGTACAATGAGCCAATAATAATAATAAATAAACAACATTTTCATAAGATTTACACTGGTCAACAAGGAAGATAGAGATATACAACCTTTTATAATTCGGAAATCCTGATGTAAGCTTTTTTGAGGATATGCAAATTCATTAAGTATATTTTTTTCAATAATGCTTGTGATGATTTTCCAAACATGCAATTCCTAACTTCAATATTCTGTTCCATATCTTACTTATTTTACAAAAATTCCTCATTAAAACATCGCTGAAGCATTTATGTACGGTTTTTAACGGTATACAAGCAATTTTTGATATTGTTACGAATTCGTAGTCTTACGGTTATAACTGTTTTTGGAATATATTGACAAAATTACAGCTAATGTCTGTGTCTGTATTCAGGATCAACACTAAAAATTAACTTTAAACATAAGGAAATTGCATTCAATGTTTTTCAAAACTTCAGGAGCAGTCAAATGAACCATAAGTGTAAGTCATCTCATAACTATTACGAAAATACGGAAATTAAGTGAGTTAATAATAATTGGTTTAAACTATATCTAGAAGATACAAATTTGCACTTTGCAAATTCATTATACAATTTTTTGTTAGGGAATTTTTTTGAGCTAAGGCTAAGTTAAAACTGCCTTAAAAAAAATTCCAAAACATGAAGATTCTGACCTTAGCTTTATTGAGTTTTGCCTTCTATAAAAAAATATCGAACAGTAATGTTAATGACCGAATGCCCAAAATATTATATTTAAAAAGAAATATTTGACTGTAAACAGTCAAATTGTTTTTTCCGAACACTGTTTATTTTAATAAATATGATTTAAAATCATGAAAATAAATATAAACCAGCATAAGTGTTCATATATGCGTTTCGCACCGATGAAATGGTTGGGCTCATCAGAAGATGACCATTACACCTTGTCTTGACGCATATTTTCCCGAATAAATCGAGATTCCATATAATCCGAGCTGCATAGAGCAACTGCGAATTACATATATAGTTGCTACAAGTCTTCAAAGAAGATAAATTGTAGCTATTTTTATTGCCTTGCTATGGGACTTTTTAAGAAGAAATATTTGACTATCAACGGTTTTTTTCAAAACATTCAATTTGGAATTAATTTTTAGAAATTTTGTTTACATTTTTGTAAAAATAACCTCTCAATTGAATTTTCCAAAATGTAGCCGGAAGTCTTCGTAGTATAGTAAAATCTATTTTTCGGATACCTGTTTTTTTGTACAGAAATTGCTCCATATAAATTTCATTGTTTTAATTTTATTTTGGACAAACATTCCCTTAGCCCAAAACGGACGGAAATTTCACGTTTGAATGACAAAACATTCTTTCGACGTAAGAAAGTTTTAATTTTGGAGTTTCAAAATTTTATTTATTTGCGCTCAGGTAGTTTTAAGTTCCTTTGATTGAGTATTAATAAGGAAAAAGCAAAGTTTCTGATTTACTGAAAAAAAAAAACAATGAACTTTTAAATGCAATGCAACTCATTTTAAAAGAAGATTTGTTACATCAAGTAGCAGCCTTGACAAAATTGTTTTCGACTGGTTCAGTGCAGCTCGAAACAACTGCTCCCCGATATCGGGGAGTGCAATTCGACAACACACTATAGAAGTTTCAACGAGCATAGAAATCAGAGATTTTAAAGCATCCAGCTGGTTAGCTGGATACATTTCGGAAACGTCACGTTTTTTCGATCACTACCCACAAAGAAAATGACCTTGAAGGAAGAGAAGTGAACAGGAGGCGACCTTTCTATTTTCCTCCCTATTTCCACTGTGCCAATATGACAGGGAACAAAAAAAAACTGTTGGTGATTGGAACATTTTGTCGCCCAAGACTTTTCCGTGGCCTTAAACATGATCAACTGCTTGTCGAATGGAAGCAAATGAAGAAAGAATGGATCAAGTAAGAAATTATGATAGAGTTGTTTCGTTCATTTGACAAGCAAATGAAGCTTGAAAATACAAAAATGTTGCTCTTTCTTGGCAATGCCGCTTCTCATCCTAAAGACACAAAGCTGCAAAATTTAAAAGTTGTTTATCTTCCTTCGACACCACATCAATTTGTCAGCCTTTAGATTAATGTCTAAAAGAAATTTTAAATTTTACTTCTAATAATTCTTAAGAGTTTTATAAAGCAAAAACGGTTATCAGTTGCTGTAAACAAGCTGGTTTTGGGACAGCAAATTTTGGGATTGGAGGAGAAACTCACCAAAGAAATAGAAAACGTCAGTTATCCTTTTTCGGATACAACGCCTCAGCAGAGTGATAGGCTACTAAACACCTGCACTGGTAAATGTGCATCCCATATCAGCCTAACTCTGAGTTTAAAGATGTTGGGAGAAAAGAAACGCGACAAATTTTTAATGAGTGTAAAGTTGATCCCAAAAGAGATATGAGATATGGGAAGGAATTTGATATAGGAAGTACATTTTTTGAATTATCACAGAATTCATCCAAAATTGATATGAAACAAAGTTTTAAACATCCATTTTCTCCTTGACAGCCGCCAAATAGAAGCGTTTTAATAAACGAAAAAAAACGTTGCAACTCTGAATGTCAAATTTAGAAAAATGCGGTAAACACAGGCATAAAGCTTGCTCTTTTTCACTGTGGCTGGAAGATAGAGAATAACATTGTAAAACTGAGATGGTTTAACGGAATGACGGCTCCAGAAATCATTGATAATTTCAATTTTAATCAATTTTCTAATAAAAACTATTTTTATTCCATTTAATCATGTACTGTGAGTTTGGTATTCATTGTATATGCCTAGAATTGAAGATGCATCCCCTAGGATCGTCTAAGATGCATATTTTAATTAGGAGACGTGTTCTGATGTAAGAAAAAAGTTTTTGTTTTGAAAAACTATTGAAATGCGTCTGGCAAGCAGAAGGCTGCAACCAAATCGTCTTGGACACACCTTTTTGTAATCAACGCAAGTTTTCTGATATTTAAATTAATTATTCATGTGGTTATGATTTCGACTCAAGAATAATTTCTTTTAATGGATGAAAATGGAATTGTGAAAGATGAGATTGACATGCTACCAGAACATATTGCAGTTCCTTTTGAAATCAAAGACTTGGGCAGTGAATCTGAGGAAGTGCATCAGGACATAATGGGAAAATCTATTAATTCTTACCAAAAAGGAAAAACTACAAACTACTTGGTCAAAATTAAAAAATGTTTGAACAAGAAAACTGAGAGTGAATCAATCTTTTGATTGGCCTCCAGGTCAGATTCCAAAATTAATCGGTCTTTTCTAAAACCAAACAATAGGATTTTGAAATTCACATGAATACAACCCTTTTTATATTCTTGCAAAGTATTTAGAGACTTATTGTTAAATATATTAATATGTCATGTAATAAAAAATAATTTATTTTGTTTTTTTTGTTGCTGTTATATCGCCAATATTAGTTAAGTTAATTTAAGAAAGTAGATCTTGTTTATTTTTATTAGTCTTATTTTCTGTTAATAAATAAGTACTCCTTATTTTTAAAATTAGTTTTTTCGTTTGATTTTCCAGTACTGGACAACTTCAATAGGCGAACACATATTTCTGCACAATGGCTGCCCGCCCAAGGCAGATTTCACTGTATACAATTATTCTGTAGGTAATATCATTTACGCTCATAGTATTGAGTATCTACAAAACTATTTTTGCACTAAAACTAGTTTAAAAAGGATTTAGAAATTAAGATTTTTCAGAAATTTGATTTAATTTTAATGTTTTTAAAATTATGGAGCTGAAAAATAGTTTTTTTTTTTGTCACTTTATGTTTTCGATTTATAAAAGAAATAGTTAAGTTTTTACTTGTGACATATAGGAAATTTGACATTCGTAAAAAAAATCACAACAGATATAATAACATCAAAATGTCGTTTCCGCACATTTTGATGTTATTATATCTGTTAAACAAAATGTATTCCAAGTCGAATAAATATACATGACTCACAGTTTCAGTTCAATCAGTTACTAAATTTAATACTTATACTAAAATGACAACAAACAAAAGCAAACAGTTTAGTTTTTGAACGGAATTTTAACTGGCATTTTGAAAAAAATGTTCCATACATTTGTGGTGCGTATAAATTCCTTCACAGATAATTCATTATACAAAAAATAGTGTTTACCATTTTTGAGCCTCTCGATGGAAGGAAAGTATGTTATATGTTATCAACAATAATTTTTTTAAGTTATTTTGAGACAATGTAACCAGCTCATAAATACAAATAAAACAATAACACACAACATTCAAGGAACTGAAAAGAAAAAAATGTCTAAACATTTAAGTTTGAAAGTTGTCAAACAGTAATTTTTTTTCAACTACACAGTGATTTTCGGGATTACGAAGTTAAGTTTCTAGAAATGTGTCTCAAGAACTTGAATTAATAAAGATGAACAACCAAATTTAATTTCACTTCTTTTTGAATATCAAATAATTTAAAAATGGTTTTCTAAAGTATACTATAATAAAAACGACTAATGTTATAAATAGGGCAACCAAAAATATGTCCTAAAAAACTAGTTTTAAGCGCTTATAATATACCCTTAAAAATCAAATATATGCCCTCAAAATATGCTCAATAAATGTAAAAGGTGTTTATAAGAAGCATTATTTGCTTAAGGAAATTAATTAATTAGAACAATACTAATCAAAAAAAGAAAAATCAAAACTCTTCTTTACTTCAACTTTTTGAAGATAAATAAAACATCCAAAAAATTTGTTTAATGGCGAATAGTTCAACTTCGCACACATTATATTATTTAAGAAAGAAAAAAAAGAAACAAAGTTAAAAAAGCAAATTCAGTTTTTAATAAAAGAAATTTTTTAATGTCAGCGATCAATAAGAAAATGTATTTATAATTTTTGTTGCAGTAAATAATTAACATTTTACTCAAATTTTTGATACTTGGAAAAGCTCCGTTCAACGTCAACAGAAGTGATCGGAGCGTATTTCAAGTTTTGAAATTGATGTTACTAGAAACCCATAGCTTGGTGCCAAAAAAATTAAGTCGGCCTTCAATTCTGTTTTTTTAAGAAGATCTTTAAAAAATTTTACTGATGCAGCTTCCTCGTTGTCAAAAGCATCAAAAATCCAAACAATCTTTTTAAATTGCTTAGCGTAGTAGTTCACCGCTTCGAGCCATGTCCCCCATCGCGTTATGATTGGTTGTGTAGGAATTTCCAGTCCAGGTTCTACTCTAAAAGTTTTCACTCTGGATGGAGCTTTAAATTTTTTTTCTGATTTTTTGTTTCGTCTTTTTGTTCTTATTAATGCTTTGTTTTTATAGCTTGACTTTACAAAAAAAGGAAAAATATGCAATAATATGCCTTTTAAAAGCAAAAATGCAAAAATATGCATTTTCAGTGAAATATGCAAAAATATGCCCTAACAGATGACGTTTAAAAGACGAAGATTTCAATGAAACGCATTTCTATCACAGTCTCGTGTTAATAGTGATGCTAACAAAAAATATGTTCGAACATATTTTTGGTTGCCCTAGTTATAAAATATTCATAATTGATGAACAATAGGTACGTCACGTTTGGATTTGTCTTTCAAAATACAACCATTTCGAGGGGAATGCTCAAAACAGGAATAATAATTATTTTATGTACTGATGTGTCTATTAAAGTAACCACCTATTTAGTTTACACACAGTTTAGGTTTATAAATAAGTAAAAGAAAATAGTTAAACCAGAAAAGCTTGTCCTCTGATACAAAATGCATGATTTTATTTCCCTTCCTGTATACATATGTATAGAAAACAAATTAAAGTCTCATGTTTGTTTAATGGCAAAACCTTCTTTCAAATTTGCATATTATACATTCTCTTAGTTTCAATTCTTTAATAGTTTTATAAATTGTTTTAAGCATTTGCACATCATAATACCTATAACTTTCGTTGATTAATCTTCAGAAATAAGCCTAAAGGAACATTTATGGAAATAACATATTGCATATAGGAGTGATGGAAAACTTTTAACAACACAACTAAAGCCGAGCGTTCGTCAGGTCACATCTTCATCCTTGTCTTTATGAAAATTTTCAAATTAGCTACTATGCCTTAAGCCTTCAAATACATTTTGTTTTATTTGTTTAAATTCAAAATAGGAAAGAAGAAGATTGTGGTATAATGGATGATGTGACATGTATTTGTATTTTATCGTTGTAAGATTGACAATCCCTTAAAGAAAGCACCAATCTAAACGTTTTATCATTGATCAAAATTGGAATTGGGCAATTTTCTTCAATAAAAGCAGGCTTGGTCTTAAAGGCAAGTCCATATTTACAAAGAAATGGCGTTGCTATTTTTATGCGTGGGATGTAATCATAAGAAAATACATTTTTGTACAAAGTGGATAAACTTTAATTTATAAGGAAATGTATAAGCTGTAAGTAATCAATATTTTGATTATTTTGAATGTTAAAAAATTTATTATATTTATACATATTTATTTTTCTTTCTCATTCTTCAGAACATCATTCAAATATTCAGTTTTTCGTTTAAGGGGACTTTGAACAAAACTATAAAAAGTTTTTTTAATAATGCTAAATCATTTAAACTTGTTACCCAGTCTCATTTATGTTCGTTCTAAATAACCATGAGCAACGTGAAATTATATCTATAACTTGACTCAAAGCAAATAAACTTGCAACCTTATTTACATCACTCATCACACCTCTTACAGCATCAATTACATACATACCTACTATATGTATATGTATATGTTTATTGTACCTATGTTATACATGGTAGTCAACAACTTCATCAACTTAGTACACAGAACAACTCGCCTACTCGCATCGAAATCTAAATTCGCATTAAAAAACCATAAAATATTTCCCACAGATAACTCTTTATTTGATGCGGTCTGGTCTAAGTCTGATGCCTGTCATACAACATTCTCTCAAATCACGAACCACAGGAGTAATGAATCTTGACATACTGAAAGACAATAGCTTGCTCTGATAAGTGGATACCACATTGTTGTGATGATCATGTAATACCACATTGCTATCTACTCTGATGGATCTCGTCTCAAAACCCTCTGAATCACATTCTCCAGGTGCACGGAATAACGGAATACCATCGAGTGCCACTGTTTTACTTACCCAAGCAATTAGTAAATCGATAACAACTCTCGTCGTCGGCGGCGGAACTCGGAACAATTTTACATGACAAATCGCTACTCGTGTGCAAACACTTCGAATTCGTCATCACATCGACTTATCAATCGTACAATAGAAATTTTTGGTGAAAAGATTAAAATAAATACTGTGAAAATTCATTGTAGCAAATGAAGACAACATTTAAGTCAAAATACATAACACTCGTAACAACTTTGCACTTAGTGTTAATTTTGGCAAACTTTCTTGTCCATCAATTCGATTTCGGTTTCGATCTAATTGAAAGCAGAGTACTTCATCATTCAACCCACCACAGCATCTTATTTACACACCTCGCATCTCAACTCACATAGTCACAGTCATAGTCACAGTATCAGAGTATGTTTGCATCTTTGGTGTATGGCTGTATGGCAAAAGGCAAAGTGGTGAAAAGAAGTTCTTCTTTTACTCCAACTCTAGCTAAGCTGACTGGCTCAGCTGACTGTCTTCTTTGGAAGTGGGTATAAAATAAATGGCCCCACCATCCTCCTGTTGCAGTTGAAGTTGAAACGTTCAAACGATAATTTGGCCCGTTCAAATATCAAAATCAGAAAATAAGAAAGAGAGACACAGTAATTGCTTTCAAGGATAATCGGATTCTATTTATTGTGTTTTGAAAAATCGTGTGGCGGGTAAATTGTGTTTTCTTTGTATATACTACGAGTAATAAACGCGCGCAGTGATTGACTTTTATCTTTCTTTCAAAGTGAAAGAGAGGCTTAAGTTTCTTAGTTGGTGGATATTATTTAATTTTCTTCAGTGAATTATATAAATAAGATAAAAATAAAAACAATTATACAAAAAAGAGGATTATTGGATACCGATAAAATGGTTTGTATTACATATGTTTTGTAAAAGATCTTTTGATTTTTATTTTCGAGTTCGTATCTCAGGTCTTTTGTTTTAGTTTCAATGTATTAAATTATATAATATAAATAATATTCAAAGTAGAATGGTAAGTTATTTAGATTAATATTTATGATAAAGTTAAGCTTTACATGTCTGCATTTAATCTTTCATTCAGAAAGAACATTTAAAAGTTTTCAGTTAGTGTCTTTAGACCCAAACAATAGTAAAATTAAAACCAATATTTTTCCTCACCAAATCCAGTACAATTATAAAATCTTTGCTGAAAAGTTCAGTCGTTTTTGATGAACGAATTAAAACTTTTAAAATATATAAAAGGAAAACGGATTTTAATTGATTGGTTTTCCTTTTTCATGAAGATATTTTAAGATTTACACAAATTAGTTCAGACAAAGCCGTTACAGACTTTTTAAATAATAATCAGGTGAAGTAGCTAACGCCTCGCCTGTTACATTTTGCTTTTTTCAATTGGAAAAGTCGTTTACCTAAAATACTTCCAAACATTTTTAAATTTCAAAAAAGATAAACGGTTTGGACACTTTTTGAATACATATTAGATATTGAAATAAGCTGTATTTACACTTCCTAAAAAAAACTCCTTGACTGAATAGAAATAAGCTAGAAAGACAGAAATTGAGCTAACTTTTTACTTTCTTTAAAGGATGGTTCAGTTCCTTTACTTTTTTGCACAGGAGATGTATGTTTAAGTCTTGTTTTTAAATACAAAAAAAAATGCTTCTAAAGACAATTTTACAGTTTTTAATGGCCCAAATTATTAACTTCCCATAGGAAGTTATTGTAATGGGTCCGATTTGTCAAATTGAAAATGTTGACATTTCTCGACGTTTCAAGGTCCCTAGAGTCGAAATAAAAGATTTTTAGAGAGATGTCTGTGCGTGCGTGTGTAAGTACGTCCGTACATCCATACATTCGCGACGTTTCTTTCGTCGTCTATAGCTCAAGAACCAGAAGAGATATCGACTTCAAATAAATTTTGTTATACATATAATAAAGCAGAAAGGGCTCTCAAGAAAATTGCGTGGGTGGTTTTTTTCCAATACTAGTTTAAAAAAAAGGTGACAATTTTAGTTAACCGTAAATACCTTACGAACCAAAAACGCTAGAGACTTGAACTAAATTTAATTTGACGGGATACCAAACAAGTATATTTTTGGAAAAAAATCCAATTAACGGTTTTTTTTATAAATCAAAGAAACTGAAAAAAAAATTTGTCACCTCGAAAATTTTACGAATACAAAATGATTTTATCATCAAAACAATTTTGTGCAAAGAAAAATAACGTTTTCAACATCTGGTAAAATTTTGAGAAAAATCGATTTGACAGTCTTTTTATAAAAAATAATAACCTAAAAAAAACATTACTCAAAGTTGGTAAAAATTGATTTTCGCCTCAAATATCTTTTCAAAACTTTGAGATATTGGCTTTAAACTACTTTTATCTTTTAAAAAATATTGTTGTCAACAACAAATACCTTTTAAAAAATTTGAGATTATGGCTTCCAACTTATTTTATCTTATAAAAAATATTGTTTTCAACATTCGAAAAATTTTGAGAAAAATCGAATTGACAGTTTTCTTTCAAAAAATAAAAACCTAAACAAAAAAATTAATAAAAGTTGGTAAAAATTGATTTTCGACTCAAATATCTTTTCAAAACCTTGAGATATTAGCTTTAAACCACTTTTGTCTTTTAAAAAATATTGTTGTCAACATTCAGTAAAATTTTGAAAAAAATCTAATTGACAGGTTTTTTACAAAAAAAAAATAAAAACCTAACGAAAAAAAGTACTAAAACTTGGTAAAAATTTACTTACGACTCAAATAGCTTTTCAAAAATTAAAAATATTGTCTTCAAACTCTTTTTATTTCACAGAAAATAGTGTTTTTGATATTCAGTAGTTTTTTTATAAAAATCCAACAGCCCGTTTTTTCATAAAAAAAATAAAATCTACAAAAAATAGTACGCAAATTTGGTAAAACTTGATGTTCGGTTCTTAATATCTCTCAAATTAATTTCATTCATCCAATTTGTAAAAATCTAAGAAATGCTACTTAAATTGGTAAAAAATTGTTTTCGACTAAAAATCTATTTAATAAAACTAGATTTTCAAACTAAACTATTCCTTTATTTGAAAAATATTGCTGGTAATTTTAAAATTTTTAAGAATATTTCAACTAACAACTTTTTTAACCTAACACAAAAACCTACAAACTTCTTATCAAGACAAATCGACAGACAGGATGGGAAATTATCAGTGTGGGTCGCATCCCAGTCTCTTTTTATTTTAAGATATTGTTTGAAAACAACTGAGTTTGAGGTATTGAAAAAAATGTAATAATTTGTTGTTACTTTTTACTTCACACTTTCCACATTTAGACTTTAACCATAGAAAAAACAGATTTAAGTCAGAAACTGGTTACACAGACCCAATGAACTTAAGGCGTTAATATCAATACAAATACGATTTTTTCTGTCTTATTGTCTAAAAAATTAATTAATGCGATACTCAACATTTGTTCTAGACTAAAGTTGTTAGTATTAAACAAAAGAGTAAAAAAAAGGCCGTTATACCAAATTAAAAACCTAAAATGCAATTTTTTGACTTAAGTCCTTTTAACCTAATGCCAAAAAATGATATTGTATTAATTCTTGAGATACGAAAACAACTTCATACGATTCAGATTCCACCACTTTAAATTTTTCATTCAACGACTTCACTGAATATTTTAATATTTATAAAACGTTTTTAGAAAATGAACCTAGATTAAAGATGGTTGTTTTTTAAAGATATTAAATCAAAGATTTTTCATTTTTCAAAAGAATTGATAGTTCTCTAACAAAGTTAGGCTGTTTGGAGAAATAGAAAAAATTACATTTATTATAGATTCTCTATTAATAAAAATTGAGTCCGGGAAATTACTTAAGGAATTTGTTCTTGAAAATAAGATCTATAAAATTGTTAATAACAAATTCCTGTCCTAAGAAAATAAAAAACTAATTTGTCTTTCAAACATTCGCGGTTTTTTAACTTCCCATAGGAAGTTATTGTAATAGGTCCGATTTGTCAAATTGAAAATTTTGACATTTCTCGACGTTTCAAAGTCCCTAGAGTCGAAATAAAAGATTTTTAGAAAGATTTCTGTGCGTGCGTGTGTAAGTACGTTCGTACGTTCGTACGTTCGCGACGTTTTTTTCGTCGTCCATAGCTCAAGAACCAGAAGAGATATCGACTTCAAATAAATTTTGTTATACAGATAATAAGGCAGAAAGGGCTCTCAAAAAATTGAGTGGGTGGTTTTTTTACCATAGAAGCTTAAAAAAGGTGAACATTGTGGTTAACCCTAAATATCTCACGAACCAATAACGCTAGAGACTTGAATGAAATTTTATATTATAATATATTGTAACGTGATACTACACAAGCATATTTTGGAAAAACAAATACAATTAACGGTTTTTTTTATAAATCAAAAAAACTGAAAAAAAATATTATTTACCTCGAAAAATTTACGAATAATTTTATCTCCAAAATAATTTTGTGCAACGAAAAATAATGTTTTTAACATCTGGTGAAATTTTGAGAAAAATCGATTTGACAGTTTTTTGTATAAAAAATAAAAAACTAAAAAACAATACTAAAACTTAGTAAAAATTTACTTTCGAATCAAATATCTTTTCAAAAATTAAAATATTGGCTTCAAACTTATTTTATCTTACAGAAAATATTTTTTTCGACGTTCAGTACATTTTTTATAAAAATCCAACAATCAGTTTTTTCATAAAAAATTAAAATCTACAAAAAATAGTACACAAATTTGGTACAAATTGATGTTCGGTTTTCGATATCTCGTGAACAATAGAAGATATTAACTTCAAATTAATTTCATTCATCCAATTTGTATTTGTTTATATAAGAAATCATTTTTTTAAGAAATGCTACTAAAATTGGTATAATTGGTTTTCGACTAAGAATCTCGTTAACAAAAAAATAATTTCGAAATCAAACTATTTCATTATATGCAAAATATTATTACTTACTTACTTAAGGTGGCGCTACAGTCCTGTGTGAACTAGGGCCTCACCCAACAAAACTTCTCCATCTAGCTCGGTCCCTAGCTAGATGTCTCCAGTTTCGCGCTCCGAGTTGGGTGAGGTCACCTTCCACTTGTGCGCGCCACCTGATTCGCGGTCTTTCTCTACTGCGCTGTCCTGTGGGTGTGGATTCGAAGACTTTCCGGGCCGGAGCATATTTGAGCAAAATATTATTGGTAGTTTTTAAATTTTTAAGAATAATTCAACTGAGAACTTTTTGAACAAAAAACGAAAACCAACAAACTTTTAAGCAATACAAATCGACAGACGGGATGGGAAGTTATCAGTGTGGGTCGCATCCCAGCCTATTTTTTTTTAAAGACCAGACAAATTTTTGTTGGCACAGTTTCTAACATTTTTGATTTTTATTCTGACGATTTTTCCAAAAAAAAAACATTTCAGGTTTAATTTCTTTTGATGCAATTTCCAGGAGCGCTTCTTTTCTGGACAAATTATATAGACAGAAAATTAATTTTCGACCACTTTTTGACACATATTGGGCGGTATCTCAGCCATAACTTGACGGATGTTGGTTTTTAAGTGCTGAAGAATCAAAGATTTATCTGCACAAAATGGTCGTCCGCGTAGCCCCACAAAAAAAGTCTAGCGGTGTCAAATCACATGATCTTGTTGGCCAGTTGGCAATTGATAACGGGAATGTCTCTTACAATAAAGCCATATTCGCTCGAGTTGTGTGGCATGTGGCACCGTCTTGTTGAAACCACATATTCTCCAAGGCGTATTCTTTAATAGCAGGCAACAAAAGTCGGTTATCATAAGACCATAACGCTTCGAATTCGTTTCATTGTCGTTTTCGAAGAAATAAGGTCCAATCACACCTCCGGACCAAAGAGCGCACCAAACAGTGACTTTTTGTGGATGTTATGGCCTCTCTTCAACTACTTGAGGATTTTCAAAACACCAAATATGACAATTTTGTTTATTAACATACCCACCGAGTGGGAAATGTGCTTTGTCACTGAAGACATTTTTTTCAAAAAATCGCTGTCCACCGCTTGCCGTTCAAGCACCCATTTGACGTATCTACGACGTTGTGAATGGTCAGCTGTATTCAGTTGTTGTGTGAGCTGGACTTTATATGGATGTAGGTGTAGATCCAAATAATGTGCCGTAAGACAGTCCTAATTCCTGAGAACGACGAGGAATCCACACATTCGAGTCTTCTTCGGAAACACTTTCACTTACAGCAGCGATATTTTCAGTGGCCTTACAATATCGGTAACCAATCCAGTCTCTTAAAATTGGGTGACGTATTGAATCCCCAAAAAAAAGAATCATCCCCAGAGACGTAAGACAAATGGACAAAATCCCCAACTAAATAATTTATTTTGCTAAAATCTATAACTCCTCAGTATCCGTGCATATCTTCATTTATGCATGCATATTTTGGAAAAACTCTCATGAAATTCTCTTATTGTGATATTGATAAATGATAACGATTTTTCTAAACAAAAAATCACTATGAAGGCATGCACTTCTCAGTTTGACTTTATTATTCATCGAGAATCATTGTATTCGTAGTGCTTGCTTAGTGCTGTTTAAGTGTTGTTTTGTAGTGCCGAGTATTTCTCTTGTTTTGGAATAAAAATTGAAATGGATGATTTTGTTGTTTCCAAATCTTTGGATTGCATTTCATGCAATATAAATGAAATTTAATATTTTCAAAACAATTATTATTCAAGTAGTGAATCATGCGATTAAATTGCGCGCGCCATTTAATCGCATGATTCACTACTTGAACATAATTGTTTTGGAGATATTCACTTGGGGATTTTCACCCTGGGTATTCTCTCTTTGGGAATTTTGCTGCTGGAGATTTCGTTTTGGGGATTGTGAATTTTGGGGATTTTCCTTTGGGGATTATATCTTGGGGGAAATTATCACCAACCCCTTAAAATTTCTTCACAATTTTGGCAATTGCTTATACGTAGTTGGACGATTATATAAACCATAATCTCCTCTTAAAGCACGATTTGTATGGATGTGGCAGAATCACTATTTTTGTAGTAGGTTTTAACAATTTTTTTGCGTTGTGCGATAGTTAAGCGATCCATTTTCGTAAATGTTAGACTTTTAACTGATGAAAAAAAAAAATGGTTTAACAGCTTAGTTTGATAGATGTCGTATTCCAGCACTATACTTTTGAAACCGTAAAATGGATAACCGTTAGAATAAATAGTTCATGTTTATTGAACTTACGTTTCCAAAAACTCATTAGTTTTTCGAAAATCCTTATATTGTGTATAGAGCTATTTCGGTAGCTATTGCACTGTAGAGTCCTTGATTTCAGTTCCTATTAAGGTATCAACAGAAACTCGTGAAGAATTATGATTTTTCTTTTGAAGTTTTTTCAATATCCTTACGGTGACTTTTAAGCTATGAGAAAATAACATATTTTATCTATCGAAGTATTTCACCGCAAATTACTAAGCTCAGTGATAAAATTTACTATACATATTATTCCATTAAATCAAACTTTTCTCGTAGACCAAATATATAGTGCCTTCACTTAATTTTGACGCCTCTCACTTGGCCCACTTTTAACAACTATGTAAGTAAGTAACCATCAGCCAAACTACATATACTTATATACAAATTATACCATTAAAGCTTCTTCTTCTTCTTCTCCTTTCTATAAAAAAACCCATCATCCAAAATAATAAAATCTTTATCACCTTATAATTGTATATAACAAGAGAACTTCGATAACGGTATACCAAATAATGTATTTTAATGTAAGTCTCCTATACCAAATCAACACATTATGACAGAAAACTGGAATGCTATATGATCATCATCATTATATACTTCAAGTTACCAAATATTAAATGTAAGAAAAAGGCCATAGTATAAAATAACATTCTAATACTCTAAGCTCAACAAACACACAACAGCTTTGCACCTGAAGGCAATAATTAATATCTCAACATCTGTATCGCTGACCGCCGCCGGCCGCCACCGCGTCGGCCGTAGTAAGCCGGTCGGAGTCTCTATCCCCCCGATATGATGCGATGATTTAATCGAATTTTTTTGTCTTCTTAGATTTTCTTCTGACCATCGCGTACCTACTGCCATTGACTTTTCATTTTCATGTAAAAGCGCAGTGAGGGGTTAGGTAATAGTGTAATGTTTCTGTAGCCTTTCACAGTGGGACAGGTTAGGTGGCGTAATCAGAAAAAAATCATATTGAAAAACCAATGATATCCGCTTATATAACCAAATCAAATTTGTAAAACAAGAAATGGCTGCCTAATTGTTTGTGGAAAACCAAATTTTCAATTTCTAAGTTAACCAAATTTATCAACAATTTCAACAAAACTTTTATTAGGTATTTCTATCAGTATAAAGATAATTTTGTCCCTCTGTATTTGTAGTCGGGTCACCATCGTTTTTGTCAAAGTTAATTCAACTAATTTACAATCTGGCGCGCGATTTGGAATATTTTTTTTCTTTTCGATTAGCAAATCTTCCAACCTGCCGGTTTGATTATGGCTGTGGCTGGTTTTGAAGTTCCCAAAGTCTAGGTAATACCTCGCAGATGCGTACATTCACTTTTTGTTCGTGGTGTATTTTCCATGATCTTTCCATGATGGAAAAGAATGGTAAATTTATTCTTCATGAATTTTATTTTCGTTTTTGTATAAATTTCCATTTTCGACTATGAGCCAAGAGGAAACCCAATCTTTCTGGAACTGGAACACAATGGCAGGGTCTATGAATATTCGCACAATTTTCTTCTCAAAAATATCCGCATCATGGGTTTTGGTACGAGTACCTTCTGCTCTGCCTACATAAATAAGTTTGTCGACTTCTTCATGGAGAAATGATGAGATGATATATGTGTTTTTGGTTTGAGGGGCTAATTAGAGATTAATTTTTCCTTTCTATTAAAATTTATGATTTAATTATAGTATACCTATGCCCCTTTGATTTTTTGCGCTTTTTTAATGTGGGTCAGCATAAAAGCTTCAAGGGAAAAGGGATCATAAATATTATACGAGTAGGTAGATGAGCAGAAGAAAAAAGATAGTTTTGCAGATATAATCGGAAACATACATATATTAAATAATACGGAACAAGGTGCTAAGTAAATTGTTAACCATTACGAATTTATGATTCCAAAAATAGAAGGTATCACGCTAAGTGATATCTTTTGATAGCTTTATAGGTATAATAAATAAACTTTCAAATATTATATATTATGTATTTAGTGAGTGGTGTTTTTTTTTTTTTTTGAATAAAATGCGCGTCTAATGTTTCTATTCTTTTGCTGACCTAATTTACATGGATGATTTAAATCCAATAAAATTATGTTTTTATTTTTGTACAGTGGGAGTTGTTTTTGTTTTATTGTTTCTAATTTTTAGTTTTTGATCACTTTAAATAGGCATTTGTGTGTGAGAGTTTAAAGAAAAAGACTTTTTCTATAACTGTACCTACAGTATTTTGTTTATTAAATGCCAACAAACATTCACAAGTATTTTGTATTTTGTGATGTAAATCTTGATTTTTCACTTTAAAATTAATTAAAATAAAGTGAAATGTGATATTTAAATCAACATAAAACATCTTCAAAACATTGAAGCAATATTTATGATTTTATGTGTCTTTGTTTTTAGTGGGAAAATGTTTGAAAAGATACACATAATAAGTTCCTCTAAAGATACATGTAAGTTTAAAAAGTTGAGTTTAGATGCATACTACACACATCAGGAACTTGTTTTTACGTGCTGATTGGTGACCCTTTATTTTTTTTTTTAATATTAAAAATCAAAAAGAGGCTGGGATGCGACCCACACTGATAACTTCCCATCCCGTGTGTCGATTTATCTTGCTTAAAAGTTTGTAGGTTTTCGTGTTAAGTTAAAAAAGTTGTTAGTTGAAATATTCCTAAAAATTTTAAAATTACCAGCAATATTTTTCAAATAAAGGAATAGTTTAGTTTGAAAATCTAGTTTTATTAAATAGATTTTTAGTCGAAAACAAATTTTTACCAATTTAAGTAGCATTTCTTAAATTTTTACAAATTGGATGAATGAAATTAATTTAAGAGATATCGAGAACCGAACATCAATTTTTACCAAATTTGCATACTATTTTTTGTAGATTTTATTTTTTTTATATTTTATTTTTAAGTTTTGAAAAGCTATTTGAGTCGAAAGTAAATTTTTACCAAGTTTTAGTATCGTTTTTTTTTAGGTTTTTATTTTTTGTAAAAAAAACTGTCAATTCGATTTTTCTCAAAATTGTATCGAATGTTGAAAACAAAACAATATTTCTTATAAGATAAAATTAGTTTGAAGGCAGTATCTACAAGTTTTGAAAAGATATTTAAGTCGAAAATCAATTTTTACGAACTTTTGTTAATTTTTTTTTAGGTTATTATTTTTTTGTAAAAAAACTGTCATTTCGATTTTTTTCAAAATGTTACTGAATGTTGAAACCAATATTTTTTATAAGACAAAATTAGTTAGAAGCCATAATCTCAAAGGTTTGAAAAGATATTTGAGTCGAAAATCAATTTTTACCAACTTTGAGTAATGTTTTTTGTAGGTTATTATTTTTTATAAAAAGACTGTCAATTCGATTTTTCTCAAAATTTTACCAGATGTTGAAAACGTTATTTTTCTTTGCACAAAATTGTTTTGGTGATAAAATCATTTTGTATTCGTAAAATTTTCGAGGTGACAAATTTTTTTTTCAGTTTTTTTAATGTATAAAAAAAACTGTTAATTGGATTTTTTTCCAAAAATATACTTGTTTGGTATCACGTTAAATTAAATTTAATTCAAGTCTCTAGCGTTTTTGGTTCGTAAGATATTTAGGATTAACCAAAATTGTCACCTTTTTTTAAACTGCTATGTTAAAAAAAACACCCACGCAATTTTCTTGAAAGCCCTTTCTGCATCTTTCTGCATTATTATCTGAACAACAAAATTTATTTGAATTCGATATCTCTTCTGGTTTTTGAGCTATGGACGACGAAAAAAACGTAGGAGCGTACGTCCACACGCACGCACAGACATCTTTCTAAAAATATTTTATTTCGACTCTAGGGATCTTGAAACGTCAAGAAATTTCAAAATTTTCAATTCGACAAATCGGACCCATTACAATAACTTCTTATGGGAAGTTAATAAATAATTTGAAAAAGATAGCCAACAAATAAATTGATATTAAACCTTAGTATATTAAGAAATTGGAATATTTTTAAAACTTATTACTTTTGGCGGCAGACTTCTATAGCAGGTTTTTTTGTATACAGCTCCTTATTTTAACATTTATGTGTTTAGTGTGATGTCACTGCTTTTTGCAAAGTTTTTATAAATTAGGTGGCGCAATATCTCATAGAGAAGTAGGACCTAGTGACTTACAACTCTCAACAATTACTGAGAAAAAGTAATGTCAGGGATGAAGGGAACCAACAGTTCGTATGGCTACTTGAAACGGCTAATTTCTGAAAGCACGACAAGAATTACTTTTGCAAGATTTGTCCATTCTTCGCATGGGGCAGTATCCGTGGAAAAAAAACTTAAGGTGACACAGGCACTAACCATCACGCCACATTTACAAAGATTTATTTACCTGATGAAAAATTATAAAGTACAATTAAAGTGGAAGTGCGTTTCTTTGAATAACTTTGAATTCATTTTAACTATTTTTAACTTCCCATAGGAGGTTATTGTAATCGGTCCGATTTGTCAAATTGAAAATTTTGACATTTCTCAACGTTTCAAGGTCCCTAGAGTCGAAATAAAAGATTTTTAGAGAGATGTCTGTGCGTGCGTGTGTACGTACGTTCGTACGTCCCTATACTTTCGCGACGTTTTTTTCGTCGTCCATAGCTCGAAACCCAGTAAAGATATACATATATACTTCAAATACATTTTGTTATAAACATAATAAAGCAGAAAGATGCAGAAAAAACTCTTTAAAAAAAAATTGCGAGGGGTTTTTTTTACCATAGCAATTTAAAAAAAAAGGTGAAAATTTTGGTTAACCCTAAATATCTCACCAAACAATAGCTCTAGAGACTTCAATTAAATTCTATATTATATATTGTAAGGTGATACTAAACAAATATATTTTTGGAAAAAATTGCAACTAACGGTTTTTTATAAATCAAAAAAAACTGAACAAAAAATATTTGTCACCTCGAAAATTTTACGAACAAAAATGATTTTATCTCCAAAATAATTTTGTGCAACGAAAAATAACGTTTTCAACATCTGGTAGAATTTTGAGAAAAATCGAATAACCATTTTTTTTACAAAAAATTAAAAACCTAAAAAAAAAAACAAACAAAAGTTGGTAAAAATTGATTTTCGACTCAAATATCTTTACAAAAATTTTAAATTATCGCTTCCAACTTATTTTAACTAATAAGAATGTTGTTTTCAAAAGTTTGAAAAATTTTGAGAAAAATCGAATTGACAGTTTTTTAACAAAAAATAAAAACCTAAAAAAAAATGTATAAAAGTTTTTAAAAATTTACTTTCGACTCAAATATCTTTTCAAAACTTTGAGATATTGGCTTGAAACTATTTTTTTTTCTCTTTTAAAAAATATTGTTGCCAGCATTCAGAAAAATTTTGAGAAAAACCGAATTGACAGTTTTTTTTACAAAAATTTAAAAATCTAAAAAAAAACTAACAAAAGGTGGTAAAAAATTATTTTCTACTCAAATATCTTTTAAAAGCTTTGAGATTTTGGCTTTCAACTAATTTTATCTTATTAGAAATACTGTTTTCAACATTGGGAAAAATTTTGAGAAAAATCGAATTTACAGTTTTTTTACAAAAAATAGGAACCTACGAGAAAATTAACAAAAGTTGGTAAAAATTGATTTTCGACTTAAATATCTATTTAAAACTTTAAGATTATGGCTTTAAACTGATTCTAACCTATAAAAAATATTGTTTTCAACAATTAGTAAAATTTTGAGAAAAATCGAATTTACAGTTTTTTTACAAAAAATAAAAACCTAAAAAAAATTAACAAAAATTGGTAAAAATTGATTTTCGACTTAAATATCTTTTCAAAAATTTGAGATATTGGCTTAGATCTAATTTTGGATATTTTAAAAAATATTGTTGTCAACATTCAGTAAAATTTGGGAAAAATCGAATTGACAGTTTTTTTACAAAAAATAAAAACCTAAAAAAAATTAACAAAAGTTGGTAAAAATTGGTAAAAATTGATTTTCGACTCAAATATCTTTTCAAAAATTTAAGATTAAGGCTTCGAACTAATTTAAACTTATTAGAAATATTGTTTTCAACATTCAGAAAAATTTTGAGAAAAAAAACAACTATACTAAAACTTTGTAAAAATTGATTTTCGACTCAAATAGCTTTTCAAAAATTAAAAATATTGGCTCCAAACTTATTTAATCACACAGAAAATATTGTTTTCGACATTCAGCATTTTTTTTATAAGAATCCAACAGTCCGTTTTTTCATTAAAAAATAAAATCTACAAAAAATAGTACGCAAATTTGGTAAAAATTGATGTTCGGTTCTCGATATCTTTCAAATTAATTTCATTCATCCAATTTGTATTTGTTTATATAATAAATAAAAATATTTAAGAAATGCTACTAAAATTAGTAAAAATTCGTTTTTGACTAGACTAAAAATCTCGTTAACAAAACCATTTCATTATATGCAAAATATTGTTGGTAGTTTTGAATTTTTTAAGAATAATTCAACTGACAACTTATTTAACACAACTCGAAAACCTACAAACTTTTAAGCAAGACAAATCGACAGACGGGATGGGAAGTTATCAGTGTGGGTCGCATCCCAGCCTCTTATTAGTTCTTCTTTTGGTACCTAAAGAGTGATATTTTAAGAGCAAGTCAAGCCTTTTCATTTTGCTTTTTCTGGATACATTGGTAGGCCTTGCTATGCTCCTGGCTTCGCTTCACTCCAAACACGGGAGTCTTGCTTGTTCACTAATCCATTCAATCAGAAATGAGCTTCTTTGATGAACACAATTTTTCGATAAAAAAATTGGATCTTTGACCAACGTTCGGCTTCAATTCTTGCAGCAGCTGTATTTTGAGAGGCTTTACACCTAAATTCTTTTTCCACTTAGTGAAGTAACAAAAGGTCAATTGCTGCGAGAGCCACCGGATATTTACTATGCAGATGCGATATTTTCCTAAGTTCGCACTTTACGTAAGCTTGTTGGTGGATTTATGTCCAAAATTGTAAGTTTGGTGCGAATTTTAGTCACTATATCCCGAATAGCCGGCGATTCAAGTGACCATAAAATGGAAGAAGTGCGCGATAAAATTTCTTAACAGGGTGCGAATTTTAGTGATTTTGTAAATTCAACATACAAGAGTTGATCGTTTGTGAGACAATTCATGGTTAAATTATAAAACAAACTAAAGATGTTTGAAGGGAACTTAAAACATAAAACGTGCGTGAGCTTTCAAAACCCGTGTTCTTTGTTACGTTGATCTTTTTTACTGTGCTAAATTTCATCATTACACAAGAATCAGAAGTGTTACTTGTAAATGATAACAAATGTATAAAAAGTGGGTAGATACCACACCCCTTAGGGTATAATCTCAATTTTTTTTTAATTCCATCTTTGATTAAAAATTTACCATTTTCAATCAACTAAATTGTATTATTCTGCAAGAATTAGAGAATCAGAGGTATTTAACATAAACTAAACTATATTATGAAGTAGGCGGATATTACGCCTCCTTAGTGCATAACCTCATATTTGTCTTTTGTCATACCGTCTTTTGTGCGTCCAAAACTAAAGCAACTTTTAACAAAAATTATATTGTAATAATAATTCGTATTTAATTTTAAATATTTTGTGATCAAACTTTTGCTATGTATCAACACTTTGATCAAAAGATACAACGCAATGAGATCTGGACTTCTATTGTAATTTTTATTGATTGGGGCAACAAATCACGTCGTTTCAGCACATTTTTTCAAATCAAATCATAAGACTAGTGTGACCATTTTATAACTTCAATACTTTTCACCTGAAATCATATTTTAACCATTACTGAAGTGTGCTATTTGCTTAATATTTGCTGAAGCTTCACGCATGGGAAATAATCCCCAAATTTTGAAGCACACTATCGTGTCCTTTGATTTTCACTGTTTTACTGAAAAAATTTCAGCTTAATGAAATATACCATTTTGATTATCTGCATGTTCGTGAATAGGCTTCTTTGTTTCTTTTCTGTAATGTCTGATAATAATTCATTCTCAAAACAAGCTTCACATATGCAATACTTTTTTAAATTCTGTGAAAGTCCTTGATATTTCATTTATCTACTTTACACGCATGAATTTGAGTACGACAAACCAACTTATGTACATGTTTTCATGGAACAAAATCATCACTCAACTATCAATTTATGTACACCACAAATTGTACGTGGCTTAAAATGTGTAAACAACAAAGTCAAAATACCTCAACAAATATGCGCACTCAACTTTATTGTGGTTAAATCAAAAGATGAACAATTCATTAACGGATTCGTGTGAATGAATAACATCAATCATTTCAGAGAAACATATCACATAATCACAACAAAAGTGATAATCTAACCTTTGTACACTGGTGGTCCATTAATTTAGCAATAAATGCCTATGATGATGTTTCCAAAACAAGATTTACAGTAAAATCTCTCTTTGCTTAAATATGTTGTGAATATTTTTTTAAAGAAGTTTTAACAATTTTTTATTCTATGGGTTATAGAAGAATACTCATTGCTTGAAATTTATTTCGTGTAATAAGAATCAAAAGAGTCTTTAGAAATATGAATATAAAGGGTGTTTTTTTTCGAGTGGTCTTTAAATATACTAAAATACCATTAGAACCCCCTTTCCAAAAATGTAGTGTTTGAATATTCATGGAAATAAAAACCAAAAGAAGCTATGTACATATTGAAGGTTAAAGGGTGTTTTTTTTAAAAAGTAAATAGACTTAACTGTAAAATTCAGAGAATAAAGTCTTCGTTTACTTAGCACTTTAAAGGATAGGGAAATTTGGGTCATATAGTCTTTACAAAAATGGGTTTACTCCAGATGAATTCACCGGTGTTATCTAAGAGAATGTAATCAATTAATCATTATGAGAGAATCGACTGTAACATAAACGTCTGCAACATTCATTTAAATATGCCTCTTTCTGTCGTTGTAAATTGAAGTCAACATATAAACACCATGAAATTATCTTTATCTATTATAACGTTTAAAAGTGAATATCCTTTCTCAAAGTTTTATTGATCGAAGATCGTAAGTAACGAGCGGTCAGGTAATTCAATTTTTATAAAATACAATTTCCTAATGTACCTCTTAACGAAATGCAACGCATCATTGAAGTTGTATATGCTGAATAATTGAAGTGAGCAACGCACTCTTAACTCTTATAGAAAGTCCTTTCATTTTAAACTGAAATCAATACCGAAGCCGCCTCGCCTCAAACCTAAACTGGACCGCAACATTTCTAGGTGATAGGTGATGATGGTAAAGAGAAGAGAGAGGACTCTCACTTTCATTTGAAAGTAGGTACAGGTACCTATGCATGTGCCGCGCCATTACTAGCCGATGCGGCGACACAGCGACGACGACGACCGACACGCCAGCCACCGCCTTTGACAGTGGAATGGAAAGTCGTATTTTAGGTAATGCGAGATAAATAATTGTTTTTTATTTTGATTTTATTGCATGACATAAATGACGCATTGGATTTTTAGATCGCTCAAGTTGCGTCGCGTCGTCGCGTGCGTCGCAAGCGTAGAGAAAACATTTGTTAAACAAGTTACCACCCCGCGTTTCAATTAAAACTGGACTGTTCGGAAAAGATTACGTATATAATGTATATCCGCATAGCCATTTGAAATCATTAGGTGCGAGAGCGGCTTGTGGCTTTTAGCTTTGGTTTAGGTTTGGTCCTAGATACATAACATGCGGAACATAAAGATACATATTTTTGGTGATATTATGATTAAACTTTCACTTTGTTTATTCGCGAGCAATAACATTACAACTGCAGCGTGTCTGACAATGAGTCTATAGCGATAGCTATATGAATATTCATATGATGCAGACGGTGGGCGATTTAGTGCAACACTCAAATCGGACATAGACACATTTTTCCTTAAAGGTTTATATGCTCGAGATGACGGAAGGATAGGCGATAGGCTATAAGCTATAAGCCAACAACTTATGGTCTAACTGAAGTAGTTCAGTAAGTTGTTATGATGATGGAGATGAATGATTAATGACATGGCATCCAATTAAGCTTAGCTTAAGCCATTGGACAATAATAGATCGGGTGCGCTCTGAAAAAAGACTTGGCTTGCGGTTGGCTTTGGCTTTTGCTTTTGCTTAGCCTATAGCTCAAAAAGGTCAATAATGTTGAACAAGTTTTTGATTTGTTTTACCAGAGCAGGTGTGCTATCCATACTCTGATGGTCATAACTGATGATGAGTGAGATAAGTTTTTTGCAAGTTTGAAAATTGAAGCGTGTTATATAAAATAATTTATCATCAACATTCTTTTTTTGTGTTATTTGCAAAGTTAAACAGAGGAGTTTCTATTCGTAATCACAACATTCCTTTTTTATAATAATTGTTTTGAGCTCAATATAAAAACTTACAAACATTCATTAGATTAGATAAATTAAACATTAGTTTAAAAAAAGTAAACATGGTGCCCATGTTTATGTACATACGTTCGAAAATGTTAAATTTTATTAATTTAAAATGTAAATATTTACATTTGTGTTCATACGAAATGTATTTTGATTAATATTCAAGGCATTAATAATTAAGATTGAATAAACACATCAACTCCTTATTAGTCTAAGAAACGTAAAAGAAATTTCTATCCTCATCTGTTATTTGATAACGACCAATATTTTAACAATGATAATAATTGGAATTACAATCTGCGCTTGGATTGCCTAGCTATAACCTAGCCCTGGGGGTGAAAAACATTGCAAAATAAGAGTGTATTTTGGAGTTCAACTACCCTCACCTTTTATTCACAAACAATATTAATCTGTGAAGTAAATATACTCTCAATTTACTTGGGACACACAACACCAGGTCGTGGCACCGCAAAAGGGATTTTAACTTCCATCACAACCTTTTTAGAGAGTCAAGGTTGGAATTTAGATGACGTGCTTTGAATTGGATGTGACGGAACTGCAACTAACACTGCTTGGAAGGGAGGCGTCATTCAAAATTTAGAGGAGTTCTTGAAGAGACCGCTGCAATGGTGTATTTGCATGCTTCACGCCAATGAGTTACCTCTTCGTCATTTATTCTTGACATTAGATGGTTGCACTTCGGTCCTAGAGAATATTCTGGACCTATTGGGAAACAATTAGCTGATTGCGAAAGTAAAACCACCGTGAGCTTTTGTGCAGTGGCTGGTAATATGCCTGACTTGCCGAAAAATGTGGTTGATGAACTTAGTACGGATCAAAAATATCTTTATCAGATATGTCAAGCTGTATCTACTGGTTTCTGTTCTCCTGAGCTGGCAAACCGTCAACCTGGAAAAATGGCGCACTCGAGATGGCTTACTTCAGCTAATCGCATACTGAGACTTTATGTTAGTACTCTTCGTCCATCAGAGAATTTGTTACTGCTTGTCAACTACGTCGTCAAAGTATACGCTCCAATTTGGTTCCGAATCAAGCGACAGTCGTCTTTTAAGGATGGAGCCAAACATATTTTCCAATTAATTATGTACTCTCGATATTTACCCGAAATTTTGAGATGTGTTGTGGATTCTGTTATAGAAAGAAATGCTTATTTTGCACATCCAGAAAACCTGCTTATCAGTATGTTGTTTGATGAAAGGGACCACATTCGGGAGCTGGCATTGCGAAGTATAAAAAAAAACTAGAGAAGCTGAAAATATCAACAAACGCAGGATATATAAACCACCAAAGATCAACTTCTCTGCTAAAGATTATACCGAAGTTATTTTGTGGAACGAATGTCAGGTAACATCACCCCCGGTTCTTCGACATATTTCTTTTGAAGACCTTCACATCATGGCAAAAGATAAGAGCTTCGAAATTGTTGACTTTCCCTGTCACACCCAATCTGTGGAAAGATATGTTAAACTGGTAACAGAGGCATCACAGAGTGTAACTGACCCTACTTCTAGAGATGGGTTTATTAAAAACAAGTTGAAATCTCGTGCAGAAATGCCAAATTTTGGACACAAAAATAAGTTTAAATTCTAAGGTTATGTCATTAATTAAAAATTATTTCTTGCTTATTTTATTTTTATGTGATTTGTTTAAATAATATTAATAATAAAATACATTTAAAACTTAATTTTTTTTATAGTTTTATTCAAACAGTTAAAGTATGTAAAAACATGAAATTTAAAAATCTTCAAAGCCCGGTACTACCCCCAAGATAACATGTTCTTTCAGTTTTTTGACGTTTTCTTTATCTGTGTAAAATTACACAAATTTTGATACCCCTTTTGATAGTGTAGCTCGAAAAAAAATGTTTTCATACATCGACGGGACACAGTATACATATCTATGTATGTATATGTTTTTGAATTTAAAAATCAAAGCATGTTTTGAAATTCAAACAAGTATGAGCGCAAATAAATGGTCGAATAAGGGATTTTATTTTGAATAGATATCGTTGTTTGGGCATCTTTCTTTATTTGACGTATCAGAAGCAAAAGCTATGTCATATAGGTACTCATTGACATTGTTAAAATTTACTACATGTTGGTGAACATTCTGTACAAAGCGCAGAATTAAAGCACTTTTTAATGGTTGTAAACCAATTAATAGGGCGGTAATAAACAAACTGATGGAACAACTTCAGTTATTGGTACAAATTAGTGATGTGAAGAATCGAAATTGTGTGATTCGTTCTTTAGCTGAGAGGTTTGCTGCTGTAGCATTGCTGACATTTCACCATTTTATGGATAAAGACTTAGGCTTCAAGAGTTCAGTCAACACAAGAACTCAAGCCAGTAGATAGCCAATAATGTCATATCCTTGCAGATTGGGTTCTTGAAATTTTTGAAAATGATCCGAAATTTTGATCGAAAAATCATATACACTTCGGAGACTACATTAAAATAAGCAGATTTGTTACAATGTAAGCTCGGAAAATTCGGACTGACTGTTGAAAAGCCTTTACATCTTTAACGTGTCTTTTGGTGTGGTTTTTGAGCTGGCAATAGCGGTGTTATTGGGGCTTACATACTCACTTAAGGTGACGCTACAGTCCTGTGTGAACTAGGGCCTAACCCAACAAATTTATCCATCTATCTCGGTGCATAGCCAGATGTCCGCAATTGCGGACTCCAAGTTAGTTAAGGTCACTTTCCACTTGTGCGCGCCACCTGATCCGCGGTTATCCTCTACTGCGCTGTCATGTGTGCGTGGATTCGAAGTCTTTCCGGGCCGGAGCATTGGTTACTATATGCGCTCTACATGACCCAGCCAACTAAGTCGTTGGAGTTTTATCATTCTGGCTAAGTCTACGTCGCTGTGCACCTCGTCGTTCCATCTTCTCCTCTACTCACATTTTATGAAATCACGCGAAGAACTTGTCTCTCGAAACAACCAAAGCTTTTGTCATAGTCCATGCTTCTACACCGTAAAGTATAATGGGGATGATGAGGGTCTTATATAGCGACACTTTGTTCACTCGAGAGAGGTCTTTACTACTCAATTGATTTCTTAAACCAAAAAAATTGCAGTAAGCAAGAGTAATTCTTAGTTTGATTTCAGCGCTGATGTTGTTTTCAGCGTTCATATTGGAACCTAGGTAGACAAAGTTCTTAACTACCTCAAAGTTAAGTCTATCGATGATGACGTTTTGACAGAGACGTCGGTGTTGTAGATCATTTCTTGATGACAGCATGTATTTCCTTTTGCCTTTATTAACTGCTAAATTCATTTTTGCCGTTTCTGTCTCATTACTCACAAAAGCTCCTTTAACACCACGCTGAGTTCTTCCGAATATGTCAATGGTCATCAGCATATGCTAATAATAAGACAGACTTTTGAAAAATAGTGCCTCTAGAGTTGACGTCGGAGCTCTGCACTATTCTTTCAAGTACGATGTTAAAAAAATCGCATGACAGCGTATCAATTTTCTTCTGTTTTGTTATGTTGTTTCTAACCTTTTTGGAGCAACGCGAATTCTCCATGGTCATACTGCACAAACGGACGAGTTCTGCAGGAATGCTAAAACCAGAAATGGCTCTATAGAGCTTGTCCCAATGATGTCATATTCGGCCTTGAAATCGATGAAAAGATGGTGGGTGTCGATTTGATGTTCTTGGGTTTTTTCCAGGATCTGCCGTAATGTGAATATATGATCGAGTGTGGACTTTTCTGGTCTAAAACCACACTGATAAGGACTTATCAGGTCGTTGACGATGGGCTTTAGACGTTCGCATATTACAGCAGAGAAGATTTTGTAAGCGATGTTAAGTAGACTGATGCCTCTATAGTTGGTGCAGTTTAGAGGGTCTTCTTTTTTCAGAATTGGGCAAACATCATCGGACATGCTCTCTTCCGACCATATCTTACAGATAAATTGGTGTATGCTCCTAACCAAATTATCTCCAGCTGCTTTGAAGAGCTCGGCATTTAAGCTATCTGCTCCAGAGGCTTTGTTAGACTTCAGCTTAGATATGGCAACCTTTACTTCGTCTAAGTCGGGAGGACGGGATTGTTGGCTTTCGTCGTCTATGTTGAGTGGATCCAACTACAGTGTCAGAAATGTCGTTTACATGACAATCGTGCCTGAAGGTTTGATAAGAAGCATCAAAAAGCTACGAGACAAGAATAGAAATATTCAGCCAAATTTTTGTTAGTTAAATGACATCGTGTGGTAGATTGTTTATGTTTTTGTAGATCATGTTGGTCTTTGTCCGAAGTCCATTTACATTTTTATAGTAAATTAGAATTTGTTTAAGCTGCTTTGACGTCGATTTAGAGTTGTCCGATTTTGACGAAAATGGCTTTGAATTGTTCCTCTCTTATTGGATTTATACTCAAATTAATGAATTATTACACTCTTTGGCCCAAACGATGACGAATTTAATACATGAACAACTGAGTCAGGTACACGTATTTTGAATGATGAATATTTAGTGTAATTTCGATTAATAATTTTTCCACATTTAGGATGAACGATTTACCAAGTTTATCTGCCAAATAGTTTTTAATATAAAAGGCATTCGTTAATGGGACAAGTTTCCTAAGGCATTGCAAGAAGTTCTAATCTCCCTCATATCTGGCTGTTATTTATAACAGCTTCTAGAAATGACCATGAGTCGTACTGTGAAATAAAGATATTCGGGTTTTAGCCTTACTACGCGAATGTAGAATGGAATGCCTTACGAAACTCTCTCTTTTCCTGTCATTGCAATGTTCAAGAATTCAAAACCAATGTACACCTACATCTTCTTTTTACAACACAGAAAAAAAAGTTGTCATTTTAACAATCGTCGATTGGCCAAATTGTCGCATTGACTACCAAAGTAGTCAACATGACAACCTTATTTTAAAAAAATTGACTACTCGATAGTCAAAAGAACAATTTTCAGTAGTCAATATGACAAAAAAAGTAGTCAATAGAACACCTTCGGTAGTCAATATGACAATTTGGTTGTCAAAATTGACTATCGAGGTTGTTATATTGACTATCCGGTAGTCAAATTAGATTACGGTTTTCAGAAAAAATTATCATATTGACTACCGTGGTTGTCATATTGTCAATGATTTTAGACGCTAGCGGTCTCGAGACGTGGAGATATTTCAAAATTTTGAATTCCATGAATTGACAAATTATCCAAAAATTAGATCGCCCTTTTTAAAATAGTCCTTGAGAAATTATATCATTAATTAATTTATTTTTTTTTATACGTAAAACCTATTTGTTTTACAACAAGTTCAGCAAATTGTATTTTTAAATAGATACTGGCCTTACAGCCGAAATATTAAGTTCTTAATTACGCTCTTTTCTATATACTTGAAATTCTATTCTTAATTTTATTTCTCTTCTATCCTTACAGAGAATACCGTCAATTTTGTTCTTTTGTCTCCTTCCCCTTGTAACAATAGCCGAATATGATGAATCTTCAACTCGAAAGATCAATCTTGAAGACATCGAAGATGATCATATCAAAAACGAAAGACAATCACAATCAATGCCCCCTCCGCTCAGTAAGCAGCCGGCCAAAGGTCAGCCAGTTCAACTGTATCCGCCCCTTTCCAACGAAGCATATCCAATACCAAGTCTTTTTAACGTTCATCACTATTCAACAAGGGCACATCACCATGCTGCCCATGTCCAACCACTAACCGATCAACCGACTGCGCCAGCACCAACTCCATCAGAAGCCGGTTTGTTTACATTCAATAAATTTATGGATAATAATGTGACTGACTCTTGATTGTTAATTGATCTTACCATGTTTAGGCTACCAACATCAACAATTACCATCGGCTTACCGTGGTGAAGAAATTGTGTATATACCCGCCGAAGGCCAACATCAGTCACCTCATGATCCGCAACAGTTGTATGACGTCGGAGGTGTCGGGAGCGTCGAGCAGCAACAGCTCCAACAGCCGTCACCACATTTCTATTACAGTCACGATTTGCCACCACACCAGCATCAAACAGCCGGAAGCGGAAATGCACACGAAAACGAATATCAAATACAGTTTATTCCGATTGAACAACATGGCGGGTAAGTTTTTGGTTTGTGTATTGACTAAATGTATGAATTTCAAAATGGATTGTGCATTGGCTTGCGAAGAAACGTAAGAGCTTTTCAAAGCTCGAGGTTATTGTGAATGAGTCAGGTAATGGGGAGGGGACAGGTAAATCTTGTCTGGTTTATCCAAATAAACTAAATAATATTAAATTTAAATAAATCGATATGATATGGGTGCGTCTAAGGAGGAAAAATACAATTTCGGAGAAAAATACAAACAAAAATCCTTTGAAAAGTTGTTAAACTAGTGGGAAGCACATAGCTGATGTCTTTTTGCTTAGCGCATGTCGTTAAACAACCATCTCGACAGTAGTTTTCCTTGGCTTTCTCCTGATGAAGAAACTAAGACGTTAAACTAAAACTAACCCATCAGGAAGTGTTTTCGATTTTTGTGGATTTCTTAACAGCAATTTTATTTTAAACAAAACGAGTAGATGAAAATTTCATTCATTTTACGCATCAATTATAATGCAAATTGTTAGTTTTTGTTTTTGTTTTTAATTTGACAAATTGAGTGCACTAGGTAGGTGAAACATTTATGTAGCTTCTGTAAAGTGAAAGCATCAGGAATGTCTTGTTAGGTAGTGAGACGTCACGTCAAAGTCGTGGAATGTGGTGTATCTGTACAGTGCACAACACCAAGCATTTAGTGTGGGGATTTAACACTCATTGTCACGAAATTTTAGACAGTAGTAAGCACGTAGGTATGTATAAGGAATAGAAATGTTACCTTGATAAATCCAAGTTAAAGATCAGATGGTTCAGAGAACAAAGGTGTATTTTCCACGATGAGGAAACACAAAACGAACATTCAAAAGAATTTGATTTTAAAAAATTCTGACTTAATGAACTTCTTAGTCTCTAATCTATAATGTAAACTGGAATAATTTGTTTATGAATTATGTGACATTAATTCTATGTGCTCTTAATTCTATAGTATGCTCTTTATCTTTTTTTATGAGACCATACACCTCAAAAAAAAAACCTTGCAATAATTATAAATTTCCGCAATGGTTTGACTCTTGCCGAAAAAACTCGTTCTTTATTGCGAATCTACCTTAAAAAACTTTCCAGAACAAATTCAAGAGCTTGTTTCTTGAATTCAACAAATTCTTTTTGTACAAGAGCAGATTTTATTGATAAGCTTAACGTAAGAACCTTCCGTTTAAGACAACGCCGCCGCAGGGCAGTATACAAGTAGTACCTATACCGCAGTACAATTTCGCCATGTCATGTGTAAGGCATGAACTGCACCACTCGTTTAGGAGCGAGGTCTATCTCACACCTCTTGTATTCTAAGGGACATAGGTGGAAAACAGAACCCAAGGAACACCGTTTAGTTCCGGATACGGCAACCAAAGCTACCACGATGCTCCTTCTAGGGTACCTGCTTTTTAGACAGGCTAAGCCAAGCCGACCAGGAAGAACGTGACTAGTGTCAACCAGTTGAAATAGGTGACCAGAAGTCAAAAGACACTTCTCATACATCCCGAACCACAAGCTAAAAACCTGAGTTAACAAAATTCTCCTGTTAAATGCATTATTGGCAAACACTGCCAAATTTGCAGCGATTTCCCTACTAAAAAGACATCACTGAAAATCCAGTCATCACCAGTCCGCACAACGCCCATACTAGGGAGGTCCCTTATATCGACGTAATTTGGGCAGTCAATAATGACCTACCTCCAATTCACTCTGGGGGCTACACACGAGCACCCCGCCGACCAAGCGAGAGTCATTTTATGCAAAAATGCATTTAAGGAGCCATGCCCTGTCAGCAAGAAGCCCATGATGATCCAGAACCCTAAGTGCGCCCTAGGAATTGCCTGCACTAAATCAGGAAGTTACTCAAAAGTCATCCTTTCCACTTCACTACCAGTCCATCTAGTGGACTCGCACCTATCCAACAACCTTTTAAGGTCCCTACTCTCCATACCTCCCAGTCAATTAGGAACAAGCTCATCCGTCTCTTTAACCTGAAGGCAATACCAAGTCGTACTACCCCTAGGTCAAGAGGAGGGGCCCCATCCAGTACTTGGACTGTATCCGTAGATACAATGCGGCATACTGGCAGAGACCCGTGGAGCATTTCTCTCTGACAGGAAAGAATTTTCATCCTCCCAACGACCTGCTTGTAGTAAACGTGGCATGATGGTTAGTGCGTTGGACTGTCATGCCAAAGGTCTTGGGTTCGATCCCTGCCTATGCCATCTAAAGTTTTTTCACGGGTACTGCCTCTTGCGAGGAACTGACAAATCCTCCAAGAGTAATTCTTGTCATGAAAAGTGCTTTCTCAAATTATCCATTCGGATTCGGCTTAAAACTGTAGGTCCCCTCCATCCCTGAGAACGTTACTCGCTAACAGGAATCGTTGAGAGTTGTAAGTCACTAGGCCCTAGTTCTCAACGGACTATTGCGCCACCCAATTTATTTATTTATTTAACGACCGAAAATTTGCATTTTAGCAACATTATTGCCGTCTTATCCACTGACAGATATATACCCACACTAGGGGCCCCCAAGCACGTACTCTACCCATGACCTCCGTGCCTCTGTTTTCTGTCTCGGCTCTTGGCCGGCCCTGAACAAGAACAAGAATTCTAAAAATTAATAAAATAAAAGCCGAACTACTACTAACCTATAACGAGTTAAAAAATCCATAATTGTTGACATTCAACATGGCTTTGTTCAAAATAAGTCAAAAATTACCAACCTCCTTCGATTTATCGCTTCTTATCAAGATTCGTGTGAAAAATGAAACCAAACTGAATACCCTAGGTTTTGACTATAATTTTATCATGAGGTTTTCTTCATACTTATGTAACCGATCGTATAGCGTCATATTGAGCAATGTACCACAAGGAAGCCACTTAGGACCTTTACTATTTATTTTACATGCAAGTTATTTTCGATTATGAAACACGCGTCCGTTTTAATTAAAGCTAATTACATGCAAATTTTTAAAAGATTATACTCTAATGACGACTGCTTACGTTTGCAGGATGATCTTAATAGTTTTGTGTGATTTAAATAAGCATTTGGAAAACAAACATGGTGTTTTGACTTCAATCATGAATAAGTCTCCTTTTACTTGGCTAAACTCTATGTCTTCGATGACCTAGGCATTATTCTTGACTCAAAATTAACTTTTTCAGGTCATTATGGTTATATAATTAAAAAAGCCAATAAGGCACATAAGGTTCAATATAGATGTAAATATAATATATTCAAGCTTTTTAAGCATCATATTTAGCTACCTGAAAATTACCAAATAATATGACAAATTCAGGTTGACCTGTTTATATTTTTTAATTAACTTAAAGTAGTCTGGTTTGTGTGGTGTGAGATGTGAGATGTGCATTAGCCAATCGATAAATTCAAATTAAAGTAGGTTTCAACATTTAGATAAAAAAAGAACTGGATTTACATATATTTATTAAATCTATATCAGACACAGACTTTTTACAAAACAGGGTAAAGATTTGTCTAAAATGAATATCATATAATAAATATAAACATTTTTAGACTCGAAATTCAATGCAAGTTTATAGCTTATACAGAGTTAAGTGCGAGAAGTGCACTAAATTCCACAGTCACACTTACTTAATTACAATGCAACTCTTCCGTCATCTAATGTATAATGAAAAATATTATGATACTACATAATTTTTAAGTATGAGTATATGTACTTTTGGCACACTTTGGTTACACGTTATACTGTAATTATTTTTGTAAGTGTCATAATTTTATGCTCTGTTAATATATAATAATTATAGATTAATGTGAACTTACATACATGTGAATGAAACAAATTTTAAGTGTGCACATTATGATGATTGGTTAATAAATTTAAGGTTTTAAATACCAATAGAATATTTTGTTTGTGTTTATGACTGTTTTTATTTTAATTTATGTTGTTTTTGTATAGATAATTAATAATAATTTTAAATACGTTAAAACATTGATGCAATTTTAATGATGGAACTCAAACTAAAAGTATTTCATTGAAATAAAAATTAGTTTTCAAGAAACATCGATGTTCAAACCATTAAATATATACATACGTCAGAAAACTGCAAAATATATCGAAATTGACTGCTTGAAATATCTTCCCAAATTGAATAAAAGTGAAAAATGCAAAATTTTCCTACAAAATCAATCCACATTTTAAGTCGAAGGAATTCCCTTTAATTCAAAATTAATCGTATTGTGATAATGGACATGACCCCCATTATATTTTGAATTATTGATTTTTTGTATATGAAAATAAAATTTGTATTTTACTTCCTTAAACTTTGTTGCTATTACTTTTAACTGAAGACTGAACCAAGAACATAATATGAATCGGATATTCAGCCCTATTCCAAAAAACAGCACAAATTCATAAAATGTTTACCAACGGACGATCCAGGGGGGGGTCATATGAGCCATAAAGCTTGTACGGTCAAGTTGTATAAGTAAAGATTTCATTAAAAGATTTGTTTGTAATATAAAGCGGTTTGCTGTCAAAAACAACTCAAATTTTTGTTTTCACTTAATTTAGAATTTGAAAAAACTTTAGTCATGCTTTAAATTATTTGCAAAAAATTTGTGTCTAAGAAAAAGAGCAAATATTCAGATTCTTAAGAAGAAACCTTGAATAAGAAATCGTCAATCTAAAACATATTTTGGTGTTGCTCCAGAAGGGTACCCCTCATAAAACCTTATTTTTTTTTTAAAGTTTCTCAAGAACTAATGGAACGATTTCAATAATCTTCTTTTTCTGTGGAAGCTCTTGTCGATGATCAAATGATCAAATTGATGATGATTTTTGATGATCAAAAATGTCATTTGATTTTTTTTTGTTTTTTAAAAAAATATTAATTTTGTTTACAAAACTCGATAACGCAAGTTAAATGTAAAATGTATATCTTCGCACTTTATGTAGTGCTTACCAAAAATATTTTTAAGACAAAATTTCAAATTTAAAATGATGTTCGAAAAAAATAAGTTACATTTTTAAATCTTAAAATCTAGGAAATATTTTCAAACAGACTGTTTGGAAGACATTAGTAAGTTCTAGCGACCCAGTCGTGCATTTTATTTCTTTCAAAATTTATTTTCTGTTGAATACAAAAGATCTTAAAAGATCTAAAAAATTAAAAAAAATCTGCTTTTGAAGTGAATTTGCTTTGAATGCTTTAGAACTGAGATTTAAACACGAATTTCAATAATATAAATGTCCCAAAAACAGCAAAAGTGACACTTTTGTTAAACTAATGGCTAATTGAAAAAACATAATAAACGTTTCATATTTATTGATATAAAAGCTTTGAATCTCTTAAGGCTTGAAGTGAAAAGATATTCTGAAACGTGTAATTTGTGAGTGCTACACAACAGTTCTTCGGGTTACCGACATAATGCCCAAGTGCAAAATCTCCAAAAACAAAATCCCCGCACTTTTAAAAATCCACGAAATCGTTATCATCAAGTACAAAATCTCCAAAAATAAAATCCCCAGGACCTTATTCCCCAAGCCCATAATCCTCAAAAATTTGTGGACCCACATCTAATTTTTTCAAACTCCGTCAATGCATGTTGGTTTTTATCATTTGAGTGTACTTTTCGGAGCTAAGCAAAAGTTCGGAAGATAACGACTTTTCAAAACTTTATTTTTGGTTAAAAACCAATTTTCTGGATGCATTAAAAAGAAAATATGAACCCGAGTTTTAGTCAGTTGTCGACTGTCTAAGAAATTATTTTCCTCGCACACAAAATACAATAGAAGCCTGGCATTTCCGCCTCAAGTGCATTGTAGGGATAAAAAACTCAGGATTATAAAAACTAATAAGAGATTTATCAAATTAAATGATAGATGTTGTTACTACAATTGAGAAAATAAGCAGCGATGAAAAACTTCAATTGGGAAAATCGAGCATGAAAACATAAAAGAAGTTAAAACCTTTCATTCCAAGGCGGTCAAAAATTGAAAAACGAATGCTAAATTATTTGTTTCATATGTTTATTTAATATCATGAATTCAAAATATATTTCTTATTTTTGAAAAACACAAATAGTATTAAATACTTATGTTTTTGTTCAGCATAAGTGTATATAATACTAAAAAGAGAATAAAAAGAAAAACGCAACTTAACTTTGTTCGGAATTATTCCCAAAATCAAAATCCTTAAGCACAGATTCACCATATTTCGAGTATATCTAAGAAATTATGTTTGGCGCCAAAGAATTTTGATTTTGGGAATTATGGAATTCTGGATTTGGGGATTTTGGTTTTTGGGGATTTTGGTTTTGGAGAATTTAGATTTGGGGATTATGTTTTGGGGATTTTGATTTGGGGATTTTTGCTTTGGGGCTAGGGTACCCACCCCAGTTCTTCATATCAGATCGTCTCTCTTGAATTTTGTAGCGTTCTTCGCATTAATAGAAATGGAAACAAGAAAAGCTTATAAAGCTACGTTTCAAAACAATTTCTTACATTTCTGCGTGAAATGCACTAAAAACCCTCTAAACTATTGTGCTTTACCTCTTTAATATGGCATACTTAGAAAACTGTTGGAATCTTGGAATGCTTTCATATGTAGGGAGTCATCCAAATTAAATAGTTAGACCATACCCTGCTGGACAACAGTGTTCTAAAATAATTTGATAACTAAAGTTGCCACTTTAGCAATTGAAATCTGTAAATGTAAGGCTGAGACACACATTAAAAATAAAAAATAAAATTAATTGGGTGGCGCAACAGTCCGTTGAGAACTATAATGGCCTATACTCTGTCCAACAAAAATAGTCAGTACAGAGAAGATAGGACGTTTACCTCTCACTCTGACTGAAGTGAAATCTCGTTAAGCTGTGAGAGAGAGCAAATATTACAGGGTTTCCGTAGTGCCCATTATACATTTCGAAAAAGCTCTGATAAATATTAGTAGGGATACCAACTTTTGATTTTAAATTGAAAGCTAAAAATAAATTCCGTTTAAGAAAATTTATAAATTATGTACATAATCCCGAATTCAAAAACCCCTTTGTGAAAACTAAGAGTAACATAAATTCAATTATGAAAAAATAATGAAAATTTTCGATTCTGTATCACACAATATTCACAAATACACAATTTATAAACAACACAGCACAGATTTATAATAAAATAAAAGCAGTTCTTTTTTTGGCACTGATTATAAAACACCGTATAAATAAACACTTTTTCAAAGAATATTTTTTTTATGAACAAAATCACTATTTTTCACCATCTTTAATTACACCATGTATTATAAATAATTTTCGCTTAAACTCAACCCTTTGCTTCCTAGTGGTTTCGCAATTAAACCAAATACTCTATATTTTTTCTTTATATTCCTACTGTTTTTTTTTTAAGTTTTAGTGAATATTATTTTTTTTTATTTAAATGCATTATTCATTATACACATTCTATATAAATTTTAAGTTTTTATACAAATATTTGAAAAAGTTGACATCTCCGGGAACAAAGGGTTAATTTACGAAGAATAATAAATACACTTCACTTACCAAAAAACAGCAAGCGACAACACCATTCCCATATTTGTTCTCAAAAGCTTTTAAAAAAGCACACATTCTGAAAGCTCCCAAACAAAATCCAAAGAAAAATCCACCATGATTTGCATTAACGTGGAAATGGTAACTCTAATAACAATCTGCTTATTTTCAATACATACGAAGAGGGTTGTTTGTGAACACATTATTTATCAGTGTCAGTGTGGCTTTGGCTGCGCATGGTAAAGGTTGTTGGGATGTACGCTCGTCGAAGCGTAATTACAACAACAATTTATGTGTAAGTCAGTGGTTGAATTTTCTTTTTCAGTAGGTAAAAAGGGAATAAAACCACTGACTGGCACCATTTGCAAGAAAAAAGCTCTCCCATAAGACGTGTACTGACTATTTTTGTTGGACAGAGTATAGTGACTTACAACTCTCAACCATTCCTATGTGCGAGTATTGTTGTCACTGATGGAGGGGACCTACAGTTTTTAGCCGAATCCGAACGGGTAATTTGAGAAAGCACTTTTCATGACAAGAATTACTCTTGGAGAATTTGTCAATTCCTCGCAAGAGGCAGTACCCGTGAAAAAAAACTTTAGATGGCATAGGTAGGGAATCGAACCCAAGACCTCTGACATGACAGTCCAACGCACTAACCATCATGCCACGGGTACTTCTAAGACACACATTATGATAATTAAATTTTGTTAGCCTCCTTTACAAAACATTTTTAAGCGGTGAGTAAAAACTCATCTAGGTGTGTACTTTTTAAAGAAAAATCAATAGATTTGTATTCTATTGCGAGATGAAAGTATGGCCTTAACAATTGAAAATGGGTCGTTTTTGAGATCATATGGACACGTGACTGCAAAATGTTCAATACTTGTAAAGTGAATTTGAGTAATTTCAATGCGTTGTTAAACGAGTATCGTTCCATATTAGTGAAGACAAGATATATAGACAAGCTCTAAACGCTAGGAATCTCTCGAACAATCTTGATGATGTACTTTAACTTCCTTGTTTCATCTAGTGCCATCCCAGTATGGGATGGAACGAATTTCAAAGAATAGTGTGAAACATCGATAGGTGTTCCCCAACGCTGCACTTTAAGTCCATTACTTTTTGCTTTATTTATTGATGAAATTTGCGTTGTACAAGTGAAAGTTCTTCTGAACGCTGATGGCTTAGTATTATTGACTGACAACCCTTTCACTTTGCAATTGCAAATAAACAGGCTGAATACCTTTTGCTAGAAGTAGGTGTTAATACAAACAAGACTAAGGTGATGATGTTTGAAGCGCGTACAAAGATAAGGTAGCCCGAAGAATATTGGTCACTGAAAAATGTAAATTTTGAATTTGTCCAAGAATTGTAGTACCTGGGTGTTTTAATTACTCATAACCTTAATTTTTCAAAGCACGCTAAACAAAAAATCTGTGGGGCCAAACTGGCCTTAGCCATAATTTGGCCTAAGTTCTTTGCTAACCAGGATATCGATCTCGCGTCAAAATACCGTGGTTTTTCATGCAACTATCAAGACAAGTTTTTGAAACGGTTTAGAGATATTTCTTTAAACGCTTGTCTAGACAGCCTAATTCAACGCCAAACTTTGCCATCTATATGAAATCTAGAATAATGCCTCTATACATACAAAATCTAAAAGCCAACTATGATTATTTGATAAGATTGATGAACAAAGTGGAATAAGTATTCACAAGAGAACCATGGTAAGACTTTTGCAAACAAACGGCTCTCCATTCAAGGAATGTAATGAAATAGCACATTTCCCATGAAGTTCATCTATCACTTAAGGAGTCAAACGTTGATGAATGGCAGGGCATGTTTTCAGATGTCACCAGTTGTCTTCAGGAACCTATTTCAACAACGAATACTCTGTGGAAGCTATTAGCTTAATTTTAAGAGCACGTGTTGAAGTTTTTGCCTCAAACCTTTGCAATAGACGGGAAAATGAAGACGTAAGCCATTTTACTGCCAATTATCCTATACTGCAAGAAATCCGCGGTTTTTTTTAAATCAACTTTATGAAATATTAAACGGAGCACTAGGATGGTATGTAGTACTCGTAGCGTGATGGTCAGTCCGTAGGACTGTCATGCTAAAAGTTTTGGGTTTAATCCCTGCCAGTACCGTCTAAAGTTTTTTTTCACGGTTGCTGCATCTTGCAAAGACTTGAAAAATCGCCCAAGAGTAATTTTTGTCATGAAAAGTACTTTCTCAAATTAGCCGTTCGGATTCGGCTCAAAACTGTAGGTCCCTTCCATCCCTGATAACATTACTCGCACCCAGGAATGGTTGAGAGTTGTAAGTCACTAGGCCTTAGTTCTCAACGAACTGTTGCGCCACCTAAATTATTTTCTAGAATGGTCTACTTTATATAAGTATTGCAAATACGGCTTTTCTTTTCGCAACAGTTTTGAGACTTAATACTTTTATTGAATACAGTTATTGCACCCTATTTTGTGTTTCAAATCACTTCAAAACTGATAACCTTTTGTTTTTAAAATTGTGGTAACACTTTTAATTATTTGGAAGAAACTATTAAACCCGTTGATTATTATTGTTTTATTTATTTAACACTTTTATGAAATGACATATCAGGCAGACGGCAGAAACAGTAAAGAATCTATCTATCTATCTATTTTAATAGTGAAGTTTTACCTTATCTAACTTTAAAATATGGCAGCTTCAAAAATACGGCTGCTTAAATAGCCCAAATGAATTCTCTTAATGGGAAAATCCTTATGCACATTGTAAGAATTTATCTGCCAATATATTATATGTCCTGAAAATCAATAATCTTAAACAAAAAAAAATAGTCCACCTATTTTCAAATTATTGAATCACCGAAACATCATTAAACAATCCAAAAATGTAATAATTATTAAATTTTGATTAAGATCAAAAATGAATCAATTGATTACTTTATGTCAGGAACTTACCGTTAATATGGATTTTGTTCAAAATTGTTTTTTGGAAAATGATGATGACCATATCTGAAAGTACAGAATTGGAGATTGTTTTAACGCATCCAAAAGTTAAGATGATACAAAATTAAATTAAAAATAAATTTTAAACAAATTAATTTTGCTTAAATCATAACTCCGGTGATTTGATTCAAGAGTCGATATCATTATCAGTTTAATTATAATCGATGTATTTCACAGATGCACAGACTTCTAAATATAGACATGATGCACACGCCATGCCTAGACAAATTTCTAGTTCTTTATGAACTCAGGCTATCTTATACCGAAAACCTTATGAAACACAAATAAAGGTGGAGCTTGGCATTTCTATGTGAATATTTGCCAACAAAAAAACTTCAAGCCCCGAAAAACCTCTTCCTTCTAAACTTTTAATGTTGGAATTTATTATAACAAATATCTTCACTATCTTTTCATTAACATCAAAACCCAACGGCAATGGGCAAAGCAAATATTTACCTTACTTCATGCATGACCCCGCAAATTGAATTTGCATTAGACTAACTCAATCGAACGTGTGGTATAAGAAAGGTGGCAACTTCCGAGATCAAATCATAATTGCACCCAATCGTATTATTTCTTTCATTGCATTCAATTGATTTCCATCATGCAACATACCTTTATAAACATTCCAAGATGCCTGTCATATAGCTTCATCATCCACATTCAGCGTTAAGTCATTTATAGTTATCTAATCAAATTGATTCACTCGTATACTCGATGCGGTATGATGTTTGCATTTAGAAAGCGAAACACGTTTCAGTGAATTTTTTGTTGGTTTAATTTTTGCATTATTTGATTATTTTTTCTTAATAACTTAACTGAAGATGAGACGAAATAATTTCAATTATGTATTTTTATTTCAGGTCTGCTGAACAACAACAACAACAACAGCAACATCACCATCAACTCCAACACTCTTACCATGGTCCATCACAAATGATCGTTCCGTCAACAGCTGCACCAGTAGAGCCTGTTTCATACTCTCATGACATGACTTATGATGGAGTTCTTCAACCAGAAATGCATCCACATCCATCATACCATCATCAACATCACCAACAACAGCAACAACAACAACAGGAACCAGCGCAATACCAAATTAACAATGGAATTCGTGAGTCAAATGCTCAGCACGTGTATGGACTTCCTCCGGATGTGCTCTTCCAGTCTCAAAAAGACATTGAGTATGCAAAACCAGCAGAAAACTACGGGCCACCACCCCTGCAGTACTTCAAGAAGGAACCATACTCCCAGAGAGATTTTTCTCAAGTTGACACATCTCCAAAAACAAGAACAACCCCAGAGTCAAGCTATCAAGGGGAGACCAGTTATTCTGATCAAATAAAATCTATCGACTATCAGAGTGGTCCCTCACATCAGCTTGATTCAAGTTCTTCAAATTCACAAACTTCATATCGTCAAAAAGTCAAAGCACATGAGTCCGCTTTAAGCTACGGATATGACAATCAGGTTGACCAGCTTAGTAAAAGCACAAGTGAGCCAAAAACCTATTTTTCAAAGCAACAAACCGAATTCAAATACAACCAACCATCAGCTGAAGAGAATAAAATTCCAGCCATAAGCGATGGCTACCAAGATTTTCCAGCACCATCAGCCCCCTCTGAAACCCAAACGTACTATTTGAATCATCTTAAGGCAATCAAGGCCGTTCATCATGTCGATAAAGTAAACAAGCCTGCCATTATCTATGGGCCCCCGGATACAGTTGGCAAGGAACCTCTGATTGAATATGGCGCACCCGATGCTCCATTCCGTCGACCAGTAGCCCAATCAAACCAAGACATTTATGCCCCTCGACGACCTTCATCTGCAGGTCGATCGTATGGAAAGTCTTTTGCAGTCAGCTTCCCCTATCCACCATCGTTTGTCAGCTTCACTACAGAGAAGTCTTCTACTGTTGCTACTGGCAAGTCATTAAAAGATTTCGATTCTTCAGCAAATAACGATGTCAACCCTTGGCGACCAATTCATGTGAGCCCTTCACCCAATAATCAATATCGTTCGTTAGGACAAATATCAGAATCCACTGACAGTCATCAACCTATTCCTGACTTCTTCCACACACGCAGAGCTAAAAGTCTTCTTGATTCATATATTCCAAGCTGGCTGGTAGCCCGAATGCAAGAACAACATGCGCGTCAAGGTTCAGCAATTTCGTCTACTCAAGCCGAAGACGCCTACAACACAATTTCATATTCTTCACAGGAAAATGTCAATGGTAACCATTTTAAGCGATCTATCCCAAAGAAAAAGGATCATCAAAAAAAGAAAGTGCAAGCTTCGAATGAAGAAATGACTGCCATGGAATAAGGAGCAGAGATTATGATTACAATCCTCTTGAGGATTAACTTTTGGTGTCTGACAAGTTCAATTTTTAAGACTAAGCTCTTTGGTTATATTTTATACAAAAATGTTTAATATTTATTATTTTTTTATCTACACCAGTGCTAGAGATAACATTGATTTTTCCTTTTTTATTTTAATGTTTTGATATTTTTTAAGTTAACATGTAAATAGTTTTAAGGTAAATAAATTTTTATACTTTTTTATACATAATATTATAGCGTCGAATTAATCATTAGGTTTGGTTTTTTGTCTGATGAATTTTGGAGGCAAATTTATTGAAAGGTTTGTTCTTTTTTAGACGTGTGGATTTCAATCTGGCAACGCTTTTTTCGGAAATGGCCTTTTTGACACCTGTCACTTGATTTATGTTAAGTTTGGTTTGTTAATTCATAATAAATAGATTTACTCGTGAACAACTTTTGCAAGTCGTGCCAATTTATTAGAAAATTGATATTTCGAGTTTGCGTCACGCAACGAAACAATAAACTTATTGAAGGAATGTTTTGGTAAGCGCATTATCTTGCGTCAACTAGTCGTGGCCGCGTGTACCACTTTTGTATTGGAACTGAATAAAAGGGTGGGTCACAGTCACATACAATTTTCTTTTTAAAACGGCAATAATACAAATTTTTCCACAACTACAGCCTTCTTAGAATGAGCAAACATTCTTATTAATAATGGAATAAAATGTGGTTCAAGTAACTGTCCCAGCTGGCTTCGCTGTCACTCCAATTTTCAAGACCTTGTTGATGGTTTCAGTCTGTAGATCATATATTGGACGAACAATATTGGCCTAAAGTACTGTAATCGTTTTCGGATTGTTGACATAACGTCGGATTTTCACGGAAGCATCTGATCGACAAAAGTCCAACGACTAAGATGGCTGGGTCACGTAGAGCGCATGAAAACCAATGCTCCGGCCCGGAAAGTCTTCGAATCCACACCCACAGAACAGCGCAGTAGAGGAAGACCGCGAATTAGGTGGCGCGCACAAGTGGAAGGTGACCTCACCCAACTCGGAGCGCGAAACTGGAGACATCTAGCTAGGGACCGACCTAGATGGAGAAGTTTGTTGGGTGAGGCCCTAGTTCACACAGGACTGCAGCGCCGCCTTAAGTAAGTAAGTATCTGATCTACAAAGATTTTTAAAGCCCACCGTAGACCGTTTTTTCTCGAAGAAAATAGGAAGTAAATGACATTTGCAGATGATAACATAGTCCTTAAACTGTCTAAACAACGAACTAAAAAAAGAATCATTGAATTCAAAAATGATTCACTAAGTAGACTTTTGAAAAGACTGACGACAAATGCTTCTATCGAATACTCTTTATGGAAAGCAGCAAAGCGTATAAAAATACCCCAGGCACCAAAACCGCCAGTAAAATATCAAGATGGCAAATGTATCGAAAAACTGCTTAAGAAAAGGCATAGCAAAATAATAGAAGAAAGAAGAGCTATTCCGTATCATCAATTTGAATTTTGAAATAAAAATATTCCACTATAGATAAAGTACATCGAATGTGGTGGAAAAGGCACTTGAAGAAAAACAATCATGAGCGGTACGACCAAAATTAATCTGAATTAAGGAAAATAGAAGCCGTTAAACCGCAAAGAAGTGTCCTAGGACCAACCTTGTATTTTAATTTCCCATAGGAAATTATTGTAATTGGACCGATTTGTCGAATTGAAAATTTGTACATTTTTCTACGTTTCAAGGTTCCTAGAGTCGAAATAAAAGATTTTTAGAGAGATGTCTGTGCGTGCGTGTGTACGTACGTTCGCGAAGTTTTTTTCGTCGTCCATAGCTCAAGAACCAGTAGAGATATCGACTTCAAATACATTTTGTTATACAGATAATAATGCAGAAAGATGCAGAAAGGAATCTCAAAAACATTGAGTGCGTGGTTTAAAAAAAGGTAAAAATGTTGGTTGACCCAAAATATCTAACGAACCAATAACTCTAGAGACTTGAATTAAATTTTATATTATATATTGTAACGTGATACCAAACAATTATATTTTTGGAAAAAAAATTCAATTAACGGTTTTTTTAATACATCAAAAAAACTAAAAAAAAAATATTTGCCACCTTAAATATTTTACGAACAAAAAATGATTTTATCTCCAAAATAATTTTATGCAACGGAAAAATAACGTTTTTGACATCTGGTAAAATTTTTAGAAAAATAAAATTGACAGTTTTTGTGTAGGTATACAAAATAAAAAAAACTAAAAAAAATAATAAAAGTGGTAAAAATTGATTTTCGACTCAAATATCTTTTTAAAAATTGGAGATATTGGCTAAATTTAATCTTATAAAAAATATTGTTTTCGACATTTAGTTAAAAATTGACAGTTTTTTTTACAAAAAGTAAAAACCCAAGGAAATTGACATCAAATTAATTTCATTCATCCAATTTGTATTTGTTTATATAAGAAATAAAAACTTTTAAGAAATGCCACTAAAATTGGTAAAAATTGGTTCTCGACTAAAAATCTCGTTTACAAAAATAGATTTTGAAATCAAACTATTTATTTCATCATATGCAAAATATTGTAGGTAATTTTTATTTTTTTAGAATAATTCAACTGCCTCTTTTTTGATTAACAAATGATATTCCAGTGGATACCAACGCTATCGTGGCCAAAAAAAACCTTAGGTAGCATAAGCCAGGATTGAACCCAATATCTGACATGGCAGTCCTACGTGTACTAACCATCACACGGCGGGTACTACGGTTTCGAACATCTGATCCTTATAAATATTCGATCCGTGTGTTATCTACTCTAGGCACTTTGAATTATTGCATTATATCTGCTTAATTATTATGAGCCAAAATGAAAAATCATTTAATAATCTGAACTTAGTAAGCGAACTGGGATGGTATCAAGAACTTATTCATGAACTTTATCTATTCACAATGCTTAATCGACAGTGGTGTAGGCTCCAACATGATTACAAACTGATTTCTTTGTGGATTGAGAAATTTCATATTGTATAGTTAAAAATCTAAGCTGTAAAGAAGTTATTAGTATCAGAGATGTACATAAGTTTACGTTGTTATAAAGCCAACCATACTGAAGAAAAATGTCTGGTCATTTGTGATATATGTACGTTACACCACGTCATACTCAGTTCAGTTTGCCATTAATTCTAGGCTACGAAAGAGTGGCATAACTTTTCCTGTATTTGGGAGTGCACGTGAATCTTCTTCTGCACTCGTACTAAACGGCGTGAACATACACAAATCTGCTGGACAAAATAGTATATCTCCCATTGTTTTAAAGAGATGTTCGTCAACACTTGAAAAACCCACTGAGTTACCTTTTCAAACCCCCCCTCTTTTCATCCATCTCTAGCACACAAAGCCTTCATTCATCCAAAACTTGAATATAACTTACATTCAAAAGGCTTCTTTCACAAATTATTTAAGTTTTTTGGGCAGAATGAAAAAAAAATATTTTCTTTTCTGAGGCGCACATCTTGAATGTGGAATGCTTTACAAAACTCTGTTTTTCCTTCCCATTTTAATGTTAAAAACATTCAATGTGCAACTCCTCTTATATCCTTCTCAATATTTTTAACGCTGGCTATGTGTGATTTAAAATGCTAATCATTTACAATTGGGTGTTGCTATAGGCAGCTGTGGATGCATGGAACTTAGTTGAGTCCATGTCGAAAAAATCGCGTAAGCAGTATGTCAAAAAGAGTTTCTATGTTAATTGAAGATATGCGTTATAACATCACATACACAATGTAAAATAAATACTTCTGGTTTCATATTGATGGTGGCCTCTAAGTTAAACCCCTTTTAAGTATTTACGAAATTTGAAATATTTTTTTTGGACCATTTGGCCACATTGCCATTGCTTCGCATTCGACCAAAAATACAGTTATTAATAAATCAGTACAATGTGATAGCGTCACTTCGAAAAAAAATACCATAATTTTAAGTACCTATTAGAGTTTCTTAACACCATAACTATTTTTATTTTTGATCTACTATTTAACTATTAAAAAATGCATTTATATTTCAAAATCATGACGGAGATACCAAAAATGTGTAGTATATAGGCCATATACCTGGTAGCAAACACACATGTTTAACTTGTTCACAAGTTCAAACTTATATTGTTTGTTTTATTGATTTCAAAGCATTTGTCTTTTATTCATAACTTTTTTACCTTGGCATGTTATCAAGCTATAAATCTCATCACTCTAGACCGTTGTAGTTTAAGTTTTTTTTTTCAAGGTAGTAATCATTTAAAGCTATTGATATTTGATGATCATCATCATCAGCGTCAAGCTTTATTTTATCAATGGAATTGATAGTCCCATACAGTATTCCAAATTATCGCCATTAATTTATTTATGGAAGCTGTCAATAACGATGCGATACGATTAAATATAGGCTTTTTTAATGCAAATGATTTATTTCTACGGTATTAATTCCGCTTGAAACTATGGCGGAAAGAACACTTCTTTAAGAAAGTGACTTCTCTATTGTCTTTTCTGATTATTATATAAGGTGGACCATCTAGTAGTTATTTTTAATCATAATTTATTTTGATATTGACAGCCGGTTCCCGCTTAATAGAAGGTCAAAATTGTACCTTCGCTTTACGCTTGAAAAACTATTCTAAATATTTGTTTGTTCTATGGGATGGAAATCTTCAAAAGACGGTAAAAATTTCCCGAGTCTTGTAGAACTCTTACCGCACATTTCCAAACATTGTCTCAAATATTTAAGACGGTCTCTACTTGGAAGTTGGTATGACTTTGCAGATTATGTGATACAGCGTATTTTTTAACCACTTCTGTAACCATTTCAATTTCGAGATCACGATGTTGATCGCAATTTCTTATATACCAAGAGTCATTTATTATACCATTAAAGAATTTTTGGATAGGTTCAGAAATTCGCTTTCTTTTTACAACCCCGTAGTTTGATGCCATAAGCCCAAACGGGTTTTAGTACTTGTTCATGTAACGTTAGCTTGTTCTGGATAGAGTTCTTGATGCGCTCTTTCCATTTAAGCTGTGCAGTATTCATACTTCTTTACTGTTTATACCATTTGCAACAGATTAATCTTCCAATAATGTTGCAGTATCATCAGGAAGCTGGCCATAATAGCGTTGGTATTGACTTCCTTGCGGTACACCGGGTCCTATCTTCCTTAGTTCGAAGTAATTTTGGTCGTAGCTCTAACTCTAGAGAGTCTTGTAACATATAACATATGATTTAAGCGTTTCGTAGTACTGCCTGGGAAGGTCCCTCCAGTTTGTACTCAAGTCCCCAAACATTGTCAAAGACTTGAACATCATCTAAGAATATAGCCGAGCACACTTGTTGCCCTTCAAGTGCCTTTTCCACCACATCCTAAATTCAATGTACTTGGTCTATCTTTCTTCTATTATTTTGCTGAGCCTTAGCAGTTTTTCGAAAACTTATGTTATGATTGTTCTAAGCAATATTGATCTGTAAAATGTTATTTCTATTGGTGACTTGTGTTGTTTAGGTGTAACAATGACTTCTGCAATATTCCAATAATGTGGTTCGTATCTCAGTTTAAGGCATGCGTTTATTATAAATTTAAGTTTTTTGAAGGCTCTATATTCCTTTCAAAGCCAGAGCAGTGATAAGATCATTCCCTGGTCAGGTTTTGTTAGATAATTTGTATTGACACATGCATCTTACTGCTGAGCGTGACAAAAGGAATTTAACATTCGTTGTACTTATCAACAAAATGGAAGGGATCTGTAGCCATATACACATTTGCTAGGAATGGAGCTAACAGTAATATAAAAAGAGGCTGGGATGCGACCCACACTGATAACTTCCCATACTGTCTGTCAATTTGTCTTGCTTAAAGGGTTTGTAGGTTATCGAGTTTTGTTAAAAAAGTTGTCAGTTTAAAATTACCAACAATATTTTACATATGATAAAATAGTTATATTTTAAAATCTAGTTTTGTTAACGAGATTTTTAGTCGAAAACCAATTTTTACCAATTTTAGTAGCATTTCTTAAAAGTTTTTATTTCTAAAATAAGCAAATACAAATTGGATGAATGAAATTAATTTGAAGCCAATGTTTTCTATTATTAACGAGATATCGAGAAGCGAACATCAATTTTTACCAATTTTGCGTACTAGTTTTTGTAGATTTTAATTTTTTATGAAAAAACTGACTGTTAGATTTTTATAAAAAAATTACTGAATGTTGAAAACAATATTTTTTATAAAATAAAATTAATTTAAAGCCTATATCTCAAATTTTTGAAAAGATATTTCAGTCGAAAATCAATTTTTACGAGCTTTTCTTATTTTTTGTAGGTATTTATTTTTTGTTAAAAAACTGTCAATTCGATTTTTCTCAAAATGCTACTGAATGTTGACAACAATATTTAAAAAATAAAATTAGTTTAAAGCCAATGCCTTAAAATTTTGAAAAGTTATTTGAGTCGAAAATTAGTTTTAACTAACTTTTATTAATTTTTTTTTAGGTTTTTATTTTTTGTAAGAAAACTGTCGATTCGATTTTTTTCAAAATTTTACCAAATGTTGGAAACAATATTTCTTATAAGATTAAATAAGTAAGAAGCCATAATCTCAAATTTTTGAAAAGATATTTGAGTCGAAATTCAATTTAAGGTTTTTATTTTTTATAAAAAAACTATCAATTTGATTTTTCTCAAAATTGTACTTGATATCAAAAACGTTATTCTTCGTTACACAAAATTGTTTTTGAGATAAAACCATTTTTTATTCGTAAGATTTTCGAGGTGACAATTTTTTTTTCAGTTTTTTTGATTTATAAAAAAAAACTGTTAATTGGATTTTTTTCCAAAAATATACTTGTTTGGTATAACATTACAATATATTATAATATAAAATTTAATTCAAGTCTCTAGCGTTATTGGTTCGTGAGATATTTAGGGTTAACCAAAATGTTCACCTTTTTTTTAAACTGCTATGGTAAAAAAAACCACCCACTTGAGAGCGCTTTCTGCATCTTTCTGCACTATTATCTGTATAACAAAATTTACTTGAAGTCGATATCTCTACTGGTTCTTGAGCTATGGACGACGAAAAAACGTCGCGAACGTACGGACGTACGAACGTACGTACACACACACACGCACAGACATCTTTCCAAAAATCTTTTATTTCGACTCTAGGGACCTTGAAACGTCGAGAAATGTCAAATTTTTAATTTGACAAATCGGAACGATTACAAAAACTTCCAATGGGAAGTTAATAATGGGTGATTTTTTTGAGGTTAGGATTTTCATGCATTAGTATTTGACAGATCACGCAGGATTTCAGACATGGTGTCAAAGAGAAAGATGCTCAGTATGCTTTGACATTTCATCATGAATAGACTTACTAACGAGCAACGCTTGCAAATCATTGAATTTTATTACCAAAATCAGTGTTCGGTTCGAAATGTGTTTATCGACAAATTTTGTTCAGCGATGAGGCACATTTCTGGTTGAATGGCTACGTAAATAAGCAAAATTGCCGCATTTGGAGTGAAGAGCAACCAGAAGCCGTTCAAGAACTGCCCATGCATCCCGAAAAATGCACTGTTTGGTGTGGTTTGTACGCTGGTGGAATCATTGGACCGTATTTTTTCAAAGATGCTGTTGGACGCAACGTTACGGTGAATGGCGATCGCTATCGTTCAATGCTAACAAACTTTTTGTTGCCAAAAATGGAAGAACTGAACTTGGTTGACATGTGGTTTCAACAAGATGGCACTACATGCCACACAGCTCGCGATTCTATGGCCATTTTGAGGGAAAACTTCGGAGAACAATTAATCTCAAGGAATGGACCGGTAAGTTGGCCACCAAGATCATGCGATTTGACGCCTTTAGACTATGTTTTGTGGGGCTACGTCAAGTCTAAAGTCTACACAAATAAGCCAGCAACTATTCCAGCTTTGGAAGACAACATTTCCGAAGAAATTCGGGCTATTCCGGCCGAAATGCTCGAAAAAGTTACCCAAAATTGGACTTTCCGAATGGACCACCTAAGACGCAGCCCGCGGTCAACATTTAAATGAAATTATCTTCAAAAAGTAAATGTCATGGACCAATCTAACGTTTCAAATAAAGAATCGATGAGATTTTGCAAATTTGATGCGTTTTTTTTTTAAAAAAAGTTCTCAAGCTCTTAAGAAATCACCCGATATATGTAATGAAAACTGTAAGCGGTATTACAATAACAGTCATTGTGTTCATCTTCAAATAATGTTTGGTTACAAAATATAAACTAAATTAAAACAAAATGGTCTTTTCCGAGAAAAGAGATAACTATTTTCTCTATACATAAACATATTATCTATCTGTATAACTGACTTAATCTTAAATCTTTACAAAATATAATAAAGTCCTCTCTATAAACTTAGAGACTGAAACAAATAGCAGTTCAGATAATAAAATACATGACGAAAATAAATTTGTTCATGGACTTGTTACGTTGGTAAACACGAAATCCATACACCCCCAATTTAAAAGATCGATATATAATATCGCATCATTGTTACGTTGTACATACAAATATATATATTATGTATAAACAATACATATACAATATACATACATATACAAAAATAAATGTATTTGACTTGATGACATACGATTAGTCTGAAATAAAAAAAATATCAAATAATCTTTAGCTCTTTTATTCATAACATAAAATTTATACCACAATGAATCAAATTATTAAACAAAAGAAAAATCGTGGCTTTGATTAAAATTTTAGATTTAAATAAAAATGCGTATTTCATAATGAATGCTTTTCTTAAAGATTTTATTGCTATTTTTTTTATCTTTATAAGCCACTTAATCAGTGACACTGTTGTTTCTGAAGTTTATGGCTGTTTTATTTGCCAAAAATGTTCACTTCCAACCTAAATTAGGATTAGGTAACACTCTTAGTGTAAATGTGCTATGAATATGCATGTTACATTCAAAGGAAATCAATATTTCATAAATAAACATTAATAATTGTCATAAAATATTACGAGTTGATATATCAAAATAGATACGAATTAGTCCGAATCGGAGGTGAAAACTTTGCATTGTTCTCAACAAAAAAGTTTAAAATATTGTAATTTTTAGTATACACTGTTCATCAATTTGTAGATGATGTGTGAGCTCCGCCTTAGTAACTCAAGTGAATAAAATATATTTAATAAGGTGTTGTTGTTCGCAAATGAGATTTTTAATTTAAAAAAATCCTACACTGTCACAAACAACTTGTTTAAAGGGTTCAGTAATGCAAGAAAAATTTGGAAATTTCAAAGGCATTTGATAGAGTTTGGCATCAAACTCTCTTACGAAAATGAGCGCATTTGGTATTGATGAGTCTTTTATTTTTTGGGTTAGAAATTACCTTTCGGATTGTTTAATTTAAGTAGCATTGGATGGGTTCAAATATGATATCCACTAATCTGCTTTCGGTTACAGATATGTGCATCACTAACCATCTCTTGTGGAGTGAGCACATATTTGAAGTCGCCAAAAACGCTACTAAGTGTTGCAAGAAGTTTGTACCCCTTCTGATCTGGATATAATTTATAAGGGTTTTATTCGTTCGAAACTAGGGTACATTTCCCATATCTGGGCAGGTGGTCCAATAACTCATTTGAGTCCCTAATAACTCACTTGAGTCTCTTGGAAAGAATTAAAAAGTGGGCGTTCAAAATGATACTTGACCGTGCGTTGTCTAACTGAAGCTTTTGTATCTCTCGAGCACCGTCGCAAGTTATTCAAATCTGTAATTTTTTGTATCGCTATTTTCATAAGCAATGCTCTAGTGAAATAGACAGTTGCATTTCTTCTCTCAAACAATGAAACAAACCCTAATACCCGTACTTCTAGATATGCCCTTCAGTTTACCCTTGAGCCCCATTTCGGATGTACTGTAAAGTCCAGCGATTCTTACTTTAGTTGCACTACACAAATGTGGAACGATTTGCCAAACTCAATATTTCCCACTCATTACAATGTGAAAGTTCGAATATGATCTTAAGGGGTTCAATTAAAGCATTTATACACTTTTTGAATACTATCAGGACCGTCCGAACAATCATCTTTCAACATGGTAAGAAGATCAAGGAACGTACTATGTAGCACAGGGATATGACTACAGCTAGTTTGTGAAAAGTAGTGTAAATTATGAAAATATAATTCATCAACTATTTCTGGGCTTTTAACATATGACCCTCTGTAATTGGTCGCGAAAGCATTACAGAAATCAACAGTCCATAATATTATACGGGTCAACATAAAATGTATAGCTAGGTTAAGGAATTAGAATATGAGTTCCAAAAGAAGGCATTTAATCCCTTACTGTCCCACCTTAAAGTTTTGACAAATCCTCCAAAGCAGCCAAGAAACTGCTTCTAAAAAAGACTCCTGGTCTCCACAATTCCTGACATTAATCGCACATACGAGTACGTATAGTTGAGAGTAGATTTGATAAAAATTTGGTGTTTAACTTGTTTGCCCAAATATGGCACAGAAACCTAGCTTGCATGTTGCGTCTTCTTTTTCTTCTTATATATTTCGGTTTACCATCAAATAGAAATAAAAATCCATATTATCGAACTAGGAAGTTTTCTTCATTTTTCTTTTCAGTTAAAGATAACTGGTTCCTTGCATTTAGATATGTATATCTATGTATCTTTTTTCTCATATCATTTCATCTGCCGACCGACGAACGACGAGCGACGACGCGATTTGAAGCAATAAGTGAATCCAAGAAAACGATCCGGAAGAGAGATCATCTTCAAATACTATGTTTACAATATTTTATTTCACATATAGTCCTATACGACCAAGACGACAATCCTCATGCGCTAGCGACGACAACAACGACGAATCAACTATAAACCAATAACGATGAATTGATGGTGATGCAATAAAATTCGTTGCAGCTTCTTTTCTTTTGGACTTTAAAGTTTAAGCTTATAACAACCCAAATCCAACCAGCACACCACTTGAAATCAATGAAAAATAATTATATTATTTTATTGGAAATTTATAGCTGAGGACAAGATGATGAATTCAGATTTATGGATCATTGTGTCAATAAAAAGAAAACATACAAAATCAGAGACAAATAATTATTAATTTGTAAACAAAATATAAGAAATAAATTATTGCTTAAGACTTATAGCGGGTTATTAAAGTCAAACTGGTAAATTGACTTGTTATAAGCAACACTTCATATGAAGGTATATAAGTTAGGAAATTTAAATAAAATTAATAAACTCAAAAAAATTTACTGTTTTGGGCGTGTTAAGCTACTTTAGCACCATTTTCTCGAAAAACTATCCACAGGTTTAAATCGGCAGTAGGTACTTACCCCGAAACACCTGAATATAATATGGAGCTCTGTTTGCGGCTAGACTTTAACCTACATTGTATCGAGAAATGAGATATTGCAAAAAATCAAACAGAAAAGTTGTGCATAAGGGTTTCTTTTTATAATAAAGAGTGTTTTTTAGTACGTCTGGTTTCGAAGAAGAAATAAAACGCATATAATTTAATGGTGGCCCCAGAGATCCGATTTTCCACCACTTTTTGCAGCAATACCGCACCGAATATTTTTTCCAAGGGATCAATCGTCTCGAGCTTATCTGCGTAGACAAGCGACATATAACCTCACAAAAAATAGTCCAGCAGTGTTTAATCGCATGATTTTCGAGGCCACGCCATCCACAGTCCCAAGACCCGCAAATTTTGCTTATTACCGTACCCATTCAACCAATAGTATTTTCTTTAGATAACTGGGAACGGAGGCCATCTCGTTTTGGGTCCATTCACCGAACACCGACTGTGCGATGCGCTTGATGATCACTTGGCTTCAATTCTTGCACTAGTTGGATTTTTTGTGTCGGCAAAAAAATCCTTCCGCAAAATCTTCCCAAAAGTGAATGGGCACAATTCAAATTGTTGCGTGATTTGGGGCCTTCTCCAAAAATAATATGGTTAGGAAACTTTTCTTGCGAAGTTGCGATTGTTTCGTTCTTGATGTCTTGTTAAAATAAATTTCTTCCAATTCCGCTCATAAAAAATCATTAACCATAAGGCTCAGTAGCTTAATCGATTCACTACCGTAACAGTTACACAGCACTCATTTACGATTAAATAAGGTCAAAGTCCATTGAAACCGCCATCTCTAGCTCAAAAACAGATCAGTTGGTCATGTTTAAAATTCTTTACGTCAATAACTTTAGGACGAGTAAGTGATGTAAAGGTCAAATTTTCTAACCAATGCTTCATGACGACCCAAAATTGATTTAGTTTAGTAAGAGGTCACTGTGAATTGGAACAATTTCAGTGCGTTATGAAATAGTGTGTCATTCCATTTTTAGTAATGACGTATTTTTTTGTCAAATGTCAAAAGCGACACCTACGAGTTATTCAAAATTATACCTCTTATTGGAAAACCCTATTTTTAACTAGTATTACCGCTCTCGAGCTGGCTTTGCTTCATTTTTAAAATAAACTTCAAGATTGAATAACTAGCACTTTTCTAGGATATACATACAAATATTTAACATCTTGTAAAAGTATTTAATAAAAGCTCAACAGATTGAACTTAAATTTCGGCAATGTTCCTACTTTGAAAAAAATTCAAAAAAAGATCCCAATACTTCCTGAATAGTATTCTAAATTTAGAGCAGAACAAAGACAGAAGCTGCATTTTTTTTTAATTTGAAAAAAGTGTTTTATTGTTTTCTTATTAATTTTCTATTTTCTTGAAAATTTGATACTTCATCAATTTTTAATAAAGTTCCTTATGCAAAAAATGTTTGCTACATTAAACAAAATATGTCTTGGATCAAAAAAAAATGTTTTTTTCTGTAAATTTACTATTTCGAAAGCGCACAATTTTGATTTTAATTAAGATTAAAAATGATCTAAATTAAACAAATATCGTGTGATTTTTTAAGAGCTTGAGAACTTTTTTTAAAAAAAAAACGCATAAAATTTGCAAAATCTCATCGATTCTTTATTTGAAACGTTAGATTGGTCCATGACATTTACTTTATGAAGATAATTTCATTTAAATGTTGGCCGCGGCTGCGTCTTAGGTGGTCCATTCGGAAAGTCCAATTTTGGGTAACTTTTTCGAGCATTTCGGCCGGAATAGCCCGAATTTCTTCGGAAATGTTGTCTTCCAAAGCTGGAATAGTTGCTGGCTTATTTGTGTAGACTTTAGACTTGACGTAGCCCCACAAAAAATAGTCTAAAGGCGTCAAATCGCATGATCTTGGTGGCCAACTTACCGGTCCATTCCTTGAGATGAATTGTTCTCCGAAGTTTTCCCTCAAAATGGCCATAGAATCGCGAGCTGTGTGGCATGTAGCGCCATCTTGTTGAAACCACATGTCAACCAAGTTCAGTTCTTCCATTTTTGGCAACAAAAAGTTTGTTAGCATTGAACGATAGCGATCGCCATTCACCGTAACGTTGCGTCCAACAGCATCTTTGAAAAAATACGGTCCAATGATTCCACCAGCGTACAAACCACACCAAACAGTGCATTTTTCGGGATGCATGGGCAGTTCTTGAACGGCTTCTGGTTGCTCTTCACTCCAAATGCGGCAATTTTGCTTATTTACGTAGCCATTCAACCAGAAATGAGCCTCATCGCTGAACAAAATTTGTCGATAAAAAAGCGGATTTTCTGCCAACTTTTCTAGGGCCCATTCACTGAAACTGCAAGCGTTGCTCGTTAGTAAGTCTATTCACGATGAAATGTCAAAGCATACTGAGCATCTTTCTCTTTGACACCATGTCTGAAATCCCGCGTGATCTGTCAAATAATAATGCATGAAAATCCTAACCTCAAAAAAATCACCCATTATATATATGTATATTTATTCCAAGACCATGTAAAATAAAGCATTACTTTAGTCTTTTAGTCTTTTTGTCTTTTAATCGTATAGCTTTTGAGTCTTTTAGTTTTTTAATCTCTTAGTCTTTTAGTCTTTTAATCTTTTAATCTTTTAATCTTTTAGTCTTTTAGTCTTTTAGTCTTTTATTCTTTTAGTGTTTTAGTCTTCTAGTCATTAAGTATTTAGTTTTAGATTATATTTAGACCAGTTGTCCTTTTCTTTTGTTTTTAATTGTTTGTACATTAAATATTTGTGATGTAATTGAAAATCTTATATTAAAACTCAGAACATAATATATTATCTAAAAACAAACTAAATGTTGCTGATGTCTGCTTAGTTTCAATTTTTCTAAAAACAAGCTTAACTTTTGAGGGGTTAAGCAAAATTGAATAAAAAAAAATTAGTTTCATCTTAATTTCGGTTGCACACAAAGGAGATTTTTACTATTCAAATGCGGACTTAAAACTCAATGAGTGGTCCTTGATATATAAGAGTTTATATTGAGTTTTAAAATGACATCATATGTTTTGTGTGTTGGACACTACTCTACGAACACATTCATCGAGCCTCAAGGAGCTATCAAATGTACTAACGCCAAAGTCTAAAAATGAAAAACTCGACAATTGATTTCTATACTCAAATAAAAATCAAATCTCTATCCGCAGCAGGATTTCACTTAATCTTTTATCAGCAGTAATTCTACTGCTGATGTTGTATTATTTATATTATATAAATTTCTACTATATACTACTCCTAATGTAATCCATAAAATATATACATATATTCCTCAAAATATATGTTTTCTCTTTTGTTGGTACTTTTTTTATTTCGTTAAGACTACTTCAAGAATTTATTAGGTACATGATAAAATTTTAACTATGTACTTAATTATTTATTCAAACTAACGCAACTCTACCCTATGTCATTATGATTCACCAAAAAGTCTGCTAAAGATCCGTCTGTCTGCAAAGATACTATTTATTACAAACAAAATCAAGACTCACAAGTGGATGGGGCATGGGGCATATAAAAGCAAATTACAACTTCTGCAGAGCCAATAGTTGATCGTGAGACCTGTTACCGTTAACATTTTACACATTCGTGATTACTATTTTACGCGCGATCTCAGATAGCGTGCATCTTGCATCTAAACTTATAGTGAGTGTGTGTGATTTTGTGGACAAAGTGTTTATATAACATAACTCTTATGCAAAGGACATAAAGCCATTATTTGAATAAATACAAATTAAGAAGATTAGAAGAAAGTGAAACATTTTGCGGATACAATATGAAGCAGTGGATATTTGTGGTACGTGAATATTTCAAATATTATTTTTTTTTTGGATGCTATCAGAATTTGGATAAAACTTTTACTTACATAATTCACAAAAATTCCGTGAATCCAATTTTCACCAAAAACTATTAAAACTGACGGAAACGTAAAACTGCAAACTGGACGTCTTCTTATTCGACGCCTCTTCTTTATGGTTCAGTTGCGTTGTTTCTGCGCGTTGATTGTGTTTTTATTTTTCTTATTTTCATTTAATTGAGTTTATGGTGATGAGATTGAGATGAACATCTTGTTAAGGTGAATTGTGTTTTGCAGATATATTCATTATCGTTAGTATAGTGTTTCGGTTGGTGTGTGGAAGATTAAGATTACAATCATTTGCTGAATGGCAAAGTGAAACCTGATCGTTAAATAAGTTGCATTGTTAGAAGTCGTGTAATGATGATGGTAATGATTTGATTAGTTTTCATACGAAAACGCTGACCAGTAGTGAAAAGGAATGAAATGATGTTTTTTTTTGTTTTTTTCTCTTAATGAATTTTAAAATTACAAATTGAGGGTAATTATTGTGCTGCTTTTGATGGTTAATAAATTGAAAATGTGAAAAACGTTGTGTGGAACCTTTCAAGGCTATAATAAATTATTTGATGAATGAGTTTCATTTATTAAAATAAAATCTACTTTTTACCTGACTTTGTTTCATTAAGAGATTTTTGTACTTTAACTATCGAATGATAAAGAGCATCCCATTTAAAATATTTCGTAATTTTTTCTTGTTAGATTTGGACCAAAAACAAATGAAAGGAGATTTATATAAAAAAGTCGATTTATGTTACAATACTTAAAAAGCATGTTTGAAGAAGATATTACTTGCATTCAATGTTTAATTATCCTTTTTTCAAGATCCTTTTGTAAGATAAATAAAAGGACTCCAAAGGTGTTTAAATTTTGTTATATTGTTAATAAATGGAACCTTGTTTAAAGTCAAGACTTATTTTTTAAATAAATTACAAAAGAGGGTGAAATGTGGTCCACACTGATAACTTTCCATAAGTGCCGTCTAAAATGTTTTTTTTTTTTGCAATAACCCAAATTTTGATTTAATCCTTTCGGGACGGGAGTGGGACATTTACATATAAATATTCTTTGTTCTGTACCGCTCTCGTACCGAAAGGGTTAAAGAGCTTTGAAAAGTATGCAAATAATGACACTGTTCGACAAAATTATATTTTTTTATGTTAAAAACTAAACAATTTACTTTTTTAAGGATTAAGATGTCATGAATTCGAATCTGGCCTTCAAATGTTTCTATCAAATCAAATAAATTTCTCATCAGCTATCGAACTGATTTTCTCTCGTAAGCTTAACAGCTCACTGATAGTAGGTATACAACAAATACAAATTCTTTTGAAAAATGTTAGTACTTTTGTATTTTAAATTTATTTGTACTGCATTCATTCTTTTAAGACAATTCTAAACAAAATAAAGCTAACTGCTGTTGCCCCTTCAAGTCAATGCTCAACAATACTAGTCCAGTAAAATTGGGCGAAAAAGCGGGCCAACTTTAGAATGAAAGATAGTAACCTGGAAATTTGTTTAATACCTTCCATTGGTGTTATAAACATATGTAAAAAGTCTTATAAAATATTGTGTCCGCGCCGTAAGTTATGGACCGTCAAAAGTAAAGCAACCCACTTTTTCGTGATTATGCGTCTACTGATGAGGTTATTCGGCTCCAGATTTTTAAAATATATCCTTTTAAAAATGCTAAACAACTAAAAACGGTGTTTCTAAGACTACGTTAAAACTCAACATGTAGCTCAACAATACATTTTATGATGATTTTGCTGAACATAGACCTTGACCTTCAAGGTACAGTTTGAATCATTTTAGTACCTTACTTAGTTTCTGGAAATTCTCATAGGTTAGGAGTCTTGTCTTTATTTGACTTGGAGTTTTGACCAACCATTTAATTTAAAACTTTCATAGTTTTGAAAATACGTTTTAGAGTTAATTTTTAGTGCTGAAATGAAATACGAACTTTGATTTCAACTATCTACTCAAATTTTAAAAATATCCCTTGTTCAACATTATTTTAATATTTTTTAATACATATATTCCAAAAACTTGATCAGTTTTGCCTTTTTCTGTTAAAAACACTTTTAGCATAGTTCGTTCAGAGAGAAATTTAACAACTTTAGAAGATCTTTCGAACAATCTATGAAAGGGAATTTTATCGAAAAGAAACTACTTCATGATTTTAGATATCGTCAAAAAGACTTGTTGTTGTTAGTATACCTACAATTGTTAAGGTATAAGTTGTCAAGAACTTTAGAATTGATAAATTTACATAAAAGTAAAACTTTTCTTAAATCATCGCTAAATGATGGATCCTTAATTAAAAGCTGTATTTTACGAGTATTCAAATACATCCATCGAAAAAAAAAATGTTTGCAATGACAGAAAAAGACAGAGTGTTGTAATGCATTTCACATTCGCTCAGTACGGCTAAAGAACAAATCTCTTAGTCACGTTACGATGAAAGTAAACCCAAGTTGGACTCAAGGGTATACTATATTGAGCATTTCTGATGGCGAGAACTAAATTGTTTTAAGTTTAAGTTTGCATAGCATAATCCATCAAAATGATATGACGGTAAAAAAGGGACATTATCACGGTGTTCAAGCGAAGTTATTTTCACCAATCATTGTGAGTTGGATACCTCGTTTGTATACAACACAATATTTTTCAACAGCATTGCCATTTTAGAGCTATAATTATAACATCGTTTTGAACAAAATATAAATGTCTTAAAGATTGATGTTTTCCAAAAAAAATAACACCAAATTTAAAAATAATGCTTTAAGTAGATAAAAAGTACGGTTGAGGCAAAATATTTTAAACATCGATGTTTTCACTATTTTAACTTTTGTTTGAAACAGCTGTCGCTTCTAAAACCCTTAAAAATAAATTAGGTGGCGCAACAGTCCGTAAAGAACCAGGGCCTAGTGACTTACAATTCTCAACCATTCCTGTGTGCGAGTACTGTTTTCAGGGATGGAGGGGACCTACAGTTTTATGCCGAATCCGAACGGCTACTTTTGAGAAAGCACTTTTTCATGACAAGCATTACTCTTGGAGAATTTGTCAATTCCTCGCAAGAGGCAGTACCCGTTTTTTTTTTTTTAAATTAAGGTGACACAGGCAGGGATCGAACCCAAGACCTCTCGCATGACAGTCCAACGCACTAACCATCATGCCACGGGTACTGCTTCTAAAACCCTTGCCCAGAGAAAAAAAATTACGAAAGCATGGTATACAAAGTCATACCTAGAAAACATTTTTGAAACAAATGTTTTTTTAGACGTGTGGTTTTCAAGAAGAAATACAAAGCAAACAATTTAATGTTAAAGGACAGAATTTAACTTTATTATGAAGATACGGGTTTGAAATTATGTTTTGAAAATAATTTCGGTCAAATGGCTGCCTTGGCCGGCTCGAATAAATTCCAAATTTTTGAACACTTTTTGGAAGAATTGGGGCCGTATGTCAGCAATAACTCGCCTAATATTCTCTTCCAAGGCAACAATCGTCTAGAGCTTATTTTCGAAAACAAGCGACTTCACATGACCTAGTATAGCTAATAGCTGTGTTAAATAGGTCGACCTTGGAGACCACGCCACAAGCTCACGACGATTCATTATTTAAGTATTATTATTATTATTATTATTCATGCTTTATTCACTCTTAAAAGTATACAATTTTTTTTTTTTTTTTTTTTTTTTTTATTCAATAAGTTTGATGAGTATAAGCCTCCCCCTTCGTCTTCCACGATTGTCGGTCTAAAGCTTCTCTCCAATAGTTTGGGCAAAAATGCTGTATTTCGTCTCTCCACCTTTTGAGTTGTCTTCCTATATTTCTTTTCTTGTCTCACGGGGTCCACTCTGTTGTTATTTTGGTCCATCGATCATCTGAGGTTCGGAATATGTGGCCAACCCAATCCCATTTAAGTCTTCTTGTTCTTTGAAGAACATCTTCAAATTTCGTTTGGTTTCTTATGTTTTCGTGGTTAATCCGTTGGGATAACCTCACTTTAAGAATCGATCTTTCCATCGCTCTTTAGCAAGATTGGAGCTTATTTTCGAGGGCTTTCGTAGATTGCCATGTTTGGCAACCATATGTCAAGACTGGAAGAACCGTCGAGTCGAAAACACATTTTCTTGTTTGGGTTGAGATATTAAAATCCAGCAGATTCTTTACATTCCAAAATTGTCTCCAAGCGCTTGCTATTCTATGGTTAACATTTTTAACGTCTTTATCGATGAATGATATAGTTTGACCCAAATAATTGTAGTCTTCTACATAGTCTAAAGCGATATCATCAATTTATATTATGGAATGGTTGCCATTTGACATTATTTTGGTTTTTTGTCGATTAGTGGATAAACCGACTTTTTTGCATTCTATACAAAGCTCGTTTAACATAGTTTGTAATTCATGTTTTGACGTGGCGATTACAACAATATCATCTGCAAATCTAAGATTTGATAGAAATCTACCGTTTATATTCAATCCCTAGTTTTCCCATTCCAAGTTACGAAAAATCTCTTCGAAAGTTGCGGAAAAAAGTGCTGGTGAAAGTGGATCACCTTGCCGTACTCCACGTGTCGTCTGAAATATTGGTCCAGTACTTTCCGTTTTAATGCGCGCAACATTATCCTTGTACATGTTTTGAAGAACACGAACAATTTTCGGTTCCACACCTTGTTTTATTAGCGCTTGCCAGATAAATATTTGCTTAACTGTATCGAACGCTTTGGCGAAATCAATAAATGCAATATATAGCGTTATATTATATTCCTTGCTCTTTTCTATGATTTGGCTCATTGTTTGAAGATGGTCCATTGTTGAGAATCCAGATCTGAACCCAGCTTGCTCAAAAGGTTGATTGAATTCTAGGCTTGTTTTCATTCTATTGAAAAGGCATTTCGCAAATACTTTATAAACGCAAGATATTATACTAATGGGCCTATAGTTGTTTATGTCGTCCGTCTTGCCTTTTTTGTGGATGAGGATTATTTCGGATTTCTTCCATTGTTCTGGGATTTCCTCGGTGACCAAAACCTGATTGAAAATATCTTTTAACCAGTTGGCCAATGAACATTTTGCGTATTTTAAATACTCTGCAGCAATTCCATCACTTCCATTGCATTTCTCGTTTTTTAAGCTTTGAATCGCATTCTCGACTTCGCTTTTAAGTAAAATTGGAAACTGTTGCTCTTCTTGCCAATCAGTGCTTGTGTCAGCATTTAAAAGTGAATGAGAGTCAGAATTGTTTAGTTGGGTTTTGTATAAATTGCTGTAGAAGTTTGTTGCTATGTTGTTGATATCTTTTCTGTTATGAGTCTTGCTAGCATTTTTGGATAAGGCAACGATCCATTCTTTATTAGTTTTTAATGAAGCATTTGCTTTTTTAATTGATTTTGTTTTTTCAATTATATTTTGTAAAAAGTTGTCGTTAAAAGTTTGGATGTCTTCTTGTGATTTTTTCTTAATTTTTTTCCTAAGATTTCCTTATTTAAGCAAAGAAAGACCAACTCCGAAAAGTTATTGCAAGATTGAAAACCACACCAGTTAGCATTTATCTTTTAAAAGTTATAATCAAAGAACGGGAACTGTCAGAAAAACTTATTAAGTTCTTTAGCTCACATGTAGTTTTTTGGAGAATTTTCGATATTTGTTTATAATATTGTCCTCAACGTCTGTACCAATATCATCATCGATATGCGAATTATCCCGATGTTTTGAAAAGTTTATGTCTTTTTTGTCCGGTCTGCATACTTTCGAAGAGACTTAGGTAGAGAGATAGGAATCATATTATGATCCTCAAGCCTTGAACATAGACTTTCTCTAAACTTTTATCTAAACGAGGTAACATCCTCTTTCTTTATTCTTCATGTTATTTTTTTGTGAGTGCATCAACCCTTGACTTCTTTTGTATACTTCATGCACATGTAAATGTCATTTTTAGAGGTTGTGTGACAGTTTTCAATTTCAAGGCATCATCAAAACAAGATGTGATATATACCTTCCAATCAAGAAACTATCACCATTATAAATATACATTCACACGAATTTTCCAAATATAGTCAGATTGGTTCAAGTGTTATTATAGGTAATTTGAACAAACAAAAAAAAAAAGAAATTTTCAGCGCAACTCAAAGACAAGGAGAATCAACATTTTGTTTATTTACTTACAAGATCAACTCACCTGTTTTTCAGCATGTTAACGAACATGTTTTCAGTTCAATGTACCTCATTTTCTCATCTATTCATGATTCATAATGGTTTTTTGTTGTTGTTGTATTTATGTGATGGTAGCACTCCTAAACAATACGCCACCTTTCACTTCCTAGCTTCCCCATCATCAGACCCCAACAATAGCCTTGGGGCACAAAAATCATCATATTGTCAGATACAATACAATTCCACTCCTCTAAGCTGGGGTATGCCTATGCAGGTTGCATATGCAAGCAGGTGGTTGGAGCAGCATTTAAGAGCCATGTCCCATTCAAACAGTGGGTAAACGTATAAAGGAGCTATTTTCCTATAAGCCATAATTATGTAAGTCATCTCTATCTCTTGCTATGCCATGCCATTTGGAGTGTATATTGAAATTCATTGTGCAAGGTGATCAGTGATCACAGTGCCGATCTTTGAAAGCCACATGAATAGAATGTATATCACTTATTAGCATAACATTTAATTGCAACATTTCTGACCAAGCGACCAAAATACTCGTACACAATCGAACATAAAGTTTTGTTACACATTTTGCGGATAGCCACAAACGATGCATGGACAACACTTAAATAACATGATAGTTGGAGCTGGAGGTCTACCTACTTATAAAAGCGGATGAGATAAAAGAGATCTCTGGTCTTGTTGGTCGTGATTCGTAATTCTAAGATTCAAATGGCAATCAATAAAGTTTAAATAGTCAATTCTGTCATGGTGGAAGTTGTCGGTTGTCGCCACCGACTTTGCAAGCTTCGCGATCGCGCAAAGGGAATTTATGGGAATATAATATCATGTAAATTGTTTTAGTTAATTTTAGTTACCACACCTTTCATTTGAATAGAAATATTTATAAAATGATGCTATGCACTTTCTAGTGTACATTATAACATCACCATTTACATAATTTCGTTAAAGAGTCAATCTTGGGATGCATGCAAAACTCATATCAATTAAAAAACGAGCAGAGTATAGTTTTGGATTCAGGGTTTAAGTATTGTGTTTCATTTGAGCAATGATACTTACTTACTTAAGGTGGTGCTACAGTCCGGGGCGGACCTGGGCCTCAACCAACATGCGTCTCCAGACCTTCCGGGCTGGAGCTCTGATGTCCATTCGCTCTACATGACCTAGCTTTCTAAGTCGTTGGACTTTAATTATGTTAACTAGGTCAGTGTCGCTGTACAGCCCGTACAATTCGTCGTTATATCTTCTCCTCCATTCTCCATCTATGCATACGGGACCAAAAATCACCCGAAGAATTTTTCTCTCGATGCATCCTAAGACGCTCCCATCTTTCTTTGACAGGGTCCAGGCCTCAGCGCGATAAATGAGAACCGGGATGGTGAGTGTCTTACAGATGGTGATTTTAGATTCTCGAGAGAGGACTTTTCTAGTCAATTGCCTTCTATGTAAGTCCAAAGAAGTAGCGATTTGCAAGAGTTATTCTTCGTTTGATTTCAGCGCTGGTGTCGTTGTCTGTGTTTATAGCGGTTCCTAGATAGACAAAGTCCTCAACTACATCGAAGTTATAGCTGTCCATGGTGACGTTTTGTCCAAGACGTCGTTGTTCAATGTCCTTTTTTGATGACAGCATATACTTGGTCTTGACCTCATTGACCACTAAACCCATCTTCTTCGCTTCCGTTGCAATGCTTAAAAACGCTCCACTGACATCACGCTTTGATCTTCCAATTATGTTAATATTATCTGCGTATCCGAGTAATTGGATGGACCTTTGGAAGATTGTGCCTCTAGTGATGACGGTTGAGTTTTGCACAATTCTTTCCAGAACGATATTGAACAAGTAGCATGACAGTGCATCGCCTTGTTTAAAACCTTTTTTGACATCAAATGTATCGGTGAGATCTTTTCCTACCTTGATAGAGCAGCGTGCATTCTACATCACCATTGAGTTCAGGTAGCGCACGTTTTATGTTCTGTGTCATACATCTTCAGTTTACTCTATAAAAGTATAATTTAACGATGAATTGTCTTAAAAACGAACAATGCCTTCAAATTATTGAAGTTTACTATCAAAATGCGTGCTACGTTAAGAAAGTTCACCGCTGGCTCCTTGTTTTATGGTCTATTAAATTGACCTACTGAGGCGGTTATTCGGCATAATTCGCACCAGATTTACATTATTGGACATTAAATCACCAACAGGCTAACGTAGAATGCGAACTGAGGAAATATAGCAGTTTTATCTGATAGTGTCAGTAATGACCGTGATGATAGTAATGATCGATTCGACACCGTTCGCAGCAATTGAGCCTCTGTTACTTCGCAGAAAATTTTGCGGAAGAATTAAGGTGTAAAGGCTTTTAAAATACAGTTGGTGCAAGAATCGAAACCGAACGACCTACCTTAACTCCGAACTTTTGGTCAATGTGTTCTTGAAAAGTTGACCAAATATCCACTTTTTTGTACCGAAAAATTGTGTTCAGTGACGAAGGTCATATGTGGTTGAATAGATACGTGAGCCGTATTTGGAGTGAAGAGCAGCTAAAAGAATTGCAAGAGCTAGCAATGCATCAAGGAAAATTCACTGTTTGATGCGAATTATGAGGTGGCGGAATCATTGGTCCGTATTTCTTCAAAAAGGATGCGAATCCCAACGTTACTGTTAATGCTGAGTGCTATCGTGCTATATGATTACAATTTGTTTTGAAATGAAAGACCATGACATGTGGTTTCAACAAGACGATGCCACATGCCACACAGCACCCGTAACAATGGATCGATTGAGATTCGAATTTTGTAAAATGTTATTTTACTGTTTGGGCTCGGTCAATTGGCTGGCCCTATCTAAAGTCTTCCAAAATCCCCCATTTTGATTTTTGTCCACATTTAAAAAGGGTGAAAGAAAGGGGAGGTGCAAGTATGATCACACTATATAATATTTATTGCTTAAGGTCCTCTTCTGCGTCTTCCCTCAGGATTCCATTGAAAGACTTATCGGTCTGGAGCGTTAATGTTCTTTCGCTGTACATGACCCTACCATCTAAGTCTTTGGACTTTTATTCTTATCACCAGATCAGTGTCGCTTTACACCCCACAAAGTTCGTCGTTGTATCTGCTCCTCCACTCTCCATCTATGCAGACGGGACCAAAACTCATTGGAGAATTTTACCCTCGAAGCATGCTGAGTCGTTCTCATCTTGCATTTACAGGACCGTGATGATGAGTTTTTTACAGAACGTGACTGTATTTGCTCGGTAGAGAACTTTACTTTAACTACTTAATTACCTTCTAAGTTCAAGGAAGCAGCGATTTGCAAGAGTTATTCTTCGTTTGATTTCAGCGTTGGTGTCGTTGTCTTAATTAATAACAGTGCCTAGCTAGATAAAGTCCTCAACTAGCTCACAGTTATGGTTGTCTATTGTCACGTGTTGTCCATGACGTCGGTCGTCGTTCAATGTCCTCTCTTGATGACAGCATATACTTGATCTTGTCCTTATTGACCACTACGCCCATATTCTCCGCTTCCTTCGAAATTCTCAAAAACGTACCACTGACATCAAGCTTTAATCCTCCAATTATGTAAATACCATCGACGTATCCGAGTAATTGGACAGACGCTTGGAAGATTGTGCCTCAGGTGTTGACAATTAGGTTTTGAACAATTCTTTCCAGAACGTTGTTGAAGAAGTCGCGTGACATTTTCCATCGTCATTCTGCACAAACGGTCAAGTTTGATAGGGATGCCAAAATTAGACATTGCTTTGTAAAGTTCTTCTCTATAGATACGATTTGAATTTCGTGGTTTTTTTTCCAAGATCTGCCGTACGTATGTGAACATTCGTTCAATGGTGGACTTTCCTGGTCTAAGGCCACACTGATATGTACCTATCGGGTTGTTGCCGAGGGGTTTCAGACGTTCACATAATACGTCAGAAAGGACCGTATAAGTAATGTTGAGGAGACTGGCATCTTTGTAGTTGGCACGGTTAAAAAGATCTCTTTTCTTGAATATCTTAGAAGATTTATTCATGTATACGATTTAAGCACGTGACACAATATTTTAGAATAATTTTTAATTTTACGTCTAATAAAATATCACAGTTGGAAAACTCTAACTCTTAGCAGAAATACTGTAAAGTCCCTTTAAGTTTATACAATTTGGGCTAGTGGTTAAATTTGTCCTTAATATAAGAACGATTGCCAAAGATGAACCATAAATAAATTTAGTTATTTTTAACACTCGTGTATTTCAGCATACAAATAATTTTAGCAGAGTAAACGTTACCATCACACTTATTAAATTTAAAGAAAAAAAACTTATTAACTAATTACTTAACTTATGTTTTAAAGTAGGTAAATAGCCTGAGAAGAATTTTTCTCATTAATTAAAAAAGAAAATCAAAGATCGTTTATTTTTAAAATTAAATTCATATGAGAAGGTTTAGTTGTTTTGTTGTTGTTGGGCTAATGAATGCAATTATGAATAATTTAACTACACGACACAGGAAATGTAAAAATATATAACCAATTCATTTTTTTGATCATCGATAGTTAAAATACCTCTACGGAGCCCATAAGGGTAAGGTAACCTCTTGTAATTGGTAAAGTAATGTTGGCCAATTTAAAATGCAGCAGCTCAAATTAATGAGACACATTTTTGTTGCAAAATTACAAGTAAAATTATGTTTCTATGTAATAGTACAACATACGAGTACATTGCATTGCAATTCATTGAATTAATTCATCACACGAGAGAATTGAGATTGATGTTGTTGATGATACTGCAGATGAATGCGATCGTGATATTATTTATTTCTCATTGTGGGTATGACTTTGCTTTGAAATTTGAAAACAATTTTGTATAAAATATTCGGATATGCATGCGTTTTTAATTCGTGAGAAAATTTTCTTTAAAAAAATGCAACTGTTTTATGAAATATATTTAACTATAATAATGCGATCTTGTATGTTAACTTAAGTTAAGTTATGATGTCTTCATCTTGAATAATTTTGTTTATGTTTTAAAACTTGGCAGCTTAGCATACAGTATCACCACAGACAAAAGATATATTTATTTCTCTTGTCTTCGGTATCATTTTTTTGTATTTTGAAAAAAAAAAAAAAAAATCACACATTTTGACAGGTTAACATACATACATATATTTAGGAACTCCTAAAATCAAGCACATATCAAATAAATGTAACTTTACGGTGCAATGAAATAAACACAAGCGAAATAAGGCCAATTTTTAGCAGTGGGTCATATTGCATTGCACTCTGACAAAGTGATATAAGGTAAAATAATAATCAGAAATAACTTCAACTGGGCCTTTTTTTGACAAAAGTAAGCATTTATTGTTACGGAGTTATTACAGAGAAACATATCAATGGAAATATACTTCCATTCAAAAAATTTTAACTTTGAATTATACAGCCAATTTCGCTCCAACACAAAATTCTAGTGTGCCCAAGAAGGTGGATTGCAGATTGCAGCAAAAAAAAATAAAATAAATTGGGTGGCGAAACAGTCCGTTTGAGAACTTGGGCCTAGTGACTTACAACTCTCAACCATTCCTGTGTGCGAGTACTGTTGTCAGGGATGGAGTCGACCTACAGTTTCAAGCCGAACGGCAAATTTTTTGAGAAAGCACTTTTCATGACAAGAATTACTCTTGGAGAATTTGTCAATTCCTCGCAAGAGGCAATACCCGAGAAAAAACTTTAGGTGGCATAGGCAGGGATCGAACCCAAGACCTCTCGCATGACAGTCCAACGAACTTTTTTTTTTTTTTTTTAATTCATTTTTATTAATTCAATCTTAAACGTATCTTAAAGGTAGACAACAATTCATAAAACTAGCCTAATTAACCATAACTTACAACTAACTTACTGGTCCCATACGGACACTCTAAGTTAAACAATAATACTTAATTCTAATGCCTTTCGGTCCTAAGATCTATTTTACTTCAATTCAATTTTATTTATTTTTGTATTCATTAGAAAATTTCAAAAAAACTAATATCAATATCCATTTTTATTTTTACTTAAAAACTACTTAAAATAAGGTCCTTAATATAAAACTTAAAGCTAACTAAAACTACCTATTCTACCTATAAACTACTTAAAACTAGAACCATCGAGAAAGAACTAATAGAGAGAACCAACTTCGAGGGTTGCTCTCTTTTTGCCTACAAGCTGTGATTTGGCCACCAACTTGCATATGTATTAACTCCATATAAAAAAAATGTGGGGAACAAATACTTATGAAAGTTTGTGTGCATACTCACCACGAGAGAGAATGAACTTTTCTCTCTTTTCTCTCTGCTCACCACCTTTGAAAAATGGCGACCACCTTTGAAACATAAGATTCTGAAAGCACTACAATACAACTATTATTTTTATTATTAGCTTTGTTTATGCGTTTAGTTTTCGCTCAGACTGTTGAAAAATGCAAAAAAAACTCAGATTTGTTTCAATTTTCAGAGTTTATCGACTTAATTTTGTCGATGGAAGAGTTTCAGGAACATTGAAAACGAGAGTTACAGAATGTAAACATGGAACATTGAAAACATTTTTATATACTCATCGCTTTTTTCCATTCCTATTTTATTTGTGTGTACTCGTTGTTTATTTTCTTTACATTATAAAGCCGAAAAGTACTTCTGTACTAAATTACAAATATTTGTATTTTCGCTAGTTCAGTGGTTTTGTGAAAAGAATATACAAATTTGTTCTTCAACCAAAATTTAAGTCTTAAATAAATTCAATTATTATATATTATCAAACATATAAACAATTAATCAGTTGTTGAAAATAATGCCAGATCGTGTGACAGGGTTGTACAGATATCGGTCATATTCTTTCAGTACACAAATAAGCGCAGAAAATATTTGGCTAAAATACACCAATCGTGTGAACACCTAAAAATATATTCGGTACACAAAATTTCTGTCGCCAAATGTGTACAGACAAATTTCGGCCAAAATCGGTACATTTGACCAATCGTGTGATCTCAGCTTAACTTAGAGAAAAAGAAGAGAAAAACAAATTCACCACGAACTACCGGTATAACTTCTCCCGTTATTTTTTGACAAACAAAAATGTTTTGCTAGAATTAATTTGAATTATAGGAGTATTTTTGTAGATATAAAAACGACAAGATGTTAGTAAAATTAAAGAAAGAAAATCATGAGAATTACAAATATTATATTGAGACTTTAAAAAACATAGCCTTCTTGGCTATCAATAAACAAAAATGAGAAATGTCGCATTTCCCGGAACTGATGTTTTTTTGTGTACTCTTCTCCGAGGTGAAAACATTTATACACCGATACGAATTCAACACGCTATAAAAAATGAGAGTAAGAGGTTTCGAAGAGACGGAGACGAGGAAATTTGGCTCTCTCATTTAGTTTTTTCTCTCTGACTAGAACAACCATAGCAGCAAATCTAACTATCTAACATATTTTGTTTTTTATATTGTGTTGTCCTTTTATTTCTTATTCCATATTTTTTTTTTTTAACTTAAAACTAAATCCTAAAACTATAAAACAAGTATGTAAGCCGGCCAAGGCTTAAAACCCCATCCCGACTACCCACTATCAAGTGCCGATTGAAGCCACCAAAACTGGTTCTCCTGCTTCACCCTATCAGTTCGGTCCCGTTCGGACACAGCCCTACTGAACCGAAGGAGCTTTGCTCCGCCTTGTGCCATGACGTCCCGATTGTACAGGAGTCGCCTATCCACCTTTCGTCGTCTGACGTGGTAGATTAGCGGAACTGCCAATCTATCCTGTATCAGACCGCATCTGTCTAAAAAGAGGAATGCCTCTGGTGGAATGAAGCCGCTCAAGCGTGCACTCTCAAAATACTCTTCGTTCGGATAGAACGCCCCGAAAATACAATTGTTGTTCGAAGACATAGCTCTTGCAATGTGACCTCGAACGAGTTTTATCACGAAATTGTCAATCCTGTTGATTCGAGCCCCGTTGTATAGTAATGCACGAAAGAAGATTCGGCTGTTCGATATAAGCCGGTACAGCGTCGTAAACACTGCCGCTCACACCCAAAACGTCTCCATCTGGGAAGGGGCAACGTTGAACCACACAGGACAACCATAAACGATCATCGGCCGTATGAGGGCCATGTAGCAAATTACCTTCACTCTGGAGTCAAGCCGACTGCTAAAAAACAGCCGTTTCGTCAGAGCGAAGGCTCCTCTGGCCCTGGTCAGAGCAGCATTTATATGTCTATCGAAATATAAATACTGATCTAACCAGATACCGAGGTACTTCACTACACTTTTGCTCGCTAATGGCTGCCCGTGAAGATCAACGATAACCATCTTGCGCCAATTCTTGCACGTATCCCTCGTGGCCCTAGCCAACGGAGTCCGGAACAGAATTGTCTCCGACTTCTGGACATTTATTTTCAGTTTCCAGTCGTCGCAATATCGCTGAATCTTGTCGAAATCACGCTGCAAGAGAATTCTAATAACCTCAACCTTTCGGGCCGTTCTGTACGCAATTAGATCGTCGGCGTACGCAATTGCCTTTGTAAGACTACCTATCAGATCGAGGGTGTAAATGCTGAAGAGAATCGGCAAATTCACCGCTCCCTGTTGAAGACCATTTTTAATTAAGAATGTTGTGGTAGAAGTTACATTGACACTTTTGACAACAAACTTTCTACCGTTAAGCATATCATAAAGTATATACAACAATGGTTTTAGGTAAAGACCCACTAACAATACGGTGTCAAAGGCCTTTTTCAAATCAACCAGAACAGCACTTGTGCATTGATTTATTCCATTGGATATCAGAAACGAGTTTAGACGCAGCATGAATTGTGTCATGGTCCGCCTTGAACCCGAACTGTTTATCCGGAATTATTTTGCTGTCCGCAGCCCACTTAGTCAGAGCCCTATTAATGATCTTTCCGAAAACTTTGCTGATGCTCGGAAGAAGACTTATTGACCGAAGATTTGACGGGTTGGAGTTGTCCTTTCCCTTTTTCGGGAGATGATGAACCACAGCGGTCTTCCAATGCACTGGATAATATGCATTATTCAGTGCATTATTGAAGAGTGTGGTGATGTAAATGTCAAATGAATGCTAAAATTCACCTTGTACACTTGCTGGAAAGCAGCTCCCACCGCCTCCACTTTTTCCTTCGGATCTTCAATTATAAAAAAGTCATCGTCAAAGATGGCTTCTTCTCGATCTATTTGCGCTGTCATGAGTACGTCTCTGTTCTCTTCAGTTCTTTGGAGTTTCAGACTCGGAAGGTCATTATCGTTCTTTTTCCTGAATATCTTGGTGATTTTAGGGAACATACTAGGGTCACTGGAATTAACTGACCGGATCTTACGGTCCCAGTATTTGTTAATTGATAACCTGTAGCTCTCCTTAATCAACAGATTGACATTTTTTATTGACGACTTCAGTGTCCTAACCTCCAAGTCATGTGGGTCTGTAAGTCATCTGTACAAGTTTTTGAGTCTTGTCATTAAGCCACTCTTGTGCCTACGTACTGCGTCAATAGTCGCGTTTCTGTAAGCGTCCATTTGGTCCCGTTCTTTGTACTTCGGTATTGTCCGTTCCATCGTTCGTTTTATTATTTCGTCCATCTGTTGTAAATGTTGGTCGATTTCTGTATTTGTTAGGTTTCTGTTGTTTGGTGGGGCTATGTCGAAGTTCTCTCGCTAAGGCGTTGGTGAAACGAGGCCAACGCATCTTACTGTAATTGTAAGAGTGCGTTGCAACGTATTCCTCCAACTCCACGCGTTCGTTCGGAATCTGCATTACAGCAGCCAGTCCGCAGTGAGCCCTACATGCTAACCACCATGCCACGGGTACAACAGCATCTACAGTGACGATTTATATAGAGCCTAGTCTAATTTTGGCATCCTTGCACAAACGGATGAGTTGACCATGACCATGGAGGATTCGCACTGCTCTATAAAGCTTGGAAAAAAAAATTAATCGACCCCTTTAATGTCAAAAAAGGCTTTAGACAAGGTGAAAATCGAAAAAACTCAGAGCGATGTCAGTGGGGCTTTTGTGAGTATTCAGACACAGGCGGGAATGGAGAGCTTAGCGGTTAATAAGGTCAAAACAAAGAGCATGCTGCTATCAAGAAAGGACCTTCAACATCTCCGTCAAAACGTCACCATCGACAGCATAGAGGAAATATATTATCTAGAGTCCCGACTGGTACCCGTCTTGCCTGAAACACCCTCAAATTTTATTTGAGGTAACTCTCTTAAAAGCCCGTAACAACTACATAGAATCTGCATTTTCCCATAAGAAATGCACGGGACAACTAACACATGCTTATGCTAATGGGCAAAATTCGCTCAATTTAGTTTGTAGGCCAAAAGAGAGCAAACCCATTAAGTCGGGACTCTAGATAATATATTTCCTCTATGATCGACAGACGTAACTTGGAGGTAGTAAAGGACTTTATCTACCTGTCGTCCGCTATAAATGCGGAAAACAACACCAGCTGCAGCGCTGGGATCAAACGAGAAATAACTCTTTCTAACCGCAGTTTCTATGGGATAAGAAAGCAATTGAGTAGCAAAGCCCAAAAAGTCGCTATATAAGACCCTCATAATCCCCGTCCTGAAATACGGTGCAGAGGCTTGGACTATGACAAAAGCGGACGAAAGGACCTTGCGTCGTTCCAAAGAAAAGATAATCACGTGGTCAACGATCCCGACATAGAAGGCATGTGGATGCGTTTTACAGCGATGTTGACTAAGCCAGAAGGATAAAAGTACAACGCCTGAGAAGGTGCGGGCTGGGTCACGTAGAACGCATGGAAACTAATGTGCCGGCCCGGAAGGCCTTCGAATTCACTCTCGCAAGTCAGCGCAGAAGAGGAAGGCCGCTGATAAGGTGAAGAACGCAATTGGAGCCATCTAGCTAGGGACCAAGCTAGACAAAGAAGTTTGTAAGGTGCTATCTTAGTTTACACAGGACTGTAGCGCCACCTTAATTAAGTTATTAAAGTGTGTAAAAACCAACAGCTGGAAATAAGCCTTATTTCCTAATTGTAAAATGCAATAAAAGTAAACATTATTTGACTTGGCTTTTTTTCAAGGCACCGTAACTACACTTCTATCAACTAAAACAAATTTTAAAGATTCTGATTTATTATGAAGTCTTTAAGAAAATTAATGTCAGAATTTGTAAACAAACTGCGATCTTGATAGTAAAAGCTTTCTTAGGTAAAAACTGTCTCAACCTCTTCTTCTTCAATGCAGCTTCTGCAAAAATCATAGCTCCAAGTTGAAATGTATGCCTTGCCTACGGATGGAGATACCCCTAGCAAAGCTACTGCACAATCTACCAAGAGAAATGTGTTGTTTATATAACTTGTAAACCTCTTAGAAAAAGTAATAACACACAATTGACCTATATACATTTTACTAATGAGAGGTTAAGATCCCGAAGCTAAGGAAACAAAAATGACTCTTTTAATTAAAAGCTTCATTTTGTTTTTCTTACTTTTTTCTCAAAACACAGATTCAATTATTTGTCTATTAAATTTAACGACCCACACACTGTTAAAAATAAATACTCGTATAAAAGTGTTGTGCTAATCATTAAAAAGTCTCAAAAACTTACATAGCTATAGCAACATATTTCCTCTGTAATTTGAAGGCTTGACCAAAATCACACATAACTGGAGGAAACCATTAAAAAAAAAAACCTTCAAAACCATTAACATATTTAAGGCAAAATCGACTTGACTCAAATCGACTCGACTCGACTGGCTCTACGAAGAAGCACCCTAACTAACCGGACTTCAATTGAATATAGGAAGTTAAAGAAAAAGGCTCAAAAATCACATGTTTGCAAGCCTTCCTTGCTTACAAGCCCACAAGCTATAACGGTCTTTGTGTGTCTCTATGCTATACAAGGCTCTTACATAATGACGCAACCAAAACACTAACGAGGGGTTATTTAACTTTTGTTTTTTAAAAATGGTAACTTGTTCTCGGCTTCGACTTCGGCTTCGGCTTCCATCAAGAGCTTTACGTTCACAGAGCTTCATTGCTGGCTAGCTGGCCTGGCTATTGTATGGCCATGTCAGACTAAATTGAGACTGTCTTTTGGAGTATGTATCTACTCGTAATTTTTCTCACTGCGACTTTGAAATTTCAAAGTTAATGTTCACTGCATACGAGTGTTCGACGACGCGACGGACGATCTTTTGTATTGGAACGATGATGGTTTTTGTATTTGGTCTGTCCGGCGTCCATCAGTGCTGTTCATTTGGATCTTTGGTGTCATGGATTACCTGTATGCCATAATACTATCGTGCAGCGCAGCGACTGTATCTTATTAAGATTGGAATTAAATTGGAATTAATTAATGTATCTATCGAGCAAATGATTCACAATAATAATTGTCTTGTGCATTTGAAGAGTTGCATCAATATCATCGTCAGCATCTGCATCTCAACATCCCCCCGTTTTAGAAGACTAATCGAGCTTTTGTGAGACTTTCCAATTTAATTTATGTTTTGTTTGCTGTCATTGTGAAAACACATACAAATAGTAGAAATATTAAATTTACATACATTTTTGTATCTGCATCTGACATCGCTGCCGCCGTGTTTCGAAGTCGCGTCGTCACCAAAACCATCATAGTGGCGTTGCATTGCATTTGTTTGCATCATGTGTGCTGTGCAGTGGGAAAAAATGCAGCAATACAGCAGCATTTATACACAATCGAAGATGGAATTTTTGTATTACCCAAGCCTCGAAACGAAGCTGCTATTTTTATGAGCAAATAAAATAAACGATCGAGTGGTCGTTTAGTTTTCAATAAAAAATGACAAGTCTTGAGGAAAAAATTGTCGCATAATTAGATTCATTGATTTATTGGTATGGATTTGCATCTGCAGAAAGATTTACCTCTGCTTCTGAATATCATGTGAAACTGTCTTTGCTTCGATTTTTTACATCTTTAAGTTTTTTCGGTACCTTCGAGTAATTTCAACCATGACTTGGCTATTTATATTTTTATTAGTAAATGATAGAATAATTGGATTGGCCTAGATACTATTTTCACATGTGTAATGGGTTTTATAGATTTCTGTTAAGCGTTATACCTTTCAAGGTACAAAAACAATAAAAACCATCTTAGGTTATTCTTAATAACTTAATTTAATTTTTGAGCCAATTTTTGGAAAAAATACGTTATACCGTGAAAATTAACATCATCATCCTGACCTTACTTAACAAGTCTCACCATTTAGAGTCTGTTATATTGGTCATGGTCAACCTACTCCTACATAGTCGAGTCAATTTATTTAGGACACTTTTCCAACGCCTGGCCAAGGGTAAGAATCTGATCGGTTGTTGATTTGCCTGGGATGAAGCCACACTGATATTGTTCGATGATAATAATTTTATCGTATGGGGCCATCCCTTCGATGTTAAAGTAATAGACATGTGCATAACCGCTATCCAAGAATTGCAATGGGTTGGACCAACCAAATATAAATCAAAAGACTACAGTGTATACTACGGCGACTGCTATCGAGGCAGCGACTATTTGGGCGTGGATTTGTTGTTAGACTCAGGCAAAAAGTCATGAGTTTCAACAGTGTGAGTGAGCGCATCACGACAATCCGCATCAAGGTTGAGTTTCCCAACATAAGCCTCATATGCGCGCATGCGCAACAACAGAGGAGAAAGATGAAGACACCAGACATATTCTTCGAGCTCTTGGACAAGACATATGAGCAGTGCCCTGGCTATGACATTAAAATTGTCTTAGGAGATTTTGACGCCAAGCTAGGAAGAGAAGACATCTTTGGTGGCACAATCGAGAGGAACAGCCTGCACGACACCACCTCCGACAACGGATTCAGGCTGATCGAATTCGCTATTCACACATCTCAACATCCACAAGGGGACATGAAGAATTCCTGATCAATCGACTGTCAATCATATTGACCACATTGCGATCGACGCACGACACTGCTCCAGTAATTAACTCAGACCAGTACCTACGGCTACGGATATCCCGATCCAAACCAAAACAAGGATGTACTGTGAGATTCAAAGTTAGACGCCTAAAATCACAAGAGACTACCATGTCCTTTTTCAATCGAGTCTCCAACAACCTCTTAAAAAGGCCTATGCTGCTTGCATTAAGCATTAAAAACCAGTGGCAACATTGTCTTGCAGCCATCAAAGATGCCGCCTCTGAAGTGCTTGGTTTTAAACGGCCCCCACAGCGAAACACTTGGTTTGACGAAGAATGCCGGTAAGCGCACGCAGCTAAGCAACAGGCATACAAATATCTGCTTCGCGAGCTCTACGAGCATAAGAGGAAACGAGCACCGGCTTCCGCCTACCCGACCTCGACGAAATGAAGAAAGCTATATCGAAACTGAAGTCCAACAAAACTGTTGGAGCTGACGGCATCGCTGCCGAATTATTTGAAGCTGCAGGCGATGACTTGGTAGGGGGCATGGACCAACTCATCTACAAAATATGGTCGGAAGAAAGCCAGCCCGATGAGTGGAACCTCAGCAAAACCTTAAAAGGATAACCATCTTAACTGCACCAACTACAGAGACATCAGTCTCCTGAACATCGCTTATAAGATCCTTCCCTCTATAACATGTGAACATCAGAAGCTGTTCGTCGACAACCTAATAGGTTCATATTTGTGTGGCTTCAGACAAGGAAAGACCACCATTGACCAAATCCTCACATTACGACAGTTCTTGGAAAAAATCCAGGGACTTCAAATCGATACCCAACACCTCTTTATCGATTTTAAAGCCGCCTATGACAGCATCTATATTGAATAGCTTTACAGAGCAATGTCTAGTTTTGTCATCCCTGTCAAAATTATCCGTTTATGCAGAATGACGATGGAGAATTCACACTGGACTATATTGCTGGGAAAATATCTTACCGATGAATTTGATGTCAAAAAGGTTTTAGACAAGGCGGTGCACTGTCATGATGCGACCTTTTTAAAATCGTTCTGGAAAGAATTGTGCAAAACTCAACAGTCAACACTAGAGGCACATTCATCCAAAGGTCCATCCAATTACTCTGTGATTGACAATTACACGCCGATGATATTGACATAATTGAAAGATCAAAGCGTGATGTTAATGGTACGTTTTTAGCATTGTCATCACCAAAGAATACTGAACGACCGACGACGTCTTGGACATAACGTCACAATGGACAGCTTTAACTTTAAGGTAGTTGGAGAGTAGAGCAGAAGATACAACAAAGAACTGTACTGGCTGTACAGCAACACTGACCTGGTTAAAAAACAATAAAAGTGTTGTAAAATAATTTTGGTTAGTAGTGTTCCAATTTATTTCACCATTGTGTACATAGCCTTAAAGTTATAGATTCGGAGTAGGTAATAACAAATGTCAAATTATTGTGAATAAATCTTTCTCTTCTCTGTAAACTATCAAACGAACTGGACGTCTTTTATTTTGAAGCTTAAATAATCTGCGGAATATAAAGTAATCATATTACTTTTACAACAGGTTATGGGCCTATTGCAACAAAAAAAATATTAATTAATTCATTCAGATTAATATTTTAAGATTTTTTGCTAATTTTTATATAATTTTCTTAAGGAGACGGGGAAGCGTCTTGGAAGAATAATTCTAACGTGAGCAAAAAATGGGGAAACCAAAGAAGCTTCTAGGCAGAAGTAATTTTGATGAGTGGAAGGTGGAAGCCAAGGCCTATCTTGCTACAAAAGGCCATTGGAAGTGCTTCGACGGGACAGAGTTAGATGCTGATAAAAACTTTTTGGCAATACAAATGCTTAATTTGCTACTTTCGTCCTCGCTTTACAAGTACACAGAAAAGTGTACAAGTGCAAGAGATGCTTGGGTGTCAATTTGTGCTGCATTTGAGGACACTGGCATTGGTCGCCGTGTGGATTTGCTAAAGCAAATGGTAGGGCTTAGGCAAACAGACTGTTCTTCAATGGAAGAGTATGTGCATAAAATGGTGTTGATGTCCATGAAGTTTAAAAAGGCTGGTCTGGAGATAGGAGACGAGGTTGTGGCGGCACTCATGTTGGCTGGTTTGCCAGATGAGTATCGTCCTATGGTAATGGCTATAGAAAATACCAAGGACAAATTAACCCTAGATTTTGTTCAAAATCGTTTACTGCAAGAAGTTACTTCTAAAGATGAAAGTGTAGATGCTGCTTTTATTGCCAATAAGCGCAACAACTTCCAAAGGAAGAAACCTCAGGTACACAAAGTTAGGGGAAACAAATCTGTGACGTGCTATGTATGTGATGAAGTTGGTCATTTTGCCAACAAGTGCCCAAACAAAAAGAAAAAGCAGGATCAGCTGTTTCTATGTTCTTCTTTGCCGCAAGATAAATCTTCACAGGAATGGTATATAGATTCAGGTGCTTCGGCACACATGACGATGAATAAAGCTTTTATGTTAGACATGCGCCAACCAAAACAACGTGAAATCGTTGTGGGTGATAGTTCTCATTTAGCTGTTGAGCGCACTGGGGACATTAAGATGTGCATTGGAAACGACAGCTCATCTTATAACCGAAATGTGCTAGTCAAAGATGTTTTGCACATTCCAGAAATCTGTGCGAATTTGATGTCGGTTAGTCAGATGGCGAAGCATGGTAATACATTGGTCTTTGACAAAGACAGTTGTAAGATCTTTGATGCAAACAAATCATTAATCGCAACGGCACCACTTATCGATGATTTATACAAATTAAGCTGTTTAACGGATCAAACAGCAGTTGCCATGGTGGCGGCTGACAAAAGTTTGTGGCATCGGCGACTGGGGCATGCAGGTGAAACTAGCTTGAGGAAGATAAAAGAAGCGGTGAAAGGTGTAGATTTTGTGGAGGGTACTGGTGAGAAATGTGTGACATGTGTGCAAGGAAAACAAGTTCGAATTTTGTTCGGAACCAGTGAAAATCATGCAAAAGAGGTGTTGGAGATAATCCACAGTGATGTAGCGTTTATGCCTGTGCGTTCGTTTGGTGGTGCAAAATATTTTGTTACCTTTATTGACGACTTCAGCCGTAAGGTTTTCTTATACCCAATGAAGAACAAAAATGAGGTATTTAACATCTTTAAAAATTTTAAAAGTTTTGTCGAGAACCAGCAAGGTCGCACTATAAAATGTCTTCGCACAGACAATGGTACAGAGTACTGTAATAAACAATTTGATCAGTATACGTCAGACCATGGCATCTTGCATCAACGTACAGTCCCACATACACCCGAGCAAAATGGGATGGCGGAACGCATGAACCGCACAATAATGGAAAAAGTTCGTTGCATGCTCTTTGATAGTGGGCTAGGTAGTAGTTTTTGGGCTGAAGCTGCCGTAACTGCTGCATACTTGATTAATCGAATTCCATGTCGATCTATATTATATGATACACCAGAGGAGCGATGGACGAAGCAAAAACCTGACTTGTCTATGCTGCGTGTATTCGGCTGCCAGGCTATGGCGCATGTGCCCAAAGTTCAGCGTAACAAACTGTCTCCAAAAGTGACTGAGTGTATTATGATTGGATATAGCGAAGAGTCGAAGGGGTACCGATTATATGAACCAAAAGCTAAAAAAGTTTTCATTAGTAGGGATGTTACTTTCATTGAAGACAAGAAAATGCAAGTTACTTCAAGGTCAATTAAATCTTCTGTTTCTTCCTTACAGATTACAAATGGTCATAAGAAAAGTTGTCAAAACTTGGCTCAATATGATTCCAGTGATGATAGTGACTCAGATGATGAATCCAGTGAGGCTGTTCCAGACCAATTGACTGAACTGCCAATGGATGCGGTACCAGATACGAACAACTCCTTAGATGATTCCGTGATTTTCACAAGTCATGAAAACCAGAATACTTCTTTAATAGAAATCAATGATGACATGGGTATTGAACATAACGAATTCAGTGAGGCAGTGAACAACGAGAATTCGTCATATTCATCTGCCAATGAAACCGATTTTGATGTTGCTGCTAGTGAGTTGTTGGTTGTACCATATCCAGTAACACATAGTGAAAGTGATGCAAATACGAGTTGTTCTTCCAACACGAGAGTTACCCACAGTTTATACGCTATGTTAGCAGAGGCAACTAAAGACGTGAGTGAACCCAGAACCTTCGAAGAAGCGATGCAGTGCGAGGAGAAGGCGGAATGGGAGAAGGCGATGAAAGCTGAATATGAATCACTGAAAGCCAACAATACTTGGGAGTTATGTGATTTACCTGCTGGTCGAAAAGCAATAGACAATAAATGGGTGTTTAAGGTGAAAAGAAATGCTTCTGGTGTGATCGAGCGCTACAAGGCTCGACTTGTTATCAAAGGTTATAGCCAGGTAAGAGGGATAGATTATGACGAAACATATTCGCCTGTAGCACGTTACTCGTCGATTCGGTTTCTGTTGGCAATGGCGGTCAAGTTTAAGATGATAATACACCAGATGGATGCAGTAACAGCGTTTCTTCAAGGCGAACTATCAGATGAAGTTTATATGCGTCAACCAGAGGGGGGTAGGTGGTAAATCGGCAAAGGTTTGTCGTCTTAAGCGAGCTCTTTATGGCCTAAAGCAATCCAGTCGAGTCTGGAACGATAAACTAAATGATGTTCTAGTACGACAAATGAAGTTCAAACGATCTTCAATCGATCAATGCATTTATTTCAAGCACTCGTATCAAAATACCATCATTCTTGCTGTTTGGGTTGACGATATAATGATATTCGCGAGTAACTCTACTATGTGCACGAAATTAAAAAGGGATTTATCCACACATTTTATGATGAAGGATCTAGGTGCAGCTTCATCATTACTAGGTATGAACATTACATACAACATAGATGGATCACTTTCAATTGATCAGCACCACTATATTTCTACTATTATCAAGCGATTCAACATGGAAAACAGTAATCCTGTCTGCACACCGATGGATCCAAACCAAAAACTGTCAGAAGAAATGTGTCCCAAAACAGATGCGGAATATCGAGATATGGCTGATGTTCCATATCAGGAAGCAGTGGGGTGTATTATGTATGCTGCACAAATCAGTCGTCCGGACATATGTTTTGCCGTTAGCGCTCTTAGCAGATACAACACCAATTATGGCAGAGCACACTGGGGAGCTTTAAAAAGAGTGCTACGATATTTAAAGGGTACCATCGGTTATAAGCTAACGTTTTATCCAAAGGAAGATCATGGACTAGTTGGTTTCTGCGATGCAGATTGGGCAGGAGATCTTGACAAGCGACGTTCAACCACTGGTTACGTGTTTCGAGTTCAGGGTGGAGCAATTTCTTGGGCAACTCGTCGTCAACCAACTATTGCGTTATCTTCAACCGAAGCTGAATTTATGTCGATGGTATCGGCTATCCAAGAAGCACTTTGGTTAAAGCGCTTCGAGTGTGAAATATTCTTAGAGGCATCGAAGAAAATTACTTTGCACTGTGACAACCAAGGAGCACTTCACTTGGCAAAGAATAAAAACTATCATGCTCGTACAAAGCATATTGATGTGCGAAAATATTTCATCCAAGAGCATTTGGATCAAAATGTCGAAGGAGAAATTGGTCTGAACTTGCAGTATAAGCCAACAAATGAAATGATAGCAGACATCTTAACAAAGTCGGTAAATTCTATAAAGTTAACTAAATTTATATCTGAATTTGGATTAGGCAATTGATTGATTTTTTTTTGTAATCTTTTTAAGTATATATACATACATACATTTTTTACTTTGTTTTTGAATTTCTTTGATATATTATTGTAACACTAGTGAGGCTGTTGTAAAATAATTTTGGTTAGTAGTGTTCCAATTTATTTCACCATTGTGTACATAGCCTTAAAGTTATAGATTCGGAGTAGGTAATAACAAATGTCAAATTATTGTGAATAAATCTTTCTCTTCTCTGTAAACTATCAAACGAACTGGACGTCTTTTATTTTGAAGCTTAAATAATCTGCGGAATATAAAGTAATCATATTACTTTTACAACAAAAAGTCCATGGACTTAGATAGTTGGGTTATGTAGAGGGAATGGTCATCAACGCTCCATCCTGGAAGTTCACCGAATCCAATAATGAGGAACGTCGCAGTAGAGGAAGACCGCGACTCAGGTGGTGCACGCAGATGAGAGAGGACCTGAACCAACTTGGCATGTGAAACTATAGACAACTAGTCCATCCCGGACTAAGTCTGAAATGCTATCCCTTCTTGTAAGATAGAGTATAGTATCTTATAAGCGGAACTCCACAACGTGATACCTCTATAGTTGCTACATGTTGTCAAGGAGATATCTCCTTTCTTGTGTATGGGCAGAAGATACCTTTCAGCTAATCTTCTGGCATTTCTCCATGCCCCCATACGTGAGCTATTAATTCTTGAATTGCTCGATATTGCAATAAGAGGTTTAATTTCAGTAATAACTAAGAATAAATGGATTCTTATTTTAAGGTCTTGAATCGATTGTCTGTGGAGCATTTGCATAGAATTTATATTTCACATGGCTTCAAAAAAAATAATCTGAAGGTGTTAAATCACAACTAACACGACTAGAAAACTCGCAAAATTGCAATTGTACCGTTGTATGACGCTGTTAAGTTCATAAATAAGGCAATTTTGCTTATTATAACGTAGTCTCCAATGTGAAAATGGGTTTCATTACAAAGACTCAATCAGCGAAGATAACATGTTGCTGGTGATCAACAGGCTTGTGTATGTTCTTTGTTCAAAACCATATCATGCTCAAATTTCTCCAGCCGAGAAAATGTTTCACGAAGGACTAAAACAATTCTTTTGGTTTGCGAATTGTGAGCACTTTTGTAGCAAATTTGTAATGTTCTTATTAAAAGTTTAAGTTTAACCTATCAAATGTCAAAAGATGACAGCTTCAAAAGTGAATCGTACTCAAATACCCGGCTATTGATATTAAAACTTTACAAATAAGTCAAAACTATTAATTTCAATTATTCTTCATTTTCACTTTCAGATAAATACTTTACTTCTGATAAGTTTAGTGTCAGGAGCTGTGAAATCATTAGACAAGGACTCAGAAAAAGTACTTGAAAAGTCTCCCGACAAAATATATCCAAAGAAAGTTACATCACTGAAGAAGAAACCCACTAAATCACCGATCATCAAATCTCCAATAGAGTCTTTCAAGGATCTACCAGTTGATGATTTAGAGTTTATCAAAGAACTAGATAAACAGTTTAAGTTGCATGGTGATAAGATCAAAATTAAAGTCGAACGAGACAATTCAACTGCAAAGAATTCCAAGCGCACCGTGGAAGGTGATTTGGGGTATGACTAATAATTTCTTTAAAATGTTTTCATTATTACTAATGTTTATTTTTTTAGTTATGGATACTATAATGGTCAAGAGTCAGGTGGTGGCTATGAATACCCCAAACCTACGTTTAGGTTCTATCCATACTCACAGCATGACATTCCAGCTTCGGCGCCAGGATATCACATCAAAGAAGAAGAACAATCCACTATATCTATTATTCCATCTTATTCGTACGAATTAAAGCAGAATGGAAATGGGGGCTATGACACCAAAGCTCCATTTGTTGGTTCACAAGCTGACCTCGGACCACATGATTATCACCAACAGGAAGATGTTCAAGCTAATAGCCATGGACAAGAGCAGGCAATTGGTCAAATACAAGGTGGTGACCAGGGTCATGGTTATCATCAGTACAATGAGCCTGTTATTGTTCTTCGAATTCCTGGACCCACAAAATACGCAACCCACTTACAGAGTCTTCTCCAGCAATATTTGGAAATACGAGCTGCCCAATACCTTAAAATTCTAGAAGAAGCAGAGCATCAAAAGCAACAGCAGCAACAACAGCAACATCAACAGCAACAAGAACAGCAGTATCATTCTTATGAACAAGTTCAGGAACAACCTCAAGAAGTCCACTACGAACAACAACCACAACAACAACAACCAGCGGTGGAACAACCTACCAGCTATGGGTATGCAGAACAGCAATACCCAGCCATTGATGATGTGTATCAAAGCTTTAAGGGCAGACAGCAAGAGACCCACCAAGTTGTTGAACAGCAGTATGCAACTGAAGAAGCTCATGGCGAACAGCCTCAGCAGTATTACTATATGCCAGTTGACCCGGGCCATCAGTCAGCTCATGCTCCTGGAGCGGGACAAGCATATCAAACAATGTACTTTTACGCCATGGAAACGCCAGACTATGGGCACCAAAATGTATATGTTGTACCCCAGGGATACGATGATACACCACTCCCAATTACTGAAAATAATCCAAGAAGCACCCACACCAAGGTCCATTTCTCCGAATTAGACAATAGGGACCACTCAACCCAATATCCTTTGCCTTCGATAAAACCTTTCGAACGCCATGCACCACCTCCAACCGCTATTCCCATCCATGAGAACTACCAAGCCGAAGAGAGCCAAGCCGACGGTGACGACTACCAACAACAACAAACCGACCAACAATACTATCAACACCAACCATCACCCAGCTCTACACCATCACAAGTGGTCTCCATAACTCAGAGACCTTTCAACTATCATGCTCACTCGGTCCGGAGCAAAAATTCCAAGCGCAATTCTTCACCCACAGGATCACCTGTCCACAGCCGCAGACGAACACACGCACAAATAACTCGGCAAAAGAATACTGATAGTAACGTTTCAAAACGAACCAAAAAAGAAGCTGCATAGAAATCTCAATACTCCTTGATTTAGACGTAAGACTAGTTTTTAAGGACAACTTTTAAAAGAGCACATAATTATGATTGTATTAAATACTTTTAGAACACCCAGGCTTTATTTTAAAATATTTTTATATGTTTCTATTTTATTTTAGAAATGACCAGTGCAATATGTAAATAACTCTGTAAGATTTTTAAATATAAAAATCACTTCTGTGTTTTGCTTTTATATATAAATGCACTTTATGTCTACCAACATACAATATCTGCTGTTACAGAATAACGCATAGGGGTTTCCAATGAAAGGTTTCATTTGGATATTGAAAAACGAGTATGTTTTTCTGCTTTTAAAGAAATTATCATTTTAAACAGGAAAATATGGCATTACTACTTACTTTCTTGGGGTGGCGCTACAGTCCGGGATGGACCTAGGCCTCAATCAACATGGGTCTCCAGCCAGCTCTCTCTAGCTAACTGTTTCCAACAGGTCACATTTCTGAAATTTTAGATTTCTAGGTAGACTTTGGGCCGCGAAATATTCAAGTTAAAAGTCTAACGACTTTGGGCCCTGTAGGACCCGTATTTACGGAGATATTTGCATTTTCAGTTTGAACGGGATTTTCTCCTCATGAATGTTTGTGAAATTGCTCTTATTGAAAGATGGTAAAATAAAAATATTGTCTTGATATTTAAAGCGGATAGGAAAAATTTCCTGAAAACATGTAATATTCACTATTTATTCTCAATAATAATAATAAACATTTATAAGGTTACATAAAAAAAATAGACGATCCCAATACTTCAGCTTCTGTAGGTGGTCAAGATCACAAAATATTGGACTTCAAATTTTGCCAACTTTATAGGTCCAGGACGCTGTTTTAAGTTTAATGTGGATTTTTGCTCATGATTTTATATGTATAAAATTGTTCTTATTCAAAGATATTTACTTCAATGGAAAGGGAATGATCCCTTGGTCACAATTCTGAATTTTCAGACGAGTAGGTAGTCTAAGTCACAAAGTTATGAACACAAAAATATAATCTAGGAACCCTCCCGTAGCAATATTATTACATAATCCCACACTATAATCAATTTATTAATTTTAAACCTTTCAAAATAAAATGTACTGAATAATAGGCGCAGAGACATAGGGCCCAGGGACATAACGCCAAACTTTTTTTTTGGGGCTTATGTCTCACTTCGGTGGGACATAAAACCCAAAGGTTTTTGGTGGGCCCTAAGTCCCACCCAAGTAAGACCGAAGCCCCAAATAAAAATTTTGGGGCTAATGTGCCACTTAATAAGAATCACCAAATGACAAAACTTGGAGCACTTCAATACCACAAGACTTTGTTTTGTGGAGTTTAAATCCTGAGATACCCACAGGTGCTTTTATTTAAAAAAGCTGTTGATATTGGCGCCTGCCTGGCGACTTTACATACCCTAGGCGGAGCAACAGAGTTGCGGGAGCGGGTCTGACCCAGAAAAAGGGAGTTAAAATCCTGAGAACCCGCGAAGGGTGCCACCCACAGGTGCTTTTATTGAAAGAAGTTGTTGATATAGGCGCCTGCATGGCGACTTTACATACCCTAAGCGTAGCAACGGAGTTGCGTGAGCGGGTGTGAACCCCGAAAAGTGGAGTTTAAATCCTGAGATCCCCGAAGCGGGCCACCCACAGGTGCTTTTATTCAAAAAAGCTGTTGATATTGGCGCCTGCCTTTGGTTTTTTTGATTATTTTTTATTTTTCCTAATTTTTTTATTATCACCGTATCAAAAAATTATTGTTCATTGTATTAAAATACAAAAACTTTTTATTCTTTTTTGGCTCTACAAAAATTTGGGGACTATGTCCCATTTTTAACGAACAAATTTGGGATTTAGGTCATATTTGAGTAGGACTTAAGGCCCAAATTCAATTTCGGTTTTATGTCCAACCGAAGTGAGACATAAGCCCCAAAACAAAAATTGTGCGTTATGTCCCTGGGCCCTATGTCTCTCCGCCTGAATAATATTCTTTTTATCGGAAGAACTTGTTCTGTTAATGTCAATGGCTTTACCTCAAAAAAATTAAAACTGCAAAACAAGATACCACAAAGGTCTCGTTTGTTAGTAGGTATACCTCTATGATGCATACATAGACTCCCTTATAACGGATCTTTTATTCCGTTGGTAAATATGAAGATTATATCTTCATGGTAGCTTCTGGAGAACCATCTACGGTGAATGCCATTTTAAAAACGGTGGACAATGAAATCGTTGCGTGTACAAGAAAAACCGTTGCAAATGTTCCACCATACAAAATAGAAGCACTCAGAGTCCTTTGAGTTTCATTCAGTGAAAGCCTGATATGGGTTCTCTACATAAAAATACCATCAATCAACTTGAGACTTCTATCAATTTAAAATTATTTAGCTTCAAGCCATTTGTATTGAAGAAGAAGAAATCGCTACAAAATTTGCAAAAATGAAACCGCATGGAGCAGCATTTTACTGTCAATATTTTGTAAAATTATTTTATCGAAAATCCTTGAAATGTATTAAATAAAACTTTTAAATATTAATTTGTAAAATATTCGTTTTTTTTTAAGTTTGGGGCGCCAAAATTGAATTTGCCTGGGGCCACAAAAGTCCCAGGTTCGGAACCGAGTATAATATGTAAAAACTTTTTATTAATCAAATCTAAGACCAATCACTAATTTTCACACGACATCTATGGTATGGTGAGTACCCGTAGCGTGATGGTTAGTGCGTTGGACTGTCATGCAAGGGGTCTTGGGTTCAATCCCTGCCTGTGCCACCTAACTTTTTTCACGGGTACTGCCTCTTGCGAGGAATTGACAAATCCTCCAAGAGTAATTCTTGTCATGAAAAGTGCTTACTCAAATTAGCCGTTCGGATTCGGCATATAAACTGTAGGTCCCTTCCATCTCTGACAACATTACTCGCACACAGGGATGGTTGAGAGTTGTAAGTCACTAGGCCCTGGTCCTTCATGGACTGTTGCGCCACTTAATTTATTTATTTATCTATGGTCGTGTTGTACTGATGTCTTCCATCTATGTATATAATTTTATAAATTAATTTTTGTAAGTTATTTTTGATAAATAAATAAAACTTAATGATTTTTAAAATGCATCACCAATGTACTATCATATCCTGACCATAATTATTACATACAAATTTCATCTTACAATTTAAAGGAAAAAGGAATAATTTCCTAAACAAGTTTACTAATAACACAATAATTCACTATTCATTCTTACCATCAATCAAATTAGCCCTACAATTTTTTCCATCGTTAATTAATTTGCAATAGAGACAATTCTTGAGAAAGTGAATCACAAATTTTCTATTCTAAGATTTCTAAAATCAAAAGTAAGAAATTTGAATACTATGAGATCTTAGAAATATACAATTATAAACATGCCAAATCTTAAATCAATTCAACACGAATTCGCACTGAAAACAAATTTATTTTCTGTACAACCAAACATATCAAAAATAAGAAAACAATAATTATCAAAAATTAAATAACAGACATAATATGATTTATTAAAACAATTTCACTTACTGACTGATGAGACACTTTTAACGCACCAATTTGAATTCAAATTTCGAATTTCAACTTAACGACACTTTTTCTCAACGGCCGAAACGAACGAAACGAACACAACGAAAGACGCAACGGTACGGTACTAGAGAACCAAAAAACAAAACACAAGAACAAAGCTTTACGAAATTAAAAAAACACATTTTCTTCTTAAAAAATTGTCTACACTTATTTAATAACTAATAATTGCACTAATTTTACACTAAATATTAAAACTTTTACACTAAAATAAATATTTTTATCACCACACAATCACGAGCCACGATACGGAGACACCGCGAGCGACCGACACGACCGAAACGTATGAACGACGAAATTGAACTGAATATTCAGCGAAAAAAAGCTCAAAACTTGCAGCGAATAAAGTATGACGATAATTCGGTTAGTTCGCTGTCGATGGTTCCTGTATTTGCTAAACAATATGAGAAATGGCGAATTTGTGTGAGTACCGAAATGTATGCAATTTATTTTTTACTTTCGTTTATTTTAGTTAAAATTCAAGTTTGGGTTAAAGTTCAAGCTGCATCTTGTGAATATAATGTAGTGTTTCTGTTTCTTATAAATCGTCTCCTCATGATAAAGGCAAATCCTTTAATCAAATACAATTTATACTAAGATTGAAGTGAGTTATAAGGATGTGAATTGATTTTTCAAAAAGGGTCAAGATTTAATATTGTTTTTGCATAAATAATAACTTTTTATTAGTTTTAAATATTAAAAATAAATACATTAGGTAGCGCAACAGTCCGTTGAAAACTAGTGCCTAGTGGCTTAGAACTCTCAACCATTCTAGTGTACGAGTAATGTTGTCAGGTATGGAGGGAACCCACTGTTTTAAGCCGAATTCGAACGGTTAATTTAAGAAAACACTTTTCATGACAAGAATTACTCTTGGAGGAGTTGTCAATTCCTCTCAAGCAGCAGTACCTTTGAAAAAACTTTGGATGGCACAGATAGGGATTGAACCCAAGACCTTTGGCATGACAGTTCTACGTATTAACCAATACGCCACAGCTACTACTAAAAGGAAAAACAGGAGTAATTAATGTCAAAAGAATAATAATTTTATGTTTCAATTTAAATTGAGAAATAATACACAGGGTTATCCATTTTGCGGTTTTAAAAGTAAACGTTAATAAAACACACATATTATAAAATATTATTTCATGATATTTTATTTTTATTATAAAGTTTGTACGTTGACATTATATATGAAACACTACAACATTTAAATGACCACCACGCGAATTGTTGCAAGCATCGATTCTTTTGAGGTACTTTGTGACACATATTGGGTGATATTTCAGCCATAACTTGACGAATGTTAGTTTGTAAGTGCTCAAGAGTTAAAGGTTTATCTTCATAAACATGGTATTTCGCGTAGCCCCACAAAAAAAATCCAGAGGTGTCAAATCGCATGGTCTTGGTGGCCAGTTGATATTGACATGAAGAGAAATTACGCGGCCAGGAAATGTCTCTTGCAATAAAGCCATATTCGTTTGAGTTTTGAAGAAGTAATTTCCAATCACACCTCCGGACCAAAGAGCGCACCAAACAATGACTTTTTGTGGATGTAATGGCCTCTCTTCAATTATTTGAGGATTCTCAGATACCCAAATACGCCAATTTTGTTTATTAACATACCCACCGATAGAGAAATGTGATTCGTCGCTGAAGAACAGTTTGTTCAAAAAATCGCCGTCCACTGGCTGTTGTGAAACAGGATCTCCACATCAAAAATACCATTAATCAACTTAGACTAGCAATGTCCTGAAAATGATATGTTCTCGTAGACCACAACGACCACATCTGGAAACTGCTTTCAAAATAACCAAATATCTGGTCGACGGTACCTTCCAACACGGGCTCACCTTATTTATGTGGACTTCGAAAAAAAAACTTAAAGAGCATCGATACAGCGAAAAACAAATCCTTCCGAATATCCACAGGAGTCAACAAACTAGGAAAAAAGCGAGAAGTATACATATTGATGTTTCTTATCCCCTTCATAGAGTTTCAAAAGAAAATTTATCCAGAAAAAAACAAAACAAGAAATATTCAACATAACCTCTAACCAAAATAGTTACCTTAATTTCGGCTCATGGTTCTATTCCTTTACCTTTAGAAACATTGGGAAATCAATTCACGTACCCTCCCCCTCCTTGGAAAAAATACATATTATCTATAGACATCAGCCTCTCCAGCCACAACAAAGAAAACACTTCAAATCAACAATTCCTTATGGTTCACCGTAAACTAATTGAATTTATCAAGCCTTTGGGGACATCATACACCTAGGGATCCTATAGGAATAATAATTCTAATAAAGCAGTCATCAAACATCAAACAACTAAGAAACCATCCCTTTTCAAGGCATTCTTCCAGACGCTGGGGATATTTACCTAGCCGAGGTAGCAGGATTGACTAAAGCTCTTTCTACAGCACAGACCCCTGGACTGACGCCCATTTTCGACGGACCAAATCTTTACATGACCAAAAATTACGGCAAAAAATACTGCAATGTCCCAAAGGCAGTAAAAATGTTTGGTCATTTGTAAAAAATATGAGGAATTCTTCCTCTTCTTCGGCTCCTACGCTCGTTGTCAATGACACTCCTATTGTTAGCTATTTAGAGAAAGCTAATCTCTTTGCTAGGCAGTTCGCCGCCAACTCTACGCTGCCAGTGAGTGATTTTATGGGACCAATCTTTTTTCACACTCGTACTGTGGCAAGAGTCCTTCGAGTTCTTAACTCACATAAATCCGCTGGTCCGGATGGTATCCCCGCTATTTTTCTGAAGAGGTGTTCTTCAACGCTGGGAAAACCACTGCGTAAACTTTTTCATCTGTCCTACTCCTCAGGTCTCGTTCCGATCGGATGGAAAACTGCATTTTTTCAGCCCATCCCAAAAAAAGTCGAGTCCTCCTCACCCTCCAATTACCGACCGATTGCAGTTTCGTCCCTTCTTTCCAAGGTCATGGAAACGCTGATTAATTATCAGCTCAAGAAATATCTTAATGACCGTCAGTACGGCTTTCGCAGCAATAGGTCTACTTGTGATCTCATGGGTCATCTCACCAAACAGTGGAGCAAATCTTTACATCGCTTTGGAGAAAGTAAGATTATTGCACTTGATATTTCAAAAGCATTTGATAGGGTTTGGCATCAGGCTCTCTTATCAAAAATGCGTGCTTTCGGTTTTCATGAATCCCTCCTTCATTGGATTAGTAATTACCTTTCGGATCGTTCAATACAAGTAGTATTGAATGGGTTCAAGTCTGAAAACCATAAAATAAATGGTGGTGTGCCCCAGGGCTCTATTCTATCTCCAACACTCTTTCTCATTTTTATTAATGATTTCCTGTCTGCAACTTCTAATCCAATACATTGTTTCGCTGACGATAGTACTCTTAGCTCTTCATATTCGTTTTCAGACTCACATCCCTCTTCTTCGCATGTGAAGACAAAATATACTAAGCTCATTAAATTCCGACCTAAACAGCATTGTACAATGTACAATGGGGAATAAAACACCGAGTGGAATTGGATGCTTAGAAAACCCAATGTTGTCTTGTATCGTTAAAGCGAGATATACCCCCCTTGCCATTATCCATGGATGGCACTTGCATCAATGAGACTAAACATCTCGATATGCACGGTATGTGTGTCACCAACCACCTCTTGTGGAACGATCACATACGCGATGTCGCCAAAAATTCCGCAAGGTGTATTCCTTAGGCGATGCAAGAAATTGTTCACACCTTCTGATCTGGCTGTTATCAACAAGACTTATATACGTTTAAAGCTTGAGTATAACTCCCATATCTGGGCTGGTGCTCCTGCAACTTACTTGAGCCTCTTGGACAGTATTGAACGTAGAGCATTTAGATTAATTGGTGATAACACCATCATCGGATCATTTACGTCGCTTGAACATCGTCGTAATGTTTCTTGTCTTACCCTTTTTTACCGCTATTTAAACGGTTTATGCTCTAGAGAAAGAGCCAGTTGCATTCCTCCCCTTAAACAGTTAAACCGTAATACTCGCGCTTCTAGGAATGCTCATCAATATACCCTCGAGCCCAACTTCGGTCGTACTGTCAAGTACAGAGATTCGTTCTTTAGCCGTACTTTGCGAATGTGGAATGCCTTGGCCCACTCTGTCTTTCCCAGCCATTGCAATATTCAGGAATTCAAAACCAATGTGCACCGACATCTCCTTTTAAACCCTCTCTCCTCTTTCTAGTGCTCACACTGTGCCTCTGCATAATAAGGGTAGTAATATGCCCTTGAGTGTGCGCTTATTATAAGAAAAAAAAACAGGATTGACAAAAGCTCTTTCTACCGTACCCTTACAGGAATCAAAAGTGCAACCAATAACTGTTCAACTCTCTATCACATCCAAAGCATCCTTCATAATAACTCAAACCATAACTCTAGCATGGATGCGAGATCATGTTGGTACTAAAGAAAACGAGGCGGCCGATACTGCAGCAAATGAAGCGAGTCGTTATCCTTATTTAAAAGAACTGGCAAATACCGCTCCAATCATCCGAAAAGTTTGCATTACAAACAAACAAAACACTTTTTTCAAGTCGTCACTATTTTACTAACGACCCTCCTGAAGAATTCAAATATCTTAGAAAGATCCTATCAGTTTGGCACAAGCTTGCCCTTTATCCGATTTCTCGCCAAGCCAAAGACACCAATTGCATAGAACTTAAAAAGAATTAGATATCCAAAATACTTTATCCATCCGATTTCCGATCCTTCTAGCGCATTAAAGTAGCCATAAGCTTACACAACAAATTTAAAGACATTTAAAACACTTACAGAAATATTATAATTTATGTTCAATTTTCAATTTGAGAAGTTTTAAGTATAATCGGTGCTGAAACACCCCAGGCAAAGCAGTTAGTTGCCTTAAATTTAAATTTGTTTTACCAACGCTTATTTAGAATGAGTTTTTAGGAAAAATAAACGTTTTTTCAAAAATGCTTCAGTCAAAATCCATGGACTTTTAAACATGCTTACAACAATCGTTCTGAGGAATCTTTATTTGAAGCATTATACAAAAATGCTATAGATATTGCTACAAAGAAGAATAAGCATGTATGTAGATTTATGTCCGATTCGATGAGCTTACGTAACGGCCTTCATCAGTCTGAACAATCAAATTTAAATTTAAAGTTGATTTCTTCTATAACGTAATCGATGTTACGTTATCTTCTCTCGACAAGCGTTTTGGACAGTGTCAATATTTGAGCGAAAACTTCGATTTTTGTTGGGCTTTAAGGATTGCGAGAAACTTGAAGCAATGTTAACAGCAAAAATTGACGACGAAGTTCAAAAAGATGTAGTAGCTAGGAATCTCTTGAAATTAATTTTTCAATCGAACGTCAAATCTTACTGATCTTAAACCGCTATCAACTTTAAATTATTTAGCTCCAAACCATTTGCTTGAATTGTACCGAAATTTACCAACTGTGTTACAAAAATTCTCTTAACGTTTCCTGTAAGTGTTGCAACAGAGGCCAGTTTTTCAAAACTTAAAATAATAAAATCATATTTACGCTCAACTATGACTGAAGAGCGATTAACAGCCTTGGCAACAATTTCCATTCAAAAACATGCTGAATCGTATTAAAGAATAAGAAATCGCTACAAGATTTGCAAAAATGAAATCGCAAAGAGCAGCATATTAATTTCAATGTTTTGCAAAACTATTTTGTAGAAAACCCTTAAAATGTATTATTTAAAACTTTAAAATATTAATTTGTACGATTTTCGGTTTTTTAAAGTTTGGGACGGCAAAAGTCCAAGGTTCGAGACCGAGTATAATTATAAATTTTTATTAATCAAATCTAAAACCGATCAATAATATTCACACGACATCTATGGTCGTGTTGTTCTGATGTCTTCCATATGTATATAATTTCATAAATTAATTTTTGTAATTTGTGATAAATAAATAAATAAATAAAAACGTAGGTACCTATTTTTTGAATGCATCACCAATGCACTTTTACATCCTGTCCATTTTTATTACATACATAGGTACAAATTTAATATTAAAATTTAAGGGAGAAAGGACGAATTTCCTGAACACATCAACTAATAACACAATTCACTATTTATTCTTACCTATAAATCAATTTAGCCCTACAATTCTTTTCGTCGTTTTTGAATTTAGCAATGTAGAAAATTCTTGAGAAATCTAACGCCAAAGGTAAGAAAATTGTATGAGAAATGTTGTCCAAGTATATTTTTGAGAATACTAAGAGATCTTAGAAATATACAAATATAAACATGCCAAATCTTAAATCAATTCAACAAAAATTCGCACTGAAAACAAAGATAAACGCCCCAAATTTAATTTTCTGTGTAACCAAACATTTCAAAAATAAGAAAACAATTACCAAAAATTAAATGACAGACATATCGTCGGTGAAACCAGAAAAGTGTGTAACTCCAAATTTTCTGAAAATGAGATTTGAATGACATCTGTTAGTCAAACCTGATATCTACCGTTACTTAAACTGGGAATCCCCTTAAAGTTCATACTTTTTATTCTATTGGCAAATTAGAAAATGGTGTAACTCCATGCTCACTTCATTTTGTGAGAAAACCGTGTATCTCCCCATTATGCGGTAGTAAAAGTGTGAGTGACATCAGGCAAATCGTGTCAATAACTTCAAACCTATAACGTTTTAATGCTCTCCTGTAAAATTTGCTAATATGGAGTTACACACTTTTCTGGTTTCACCGACGATATATAGATTTATTAAAACAATTTCACTTAATGACTGATCGATGAGACACTCAGCGAAAAAAGCTCAAAACTGGCAGAGAGTAAATTATGACGATGATTTGGTTGGTTCGCTGTCGATGGTTGCTGCATTTGCTAAACGATATGAGAAATGGCGAATTTGTGTGAGTACCTAAATGTATGCAATTTATTTTTTACTTTCGGTTATTTTAGTTCAGTTGATAGACAATTGATAGTTTTGGGTTAAAGTTCAAGCGTCAAATTTGTGAATACATACGTATTCTCATGTTTCTTATAAAGCGTATCCCAATTAGAGCACACAGCTTTGAGGCTCCGAACTGCACGTTGTCATCGATAACATGGTCACCTTGGAAACTGAAGAAAAAGAACATTTTGGTTTGTTCCCTTAAATCAAATACAATTATTTATACTTAGTTTGAAGTTAGTCAGGATTTAATATTTTTTGTTCGCATAAACCATAACTTTTTATTTGAGATCTTACGAAAAGGAAAAACATGAGAATAAGATTTTGTTTTTATGTCTCAATTTAAATTGAAAAAAATATGTTTTCAAGGCTAAGTTAAAGTAAAAAAAAACCCACGAGAACCGTTTGGCAATATGGGAAAGCCAACTGGGGCGGTCTCAATGACTTCATCAGAAATTTTAACTGGTCACTATGCTTCCAATTGACGTGAATTCCAGATATGATTACAAACTTATTTTCTTGTGGAATGAGAAATGTTATCCCAAATAGGGTAAAATCTATCAAACCCAAAGAAAACGCATTATTTGATTCGAGCTGTAAAGAGGTTATTAGGATAAAAAATGTAAGTTTCCGGAATTACAAAGCGAACCACACTGAGGAAAATCAGAAGAAGTTCAAACAAGCTAGAAGGGCCTGGAACCAACATATTTGACGCATTACATTTTTTAAATGACCAGAAATTACAGCAAAAATACTATTATGTCCCAAAAGGTAGTTAAAATTTCTGGTCATTTGTAAAAAATGTGCGCAACACTACATTATCGTCGGTTCCGAAGCTGGTTTCCAATGACAATCCTTTTGTAAGCTCGATTGATAAAGCCAATTTGCTTGCAGCACAGTTTGCTTGTTAATACGAAGATGCCAACGAGTGATATATGTAACTCCTCCTGTACTTGAAAGCGTAAACGATTATATGGGACGAATCTTCTTTCACACTAAGTCACAAATTCGCTGGCCCTGATAGTATCCCTGCTATTGCTCTGAAGAGGTGTTCTTTAACGCTGGCAAAACCACTGCGTAACCTTTTCCATCTTTCATATAAACAGGTCTCTTTTCGAGTGGATGGAAAACAGCATTTGATAGGGTTTGGCATCAGGCTCTCTTATCGAAAATGCGTCCTTTCGGTTTTCATGAATCCCTTCTTCATTGAATTAGTAATTACCTTTCGGACCGTTCAATTTGGACGGGTTAAAATCTGATATCCACAAAATAAATGCAGTGTTCCAGGGCTCCGTTTTGTCTCCGACACTCGTTCATAATTGATCTTTTGTCTGAAACTTCTAACCCACTAAATTGTTTCGCTGATGACAGTACTTTGAGCTTTTCATATGCGTTTTAAGATTCTCATCCTTTTTGTTCGGATGTGGACTACTAACGGCAGCGTATGATAACCTCATTAAATTCTGATCTTGACAGCATTGTTCAATGGGGAATCAAAAACCGTGTGGAATTAAATGCTACTGTCTACTGTCACAAAAGCGTAACCCTCCCCTAATGCCACTATCCATGGGTAGTACTTGCATTGAGGAGACTGAACAGCTATTAGTTCTAGGTATGTGCATCACAAACCACTTGTTGTGGAGTGATCACATATTTGACATCGCCAAAAATGCTGCTAAGTATTTAGGTTTTCGCCGTCAATGCGAGAAGTTTTTTACCCCTGATATGGCTATAATTTATAAAGCCTATATTCGTTCTAAACTTGAGTACAACTCCCATATGGGCAATTGCTCCAATAACCCACTAATCCCAAAGATTGACGAGCAATCGATAAACCAGAGTTTTAGTCAACACTACAGTCTACGAAAGCGTAGCATTCTTGGGCGACTTACACTCTTTCAACGAACAAACAGTGAAAAACTGTACTACTTTTATCGAAACTAATAAGGTTTTCCATGGGCAAAATAAATTAATTTATTCTTGATCTAGACTAGATCTGTCAAAACACAAATATCCCCTCTTTTCGCATTCCAAGGAGCAAAATAAATTGATTTATTTTTGATTTAAGATCAAATCTACAGATTTGGATTTTTCGACAGATTTACCCCTCTTTGCATCTATGCTGATAATACAATTTTTAAAAAATGTTGGCTGGGAACTTGACAGCTCTACCGCACTTCATAACACGTACACGAAGAAAAATAAATACAATGACAAACAAAAAAAAAAATCTAGTTGTGTTCCATGCGCCACGAAAGAAAAACAATTTTTGAAGGAAATCTGAATTTACCCATGGAAAATCTAAGCCTTGAAATCGTGTTGTTTGCAAAATTTCCATAGAAAAATTCGTTTTTATGTCTATTTTAACATCAAAAATAGTAATTTTTAAATAAACAAATTTCAAACCAGACTTGAAAACCATAAGATGTTTTGGATATGGCGAGTGTTTTTTTTTTAAACGTGTGGTTTTCAATTTCTTAGTACTTTTTTCGGAATTGGGTGTTTTGACAGCTGTCATTTTGATTTATGCTGATCGGCCGGCGCAACGATCAACAATGAATTTATTAAAGAAAACTTTTGGTGAGCGCATTACCTCACGTCGTGGGCCTGTATCGTGGCCTTAAAGATCATACTATTTAACACCTCGCCCTGGTCTGGCCAGAGCCAGCATACGTATCCATTAAGAAAAACCTAACGCAGAAGTAAACTCTATGGCTGGCACTGGCATAATATACTTTCCGCGACCCGCGATCGAATTACTTTCATTTTCCATGTGAGTGCTTTGTTGAGTTTTGTTTTCTTCTTAAACCATCTCTCTCAAAGTCGGCGGTAGCAAGTTGTAGAGGTACATAAAGCTGCAAAAATAGTTTTTAGTCTAATAATGGTGGTAATGGCAGTGGTTATAAGAAAAACCACTTTAAGGTTGTTGATCTGGTTTATACTCTGTTGAGTATTATTAAGTGTTGTAAGACAACAACAGTATAGTCGTCCTGTCTTATGGTACGTATTCTGAGAATTGGGATTGAGTCGCATGCCATCAAGTATAGAGACTGTAAAAACAATTGATAGGCTAGTTTAATTGCTGCATTGTTGCAGACACACATCATGTAGAGTACATGATGAGGAAAAGATTTACGAGAAACGAGAAGATTTTGAATATTATTAACTATGGACTTGACTTGATTATATGTACGTTGTCGATGTTACAGCTTTTGTTTGATATAACATTAAATGACATTAAATGGTTATTTATTATTAATGGGAATTGAAATTTTATCTTTTAATTCAATACAATTAATATTTTGAGCCGCACTGCACGAATGTGGAATGTCTAACCACTCTGGATATTTCGCACTAATTTCAATGTGTAGATATTCAAAACCAGTTAACTTTAATTTCATAATTGTTTGCACTTTGTTTAACATTATATAAGAATTCGTAACCCCGTTTTTGCATAAAAAAGACTTGATTATTTTGGAGTTTTGACGAAATTGAGAGCAGAACTTCATATTCTGTGTCCTTCGTTGAATATAAACACAATATATCCGTATAATATGCAGTATCGGGTAAAAAAGGATTGACATAAACTCAAAAAATGAAGCACAAGGTTGTAAAATCTTCTAACTTTTTCCTGGCCAAAAAAATTAACAGTAAATCAGATTTTCCTAAAGATAAGGCAAACAATCAGTTAAAATTCAAATTTTTAAGGAAAATAATTAAATGGGTAACCTCAAGACGTCAGTATGGGGTTGCCTTTGTTGTTGAGAACCCCTTCACACCTTCTTGGCATAGAGCCAATTAGTTTTTGACATGTTTCCACAGGTGTTGCGTACCAATGTTCTGGGATTTCTTTCCATATTGCCTCCGTATTTTTTGTCTCCTTGCACGATATTCTATTTTTTAAATCTCTTCAAAAGTTTTCTGGCGATTGTTTCGGCAGGTTTTTAGGTTTCATATGGGTCCCTTAATATGTTAGCCACAGCACACGGAGAACGATGAGGTTTTTTCAATAATGATGCCTTTATCTCTTAGTTGCAAAATCAAACGGCGTTCTTCTTCAGAATAATGTTTTGTGCGTCCACATTATTATTTGATTTAATAAGATATTAAAAATTAAGAACAAACAAAAATTTCCCAGAAACATTGCAAACTTACAGTGCACTCTTATTAAATTGTCCACTGACAAATGAGTTTCGTGAATAAAAATAACGGTGATTTGATCAATACTTTTTTTCAGTGACTCTGGAAAATCTTGACAGCAAATTCAAAAATAATTGCACAATGTTTAAAACAAATTTTGGAAGATTATTACAATATAATTTATAAAGTGAAGAACATTTATTAATTCACTCTTATTTTTTTGGCAACCACTGTGTACTCGAGTGATAACCTTTAAAAGTCAATTAAGGTTATCTTTTAATTGAAAATTGAACCTCTCAGACCCGTTCCAAAAAAATCGTTTTGGTTGTGGCCCAGTGTATTTTAATATCCTTAAGGGGTTTCATTTAAAAAAAAAGCCAGCCATTTGGACAGCTGTCACTTGAAGCCGTCATCTTTTGACATTCAAAAACTACCACTACTAAAAATGAGACACTTCAACAACGCATACAAATTATTTAAATTCGCTTCAAATACGGCAAAAATTTCGCAATCACAGTTCGAAAAACTTAAGCACTTTTTGGTCGTTCTTGAAGGATCTCGTTAGCCGGCAATAATAAAACAGTTGATTGATAGTTTATTTGTATGATGTTTTACGGAATTAGAAGAATTAGAAGCGGCGGCTGATTTTAGTGGCGGCGCTACGTGCAACCCTTGTTATTATTTCTCTAAATCTTATTTCTAAAAAAATCTATTTTTAACTTCCCATAGAAAGTTATTGACATGCATCGGTCCTATTTGTCCGAATTGAAAATGTTGACATTTCTTGACGCTTCAAAATTCCTAAAATTTTAATAAAAGCATTTGTTGTGCGTTCCGTAGGTTCGGCATACCTTTTTTCGTCGCCCATATTTTAAAAACCAGTGAAAATATAGACTTCAACTAAATTTTGTTTTTTTTACAAATAATAACATCGAAAGATGCAGAAAGGACTTAAATAGGGAAATATTTGATTCATCGCAAATATCTCTAGAAATAATTACGCTAGTGACAACAAGTACATTTTACATAATACGCGTGACGTGACACCAAACTTGTTTCGATTGAAGAAAACTGAAAAAAGTATCAATCACCTCAAATATTCGATGTACAAGAGTAGGATAATCTATAGTGATTAAGTGTTCTTTCAACAACAAAATTAAATTTGGAGGAAAGTAGATAAAAGATTAAAACAAAAATATTAAAATCGTGTTTTTACTTTTTCTTTCAATTTCACTTCTGCCGAATTTAGTTTAGGTATTTTATTCTTATTTTACATTTGACGTATACATCATACGACAGATTTTAAATTTGCTCTGACAGTTGAATTTGCTCTGACAGTTTTCATTTGTATGAACCTTAACTGCTCTACACTCAACTCTACATTAAAATTTTTTCTTGTTGAACAAACCTAATGTGTCTTTGACTCTATTAATTTTCGGCTTTCAAAATCCTTATCCTTGATCCGCAACTGAATTTCATTGTGTTGACAATGAAAAGACTTAAAATAAAATTGTTTTCTAACATTAATTTGGCAGAAATTAGACTTTGTTGGTAATTCATAAATAAATTTTTATTTATACATAAATCACTCATATCACATTTTTATTCCGCTCCATAACAATTGGAGGTGTCTTTTCGTTTTGAAAAATATACTCGTACATTATGTGCTTTGGCAGTTGTCAGTTCATTAAGTCCATCTGCAATTTACCATGACAAGTATTATTACGGTTTTGGCATTAATCGCGAAAACAAATAATTGCACGAATGACAAGGTATCGCTCAAATAAAATCATCCAGAGTGAATGGATTGATATCTGAAAGTTTACGATCGGGATTCATGAGTGGGTGTTGGTTAATTGTTGGCAATAAAAATAATTTAAACAATTAACGGGATCTGTATATTATATACCGCTGCGTTCGATTTAAAACATTTTACATATTTTTCGTATGAAATGAGCCAAAAATTAATTGAAAATACTTGTGATTTGGATTGATCGCTTTTGATTATTAAAATGAGCGCGGCAATTTATTTTTGAAGTGAATCGAACGCGATGTGAGTGGAATTAGATGATTTTGTTTTTGTTTTTCTTTTATGTGGGCTTGTCGAACAGCTGGTCAAAGGAGTGGGCTTTGACATTTGTCATGAGATTTCAATTTGGTTAGGAGTGCTGTTTTTGTTTCCAAATATGTATGTATGAATGAACATATTTTAATATCGGAATTATAATTATGAATTGTGTTGAATATCGATAAAGTTAATTTAATTTTCTTAATTTAATCGAAAATGAAACTTAATCTTCTTTTATTTTCTCGTTGGAATTTTTCTCATTAATCCCCTTCCGCTTCTCTTACTCTTTCTGAACGGAAGACTAATGAGCGAATTTTGGGTGTTTTTTCTTTTTTAATTCAAAGCAGAGTCTGGACTGTCAAACAAAAAATTGTGTTTCTTTCTTACCTCTTAAAATTCAAACCTTCTAATTTGTATTTCTTTTTTCGTCTCTGAACGTGTTCAGAGCTCGCTGTATGATCTCAGAATAAAACAACTGAACAGACCTAGTTTAATGCTGATTGCTGAACACAGGTGAAAATGAAAGTGTTCAGACCTGTTTCAAAAAATGAATTCTAAGCGCACAGAACATGAGGATGTTCAGAGCATGCTCAATATGCTCGGACTCTGTTCAAAACTCCTTTCTGATTTGAAAAAATAAGAAACGCAACTTTATGTTTTGGATGTAAATGGGGACTAATATAATGTATGCAATAAAAATGTAATAAATTGAACTAAGTAATTTTTTTTTCATTATTTGGCTTGTTAGTTAGAACCCTAATAATTATGGAACATGACGTCGCGGTCGTTCAAGTGACTCCTCGGCTGGCTGGCTTTGCAGTAGTGCATTCTGTCACTCTTATTTTCCAAGACTTTGTTGTTGGTTAAGTCTGTAGCTCAATAATAGCTTTTTTGAAATTGGCTTTAAGTCATCGTTTCGGGATTGCTTGGATCACATCTATCCTTCATAGTTCCCCACAATAATATATCGCAAGGTGGCCAATTGACATCGCCAAGTTGGCTTATAAAACGATGTTAGAATTTGGTGGAATTTGTAAGCGAATAATCTGAGATTTCTTTAGATTAGGAGGAGAAATGTTAAACTCTTGAGATTGATGACGAGTTGATGTTCGTGAATTGAGTTTTACACTCTCGTTTCTCGTTTGTGCTGTGTCTAGCTGTGTCTACTAGATAACCAGTCTCACAGTCTTGCACAAAAATGCGCGAAGCAAGTGTGATGAATGCTTCATTTTCATATTTTAAGTAGGTAAGTTTTTAACGGCAGTAAAGATAGTTTGGCCAATACTCAAGAAAGGAGACCCTCTGAACTACACCAACTACATAGGCATCAGTCTCCTGAACAAAGCTTATGTATAAGATCTTTCTTGTTTTAATTTCTGAACGTCTGAAGCCGTTTGTCAACAGCGCGTTAGGTGCATATCATGCCACCATTGACAATATATTCACATTACGGCCTTGAAAACATTCCAGGAAGTTTAAATTGATACCCACCACCTATTTCAAAGCCGCGTATTACAATGCTTCTATAGAGTAGAACTTTACAGAGCAATTTCAAGTTCTGTCATCCCTGTCAAACTTGTTTATTATGCAGAATGACGATGGATAAAGTACTCTGCTCTATTAAGGTCGGACAAGACCTCATCGATGCTTTTGATGTCAAAAAAAGGTTTTAGACAAGGCGATGATGCACTGTCATGTGACTTCTTCAACATCGTACTGGAAAGAATTATGTATTCAAAACTAAAGGTACATTCTCCATAGGTCTGTTCAAATACTCGAATACACCGATTATATTAACATAATTGGAATTTCAATGAGTGATGTCAGTAGCCCGTTTTTGAGCATTGAATCGGAAGCGGAGAAGATGAGTTTAGTGTTAGTTTACCAAGGCCCTGCTATAAATTCAGATAACGACATCAGTGCTGAAATCAAACGGAGAATAACTTTGGACTTAGAATGCAATTGAGTAGTAAAGTTTCTACAGTTAAGCCAACCCCAATACGACATTTATCATCCCAAATTTCATCAAGGTAAGATGAAAACGTTTTAGGATGCTTCGAGGGAGCATGCGGAGTTCCATCTGCATAGATGGAGAAAATACAACGATGACATTGATCTAGTGCAAAGAACAAAAGTTCGACGACTTAGCCATTTAGAGTCATGTGGAGCAAATGGACTTCAACGCCCGAGCCTGGAAAGTCTGTGAATTTAATTCCGTTGGACGGTGGCGTTACGAGAGCAGGGGGAAGAGAAATTCAACCAACTTTTCGTGCGAGACAGCTAGCTATGAACCGAGCTGGCTGGAGACGTGTGTTGGTTGAGTCCCAGGTCCGTCCCGGACTTAAGCGTGCATAAGTAGTTATCATTGATCTTTAATAACAAGTGACTTAAAACACTCATTTTTCATGCAAATAAAATACCTGCAATGGTAGACCATGCCAGCTGTTCTTTAGCTTTGAATTTTAAAGAACATTATCAAACCTATTTATGTATATTTTTAAATAGCACTACGCCCGCCCTAACGATTACTCCACAAGTCCCTCTTTTCTTTCCTATTATCCCTAAGATAAAACTTCTTTAGATTTAAATTTCATGTAGATTTGCATGCATTTTATTAATCCAATATATTTTTTATGGAAACACTCATAGTCATAATCAAGTACTTACCGATTAATAATTTTCCTTCCTGATGATGCACAAATAAAAAACGCCTTCCGAATTACATATTCCGACCAACAAAGGAACATCGCTGCAAACTACATTCGTGTTTCCTTATTGTTGTTAAACTTCAATGTAAAAAAGAAAAAAACTGGGTTACATAATACTAAACTGAACCTAAGAGTTATAGGGAATTTCCTATAATTTATTCAAACGGCCTGCATTTGCAATAGTACGTCATCCGATAATTATTATAACACGAAGAAGGAAGAAGCCACACAAAGTCGTTTCCTGCATTTCATCGGACATTAAGCAACATTTGGTTGATGGGCATATCGAAAAAAACAGACTAAATGAGATAGAATAAAAGACATTAAACATTTGTATACATTTAATCAAATTGATCATTTGATTAACCTTTTTCCATAAAGAATACTATAATTTTGACATTGACAATATATTTTATTGATGAAAACCATGATATAAATTAGAATACCTAAACTCCTCCATAAGAAATGATCATTCGAATAGTATTTTAAAGCAATTGTTGCCAAACTATTTTCTCCTAAGACTTGAAGTGCAAATTGCGGTTATGAGCCGCTACGGTTCTATGGGTTCAATATTCAACACAAAGCCACAAATTTATATTTTTACTTTTTTAATTTTTTGATGTGAATTTGCTTCTATTAATTTCCCTAAACGAAAGAAAGTGATTATGGTATTTTTTTAGTTTTTGTTCGCAATTTTTCGCATTTTTTGCTAGTTTAAAAGTGTTAATTAGGTTCATTAAACAGAATTAAAATAGAATACAGTAAAATGATAAATTGACTGAAATAAAAAAAAAAAAAACATAAGTGGAATATAATGAGGTTTTCCATTTCAGTATAGAAAAGAGGTTCACAATTCATTATGTTTATTAACTCCAGAGTAGATAAAATAGTCTTACGAATTTGATGAGAAGAGTGATATGAAAAAATGATACAGTTTGAAAAGCCGCTTCTGACTTATAAATGTACCCCAAAATCAAAGAAAACCATTAAAATGTAAACCAGGGTTTATAAACTTGCACCTGATGTTTTTATAACAAGCCAAATTGTCATTTTTAAAGAACCTTGATAATTTTGAGCGTTAAGGATTATAAACTTATGGTTTAACCTTTTTTATGCCATAAGTATTTAGACTTCAAACCAATTTAAGCCTTTTTTGTTTTTTTTGGGGAAAAAAACTATTGACTGATTTTTTTTCTAAACAATTTAAAAGACATCAAAAACGTTACTCTTCGTAGCAAACTTTAAGTTAAAATTTCTTGTTATTGACTTACTTGTTTCCTATTTCCCTAGTTTTAAAGCTAAAGTTGGCCTACTAATCGATTTAAGGTGAACATTTTTGGAAGCCACTTGTTCTATAATTTATCAGGGATTGTTTTTTTTTTCTATTCACGTCGGACTTTAATCACCTAAAATAACAAAATTCCAAGTTCATTTCGATACTGTTTAAACAAAATTTTAGTATTATTTACATCAAAATAGATACAAATTTTTCTATTCTAAAGTTGATTAACTCCAAAGTTGCAAATCACCAGCCGAAAATTGAAACAAAATCACAAATTATATTCAACTTTGACTAATCAAAATCGGTCTTGCTTCTTGGAACCTTGAACAGTCCTGAAATTAAAAATTGACAAATCGGATCGGCTACAATAACTTCCAATAGGAATATTATCACGGTTAAAAAATTTCATTCACATGCCGCAAATGGTGTTATTCAACGTACCTGGGCCCTGGGAATTTGAAGATTTCATGGGGATTTTTAAAATGAAAATTGATTCCTTGGAGTTTCATTCCATTGAGATTTTTCATTGTACAGTAATGTAAAGTTAGATCATTTTTTGAAAGTGCATATTTACTCTTAAATAATATGTATGATCTGAGGAAAATTAAAAAGCTGAACCAGCTTTTGAGATAAAGAATTTTGAAATACAGTATTGTAAGATATAGTTTCAGTTTCAGCTTTCAAAAAATAAAGTACTTCAGAGTTTTAAAACACTAAATGTATGAGAAACAGCCCAAAATTTGGGGTAGGGTTTTGTACATGATTATTTTTTCAGATGCTAAAAACTTTATGAAGTCTACGGTTAAATAGATTCAGTACTTTGAGGTGTTTAAACAGAATTTCGAAAAACTGTATTTTGAATTTACAGTATTTTGAAGTACCTACAAGGTTAAATGACCAAATAGTATCAGTGTTTTTTTTGAAAAAACCATCCATAGTAGTACCCGTGGCATGATGGTTAGTGCGTTGGACTGTCATGCGAGAGGTCTTGGGTTCGATCCCTGCCTGTGCCACCTTAATTTAAAAAAAAAAAAAAAAAACGGGTACTGCCTCTTGCGAGGAATGGACAAATTCTCCAAGAGTAATACTTGTCATGAAAAAGTGCTTTCTCAAATTAGCCGTTCGGATTCGGCATAAAACTGTAGGTCCCCTCCATCCCTAACAACAGTACTCGCACACAGGAATGGTTGAGAGTTGTAAGTCACTAGGCCCTGGTTCTCTACGGACTGTTGCGCCACCTAATTTATTTATTTTTTATACATAGTTCAACAGACATGTATAGGAATTACAAAAACAAATCACTGCAGATAAAAGTGAAATCCTGCTGGGGATAGGGATTTGACGAGTATTATAATCAATTTTCTAGTTTTTCCTTTTTAGACGTTGCTACGTTGGATACATTCTTAAGGCTCGATAGATGTGTTCGTAGAGTAGTGTCCAACATACAAAACACTATGACGTCATTTTTAAAACACAACATGAGCTCTGTTTTCTAATTTAATTACTTGTGTGTTTTACAAATGAGCTGACGACTCAACTTTTATTTAACTTTTTTATAAATGCAATTTTTGTATAGTCCTACAAAATTTTGTGGCTACTCCGTATCAACTGAAGTACAACTACCTTTCCAAACAAATATTAAAAAAGTATCATGGCAAGTCTTTCAATACAAATTTAGATCAGAAAATTCAAATCTTACTACTTATTTTGGTTTTCAACGTTGCTTAGCATAAAATCCATTTTTAAGTTCCCTGCGCGTGTTTGTAAACTTTTTCAAAATTATGTGTTAAACTAAGCTGACTTAAAAAAGTTGTTTAATTATACGAAAATAGACATAAACTGTAATATTTGTTTCTTATATTGCTAAATGTTAGTGTCATCAAATATAGCGACATACGAAGATCTACACACACACAATCTATATCTACGAACGTATCCCTTTTCTTCAGTTCTTATTTAATTCAGCTTAATTTATATTATAGGAAACATGAAAATAAATTAAATATACAACTGTGCATTAAATTCAAATTAGTTCTGGTCTGAGTTCCGCTAATTTGTTTAAAATTTGTTTTTATAAATCATTCTGACAAATGTTTAACTGTGGCAACTTTCAATATCCCAATAAGACACTGCTAGTATTATACAGTATCATGCAGAATTTGGAATACCGTCATTAGACCTGTTCTCACAAAAATTTGACCATACAAAATTATGAAATACCGTATTTTGACCTACTCCCGACAAAAATTACTTTAAAACTCCATTGGTTTGCAATTTTTTTTAAATTTTCAAACTTGTATTACCATTTTATAAAAGATGACTATTCCATTTTGATAGATAGAATGTTAAAGACTTAACCTAAGCATCTACATTTCATTCGCGAAACGATTCGAATTTAAGCATTTAATCACACCATTTAACAAATAATTATAAAGAAAGCTCGATAAAGTCTTTCTACTGTGTCGTGTCAGACCAGAGCATCCCTTTCCAAATTTGTTACCTTATTTATGAACAGACACATAATTTTAAGCAATAAACTTAAAGGTGTATACAATTTTAAACGTCAAAAACATCCGAAAATATTCAAAGGTGTGACTGACCCACTCCGAAAGATTCAGCTGATGTAGGTACATACATATAAAAACTTCTCCATTTATTATTGTCACACGAATTATGAGTATTATTTAATAGAGCTTATCCCATTTAACTATACCTCTTCATCTGCTTCTTCCTCTGCCTCTTTAAAGCAGTAGTCGGTACATCATTGCATTTAGTATCTTACGTCGTCGGTCGTGGTCTTGTACTGCACTTGCACTCAAGTCATTACCCCAAGCCATCCAACCAATATAAACTATATGGCTCTGTGAAGACTGCCAAACAGTATTGTATCGTTTTTGTTGTTTTCAAAACATTTTAACATAATCTTCTTAGTATTATGCCGACGTTTTTTCAAGAGGAAATTTTCCTTTCTTTTTGTTTGTGGTGCAAATAAGCTTTTCTATATCTTCTTTTAAAACTGGACACACGTCAAGACAACTCAAAACGGAATCATCCGCACTATACAACAACAAAAAACAAAAACAACAACTACAACAATCAAGGTGGAAAATCTCATTTTCGCATTTAACATTGTATCTCATCAACGTCATCGTCATCGGTTTTCTATCTTTTGGCTTTTGCTGGCACCAATGCAACAACCATAACTGCACGTACTCGCATAAATGCTATGAAAGAAGAAGGGAGATGCAATTATTGCATGCTGCTGTTGTCTGTTGTTTGCTGTGTTATCCGTTAATTTTCTCACCCTGGTGGTCGTTTTTTGTACTTTCTTATAAAAGGTTGATCATGGACACGATTCGATAACAATTCATGTTTGGATACTGCTAAGCCATGATCATCAATATCAAATATTTTCTTATTCTACAATTAATTGTAAGTTTTTGTATTTTGTTATCGAGTGGATTATAAATTAAAAATCGAAACAAATAAAGAAATTTTGTGTGTTTAACAAAACAAATGCAAGTGCAAGTGCAAAAGTATATAAAAATATCTAGTGATAGTGTAACGATCTCGTCACACACGACGAGAGAGAGTGAAAGTCATTTGGAATGGACTTCTTGTAATTTATAATGCTGACCACATAGCCTAAGGATTATAATATAGTGAATTTAAAGTTATGGAAATTTGTGGCGTCGCGGTCGGTCGTGGGCGCATAAAAGAGTGCATTGATTACCAACTGTGTTTTTTCCAACGATGACAAATAGATTTTCAGTTGATAGATTGAATTTTCTTCATTTGAAATTCTTAATGATATTTATACAAGTGTGATTTAAATTTTGAAAACAAAATTGAACAATTCTTAAAATACACTAAAATTTTCGGAATATACATTTTCGTTTCTTCTAATCGTCCAACTTTTGTTGTATTCAAACTTCAAAGTGTGAATTAAGGAGATAAATTGAAAACACAATTCCGAAACAATGATTCTTTCAAAGTGTCTTCTAAATGAATAAGGATTCAAAAATCTAGTGACAATTAACTTTGATGTTGAATTTTAAGATTTTCCTCAGTTTAACAATACAGACAATTTAAAAAAATAAAGAATTTCAGGCGACATCTGTATGTAACAATTTAATTCACATAAAACACTCACATAAGGATATTTTTAGTTTAGAGCTAAGAACAACGTCTGCTCTGAATATTTTCGGAATACTCAGATTTCGTTTTGAAATGCGTCAAAACATTTAAATTCAAAAAAAAAAAAAAACATTTTAGTAGATTTGAAAATTAATAATCCTCTATGAAATTAAGAACAGGGTAAATGTGTTGCTCCATTTTTCATTGATAAATGTTTCAAGAATTTGTATTCATTTTCTTTGAAGTCACATCTTGTTAATCACTTATTCATTTTCCTTCAAATCACATCTTGTTAATCACTCTCTGACTACTTATGGGGCTTGCTGTCAAAAATTGATTTTTTAGTGGCGAAAGGAACACGATTGACATTATTTTGTTTGTGTCATTGTGTTAGTGTAACTTCATTTAATTGTTAACAAGTGCATTGGAACTGTCAAATTTCCAGCTAAACACTTTTAAACTTGACAAACAGAAATGAAACAAATTTTAAACATCTCTGCATGAACCTTTAGCAATACCTATTAAATAAATATAACAATTTTGCCTTGTATCTGTTAAGCTGAAAATTGTATTAGAATTAGCCCAAAGACGTGCAAATCTGACGAAAAATTTAGATCTGCAGATTTGATCTTAATCAAATATAAATCAATTTTCTTTGCCCCATGGAATGCAGGGAACATTTGACAGATCTAAATCAATAATAAATTGATATATTTTATTTTAAGCTCTGACACACTTAATAGAAACAGTTTTTGCTTTGACAACTAATGCTACGTTCAGATACAAAAAATAAAACATCTATAAATACCATATCGTCAGCGCCGTCGACAAATTATCAGAATATTTGATACTACTAATAACTACGAAAAATAAAAATTTGAAACCTTAAATTAGGATTTTGACATAAAAACGATACTAATTTTTTTAAAAACGAAAGAAATTGTGTTCTATAACCATGTATGAGTTTCTGGTTGTGTTAAATAAATTTTAATTTGTGACCTTATAAAAATTGTGGCAGCAATAATTTTCCTAAATGATTTATTTTGTTTTTTTTTTGTATTTTTTTTGTAAAGCTCTTGCCATTGCTTGTAACTGCAAGTAATGCTCGTGGAAGGCGTCGACCAGGTGCTCGGACTGAGGCAACAGCAGTCGAAGAAGTAACAGAAAAAGCAGCTGGACCTGATCAAATAGCTATGGCTAGTCGAACTGAATCTTCCAGATTTGGAATGCAACCATCCTATTCCTCATCTAATCAAGAAACAGGTTCGTTTTACTTTTCAAATCATCTTTAAATCTCAATTCATCGCACATTTTTTTTGTTAGAAAACTATCCATATGAGCTAAATTTGATTCGTCCCGAAAGCCAGTTTCCGACCAACCCATCTGGCGTATCTCAATACAGTTTCGGCAATGAGGAACGTCAGGTTGAAGATGTTGAAACAGCCGAAGAGTATGTTGCCAAGGCCATGCAAATGTATGGAAGCCGTCTCCAGGAACCCATAAGACTCACTGCAGAAAATACACCAACACAAAACAAGTATGATGTCTTCGAAGCGCCTGAACCTGAGACACAAACTACTGCACCTCTACAAGCATCGGCGCCTGTTTTTGAAAAGGACCCCGTAACTCGGTCTTATGACGTTTATGACTACTCAACTTATGAAACTGTGTCCGAACAGCAATATGAACCAAAGTTTGAAACCAAATACCGATATCAACCAAATAGCAATTCTGAAACCGCCTATGTAGCTCCATCAATGAGGGGGCAATCAAATTCCGAAGAGGATCGTATTAAGGCAGCAGCTTCTAGTGAAATCCCTAAAGAGGAAATTCTCAAGCAAATAGAAAAATCTGTCATCAAGTACATGAAGGAAATGGAAGCTGATGGCAAAATTATTCCCCCTTCTGAACCCAAGACAAACTACTTTAAAATTCAACAAGCCGAAAGCACTCAACGCGTTCAAGCAACTCCAAAACCAAAACAATCCAGTTATCAATACTCATCAACTATGCGCAACCAAAATCAAAAAACCGCTCCCAAGCAACAAAGTCAATCCAATGAAGAGACTTATTCAAGTTCTTCCCTACAACAAGAGCTCTCAGACAGTTTGGCACCTAATGTAGAATTTATTTATAAAATCAAAGCACGAGCTCCCTTACAGTCTATGCAAACTTCCAGGCCATATTCGAACAAAGTACCAGTAGAATCGTTTGATCATTCAGCGGCTCTCAAGAATATGGAAGAATTCGACTTGTCTCATGTTGTTCAGGAAGAACGGGTTGCAACTAAACCCAAACTGTTCTTCAACTCTGACATTTATCAGGACATCAACTCGTTGCCGTACAAACCGGAAAAACTTGTCATCACTCGACCCCACAAGACTAAGGAGCATCCGGATTATAAGGGATATTCACTCTACACAGAAGCAAAAGCCGAAGACGACTCTGAGGACTCGGGCTATCCAATAATGAATCCTTATCAGTTTGTCTTTAAGAAGGAACCGTCATCGCCTTCCCTCGTTGCCCAATCATCAAACTGGGAAAACTCCCATAATCGGCCTTATTCATCAGGACCCCAGAACCAGAAGCCTCAATTGGAATATGATACTTATTCGCCAAAATACAACAACAATCCCGAAGGTTATGGCTATCAGCATCAGCACAGTCCAAGCCACAAATATCAGGGACGTCATCCAACCAAGCGAGGCAAGCGTGGAGGACCCCATCCCCATGGCAAGAAAGGCTCTCGGGGAACAAAGGACCCTGAAGCTAATGTAGCTCTTAGACCACCACCAAAGGTGTAATATTACAATACTTATCATCAAACACAAAAATAATGTTTGTCTTATTGTTGTGGTGCTATTCTAAGTTTTATTTGCAATATTTATTTATTTGTTATTTAAGCTTTTGTATATTAGGAACTCTATTTTTGTATTTATTTGCTTAACAGTTTTAGCTACGTTCTTCAAGATTTGAATACATTTTGGCTCGTAATGTAGATATCGTTTGGATATCTAATCCAAAAATTAAACATTTATTATTTTATACAACAACAATTGTTTTAATGATCCCAAATGTACTATGCTGATTGATTTTATAGCATTTCATACAAAATACCGGAGATTTTTTTTTTTCAATTCTTTACCTGTATATATTTCGACCTTCGTTTTTCAAACTTACCATACACGGTTTATTTTAAACTATTTAGAAAAACAGACGTACAAAAATGTCTTCCATTACCATTCATTGGTAAACTTCGTCGTTGTTGAATTTCCAAAAATATGTCAAAATTACTTTTTTGAGTCTTAATATTTAGACCTATCCAATTAGACATTAATTTTAGAAATATGCTTGGAAAGGATGTTTTATTAGACGTGTGGATTTCAATCTGGCAATACTTTTTTGGGAATTGGTCTTTTTGACAGCTCACTTGGCTTAGTTTGATTTGCCAATTAAATTTGAACAGACTTACTCCTAAGCAATGTTTGCAAATCGTTAAAATATATATGTATACCAAATTTATGGTTCGGTTCGAGGCGGACGCAACGAAACACTCCATTTAAGGTGGCCACAGACGACGAACATGCTCGCGCAACATGCTCACCTGCGTTCCTCCACAGACGGCGAAAATTGTTCGCGAACATTCATTTCGTTTTAAATCTCCGAGGAGGAAACATCATGTGTGATGAAAAAGCGCAAGTCGTTGCCCTCATGATGATTTACCTTTGCGAAAGGAAAAAAAATCAAGCAAAAAAAGAGAGTGGATGAAGGACTGGCTTTATCCATTTGGTTGAAATACCAAAGGGTTAGCACATACAGGTCATCAGCACCTGCACCAGATTTTTCAAATTTTTTGACTTTGGCAAGTTCTCGCCTGTTTGATGCACGCAAAGATTTAATTTTTTTTTACCCTGTCAATTGCCGCACTTTAGTCTATTTCTTTATATTTTCTTAATAAATTGTTCCAAGATTTGTTTTTTTTTTTGCAATTTTATTCTTATAACTGTCACACACACAATTCCAAATCGCATCTTCACCGCGCAAAATTCGCATGAATTCAACAATGAAATCACGGCTTACTGTCACCATTGTTTTTCTTCCGCGATGTGTACTCTACGAAAATCTGAATAAAAATGAAGTTTTGCTCGCGAACATCGCCACAGACGACGAACATTGAAACCGGCGAACACGATGAAATCGAAATTTTTCGGCAACAGCGAGCCGCTCGCGAACAACCCCATAAACGACGAATTTAGCGCGAGCACGAGCATGTTGCGCGAGCATGTTCGTCGTCTGTGGCCACCTTTATTGAAGGGCCTCCAAGATCGCGTGATTTATCACCGCCTGTCTTTTTTGTGTGGGGTTATGTTAAGTCGCTTATCTACGAGTATGCACAAAACACCGAGACAATTGACGCCTTGGAAGTGAATATTCGGCTTGTAATAATTGCTGACATACGGCTGAACTTAATTCGAGCCAGCCGCGAAAACTCCTATCTTTAGAAAGCTAAATTATTTGCCATAATACGAGTATTAAATTATAAACGTTTCAATTCTTATTGAAAATAAATTTAAATTCAACACCAACCCAAATAGCAGATTAACTTTGTTAAAATATTTTTCCTGTCTCTCTGGAAATAATCGCAGTAGAATACAAATCAAGACATATTGACAAACAGCTGTCAATTCTTATAATGTCAATAACAGCTGTTGATCAATCTGTCATCCACACCACCAGTTTCTCTTTTATACTGAGTGATTAGTTTCGAAAAAATTAATATAAAAAGGCTAATCGATTCATTTGCTTATTTTGAGGGCATGATTTATTCAAGGAATTCACACTAAAAATTGAATGCCAACAAATTATTCTGTTGTTTTAACAGAAATAAATTAAAAATGTCGAAGCGCTAATGATTTCCGTTGGATTCTATTCCAGTCTTAAAAAACATAAATCAGGAAAAGGAGTTATCTAGTAAGGAAGTTAAATTAAGTTCTATATTAATTAAAAAAGAAGTTTTCCTATGTACATTATGTATATTTAAAAAGAAAAGTATAAAACTCAATGGCAAACAAATATTGCATATTTAAAGGGCACATTATCAACATTATTTTTTTTTCAAGAATGAATAAATAACTTAAGAGGCGCAACAGCTTGTAGAGAACCAGGGCCTAGCGAATTAGATTGTCAAAAATTTTAGGGGGCTACAGTTTTTATGCCGATTCCGAAATGCTAAATTGAGAAACCACTTTTCATAACTTACTCTTGAGCACGGACAGAGATTGGACCCAAGACCTCTGACTTTACAGTTCTACGCGCTAACTATCAAACCACGGGTATTATATTCTACAAGAAGCTTTATTTTAAAAGAATGATAAATGATGCGTTATTGGACCACTAACGATAATAAAACGTAGCTCAAAACTCAAAACATTAATATTTCACTTCTTAAATGATTTATAATTTTGCTTTACCGTCGGAAAAGCGAAAATTCGACAGATCTTTTTTGAAGGTTCTCGAGATTTTTTATTTTGAATACCGCATAAAACATTCTAATGGAAAATGCTAGAATCAAACGAAATAATTCCTTGTGTTTTAACTTTAAAGCTCAATGAAGTTAATTGTATTTGAAAATGTTGACATTTTTCGGTGTTTCAAAGCTCTTAAGCTGAGATCACACGATTGGTCAAATGTACCGATTTTTGTCCATTCGTATGTACAGATCGTGTGAATGGCAGAAAATATTGGGCATAAGGCAGATAGGACAATTTTTTTGGCAGATAGGCAGATAAAAATGATCTGTCTTGTACCAATCGTATGAACTGTTCATACACCGATGAAGATAGAAAAAATTCTTAAATATGCAGATAACTTGTTCTGCTATTTAATGACCGATCATAGTGACCAATCAAAGCAGATACGTTCATTTAATTTTTTGTTGTTGTTGAAAATTACGATTTTTTAATAATTATTTCATAATTTATTATTATTATATAAATTTAAAATTTGGCAGCACTGCTTTAATTTTTAAGATCATGGACACTGATGAAGAAGAAGTGATGAATTTGGTCAATTCCGTGTGCACAAATTTAGGCGACCAGACAAAGGAAGCAACACCAACGCCAGAAAAATATAAGCGAAAGCGACCTCATGTGACAACGGCTTGGTCATTAATTTAATAACAATAATTGAAAGCAGTTCATGCCTTTGGGAATACTCTTCTGCAGATTACAAGGACAATTAATGACAAAATCGGGCCAAGGTGCATCGACCACGAAACCTCATTGGCCTTTCTGGACTGCCAATTGCCATGCAGTTTTATCACAATTTTTTAATGCATCATAGATGGCTTTGCACACTTCTGGCACAAACAAAGATATGGTATTTGGTGCTATTCGAAAGTGAACCGATAAGCTTTTGAAGCTGTCTCCAGGAGCGTGACTACCAATTTTTCATTTGCTGAGATAGCTTGGGGCATGTTGGTGTTATCTTTTTTGATTTGTGGAGAAACTAATTTAAGCAGATCATTAAAAGTGGCTTCATTCATTTGCAAGAAATTTTTAAATAAAAATTTCTGATTTTCGATTTCTCGGAACTCCGCCAAAGTTTTTACACAAGCGCCATCACCTCCTTCTCAGGAGCCAATCCCGCACCCAAACATTTGGCTTCCGTGCCTTTCTTCTTTTTTTTTTGTTTTTCAATTAAATATACACAAATGCACATTATGGCAGCTATTTTTTTTTTCCGTGTGGACATCATTTTAATTTTATTTTATTTTGTATTCTTTTAATTAAATTCAATAATTATATATTATCAAACATATAAACAACTAGCAGCCCGTCCCGGCTTCGCACGGGTAAACATAAATGGGTATAGATAATGTAGCTTTCTAATGAAAAAAGAATTATTAAAATCGGTCTAGTACTTTTTGAATTTATTCGTTACATACAAAAATACAAGTCTTTCCTCTTTATAATATTAGTGTAGATTAATCAGCTGTTTATTTTTGCTGTTGAAAATAATGCCAGATCGTGTGGCAGGGTTGTACAGATATCGGTCATATTCTTGCTGTGCACAAATAAGCGCCGAAAATATTTGGCTAAAATACACCAATCGTGTGAACACCTAAAAATATTTTCGGTACACAAAATTTCTGTCACCAAATGTGTACAGAAGAATTTCGGCCGAAATCGGTACATTTGACCAATCGTGTGATCTCAGCTGTACAGACGTAAAGACGTACAGACGCACTGACGTACAGACGTACAGACGTACAGAAGTACAGACGCACAGACGTACAGACATACAGACGTACAGACGTACAGACGTACAGACGTACAGCCGCACAGACGCACAGACGTACAGACGTACAGACGTACAGACGTACAGATGCACAGACGTACAGACGTACAGACGTACAGACGTACAGACGTACAGACGTACAGACGCACAGACGTACAGACGCACAGAAGCACAGACGCACAGACGTAAGACGCACAGACGTACAGACGCACAGACGTAAAGACGCACAGACGTACAGACGTACAGACGTACAGACGCACAGACGCACAGACGCACAGACGTACAGACGTACAGACGTAGAGACGCACAGATGCACAGACGCACAGACGTACAGACGTACAGACGTACAGACGCACAGACGTACAGACGCACAGACGTACAGACGTACAGACGCACAGACGCACAGACGTACAGACGCACAGACGCACATACGTACAGACGCACAGACGTACAGACGTACAGACGCACAGACGTACAGACGCACAGACGTACAGACGTACAGACGTACAGACGTACAGACGCACAGACGCACAGACGTACAGACGTACAGACGTACAGACGTACAGACGCACAGACGTACAGACGCACAGACGTACAGACGTACAGACGCACAGACGCACAGACGCACAGACGCACAGACGTACAGACGCACAGACGTACAGACGTACAGACGCACAGACGCACAGACGTACAGACGCACAGATGCACAGATGCACAGACGTACAGACGTACAGACGCACAGACGTACAGACGCAGAGACGTACAGACGCACAGACGCACAGACGTACAGACGCACAGACGCACAGACGTACAGACGTACAGACGTACAGACGCACAGACGCACAGACGCACAAACGTACAGACGCACATACGTACAGACGCACAGACGTACAGACGTACAGACGCACAGACGTACAGACGCACAGACGCACAGACGTAAGACGCACAGACGTACAGACGCACAGACGTAAAGACACACAGACGTACAGACGCACAGACGTACAGACGTACAGACGTACAGACGCACAGACGTACAGACGTACAGACGCACAGATGCACAGACGTACAGACGCACAGACGTACAGACGTACAGACGCCCAGACGCACAGACGTACAGACGTACTGTAGTGTGTTTATGTGCACATAGTTTATGCACGTGTCAGGTGACGAATACCACACGTAACTTTATACATCGCGAAGCGACATTGTGCACATCAGCACACCATAATCTTCCCACGATATGCAATGAACAACGTGCATTGCATATCGTGGAGGAATGAAACAAATATCAAATTCTTCTTTTATATTATTCTTTTTGCTGACTCCACAAATGTGTGAATATGGAGTCAGCATAGTTTTAAGTATGATCATATTTTAAGAACGTTTGTGAAAATGTATTATAACAAAAAAAATTCATTCTTTATTCAGCTCTCCTACAAGATACAAGTGTTTTTTAATTTATTGAAAGATATTACATGGCGACCGTGACCGTGATTCTGTCCATATAAAATTAAAAATAAGTTTTTTTTGTTTTATTAACTTAATTCAATCCAAAAATGTCTTTATTTTAAATTATTTGAGAAAAACATAAAACACATCGGAACATTGTGCGTTTTTAAAAGTATCAAGCCGGACAAATCGCTTGCCCAATTATTTGTGAAGTGCGCATTTTGACTAAAAATAAAAAGAGGAACCATCTTTGAATAGAAAATATACCCTTTCATCCACCACCACAACGAACATGTTTGCCTCACAAAATCAGTTGAAAAGTAAATAATGATATGATGTGCTCGGAAAGTGTAAAAGCGATTCGAACATGTTTGCCTTTCATCCACCACTACCACCACCTCGTATTCCTTCATCATTTTTAATTGGGAACGAACAAACTTCCTTTTACGACAAAATAACTCGTGATATACATTCATTAGAAAGTGATCATTCGGAAGTTGGCAGACCACTATCGCCATCTGTGTGGACCTCAGCTAAACTCAGAAAACGAAACAACAATAATCTTCAAATCATAGCTGCCCAGCAATCAAATGATGATGATCAAATCAATCCAGCCCAGCAATGGTTCGTCGGACTACTCTAAAATTAAAAAGCCTGGATTTTCTATGATAATATGCCAGATATAGTACGTGATTATACGGTTGAATATCTGATATGTACATTGTACATAGGTAAAGTGATCAAATAAATATTGGTAACATATTATTTTTAATTTTGAAGATAAATGTAAGTACATTGCTAAAAGTAAGCCATTTTAAAGTATGTATCATAAATTGAAAAGTTTAATCATGGATTTTTTTTTTTAATAATTTTATGAAATTTTTAAAATTCATCGTGAAAAAAAAATGTGTTAATTGTTCTATTAAATGAGAAGCACCATCTTGTAAACCTAAAATTGCTCATGTTCACATTTTTCTAATAAAAGTAAAACATTTTATATATGAAGCTTAAATCTATTGAACTAATCTGTTTATTGTACAAACCATCGAAAATCTATTACTTATTTTTTTTTCTTTAAAAAAAAAAATCCAATATTTAATTACTTTTAAAAGAAATTTGATGCATTCTTCTGCCGTTCTTTTTTTTTATTTTAAACAAAATATGGCAATCGTCTCAAATACTCTTTGCAAGTCTAGAATAACTGTAACAAAGATTATATGGTATCTTTGCTCGGTATTGCTTCTTCTGTTTAAAGTCATTGAGGTTTAAACATTAATTTAAAATGGGAGGTAAAAACTCCAAAGTAAAGGATAGCACAGCAAATGTGTTAAATGTTGTTGACGTGATGGATACAACCCCACACTTAGAAACACAAACTATGCTCATTTCTTTATTGGTTGTCCTCACGGCAGCAAACTTATTTCTTAAATTTTATCTGTTGTATAAGCGTACACTTAAAAAACGCTACATAAGCCGAGCAAACGACTTAGATAAAATTTAAAATGGAATGGAAAATATTAGCAATAAAAATAAACGGTTTTAAAGACAATTTCCAAAAATCTTACAAATGTATTAACAAAAATACAACAATAAGAGTAGATACATTAAAAAACCATATTAAAACACTAATATCCCATTACAATAGTATTGTCAATGTTTTCAACGCATACAAAAATGAATTGACAGCTGATCACGAAAAAGATTGTAGGAAGCTTTTAAAAACACTTAACACTAAGTTAAAAAATATTAATATTAAATGGGAAATTGAAATACATGTCCCAGATGAATTAGAGCTTCACGCTGAGTTTAATGAAAATCAAATAGAAAGTTTAGACGAATCAAAACCAGTAGTAAATACAGAATCTGACAGTGAAATTGAAACACTGGATGAATTCCCACAACCAATTATAAAAATCAAGGAAAACATGGCCCAAACTTTAGTAGAATTTCTTAAACTGGCCTCATCACTCTTACCTGAGTTTGATGGAAAGGCAGAAAATTTACAAAGCTTCAAAGATGCCCTTCTCCTTATTGATTCCTTAAAAGGAGCACACGAAGTATCAGCAATTAGTCTCATATAGACCAAACTAAAGGGACATGCTAGAAATCTAATAAGTAATGAACAAACGATAGTTGAGATAGTTGAAAAGCTAAATGCAAAAGTAAAAGGAGATTCAGTAGATGTAATTTCTGCGAAATTACTAAATCTACAACAAAAAAATAAAACAGCAAATCAATATGTCCAAGAAATAGAAAAATTGACGAAGTGTTTAGAAGGAGCCTATATCAACGATGGTTTAGCTTCTGATTTAGCTGCTAAGTACAGCACAACGCTCGCTGTCAAGGCTATGACACAAAATTGTTCTATTGATAAGGTAAAACTTATAATGCAGGCTGGCACATTCAGCGATATGAATGAGGCCATGTCCAAATTCGTAAATAGTTGCACAGATGCAACCGGACATTCTAATACTGTTTTGTTTTACAAGCAAACCAATAATAGAGGCTATCGTGGAAATTACCACGGAAGAGGTAATCATCACAATAATCGTTACCGCAATAACCAAAACAATTACAGGGGAAATGGCCGATCTAGAGGCAACTTTAGAGGCCGTGGTAACTCGTACCGTGGCCATAATAATAATAACAACCACAATAATGTTCGAATTACTCAAAGTAACTCGGAAAACTGCCAAGACCCTTTAGGAAACAATACATAAATACAAAGGTCCATGCTATCAATTTTAATCTCAATATTTTCGTGTCATTTATTAATGTATTTACTAAACATAAACTCACATTCCTTATAGACACAGGTGCAGATATTTCACTTCTAAAAGAAGATTCTGATGTTTATCAAGACATCCAAAATGACAAGATTATAAGTATCCAAGGAATAGGCCAGGGAATAGTAAAAACCCAAGGTCTTGCCCCAATAGAGCTTCAAACAGATAAATACATCATTCCGCACAATTTCCATATTGTTGATTCAAATTTTACAATACCATGTGATGGAATCATAGGTATGGATTTTATAAAACAATTTAACTGCAAAATAGACTTCAAACCAACTGAAGATTGGTTTATAATCAGACCCAACAATTTAAATTTTCCGATTTATGTTCCAATAACATATAGTTCTGGTAATAATTCACTACTTCTACCAGCAAGATCACAAGTAATAAGAAAAATTGAAATAAAAACAACAGAAGACTTCATTTTTATTCCCAACCAAGAAATAAAACATGGCATTTATGTTGCAAATGCAATAGCAACATCACAATTTGCATTAGTTCGTCTATTAAATACAACCGATACTGACCAACTGGCTAGTTTAAATAACTTAAAATATGAACCACTCTCAAACTATGATGTGGTCCACACTAATCAAAATAGTAGAACAGAATCAGTCCTAAATCAACTAAAGAAAAATTTTCCGCCCCAATTCAAAAAACAATTAACAGAAGTATGCACCGAATATAGTGATGTATTTGGATTGGAAACCGAATCCATAACTACAAATAATTTTTATAAGCAAAACTTGAGATTGAAAGATAGCGAACCAGTATATATTAAGAACTACCGAGGTCCTCACAGTCATGTTGAAGAAATTCAAAAACAAGTTAAAAAATTAATAAACGACAAAATAATCGAACCGTCTGTATCTGAATATAATAGCCCGCTTTTACTAGTTCCCAAGAAAGCCCTACCGGGTTCCGAAGAGAAAAAATGGCGATTAAATCGACTATCGTCAATTGAATAAAAAACTTTTATCTGATAAATTTCCACTCCCAAGAATTGATGACATCCTAGATCAATTGGGTCGAGCAAAATATTTTTAATGCCTCGACCTAATGTCAGGTTTTCACCAAATCGAAGTAGAAGAAAGTTCCAGAAACTTAACGTCTTTTTCAACGAGCAATGGCTCATATCGTTTTACGCGACTACCTTTTGGTTTAAAAATAGCGCCAAATTCATTCCAGAGAATGATGACCATAGCATTCTCTGGACTTGAACCTTCACAAGCATTTCTCTACATGGATGACCTTATGGTTATAGGCTGTTCCGAAAAACATATGCTTAAAAATCTAACAAATGTTTTTAACATATGTAGAAAATACAATTTAAAATTGCATCCACAAAAATGTTCATTTTTTATGCATGAAGTGACTTTTCTGGGTCATAAATGCACGGATAAAGGAGTATTGCCAGATGACAAAAAATATGACGTCATCAAAAATTATCCAGTCCCACACGACGCGGATAGCGCTAGACGATTCGTTGCATTCTGCAACTATTACAGACGATTTATTAAAAACTTCGCCGACTATTCACGGCACATAACGAGGTTATGTAAAAAGAATATTCCTTTTGTGTGGACAGATGATTACCAAAAAGCATTTCAATATTTGAAAAATAAATTAGTTGAACCAACCCTATTACAATACCCAGATTTTAAAAAAGAATTTTGCATAATAACTGATGCAAGTAAACAAGCATGTGGAGCGGTTCTAACCCAAAACCATAACGGAATTCAACTCCCAATAGCTTATGCATCACGTTCATTCACAAAAGGTGAAAGCAATAAAAGCACAACAGAGCAAGAGCTCACAGCCATTCACTGGGCAATAACACATTTTCGACCATATATGTATATATGGCAAACACTTCATAGTTAAAACAGATCACAGACCACTCACGTATTTATTCTCCATGACAAACCCCAGCTCAAAGTTAACACGCATGAGGCTAGAATTAGAAGAGTATGACTTCACGGTTGAATACCTAAGGGGAAAAGACAATTTCGTGGCAGATGCCCTGTCTAGGATAACAATATCCGAGCTCAAAGACTTACAAGCTAAAGTCCTGAAAGTCACTACCAGGCACCAAAGTAAACAGAAAAAATCCTGCGCAGGAGAAAAACAAGTAGATCTGCATAAGCAATCTCTTGACATTGCTTCTAAGCCCAAAGTATTTGAAGTCATTTTTAATGACGAAGTACGAAAAGTAGTGACCTTGCGAATAACGGATTCCTTATGTTTATTTAAACGTGGGAACAAAATTATAGCAAGAATTGTAGTTAGAGATTTATATACCAATGGAACTCTCGATTTAGGTCAGTTCTTCCAAAGGCTCGAAACAGAAGCCGGTATATTAAAAATCAAAAAACTAAAAGTGGCACCGTGCGAAAAGATATTTGAATTAATTTCAATTGAATCTTTCAAAAACATGGGCAACAAAATATTAAAATCATTACGAGTAGCGCTACTCAAGCCGGTGACCCAAATAAAAAATGAAAAAGATCAAGAAGCAATACTGTTTACGTACCATGACGATCCAATTACAGGAGGTCATACAGGCATAACTAAAACGCTAGCAAAAATAAAAAGACACTTTTATTGGAAAAATATGACACGTCATATTAAAGAACACATAAAAAGATGCCACAAATGCCTGACGTCGAAAACAACTAAACATACGAAAACACCACTGATAAAAACAGATACACCCACATATGCTTTTGACAAGGTAATAGTTGATACAATTGGTCCTTTACCTCGATCAGAGAATGGAAACGAGTATGCAGTCACTTTAATTTGTGACCTTACAAAATATTTAGTAGCCATTCCAGTTGCAAATAAAAACGCAAAAACGATTGCAAAAGCAATATTTGAATCTTTTATTCTGAAGTACGGTCCAATGAAGACGTTCATTACGGACATGGGAACAGAATACAAAAATTCTATTATAAACGACTTGTGCAAATATTTAAAAGTAGACAATATAACGTCTACAGCACATCACCACCAAACAGTTGGAACAGTAGAAAGGAGCCATAGAACTTTTAACGAATATATTCGTTCCTATATATCCGTTGACAAAACAGATTGGGATGTTTGGCTTCCATTCTTCGTTTACTGTTTCAACACGACACCCTCTATGGCACATAATTATTGTCCATACGAACTTGTTTATGGTAAGCAAAGTAACTTACCAATAGAATTTAATTCAATAGATAGGATAGATCCTATATATAATGTAGATGACTATGCTAAGGAAGTAAAATTTAGATTAGAAACGGCATATAAGAGAGCTAAAATACTATTAGAAGTAAATAAAGCTAAAAATAAAGATTATTACGATAAAAAAATAGTTAGTCTCGATTTAAAGTTAGGAGATAAAGTTATGCTAAGAAACGAATCAGGTCATAAGTTGGATCCCGTTTATTTAGGCCCCTTCGAGGTCGTAGAAATTGAAAACAATAATAATATAATTATAAAAACAAATAAAAACAAAAAGCAGAAAGTACATAAGAATAGGTTAAAAATATATAATACTTAAGAGTTTTAATGAAATAGAAACAACAAATTTGTTTTTTTTTAATAATGTTTAATATTTGTTCTCCTTCACTCAAATTTTTATTAAACATACATTTTTCGAATTTTTTTTATCAATATATGTACAAAGAATAATTTCTGTAAGTAAAAAAAAAAAAAAGAAGAAAAATAAAATAAATAAATAGTAAATTAAATATTACTGACAAAAAAAATGATGTATTAATTAAAATATATGAAATATATATAAAATATATTACATTTTTTATTAATAAATGTACAAAGAATAATTTCTGTAAGTAAAAAAAAAAAAAAAATGAAATAAATAAATAGTAAATCAAATAATAGATACTGACACAAAAAAAAATGTTGTATTAATTAAAATATATGAAATAAAAATATATTTATTTTTAATTTGTTAATCATTAAGATTTATGCACAATTAAATAACTCCATGTAATTACGTTATTTCTTAAAAGAAGGGAGGTGTAGTGTGTTTATGTGCACATAGTTTATGCACGTGTCAGGTGACGAATACCACTCGTCACTTGATACGTCGCGAAGCGACATTGTGCACATCAGCACACCATAATCTTCCCACGATATGCAATGAACAACGTGCATTGCATATCGTGGAGGAATGAAACAAATATCAAATTCTTCTTTTATATTATTCTTTTTGCTGACTCCACAAATGTGTGAATATGGAGTCAGCATAGTTTTAAGTATGATCATATTTTAAGAACGTTTGTGAAAATGTATTATAACAAAAAAAATTCATTCTTTATTCAGCACTCCTACAAGATACAAGTGTTTTTTAATTTATTGAAAGATATTACAGTACAGACGTACTGTAATACGTACAGACGTACAGACGTACAGACGTACAGACGTACAGACGTACAGACGTACAGACGTACAGACGAACAGACGCACAGACGCACAGACGTACAGACACACAGACGCAAGACGCACAGACGTACAGACGCACAGACGTACAGACGTACAGACGCACAGACGTACAGACGCACAGACGTACAGACGCACAGACGTACAGGCGCACAGACGCACAGACGTACAGACGTACAGACGCACAGACGTACAGACAAACAGACGTATAGACGCACAGACGTACAGACGTACAGACGTGCAGACGTACAGACGTACAGACGTACAGACGTACAGACGCACAGACGCACAGACGTACAGACGCACAGACGTACAGACGCACAGACGTACAGACGCACAGACGTACAGACGCACAGACGTACAGACGTACATACGTACAGACGTACAGACGCACAGACGCACAGACGTACAGACGTACAGACGTACAGACGCACAGACGCACAGACATACAGACGTACACACGCACAGACGCACAGACGCACAGATGTACAGACGTACAGACGCACAGACGCACAGACGTACAGACGCACAGATGTCTCAGCAAAAATGGTTTAGCGTTTCTTTTAAATTTTTGTAGGACAGGTGAAATCTAACAGCTTTTGAAGTTTTTTTTTTGAATATTATATGAAGTAATATAAATATTTAAAAAGAGGCTGGGATGCGACCCACACTGATAACTTCCCATCCCGACTGTCGATTTGCCTTGCTTAAGAGTTTGTAGGTTTTCGTGTTTTGTTAAAAAAGTTGTCAGTTGAATTATTGTTAAAAATCTAATGGTTCTTGAGCTATGAACGACGAAAAAAACGTCGCGAACGTACAGACGTACAGACGTACAGACGTACAGACGTACAGACGTACAGACGTACAGACGTACAGACGTACAGACGTACAGACGCACTGACGTACAGACGTACAGACGCACTGACGTACAGACGTACAGACGTACAGACGTACAGAAGTACAGAAGTACAGACGCACAGACGTACAGACGCACAGACTTACAGACGTACAGACGTACAGACGTACAGACGTACAGACGCACAGACGCACAGACGTACAGACGCATAGACGTACAGACGCACAGACGTACAGACGTACAGACGCACAGACGTACAGACGCACAGACGTACAGACGCACAGACGTACAGACGTACAGACGTACAGACGCACAGACGCACAGACGCACAGACGTACAGACGTACAGACGTACAGACGTACAGACGCACAGACGCACAGACGTACAGACGCACAGACGTACAGACGCACAGACGTACAGACGTACAGACGTACAGACGCACAGACATACAGACGCACAGACGTACAGACGCACAGACGTACAGACGTACAGACGCACAGACGCACAGATGTACAGACGTACAGACGCACAGACGAACAGACGTACAGACGCACAGATGTCTCAGCAAAAATGGTTTAGCGTTTCTTTTAAATTTTTGTAGGACAGGTGAAATCTAACAGCTTTTGAAGTTTTTTTTTTGAATATTATATGAAGTAATATAAATATTTAAAAAGAGGCTGGGATGCGACCCACACTGATAACTTCCCATCCCGACTGTCGATTTGCCTTGCTTAAGAGTTTGTAGGTTTTCGTGTTTTGTTAAAAAAGTTGTCAGTTGAATTATTGTTAAAAATTTAAACTACCAACAATATTTTGCATATACTGAAATAGTTTTATTTCAAAATCTAGTTTTGTTAACGAGATTCTTAGTCGAAAACCAATTTTTACCAATTTTAGTAGTATTTCTTAAAAATTTTTATTTCTTATACAAACAAATACAAATTGGATGAATGAAATTAATTTGAGAGATATCGAAAACCGAACATCAATTTTTAATAAATTTGCGTACTATTTTTTGTAGATTTTATTTTGTTATGAAAAAACGGACTGTTGGATTTTAAAAAAAATTACTGAATGTCGAAAACAGTATTTTCTGTGAGATAAAATAAGTTGGAAGCCAATATTTTTAATTTTTGAAAAGTTTTTGTTGAAGATGCTGAAAACGTTATTTTTCGTTATACAAAATTGTTTTGGAGATAAAATGACTTTTTGTTCGTAAAATTTTCGAGGTGACAAATATTTTTTTTTCAGTTTTTTTGATTTATAAAAAAAAACGTTAGTTGGAATTTTTTCCAAAAATATATTTGTTTGGTATCACATTACAATACATAATATAAAATTTAATTCAAGACTCTACCGTTACTGGTTCGTGAGATATTTAGGGTTAACCAAAATTGCTATGGTAAAAAACACTCACGCAATTTTATTGAGAGTCCTTTCTGCATCTTTCTGCAAAATTTATTTGAAGTCGATATCTCTCATGGTTCTTGCGTTCTTCGCGAACGTACAGACGTACAGACGTACAGACGCACTGACGTACAGACGTACAGACGCACTGACGTACAGACGTACAGACGTACAGAAGTACAGACGCACAGACGTACAGACGCACAGACGCACAGACTTACAGACGTACAGACGTACAGACGTACAGACGTACAGACGCACAGACGTACAGACGTGCAGACATACAGACGTACAGACGTACAGACGCACAGACGCACAGACGTACAGACGTACAGACATACAGACGTACAGACGCACAGACGCACAGACGCACAGACGTACAGACGTACAGACGCACAGACGTACAGACGCACAGACGTACGGACGCACAGACGTACAGACGCACAGACGTACAGACGTACAGACGCACAGACGCACAGACGTACAGACGCACAGACGTACAGACGTACAGACGTACAGACGTACAGACGTACAGACGTACAGACGTACAGACGTACAGACGTACAGACGCACAGACGCACAGACGTACAGACGTACAGACGCACAGACGCACAGACGTACAGACGTACAGACGTACAGACGTACAGACGTACAGACGTACAGACGTACAGACGTACAGACGTACAGACGTACGAACGTACGTACACACGCACGCACAGACATCTCTCTAAAAATCTTTTATTTCGACTCTAGGGACCTTGAAACGTCGAGAAATGTCAACATTTTCAATTCGAAAAATTGTACCGATTACAATAACTCCCTATGGGAAGTTAAAAAGAATATTGAAGAAAATTATAGATTTGGAAAACCTTCACGGATTTTATTGGAAAAAAGCTACTTCATACATTTACATAGCCTTAAAAAGTCTTATATATATTTGATTTAAGGCCGCCAAAACCCATTTAAAAAGTGAAATTTTATAGCCAGGAAGAAAACTTTTTTTTTTTTAAGTTTTTTGAAGTAGAATCTAGATTCATCTTTTTATTATTCAAAACATCGCAATGTGCAGAAAAAGACTTTTAAAAAAATCAATTTACTGCTGCAGTGCAGATTGCCGTGTTTCTATTTTGGGTATTTTGCATGCTTCTCTGATTCAGGTAGCCGAAAAGACTTGAAGACATTAAAGGACTCGGAGAAGATTTTCGACCCAACTATACACTCCATCTTTGACCCATCAGTAAAGATAGTTGTATCAGTTCATTAGTGTTGCCATGCCATAGGAAATACGGTAACATTTTTAGAGTAATCCAATTGAAAGTTGTTTTGTAATTGGCAGTTTTTTGCAAAAAAAAAAAACCTACAAGAATTACTTTAACTTGATTTGACGATTCGAATATCTCAACAGAAAACGGCCTTAACTTCAATTTTTAACTGTTAAGTCTTCGAATTTGGCTCATAACAAATAACATTTCATTCAAAAATTATTAAGGGCAGCAATCAATGTTATTGTAGAAGTTATCAGCGTTCGTCGCATCCCAGTCTCTTTCTTTAAATATTGTTTAGCAATTTTCCCCAACGTTTACCTATTTGAACTCTTAATTCATAAAATTTCAATATAATCCAGTAAAAACAATTGATATGAATAAATGATTCAGACAAACATTTTAGAAAATTTTGACAAAGGTGATAACACCATTTTACCTGCAGAAGTGGAGATAATCAAGGAAAATCAGAACTTATGGCGGTCCACAACTTACACGACGACGACGACGTATACAAGAGATTTTATGAGACTTTTCACAATGTTCAGAACATCAAAAGGAAGGTGTAAAAAAAATTTCAACTAACTATGTACATACATATGTATGTCTCATTCTGAGATAAAATCCTTATTTTGCCGGACTAATAAATGGTAATTTTTTAAAAGCTATAGAAAAGTTTTTCAAACAAAAAAACACATACAATTCAGAAAAATGTATGAAATCTTTATTTGAATCGATAGTACGGTCCATATAATTAAATGTTTGAAGATTATTTCATGCAAATCTTGACCTTGACTGCGCCTCAAATCCGCTTAGTCCAATTTTGGCATACTCTTTCCAACATTTCGGCCGGTATCTCACGAATAAATTGAAGCGGGCTTGTCTGTATAGACATGAGCTTTAACATAGCCCTACAAAAAATTGTCTAAAGGCGTTAAATCGCACGATCTAGGCGGCCAATTGACCGGTCCCGAACGTGAAATAAAATGTTCACCGAACTCGCCTCTCAATAAGTCCATTGTTGCGCGTGCTTTGTGGCATGTAGCACCGTCTTGTTGAAACCAAATGTCATGCAAGTTAAGCTCTTGCATTTTGGGCAAATAAAAGTTGAATATCATCTCACGGTAGCGCTCACCATTCACAGTTACGTTACGATTCACATCATCTTTGAAGAAATACGGTCCAATGATGCCACCAGCCCATAAACCGCACCAAACTGTGACTTTTTCTGGATGCATTGGTAGCTCTTGCAATGCTTCTGGCTGATATTCACTCCAAAATCTTGGGGCCGTGAAATAACGCCGAGCGAAATAACGCCGAATTCTGAAATTCGGCCTTGTTTCACTATAATAAAGTGAAATAACGCCGAATTTTAGCATTCGGCCTTATTTCACTATGGGAAAGTGAAATAATACCGATTCGGCGTTATTTCACTTTTGGTCCTATGCAAAATGCTTATTACATCTCAGTCTCAAATCTAAGTATTTTGAGATTTTGCTAGCATTTTTACTAGAAAAATCCAAAAATATTGAGATCTAGATTTCTCCAGGTGTCAATGACACTTTCTATACTTTGAAATAAGTTGTTAATATAGGCGCCTGCCTGGCGACTTTACATACCCTAAGCGGAGCAACGGAGTTGCGTGAGCGGATGTGACCCCGAAAAAGGGAGTTAAAATCCTGAGAACCCGCGAAGCGGGCCACCCACAGGTGCTTTTATTGAAATAAGTTGTTGATATAGGAGCCTGCCTGACGACTTTACATACAACTTCTTTCAATAAAAGCACCTGTGGGTGGCCCGCTTCGCGGGATCTCAGAATTCTAACTCCCTTTTTCGGGGTCACACCTGCTCACGCAACTCCGTTCCTCCGCTTAGGGTATGTAAAGTCGCCAGGCAGGCGCCAATATCAACAGCTTTTTTGAATAAAAGCATCTGTGGGTGGCCCGCTTCGCGGGATCTCAGGATTTAAACTCCACTTTTCGGGGTCACACCCGCTCACGCAACTCCGTTGCTCCGCTTACGGTATGTAAAGTCGCCAGGCAGGCGCCTATATTAACAACTTCTTTCATAATTCTAACAGTAAAGACCGGTTTTTGTTATTGAAGAAAACATCAAAACAAATTTGGTCTTAAGTCGCAAAAAAATTTGGCTTTATGACACTTTCTGAAAGCGACATAAGGCCAAACGTTGGAATTTGGTCTTATGAGCTTTCGAAAAGTGTCATAAGGCCAAATTTCAAAATTTGGTCTTATGACACTTGGCCTTATGTCACGACACCGTTGTAGATGTACATATATAGGCATTATGTGTATACTTTTTAATACTGTTTATTCTACGGTAAACTTTGTTTTACAGTTGATTTTGAGTTAAGCCCCGCTTAGTTTCTCCTTGCAAAAGTTTAATTAAACCGAATTCTCTGTTTTCTCTCTTTCGGCTTTATTTCCCAATTATCATTCGGCGTTATTTCACTTTTCCAAAGTGAAATAAAGCCGAATGCTTAAATTCGGCGTTATTTCATGACACCCAAAATCTTACAATCACTTTTGATACCCTTAATTCAAATCCAAATTTAAATTTATTCTAGCGCATAAGGTTTTTGAGGTATGACTTCATTAAATTCGTAACGATTTGGTAACGATATTCAGTTGAAATATTTATAGTATCTTATAAAATATTTGAAAAATCTTCACAAGTTGTTAGATTTCACGAGTCTCAAAATAATCTTAAAGAAACGCTGAACCATTTGTGTTAAATCGGTTTTTAACGGAAAAAACGGATTGAAAAGAATTTTTGTTCTTTTAACAAATCCGTCGTCTAAAAAATAATATCCTATCAAGTTTTCGGAATATGTATATTAAAAAATATAAAAATAATGTTAAGAACGGGTTAAATTTTTAAACTTGAGCAGATAGTTAGAATCAAAGTTCGAAAATGAAATCATCACCAAAAATTAACTCCAAAACATATTTTTCAAAACTATGAAAGTGTTAAATTCATGGTTCCTTACAAAATTCATATAGAGTCAAATAAATACTCAAAACTTATGAGAATTTCCAGAAACTAAGTTAGATACTAAAATTATTTAAACTGTACCTCGAAGACAAGGACTTGTACTTTGCAAAATCATCATACAATTTATTTAGGGTTATGTTGTGTTTTAAATTGGCCTTAAAAACACCGTTTTTGGTTGTCTTTAGCATTTTTAAAGGCAAATTTAAAAAAAACTGGTGTGAAAGGCGAGATTCGAAATCATGGCATCTTAATCCGTTAAAAAAAGTATTGTAACATAATTTTTTCTACTTGTGGTATTAAGATTTTTCCTGTAGTTGCTTGAATAAAAATGTGTATCAATGGGCAAGATGAAAATGGTCCAGATTTAAATAATGACTAACATGTTCATAGATGCTCTGCATTTTGAACTTCTGTCTCTTTCTACCAAATGAGATTTCTTTATTTGTATCCCCTTTATTCTACAGAAATGATCTTCAATTTTTCCACAAAGCTTCTACTAATATTCTTTATTTTCATCGATACGAATAATCGTTTATTTAATTAAAAAAATATACATATTATAATCTTAAAATCACTTAATTGCTATAGTTGGAGAAAACAGCATTCGGCCACACTCTTAATTCTATAGGTTCTTAATTCTTATACAAAATTTGGTTCCTTGTCACTTTAGCTTTCTGTATCTTCTATGTATACCTCCTTTATCTGCCCAATATTGCGTTTTACTCATGGCTATAGTGCTCGTAGTGTTCCAAATGTGGCTCTTCTTCGTAATGACCAGCATGTTCATGTATAATAGGTTCATGTTCATGTCCATGTCCATGTTCTTCCACATGTGATTCACTGTGATTTTCCAAGACTAATCCATGGTTGTGGTTCTTTTCGGTTTCTGGATGAAGAATCTTCAATTTTTGCTTCGAACCTCCGATTTCGATGGGATTCTTCAGCAAATGCTGATCTTCTTTTTTAATGTAGACCGGAACAGCATGGAAATGATGGAATTTCACACTTTGGTGTGATGTCGCCGAGTGCTTGTGGTCGACCTCTTGATGGTGCTCAGTTTCCTCAATCGCTGGCTCATTATAATGGGCGTGTTCATATTCCTGATGTTCGTATTCGTGTTCATGAATCTTAAGACCCACAGCTAAACTGATCACAGAGAAAAGGAGCTGCAAATAATAAATGTATCCATAAAATGAGAGTTTAATTTTGGAAAAAAAAAGAAAATCCAATTTGATTAATGAGACACTTCCTTGACTTACGATTAATTTAAACATAATTATGCCTGACGTCACGGGAGATTTCTCTTTTCTTTGTATTTTTAAACTGGCACTTCTTGAGCTCGACGGTTCGTGCACTCTTGAATACGATTTGCCACCGAATGTATTTGAATTAGGATACTAGATTCGATTTATACCAACAAGCCCCACTTTTGGCTCACTATGAGGTTGTTTGACTAACTCCTGATAGATACCATGTTTCCATCGCGATCGTCGTCGTCGGTTACTTTTTTATGAAAGCTATGAAAGACCATCATAGGAGGACGGACGCGGACGCAGACGCAGACGGTTGGTGGTGTGTGCTTCTCTTGAAGTTTTGGTTACGTAGACTTAAAACCGGTGGAACAATAAAATAAAAACATATTAGATACATACACGAGTATGTATCTATAGAAATAGATGTCTTGTACGGCTTTCGGCAGATATCCAAGAGATAGAAGGAGATATCGATGAAGTACAAGGTAATTTTGCAGGTGAAAAGAAAAACCCAAGCGAGATTCCTCTTTCTGTGGCTTAGAGACTTTGAAGTGCAACGCGCATTCCACAGTGTCTAGCGCACTGAGCTATTATGTGATGATGATGACTATATGCGGAGTTCAATTGATCTATTGTATCTGTCATTTTGGCACAGACGCAATAAATGGTGCAGTCGTCATTTTTTAAGAGTGTGATATGAGATCTTCCCAAAGACAAAAGGAAGAAAGTCGTCCGTCCGTCGTTGGTCGGTAGGTAAGACCGTTGTTGCGATGCTATTGATAGATTGGCAAGAAATTAGCTTCTTCTCATTAAAGAGAAGTTGTTGGAAGTGGAAGTTGAAGTTAAATAGATGTTCGATTAGACCTAATCAATACTGTGCTTGACACTGAGGAGAGACACATAATTCAAAATATTTATGACAGGTGAGGAAATATAAATTATATACTATTAGCAAAAGAAAGACGATTTACATATTTCTTGGATTAAATACATTTTTCTTTGCGATTTTTGAATACCTAACAAATTAGTGTGTTACGGTATCGTTTATGGAGGAAGTTTAATATCATTATGTTTTGCTTAATATAGATAAAATACAATGTTAGTAACTTTTTGCGGAAGTTAACTCTGCATACTTCATTTCTTACAGGTGAATCTTCAACTATTCTACATTATAATAGATGGTTCACTATTTTAGGGATTTTGAAGTTTAACAACAATTCTTTAGACTGCATACACTTAATTGTTAAACTAAGAAGATATTTTTATTTCCAAATGATCTCAAGTATTTACTAAAAGTGACATTTCATACTATGATTTAAAATAAAAATAAAATTTGTATATAAAAATGTAAAAATATTTTGAATAAAATATAAAAAGTTTCTAAGTATTGCAAATATTAAATCTCAAATAATTCAGGTTTAAAAAATAGAAAATATGTTGTAAACATAACTTTTAACAGTTAAAATAAGAATTTTTTTTAACACAAAATAGAGTTTTTTAGTTTTAACATGTATGATTTTAATTTAAAATTAAAATAATTGGTTAATTCACTTAATTATAGAGGAAACTGTTACGGTAGTTAAGAGCATGTTGACAGAAAAAATGTACATAGATTAAACCAGCCCAAAGCCCCATTTAAGATTTCATTAAGCCTTTCTATTGAGATATGTATATGTACGAGTAGCTATTTTCAAAAATATATACATACGTCGAATTTCTTGTAAAATTTGACAAACAGCCAAGAAATGGTAAATATATTTCTGTTTCTCTTCTGTTAAATGATCACTTGACTTGCGACAGATCATTTCAGTACGGAGTAAAATTAAAATTTCAACTCTGGCTCTGAAAATTATACCAATTTTGGGGACTGAATTGCGAAAATAAATGTAATCCGAAATCAATTGCTGATTTAAAATTTTGTAAATATTTATTTCTGAATGTGAAGAAATTTTCTGTGGAAAGAATAACAACACACATAGTTTGATGGAGTTTAGCAATTTTATCTGCAAAATTGTTAACTTCCCATAGGAAGTTATTGTAATCGGTCCGATTTGTCGTATTAAAATTAAAATGTTGACATTTCTCGAGGCCCCTAGAGTCGAAATAAAAGATTGAAAAAAATTTTGGTTTACCCAAAATATCTCACGATACAATAACGCTAGCGAGATGAATTAAATATTGTATTATATATTGTGACGTGATACCAAACAATTATATTTTTTTGGAAAAAATTCCAACTAACGGTTTTTTAATAAATCAAAAAACTGAAAAAAAATATTTGTCACCTCGAATATTTTACGAACAAAAAATGTATTTATCTGCAAAATATTTGTGTGCAATAAAAACTATCGTTTTTGATATCTGGTAAAATTTTGATAAAAATCGAACTGACAGATTTTCTTATAAAAAATAAAAAATACATTACTAAAAGTTGGTAAAAATTAATTTTCGACTCAAATACCTTTTCAAAAATTTGAGATTATTGCTTCAAACTAATTTTCTCTTATAAGAAATATTGTTTTCAATATTCGGTAAAACTTTGAGAAAAATGGAGTTTACAGTTTGTCAACAAAAAATAAAAACCTAAACAAAAAAAATACTAAAAGTTCGTAAAAATTGATTTTTAACTCAAATATCTTTTCAAAAATTTGAGATATTCGCTTCAACTTAATTTTTTTAATAAGAAATATTGTTTTTAACATTCTATAAAATAATGAGAAAAATCTAACTGACAGTTTTTTTACAAAAAATAAAAAAGCTAAAAAGAAATTGAAAAAAGTTGGTAAAAATTGATTTTCGGCTCAAATATCTTTTCAAAAATTTGAGATTATGGCTTTAAACTAATTTTGTCTTATAAGAAATATTGTTTTCAATATTTTTTTAACATTTTAAGAAAAATCAAAAAACAATATTAAAACTTAGTACAAAATTTACTTTCGACTCAAATATATTTTCAAAAATTAAAAATATTGGCTTCAAACTAGGCTTTCTCACAGAAAATATTGATTTCGACATTCCGTAAATTCTTTATAACAATCGAACAGTCAGTTGTTTCATAAACAAATAAAATCTACAAAAAATATTACGCAAATTTCGTAAAAATTGATGTTCGGTTCACGATATTTCGTGAACAATAGAACGTGACTTCAAATTAATTTCATTAATCCAATTTATAATCATATAAACAAATATAAAAAATAAAAACTTTTAAGAAATGCTACTAAAATTAGTAAAAATCGTTTTCGACTAAGAATCTAGTTTACAAAAATAGATTTCGAAATCAAAATATTTCATCAAATGCAAAATATTGCTGGTAATTTTTAAATCTATTAGAATAATTCAACTGACAACTTTTTTAACAAAACACGGAAACTTACAAACCTTTTAAGCAAGACAAATCGACAGACGGGATGGGAAGTTATCAGTGTGGGTCGCATTCCAGCCTGTTTTTTCGGATATGTTTAGAGAAGATTCTTGGGATATTATCATATGTTAACAAAAACTTCCGGGATAAGCCCATATAAGATAACTTGAATCGAAGGTATGGAAGTCTTCGTCAGCTAAGAGTAGAGTTTGTAAATGAGCTGCTAGCGAATCAGCTTATCCAAAGACTACTTCAAACCTTGATTACGAGCACTAAGTTTGCTCACAATATTCCAGTAAGATCTAGAATTCAAACAGTTTAATAATTTTAAAGCCAAATTTTTTAGATAATCTATCCTCTGGGCTAGACATAACTTTTTATAATCTCTATTAACTTTAAGGAACATGTTTTTAAAAAGTTGCGAGATTGTCGATCTAAAAAGCCTTATATACAAGATTAAGCAGATAAAAATGTATGAGTGCTCTTGACAGAAAAAGGGTAGTATCTTTTATGACATTCTGTATACTTTCGGATGTCTCCTCATGTCCTCAACCGAGTGTGATGAATTTATGTTGACCCTGAACCCTAGCAAAAGTAAAGTCGCCACGCCATTTACAGCTATCCCAAATGCTTCGAAAACCTCCGTCAATGCCGGTTAAAAGTCTCATCTGAAAATGTAATCTTTGTCTAACTTCCAAAAATTTAAACAATTAGCTTTTATGTTTTACTCTGCAATTTTGATCCCGCAGTTAATATTCTTAAAGTTCCAATTAAAGGCATTTCTTATTGGAAATTAGTATTATTTTCATCGATTATGTATTGAATGTTTTTTTTTTTATCACATCTTTACAGACATATGATCAATATTATACAAGAGTTATTGCAACTTTCTGTTCAGCTATTGAATATAATCTCTTAATATTGTTTTCTTTTTTTGCCAGTTTCTAATTTATTACTTATTCACAAATAGCTATAAATTTATATCTGCAAAATGCATACATCCAGCTTACTCATAAAACTATTATTTGATACTTTTTAATCCAAACTGACACTTTTAACATTCAAACATGGGAAGTTAAGCTTATATTCAAGTTGTCAAGATAAGATACATATTTTTTTAATTAGTTCAAAGTTATAAAACAACTGTAAATGATATAGTTGCAAAATATATTCCAATTTCAATGATAAACTAATTTTGAAGCTATGATTTGTATCTTTAGCGAAATTTCATTATGTTATGAATGTTTATCTACATCAAAGTTAAATAATCCGACCAAGTCAAACACATTTGTTTGGATTAAGTTTTAATATAAATGTTAGATCAACCAAATTATAGGAAATATAAAACATTTGTTTTTCGTAATAATGTTATAAAAAAAAAACAATAATGAATTACTTCTTAAAGAATAATTTTACCAAACACCTTTTAATAAAAAATATTTATTTCTACTGGCTTTGGAATGCATTTTGTCACTCAATTTTTCAAGATCTTGATGATAGCTTAAGGCTGTAGCTCACGTTTCACTTTTATTATATCGGCCTTAAGTGCTCGAACTGTTTTCGGAATGTTGCCATAACATCAGCACTTCTCGGTTCCCCACAAAGAACAAGTCCAATTGCAGCTTAGAGGCCTCCGATGGACATCACCAAGAATGATTTGGGAATTTGGTGCACTGAATATACATTATGGTCTGTGTGGCGTGAAAAGTTTTCCTTACCTTCATCATGGTGATAAATAAACAAATTATGCTACCACTCCACTATCCTCATCAAACTGTCAATCTCTGTGGATGCATTGGCTGATCCCCAAAAGATAGAACTCGTGGTGTAATAGTTAGTGCATAGGACGACTACGTGAAACAGCCCTCTAAGAAATAACCGCAAATAATAACTTTCCAAATTGGGGCTTTGTTGCATTATGAAATTAATCCCCAAATTCGAAAATGAATTAAATTCCCAAAAAGTCGTGAAATAAGTCCCCACAAAAGTAATGCAATAAGTCCCCAAATTATTAAAATAAGTCCCCAACATTAGGAATGGTCTTACCATTATATTTTTTCTTTAAAGCGCTTTGTTTTGACAAAGTGAGATAAGGCCAAATTACTTACTTACTTACTTAAGGTGGCGCTACAGTCCTGTGTGAACTAGGGCCTCACCCAACAAACTTCTACATCTAGCTCGGTCCCTATCTAGATGTCTCCAGTTTCGCGCTCCAAATTGGGTGAGGTCACTTTCCACTTGTGCGCGCCACCTGATCCGCGGTCTTCCTCTACTGGGCTGTCCTGTGGGTGCGGATTCGAAGACTTTCCGGGCCGAAGCATTGGTTTCCATCATGCGCTCTACGAGACTCGGACTTTTACTTTTCTGGCTAAGTCTACGTTGCTGTACAGCCCGTACAGTTCGTCGTTCCATCTTCTATTCCACTCCCCTTCGATACATACGGGACCCTAGATCACACGAAGAACTTTTCTCTCGAAACGACCCAAGGTGCTTTCATCCGCTTTTGTCATAGTCCATGCTTCTGCACCGTATAGCAGGACGGGGATGATAAGGGTCTTAGCCCAAAGATAAGGCCAAATTATTTAGAGAAATAGGACTAAGGGAGTACAACTTTTCCTAGTGAAATAAGACCAACTTCTAAAAATTGGCCTTATTGCACTACCCAAATTTGGGGATATATTACAAAGTTGAATATTTTATCATGAAATAACTCTTCAAATTAAAAATGAAATTTATCCCCAAAAAAGCATACATTAAATTCCCAAAAATGAGGATTTCTTTTATTTGAAATAATTCTCCATTTCTTGAGGAGTTATTTTACGGAAACGTGTAGGACTGTCAAGCTTAAGGTCTTGGGTTCAATCACTGCCTGTGCCACCTAAAGTTTTTTTTTTATTGATACTGTCTCTTTCGAAGAATTTACAATTGACCCAAGAGTAATTCTTGCCATGATAAGTGCTTTCTAAAATAAACCGTAAGAATTCGGCATAAAACTGTAGGTCCACTCAATCGCTGACATTACTCGCACACAGCAATGATTTAGAGTGAAATTTACTAGGATTTAGTTCTCTAAAGTACCACCTAATTTAATATTTTAATAAGGCCATAAAGCTTTTAATAAATAATATTAATAAAAATTGTTCATTTCATTCAATTTTGAAACAGAAACTTCATATTTATGGGAATGAGGAAATTATCAGCAAGTGTCAGATGTCTTAAACAATGAAATTTGAAAATTTCAATTTTCGTTTGACAATAGTATACAATGACGTTTCTGTCAATATTGTCAAACATCGATGGTTATTTTGACGTTTATTGTATTGTTAGTTAAAATGTGACAGAAAAGTGAGGCACACATTTTTAAATTTGAAAAAAAAAATAGTGGGAGCGAGATAAAATAATTAAACGTCAAAATGAGTCACATCAAAAAAATCATAAATGCAGTCATTGGCTGCGTTCAATCTCGTATTGGAAAGGCTATCCTGGATTATTTGAATTTTTGTATACCTTATTGAACGAGTTGGATAAACTACTTTCAGCTGTTCACAGAAAGGAGAAAAACATTTAGATTTTGATATCCAAAATTATTGTAAAGCATGTAAAATGTTCAATTGATAATTTCAATAATTTACCGGATTTTTAACAAAAAAACATACAAATTTAAAATCAATTCTCGGGTTCCTACAAATTCAACCATACACATTGCATCAGCTGTTCCGTCAGATATCCTCATATGCCAGAAATTATTGGATATCTTTTTTGACATCTTAACTGTTTTGGATCAGCTGTTATCCAGATACCATATCAGTCTGAAGTTGAACGCAGCCATTATAATACACTTGGGAAAAATGTTTACTGACAGATCCTACACGACGATATCGATAGGTTCAAATTCTGTTCATTGGCAAAAATACATAAAACTTTTGAAAAATTTTTAGGTTAGTAACTTTGTTTACCAGAAGACTCTCTAATAAATTAACAATAACATATCGCACCTAAGTTCAATAAACTCAAAACTATTAACCGTTCATCTTCTTTACAACTCATAAACAGCTTAATCTATGTATAAATACATGAAAAACTTTTAATACCTATATCATCGTCATTTTGCAACAATTCCAACTCGTTTTCAAAGACTTGACTTTGAAAATAAAATGCAAAGAAAATGAAAATGAAACTGAAGCTGAAACTGATTTTGTATCTTTTCTTTTTCCTCGATTAAGTTGATGTATTCGCATCAATTAAATAATAATGTTGTGCTGATGAAGAATACACGAATCGCTTTCAATGCGTGTTATGTGCGTAAAAATGTTGCTTCGCCATAATATTGTCTTCATTTTTGGTCTATGGCATCGTGTTTATGATCCATATCCATAGAAGGTACATATGTATGTATATGAGAGCTTACTCGTTGGAGTTCAAGGTCTGGACAAGGTGAGGTGTAGTGGTTGTGGTTGTTCTTTTTCTGGTTTTCTTCATCAGGGAAAGTTGTACTTCACGCTAAGTACTCTAACCTGAATTACTAATCCTTTTATGGCCAAAAAATACGAAAGCCCTTACTTCATCATAATCACCTAATAGCTTAAATCTTAAAATCATAATTTCTTTGGAAAATAGAAAACAGCTTATCCGTAAATAAAATTATCTAATGGTTTTAATGTACCGACTTTAGTGGAATGCTTTCAATTTGATGTGAACTGAGTTTTATTAAAAGTGTGTTGTGTTGTAATAATAATAATAGCATATTTTTTGAATGATTAAATCGCACATCGAACTTAACGGCTGATAATTGCAGTCAGCCGAAGCGTTGATGCAGTGGCGCGCGGCCGCGGCGGGTGTGTATACCCCAGTACTGTGCAGTGCAGTAGCGCTCGGTTAGCTTTATCGATATTTTCTATAGGCTGTATAGGATAATTTCAATATACATAATTAAATTGTTTTTATCCGCATGTGAGCGCTTGAACGGCGGCGGTGCGCGCGGCGGTGATTTAAATTCGTGAGACAAGCAACAACCACATTAAGGATGTAATACTTTATAACTTGAAAAAATGACGGAAGTCTCTTGACAGCAGCAACAACTAAACAGCTGACTACTGGTGTATGCTACTGCTACCACTAACCTATTGATTTAGATTCACTGAATATATACAAAATTGCAAAAAGAAATAAATGGTGATCCTTCCTGCAAGGTATGGAATGGACTGTATACGATCGATGGACTGGACAACCGCACGAAGCTGATGTTTGTTGGTTATCTAATACTTAACTATAAACTCTCTTGCTCCCAAACCAAAGTGAAACTGATTTGGGGAAATCACGTATGTACATTATACTTATAGATGGTAAGCTACAAACGGAAGATGAAGATTGGTTACTGGTCATGCTGCGGAGCGGACAGCTGCTGATGGTTTGTGATAGATATGAAACCATTAAAAAAGCTGAAGTATCACGAAACCATGTTATCTTCTGCATTGGAGTGCATTGCATTTCAGAATTCGTAGCATAGGAGCAATAGAGTCAATCTCTGGCCCAGATACAATATTTGGTTCTCAAGACTTTAAACAAATTACAAAAATACTAACTATATTCCTAAACATACAAAATTGAGAAGAAAATCTAGCAAAATATTGGTAATTGCATTTGAATTCAGAGAGTGAAAACATTTTGGAAAAGTCTATAGTCTTCTTATTCAAAAGCTAAAAAAATCCTTTGTTTTATCTCTTGAAATAGCCAATATATTTCAAGTCCATCGTCATCATCACAATCAGCCCTACAACCGGGAACTAGTCTATCCATTTATCCGATCGCAAGCCGTCGCCATTCGGACGTCCTGCTCTACGCCATGCCTTACCTTCAGTGCGCTTAAGTATGTCGACTACCATAAAATGTAACATAAAAGGATTTACCGGACTGGTTTCTATTCGCTCAAGCGCAGCTAGGACGTGTCCAGCCCACCGGAGTTCACCGAGCTTAATTTTTCGCTATATCTGCTTCCACGTAGATTGAATACAGTTCATGATTGTGGCGTCTGCGGAATATTCCAAATCCAGCCCTGAATAATTCGATCCAATCAATAAGAGTTACAAGTGAAAATTATATTAAAATTGACCCTTTTATGGGAAATGTTATGAAACATTATAATGGACTTTGAATAAATATGGAAAAAGTAATAAGCTCGTGGGATTCTTAATTGGCACTTCATAGTAAAATGTATGCCTATGACTCTCTATGTGACCCCTGATGTGAAATTGAAAGTAATAGAGAAAAAAAAAAGAATTGAATAAAAGAAACTTAATACCTTTAGTGAATGTATTAGAAGCAGAAGCCCTGAAGCTGGCTTAAGATGTATGTCTATTGTTTTTATTTTAACATAATATTTATTTGAAGATGAACTTAATCTTAAAAAGATCAAAATAATACATTTTGTTGATAGTTATAACTACCAAAAAAAAAACGTCTCATTTGTTGAATGCTGAAATTATAAGAAATAATATATTTATAGATAGGGTTTTCCAATAGGGACTTGACAAATTTGAATTTAGTTTGTGAACGCAGCCTTTCACTAATTATCGAACTGTCACTGTCAATTTGTTTAGTAAGTTAAATATTTTCCTTATGGAAAACGAACGACCAAAGTCTTTAAATAATAAAAAAATATCTACCGATATTTGGATACGGTGACCGCAACTTTAAGAGCGTTATCTCCAATGTTCTGCCATAATTCTCGATCTATCCCAATGGCTTAATGGGTTCATCAATATCTAAAATATGCGTTATTGGCCGGGTAAAAATCCACATTTGTTTTATCATTTTTTTTCATGTCAAGCGTTATCGTTAAATGATTACCGAATATTTTTGGCCCGAATTGGAAGATATAACCTTGTGGTTTCAACAGGATGGTGTCACACAGCACACCTTACAATCGATTAATTGAAGAGTAAGTTTGATGAGCGTGTTATCTCAATAAATGGTCCAGTCAATTGGCTGCCTCGTTCTTATGATTTAAGGCTTCTAGACTATTTTCTTTTGGGCTACATTTAGCCATTGATTTATGCCAACGATGTTGGAAGAGGTCAGAGCCAAAATTGAATGCTAAATGTGAGACCGAGTCATCGAAAATTGGGTCCAACGATTCTACTGATACAAACGTGCTCATGATGGAAAATGAACGAAGTCGAGTTCCATTCATGAACGTTTTGATTGTACTTCCAGCTGATAAAACAGTTCTTAAAATATCTTAAAAGGAAAAGTTGTATATAAGATCAAATTCGGGTGTCTGTTTCAAAAAACTCTTTTGTCAAGTATAAGAGGGATATCCGAAACAGAAAGCAAGAAAAAATTAAACAGAAATAAATATTTTTCGACTGTACGGAGACTTGAAAGTTAGGCAAGTTTAAGGTATCTGATTGGCCTGCTGACAAAAAACTGCCGTCCAACAAAAATGTCCCTAACACTTGTGTCACAATGACGGCTAATCATAATTTTTCATTCAACTGAATGCTGAACTTTAATACTTGTTAATTTTTTTTTTCTCCACAATTCCTGTTTAAGTTTCATGTTTAAGGGTGAGTTTTCAAATTGGAAATTGTAATATTTCTTAAAAATACAAAATACAAGTCGAGATGGCTTGCCTGAGAAGTGTTTTGTAGACGATTGTGTTTTTGGTAGTTTTTGCACGATCAACTGAAGGCAGGCGATGGTTAAGTAAAGTTCCGAGTTTCAAGTGTATGACACTTAAAAAAAAACTAACTAGTTGCCTTTGTTAAAATTGACGTTCAAAGAAAACAGTTGACTGCAAATGGCTGCGTTTAATCTCAGACAGATAGGGTATCCGGATACCTTTTTGTTAGTGTTTTACGTGTAAAAGAATAGCTGATCAAAAACAGCTGAGATGTCAAAAAAGGAATCCAAAGGTATCCAAGAATTTCTGGGGTATGTATATAGGTATCTGACAGAACAGCTGATTCAACACATGGTTGAATTTCAAGAAACTTGAAAATTGATTTTAGCTTTTTGTATTTGTTGGTAAACAAAACGATACAAAATGTTAGTTAAAGTTGTATTTGAGGATGTTCGGTACATAATAGACGATGAAGAAGCTATTTGCCTCCGAATTTTAGAAGGTAATTATGACTTCGAAGCTTAAATGTTTTTCTGCTTTTTGTGAACAGCTGAAAGTTGTTTTTACTTTTTTACAGCTATCTCAAGGTAGGTATCTAAAATTCCACCTAGCCAATGAAGTCCATTGTGTTGTCTGAACCTGCGTCCATTCGTTTCATGTTTTTGACGTTTCTCCTTCTTCATTGTTTTTAGATGTAACTTAATTTTCTTTTTATTCCTGGCCTTAACGTGCGACTAAATATTTAATAAAAAATGAATCCAATTCCCAATTTCCATCTCTGTACTTAATTTTTGTTTCCAATTTTTCAACCACATAAAAGGAACAACAAAAGGTGAAATAATAGATGGCTGCCAAATAATGTACCGAGAACTGTCATTTTCAACTGATAGTGTCTCTATATCTACTAGACAGCAGCTGTTTTGGGTATTTAAACCAATATTTTTTTGTTAAATTAAGAGTAAATAAAATAACAACATATTCTAAAAAATAAATTAATTATTAAAAATATTTTTTGTGAAAGTATGTACATATTTTTGACGTGAGCAAATTTTTGAATGAAAGATGTCGGTAGCTTTTTTATATTTGTCCGTTTGAACCGTTCAACATGTCTCTTACCACAACAAAACTAATGACTGTAATCTTCCGTACAGCTTTTCAAATTAAACAAGTTATTCTTATGGCCTCACCAATTGCAACTGCTTACGTGAAACAGTTAGGTCATGTTTAAACAACAGAACATTTTTAAATAAGTCATAAATACAAAAAAATATTTTCTTTTTCGGATTAAACTGTACTTTTCTGTATTTTGTTTTCTATTTAAAAAGCACCTACCTTAAAATCAATAAATTTTTTTTTTAATTTATGAATAATTTGAAAATAAAATCTAAAAACATTAAATGAAATCCCCAAAAAATCGAGTATGGCAACTTCAAAACAAAAACAGAAGGAAGAAATGTCAAAATTAACCATTTTTGCTTGTGTTTTATGTGAAAAAGTGAACTTTAAAAATTAATTTAAAATATAACTAAATGTTTACTCGCTCTAAAATTGCAATAATTATTATTTAAATTCACATATCCATCAAACAAAGCGCGCGTGGGAAAATTATGGACCATGTCCCAATGGCCGCGTTTTGTTTAACCAGACCTTTATGCCAAGTTTAGTTTGCCATTTCATAATGAATAGAAAGGGTACTCATGCAAACACAGAAAACCCTTAGAAACCTTAAAAACTGTAGAATTTTCTATCGGTAGAAATCAACTGTCAAAATTTGTATGGGAAAAATATTCTGAAAAATATAGACTTTTATCTCTCAAATTTGAAGCAGAAATCGTAGAAAAAAAAAACAGATAATTTTGTGACGTTTATTTTGACATACCGAACACATAACGCGCTCATATTATTTGTCAACACTCAACAGAAAACAAAACAAAAAAATGCCGAAGGTAAGAAAAACAATTATATTTTAGATAATTTATTAAAATTTATTTTTATAATCCAGAAACAAGATCAACAAATTAAAAAACGCCCACGGCCGTATCAACCATCGCACCGCTGGACAAAGTTTGAAACAAACTCGATGCTGAAGTTGGTAGTGGAGGTGGTGAAAGATAACCCCGAAAGCTATGAAGTATTTTTTACATTTAATGTCTCTTTTTCAGCTTTGTTTTAATGAAAAATCTTTTCCTTCCAGAAACCAACAGCCCAAAGATTTTTTCAAAGGCTCGCGAAAATTTCTCCACAGCTGGCCAGCATCGACTGGATATTCATGAAGAGCAAAATGAAGTACCTAAAAAGAACCTGTATACCATCGTTTTCACCAAATAACTCCAACATCAACAATTCATTTAAAGCGATTTGTTCATACAATTGAATTAATTTTGTTTTATAGCTAGTTCTTGGCATTTTGAAGAGCGAAAATATTTGTAAAATGTAATTAAAACAAAACACAGAATCACTTTTTAATTTAAAGTATCGAATGACGTAAATTGAATAAATTTTATAAGTTCATTTTGACGTTAATCAAACAGCTGTTTGTTTCTAAAGCCTAGTACATACTTGTGAACCATCTCGTGAACCCATACAAATTTCGGTTTTTGGTTCACCCGTGAACGTGCTCGTGAAGCTGAGTGGAGAACAGAGTGGAGAGTTTTCGTTCACGGGCAATTCACGTGCAAAATGTACGGGAACTGTTGGTGAAGCTTTGACATTTGGTTACAAAAAAAGGACAGTTTTCAATTTGTACTGAATACTGATACTGATTCCTCATTTAAAGTTTGTGGCTGCTTTGCGTGTGGTTTTAAAAAAAAGTTAAAATGCATTTATATGAAATAGAATACAAATGTTCACAACGTGTGTTCACAAGTGTGTACCAGTGAGCAATTTCAAAAGTTCACTTTCTCCACTGGCGAACGTTCACTTCACGAGGAAGTATGTACTAGGCTTAACGTTTCCGCAAATATTTCTAATGGGGTGTTCATGTAAACCCTTTGCGGAAATTTATATTTTTCTACAAAGTTGAAAATTATATCGTTACATGAATACCCTTAGAGATTTACTTCTGCACAACGTTTGCAAATCGCGTAAAATTAATTACCAAAATAATGGTTCGGTTACATACAGCCAACAAAAAAATCAATTTTAGTGAAGGAAACTTTTAGTGAGCGCATTATCTCTTAATACCGCTTGACGATTTTTGTGGAGTTATGTGAATTCACTTGCCCGAGAGAATTGATGAATTGAATTAAAATATTCGGTGTGTTATTTTATATTATTAAACTGCAAAAAGTGGTCGAAAATAAGAGCTCTCGGCTGAAATTTATTCCAGTCAGCTGCGGCGGCCACTTGCAAACCCTTATCCCTATAGTAATGCTAAGGGCGACTTTCCATTACCGCAGCACGAATTTCCTTCTGATTTTTATTACAGTAAAGTAGGGGTCTCAATAGAACGTATTTTAAATATTAACGAGGAACATCGTTAAGTCATTGAAAAAAAAATATTTTCTTTTCGGACTTAACCCTACTTTTTTTGTATTTTATTTTTTGAGCCACAAGTTTTTTTGAATTGATAGTACGGCGTACTAACAGCTAGGTTTGTAAGGGGGCATGCTGCCCCCCTGCAACCCCCTTTCTTGGAATAACTATAGGATTTGGTGGGTGCGAGTTTGGGTATATGCAAAGTACTTTTTGCATTTGAGCACTAAAATCAAAGAAATCACCAACAAAAAGAAATCAACTATGGCAACACTGAACCAAAAACAGGGGAGAAATGTCAAAATGTTGTATGTTTTATGTGAAAAAGTGTACTTTGAAAATTAATTTAAAATAGAAATAAATGTTTCCTCGTTCTAAAATATATATAATTATTATTTATTTGCACATATCTATAAAAAAAAAACGCGTGTCGAAATTCGTGCTGCGCTAATGGAAAGTTGAGCCTAAAGCTAAATCCTTGGCCATAGCATCAAATTATATGCATATCATTTCTTCTTGAAAACATATTTCTAAAAAAAACACCCTTTATCCAAAAAAAAATATTTAATCACGACACTTTCCTAAAGTTTTTGTTAATGTTGCATTTGTTTGTCAAACTTAACTGGTAACTCTGGCCATGCATAACAAAGTCAACAATGCTGCCAAAACTCACAAATAACAACTCCTGTCATTTGTCACTTGACACTGACAAACAAAACGAGCTCGAAACATAAAAAAAAAACAGATTAGAAGGAAACAGAGGCAGAGACAGAGGACGGGAATTATTTCTTTTTCATTTATATTTTTTAATAAATAAATTCTAAAATTATCTCACGATATTTATGAATTATCAAATATTTCCAACTAAAACCCCTCAACTACTCATCTGCAAATAGAAAAGTGAAAAACTCCAACAGAAAAATAAATACAAAGAAATTCTCTTACGACAGAGCGATTTCCTTGAGCACACTCGTACTCACCAAAATACAAAGTACGACGAAAACGAAAATATATATTCAGACAGAATTTTGTGTATGTGCACATAAATTTTTGACATATTGCTGAAGAAAAAAAAAATTTTCTTTTCCTTTCCTTCAATTTTTCATTTTTATTCAGCTTCAGCAGCAGCGATACGATAACTTTGTGTGACGACGAAGACGACGAGCAGCAGGCAGCAGAAGAAGAAGCAGACGACGAGGTGGAGGTGATCGGTGAGCAGCGAAAAGTCCAAATTTCACAAGAAAAAAGCCAAAAGAAAACATGAATTCTGTTCAAGAGAATTGCTCAACAAAGCCATCAAAGAAAAAGACGAAAAACAAAAGAAAGCAATGCGCAGAGAATGGAACTGGCAATGGCCCTGCACCCCAATCTCAATCCCAATCTCAAACCCAACAGACAGACAGACTAAACGAGAAATTAAAGCAAGCTCTTCATATCAGCTCTCCTGGAAAGGTCAGCAACAACACGAAACAGGAACACAACGGCACTGACAGACACCACAATCAGGAGCAGGAGCAATGTGAACGTGAAGAGTCCCTAACCAATGGAGGACCATCCTCACAGAATGGCCATGTTGAACCCAGATTAAACGGGGATTGCAATATTAGTAAAAGTAGTAGAAATCCTAAGAAACGCAGTAGTTGTAATGGCTCTAGCAATGGCCAGGTAAAGATTCATAATGATCAGGCTACAGTAGACAAGGTTTGTCAAGGAGAAGAAGAAGAGCAGGAGGAAGAGGGAAAGGCAAAAGGCAGTACTAGTGGCTTAAGCAACGGCTGCACCCATCCTAGCAGTAGAAGAACTCCATCACCACCACCATCACAGCCAAAAGCAACTAAGGATGAGGGTGATTCCAAGGAGAAAATTGACCAACAACAACAACAAGAACTATCACCAGTCATCGCACAACCTGCCATCAACTTAGAAAATATCCAGATCGAATATAAAGAGTACGAGTCCGAGTTGCAGATGCATGTGAGTAGTATTTTATTTCCAATAGACACAATCTTTAAATCTAATTAGAAAAACCAACATTGAAAAAAGTGTTTTCATCCAATTTGAACAAAATACCATCTCTGTCCGGTAAAAATTTCGTTTGATGTCAAAATAGTCTTTTTAGTATTAAATTATTATCCAGTTTGGTTAAGGAATTGTCAGAAAAGTCATTTTGGTGGTCAAGACGTGAAAAATATTTGCCCAATATCGTACCATCTTCTTCTTACCTTCTGCATAAGAAGTGTCTCGTATTATACAAATCAATAGCACTGTTAATTAATGTCTCACTTGCACTTTTTTAACAAATGAATCCTTCTAAAATACTTGAAATAAAATACCTGGAGGGGTGAATGAAATATTTGCCTATATGCAACATATGAAAAATAAATTAAGAAAAGGAATATACAAATACATAAAACTAATCCTTGCTTTCTGTGCATAAAACTTGCCTTGCCAATCTTGATCTCAATATTTCTGATTGCTAGTAACTCACATCACTTCTTCCTCTTCTGAATAAAAACGTTTCAGTCGTCAGCTTCACTGCCATCTCATACTGAATTTCACTCATCTAAGAATATGTAAAAATAATAAGTATTTTTTCGCTCGGCTATCTTGCTTTGAGAAAAATGCAGTATTTGGACTTTGAATTCCATTTTTGTCCGGCAATTTTTCTACTCTCGAAAATGACTAACATTTGGAGTTTGTCCAGAAAAAGTCTCCTTAGGAATAACATCAGTTGTTTGATTTGCTAGGATATCTGTTGACTATGAAAACAGCCCTAGAGACTGCCTCATTCCAAAACTTAACGTTCTCGATAATCGTTCGATTGCCAAAAAGTTTTTTTCTCTCGCCTGGTGTTGAATTCCATTTTCTTTCAGCAGTTTGCTTGGTGCAGTTATCGGTGCACAAAATCTTGATTTTCTTGTTAATTTTGCTTTCAGCTAAATTTAAATAGTGAAATCTTTGAAAAGCTTCTGACTTTGCTTTCAAAAACTTAACAAATATTTTCTACTTAAATCATAGGGCTAATAACATGATATAACGTGCACTACCACGTGAAACATCATCAATGGAAACACAAAGGTCAGAATGAAATAATTCCAGAATTTATGTTGCTCGAGTACTTTATCCTTGAAATGCATTCGAGTTGGTTTGCCCTTAACACAAACTTCACAGCTTTTCTTTTTAAAGCTTCTAAATCAGTTAACGAAAATATACAATATACAAATCATGTACGTAAGGTTAGGTTAGGTTAGGTTAAAGTGGCTGTCCGTGATGGAGTACGACACACTTAGGCCAGTTTAATGGCCCATTGTGATACCACATGAATCCTGAGGCTTTCTCCTAAGCTCAATGAAACCAGTTTGAGTCCCTTACGAAACGTGAAAGGCTGATTATATTAATATGATTGAGATTGTTTAGATATTTATAGAAGAATTGTACTAGGTAATTTTTGCGTTTTTGAGCTGGAGCAGGGCATGTACAGAGGAGGTGAAGAACTGTTTCATTCTCTTCCTCATCCATATACAATGTTGGAAAAAATAATATAAACAAGCTTCGTGTTCATTCTTTTCAACACAGAAAAGGGTATTTGTGAAGAGTAGGAAAATAAAAACTACATAATGATAAAAAATAGACTTCTGATTATTATGTTGCTTCTTCCTGGAAAATATAATAGAAACAAAATTAGAATGGTACTCTTTTTGTAGCGAGAAAGTAATTTAACCGTAAAAGTATTTAAAATTCTTTGAGTATTTTGTAGTGGCACTCTTATTATTAATAACTGCCTCCACTGTTCGCCCCATCGAATTCACCAATTCGGCACATGTCTCAACGGGTATGGAGTACCATTCCCTTTGAATTTTCGACCACAACTCGTCTTTCTTTTTGGTTTTACAATCTCCGTTCCATCGCTTTAGGATGCCCCATAAGTATTCAATTGGGTTTTGGGCCGAGGGATTGTGATGGCCGTTCCTTAACATTGATTTTGTTTTGTTGTTAGTATTTTTTAGCTAATTTTGAGGTGTGCTTCAGGTCATTATCCTGCATGAACTCCCATTTGATTAGCACCTCCTCTTCAGTTAATGTTAGCATAACTGAATTTAAGATGTGGACATTATCCACATCGCACATCTTACCTTGGATCCGACCTACACCAGATGCTGAAAAGTACCCTCAAATCATTATATTCCCACCACACCGTGCTTCACTGTCTTCTTTGTGTATTTTGAGTTAAACTTCTTGTCTTTTGGCCTTCTCACATACATTTTTCACTTTTTTTTTTCATACAAGTAAGTAGGTTGTTTCTATTATTTTTTCCAACACTGTAGCTTCTGCAAATGTCATAGCACCTTGATCGCTTGAAATCTAGTCCAGGCTAGATGTTTTTTTGTGATGATGTTATTCCAGCTCGTGTTTGCCTTCTTCATATCGTCTTGCATTAGCAATAGTTTACATGTAGCGATTGCTATGACAACATTTGCCTTACTCTGGACTCTGTGTCTACAAACTCTATAACAGTCCATAAGTGTCGATCATCTCTAATGGAGATGGCACAACAATTAAATATTCACATTCACATGTATCTTAGAATGTGATTTTGGCTTAGAATCACTGGTGCTTTTATTTTTCGTTGGGCAGTTCCGATAAATATGTACAAAATTCAGAAATTCGTAGCACCTTGGTCGACGGGATTTTTTTATTGTCTTTCGCTTAACAAAGAAAACTGCAGTTTCGGACTCACTCGGTTTAACATCTTGGAGTAGTAGTAGAAGTAGTAGAAGTAGTTTCGTTTTGATGGCATTAGCTGTTTTGGGAGTACCTGAGCTTGGAATGGAAAAAGTTTATTGGCTCTATCAGCAGAAATATATTTTACGCAGTCTCAAAGGGCTTCTAATTGGAGTTACATCTTAACCGCAAACTTTCAGGAATCAAAATTTTCACGATTTTTAAGTAATTCGATAGAAGCCAACACGTTCTATTACATCACGAAAATGTACAAATCCATAAATATTTCCTTTCTTTAATCACTTATACTAAACACGGACTGGGCCCATAAGCTATTAAAAATTGCTTTTTATCAGTAATACAAATAAATAAACGAAGTATATGCTGATGAAAATCTAGTTCTATTGTAATAAAAAAACAGGTTTATTTTTACAGTCTCACTCCTGTACCATTTTTGGACCTTACATTTATCCTAATTTCAATTACGTAAAGCATTCATTATAAGTTCAATTCATCCAGCACGTTTTCATTCATCTTAATTTAAAACAGTTTGCTGGTACATTAAATCTTAAACATTATTTTTTGGTTGAAAAGAAACTTTTGTTTAACTTCTTAGCTGATAGGGTTCAGCGTTTGAAAGCGAGGTTGGTATTTCTAACTCTCTTATATGGGGATATCCGAGGGCTCCGTTTTGGGCCATTTGTTAATTTCGATTTTTTTAAATGACCTTCCTGATATCACCTCCAATTACTTACTTACTTACTTAAGGTGGCGCTTCAGCCCGGGCGGACCTGGGCCTCAACCAACATGCGTCTCCGGCCAGCTCGGTCCCTAGCTAGCTGTCTCCAGTTTCGCACGCCAAGTTGGTTGAGGTCTTCACCCACCTGCGTGCGCCACCTGAGTCGCGGTTTTCCTCTACTGCGCCGTCCCTCGGGATTGGATTCGAAGACCTTCCGGGCTGAAGCGTTGATGTCCATTCGCTCTACATGACCTAGCCATCTAAGTCGTTGGACTTTAATTCTGTTTACTAGGTCGCTGTACAGCCCGTACAGTTCGTCGTTATATCTTCTCCTCCATTCTCCATCTATGTATACGGGACCAAAAATCACCCGAAGAATTTTTCTCTCGAAGCATCCTAAGACGCTCTCGTCTTTCTTAGTCAGGATCCAGGCCTCAGCGCCATAAATGAGAACCGGGATGATGAGTGTCTTATAGATGGTGGTTTTAGATGCTCGAGAGAGGACTTTACTACTCAATTGCCTTCGAAGTCCAAAAAAGCAGCGATTTAGAAGAGTTATTCTTCGTTTGATTTCAGCGCTGGTGTCGTTGTCTGTGCTTATAGCGGTTCCTAGATAGACAAAGTCCTTAACTACCTCGAAGTTATAGCTGTCCATGGTGACGTTTTGTCCAAGACGTCGTTGTTCAATGTCCTTTTTTGATGACAGCATATACTTGGTCTTGCCCTCATTGACCACTAAACCCATCTTCTTCGCTTCTGTCGCAATGCTCAAAAGAGCTCCACTGATATCACGCTTTGATCTCCCAATTATGTCAATATCATCTGCGTAACCGAGTAATTGGATGGACCTTTGGAAGATTGTGCCTCTAGTGTTGACGGTTGAGTTTTGCACAATTCTTTCCAGAACGATATTGAAGAAGTCGCATGACAGTGCATCGCCTTGTCTAAAACCTTTTTTGACATCAAATGCATCGGTGAGATCTTTTCCGACCTTGATGGAGCAGCGTGCATTTTTCATCGTCATTCTGCACAAACGGATAAGTTTGACAGGGATGCCAAAACTAGACATTGCTCTGTAGAGCTCTTCCCTATAGAAGCTGTCATACGCGGCTTTAAAATCGATAAAGAGATGGTGGGTATCGATTTGAAGTTCCTGGGCTTTTTCCAAGATCTGCCGTAGTGTGAATATTTGGTCGATAGTGGACTTTCCTGGTCTGAAGCCACACTGATAAGGACCGATCAGGTTGTTGGCCAACGGTTTAAGATGTTCACATAATATGGCAGAGAGGATCTTATATGCAATGTTAAGGAGACTGATGCCTCTGTAGTTTGCGCAATTTAGAGGGTCTCCTTTCTTATGTATCGGTCAAACTATTGTCATCCCTGTATTCATTCCTTTATTTTTATACTTCCTAACATCCGTGTATTCACTTTTCTGTATCTATCTATCCTTCTCTATTTCCATAAATTTCATTTAAATCTTATATAATCAAATCTCATTCTGAATGCATAACTCGTCATGATCGCACGGTCGCAATTTGCTAATAAAATTAAAAGATATAAAATTAGCTTTCTTGTTGAGACATTTGTTTTATTCGGGAATCGGCTGTCCAAAAGACACTATGCTGAGATTCCACTCATCGGGCATTCTTTTTTCCGACCATATTTTGCAGATGAGTTGGTGCATGCTCCCTACAAAGTCATCGCCTGCTGCTTTGAATAGTTCGGCAGCGATGCCGTCAGCTCCAGCAGCTTTGTTTGACTTCAGTTTAGATATATCTATCTTCACTACGTCGGGGCGGGTAGGCGGAATTGTTGATCTGCGTCGTCTAGGTTGAGTGGTTCTATCTCCCTTACAGCGGAATTTGGTTCGTCATCGCCGTTACATAATTTGGAGAAGTGGTCTTTAACCTCCAATTGCTAAGTTTATTTGTGTGCTGATAATGTAGTCCTTTACATTTTTCGTTCAATTGGTTTGATGGAAGACTATACAGCAAGGTTAAATGAACTTAAACTTCAAATTAACATTGGTTTTTTATTATTAATATTAGTATTTACATATTTATTTGTATTATTAATAACATTATATTTGCTTATCGTGGCTTCAAGACTTATTTTTATATATTTTCCAAAAACTATGTAACTTAAATTATCGATACTGTAAAAGATTTAAATCTTCATCATTGTTAAAGAATCTTTCTTCAAAATAAATGAAATGAAATTATTATAGCTACTTCCACTTTATTTTTATTTTTATTTCAGGATATAATGCGTCTTATTCAAGCTGAACTGTCGGAGCCTTATTCGATTTACACTTATCGGTACTTCATATATAATTGGCCGAAGCTGTGCTTCTTGGCCGCTCATGGCAACGAATACGTTGGAGCTATTGTTTGCAAACTAGATATGCACATGAATGTGAAAAGGGGATACATAGCAATGTTGGCAGTACGACGGGAATATAGGAAATTAAAAATCGGTACAACACTTGTGCAAAAAGCCATTGAGGTAAGTTTCCATTATCTTTTATTATTTTTGTTTCTATATTCATATACGCATATCATACAGATATTTTGTACACAATAAGTATGTACATCAAATTTTAATACATCGAGTGATACCACTTTTCATGATTTAATAAATATAGCATCATTAGAAAATTTATTTGAATGACCTTTTAAAACAACGCAGAGTCCTTGGTCTTCATAAAAATATTTCATTTCATTGCATTCATTACAACGAAATGTTAAACATTATGAACCATTTAAAGTAAGAAGAACAAATCAAGAACTTCTTTTGAATTATTTCCTTAAAAAAGTTAAAAACTTACAGACTTATTTATTAGATTTTTCTCTAACTAGACTGTAGCTTAATATTTTAAAACTGCATTTTCTAGGGTTTGTTAAATGTCGCTTTATCACTTCAAAGGTTGTCGACTTCAATGTTTATATGTTGTAACGGGTTTGGTATATGGCCTGCAACTAGGTTAAGAAAAATTTAAAAGATGCTTATATTCAATAACGAATCGCTGCAACTATATATTTATATAGGACATCCCATCCTTTTTCTCTGTTTAATAATTATGCTTCATCTTTCTCTAATTGATGTTTTCCATACATAGATAGTAGACATTTTTTAAGATTTATAAACCCCAAGAAAATGAAAGATATCTTTTCTCTTGTTTATTATGAAAAATAAATAAAAGAACTAGGCCCAGATGACTTACAACTCTCAACCATTCCCGTGCGCGAGTCATGCCAGGGATGGAAGGACCTTCAGTTTTTAGCCGAATCCGCACGGCGTAATAGAAAAAGCACTTTTCATGACAAGAATAACTCTTGGAGGATATGTCAATTCTCCGCAAGATGCAGTACCTGTGAAAAAATGTAGGTGGGGCAGCCACAGATTGAACCGAAGACCTCTAGCATGACAGCCCTTCGCGCTAACCATCACGCCACGGGTACTTTTTTTCCTTTTGAAGGTATCACAAAACTTTAGTAGAGAGAGCAGATCGATGTGTCATTAAATTTGAAATGGACAAGTTCACCTCTCAGTTTGAAAACAAAACTTAATTTTTCAGCTGAGTAAATACCTTTTTGTATTTCAAAAACGGTTGAGTTTTATTAACAGTTCATAAGTAGAAAAGATTCGAATATTGATTCTACGTATGTCTTTTAAGATTCGCCCAAAATTAAATTAAATTTTCCTCTTAACAGATAAGGTTGCTCGGTGCTATTTTCCATTTGTCGCAGCTAAATAAAGGTTCCTATTGGATAACCATTTACAAAGCAATGATATAATTTACGCAATTTCGAGTCAACTCAAACTTTGGAATTGAGAGCAAACTTGAAGAAAATAGTCTTCGTTTCATTGATTTTGATTTGTCCATTTGCGGTTACCTCCCTTCTTTCCAAGGTCACGAAAACACTGATCAATTTTCAACTTATGAAATATCTTGAAGAACGAAAGCTTGTTAAGGACCGGCTTTAAACTCTATTTTTGTGCATTTCGTATTGATGAATCTCTTCAAAGCTATGCTGTAGCACTTTAACATCTGTGATATACATAAGTGTTTTTCTTGTTTTTTTTTGTTTAATTCAATAGTTTTTGTTTTTGCTTGTTGTTTTAATCATAATTTTATTTATTTTCAAATTGTGTCAGTGCTGTCAGGTGAGAAAAAATAAAATAGTATGATTTAATACAAAAAATAGTGAATAAAGAAAAATATCCCCTGAAGAAGTAAGGAGTTCTTACGAAACGTTGGGAAAAAGGATGGAATAGTTTTTTATTTGCATTCCCAAAACAAAAAAGACCAAAATAGCCTATTTTTAACATAATCAATAGAATCTCTTCTTCATTGGGTTAGAAATTACCTTTCGGACTTTCAAGTAGTATTGGACGGGTTCAAATCTAAAATCCAGAAAATAAACGGTGTGCCCCAGGGCTCCGTTTTGTCTTCGACACTTCCTTTTTTTTATAAATTATTTTTCGTCTGAAACTTTTAACTTACTTAATTTTTTCGCTGATGACAGTACTCTCAGCTTTTCATATTCGTTTTTATATTCTCATCCTTGTCCTTCGAATGTGATGGACTACCAACAGAAGCGTATGATAAGTTCCTTAAATTCTGATCTTGGTAGCATTATGGGGAATCAAAATGCGTGTAGAATTGAATGCTTCGAAAACTCAATGCTGTCTACTGTCGTAAAAGTGTAACCCCCCTTGCCCAATGCCATTGTGCATGGGTGGTACTCGCATCGAAAAGACCGAACAGCTATCAATTCTAGGTATTTGCATCACTAAACATCTCTTGTTGAGTGAATGCTGCTAAGTGTATAGGTTTTTTCGATAATGCCATAAGTTTATACCCCTTTTGATCTGTCGACAATTTACAATGCTTTCATTTGTCGGAAACTCAAGTATAATTCTCATAACGTACTTGAGTCTTTTGGATAGAATATAAAAAAGAGCTCTATAAATGATAGGCGATTGTTCTCCTATTGAGACATTTACTACTCTTGAACACAGCCGCAATGCATCATGCCTATCATTGTTTTGTCACCATTTTCATAAACAATGCATTCCTCCCATCAAACAATTCAACCGTAATACCCGTACTTCTAGGATTGCTCATCACTTACCTTGGGTCCAATTTCGGACGTACTGTTAAGTACAATGATTCTTTTTTTAGCCGCACTTCACGAATATGGAATGCTTTACCCGTCTTAATATTTACCACTTAATTCAATATGCAGACATTCAAAACCAATGTGCATCGGTATTTCTAATCCTACCCTCCCTTTCAATTTCTCGCACCGTGTTTTATGTTTTAAGGGTATTCATAACATCTTCAGTGCAAACATTCTTTAATTTGTCGTTCACAGCCTACGATGAATTGTGTCCTAAACCAACAAACCTATTTTCAATTTCCCATTTTTAACCTAAAAGCTGTTATATCTGTTCCCCAGACCATAAGCTGGTAGTTCAAGACATGCAGGGTTAGTGCGTACCAACTATCGACTCACTCCACATATTTTGAAATATTATCAGCCTCTATGTTCAGCCGTCAGATGACGTAAGACAATTTTATCAATATTAAAAGATTAAGAGAGCAGCTGTCAAAACTGGTAGTTCTACCGAATCTTTTTAAGTAATCACTTACAAACTCCGTCAGACCAAGAACACAAAAAGATCCTAAACTTTCAGTGTTCAAGCACATTTAATCTGCTTTCGACTTGAAAAATGCTTCTGCTAAACTGTTCAAGATCTTGTATAAAAATAAATAAATAAGTTGGGTGGCGCAACAGTCCGTTGAGAACTAGGGCCTAGTGACTTACAACTCTCAACCATCCCTGTGTGCGAGTAACATTGCCAGGGATGGAGGGGACTTGAAGTTTTAAGCCGAATCCGAACGGCTTATTTGAGAAAGCACTTTTTATGACAAGAAATACTCTTGGAGAATTTGTCAATTCCTCGCAAGAGGCAGTACCCGTGAAAAAACTTTATATGGCATAGGCAGGGATCGAACCCAAGACTTCTGGCATGACAGTCCAACGTACTAAACATCATGCCACGGGTACTACATGTAGATCTTGTATAGACTTTTCAAAGAAGGATTACTTTTAATTTTTGATAAAATTGAAAGTGGTTGCAATTCTTGACTCATAAATATTCCTAAGAATATTTTGTTTTAGCACCATTTGCTTCAGTTTGATAGGATGTACAGTACACCTTTTCATCAACATTATTCTTTATTCATTTGTCATTCAAAAACATCTTAATATTGTAAATAGTGCCTTTCTTAAGGTTTTTTTTTTTCTTATGGACAAACATATTTGTTTCCTTTTATTTCAGGCAATGTTAGCAGATAACGCTGATGAGGTTGTTCTCGAAACTGAGATGCGCAACATACCCGCACTGCGTCTTTACGAAAATCTAGGATTTGTCCGTGACAAAAGACTGTTTCGATATTATTTGAACGGTGTAGATGCTCTTCGACTTAAGCTCTGGTTCAGATGAGATTTTATTTAGTCTAAAATAAAAACATTAAATTCAAAATCCTAGACGAGCAATAAATAAATACATGAACAAGGAAACATAATTTTTTGTTTGGAAATAAAGGAAGGAAATCTAATAATGTGCGAGAAGATAAAACAAAATCACCCATATTAACATTTTATTGATATGTGTTCAAACATTTTTCTTTTTTAAGTTAACACTTAATTAAACATGGTCCGTTGCTTCCTTTAACATATGGCAATTGGTTTTTTAATTGTTCAATACTTTAAATATAACAAAAGCTTAACAAAACACTGAATAATCTCTCGTTTCAAAAGTGTTTCAACCCTAAAAAAAAAAAAAAAGTTTTAAAAAATGCAGAGAAAGAGAGAGGAGGTTTAAAAAATGCTATTTTTCAATTTGCTTGTATATTTTAAATAAATATAAATTAAATATTATAACTTGAGAGTAATAAAAATGCCACTGAACAAGAAAATGAAAAAAAAACTAAAAACTGTTCGTAAATAATTTTTTGTGTAATAAAAATAAAACAAATTCTACTGTTAAATGGACTTCTAATATAATTATTATGCTTTCCTCTAAAAAAAAACCTTATTTTATTTTAAATAATTTAAGTTTCCAACTCTGTAAATCTTCTCTACCAAAGTTTTATGTACGTACGATTGTTGTGGATGAAGATTGTGAATCTTTGCCAGAACTTGGTTTTATTATTTTTCTGTAAATTAGCAAACTTTTCTTTTTTTTTTTAATGTGTTTCTGTCTTCTAGTTCCAAATGAATTTTCTTAATAAAATTATATGTAAAACAATAAAATTAAAATTAAAGCTAAAATTATATAAACAAAAAAAGAAGCAAAGCAAACAAAACTTAAGAAAAAAAAAATGCGAAAAACAAATCTAAAGCGAATTAAAAAAAAAACTAACAAAAATGATTTAAAAATAATACATAATCATTTTTGAATTATGAATACACTACACATACATTAATTATATTTATACATAAACTATATTAATAAAACAAAAAAGAAAACTTTTATTTATACGCAAATAGAGTAATTTCGTTTTTATATAAACAAAATATTATAAAAATATATTCACATTTTGGTTCTCTTAATTCTTATTTGTGTTAATTTAATAAGTTCGTGTTCGGGTTGAGAGGAGAGAGAAAACCTAAATAAATAAATTAATAAATAATAAAAACATAAATCATAAATTTAAAAAAAATTTCATTATTCGTAAGCGTATTTTCTGTAAAATATAACAAACAAAAATGAACACAAAAACAAAAAAAACAATTGAACAACAATAAAATGAGAAAAAAAAGTTACTACTTTTTGTTTGTTTAATTTAAAGAAGTAAGATCTATGGAAAAGGACCTATTAAATTGTGAGAATGCTTCTCGTGGTTGGCTGGTGTGCAAATTAATTGCACTCCTTACAAATATGTAGAAATACTCCAAAATGTAATACTGCCGTGGGAAAAAGAGAATTTAAATATAATATGGAGACTTCAAAATGATAATGATTCAAGTTCACACCACAGGACAATTCCATCACTGTTGTGGAATAGGTTTCAGCAAGTTCAGACCTTAATACCATAGAACATCTCTGGTGCAAATTTAAGCTACTGGAAAAGTCTAATACTACGTTTCCACCGGGCACTAAACCGAGATTTAGCTAGATTTGTCACAAATCTCCTTGAAATCTCGAAGATTTACCATACAAATTTTAAGCTCCTCAAATGAAGATTTCAAATAAAACTCATTGAAATCTACTTGGAAACATTAGTTTGTCAAATCAAACAAACTTTTTTTTCGGAGAATAATTGTTGAACCGACCCATTTAAACGCCAATTTCGTTTATTGACAGATGAAAATGTCAACAAAAACTATCTGTCTCACTTCCATATGACTCAAATTCAAAACAAAAAACAACTTTGAAGAAATCACAGACGAAATAAAATGTAAGTATACAAAAATAATAAATATGTACAAGAATATAATAAAACTAATTACTTACGGATGATGAGTGAACAAATACATATTTTTTTTCTTTTCGAAAGGAGAATAATTTGAAGTTTGGTTGTTATGACATAAACTAAACGTCAAATTAATCTCCTTTTCTTTGGTGGAAACACCTCATGATTTATTTTAAATCACTTGCCTTAAATCTCGGATTATTTTTTGGTGGAAACGTACTATAAAACATCTCAAACTTGTACGACCTCTGCGCCATGGTTAAAGCGGTATTCCTTCCGATCGTGTGGAGAAATGTCCTTATTCGCTGAATGCAACGACTAACAGAGTGGTCGCATTCACAAAGCTAGTGGCTACGTTGTCAAAATTCAACTAGCTTTGTGAATGCAAAACTACACTACAAAGCTAGTCAATCTGGAACTGTTTTGTGTTTTTAAATTCAATAAAATCAAATTTAAGACACAATTTGAATGATTTATATTTGTATTTAAATACTGAACGATTTATTTCAATTTGAATTCGTGTGTCTTTACCGAGCAGCTGATTCTGAAACGTCAAAATGGTCGCATTCACTAACGTCGTTTTCAATTGGCAATCTGGAATTGTTCTTCGATTGGGAATCCCAATTGAACAGTTTTTTTTTATTCTGAAGAATCTGAAGTTTGGTGAGAATGTATTGGTTGAGTATGACATATGTGTCACATATATGTGTATTCGCGCTAAATTTCATTTTGTTTTTGTGCTGCAAACATGGAGGAAGTGACATTTAAAATTTATGAATGTGTGAGTGATTCTGCTTCTGATTCTGTTTTTAAAACCAGAAGGGAAATTCTCTTCTTTTCAGAATCAGAACTGTCACTTTTGCCCAATTGAACGCATTCAGAATGCTTTTTTTCACTTCCAGATTGCCAATTGAAAACGACATAAGCTAGTGGCTACGTAGTCAAGGGATTCTGATTGGCTAAATCTAACTACAAAAGTAGTTGAAATTTCCCCTCCGACGTAGTGTAAAATTTTCGGCTACAAAGTTAGTGCACACTGGTTTTGACGTTTCACAATGAGCTGCTCGGTAAGGACACAAGAATTCAAAATGAAATAAATCATTTAGTATTTAAATACAAATAAAAATCACTCATATTATATCTTATATTCGGTTTTATTGAATTTAAAAACAAAACAAACTATTTAAAGTACTGAAAACACAAATGTTTCCTGTATTATATATTTGCATTTGTCATGGATATGACAGTTCCGGATTGACTAGCTTTGTAGTGAAGTTTTGCATTCACAAATCTAGTTGAAATTCGACTACGTAGTCACTAGCTTTATGAATGCGCCCAATCATTCTCCACTAACTTTGTAGCCGAATTTTTTACACTACGTCGGAGGAGAAATTTCAACTACTTTTGTAGTTAGATTTAGCCAATCAGAATCCCTTGACTACGTAGCCACTAGCTTTGTGAATGCGACCAGTGACAACTCGCGAATTAAGGAATTTAATTTAAAAAATTGACTTGCACTTTACCTACAGCCTTAACTTTCTATTAAGAGAGTAAGAAATGATTTGTATTCAGGAGGTAATTTAAAATAAAAATTAATAGTCTTGAAGTTGCAATTGTTAAAATTTTCAGAAAAAATTGGCTTCTGATGGTAGTTTTGAATTATTGGGAGAGATTCAGAGATTTGTTATAAATATTTCTTTATGTTTAAGTTTAATTATTAATTTAATACGATATTTTTTCCTTAAAGTATGGAGAGTTCATAGATATTTTTTAAATTTGTTTAGACTCTTTCCAATACGCTTTTAATTTTAATATTATTTGCAAGCTAAGATCGTTTCTATTGTTTTGTCCATCACTGTATATGGCAAGTATTGCATTTTTTTAAAATTCCATGACATTACGATGGTAGAGCAGACGAAAAAAGTACGACCCCCGATCCCGCCCTTCTGTCGGTCTGTCTTCGCCTGAGTTCAATTTAATTAGTGTTTTAAGCAGATTCGCGTTAGGCGTTTTTTTAATTTTTTTAGGACTAAAAATAACCCATACAATTTCGTTGGTCAAAAATCCAAAATTCGAATTTTCTCGAAAACTAAGAGATAGATTTTTATTAAATTTCTTCTAATTTTGTTTGACTTAGCTTTTTTCAACATAAAAAAAGAGGCAGAGACACTGATAACTTCCATCCCGTCTGTCGATTTGTCTTGCTTAAAAGTTTATAAGTTTTCGTGTTTTGTTAAAAAAGTTGTCAGTTGAATTATTCTTTAAAATTACCAACAATATTTTGCATACAATAAAATAGTTTTATTTCAAAATCTATTTTTGTTAACGAGATTTTTAGTCGAAAACCAATGTTTACCAATTTTAGTAGCATTTCTTAAAAGTCTTTATTTCTTAAATAAACAAATACAAATTGGATGAATGAAATGAATTTAAAGTCAATACCTTCTATTTTTTACGAGATATCGAGAACCAAACATCATTTTTTACCAAATTTGCGTACTATTTTTTGTAGATTTTATTTTTTGTATTACTGTTGGATTTTAATAAAAAAAAATACTGAATGTCGAAAATTATATTTCCTGTGAGTAAAATTAGTTTGATGCCAATATTTTTAATTTTAAAAAAGATATATGAGTCAAAAATAAATTTTTACGAACTTATATTTATTTTTTGTTAAGAAACTGTCAGTTTGATTTTTCTTAAAATTTTATCGAATGTTCAAAACAATATTTCTTATAAGATAAAATTAGTTTGAAGCTGATATTTTTAATTTTAAGAAAGATAATTGAGTCGAAAATCTATTTTTACCAATTTTTATTATTTTGTTTAGGTTTTTATTTTTTGTAAGAAAATTGTTAATTCGATTTTTGTCAAAACTTTACTGAATATTGAAACCAATATTTCTCATAAAATGAAATTAGTTTAAAGCCAATATCTCAAAGTTTTGAAAAGATATTTGAGTCGAAAATCAATTTTTACTGACTTTTATTAATTTTTTGTTTTAGGTTTTTATTTTTTGTAAAAAAAACTGTCAATTCGATTTTTCTCAAGATTTTACCAGATGTTGAAAACGATATTTTTTGTTGTATAAAATTGTTTTGGAGATAAAATAATTTTTTATTCGTAAAATTTTCGAGGTGACAAATATTTTTGTTCAGTTTTTTGGAGTTATAAAAAAACCGTTAATTGGACTTTTTTCCAAAAATAAATTTGTTTGGTATCACGTTACAATATATAATATAAAATTTAATTATCTCTAGCGTTATTGGTTCGTGAGATATTTAGGGTTAACCAAAATTTTCACCTTTTTTTTAAACTGCTATGGTAAAAAAACCACCCACTCAATTTTCTTGAGAGCCCTTTCTGCATCTTTCTGCATTATTATCTGTATAACAACATTTATTTGAAGTCGATATCTCTTCTGGTTCTTGAGCTTTGGAAGACGAAAAACGTCGCGAACGTACTTACACACGCACGCACAGACATCTTTCTAAAAATCTTTTATTTCGACTCTAGGGGCCTTCAAACGTCGAGAAATGTCAAAATTTTCAATTCGGACCCATTACAATAACTTCCTATGGGAAGTAAAAAATACTTTGGTATTGCTCCAGAAGGGTACCCCATTGAACCTTTATTTGTTTTTTAAGTTTTCTCAATAACTAACGAACCGATTTCCACATTTTTTTTCTGCACAAGCTTTTATATTGCCTTAATAATATTTAATGATCAAAGATCCAAATTTTTTATATTTATATTTAATAAATAATATTTTTCAACTAAAATTGGAAAATTGTATACATAAAAAAAGCGTAATCTTCGCTTTTTTCACTTATTTGTGGTTTTAACCATGAAAGAAAATTTTTTTGAAAACAGTTATAGTCTACGATCTCAAGAACTTTAAATTATATAAGCTTGAAACCGTTATGAAAATATAATAGTTTCCAAAATAAAGACTTTACAAAATTTGCAAAAAAAAAAAACAATCATGCTTATCATCGATAACATTGCATGCCGAGACTCAAACGATTCGAAAGTTCACCGAATGGCTGGGGTGCGATCCACACGGATAACTTCCCACCGTGGCCGTCTGTTGATTTTTTCTTAACCTCTAAAAAAACATTAATAATAATAATATTTTTAATATTTTTTGTACAGAAACTGTTTTTCTATAAAAATTTACAAGATGTCAGGGACGTATTTGGGATGAAAAAACCACATACACAATTTTTTTTTAATTCCTTTCTGCACCTCTTAATGTTATTATTATTTGCAGTCGACTGGATCTTGAAAAATAAAAAGTATCCCTAACGTTCGGGCGTACAGAAATACGGACACACAGACAAGACATGAATTCAGACGACCGCTGGTTTATACATCCTATCACGAAGTCCCAAATCGCTGTGATTTGAGGCTTTTAGACTTTTTTCTGGAACCGTAAAGGACCCATATTATGCCAGCAATCAAAGAAACTTGTATCCAGTTCACAGTTTTTAAGATCCTTAGTAACTCAAATTACCAAAAATGCATTAACTTGTGTTAATTTATGTTTTCACCTAGATTTTACTTTTGCCTTTTTAGCTTATTTTTTAGTCTATTAATTTTAGAAGTAAGAAAAGCTTAGGATGTCGACATTTATTAATTTCCTTTGACCATGGGAAAATTTACGTAAAAGTACAAAATACAAATATTGTTCTCCTCCATAATCCCTGGAGGTAGCAGAAGCTTGATTGAAACCATGCACACTTAGTTCTCACTTGCTTAAAATCTGTTTTTACTTAAATAAAAAGTAGTTTTTTTTCGAAATAAATATTTATTTCAAACAATTCCCTTAATAACAAAACTTGTCACTATTTTCACCTTCTTCTTCTCTTCGAATTGTCACCATCTAAATTCATCCGCATTTGTTTTATATCACCTTTTGCCTGAACCTTCACACTTTGTACTTGTTGTTTTACGGATCTATTTTTGAAATCTTCACTTGGTATCGGCGCAGTACGTGCTTCTGAATCATTAAATAACTCCCTTACTTCAACCATTCTTTGTTTGAAGAACATATTCGGCCTAATTATGGCATGTTCCGGTGTCTTAAACAAATTCAATATACCCCAGTCTGTTTTGAGTTGATCATTGTCAGGCAGTGATTGGTTTTCTATTTCGGATTCGAGTGCCCAAGCAGCATTACGAACTTCTATTCGTATTCGCTCGCATTCTTCAAGACTGACATTCTTACTTACATTAAGTAATTGTTCCAATGGATTGACTATGTACAATGCCGCATGATCTGGTTTCGTAACGGCTTTGCCTTCATTTAACGAAATCCCTCTATTCGAAAAATCGAACTGGGAGTAAAATTCAAAGAATTGCAGAAGCAACTCACTCGTCGACGAGGTATTTTTCGTCTTAAAGGGAAGGTCCCTCCAGTCACGTCGGAACGTACAATTGATGCCGTCTTCTGTCACTCGTATATCTTCTGGCTTGGCAGATTTAATTAGGAGGTTTATAGGTGGCAGGAGTGGGGTTTTCATTTGTTGTAAGAAAAATATTACAAGGCAGGTCAAGGAAAAATTACTTATCCATCGGCCAGGCGAGGGATTTGTTAGTCCACATGATTGCGCCCATTTTCGAATACAAAACGTCAATGGCCGTACACGCTTATCCATTTCCCCAAACATGTATAATAATTCAGACATGTAGAAACCGGACCTATTAATAAATAAAATAAAAACAGAACAAATTTAAATTTATAGGCAAATAATGTTAAGATATTAAAAGTTTAAAATTGCAAAATCCAATGAGATTAAGTCAAGAAATGGCAACGGTTTATATTTTTAGAACTAACATTTTTAAGTCAGATTACATGCTTACAAATTTCAAAATTGCAGTTTCTAGGTTTCGACTGTTTATTTTTAGTTAAAGCTTTTTATATTCATATAAATAAAAACAATCTCAGTAAGAGCTTTGCTCATGATTGTAGCCCAAAACAAACACACTCATTCCTGTTTTCGGAGAAAAAACACCTTGCTTAACTTAAGTTGTGAAAAATCAAGCATTTGTTTGCTGAAGGAACTTTTATCAAAACACATACTCGTACTCATGAGTCACAATTCAGTTTGGCAATCCCTATGAATGTATGTATCTTACAACTATCGTTTATTATCTTTTAAAAATTACAAAGTCCAAGTGCGGTACAAGTTGGGGGGCTTTGAAGACTGTGCAATCAATCATTGCTCTTTTTTCTTTCACATGAAACGGAATTTTTTTCAGCCTTACTCTAAATTTCATCTGAAACATTTTGTTAAAAACTTTTATTAGTGAACGTTATTTCGAATAGACTTAAAAACTAAGCCTAAACCTACTTAGGTCCTCAGATCTATAAAGTCCTTAGGTGGTCCCTAGCGGGACATAGGGCCTCAATGACTCCTACGCCCCATAGTGTAAAGTTTCCGATGATGTTTTTGAGCTCCCTCCGGCTCTTTCCCGATCGCGACGAATTTCCACGACTGTTCTCGGTCTCCCGACTTTTCTGCCTACTTAAGTGAGTAAATTCCACTGATACTTATTAACGAAGGTTTGCAGTTTTCTAGTTACCGTTGCTATTATTTTCCAGGTGCTGCATCCGTGTAACAATATTGATCTAACGTTTAAGCGAAACAGTCGCAGCTTTGTCTTCAATCTGAGAGAGTTGCTCATCCAAACATTGGACAGAATTCCGAACGCAGCCTTAGATTTCCCGATACGGCTAGGGGTATCTTGTTCGATTTTGCCTCCAGTAGAGACAATACTTTCAAGGTACTGGAAACTCTCTACTTTTTTCTACTGGTCGTTGAGCAATGTTTAACAGAGAGGGAGGTTCCGAGGCTGAACATCTTAGTCTTGATTTTCAGCCCTGTAATTTCTGCTTCTCTCTCTCTCTTATTGTCAATTGATGGACATAAATTATCCTATGAGATCAAAAGCATATACCGTCTGCGCAGTCTAGATGTTTCAGTTATCTTCTTTTCCATAAATCGCCTTTGTAATAAAGATGAGTTTATGTGGGTTACCCCTCCTCCGCTTAGCTTATCAGCTAGGCTATCTCGTTATCCACGAAACTTTTAAACAGATTGTTGCACTAGCTGAAAGCAATTATTTTCTATCATTTATTTTAATATTTATTACTCTAAGTCTTGATCGACAACCCCTCCTCCAAATCTTATTCGTTGATCCGCACCTGATTGTTTTTCCCAGTTAGTGTAACAATGATTAAACCACAAACATTCATATACAAACATATCACACTAAAGATAACAACATGATTAAGGTGACTATAGCTCTCGTTATCAAGCGGAGCTCTCTTTATCTTATCTAACAAATTTGTGCTATGATATTTGAAAAATTCTACGACAGGTGTGGTTTACTTTTACACTTTCAAAAGTCTTACCTCGCGGCAAAGAAAAAATATTTTAATTTTAAACGAACAACGAAACGAAAACGAAAAATCCTTGAAATAAAAAATATAAAATGGGATACGGTCGGCAGGAAAATAAATTGGAAAAACAAATAGGATGTGTAAAGTACACTCTATTCTGTTTCAACGTTGTGGCATGGCTTATTGCGACTTCACTGTTTGCCCTTACAATCTGGATCAGGGCCGAACCTGGATTTAGTGAATGGCTGAGTATTCTGGAGGCAGAAAATTTCTACATCGGGATCTACATCTTGATAGCATTGGGTGTGGTCATGATGGCCGTTGCCTTCTTAGGATGTCTAAGTGCCCTCATGGAGAATATCCTTGCGCTGATGGTTTTCATTGGCACGCAAATCTTCGGATTCCTGCTCACAATATTGGGGTCAGCCTTCCTGCTTACCTACAGTACAATGCATTCTAGTTTGCAACCACTGCTGCGTGTGAGTTTGAAGCGATTCGTTATGACCTCGGAGTACTCCTATTCGTCGTATGTGCTAACAATGATCCAGGAAAACATTGGCTGCTGTGGAGCTGATGGGCCATGGGATTATTTAGACCTAAGACAGCCTTTGCCATCATCTTGCCGCGACACAGTTACAGGAAATGCATTTTTCTCTGGTTGTGTGGATTCTCTAACTTGGTTCCTTGGAGGCAAATCCTCGTGGATCGTTGGCCTGGCAATGGCTCTGGGAATGCTTAACGTGGTCTGTGGAGTCATGAGTTTGATTCTAATTCAAGCTGTTAAGAAGGAAGAGGAAGAAGCCAGAGCGTATCGCCGTTAAGCTGCTAAATTTCATAGTTTAAATTCTTTTACTTATAGTTTTACGACTTAAGCGACAACTTTTCCTCCGATAAGAGCGTTTTTTTTTTCAATTCATAAACTTATACACAGAACATGCAGATATAAGGACATAACATACATATTTTTTTATTTTTCTAAGCATTTATAGCGAATAGTGTTTTTTTTTTTGTTTATGAAATAAAATAACCCTTTTTTTAAGATATACTGCAATACAATAAATATATTTCTTTGTGCGAGATCTTAAAATAAATGACTCAGTTTGACTTATTTGTTTCTTCGGAAAATGTGATTTCATACAACAGTGCAATTCGTCATAAACAAATTTATGAATGTTGCCTTTAATTTGTAGATTATGAAAATTGTTTCGATTTGGAAAAAAGTTATGGTTTCCATTACAATGTTATTATATTTTTTTTTTTTGGACTAAAAACAATTAAATTGACACAATAGTATTCTAGTTTGTCGGATTCGTAAGTTCTTTAGAAAGCTCATATTCAACAAGTATTCAAAGAGAATGTGACACCCAATTACATATATATATGCTTCTCTCAATTGTTACAGTGCCGTGTTAAAAAAATCAAATACAAATTTTGGTAAAAACATCCAATCCCAGTGAAAAAAAATTAGGCTGTGAAAATTGAAAATTTGCTCCATAAAAGATGCATTTTTGAAATCTAAATATTAGAAACCAGAAATGTTAAAATCTTCAACTTTATTTTCTATAAAATAAAAAAAAAGTGGCGGATTTAATTAAATTTAATTTTGGTTGGGGCAACGACCTCATTTATTTGGCTTAGGCGCCAGTTAGGGGCCAGTTATAGCTATCATTGAAATCGATCCGGAAAAATGTTTGAATGGATATTTGACGGTGTTTCCCTTTAATTAGAAATGAAAATTATATACTGATCGATCGGAAATCACACAAAGAATTTTTTTGAGGTAAAAAAGTGTAATTGCGCATTTATATTTCTCTAAAAATGTATTTTTCTATTTTCCGGACGGAAATTCATTTTCCTTTATAGCGATCATTAGAAATTTCTGTCATTGAAAAAAATTTCCTGATTGAAATCAACCGAAAAATGTTTACTGACAGAAATCTGTCATTGGAATTGTGTGAAATTGGATCACAAATCAGTGGAACGATTCGTTTCACTTTTGAACATAAAAGTATCAGCTGTTCAGGAAAATGAATTTCCGTCCGGAAAATAGAAAAATACATTTTTAGAGAAAAATAAATACGTAATTACAATTTTTTTTGTCAAAAAAAATTCTTTGTGTGATTTCCGATCGATCAGTATATAATTTTCATTTCTAATCAAAGGGAAACACTATCAAATTTCGATTCAAAAAATTTTTCCGGATCGATTTCAATGATAGCTATAACTGGCGCCAAAAAGAAAAATACATTTTTAGGGGCCGGTTATAGCTATCAGTAAAATCCATTAGTAAAATTTGAAACAGGAGGAATCTGAAATGTTTTACTGATGAGAGTTTATAGCAATCAGTAAATTTACGTCATTAAATGTTGTTTTCTTTCCATCATAACATCGAGCATCGCGCCTCAGACAATTTTTTTACTGTTGCTTTCATCAGTAAAATTTTTAATGATGTGATCGGAACAGTACAAAATTAGAACACCAACAGTAAAACGAAATGGAATTTGTTTTTAGATTTTGGCAGTCAGCTGTTCAGTAAAATGAAATTTCATCATTAAAAAAATTAAAATGGATTTATAAATTAAATAAAACTTTAAATGCATTGTTTCCTTTTGAAAAAAATACTCGAATATAGGATTCTTCTAATTACATCAATCTTTTGCTAGAAATAAATCTGTAACATGTTCAAAAACTAAAAACAAAAATTTTACTGATGGATTTTACTGATAGCTATAACCGACCCCTTAGAGAAAAGTTTATGCTCAATTACACTTCTTTTTCTCAAAAAAAAATCTTTGTGTGATTTCCGATCGCCTAAGGCGCCAGTTATAGCTATCATTCGTTTTTATCATTGAAAACAAACTTGGAATTTTTTGACAGATCGTTTATAGCTATCATTAAAAAATTAACTGGGCCTATTTATCCGAGCTATAAACTTAAGCTACTTCAATCAGGAAATTTTTTTCAATGACAGACATTTTAAATGATAGCTATAAACGACCTGACAAAAAATTCCAATGCCTGTTTTTAATGATGAAAACCAATGATAGCAATAACTGGCGCCTTAAGCAAGAAGTGCTTACATTGAAACCAAAAATGTTTTCATTCAAATTGACATTCCGTAACACGGGAGTAATGGTTTCATTTGAGCCCTGTGTGCTATTTGGTGTCAAAATGAAGCTGATAAGTTGTATATTTTGTCTTCCAAGAAAATACACTATTTAGCTTAAAACGTTTCTTTTAGTTCATTTTTAATTTTCCAATGATAAAATTGTTTTCAAAGAATGTTGTTTTTACATTTAAGAACATAATCGCTCCACTAAAGCCGTTCCCACCTGTCTGTTTTCCTTTCAATGATCCCAAACAAAGAGCCAAAGTCGCAAATAATTTCAACAGAAGGAATGAGCTCATTACTCTTTTTCATGAAAAAGTATCTGACTGACATTTGTTTATATTTAGATATAATCAGTTCTTTAGAATGAGAATTTGCAGCGACGTAATGGAATTG